>OU895877.1:59997702-61357614 GCA_917627325.4 Chironomus riparius
AGTTGAGCTACTACACTCAGTACATAGTCATTTATTAGATCAAGTTGATAAAGATGGGGTGAGTAAATGATTTTGTCCTTAATATTCTTTTTTCCTCGTGTCGTTTATTAATTAAAAAAATAACTTCAGCTTGTTACATACGGAGCTTTTTTTTTATTTAATTCCAAAACATTATTGGTTTCTTATTGTGAATTAACTAAATAATTAACTGAGTTTGTTACTTAACGCACAGAATACAGCACTTCATTTGGCAACAATGGAAAATAAGCAAAATGCTGTAAATTTACTATTGACGATTGGATGTAAACTTTCATACAACAATATGGATTTGTCAGCTATAGATTATGCAATTCATTATAAATATCCTGAAGCAGCAGTAGCGATGGTCACTCATGAAGGACGTGGAAATGAAGTGATGAGTCTAAAAAGTGGTAAACATCCGTGTGTAACCTTAGCTCTAATTGCATCGATGCCAAAAGTTTTTGAGGCTGTTCAAGATAAATGCATTACTAAAGCTAACTGCAAGAAGGATTCAAAGTCATTTTATGTGAGTCCTGCATCCTTTATTAGACAATTATTAAATATTTATAAAATAATTTTAAAATCAATTCCTTTGATTCCTTAACTGACTTTACCATACAGATAAGATACTCGTTTAGTTGCTTTCTCTGCCCACAATATTACACACAAGTGGATGAGAAAACTGGAAATGCTCTTAACATTTCCGAACCAATTCCATTGCCAGCGATGAATGTAAGCTGACATGCAATCTTAGCAATTTATCTTCAAATCTGTTCTCTGTTATTGTTACATAGTTATATAGAAATAGGATAATGACAATTCAAAACTAGACTTTGATTTTGTTATTAAGTGTTAAATGTTGCATCTCTTGAAATTTGAATGATTAGTCAATTTATTTATTTATTTTGGAATGACTTTATTAGATACACATAGATAGTTCATTTATTTTTTAAATTACATTTTTCATTTCCTTTAGATTAAATATTCATTTGATGTATATCAAAAGTCAAAGGAAAAGATCGGATTCATAAGAGAATCAATGAATGATCCGAACTGGTTACCTCCTCCTTTGCAAGTTTGTAATGTGAGTTTTTTGTTCATGCTGTATTGAATGTTTGTTAAATCTTATTAATGCTTATAAAATTTAACTTAAATATCCTTAATTAATAATTAGAGTCTCCTGGCAGAAAGTATAATGAAATCAAATAATACTCCATCCTCCTCACCTCTTCCTCTTTGCCCATCATCTTCTAAGGGGCCGTTCACCTATGACGTCCAGGGGAGGGGGGGGGGGTCAGACAGAAAAGAACAATAGAAATTCCTGGAAATCCATTGTTCGTTTTTGAAAAATGACCGTTAATTTCTGACGTCATAATTGAACGGCCCCTAAGCATATTTACTGAGAATTTTATGAATTTTTATCATCAATGCATGTTTTATATTACAAAGTATTGAATCAAAATCTTAAACTTTACGTGCATGTACTCTTCTTTGAATAGGAAAGTGTTTTATGTCTTTTTATTGTCTGCATCCTCTTATGAATAAAATTTATACATCAAACAATAAATAAGAAACAAAATTAAATTTTCTTTCACGTCTTCTGTATCAATCTACGAAAATTTGCCTCAAACCAATAGGCTATGGTACAACATGGAAGAGTTGAGCTTCTGGCACATCCATTGAGCCAAAAATACCTTCAGATGAAATGGAATAGCTATGGAAAATACATTCATATTGCGAATCTACTAATCTACAGTATTTATTTGACTTTTACTACGATGTATTCCTCGCTTTTGATGAAAAACGAATCGACACGAGTATGTAGCATAAGGAATGTGATAAGATGATTATTTCCAATTTACATATTTACTATTTTCAGATTTCTACGTTCGTCGATAATGATGTTAATGGAACTGACGGAGTACATAATTTAACAAAGTCTGATGACGAAGAACATTACAAAAGAGTAGAAGTTAACTCAGGAATGTTCATATCTGGAGCTGTAGTCTTCACATATGTCCTTGCATGTTCAATTAGAGAAATTATACAACTAAGCCAAAAACGTTATCATTATCTATTTGAGCCAGTAAATTTTGTGTCATGGCTACTTTACATTAACACAATTATCATGATCTCTCCAATATTCACTAATGGCTATGTTTGCGACTTCTTATATGCATCTGCATCATTTACCATCTTTTTATCGTGGTTTAATCTTTTACTACATCTACAACGATTTGATCAGATTGGAATTTATGTTGTCATGTTTTTGGAAATATTACAAACGCTAATTAAAGTCCTGATGGTATTCTCGATACTTATAATTGCTTTTGGACTTGCATTCTTTATACTCCTATCAAACATTGAAAATCCACAAGCAAATCATTTGTCATTTCAAACCATTCCAATGTCTTTAATGAGATCATTTTCCATGATGCTTGGAGAAATGGATTTTGTTGGGACATTTATTCAGCCATTCCATATGAAACATCTACCTTATCCTTATGCTTCATTCGCTATTTTATGTAAGTTAATTATTTTTATTGGAACAAAAGAATATAAATAAGTAAGGATTCTTAATGCAATTTCAGTCTTATTCATGATTTTGATGCCAATCCTTTTGATGAACTTACTGATTGGTTTGGCTGTCGGTGATATTGAAAGTGTGAAGAGAAATGCACAATTAAAACGTTTAGCAATGCAGGTGAGAAATTACTATTTATGCAATGAATTGAATCTTATGCAGCTGCTGCGTAGACAAAAACGTAAATAAATAAATATTAAATTCAATCAATTTAATTATAGGTGGTGTTACATACAGAACTTGAAAGGAAGTTACCTAAAGTGTGGTTGGAAAAGGTTGATAAAACAGAACTAATTGAATATCCAAATGAGGTGAGTAGAAAGTGATGCACGATTTATATAATTAGAATAACAAACTCATACTTTGTATTTAAAATAGGCAAAATGTAAAGTGACGATGCTTGACTCAATTCTTCGAAAATGGTTCTGCAACCCATTTAATGAGTCGGAAAACTGTAAGTAGCTTATTTGTTTTGTATTTTATTTCCATAAATTTCTAAGTATAATCATAAAATTGTAAAGCTGGCCTAGAATTTGTCTTAGACAACACATGTGAAGATTATGTAATGGCAGAGATTGAAAAACAAAAGCATAAATTGAAAGATTTGACTAAAATGATGGAACAACAACATCAACTTCTTAGATTAATTGTTCAAGTAAGTTGAATGGACTGAAGTTCGTCAATAATTCTTCTTATTACATTCGTTTATAAAATAGCACATAGACTCATAGCACATAGTTCATAAGAAGGAGTGACTAGTGTAATTTTGTGAAAATTATTTTATTTTTCTCAATTTTTTCATATTCTTGTCTTATTTCTCATTGCTTAGAAAATGGAAATAAAATCAGAAGCTGATGATGTTGATGAAGGAGTTTCATTAAGAGAAGCTCGTCCTTTATCAGCTATTTCGAATGAAAATCAATCCAAATGGACCTCACCTAGGATAAGAAAGAAATTGAGGACACTTAAAAGCTTTAGCAAGAGTATTTCTCCGTAAACAACGAATTTTTGTAACTCTATAACTTCTTTACGCTCTTCAAACTTTATACTTATAATAAGACTTAATAGTTGTTTGAATTTTAATTGAAAAAATATTTAAGTGTGAATTTTAAAATAACGAATATAGTAACTGATTTTTTTATGGTATTAGAATTTATGTCAATTGTGTTGAAGCTGTCTATATCTTAAAATGTTAAAAACCAATCATGTCACAGAACTCTTAAAATTAAATCCTTAATTTTCACAAAATACAACTTTTAAGGATCCGAATATGTTCAGAAGCCATCATAATGAAGGTCTTTCCTTTTTGTCAATTTGTTATGATTCTTTATCCTTTTATGAATCTGAAATAAATTGGTAAAGATCAAATTGTAAGTAAATGTCAATGAACTTATGTTACTAAAACCAAATGTATGTTGCAAATTTTATGTGAATTAAATAAATTGAAAATTTGTGTTTAAGCACATAATTAATTAATTTATTGATTAGATTTTCAGAAAATTAAAGAAAAACTTTTTATGAATGTAAAGAAAATCTAGCAAAAAATTTCCCATACCTCATGTATTACTTTTTAATAAGTGTTAAATTTGAATTTTAATATTTTATCTAAGAAGACATAAATAATAGATTTTAAAGTTTCAGCATTAATAACTTCAAACTCTACCTGTGAAGTCAATATAACATATGAAAACAGATGCAGACAAATGCCGGCATGTAAAAAAATGACGCTTAACTGTATGGAAACTTTTCGCATCTTTGAACTACCTAACACAAACGTATTTAAAGAAGAAGCAGACAGAGGCATTATTCATCATTCATCAGAAGTTTCTCGTTGCAAACGCTTCGACGTGTGAAGTGAAAAATTTCAAATTAATTTATCTATACAATT
This sequence comes from Chironomus riparius, assembly GCA_917627325.4. NCBI lineage: Eukaryota > Metazoa > Arthropoda > Insecta > Diptera > Chironomidae > Chironomus > Chironomus riparius. The sequence continues at coordinate 60,002,196 of OU895877.1, forward strand.
TCAACATTTTAATCCTTAATGTAAGTAAAATTTTGTTCCAAAAACATTTATTTGCTAAAATTGAATTAAAATTCGATGGGGAATAGTCAAAAAATCAGTAAAAATCTTTTTCGGGTCATTCAATCAGGTCATTTGAAGAAAAAATTTGAAATGGCTTCGTCTCTTAATATTAACAGAAATTATTACTAATTGAAAGAAAATTATTTTTCATTAGTATTGGAACTAGATAAAATCAATAATATACATTCATAGATGCATTTCTATTGAATTTAAAGATTTTAAAATTTTCAAAATGGCAATGGCAAAGAAAAAAGTTTCCCTCAGATTTGGTAAAAAGTACAGCCTGTTCAAAAAAAAATTTTTTAGGGTGATTCACCTCTTTCTTCCTTTCCTTTCTCCATTCTTTCGTACACTTGTTTCTTAAATAAATACACAAGTTTCACACACAAAGCTACATTTACAGCTGCATTTATTTACAGTTTTCTGCTTGTTAGTAAATCAATAGATGAATTGAGATTTTACTTTTTGCACGTATCCCATTTTTCTCATTTTTTTTTCTTTCTTCTTTTTAGTTCCGTAAAGAGAAAAAATCAATACTTTGAACAAAGAAACATGGCTTTCCGTAATAATCGTCGAAACAATCAAGGGGGAAATTTCAATAACAACTACGGTGGTTCCATTAGCCGTGGAAATGTAAATCCATGGAACAATAACATGGATAACGGTCCAAACCGTGGAGGTGGAAATCAAAATGAAGTTGTTGGTGCATTGTTGAATATGTTCCGTAATCAAGGAAATATCCCATCTCTTATTGAAAACATGGGTAACGGATTCAATCGTGGAAATCAAGGTGGAGGAGGAGGTGGGGGTGGATTCAATGACAACTTCCATGTAAGTACAAGACTTGATAACCCATATAACGTACGGTATAGAAAAAATCTAACATGATTGAGCATTAACTTCGTTGAGAGACTTTAATCACTTCTTACTAAGTCCTAAAGTATCAAATGCTTAGGAATAAAAAATTTCAAGAATTTTTAAATTCTATATGCAGTTAATTAGTAGAGAAGTATTTAGATCTTAGCTAATGTAAAATGTTACTTACTTTATTTATTATTTAAATTATTACTTAATTATTAAAAAAATTATGCACATTACATAAAAATAATGTGCATTAAATTTCAATATTAATCAAATGTGAAAATTGAAACCTTTCTAATTTAAGTCAATCAAATTGTTTCTTCTTTCTTCTTTTCTTCAATTTTATGTCAAAATGAAAAATGAATATGAATTCTGAAATTTCATGAACATTCATACATATGCATATCCCTGTGCATTCAAACATGTGTGTGTTTAAAATGGCAATGCCTTGCCAATAAAAAAAATGCCTGAAATTCTGAAAATTATGACTTCTGTCGCTGATGATCACGTTCTGTTTCACGTCCTGTGCCACTCAACCTACTTCGGTAAAATTTATTGGATATATTTGATTTCCGTGCGAAATTGTTCATCGTTCTGCCGCACACCGTCAATCTTAAACCTTAATAAAATCTTTTCTACACGATTCTTTGCGATAACCAATTATTCTCACCTTAGCGAGGCGGTGGTGGTCGCAATATGTCCAATAATCGTCGAAATAATAATAATAATAATAACAATAATAATCGTGTAGTCAAAGGTGCTATTCGAAAACCGAATGTGGCTAATCGTAAAGCGATGGCCAATAATAATAAAAAGAATTCCAATAATTCTAAGCAAAATGATTCGGCGACTGATTCTACAACCAATACCAAAAACACTAATGATGCGAGGTAAGCCTGATCAAATAATTTTCCAAAAAAAAAAAAACATTTTCTAAAATTCAAAAAAAATATATAAAAATGTATTTTCTAATTTATTTTATATATATTCACAAATGCTGTATATTTCAAGTCGCAAATAACCGCATATACATACATACATAGATATATATATTTGTTGTTGTATTTTCATTTAATTTCCTCCTTTAAAAAAAGCAAAACAAAATTCATATATATTTATTATGTATAGTGTACTTCCTATCATGATGATATACATAAAAATGATCCTTTATTGTCTTTATGCTTACAATATATATTTATTGTAATTTATTCAAAATTTGAACATCAAAGAAATGAACAAAATTTGGGGAAAAATCTTTCATTCAGAAATCTTTCATTCCTCACAATTTTGTAAATCTATTTTTTCTTATTCCCTGCGATGACCTTTTGTATTGTTCAGGTTTTGTTAGAGATAGATATTCTCTTTTTTTCATATACTTAACTACTATATTTCTTTAGTTTAATATTTATTTGTATGATTACCTTCTATTTTAAGTATTATTTTTCTACATTTCGATTCTCGGTTATTATTGCTCGAGCAGCATAAGTCAATACTGTTCGGGATTAAAAATTAATTAGTTTCATTGAGAATAATTTTTTTTTATTGCAATAATAACGAAAATCGAATCGGAAAAATATTCTAATTCTATTATAAATATCATAATTTTTTTTTTCTTAACATGCTGACTGCATTGAGTTTCAATAACACAAATTTGACGCCTGCTAATTAATTTCTATAATTTTTTTTATTGATATATTTTCTTAAAAATTATATCAAAAATCAATAGAAACGGAAAGGACGTAAAAGGTGACATCAATGAGAAGGAACCAAAGCGTAAGAATTCTCCCTATTCGGATGTTCCCAATGACATGTTTTATTGTCATTTGTGCGCAAAGCATATGTGGGATTCTACATCATTTGAGAATCACTTGAAAGGAAGAACTCATCAAGTAAGTTATTAAGAATAATTGGCATTTGATAATGAAATTTTAACAAATTTCTATTAAAATCGTAGATGATGAAGGAAGGAGTTGAGGAATCTTATCATCTCAAGGCTAATATGCTTCGTCAAGAGGCAAAGATTGCCGAACAATTGAAGTCTATTGAAATTGATCGTTTGAAACGTCTTGGCAAACAAATTCGTGCTGCTAATCAAGTACGCGAATATTGTGCAATGTGTGACTTGAGCTTCTATGGACATCTATCAACTCATCGTAAAACTGATGGGCATTTGGATCTTAAGAAATTTTTGCATCCAAAATGTGATGATTGCAATGCCGAGTTCCATAATCGTGCTGAATATGATGACCATTTATTGTCACCACAGCATATGAAGACATGCAAGACTCCACCATCATACAAGTCTGAAGAAAGTCGTAGAAATCGTTTGCAGATTTTGACTGAAGCTGATGAAGTTCAAGGATTACGTGAAGAGAAACCTAAGAAGGAGAAAAAAGAAGTTAAAGAAGGTGAAACAGCCGAGGCAGCTGATGGTGAAAAGAAGGAAGAAAATGGTGAACCAATGGAAACTGAGGCAACTGAAGAGGATGGAAAGGCTGAAGAAGAAGCTGAAGATGCCGAAGCAGCTGATAAGCCAGAAATCGAGCCAATTTTGGACTTTAAGGATGGTGATGAAATCGGTCCAGAAATTGAGACTAAGATTCCAAAATACAACTGCAAGCGTCAAGTTGGCTTCAGTTTGATTTCAAAATTGATTTGCTTTGAATGTCGTTTATGTAACAAGTACTTTGACACCGAAGGCACAGCTGAAGTTCATTCACGTACATTCAATCATCATCGTCTTTTTGTTAAATTCCTCAACGAGAAGGCAAACGAGACTAAAATCGCTCAAAAACGTGCTGCTGCTGCTGCTGCCGAAGAAAATGAACGTCAAAAGAGAATCAAATTAGAGAGTGAGACTGAAGCAACTACAGAAGTAGTTGCAAAGCCATCGGATGAATTATACGATCCAACTGAAGCCACAGCAGATGATGATACAAAAGAGGAAATTACTGATGAAGTAATGAAACCAGTTGCTGAAACTGTTGTGGAAAAGGAACCTACACCTGTTGAGGCACCAAAGGTTGAAGAAAAAAAACCCGAACCAGTTGCAGAGCCTGTAAAAGAGGAAGTAGCAACTCCAGTTGTTACCCCCGCAACCCCATCAACACCTGTTGCTACACCAACACCAGTAACACCAGCTACACCCACAGTAACTCCAGTTGAAAAACAACCTGAAACTCCAAAAGCCAATGAACAACCTCAACAGCAAAATACACCCAAATCACAGAATAATACTCCAAACAAGAATTTCAACAACAATAATCGTGGTGGACGTGGAGGACGTAATAATAACAATCAACGTCGCTCAGGACGATATGGTGGTCGTTTTTAAATTCTGATTGCCTAAAACTTTATCGAATTTAAGAGCAAGCTTCCTCATAATTAGTAAATGATTTTTTTTTAAAAAAAGGACAACTGAATCTAATTTAAATATGCGTGTGTTTATCAAGAAAAAAATATTTCAATTAATTCATACAATAGTAATTACTGTATAAGTGTATTTAAGCTTATCATGAAATTCAATCATGAAGTTTGTCCACATAATTTTAGAAAATTACTCGACTTACATGATTATCATTAAAGAGATTTTCAATGAATGAAATTAAACTCACTAAATTAATATCTTATTCTCTATTACTTACTATATCAATTTTCATACTATTTAAATATTCTTTTCTTTCAACATTACGATATTCCACGATGAACTTACTATTAATTATGAAAGGGAAGAGAAAATGTGCAGTAAATTATAATTTTTAAGCGTATAAGGAAAAACAAAAACAAAAGTGAAATATTCATCAATTTTGATGGATATAGCACACTTATTAATATGTCTTGCAATTAAATAGAAGAAATTAGCTCATGATTAAGTAACAGTACAGATCAATTTTATTTCATTTTGTCTTTCCAGTAATTTGTAATTCTCAAGATACAACTCACATTTTTGAGTACAATCGAAGTGAATAAAGTAATTTTATGAACTTAGTATATGCTGTCTTTAAACATGTTTTTTGATTTTAAATTTCAGCATTTACTTTACTGATAATGAAGCTCCTGTCCCATTGACATGAATGATAAAAAAAATTTGTTAAAACTTTTCCACCAACAATATTGACAATGGAAAATTTTTATAGCTCATGATAAATATTAAGTAATGGTAAGAATATCTTGATGCATATCAGTGAGATTAAAATTTCTTGGATTAATTTATCATTACAAAACCTTCGATATCTCAGCGCCTTAATATTTTTGTATTTACACATTGTATTTTGGAATCAACATTACGATTTGAAATCATTTTAAAATATGATCCATTTCTTATTACTAGACGTTAGTTGTGAACAATCAACCATAGTTAAGGAGGAAGTGAAAATTTATTTGTAAATATATTTTAATGATTTGCTAATTATAGTTCCAAGAATTCTATTTTTAGAATGGCTAATTTGAATCTCATTAATTTATTTTGAAGAGATTTTCTTTTAGATCTGTTGATAACCGCTTCCAATTATCATGTACTTGTAAAATCATTCACAAAATTTGCTGCCGATTGGATTTAAATAAATTCATTGTTAAAATTCATGGAAATTTTGTGAGAATGTGACTAAAGCATTTAAGTAGTGTAAGAACTAATTTAAAATAATTAATAGTTTCTGAAGGACAAGATTTTCAAGTCAATTATAAATTCATCAAGAGAATTCGATGAGATTCATGTATCGAATGTAAATAGAAAATCGTTTCCACGAGTCCTGCAAATGCTCACAATTTATAAAGATAAAATCGAAAGCCTTCAGTTGGCGACATTGGAGTTAAGCAAATCGGAACTCATCAATCTTCTTAACGAATTGAGGTGTCTTAATGAAATCGTAATAAAAAGTATAAAGATAAGAAGTTTAGATAATAGGGACGATGATACGAGGATTTAAAAAACGAGCAGCAGAACTAAATCCATTGAAATTAAAACGAGCGTCAAGAATGTATTTATAGATCAACATTGCGATAGAAACATTTTATCAATACTTATTGATCTTCGTCCTGATAGTATCGGAAAGTTAGTTCTTAGATTCCAAACCAACGATATGGAAACATTACAAACATTTCTATGCAAACAGAATCAATTGAAGTAATTCTCAATCTATGAAAATTTCATTCAATTAATTTAAATTTCTCATTTACATCAAACGCATTTAACAATTGAAGCACGCAAAGTCACAATCGAAACAATCCAATCTCAACGGCAATCGCTCAAATATCTGTGCATAATGAATTTTCCACTCAATGAAGATGATATCTATGAAGAAATTTGTAATTTGATGATTTTGAAGGTGTTAAAAATTCATATAGGAACTATTTCAATTGATAAAATTCAATGTGTAGCGAGGTTGAGGCAACTAGAAGAAATAACGATAAAAAACGCTGCAAAGTCCGATGAAGAAGGTCAATTAACAATTTTTTGCTCATTTAGTTTCTCATTATTATCTAAATTTGTGTTGCATGCACCAAATTTGAATGTTAGTAAAGTCCTATTTACAAATTCTTATAATGACTTTATAAAACCAATTTAATTAACAGCTAAACATACATTTGAATCATCCTAGATTAAATCTAGTTCTATATCTGGTTTCATTTTAACAAAATTTAAAATTATGATTCATTGTGATTACATTTTATCACTTAATAATAGCTAATATTTGCTTTTACATGACGACAAGAGCTATTGTTGTAAAAATAATAATTATAGTAATAAAGTTGATAACTCCAAATTTTATTCTGATGTTTTGATTCTATGAAGATGAGCCATCATTCAACTATTTGCTCATTTTATCGTCAAGTTCACATAGTCTAATAAAAAAATTGCTCTATTTACAATTCATAAATATTAATTTCTTTTTATAAGCACAAAAAAGTAGAAGAAAATATCTTAAGAATGTTACGGAATACAAAGACAGACGCGTTATCAAACACAAGGAAAATTTCTAGTCATCGTCTCTTTCTTCACTTCTTAATCTTTTCACTGATATTTTTTTTATACTTTAAATAATCTTGTTTGTGTTTTCCACACATCACTATAGTATAAGTGGAAACGCTATGCTACAAATTAAACCTCGTGTTGGTTGAAGAGTTTTCATATGATAAAAGAGAAACCACGTGAATTGACGTATATTTTTACGTCATTCTATCCTATCGATGTTCATGCGCTATCAATCATATTTCACCGTGATACTTTTATTTCAATTTGTTGTTATGTGAGTGGATCAGACACAATGCATTTTTAACAATGCATCGCTAAAAACTGTTATGCAAATTTTTACTATTTTTTAAAATTTCATTCATAATTTTTTTTTAAAAAAAAACTTTTTATTAATATCGAGATGCCAGAAAAAGGTAAGATATTGAGAAGAATTGTCAAGCTATGTATGGTCCAATTGTGCAAGAACCTGGCCATGGTGGTCTAAAGATTAGAAAAATTTATTTTTTTAAATGAGATTGCAATTCACGTTATTGAAGGAACCACTGGACCCTGTATTTTTATGGTAAAGCTCCCCTCTGCCTAAAGTAAAACACATTGTTGCTCTTCTCTTACTTCACTGTTGGATATGTCAACTTACTGCAATATTGACAGCAATTCAATTTTGAAGGAGGATATTAAGCAATAAGTCATAAAATAACGAGATTGAACAAGATTCACAGAAACAAGAAGAACCTGATACAATAAATTAATTCGATTTTAATTTTCGTTGAGCTTTGAAAACAAACTTATCGATATCGTTTCATCAATATTGTAAGCTCGATTATAAATCATTTTTTTTCGAATTGAAATACCCAATACAAGTCAATTAAAAGTCAAACAATATAAAATATGATACTACAACGCAACCTTACTACATAGTATGTGTCGATAAAAAAAAATACGAGAATTGCTTTTTCAGAGTTTCTTTAATTCATTAGCGCCTTTCATTATAATAGCAGTTGCTGACTGTAAGAGCGAAGAAGAATTGCCTTATCAAATATTTCCATTCTCCGTATCTAAACAATTTTCAGCCTTTTTCTTTTGTCACATACATATGTAATTATTTCAAAAGATACATTTTATATCAAATGTGTCAGATGAAAATCTTAATGAGTACAAAAAAGTTGATAATGCAATGACACATTACCTTTAAGCAAGCGCATTTCTTATTCGTAATTATTTTTAACTTCAAGTACTTTACAATAGGAAATTATCTGAATTATAGCCCAAGCTCAATTATGATAAGTTAAAGTTTGATGAGATTTTCTTCTCCGACATTGACCAAAATTAAAATTCTGTGGATTTTTTCTCAAAAATGATGCTAAACTTTTGGTATGCCTTTATCGAGCGATGGTAATGAATTTTTTGGTTGGTGAAAATTTAAAATACGTGTATGTCTCATTAAACGTCTCGAGATAACTCACAATTCAAACAAGAAATAAGCGTTTTGATGATGAAGAAGAAAATTAGTTTCTAGTCACTATCTTACATCGTCTCCTTGCCCATCAGCAATATTGTGTCACAAAATGTGAATTATTTTTTTTTTCATTTAAGTTGATGGCTAGAGATAAATGATAAGATAATAGAAACATTTTTTTATATTATCTAACTGTCTCTCCTATCTCCTTTAAGTTTTGTATTAATTTATAACTTTACAGACAGATTTATTTACTTACTGGCTTTAAAAGGTGGGTTAGTGTTGTTTATGATTTTTGCTCGATATAAATTTTGTTTACTTGTTTTTTTGGATTCCAATTTTTTCACGTTCTACCAAAAATTGTATTTGTTTGCCTGCCCAATAATATAAATATTTTGCATCCACAATTAGTACAAAGTGATTAATGATTCTGCTTCGAGAATTCTAGTAAAGCTTGATTCCAAGGAATTATAAGTTAATAGCTTTAAAACCATGAAATTTTCGTAATGAGAATCTCGAGACATGCTGCTTGGCTTAAAATGTCATCAACTTTTTAATTACTGCTTGCATTTGAATAATTTTAAAACTCAATAATACGTATCATTTAAACTAAATGATTTAGTCAACTGCTTCATTTAACTATCATACATCTAATTAATGTTCATAACATTTATTATACTAATTAAGTTTGTCAACCATTCAATTTTAAAAAAATATTTTAAATGCCAATTCAAAGCAATATCAAGGGGTGGATGGTGGTCCGAATGTGTCTTTAAAGAATCGTAACCGTTCTTTTCAACTAAATAATTACAAAATACCATTTAGCACCATTGTCATGATTTAGCTTTTGATATAATTTGGTTACTGGAAATTCTTGGGTTGTTTATTTGCGTTTGCTGGCTGACGTACATTTGTTCAACAACATGTTTGACCAATCAATAAAATTCATGTCTGCAAATATTGATTTTTGCGATTTTCACATGTGAGATGCATTTCAAGCTGTTGCTAATTAATTGTCATAAAGATTTTGCACTGTAAACATGTCGATAATTGATTTCTCCATTTAACTAGATTAAAGTACATAAAATGTGGCATTAGATCAATAGACATCTACTTTTACTTTTTAAGATGTCATGAATTGTCTACTTGTTTTCATACGCTTATAGTAAGCGATAATGTATCGCGACAAAGGGGGTGTAATAATTTTTATATGAAATATAAACACATAATTGCAAATGGGTGATAAAATTACGTAGAGTCTGTAACAACAATAGTAAAAAAAAATCTCTATTTATCTTAAAAATGAAGACATGAACGATAAGAAAGAAATAAAAACAAACATTGCATAGTTACAGCTGCAATGAAGATACTAAGGAACGAGATTTATAACTCAAGATGAGAACATGAAAATTTTGACAGCGCTAAATGTGTTACAAGTATTTATCAGTTTCATCATCTCATTCAACTTCAATGGGCAATTGCAATAATTAATTAATAATTGATAAAGGCTTACATAATAACTTCGTCTTAAAATGGGGGAGTACAAAAAAAGTCAATCGGAAAGAAAATTGTGATTGCATGAATTTATTCAATGTCAAGTGTTGCACACTTTCGCATGTTTATTGACAAACTTGCCTATAGCTGCTTATGATAGATTTTATTTTTCTTAGAAGCACTAATATCATGTAATGAACAAGCAATAACTGCAAACTTTAAATGCACTATTCACGCATTTGAACAAATTCGCCCGTGAGAATGACGAAAAAGTTTTATGATACACAGCTTTATTTTTTTTCATGCAATCATTGCATCCTTTAGTCAAGGAAATCTGTGGAAAATCAAAATAAAGCACACAACATGTCAGTAAATTAAAAGTCATTTAATGAGTGTGGAAATGATAAATCATTAATTGCTTGTCACTTCTTTTAATTTGAAATCAAACATGTATCTCCAATGGCGCTGCGCAATTGGAAAATAACTCGATTTCATTCCATTTTATAAACATAATTTCCTTGTGCCATATTTAGATATAAATATTTTTACACTTATTAGCAAAATTACTCGTCACTTTGAATCTATCCAAACTTATTAAGGCAATTAATTTTCAAGTATTAAAAGATTTTGTAGCAAAAATTTTCCAGCAGAGTTTAATTTAACTCAATATTCAGCTAATAATCAAATTGATCAACTGCTTATTAGTGTTACTTTCCCATGAAAGTTTCAATTAATCCATTGCTAGTTAAACAAACATTATTATTAAGAATTATAGCAATATTTTATAGAAGGTAAATGATTGTGAATAAAATGAACAGACTTGAAGATGTCCAGCAAGTTTTTTTACTGTGCTAATTGAAAATGTTGTACTGAACAAATTGCAGTCGCATGTTGAATCTCAATTAAAATTTTTTATTCTAGAAAAGTTTCAGCATTTCAAAATATTGGATTGCATATCAACGTTTTATGGAAGTATTTAAAATGGTTTGGTGAGAATAAAGGTTGTGGAGATGAAAGCTCAATAAATGATGATTTTTATTTATTATGACGTCTGTTAAGCATTAAGAACCTGTCTTAAGTTCACTGTTGAGCGTCGATCAAATTTTGAACGGATGCTGTTAAGATTTCGAACTGCAAGTTTCTGGATTTTGCAAGACTTAAAAAAATAAGTTGTCAATGTGAAACAGTTTTAATTTTTCTAGGCAACTGAATATGCTAAGCAGGCAATAAAGCATAATTCCTAGAAAAAAAGTGTGTAATTTTTCAAAGACCTTAAATCCGTTTAATCGCCATAATCTAATATGTATAATAGAATAGAAAAGGTTGCACATTAGATTTGTCGCTACTTAGGCTTCATATGTATGAGAAATTAAAATGAGTATTTAAGTCGTAAAAAAAGGTTAATGAATGCATTTTTCTCCTTCAGTGAATTAAATAACGCACACGATATTCATTCTGCACAGTGTAAGTCTCAATATCACCTTGACTTAAATCTCGAAACGCATAGATCTCTTTCCACAAACAGACGTTGTAAATAAATGAATAAACAAAAACAAAAAATCATAATAAAGATTGAATTAGAAATCTAAAATCAGTAATAGTGATTTCCATTCTAATTCTATTAACTCTCGACTTAGTTACACTTTACTTAAATAGACGGGGCATGAATAATGTACACACAATAATATATCATACAAAGTACATATATAACAAGAACATATCAGCATGCAGTGCTAATTTTTAAGGTAACAGAGAGGAGAAATATAAAAATTGTATTGCGTAATTGGCAACTCTCCGCTTAGATAGGCACACATTTTTAGTGTCGAACGGATTTCAATTAGAGTGTCATATAGAGATATACACACAATGCGTGAACTTGTGCTTTGCTATTACAAATATGCGTACTGAAAATAAAAGTTGAAATTATTTTCTTGCCACCTTACAAGTATCGCATCACATCGTTCGATTCAAAAGAAGTTGTTAATGCGAAATGAACATACTAAGTATTAAGAAAAGGTTTAAATAGAAATACTAAGCTAGTATAAGCTTACTTTTATTTATTAACATAAAAGACGGTTCACGGTATAATCAAGCGCGAATAAATATATATATTTTTCATATCATTGGGGTTTTGAGTACAAGCGACTGTCTCTCTCACTTACTCCAACTCAAACATTACGACAAAAATGCAATAAAAATTTAAGTTTGTTTTTATTTGGCGCATGAGAATAAATCCGGTGTTGTAAATTCAAAACATTAGATTAAACAGAAAAAAAAACATTTAAAATCATAAATAATGATTCAATGCAATATCGTCATTAATATGACATTTTAAAGATTGTGAGATACTTACATTGCGATTGAATTGTATGAGATATTTTTTTTTGCATTCTTCCTCTCTCACAATCTTGATAGATTTTTCACTGTTTCATCAGCCCTGCTGCTGATATTTTCCCTCATATTAATATCTTTACTACTGTACGTATTTGTAATCATTTATTATTATTATAAGGAATTTACAAAAAAAAAAATTGAGAATAAAAAAAAATTATTTCCACGTGTATTTGATCGGAGCTATTTATCACTTTGGTAATCTCTTATATATTCCGTAAATTTTTTTCAACGTCAAGCTCCACTACTCATCACATTTTATTATTGTTTTGTTTTGACCAGTGTGTTGTGGAAATTTTTAACTCAACAATTTTAATGCATTTAAATTGTTTACAATAAATTTAATTTTCTACTCCAGAGGTGCATTCAGGATGGAAGCATTGTTAAGCTCAACCTGGACAGAACTTATCGAACTATATTTCTGACTTAATGCGTTGCTTTGTGGTTTTTGCATTCGTACCATCATACTAGTCTGTTTACCTGTCTGTTCAATTTTACTGTACCATAGCAAATATGAACTAAAATATCAAGCCACTGAGCCACCAAATCACTAAAGTAAACTCAAAAATGTTGGCAAAAATTGGTAAAAAATTCAAAAAAAATTATTAAGTGATTCAATTTTCAGAAATTTATTTAATAAACTTCCATGACTGATTAATAACAACAGCCCAAACATTAATTGTCTTACTTTACCTTTTTTAAAAGAAGTCGAGCTAATGTGCAATCCAAATTAAATCAATCGTTCAATTAGTCAAGTAATTAAACTAATTGAATGTGTGTCAAATTGCAATATCTCCTTTATGTGATCATACAATGGCCATAAATTTTAACAATAGCAATAAGTTTGTCAGTTTTATGCATTATTGGATGTGACATGTGAGAAAGATAAAGATTGTTTTCTGTGCACTTTACAATCTAACGATTTTAATATTTATAGTGCGAAAAAAATGCTAAACTGATGTTTTTAACAGAAGAGATTGCACTTTACGGGAAACAATTAGTCGTAAAGATTTGGAATTTATTATAATATGACGAATGATGATGATGATGATGACGGCGATTCACGTGTGACGATTATTTCCTTTCTTCTGTATGGAACGTAGCAAAAATGCATTCAAAATTGCATTTTTTGCATTATTATTAATGCATTACTATTATTCATTTCCAATGTGCTCTTTAATTCTTATGACTAGGCAATGGAAGCTTTTTAAGCATAATGACATCATAAGCTGTTTTGTTTGTTTATTTAATCAATAATATTGAAAATGTATTACACCATAAAGTAATAAGTTATTGAACATTATTATTCATTTAAAATATGATTAGGTATTGAATTAAACTATTTTAAATAAATAAGTTTTGGGGGGCTATCTGCAAATGACGTGTAAGAAGATAAAAATTTTGAACTACCCCGTTACAATTTCCATCTATTTATTCGAAAAAAGAATCAAAATTTTCCAGACGATTCTTTATGATGGACATCATTCATTAACAACCCCTACACAAAATCAATTAAATCTTTTAATCAACTAAGATTGAAAATAGAAGCATAACTAGCTTAATAACTAGCTTAATAAATTCAATGTTAGATTCTAATGGATTCTTAACAGAATAGCAAATTTAACATACTTTGAGAAAGTGCAATGGAGTCAAATTCCAGCGAAAATAAAGTGCAATCACTACCTAATGAAATGTTGTAATGCATTCTGATAATGATCGTATTTCTGTTATGTAGTCGGGAAATTTTATATATGCAAGTACTTAGTATGTCCACATATTTATTTTTCAATCACACGAACATTACAATGACAATAGTTCTCAACATTCTTAATGCAATGAAAATTGCAACTTAATTTGACATTTTCGTGAGGTTGAAAATGCAGCGGAAAAATCATTTATAAAAAAATTGCAAACAAAAAGCACAAAATTGTATTTCATTCCAGAGGAAACTGAGAAAATCCGGTCCGTAAAAATATTTTTTGAATACAATAGAAGACGAAATGTGTTGAGAGAGAAAATCATCAACATTTATTTAGGGTCTGTGCCCTTATGATGTCCTATATTTATGGGTTCCCTTCTTCTGTAAGACTTTCATGCAGTGAGATGTTTTGAGGCTCGCGAATCTTTTATACTAGTAGACGTCATATATGATGAACCCTCCAGAAAAAAACAAATAATGAAGGAAAAAAAGTTTCAAATTAGCTTTCAGCAGTATCAAGTGTAATTTTTCATTCAAGCGTTTCCATACACCTTTCCTACATGTGTTTATTCTCAAATAATCCAAAGACACTAGACTTTAGATAGATGTTAAACTTTGCTACTGATCTATCAACTACCGCTCGTTGTAATAGCTCATTGCTGTCGCTCATTTTTATTATTTATTTTTTTTTTTGTTTGATCATCCTTGAAAAGTACCGATTAGAAGGCACAATTTCCATTAATGTATGTTACATACAAATGTGAGAGATTCTGTCACACTGTACCTTAGACAATCTCTTTTTTTGCACATGCTAAATGCACCGTTGTATGCATATAAACATTATTAAATTATCAAAACAATATGATTCTAATGGATATTTATGAAAGTATTATTACTGCTACCTTTAAATCTCACTTGGGTGAAGGTCATCAAAAAAATTGCAAGAAAATCGTTAATATTAATTACGCAACCACAACATTACAATTAATATTTTACATTAATTACTTAATTTTCTCACTATATTAATTTTTAAATATTTCTATGCATAAATTTCAAATCTTTATCGGTACTGGCTAGGTGATTCAAGTATAAACCAGCTTAATTTCATTATTGCAAATGTAAAAAATACATATTTATTTGTACATTTTGAATTTTGTAGTCTAATTTGAAATTATACTAATTGAATGTGTCAACAAGAGATAAAACTCATAGTTGGTGACTATTCTTCTCGAATGAAGAAAATGTGAGAAAATAACACTTTAATAAAATGTTGACGACGTCACAAACTTATTTTTCCTGATAGTTCAACACACATAAGTGAAATCTCTTCTTCATGTCTCATCTACATATAATAATAATAATATAGACCTGATTGTATCTAAATCATGTACAACAATATATTCAATGTCATTATCAAACGATTTCATTTCCCACTGTGGACATTTGTAATGTTATAAATGATATAGTGGTAGTTTTTTACAGAACCAGCAGCAAAAACAGATCAGAATCAGATAGAAAAAACATTAAAAGTGATAGGGGCCTCGAGCCAGACAAATTTACAAATTATGTGTCAATGAAGCAATGGCATTTGGCATCAGGAATACATTTTTTGTTTGCCATTCATTTTCGGAAATCCCCTGCATTTAAATACTATCAATGAACGTTAAGAGTATTAGACTTAAATGATTACATACATAGAATCATGATGTTATAGCTATGGACTATGAAACTATGCTTTTTTTTCTCGGTCATTAGACTTTCAAATTAGCTCTCAATATACTTAACTGGTAATGTCCAATAAAGTCCATTCTAATATTTTGAGTACCATAAATTGTGTTGTAGCATCAAACTAATCAAAAAGTCCAATAGTTAAACAGAAGTCATCAATAACACATTTTTTGTACTTTCGTTGTTGTTAAAACGATTTCATAATAATTTTTGTTCAACTGTCTGATATAAAATTTGTGATAAAAAAAATGTTGTAGAACAAATTGAAAAAAAAAAATCAAGCAATTGTAGAAGAGGAGAAAAAATGTTTGATAGGAGAAATAGATTTTTAGTCTATCTATTTTTATATGGGTACCAATAGAATTATTACATATTGGCCATTAAGAATTATCAGTGATTATGTATCAATGTTTCGAACAAAACAAAAATTTATATGTATATCTCACCATTAACTTCATGCTTGTCATAGAAGTTCTTCTTTACATCCATCAATGTGTTCTCATCAGTCTGTTGAGTATATCAACAATACATATGAATTGTGATAACAACACTAAAACACATAAACGTGGAGGAGATATGTAGGAATGTGAAAAAATTATCTCTCGACTCTCAAATACTCACAAATCACTACTAACTTACTTGTTTACTACTCTTTCAGTCATGTATATAGCAATGAGTAGAGTAATTATCCGAAAAAAATTAAAATACAATTTTTAAATTTTCACAACATTCAGTTCACTTTCAATCGTCGATGTGATCGGATCACAACAAAATCACAGAAGCACGCAAAAAAATTAATAAGTTTTTTAAAAAAATAATAATTCAAAACTCAAAGCTACAGACACCCAAAAAGTAAGAAATTCAAAAACAAAGCAAAGTGAATAAAAAAAAATTGATTGAATAAATTGAAAGTAAATCAGACATTTCATTTCACTCAGACAGAGACTGCGAGTGCATTGACTAATTATCAGTGACTCATTAAAAATGCTACGATTAATGTTGATAGCTATCAGAGTAAGAGAACAATGAAATGAAATGCTTACAACAATCAATTATTAAAAAATAAAAAAAATAAAAAATTCTGATTAAACTCATCACAAAAAATATTTTTAAAAAGTGATTTTAGTTCCGACAGCAAAAAATAAAAAAAAAATATATAAACGTGAATAGTTGGAAATTATAAAAAAAATAATACCGTGAGATACATGTGAATAACTATATAGAAAAAAAAGTTCTTTATGATAAAATAATAACAATTATTGCAAAAGTAATTTTTGTGAATGATAGAAAAAATGTTCAAGAGTGAGTGAGATAGAACACATAAATAATGTATGGCAATAGTAGCTGATAAAAGGAAATTGATAATTCCGCCTTAATAGAACTTTTCAAAATTTTTTTTAAAATTTTATTTTTCTACAAAGTCAATTAGTTGTAGTTTTTAATCGCAAATTAACGCAAAAACTGTAATTACCATAAAGAGCTGCATATAGTGATAGGTCTTTTGCTATATCAAAGCATTACTTTTAACATAGAAGTTTTATAAAATATGCCTGTCTATAATTTAAATGCTCGTAGACGACAAAATAAGGTAATTTACCATTGAGTAGCAGTAAAAAATTAAGCATTTAAATTTTCAAGTGCGATTGTATAATAATAATAAAAATTTATTATTGTTACTTGCATTTCTTGTGAATTCTCCATTCAACGCTCAACCCTACATCTTCAAATTGCTATGAACGTGATTAATATCTGAAAACAAATAATCAGTCAAAAGATTTCATCGATGAGATTCTAAACTTGGACTCAGGATCATTAGACGAAGCTTTAAAGTTAGAGAAATTTCTAGCAGACGATAGTATTCTCATTAAACAAGAACCTGAAGAACTCTCAATGGCCGAAGTAAGAGACAGACAGAAGAAGGATAATCATAATATGAGTGAGTATTGAGTAACTGTACAATAGCAAGCGCGAAAAAATATGTGTATATGCAAAGAGAAGAAATGTGGAATTATCGGAGAACACAAACGCATCGCTTCTTTACATACTCATGAGGTCCAATGTTTGAAAAAAAATTTTTCTCGAAAAAACTCCAGCTTAATTAATTTTTGTTTTAGGGCTGAATTTTCCAGCTTAATTAAACTTTGTTTAAGGGGGCTGAATTTTCCTGGATGAGAAAAATCTCAAAATTATTCAAACCACGGACCCCCAAGTTTATTAAATTTCATAAATTCATTTCTTCTTCTCATCATCTCGTCGCATATTTATGAGTCAACATGCATATATATGTGTCCCACTTGTTTATATTTACATGAATATTCAATTCAATAGTCTTATTGTGTCGTAAAGTGCATTTTATTATCGTTATAATATCTCAAAATATTCCGTCGCATGAATTTGAGATATACTTGATAAGAGAACAAGTTCATATAGTTCATATAGTTACACCTTATCAAGATAAATTTATCTCTTTTAATGCTCATTAACGTATTTTAACGCAGAACGAAGCGTGCTTGATAAGAATGTTATAAATTTATTTTAATAATGCACGAAAAGAATTTAAATGAAGCAGAGGAGTGAGTTTGCAGAAAATTTATATAAATGTCATGAAAAAGTGAAAGGATTATTAACGCATGGGTTATCTGACATCCATAAATATCATCCAGTAATTATTATTGTCTGAATGATTTTCAATATTTACTGGCAATTGATAAATTAATTATATAGAACTTTCAGGTGACAAAATGAATTGATTTTGATGGTTAATTGCATACTGTTCGGGATTTGTGAATAATCGGGAATGATCACTGAAATTAATTTCTGAGCAATCTTTTGAGTAATGCATGGGAAATTTTGAACACGTTACGAAAACATGTCATGATCCCCTTGAAATTCCTAACCGCGAGGATTGACTTAATTGCCTTAAATTTTATTAAGAAATATCGACAAATGCGGTTTATTTTGGAGACACGAATTCTAAGAATTCGTTCAAAAACAACAAACATTTATTTGATGACTATGTGTGGAATGTCATTGTAGAAACAAATGTCAAAAGCGTAATTTTTAGCACTTAATCCTCGTAAAAAATTCTAGTCTGACTTGAGTTTTTTTAAATTCAAGCACTAATCAATCAATAGAAAAAGTTAATTGCATTGTAGAGGAACTCAAAAAAGATCTAAATTGATAAATCATTAATCATCAATTGTGCAATGTAAGATCAATTTGAGAGAAGATAAAAAAGAGAGAAGTTTGTTTGTTAATCTTTGTTATGGCATCTTAATTGCTTATTTAGAATCTGAAGTTGTGTAAATACTACAGCAACAAAAACCGATTCAGGGGATTTCCATTCATACAAAATTTTCTCATTCACAGATTACTCTCACTAAATAAGACCTTTTTGTAACATGCATGTTTGTATTGTAAAGACGTAAAAATGTGCCAACCAAACTTTAAACTGTGTCATCTTTGAGGCTATAAATTATTTTCATATATACTTGTATCTGAAACACTTTAAATCATGTTTTGATACGCTACTGATAAACCTACGATAATAGATTCATACCGTTTTCACATGCTTTGGATTACAAAAAAAATTAATTAGTATTAATTTTGTTGCTTACTTGAAATTAAGGTTGCATAATTTGTTATCTTTTAAGACTTCCCCTAATGAAAATAGAATAAAATATTAAGTTTTCGACTGATTATCTCAATATCTCTTATGAAAATTATAAAATAATTTTTTACGTGCTTTAAGACTCGGCTTTAAGATAGCAGAGAAGAATACGAAGAAGAATGTAATGATGATAATATTACGCAAAGCATTACTTGCTTACTTAACGTGTAAAGTAATTACTCAAACGAAAGAAAAGCTAGATAGAATGTGGATGACATGATAAGATTATGACAAGACGCCAGCGCCTGAATTATAATTGCAAAACTGACAACTTTCATTAACTTACCTACATTTTAAGCCTTTTTCTCGCTCTTTCTCTCTCGATTGTATACATTTGTTTATAATTTATAACTTCTCTTTCTCTCATTTTTCTTCTTTTGTGTTTGACGCGCGACTATTAAAGTATTTATTGTTTTCAATGCGATCACTCTATAAATTAATTAAATTGTAAATATTTTTCAAATTTTATATTCATAATATGAGTAAAAAGCATCAAACAAAATAATCAACATCATTGTATAGTGTGAAGTGGATGAAAAACATTGTCATTACTTCCTTCAAATGTGTAAATTGCTATTAAGAGCAGCATGTTTCTGTTTCTTTTTTTTGGGAGTTTGCTTTTCAATATTACGCATATCAGGAGTGTAGCCAGAAACTACAGTTCAATGTTGATCCAAGCCCCTCCTTATACGCAAATATATGTTCATGCAAGATTTTTATTGAAGAAGAAGATCTTCAAACTTTTAAAAACTTTTAGAGCTACTGTGCAAACAAAAAAATTATCACAATAATAATTTATTTAATATCTATTTCGAAAAAATGAATATTTATTATCAGATCAAGAGTATATAAATAGTTTGTCTATATAAAAAGTAATGATGACTAATTATTAAAAATGTTTAAATAAACAATAAAGACAAAAGAAGAAAATTACGAGATTTTTTTTGTGAATTAAATTACCATACACATACTAGTCATTGTCGCTTCAATCTCACTAAAATTTGTTTTAAAAAATGTGACTTTAATTTTTCATTCATTCATTTAAACTGTTGCCAGCTATAGATTAACTTAAAAGTGCTAATTTTTATGACATGTTTTTGAAAAATTAATTTATTTATTTTCACTTCTTTTGTTTCAGTTGAACGACGACGACGCTTCAATATAAATGATAGAATAAAGGAGCTTGGAACATTACTGCCAAAAACAAATGAATTTCTTTTTGATATTATACTAGACTTGCACATTCGACAGCCAAACAAAGGTACAATAT
Organism: Chironomus riparius; assembly: GCA_917627325.4. NCBI lineage: Eukaryota > Metazoa > Arthropoda > Insecta > Diptera > Chironomidae > Chironomus > Chironomus riparius. The sequence continues at coordinate 60,022,796 of OU895877.1, forward strand.
TAAAATCATCTGTCGACTACATCAGATGTCTCAAGCATGAAGTCAATAGACTAAAACGAAATGAACAGAAGCAAAAAGATTTGGATAGCTTGAATCGGCGACTGATAACGAGAATTCGGGTTGGTACTAATCTAATTTATTTATTTCTTTACTTATTTCAAAGTCTGATATCATTGTAATCTTATCGAAAGCTGCTATACACTTGTAATTTTCCGTATTTAATCTAAACCGATTTTTCTATTATTTTACTTGGTATATAGGAGTTGGAGGCCTTAGCACGAAAGAGTGGTATCACTATCAAGGAATTTGATCTCAATGGCGAAGAATCTACTGAAGTGGTTCACGAAACAAATCAGCTGAATCCGATTGAGGTATATTTCATTATCTTTATTTCTTGACACTTGTGATAAGAACAAAATAATATTTTGATAAAATAAGGTTTACTAATAAAGCTTAAGAGCTGATTAGTTTGTCAAAATATTAGGAAGAGACATAATCAAAAGGACAAATCTTATCTCTTGATTTATTTATATTCTTCCTTATAGCATACATCAACATTGGAAATTATTGATGCAGAAGATGAGGATGCCAAAAAAGTCATTAATCTAGCAGAACTTGAAGATTTAATAGAATGTGATACAGAACTGAAGTTTAATGATCCATTACTGTCTTCCTTTCCATTATTTGACACCCCACCATCGTCATCTCATTCAAATTCCATTCCATCATCACCGTCATCGATATCAACAGATTCAACATCGAGTAGTAAAAGAACGCGATTATCCAAAAATTATCATGAAGAGCCATTTAAGGATATGCCATTCGAACTAAGTCAAACGACTGATGATGATGATGATGATGACTTCGATTTGAGCAAAGAAAAGCAGCGATATAAAAATAAGAGAACTAAGCTCAATAGCAGCATAAGTAACATTAGTACAAGTAACAATAGTAGCAGCAACAACACTAACAATAATGAACGAACAAGTGCCTTGAGTCTAAAAGACCCCATGATGATGTCGGCCTCGCATTCTCCATCGCATTTTTCGAATGATTTAAGCAGTTATATGGATCAAATGTTTTTCTCGTCATCACAATATCTATCACCGGGTTTGGCAGCTGACGATACAATTGATTTGTGTACAATTTTAAAAACAGAGAGTGCTCTAGGATACGACAATGATATGATCATGATTGGATGAAATTTGTCTTTTTTTCTTCTTTTGGTTTCATTTGCATGATTGGGATAGTGAGTGAAAAGAAATGAAGGAAAAAGGCACAGTCTGTGAAGTCATGATTGATCACAATCCAGATTAAGTATGGGGAAATTTCTTCAAAACGTTGAAGATCGATAAATTCAAAATAGCTTTGGAAATTTGATAGCATTCATTATAAATTCTGCACATCTAGACTTTAAAAATGTTTTTATTCAACAGTATTTTTTGTTAACAATTGTTTTGTATAAAAAATGGAAAGTATTATGCTTTTGGAAAATATTAGTGCAATTTAGATGATACATTTATTTTAAATTTTTAAAGTTCGTTAATTATTTGATAAGATTTTGAGCATAAAGTAAGAATTAGAAGGAAAAGATAATATCACAAAATGCTTTGCCAGTCGAATTATATTTAGAAACTTTAATTAAGTTACGCTTAAGGAAAATGATGAAGGTGATGCTTAGAATGTGCTAGTTATTCACCTTCCAGCTACATTTTATAAACATTCCAATTTCCTAGTATCTTACAATGTTCTTCTTAAGTTATGTACTAAGTTTAATTTTAAATGAGAAAAAGTTTAACTAAACGACCAAATTAGATTTATAAAAATACAAATTTAACTATAGAATAAAATCATGAAAAATTTACAAAGAAAAGCCTTCGCTTTAAATCGTGTTGCATGCGTTTGTTGTTGAAACATTTATGAATTAAGGCACATACCTTCAACGCCTGCCTGCTGATCGTTCGTTCATTTTACTCATTCACTTCACAAAGTTTATTTTATTATTGCAAATGCGTACACAAAATTCCTTTTTATAAACTCTTTAAATCAATTTCAGTTCGACGAATTTAACAATATGTGCACAATATCGAAAATTGATATAAAAAAGGTTAATAAATTATTTATGAATTAGTACAAGGGTAGATTTACAGGTCTCTACTCTTTTTGACAAATTATGATTACTATTATTTTATATATGTACACAAAAATGATATTTTCACTGCTATTGAACGTACCGCCGTGTATACCATGACTCTATGAATGAGAATTAAGTAAGTAGATAAAATGGTAACATTTTAATTTGCAACGACCACATCATAATCTACATTGAATAATATTGTCTGTTGTATAAATAATATACATATAAAACACTTTCTAATGGCTGTTGATTGATGAATTTTTTAATGGTTAAACGCACATACAGACTATATTTTTGATTGATGACAACGACGTGTGCCAAAAGCAAGTGAACAAATCAGTTGACTCATGTGCTATGGAATTTTTTATTATGACCTATTCATTTCTCATCGCGCATAAAGCTCTTTTGTTATTAGTTCACAGTTCCAGTGCGCATATTCTCAATATCATAATTCGATATTATACGTAGACAGTATGATCATTATGAGTATTTAATTTGCGCATGAATAACGAAATAAATGCGACAACCTCTAATTAATTTTAATCTTTACTTCACTGTTTTGATAATCTACCGATTTTTGCGACGAATGTTTAGCTTTTTATGAGCAATTTTATGACTAAATATGTAATTGAAAATATGTATAAAAAAATTCTACTGTCATTGTCGTTATCTGTCATGACGAATCAACCTTGTCAAACTCTTGTTATGTATAAAAACTTTATATTAATTACACTTTACAACTTTTCCGTTTATCTATATTGGTATACTACAGACTATTATGATCTACAATACTCAATCAAGCTGTTAATGCTTAATTAATTGTTTCTTTCTCTTCCAAGTGTAGCTTCCAATTATCAATCCTATCAAATCTTTACAGCTTTAATTTTAGATTAGACCTCTTAAAATAGATCACCAATTTTATTGACCATACCAAGCATAAAAGGTTTCTTAATGATAAGATTTTATTGTCAATTAATAATAATTTATGATGAGAAAAAAAACCTTTCAATAAATGCGGTACTATCGCTTTTACAACACGTTGTTCTAAAAGAAATTAATTCAATGCTGATAAAAATCCTTAGTACACTCAATTATTATTAGACCAAAACAGTGAAAGCTTTAAAGCTTTGTTATCAACTTTAAATTCTGTGTAACTTAATATCCAGAAAATTCAAATTCTAGTAGATCGATAGGAGGATAAAAAAGGGAACCTAGACGGATGGAAAAAAAGCACTTAAAGCACTACAAAAGTCCATAATGATCGTTACATGTCGGGGTTATTCAACAAAGACAAACAAAGTAAGTCGATCTGACATCAACTGATATTGAAATTCACGCACTAAACTATTCATTAACATGAGAGACTAGTGATAGTTCTCTTATAACTTGTCAATTTTTATATTCACACCGTTTTCACGTGTGAATCTATTGGTTTTGTACAGATTGAAAAATCAGTTTTTTGAAAGAAATTTTTTTGAGCAAAGAATCAAGTAGGAAATACATTTTCAATTATGAACTTAGGACAGGTCTAGTCAAAATCTATTTTTACACTTTTTTTCTTCGAGGGTTTATACAAATGGATTGAAACTATGCATAAATATTCTAGTGCTTAAAACAGATACAAATAAAACATCCTAAAAATTTTTTGAGCAAAGAACCAAGTAGAAAATACATTTTCAATTTTGAACTAGGGGCGACCCTAGTCAAAATCAATTTTGTCACTTTTTCTTCGAGGGTTTATCCAAATAGATTGAAACTTTGCATAAATATTCAAGTGCTTAAAACTATTACAAATAAAACATCTTAAAATTTTTTTGAGCAAAAAACCAAGTAGGAAATACATTTTCAATTCTGAACTAGGGGTGACCCTAGTCAAAATCAATTTTCTCACTTTTTTCTTCGAGGGTTTATCCAAATGGATTGAAACTTTGCATAAATATTCTAGTGCTTAAAACAAATAAAAATAAAACATCCTAAAATTTTTTGAGCAAAGAACCAAGTAGGAAATACATTTTCAATTTTGGACTAGGGGCGACCCTAGTCAAAATCAATTTTCTCACTTTTTTCTTCGAGGGTTTATCCAAATGGATTGAAACTTTGCATAAATATTCTAGTGCTTAAAACAAATACAAATAAAACATCCCAAAATTTTTTTGAGCAAAGAACCAAGTAGGAAATACATTTTCAATTTTGGACTAGGGGCGACCCTAGTCAAAATCAATTTTCTCACTTTTTTCTTCGAGGGTTTATCCAAATGGATTGAAACTTTGCATAAATATTCTAGTGCTTAAAACAAATACAAATAAAACATCCTAAAATGTTTTTGACCAAAGAACCAAGTAGGAACATACATTTTCAATTCTGAACTAGGGGTGACCCTAGTCAAAATCAATTTTCTCACTTTTTTCTTCGAGGGTTTATCCAAATAGATTGAAACTTTGCATAAATATTCTAGTGCTTAAAACAAATAAAAATAAAACATCCTAAAATTTTTTGAGCAAAGAACCAAGTAGGAAATACATTTTCAATTTTGGACTAGGGGCGACCCTAGTCAAAATCAATTTTCTCACTTTTTTCTTCGAGGGTTTATCCAAATGGATTGAAACTTTGCATAAATATTCTAGTGCTTAAAACAAATACAAATAAAACATCCTAAAATGTTTTTGACCAAAGAACCAAGTAGGAAATACATTTTCAATTATGAACTTGGGACAGGTCTAGTCAAAATCTAGTTTTTCACTTTTTTTGTTCGAAGGTTTGTCCAATTACAGTGAAACTTTTTATAAGTATACTAATATTTATACAAAACAGTTTTAAATATCTAAAGCAAGAAATGTATTCTATATGTCGTCAGACCCAAATTTTATAAATTTCGTTCTACATTCAAAAACAACGTGACTTAAAATTTTGTCCAAAAAAATGATTTTTATTAATTCAGAAATGTGTGACCTGAGGATTAGAATGCGCATACAAAGTTTTACTGTATTTGGATTTATCCTCGAAAAAAAAAAAGTGAAAAACTAGATTTTGACTAGACCTGTCCCAAGTTCATAATTGAAAATGTATTTCCTACTTGGTTCTTTGCTAAAAAAATTTGAGGATGTTTTCTTTGTATTTGTTCTAAGCACTAGAATATTTATGCAAAGTTTCAATCCATTTGGATAAACCCTCGAAGAAAAAAGTGACAAAATTGATTTTGACTAGGGTCGCCCCTAGTCCAAAATTGAAAATGTATTTCCTACTTGGTTCTTTGCTCAAAAAATTTTAGGATGTTTTATTTGTATTTGTTTTAAGCACTAAAATATTTATGCAAAGTTTCAATCCATTTGGATAAACCCTCGAAGAAAAAAGTGACAAAATTGATTTTGACTAGGGTCGCCCCTAGTCCAAAATTGAAAATGTATTTCCTACTTGGTTCTTTGCTCAAAAAATTTAGGATGTTTTATTTTTATTTGTTTTAAGCACTAGAATATTTATGCAAAGTTTCAATCCATTTGGATAAACCCTCGAAGAAAAAAGTGAGAAAATTGATTTTGACTAGGGTCGCCCCTAGTCCAAAAAATTTTGGGATGTTTTATTTGTATTTGTTTTAAGCACTAGAATATTTATGCAAAGTTTCAATCTATTTGGAAAAACCCTCGAAGAAAAAAGTGACAAAATTGATTTTGACTAGGGTCGCCCCTAGTCCAAAATTGAAAATGTATTTCCTACTTGGTTCTTTGCTCAAAAAATTTTAGGATGTTTTATTTGTATTTGTTTTAAGCACCAGAATATTTATGCAAAGTTTCAATCTATTTGGAAAAACCCTCGAAGAAAAAAGTGACAAAATTGATTTTGACTAGGGTCGCCCCTAGTCCAAAATTGAAAATGTATTTCCTACTTGGTTCTTTGCTCAAAAAATTTTAGGATGTTTTATTTTTATTTGTTTTAAGCACTAGAATATTTATGCAAAGTTTCAATCCATTTGGATAAACCCTCGAAGAAAAAAGTGAGAAAATTGATTTTGACTAGGGTCGCCCCTAGTCCAAAATTGAAAATGTATTTCCTACTTGGTTCTTTGCTCAAAAAATTTAGGATGTTTTATTTTTATTTGTTTTAAGCACTAGAATATTTATGCAAAGTTTCAATCCATTTGGATAAACCCTCGAAGAAAAAAGTGACAAAATTGATTTTGACTAGGGTCGCCCCTAGTCCAAAAAATTTTGGGATGTTTTATTTGTATTTGTTTTAAGCACTAGAATATTTATGCAAAGTTTCAATCTATTTGGAAAAACCCTCGAAGAAAAAAGTGAGAAAATTGATTTTGACTAGGGTCGCCCCTAGTCCAAAATTGAAAATTAATTTTCTATCGTGTACTTTGGTCAAAAAAATTTTTTGGATGTTTTATTTGAATTGACATAGTTTTGACATAAATCACATACCAATATTACTTTTTGTAATGCATAGCTTAAAAAAAACGAAATCTAAAATTTCGACTACCCCATCTGAATTTTGTTCATACTCTTCACTGTGGAAACCAAAAAACAAATTATTTATCTTAAAACACTTGACAAAATAGCAATATAATTCAGGATTAATTACTTTTTAATAATATTTTAACATTTACGAGAAAATGTGGTTCAAATAAGTGTGAAGTATGGCCGAGATTTGGACCAAAATCAGCTATACTGGTTCATAGTGTTCCCCAGGCTGACAAAATTCAAACTAAGTGTTTTTGTAGCTGACATAATTATGACATAAATTAGGTATATCTTTTGAACTGTGTCGATATGGGTCTCGGCCGTACTTCACGCCCATTCTTCAAACGTATGCTGAGCAAATCTTGGTCTATTCATAAGACTTTTGATGGTACGGTGTGAATATATCCTCATTGGGTTTCTACCCGATACACTAGTCTCTCAAGTTTTAGTTCAATTACTCATTGCAAGTGAGAAGCATAAAAAATAATTAATATCCTTGTAAAAAGATAATCTTTATAAAGTACAAAGAATTTAATAATAAAATCACGTGTCAATCTCTTCATTATTTATTTAAAATTCAATCAACGAAAACTTTATGATTCGATTAAATTAAGATTGTTGAACTTCTTAGTACATACACAAAGAACACTTTTTTATTATTTTTAAAGATGTGGAGGTCATGTTGAGGTAGGTTAAGTTGCTTATTTCATTTTCTCTTGTTAAGACTTTGATTGATTGGTGAAATTATTAAAATAATGCTGTACACTAAGCTATTTGAAAAATAATTGACATTAGTCTAGAAAATAAATATTTACATGATTTAATCAGCTACAAATTACACATTTTCATCAATTATACTTAAGTATCGGTAATACAGTTTATTTGACTATTTAAATTGAAAAACGATTTCGTTAACGTCGTGTCATAAAGTCATTTGAAAATGACATTTAATTTTGCTACTTCCATAGTAATCAGTTCAGTAGAATATGATGATTATTCAATTATGAATATTTAGACATTGAAAGTAATTTTAAAAGCATAGACAGAATATTAATGAAAATATGCACATCATACCAGATTGGGTCGTTTGCCAATAAATTATTTTTAATTAAATATCAGAAAATGAGTCATTAATAGCTACTTAGAAATTTTAATGTTGACAGTGATCCTCTTTGATTATGCTGTAAGTAATTTAAATTGTGATATTTTGTTAAAGATGATGAATGTGATAATAGAAGAACAACCCCTTATCAAATTTCGACAATGATTTAGAACCATTAATCCGTAGATTGATTTCAATTAAAAAGTTTATGCGTAAAACCATACACACGCTGTGCCTTAAATGTTATCACTAAAATTCAATTACTCATGATTACTGAAATATTTCTTAGGTACTTTTTGAAAGATTATCAGCCATCAATATTAAGTATCTAAGAAGAAATACAGTGAACTCTACATTCCCTTAAGTGCTCATGTTCCTAATCTCAACCAACAGTTAATAATAATACACAATGAGTTACTAGTTTTAATCATCTGCGTCAAGCTTGAGTAAGTCGCGAGATTCAAAAAAAGATAAAAGCTCACGAAAGCTTTATTAAAGCTTTTAAAACGACATTTCTATGTATTAACTTGATATTTGATAACAATAACAATAATACATTTTATTTTAAGTTCCACGATAACAATTCACGTATCATTTAAAAGATTTGACTTGTATAGAGAAGTCGCATTTATTAAAAATTGCTATAAAAAATAATTCAATCAAGTTTTTCATGGCACAATAGTTGGAAAACTCAACAAGAACATAGCTTAAAGGATAAACCTAATCGCTTAAAACGTGCAACAATTTTTTAGTGTGTTTAAATTTAAAAAAGCTACTTGCTTAGCTTTAGCAGTATTAAAATATGAGCGGCGTAGATAATAATAATTATTTAAGTACAGAAAATTTAAATGAAGTAAGTATACGTCGATTACTGTTTCTCACGATAAGGATAGCTTTGACTTAAAATTGGGAAAATAGGAAACGCATTTATCAGAAGTTACAAGGCCATTCTAAAGTTGAAGTAGCTATCGAATTTATCGGATAAGTCAGTTTTTTCATTGTTTAAGATTAAATTCAACCGAGTTGATTTATAACCTATGGATAGATTTGATAGATTGCAACCTTTAAATAACATTGTCTAAGTTGAATGAAATTGTGGATAAATTTATAAAAATAAATTACAAAGAAATTTATAAAAATCAATTTTTGTCGGATTTGCAATTTATCTTATCGGCGCCATAAATTAATAAAAAATTCAAGTTCATTCTAATTGATAAGATTTTAATTCATAACTGAATTTCAATTTCACTGTTTATTTACTAGAAATAGTCCATTCAAAAAATTATGAATAATTGTTATGGATTCTCGAAATCAAAGTTCATTAATAAGAGTTCAACTTTATCAAATCATTAGTAATCAATAACGCACAATCATGTTACAGAAGAAGATAATCCTTAAATTTCGTCAAGTCACTACGAATTGTTGATTTTAAAAAATGTTTATCGCAACTTAAACGTGATTTGGTGTGTTTAATTGTTACTTGGAGCATTTTTTTGTAATTCATCATTACGAAAGAAACAGTTTAATGACTTAATAGAAATAAAAGTGCTGATAAAAAATAAAATATTTGCTTTGTAGGATGGACTACATCGTAGAAGAAAAGATGACATAGTTTTACCTCCAATTGATTCCAATGTGAATGACGAAGATGTAAACAACACAGTAGATACAAACGCACGGACACGTGGCGAGTTTATACGTAGCATTTTGATTCTCGTGCTTACACATGGAATCATCATTGCTTACATTTCTTACGTCACATATTACTACATTTCCACCAGTAAGACAATTATTTCAGTCATTAAATTAAATATATAATTAATCATTTTTGTAGGAGACACGTGCACTCAAGATTGTACTTTAACATTCTGCTCATCTTATGGCATGCTTCTTTTTGTGTTTGGAACACTTTATGTATGTCTGTTCTACTTTAAAATCCTTAAACCGTACATGGGAAAATTCATTGTCAATTCAATATTCAGTCCAATCAGCAGAGGAATTAAAAGTCTGTTCAAAACTTTGTAAGCATGGATTATAAGAAGTTGAGGTTTTCAACTCTAATTAATTGAATTTAATTTATAGGATTTCAAAAATCATTTTGACAGTCGTTCTATTACTGGGCTTTCTTGCATACATTCTGTATGAAACTTATGAAGATTTCGCACGTCTTAGAGCTCTCGGAGGAATTGCACTCTTTGTTTGCATTGGATTCGCTATTTCAGGTAAATTTCAATATGATACTTAATTATTGGAATTTATGAGTGAAATTAAATTTTCAGCAAGCCCAAGAAATATAAATTGGCGACCAGTCATTTGTGGAGCTCTCTTTCAATTTATTCTTGGAGTGCTTTTCATTCGCTGGCCTGTAGGAAGGAACATTTTCCAATGTTTTGGTGAGAAAGTGTCTGACTTCTTAGATTTCGGAAAAGCAGGTGCTGCTTTTGTTTATGGTGATCACATAGTGTTCGAACTAGGAGTGTTTGCATTCGCAATCCTCTCCATCATTTACTTCTTCTCGCTGTGGGTATCAGTTCTTTATTACCTTGGAGCAATGCAATGGTTCTTGTTCAAACTTGGATGGATTCTACAATCAATAATGGGAACAACTGTATGCGAAAGTGTGAATGCAGCTGGAAACATTTTCTTGGGTCAAAGTGAAAGTCCGTTGATCATCAGACCATACATCAAACATTTGACACATTCAGAAATACACGCAATCATTACTTCTGGTTTTTCAACAGTATCCGGTTCTGTTTTAGCTGCATATATGTCATTTGGTGCAGAACCAAGTCATTTAATTACTGCATCAGTAATGGCTGCACCAGCTTCTCTTTTCATGGCTAAACTAGTTTGGCCAGAAACAGAAGAAAGTAAAACATCTTCAGGTAACATCCAATTGGAAAAATCGTAAGTTTCTTTTCACAAAACTTTGATTAAATAATTAATATCAAAATATATTTAGAACTGACACTTCAGTGCTCGATGCCGCATCGAATGGTGCAAGTCAAGCTATTCCTCTGATTTTAAACATTATTGCAAACTTAGTTGCATTTGTTGCCGTCGTCGCTTTTGCTGATGGAATATTACTATGGATTACTGGATTGATGGGCTTTGAAAACGTAGATCTTCAATTTATTTTAGGAAAAGTCTTCATGCCACTCAGTTGGCTCATTGGAGTTGATTGGAAAGACTGTGAAGCTGTAGGAAATGTTATAGGAACGAAAACTATTATAAACGAGTTTGTAGCTTTTAGAGTATTAGGGGATTATATTGAGAGGAATGAGATATCGGTAAGCTTTGCAGCTTCATTAAAAGACTAATTCTTTTGAATCCCATTTATTCTTAATAGCCTAGATCAGCAGCTATAGCAACTTTTGCAATTTGCAGTTTTGCTAATCCCTCGTCAATTGGTATTATGATTGGTGGACTGTCAGCTTTAGCACCTGAGAGAAGACCCTCAATCACAAAAGTAGCTTTAAGAGCTTTCGTCGCTGCATGTTTCGTGACACTTTGTACTGCAAGCATTGCGGGATTATTAATGACTGATGAAATGATTGAAGGAAATTAATTAATTTTTAAAAACTTTGTACTGTAAACTTTAAGGATGATAATTAAAAGCTTTTTTGTTTGTTAAAAGAGCTCTCTAATCATAAAAATTAAAGATTTTAATTAAAAATATTTCCAGCCTTTATAAGAAGATGCTTGAACTAGTGAGTAAAAACATCAAAGATTATAAAACTTGGTAAACAATAATTATTTGATAACAAAAATAACTAAAGTTTGCATGTCAGTCAAAGCTTTTCTATTGAAAAGCTTCACTCTGTTTGAAAACTTAATGAGCGTATATCATTGTGTCAATATGCACCAGCAAGAGGTGTTGTGTAAAAAACGTTGAATAATTTGTTTTATTTTTGAGAGACTAGCTCTCACAAGTAAATCTAACGCTGAAGCGTTAAGACGTGTGCGGCAATATTTGGCATTTTAAATTGGAATTAGTTGTGCCAAACCAAGAGTGATCGACACATTATTAAACTGTTAATAACCTACCGAAATAATTTTTTCAAGTTCACAGAACCAAAAAATTTTACATACTCGATGATGTGGTGTTGATGTTGTTTAGCAAAAAAATGAAATCAACGTGTTAGGATTATTATTGTGTTAAGACTAGTGGAATTAAAATTTATTCTTTGAAGATGAGTGGCGTACATAACATTGCCTTTGAGTCATCAGAAAATTTGAATAAGGTACAAAACAAGTTTTAAGAATTCATAGTTAAGTGAATTGTCATAGAAACCTTCAAGCACGTTTAAGTTCATAAGCTTCAATATATTTTTTATGGATAGAATTTTGCAAGTACTTTCGAGTGAAAGCCTTATCACGTTTCAATATAAACATCACATGCACTTTTTCATTCATTAACCTCGGACAACAAAAAATTCAGTAAAGTAGTTTGGATATAAGAGCAATAAATTCATAAAGGCGTTTATTCTATACTTGAAGCATACTTCTTGTATAATCTTTGATATACAACAACATGTTGACGCAAAGATTAACAATTTATAACCGGTACATGCACATGTGTTTAATACTGGTTTTTCAAACTTGTGAGTCATTTGCAATTATGATGCTTTCACTTGTTTATATGAAGTCTTTGCTTATTTTATTGGCTTGTTATTAGATTTATTATTGATTGCATCTTAATTAGTGAATTTTTGGACATTTTCCATATATGTAGGATGACAGTCAAAATTACCAACAAAAAAGCAATGGAGAAAATATTGACTTAACACCGATGAATCTCGAGAATGACGAGCAGCATGAAACAGACACGAAAAGGAAAAAATATAAATTTTTAACATCTATCATCCTGCATCTGATCTTTGTGACATATTTTTCATATGCTACATACCATTACATCTCAACCAGTAAGAAAATTTCGTTCATGCCTTTGATCTATCAATCATTGACTATTAACGTATAGATATTAATTCCATGATGATTCATGATTGTTTTTACGTTTTGTCAGCTTTTAATTCCTCAATGGAAAATCCAACATTTCATAGGATTTTTTTTTATTTTCAAGGAGATACATGCACGAGGGATTGCACCCTTACATTATGCTCCTCATATGGATTGCTCTTGTTGGTTTATGGCGCAACATACTTAGGAATATTGTATTATAAAGTAATTAAGCCTTACTTAGGAGATGAAATTGAAAATATAGTATTTACACCAATGCAAGATCTAATCAGTAGTCTTCTACAGAGTCTGTAAGTAACATGATCAGGCATTAATCATTCATAATTAATAAATTTGATGTTCAGCACAGCAAAAGTAGCAATTTTCATCGTATTATCAGCTGCTTTCTTCGGATATATTATTTATGAAACATATTCGGACTTTTCTCGACTACGCGCTTTAATTGGAATAGCTGCATTTAGCTTGATAGGATTCTTCATGTCAGGTAATAATCACTTTAACATACGAAGTAATAGAACTCGTTAACATACAATTTTTAAATGTAGAAAACCACAAAAGAATAATTTGGAGACCAGTGATCTGTGGTGGTGTATTCCAGTTCTTGTTAGGAATCATGTTCATTCGATGGCCAGTTGGAAGAGGGATTTTCCAGTGCTTTGGCAATAAAGTCTCTGATTTTTTAAGTTTTGGAAAGGATGGTGCAGCCTTTGTATTTGGAAATGAATTAGTTTGGGACAAACAAATTTTCGCATTTGCTGTGTTGCCAACAATATTTTTCTTCAGTCTGTGCATCTCTGTATGTTACTACCTTGGAGCTATGCAATGGGTGCTTTTCAAACTTGGATGGATTCTTCAATCAATTTTGGGAACGACTGTTTGTGAAAGTGTGAATGCAGCTGGAAATATATTTTTGGGGATGTCAGAGGGTCCTTTAATAATAAGGCCATATATTAAGCATCTGACTCATTCTGAAATCCATGCACTCATGGTGTCTGGATTTGCTACAGTTTCTGGGTCAACAATGGTTGCCTATATTGCATTTGGAGCCGAACCAGCTCATTTGATTACAGCAACAGTAATGGCAGCACCAGCTTCATTATGCTTCTCCAAACTAGTGTATCCAGAATTGGAGAAAAGTAAGACATCATCAAACAACATTGAATTGGAGAAATCGTAAGTTGACTCTATACATTTAAACTAAGCATGACTATAAAGAATTTTTGTTTGCAGAACTGATTCATCAATATTAGATGCAGCATCAAATGGAGCAAGTCAAGCAATTCCTCTAATTCTTAACATTATTGCTAACTTGGTCGCTTTTGTTGCTTTCGTGACATTTGCTGACGCGATTTTAAAATGGATAACATTATTAATGGGGTTCGATAACGTTGATATCCAATACATTTTAGGTAAAATGTTCATGCCAATAAGTTGGTTGATTGGTGTTGATTGGAAAGACTGCGAAGCAGTAGGAAATGTCATTGGAACTAAAACGATAATTAATGAATTCGTGGCATTTAAGAAATTAGGAGAATATAAGGCGAATCATGAAATTTCAGTAAGATTAAGTGTTCTTTTTTGAACTTTTGATATTCAATAAAATGTATGATTTTTTCATCAGATGAGATCAGCAGCGATAGCAACATTTGCGATATGTAGCTTTGCAAATCCAGCTTCGATGGGCATCATGATTGGTGCTTTGTCAGCTTTAGCACCTGAAAGAAAATCCTCATTCACAAAAGTTATTCTAAAATCATTTATTTCTGGATGTTTTGTGACTCTTTGTACAGCCAGTATTGCAGGATTATTAATGACCGATGAAATTTAAATTTATAAAAATTCCAGTTTTAATAACTTTATTAAATATTGTGAGCAAAATATGGATACTTTAAATATTTTATAGTAATTTTTTTAAAATTAAGCTTGTATCATGCTACGATTTATCACAAATTAGGAACATGACTAAAAGGTATAAATCATAAAAAAATAAATACAATTTTATCCAAGTGAAAAAATGATAAGACTCGATAATGGGCTGAAAAATATAATATAGATGAACTTGATCCCATTCAAAACGAACTTAGTTCAAAAAATCATATATCTACTTTTTTTGATATTCGCATTGAGCAAAACGTTTGATTTAAAGTTCTTATTAAACAGTTTTCAGCAAATGACAAGTAAGTATAGTTGAAGCTGTTTATGGAAGAGCTAGAAGGTCATTCAATTTGTAAAGAGCTTGAATTCGATCATAAACGACATCAGTAAACTGAAGCATTTCAGGAAGTGCCTTAACGGCTGAACCAACATCTTTACAAACTTTAGTAAGCAAAACATCACGGGTGGGTAAAGCATACATTGCTAAATTAGCACCCTTTCTTATTAGAAATGGATGATAAGGAGCCAATGTGTCCTGATAAGAGACTTTACATGCATCACTCGTCTTATCATCGGGATTTAATTCTGCAAGTTTTCGTAGAAAGTTTCGTGTAAAGTCCAAACCTCTATGTAAACGCAAAAGTGTTCTACAGCCAGAAACATAATCTTTCTTTTGCAATAATTCGGCTGACATTTCATAATCCATCATAGATTTAACAGATAAAAACTTATCACAAACTTCTTTATTTAATCTAAACTCCTCAAGAATTCCAATTTTAACTTTGATATCTGAAGATACAAATCCAAAAATTGTACCCATAGCATTAAAGAACCTAAAATGACAAGGTTTGTGTCATTTATTTATTTTTTATTGTCAAGTTAATTATGCTTACTTCAAGATTTCTTTAAATGCCTCAATATAATACTCCAATAAGACATCATCCTCACTTGTGGATGCTTTTTTGAAACGATCAATAACTATAGATATATCAAAAAGGTCAGAATCCATAGTTTTAAATTATATTAGCCTCACTAGAAATAATTAATTAATTAAAATAAAATGTCTCGTCCAAAAGCAGGAACGACTTATCTAGTCAAGGGAAAAACACATACTGGGCAAACTGTGGGCAGATTCGAACTTTAAAATCACAAAATCCGTTAATGCCTTGATAAAAAACCCAAAAGATAGCATAATTAATTTTCTCAATTACGGTCTCTGTTCTGTTATCAAAGCATTAAGTAACATTTATTTGTAAATGATTTTAAATGATAAGAAATGAAAGGTTTATTTTATTAGTTCCATTTGTTCTGTTAAAAAAAAAATAAATTTCATGCTGCAACATTTTACATTAATACCCGATTAGAAATTAAAAGTTTCAGTATAAATTTCGATTCCATTATTGCTTTCAAAGAGGCACTTCCAGTCTGCTATCTTGTAGCGTTGACTCCAAATTTTTGTATCCAAGACTTTTAAATTCTTGCAATGAGTCTTGATGATTTCAAATGCACGAGATGAGAGGTCATTCATGCCATAAATAGTTAATACTTTTAAGTTCTGCAAGTACCTGACAATTGTTTCCAATAAAGCATCAGTAAGCAAGAAATGATTTTCAAGCTTTAAATCTACAATTTTTGGGTGATTTCTGAAAAACTCTTCAGTTAATGGCCCATCAATGTTCATTAATCTTAGCTTTGTCAGCTTCTCGCATTGAATTCCTTCAACAGTTCCAAATCTGACTGTAAGATTCTCGATATTACTACCAATTATTGCACGATTGACTTCAGCTGTTGCATTTTGCATGAATAGTTTTTTCAAATTAGTGAACTTTGTAATTGATAAGCTTGGATTCTCAACTGAAAGCTCCTTGACTGATGTAATATCACTGTCGATATCATTAATGCTCATATCTTCCAATATTTCAAGCCGTTTTAGGTTGTTGCATGCTTTAACGATAACTGATGGATCCCAAGATCGCAAATCTCTGAATGATAATTTCTCCAAGCTGTCAACATGATCATTAAGATATGTTTCAAGATAAATCCATTCCTCAAGATCACAATTTGATATTTCAAACTCTGTCAAGCGATAATCTCCTTTTGGTACATACCCATACATCAAATTGGACTCAAAAATGCCACTTAATCGGAATGACTTTAATTCTTTCTGTTTAGCCATGAATGGCATAAAGTTTTCAAAGTTGTAATACGGAGAATCTCCGTACAATCGTAACTCAATTGATTTTGCTGATAAATTCGTCAATACTTTGAAAATTAGTGGATCACTTTCAAGAAAATGAAAATCGATAGTGTGTGATATTGGCTGCACAAGATCCTTAACAACTTCCTCATCATCCTCAATTCGTACGTAATAAAATGTAATAACCTTGACATTTGGTAGATAATTCAATGTTTTAGTAATGCTTTCCAAAGACGAATTATGCTGATCAAATTTCACTTCCAAAATACTATCTCCAGTTGTTTGTAATGCCTTCAAAATATTGACATCATTGTTATCTCTGATAATGACCTTGGTATACTTTCTATTGAAAACCGGCAATGATGAATCACAAACTTCATCTTGAATGACTAATTTGTTGATCAAACTGTAAGATTCGATTATATCCTTGAATCTTTTACAGACCATTGCACACTTTAATAGCTCCTTTTGCTTTAGTTTTTTAAGAATGTTATAGACCAATTCATTTGGTAAATTATCCATTATTAAGCACTAAATTTAATTAAAATTAATATTAAAGTGTTGGCGAGATTTAGTAAACAAGAAGGGTACTCAACTAATTGAATTATTTCTTTTTAATCTGCTGGGGTACGCAGAAAAAGAGAAATTCAAAAAAAATTTCAACGGTTATTGGTGCAAAATATTTTATTGTTTTCTTTTATCATTTTTTTACACATAATCTTAGGCTTGACTAGCATATAAGCTTATATTAACTAATGAAATTCCTATTCCATATTTTAAACTTAATTAATATTTTTTTTTGATGATAGCTTTTTTCATGAAATTCTAATGAATGGATGTATTTTATAGCTAGTGAATGAGCAGTCTTAAATAAGAGATAAAAATAAAATTATGAAAGAATAAGATTAAGAGAAAAATTCTTAATAGAATGGGTAACACAAAAATGTAATTTATGTACACAATATTCATTCATTCATTCATGAATGAATTTATAAGCTTAATGCTCTCGTAAGTCGAAGGCGAAAATCACGGTAAAGCATTTTACCACCTGTTGGAAACCGACTTAAAAACATTTCAACTGACATCAGGCACAGTGCCTTACCATTCATCTTAAATTTCTCTGAGATATGATCAACGTCATGGATTCCTTCTGACTTGCCTAGATTTATGATCCATCGTTTAACGTCTTGTCGTGTCCAGTCACGTGGATCTATTGAATCAAATTTAGTATTAGAACTAGTCATTTATGAATTATTAAAATATATCTTACCAAAAGGCAATCCATCAGAATCTAATTTAACGAGAGAATTTTCTAAATTTGATGTCTTTACATGAAGAGGTTTAGTGAAGTTACTTCCGTTTTGATTTTGATTTGTTTTCCAATGCTTTTCGCTTTCTGCTTGACAATTTGTCACCGAACGAAGATCAATCGATGCTGGTATTCTGGCAAAAAGACGTGCACGATTATGAAGACCGTTGTTATTATTACTTTCGACTTGCATTTTTGCTGTTATTATTTTTTAAGCTTCTTTAAAGTCTGAAAATAGAAAAGAATATCGGAAATGAAATAAATGAATAAAGAATAAACCGTAAGTTATGAAAAATTATATACCGTAGATTAAATTACAAGAGCGGATTCAATGTTAGATTATGTCGGTACTAAATATGCTCAATTTTATTATTTGAAATATTTTTTATTGTGTTTCAATTAAAAATACAGCACTTATACATCCCGTCAATTCTCTTCTTTTTTTTTGGAGATATCATACCTAACTGCTGTATAAAAACACATTTCCTTCTTTTTGAATTTTATTTTGGATGAATTGGGGAAAAAAGACTAGTGAGTGAGACGAGTGATAGGGCTCGAGAAGAGAAAGAAAGATGTAAACGGCAATGAGACAAAAACAGAATTGTTTAATGCCATTTCCTGTCGTCCGATCAAATTGAACAACAATTGAATTTGTACTTTTGACAATGGAAGTTACAGCTTTTTTTGTTTGTGCAGAATGATAACAATTTTGTGGTGTAATAATAGCCATTTTCACTTTAGTAGCAACATTCGTTATTAATTAAGACATACAGACATACATGCGATGCCATTGAAAGTGCTTTTTTCCATTTTTGATAAAAATTGGTAGATTAAAAATGTTTTTAAAAAGGTCGCCTGTAAAAACTTAATTGTAAACCGGAAAGATAGAGCACAATGTATGTGTTGCGTCTCTTTTTTTTGTGTCATCGATTGAATTCTACTCGAAACAAAAAAGTATCTGCTACTATCATCATCAAATGAGGTTCCGGCTTTTTTTCCTCATTCATCCTCAATTAATGCACTACAAAAAATTTTTGATAATGAAGCAAATAAATAACAGACAATGACCTTGCGTAATAAGACCATTACTGACATAAATTATGGCAATCGGAAATTCCATAGTGTGTTGACAAAACAGCGTTTATGTAATTTTTTTGGAATGATTTTTTTTGCAGGCGGGACAATTAAATTAATTTGAGAATGTTCTCTTGATTATTATCTAAATGGCTTTTAAAGATTTTATAGCTGTAGTCATTAAAGGCATTATGATCGATATTGTGTCTGGAAAGACTTAGACCGAAATGCATAATGAGAAAAATGTGAATGAGCAGGAAAAAGAAAAGATTTTATTCTTTAAGTAACGTAAACAAAGAATGCCAAAAAGTCATAAACAGCCGGAAATCTATTATTAATTATCGACATGTATGCATGAGGGGGAAGAAAGAAAGAGAGACTTATTGCGTTTAAGTGATGGAATAAATTTTTAACATGTTGAATTTTAAATGAACTTTTTAATCCATAATATGCAATCACTTTGGTCTACATTTGGGGAAATTGTAAAACACAACGTGCTCAAAGTGCTTACATTTCATTTGCTATTCTTTACGTCAATATATATGTTGGGCCATTCTGAAGTTATGTCTATATTCAATCCATTATATCATTCTTAAATTCCTGCTTTCATTCGCAATTTACAAAATGATTGATAGAAATGTAAGAAAATTCCAAACAAAGCTTAACATCACTAATGAATGCTTCCCGAAATTGGAGATTGAAAATGCACTTTTGTCAATCGACAATGTAAAATTATTGCTGCTGCTGTTCGTTTATACACACATTTTGAACTGTATATTTCTTAATAGGCAACATATGTTTCCAATAGATGTGAAAAACACACATCGAGAGACAAATGACAAGAAGGAAGGGGGAAGCGAAAAAGAAATCTCGCAACTTGCTTTCAACTCATTTCAACAGTTGGAAATATGAAAATTTATTTTCCTTAATGAACTTTTTTCATTTCTTTCTTCGTCGAATTGATGAGCCATTTATGTCATCACAATGATGCTGTTGACGACGACGATGTCATGTCAATCAACGTGAGTAAGGATGTAAAGAAATTTTTTTGTTAATGCTTTTCGCATATCGCTTTCTCATTGAGTAATAGCCAACTTTTT
This sequence comes from Chironomus riparius, assembly GCA_917627325.4. NCBI lineage: Eukaryota > Metazoa > Arthropoda > Insecta > Diptera > Chironomidae > Chironomus > Chironomus riparius. The sequence goes on from OU895877.1 coordinate 60,043,030, forward strand.
TGAAATTCAAAATAGCCGGCTCTTTTAGTTGCTAAGTTCAGTATGAGTGTGTTATTTTTAATAACAAATAGATAGTTCATCCGTTGCCGCTGCTATTACTGCCATAGAGAGATGTACAGGAAGTGGAAATGTATTGAAAATTATGTAAAAAAATTGCTGTCAATTTTTTATTTTGGATTTCAAAAAATTTTCTCATTTCCGTGGATGACGCATCGGCAAGTTCTTTTAAGAAGTTCGCGTGATCATTTTGAACAATCTTTTAATTTTTTTTTCCTACATCATTATTTCTTCTCACTAGTTTTATGCCATGCTACAGCAGTTTTGATGGAGCTTCCGTTATTGTGAACTTTTCCATGATTCAGTAGATTTTTACATTTCTCATCCATAACAAATTGTATTCTCGTGACTTTCTCACAGTCTCATTTGTGTCTTGATAGATGTAAATAATTTTACAGCAATAGAAACAGGATGTTACCGATAAGAAATTTTATGGATTGATTTTCAATCATTAGTTTTAAGAAGTGAGCACCGCGAGATCCAATGAATATCGTTAGACGAAAAAAAAGACACAGCCGAGAAATTGTCACAAAAGCGGACACAAATTAAAGAAGAAAAAAAATAAGAGATTTAACTCAGGAAAAGGAAATTGTATTTCCAGTCAACGAATCTGAAGATCTCCAGAGACATTTCTCTCTACACTAAATATGTGTGCTGTCAAGCTGCAAAATCTCACACAGTAAGAAATAATAATTCAACATTTTTACACATGACTCGTAGGAATTTCTGATTTTTTCAAAAAAAGGGGGAATAAGAAGGAATCACATGGAACATATAAGCAATTAACATGACGCGCGAGAGAGGTAGAAAATCAAGGAAATTGAAAAATTTTACCTAATTATAATTTCAGGGTGCCCTAAAAAGACTTCTGAGTGATTTAATGTACATACAAGAAATATGATTGTCAGGTATGTGCGTAAAAAAGTCTGTCGTGTGTAAAAATAGAGAGCAAGACGGAAGTTATAATTTGTATTTTTGAACGAAAAAAAAAAGAAGGCATAAGAAGAAGGAAAAGATCTTCATCCACTTAAATAGACTATTTTCCTCAATCAGTAAGATTTACGATTTGTTGTGAATTTTTATCCCTCAACTAGCACTATCATTACGAGACATTAAGAAGGTCTTAAGAGGAAGAAACTTTCTCGTTCCTCAAATTAAGAGCACTTTTAACAAGTTCATGGATATATGATTAAATATTAATTTAATTTACTGCAATTTTTCTTTCGTTCCTTCCCTTTCTACTAGTCATTCTCTTATAGCCTTTTCGGCATGCTTATATATTATTTTTGTGTATGCTGTGCTGACATTTTAATTGCATATTTCAAGCAGGCAAAAAATTTTAACAAAAAATTTATGTTTTGGATGAGGATGAATATAAAAAGTATCTAATTCCCCAAAAAAACACACAGCGCCTGTATCATTTAATTTTCTGGGTAGAAAAAACAAAATCCGACCGGATATATTTGTACATAGTTAATAAGGAAGTACAAAAGGAAAAATGTTATTAAACTGAATTTATTTACAAAATAATGCGCAACAAAGAAGGGATCTAGTTCCTTCTCGCACCAAAAAAACATAATTCCAAAAGACTGTGTGATTTAAATGTTGATAGAGAATGAAGAATGAGAAGAAAGAGTTAATCAGTCAATAAAAAATTGATGTTAAAGAGGAACCTTAGACAAGAATCTCTTGCCACATAACAGCCACAAAAAAAAGGGTAATAATAGAAGTAAGTAGGAAAGTAAATATACTGACAATAAAGCAGGATATCCAAGTTTCTCTGCTTTCAGTTTTAATGGCCTTGTAATACTTTTTTATTATATTTTTAAAATCAGGATGTGAAAAAGAAGAAGCATGGAAAGAAATAGAGGAAGAATCAAATACGGTAGCATGTTTGGAATGCGTCAATAACAACATTTTTATCATACACAAATTAGTATGGAATCTGATGTCATAATTCTAATTTCAAGAGTCTCATTCATTCTTTAAGTCGTGATTTAATCGAATAATTAAAGTGTATTGAAGGAAGTAACGAACTTTGAGCCGACAATTTTGTTGACGTATCAAAGAAGAAGACAATTGAAATGTTGATCGCTGGGGTAATCCAATTACATTCATGCCATTGTCATCGCGAAAAAAAATATCTAATTAACAAAATGCGCTTCCTGTTACATGCATTCATTTTCGCATAAAAAAAAACTAAGCTCAGATAACAGCAAAAATAGTAGTGACAAAAATAATAATATGACTATAATGCTGATATCAGCAAGAATATATAAAAATTACAGGAAGTTAAACAACATTACAATTGATTTCGCAATTCTAGTGTTTTGACAATTAATCACCACCGTGATGACTATTTAAAAATTCAACCTGATAAGGTTACGTCAGATTCTCATTGACAGATTAAGATTAGCGGCAATTTTCTGCTCGTAATGTGTAATCACATGATTGTCTGCAGACTGTTTGGTAACAATTATCTTAGAATGCATTAATAGTGCAAGAGACAGAAATTACGAGGAAATGTGCTAGTTGCAACCTAATTGCCATCGACTAATAATGTCTTAGCTTTAAGAAGCATCTTGATCTAAATCTATGCAGTCCTTTAATGTTGTAAAACGATTAAGTCTCGAAAAATATTCTAAACCTCATTTACGGATGATCACATTAAGCAAAATTGTACGAAAGAGTTTGACAAGCATGATGTGTGTACACAGTAGCTACTTTATTTTCATCTAATAGCGGAAAATATGCTAGATGATGATGAAAAGTTGAGACATAATAAAAACCCGACATGACGTCATGTATTTATAGTAAGCAACGTGCGTATATTATCCGCATATTATACACACGAAGATTCTCTAATTTTCTCAATAGAATTGCTTCTAAATTAACTTAAACTAAGTAGTTTTTTTTCTTCTTTATACTACTTGATACATAAAGTGAGGAAATCGTAATTTCCTGGATCATCTTAAGAGATGAGAGATTTTTGATACTTGAATGTGGCGGCATATGAAAAAAATATAAAAACAAATGGAAGAACAAGAAGAATGTTATGTTTCTTACCTTCCACGGGATTTCCTCTTTTCTTCTTCTATTATTACTGCTTTAAATAGTTCACAAAAAAATAAGAGAATTTGTTTGAAATTAAAGTAGCAGATGGTACTTCTAAATGTTTGTGTAAATTTCGCTTCTTCTCAATCCGTTCGATTTCCTCCTTTCTTTCTCTGTCTTGCCTTTTGATTTTTTTTTTTTGGTTGCGGTTGATTTGTAAAGTGAGCCCAATAAAGCTTTATATTTCTAGTTCAATTTATTTATTTATTTCTTTCCGTGATTTTTTTTTTCAATTTTCGTACATCAAGAAAGAAGAATTGAATAGGAAATGTTTCGTCTTCAACTTCTGTGAGGGGTCTTCGCGGTTAAATAAATTTTTAATTAACAATTTTATTTATCATTCCTTTCCACACTTGAGTAATTACTTTACAGTTAATTGTAGCTTTTAAGATTTCTTTTCTTTTCTTACTGCTTCACAATTGTTATTATTTAATTTAATTTTTTTTTCTTTCTTTCTTTCGGAAATTTCACTATGCATGCACTTATGCCGTAGTTCCACTCGAGAGATTTCTTAGCTATTTGTTATTTTACTAATATTTTTTAGAGACTTTTTTTCTTGCGTGTTTTCACGATGAGAACTCAAGTTAAACTGAATTCATGAATGAAACGTAATTCTCGTCTACGTAGCAAACTGTTGAACATATTCTCAAATACAGTCATAGTTTCTTAACTATATTGGTGTATATTATTCATTCACAACAGTTGTTGCAAGGAAAAAAGTCACCAACTCCATATTGTATAGGCACAAATAAATCAATGAATGTATATGTCATGCACATGTTTTTAAGATATCAGGAAAAGACACCGATGGAAGAAGAACTAAGAGTCGGATAATCATTGAAGAATAGAATAGATATTAAATTTTATTCAGTTTATGTTTGTCCTGGTTTGTCCAAAAAAGATTCATTCATACTATTTACTTACGATATGATGATCAATTATGACTGACGCGTAAGAATCAAAAAAAGAGACACAGAGAGAAGCGAGAGAAGATTGATGGATGTTATTAGAAGAAAAGAAAATTATTAAATAAAGAATCAAAATAATTTGATAAATCAACATAAACATCTCAATTCGGGTCTTCTTCTTCTTTTTGGGGATTTTTGATCTCATGAGATTTTAATGAGCATGCGTTAAAATTGATTCATTGACAAAAAAGATATGAATGTCAAGTTGTGTTTTTGTAACTCCAGAATGGATTCTGCGTCTTCCTCTTCCTTTCACAAATCTCTTTCCGTTCATTCAAATGGTTCATTCACAAAAAAGGGAAGCGATAAATGAACAACAATAAATAAATAATTGAAATGTGTAAGGCGGAAATTGAAATAGCAAAAATACGTTGACCAAAATAGACAATCGCATGAGAAAAGGATGCAGGTTCACATAGAACAATGCACATCCTTCCGTCTTCTATTTCTATCCTTTTATATGTCCATCCATTAATGGAGTTGATTTTTCAATTTTTTACTCATTACTTTGCTTTTGTCAGTTTTTACTGCACTTCCCGTATACTCATTACTTAAACCGGAATCAAAACATAACGAAAATAATTGAACATAATAGAGTAAATTTAATTGCTTTATTAATGTTAAGAAAATAATGAAAGAATAATTTACAACAAATTTTTTTGGGGATTTCCTTTTCAGTTCTCTTCCTTCACAAAAAAAAAAAAACATCATGCATATACAGCAAACAATTCTATATAGTCAACCAACTATATGTGTGTAATAAAGGCAACAATGACGACGTTTTGTATTCTTTTCTTTAAGTTTTGCTTTTTAAAATTAGAAACGGAAGTCAAGAAATTTGTATTTTTTGCCGAAAAAAAAAAATCAAGAGCAAAAAAATGTGTTGAGCATGCAAACTGAGAATTTTTATGATTCATTAAAACTGCTGCAAAACCCTTTTCTAAAAAGATCGAATAGGCAAAACACAGCAGTTTCCTCTTAAAATCCCTGTCAAATCCTTTACACATTTTTTTAAGAAAAATATTTTGATTGGATTCTCACATGCCTAATATTTGTATTCAAAAATATCGATTTCAATCATACTCATGTCATATGTATTTACTTTGATGTCAGTTAAAGCCAATTCAAACGGAAATTCTCAATTCCGATCCATTGTTCAAAATTCACTTTCGGAGTTCTTTACAATTTCCTCTCCCTAAATTGCACTTTTCCGTTCACAATTTTCACAGAGCAGAGATAAATTAAAAGTAAACATTATCACTATCCTGTCTTTTGTGCCTTCTTTAATTTTTTTTTCCATCTTAAGCTTCTTGGTTTTATGACCTTATCAATCATAATTTTCTTTAGAAGTTTATGTCCAAATACCCAAAGGCTAAAAGCGATTGAAAATAAACAAATATCATTTTCAGAAATGTGCCATGGAATATATTTCAATTATAAAGTTAAACATCCTGTAGGATGTACACAAAACACATATATGTCAGGACTTCTTTCCTTTTCCTTTTTTAGATTTACGAATATTAAGTTGGAACTTCTGGTGAGCAAAGATTGATTCACAACGCATTAAGTTAATACTAGCTTGTTTTGTAGTTTCAATCAGTTATGATCAATTAGCACTTAGAATACTTCAAAACAATTTTCAACAGTAAGTTAGTCTTAATATGATTTTAAATTTCATTCCTTAATATTGAAACATGAACAAAATATTAAGATTTGCAATGATCGACAAAGTGCAAGCATATCTATCCTCCTAATCTTAATTTAAGTAAAGCTAAAGTTGTGAAAATGAATTTCTTCCTTAAAACACCTTTTGAATATCGTAAATGCTGTTTGTAATTCTATTTATTTACTTTATTTGTTTATTCTTATTTTCACGCTTTAAACAAACAAAAAAATCTGTGAAAACAGTATGCAGTTCCTGGATGCAGAGGAATTAAAATTAGTTTCGGTAAAATGTAAAAGAAGAAAGATACTTTGGTATGTGGAATTTTTAATTTTACCATAATTTTACCTACAGATGGAGATTCCTCAATGCTAAAAATGCTATAAAAATTCTATTGTAATGTTAATTATTAGTTTATGATTTACATGGAAGCATAAAGGATATTTCCATTGCTTCATGAATAATTTAAAACTTTTTGTAAAATTCCAGTACATGCGGAACTGCATATATACATTTTGTGGTGATTTATGTCTTCCTAAAATAGAATTAATTGATTGGCAATTAGGAATTCTTCATCTTCTTAAAACGTGCCATAGTTTTCAACATTTTTCATACTATCTAATTTTGAAACTTACGTTATGTCGTGTGTTAAGTTTCAAATTTCATTGATGCATTTTAACTTCCCACTTCGTTGTTGGTATCGTCTCATTTTGTTCAAGTCTCTAATTTTACACAACCCCAAGAGATGGAAATTTTACTATGAAAAAAAAATTATATCTTTGGTTACAATTTTCTAGCGGATATGAGGAGTCAAAGAAGCAATTTTCATCAATTCTTTGTTATTTAAAGAAATAAGAGAGAAAAAGATGTAGGAAAAGGATGTAGTTTTGCGTTATGTTGTGTACTTCTCCGCCTTGTGTTTCTTGTTTTTGCTCCAACCTTTTTTTTATATTCTTTAAAGCTATAAAATATTTTTTTTTGGTAGTTAAAAGTTGAAAGAAGGAAGATAACAAACATTTAGATTTGATGATTTAAACATCCACATGATACATGAGCATCATGAAATGTTCAGCTATCAGATAACATAATGAAATATTGAAGGATCGTGCAAGTGAAAAAAACATCTTGCAGCAGGTGACTAAAGACAGTTTCGATCGGATCAAATGATCAGTTTTGACTATTGCAGGTTTTTATTCTCTTTTATTTAAGTTTTTGTCTTTTCTTTTCCCTAAAAAATGTCTATAAGACATGCATTTCCTCTCCTCCTGAATATTTTTATACCTGAACATTCAAAGATTGTGCAGAATCATAAAAAAACTATATTCAGTTCCATGTATTTTTTAAGCCCATTCAATGAATGAAATCAATTTGTCAGGAAATTAGTTTGGTACAATGAGCGTAATCTCTTTACGTTTCAATAACAATTTGAGGATTATTTGAAAGAAATTTTCGTTTTCATTTATTCTTTTTGCCAGCATGTGAAGTTATAGTGCGACATACAGGAAATTGAAAAAAAAAATCTTCATTGATGAACATCATCATCTTTATGAATGAATTTGATTGTGCGTAGAATTATTTAATAAAAAGCCAGAAATTTTGCACATGTTGCGGCATTCATAAGCAGTTGGTGTATGTGACGATGTAGTGTTATGGAAAAGGATAAAGAGAACTTATGTAAACACAATGCCTTGAATTTATTTTTTATGAATAGAAAAATCACGTAGATAGTGCGCATGGTACTATACCCGACTACCAAGTTTTAAAAACATCATCAATCCATAGTCAGTCATAACGTCCATAAAAGTTTCAAATCGAGGGTATGGAAGTGCGAAACAATAAAAAAGAACGGAGAGCTGCTCGAAAGCTACATTGGACTATAGTGTGAATAATATTTTACGGAATCGGGGTGTTCTTATAAGAATTTACAATAGATTCTTATGAAATTCTCTTCCTAACATTATTGTCTAGTTAAATTCAATAAAATTACATCATGAAATGCATTAAGAAGTTGAAAAAATGAACGATAAATTGTATCGCAAATTAAAAAAAATAAAAGAGATGGAAGCAAAGTGGAAGTGAGAAGGCTAGAGAAGAATGTGATAAGAAAAGCCTGAAAAATCTTTCAAAAAAAAAAGCTTTTCGAGCTCTAGAAAGAAAAAAAATTAATTTAAAAAGGAAAAAATTAAAGTTAAAAAATATATAAATTTCAAGCAAATGCGATGTAATGAGCTGTGTGTAAAAAAATAATTCAATTAATTGTTTAAGTCATAATCATGGCAAAATCGGGTAATAATGAAAATAAAATCGAGAAATTAGTTCGTGTAGGTTTTTATGAATTAGAAAAGACTATAGGTAAGGGCAGGAAAATAAAGTTTATCGTATGATTATAGAGTTATTATCTAATTAAATTCAATCGCATTGTCAATGCAGGAAAAGGCAACTTTGCGGTCGTCAAGCTCGCAACAAATTCCATAACAAAGTCGAAGGTAAAATGCCCCCGAAAAAGAAGAAAAAAAAAATAAATTATAATTATTATTATTAAAATTATTATAAAAAACTGTGAATCTCATTTTTTTTTCTTTGCTTATTTAATATTTCCCTATTCGTAATTTTGTCTTCTCCACAATCAAACGAGAAACAACAACAAAATAGAAAAAAAAAACACTTTTATGCATGCACAAAAAAGAGAGAAAAAAAATATGTGTATGCTTCATGTTGTTGATGTTGTATGATATTGATTCTTTTCATTTCTATTGACGTAATGAATGTAGAAACATTATTGTTGATATTATTCCGCGTACCCGCTTTTTTTTCGAGTTAAAATTCACTTTCATTTGCGCGCTCTCTATCTTTAAGCTCATGAAAAATTATGTTTGCAACTGGCATGAACAATCAATGTCATATCTTTATCATAAGAGTAGCATAAAGAGCCTCATTTGCTTATATGACTTTGTTTCTCTTCTGAAGAAAAAAAATTTTTTTTTGCTGCTCTTTCTTTACGACCACTTTACTAAGATGTGGGATGTTTCATTGACTTTTTTTGCCGGATTCAATTTTTTTTCCTTCTTCTCTTCATTCATGTAACACAAAACTTTGTTTTCTTTATTCTGCTTTCATCAATACAGCAGAAAAAAAATCTAGTTAAAAAATCTTCATAAGTGACTGTCTAAAATGCGTTTTTAGAATTGCTGTTGAGAATGTGTATTAAAGTTATCATGAAGTGAACACTAAAAAAAAGTGATAAAAACTTACGGCACACCCGTCAGGTGACCAAAATAAATTACCAACAATAAAATTTAAAACATTAATCCATAAATCGATGACGAACAGTCAGTCAAAGTGAATAGAAAATTTGGTTTTGTCACGAATGGAAGAAAAGTCATTAAAAATTACTGCAGAACTGCCATTTATAATTGCTTATTAGATATCTTTTTTGTCTCATTGTATTGAATGTGAATGCGTGTAGTTCCGAGGCCAGTGAGAACGTGTTTCGTTATTCAAAGGAGTCTTTCTGAAATTTTTTGTAGTAAAAAGAAAAATGAAACAAATTTTTTCTCCTTCTGCATAAGGTTAAAGGATTTTCGATAATGCCAAAGGATAGAGTGCTATTATTATGTAAAATAGTATGACCAAGACTTTTATAGGTTGTATCGTCATTGAATTTTCTTTTTTTTTTCTTACAAAAATGTCAACGTGCCTTAAAATAGGCCTTAATTTTACACATTACTCGCGCGATGCGATGTCCTTTCTTTAAATAAAATTTCCATAGTTTTAAATTTGCATAAAGGCATGCATGCAATTTTAAAATAACAGGACGTTGACAACTACAAGGATTCTATTTTTATGTCACAGCTATAAAATGCAATAAACCAAAACTTTTCTTAAAAAAACTTCGAGTGGGAAAATGATTTTGCTTTAATCTACAAATTGGATTAACTGCATAAATCAATGAATGATTTGTTCTATGATACTGATAAGATTAAAGTGACTGCTACCTACTTTTATATTGTTGTCATTCTTATTCTCCTTATTTCTTCCATAAAAACAACCACAAATTTTTGTATATTATTAACTTTTCTCTTTCTTTTGACGATGCTCTTATCAGTTCCATTCTGTACAGCATAACTTTTTCAAAATTAAATTAATTGACGAACGAATAAAGTGCCATTAAAAGCTTCGAATCAGACTTATTTCTAATTTCTCATCCAATGAAATTCAGAAAAATTTGGGAACATTATGGTTTGACATGCAGCTATCCTAAGATACGTAAACTAAATATCTTTGACATCTAAATCCATAGATTCAAATTTCAAATTAAAACTCTTTGGTAAAATTTATCACAAAGAAAAATTCCTGAGGACATTCAGGATATTTCCAAAGTCAAAAGAAAAATCTAAAATCTCATTGACAACATCCAGAGAGCAATCAATAACAGAGATACAAGAACTTGAAATTACAATCCAATTGAAATGAGTAATACCTTGATAAGATAACTTTGCTGATATAGAAGTTGTAACACAATTTTTCCTCAATATCGTTCTATAGTTCCCCATTCATTATATGTCATTCTTTGGATGTGAATAAGAAGAATATGAAAAAAGATGAAGTAAAACTCATGTTTTGCAAAATATCATTTGACATTTCAGTGTCTTAATTATACCATTCACAATATTCAATATTCAATCATTGTCATGTACAGGCAGGCAAGCAAGCAAGCAAGCAAAAGCATATGCAAAGTACAAAGTAAAATAATGTAAAGTAATCCCACATATATGAATTTAATATTGCTGTTCTCCTGAACTCCTCTCAGTTCCATCTCAGATTTACAATGTGCACAACTTGGTCCAATTACAAATTCCGTTCTTTGTTGAAGGAAGTGTAGAATCTAAAAAATATTTTGTGAGAATTGCGCAAGGGGTAAAATTATGTTACGTAATATGCAAACAACTCCAAAGTAAGGTATTTGTTGTGTTGCTGTTGCCCAATTGGAAGCTGTATTTTTTTAATGTATGACAAACAATAAACATAAACGTAACGATACTGTCAGTAGGTGACAAAAGGTTTTGTAGCTTTGTAACTCCGAAAGATTTTTCTCGATAACTTTTGAGATACTTTTTTCATATTGACTATGTCAATTAACATGGGTGACTCAAATATTCACACTAATTTCAAGAAACACACATATTTGAACAGTGAAAAAACATATCAATGATAATTGTTTCTTTTTTCTGACTACTCCGCATTCATTATCGACAATTAGTAACAATTTTTTGATGCTTGAAGAATTTTGTTCATTTATGGAACTGAAAAAAAAATTTATCATAGCTTCACCAACATCATTGCCTTCAACATTAAAACTTTTTTGATTCACAGTACTTGGAAAGGTATTAATTAGCATGTGGAATGAAATTTATCTCGTTGAACTTTTAATTAATTAAACTTTTATTCAACTGATCTCCAATTCTTATCAAAAGAGAAATATTTTAAATAAACAAATCTTCAGGCTAATAATTTCTACTGGATCATCGTGAATGTTAAAAGTCGCTCTCCTTTGATAGGGCATTGATATGGGACATAGTAGGATTATGATTCATGTACATTCAAGATAAGTTTGAATCACTTAAGTCAATTTATTAAGATACCTTGACTTTGACAATCTAATCAAGTTTGGGTTTTTCCACGAAACAAAAAAAAAGTCATGTAAGGATCATAGATACTTTAAAATAGGCTTAAATATATAAGAAATGTTTACATTGTTCCGATAAGAGTGAATATTTATACAAAAACTGTTGTTTTAAAGAAATTATCCACTATAGTAAAATTGGTCTGTTATTATGATAGAAAAAAAAAGAGAGAGCTAGAATAAATAACAAGGCATAAAGTTTCAATGGAAGTGCTCATGGAACTTTAAGTTGAAAGCATTCAACAGGAAAAATAAACTTAAACTTTTCATGAGGATTTTCCTCTTTCTTCTTTCCATCATCATCGTCATCCCCTCCAACCTTTATACATCATAGTGAGCAAGCTAGTAGAAGAATTGGAATTCATATAAAGTCTTTCAAGTACTTAGAAGTAGAGTACAGAAAGTAATGTTTTTTTGGTTTCTTACAATTTTCTGTTCATATTATGATAAGCGATAAGGAATGAAATAAAAATATACGTCGACGATGTACATTAAAGGCTGTTTTAACCGAACTGAACAGTATTTTTCGGGTTGAAACCGATTGTGGTCAGAAAGTCTGATGACAATGACCGAATGATAAAGTATATAGTAGAAGAATTGGTAATGTGAGTTTTATGGCCTTCAATAGTACAGCAATTAGTAATGTAATCTACATAAAGTCATTGTTTTTATGCATTTTTCAAAGCTACCCGCTTTCAATTATGTAAAGCTTTCCAACAACACGTTTGACATTGAACAATTCATGTTTCTGGTATTTCATTATAATGGAGGAAAAAAAAGCTATGGCTTTGATGATGGGTCGGAAATTTATTTTATTTATTTTTCGTATTTCGTGTACCTTTTTTTTTTGAATGAAAGTATGTCAGAAAATGATATGCATGCCCTTTCTCACATAGATTTACATCCACTCACACACTGACAATCACACGAATGCCGGGTCGATAATATATACATAATTTCATTGTGATTCTCTCCAACAATTGCATATTATTTATCAAAATCCAACCAGTCAGTCCTTCATCCAGCCAGCAAGCAACCAAATAGCAGCTTCACACAAAACAAAACAAATAAAATGATGAAAAATGTGAGCAGAAATTGAACAAGAAAAAAATGATGAGAGTGAGCGAAAAGAAAAGTTCTTTTCGATATCAAGGCGCGCGCGAGTCCGCAGACAAAAAAAATCGATAAAATTGAAAATGTCATTTTTATTCATTTCATTTTCTTTTTGATATAATTTCTCTATATACAGCTCATTAAAATTCAAGACACGATATTGTCGAATACAAATGAAGGCATGTATGCAAAAAGGGAGAATTTTACTAACCATAGACATCCATAAAAACACATACAAATGCCGTATTTGTTAATCGGCGCTAATTACTGGTCAATGTTATTGAATTTTTTTTTTCGTCTCTTTTTTTCGCACACCCTCGTTCTCTCTCTCTCTCTCTCTCCCTCTCTCTCTTTTCCATCGATGAAGCACGTGCTTGGTAAAAACTGTCACTTATAGATTTTTTTTTGTTTCACGAAAGACCTGAAAACCTGTTTACACTCATACACACACAGACAATTTCCAATGATAGAATTTGGTTCTTCTTATCTCGTACAAATATTATTATTCTTTCCATACTTGTTCGTCATTCTCTTGTTGTTATTGTTGTTAGACTTAAGAAGAAAAAAAAGTATCATCTCATTCTCATATTTGATTCTTACTGACTCTCCTTCAGGTGGCCATAAAAATCATCGATAAAACATGTCTCGATGATGATAACTTGGCAAAGACATTTCGCGAAATTTCCATCTTAAAATTACTTCATCATCCGCACATCACGCGACTATATGAAGTAATGGAATCAAAAAATTCCATTTATCTCGTGACGGAGCATGCGGGTGGTGGTGAAATATTTGATCATTTAGTGACGCATGGACGAATGAAGGAAGAAGAAGCGGCAAGAGTTTTCTCACAAATTGTCTCGGCTGTTGACTATTGCCATCGAAATGGTGTTGTTCATCGTGACTTGAAAGCGGAAAATGTGTTGCTGGATAATAACATGAATGTGAAAATTGTAGATTTTGGCTTTAGTAATATGTTCACTGAGGGCATGTTTCTGACGACATTTTGTGGATCACCGCCATATGCAGCACCAGAGGTATTTCAGGGACTTGAATATGATGGACCACGAGCAGATATCTGGTCACTTGGAGTTGTTCTCTACGTCCTCGTATGTGGAGCATTGCCATTCGATGGAGCAACTTTACATGACCTACGGAGTGTTGTGATAAGTGGTAAATTTCGAATACCATTTTTCATGTCACAAGAATGTGAACATCTTATTCGGCACATGTTAGTCGTTGAGCCAGAAAGACGATATAGCTTAAAACAAATTGCCAAACACAGGTGGCTCACGCGCTATAATCTTATCAATTTAACTGAATTGAATGATACATTGACAACTCAAATGGACACAAAAAATTTGGATACTATCGTCATCAATCATATGCTTCAAATTCCTGGCCTCACTGCTGATTTGATTGCACAATCGGTGCACGAGTCACGATACGATCATATTTATGCAATTTATCATTTATTGTGTGATAAACTTGAAGAAAAACGTAAGGAGCAAAAGCGTCTCCAGCATTTAGCTTATTCAAGGTTTGATTCACAAAACAATTTTAAATTCAAATGTCATTCAAATTTTGTTCATTCTTAAATTTTTTTCTTTTTCTTTATTTCGAAAGATCCCGCAAAACAAGCATTACCACAGGTGTTGTTGATCGATCGGAAACTGTTAAACAGGAGACAATCGATCGTCTTAGTCCATTAACGAGTACTATTACGTCACAATTTGGAATTCAACCAGTTGATACTGATTTTGAGAAATTCACTGTTGATATTGATGTTGATCCAAATGCTATTCATCAGCCTCCAACACCTACTGATACGCCAATGCATTTATCTGTTGCCACTAATGGTACTATTAGACGTCATACTGTTGGTCCAGGTGATGTTGCACACGAGCAAGCTCTTGGTAATCCTGTAAATATGGTCAACTTTAAATTTGATGGAACTGTCATGGCAATGGGACCTAATCAAATTCCTCTCAATTTGCCCATGTTGCAAAATCAGCCTCTCAATACATTCACTATCAAGGATCCGCATTTATTAAAACCGCCTATGGTCATGGGTGCTAGTAAGTTTAATAATTTTTGGTCTATGTCTTGACTCACATATAAATCAATTTTTAGCTGGATGTTTTGGACGACGTGCATCAGATGGTGGTGCTAATCTACACATTTTCTATCCATCATCGATGACAAATCCTTCACAACTTGTTAATGATGAGCAAATGATTGCAGAGCAATCAGCAACTTCATGTCAATTAAAATCAACAGATGCAAATATGGAAAGTAGTGAAGATTCAAATGATGAAATTCAACGATATATGCACGGCCGTGGATGCTCTAAGCGACACACTGTAGGTTGTACAGATGATTTATCTAAAAATCCATCGAGTCAACCAAATACAGATCAACAAATAGGGCATTCACCAATTCCTTCACCTGGCATAACAAGTCAAAGTGGAGCCTCGACTTCTAGTGGAAGAACGAGACGAACGGGTCTATTGACTGTAATGGAACGACCTCCAGGTATGAACCTATGCTTATCAAGTGCTTTATTTTAATTTTGTATAATTTTCTGCATGCTGCTTCTTTTTAATTCAAAGATTGAGAAACTTTTTCTTATTGATTTAAAATTTTAATTTTATTATTTTTTGATGTTGTAAATTTTTCTTTATTTTTTTTGGCAAAACAATTTTTTTTCGTTGAACTTTGAAAAATGTTTTTTTAAAAAGTTATCAGTCCTGATTTGATACGCGAAGTAGAAGCTCGTATGAATCGAAACTATTTGCCACCATCGCTGATAAATGCAAATCAAGTTTCGGGAAGTCCCCCTTCAAACTCATATGTGATATCTCAACAAAGACGTTATGGTAGAGCATGTAAATTGCCAACAGTGCAAGAAGTTATGGGTAAGTCATTTGTGTGCACATTTGTCACAAGAGATAAAGATGATGGGGATATAAGGATAAATGTATATTTATTTATAAGACATACTAACAGACAATTCATCTTTTTGTGGATTGCTAATGATGTGAAATTTTTAAAGATTTGCTAAGGTTTGTAACTGATTAACATTTCCTTCTCGTGCCATTTTCTGTTTTTGTATGTTTTAAATGTTTAATTCTGTTTTTGTTGCATTTTTTTCTTTCTTTCTTACTTTCTTTATGTTTCATTAATCATTAAAATAAATGAATAACTGAATGTATAATGGAATTTTATCATTTTAATTCAATTGAATTATTAATAATGATTTATTTTGCTGATATTTAGGTCGATACTCGCCGGTAAGACGAGCATCAGAAGGATCACGAAATCCTCAAATTCAAGGGCCTTTTCAAGAATGCCAACAATTACAAAAGGGACTTGCTCAGCAAAGAAACAATTATCTTGTAACACCAAATCCACCACAGGAAAATTCTGTCTCATTACCAGGTAGGTTTTGTCTCTAGGATTTATCGAAAAAACCCTTTAAATTATAGGGTTTGGAGCTATAGCTCAATGGTAGAGCATTCGACTGCAGATCGAACGGTCGCGTGTTCGAAACACGCTGGCTCCTTAATTATCTTTTTTGTATCTTTACAACTTTTATTTTATAATTTTATGGCAACAGACTTACATTTTTTATTTTTGTTTAAGGTTCACCAATGCACACGAAATTGTTTGTGGAAAAGGTCGATAACGAAATCGATGTACCGCCCGATATGATGAGCACAATTATTCCAGGTCTCGAAAGATTGGTGTTTGAGAATCGCTTACATGTCGATTTAGCTCAAATCATAATTTCAACACGAAAAGTTCCTCTTGAAGTAGCACAACATTTGGGAATCGTTGCTCATTCAAGTACTATAATACAACAACAACAAAACTTTAGTCAAAGTGCATCACCCTTAAATAATATGAATTATCAAGCACCTCCTACTATGGATCTTATGACAAATATGCATCATTTCCATGGTATTAATTTGAATTATACAGGCAACATGCGAACTAACGATGTGCCACTAACTCATCATTCCTCAAGCTTAAATACATCACCAATGCATCAGATTACTCGTGGTATAAGTGGATTAACAACTAATTCTCCTGCAAATGAGCCGTTAGATCTCACAATGGAAACGACTCTATGCGAAACGGAAGCAACACAATGGCCACAAGCTTTCTATGAAATGAGACCACTAAATTTAACATCAACAGGAACATCGCCACAGATTCAGCAACAACAACAAAGAATGATGCAACCAACACCACCAACATCACCAAGTAATAATTTATGTATTATACAAGAAGAGCATTTACCACATTCATACCAACAAATGTCCCCATGTGATTTGAGTGCTCAACATCACCATCCACAAATTTGTTTGACAGACGTCCAAGGAAGTGAAATAACACTTGTTGCACTGTCCGACTCGAGTCGTGATTCAGATGACTCATTAGATACAAATAATAGCAATGATACATCACGTCGTACAGCGAGTACGGTCACAACTCCTGGCGCAAGTACAGGCATTAAAGGAATCTCAATGTTTCATGAATTTCTTATAAAGGAACCATCCGATGATATGCCATCCATAACGCGTGGTGTTGGTCGAAAAGCTAGTTTAGAAAATGAATATAATAAGCATCAGCAGGCAACAGCAACAAATTCAGTTCCAATTTGTGTAAAAATGGATGCAGCTTCAGTAGAACAATATGCAAGACGTGGTAGCGATAAATCATTAGGTTTTAGTGACGATTCACTTAGTAACGATTCCAATCAGTCTCCAGCACAAGAAGTATCACATTCCAGTGGATTTAAGAGCACCGAAGAAGAACGTTTATCACCAGATTCTTTGAGTGAGAGCCGTGCATCATCGGATGAATACTATGAACTTCCATTGCCAAATGAATGTAGAAATTTAGATGTACCAAGTATCATGGAAATTGTGAGGCAACAAATTATTAATAGTAAGATTCCACCAAATCGAATAAATCAGAATCGAAATGAATGTGATGGAAGTAATCAGCATTTCTTCAATAATACAGACGATGCATCTAATATGAATTTAGAATATTCGAGTGGATTACAAATCGAATTAAAGATTTGTGAGCGTCAACATAATAATGAGAAGGCTGGAACTTCTTCCATGGATAACCACAGTGCAAGTAAAGGAATTATTAAGTTGCGAAGAATCTCTGGGGATTCTACTGAATATGGAAAACTTTGCCAGCAACTTCTAACACAGCTAACAGTTTAAAGTCTTGAATTATCAAATTTCCTTTCATTATTTGTTTTTAGAAATTCTTCAGGTTAAAGAAATTACGGAAATTACTTCAATTAAAGGATACAGATATGACCCAATGATAATATTGCCATGTTTAATTGTTGCAAATTTCCCTATAGAACAATTTATAGATGAAAGTTACCGTTAACCTTGAGACGGATGACGCAATGCATTGTTTCTTAAGGCTAGTGCTGTGCTATGAACCCTTTTATGGAAGTGACGGATAATAACTTGTTTGTGGTAAATAATCCGATACAATGCATGTCTAGGAAGCCATAGAGCATAGTTTAAGAAGCCCTGCTTGATGGCAATTAAAATAAAGTTTTAAAAATCTATCTGAAGATTAGTTGGCATGTCTGAGTTGTACAAAAAAAGAGGCACTACTTGTGTGAAATGATAGGTGTAAGAAAATATAGCTTGAAGTGATAAATTGAAAGCAGGTTTGGGTCAGAGTTACTGCCATTGATAGGAGTAAGAATGGATTCATTGTATATATACCAGCTGGCAGAGAATGATAAGCCCAGAGTCCCTAGTGTTTTAAGAATGATGCATTAAAAGCTTTTGTGTTATCTTTTGAATTGATAAGCTTTTATTTCCAATTTGAAATTTTATTTCTTTTATGTCCAAGAGAATACTACATTCCACTTTTTCATACCTTAACGTCAATATGAAAGGGAGTCGTTTACTTATTACGTTACTCTTATATGAGGGGAGGGGGAATAATTCTGACAGGGGGGGGGGGGTATAAAAAGAAGTAAAGTTTGAGTAACGTAATTAATGAACAGCCCCCAAAAACTATTAATTTAAACTTAGCAGAAAAATAGGGATTTCAATTTGTGTAGATCTGTAATTTAAAGCCAACAACTGCTGATGCAAAGATTGAACATAATTACTAAGTGGATTTCACAAATTATTTTTCTTTGCATGTAGATAGACATTTTAAAAGAACGATGTTTTTCGAACAGAATAAATTAATTAAAAACTGAAAAAACAAAGATTTATTTCATAGTTAAAAAGATAAGAAAATTTCATGAAGATTTTAATGTGTAAATCAATGCAAAACATTTAATAAGAATGGAAGGAAATTTTTACGTGTGTAACATTCCAAAATATATAAAATTATGGTGAGGATGATAGCTGACGATGATCTTTATTCAACTCACTTCATGTTTAATATAAAAATTTACTTCTCGATGAGATCAAAACTAAAACTTTAGTATAGACATGGCTCATGGCAGTGAATTTTCCCAACACAGAATTGAAAATGTAAATAAGAACACAAATTTAACAGTCAAAACATGTTTGCCAGATCCCCATACACAACTTTTTGTCTTTTTGGGAAAATTGCGAAGGAAGTTCTGAATGTGCACAAAAAGCAAGGAAGAGAATATTTTAGGAAAAACAGATAAGAAACTTCCTCATAAACTTATCGAAATTTAATCCTTTCTTGGTTTGAAAGCTTTCTGATGACCCATAAAACTGTTTTTGCCAATTTCTTGGAAAGTCCACATTATCAAGTACATACTAAAGGGGTCGTTCACTTATGACTTCTGGGGGGGGGGGGGGGGGGGTCAGCAAGAAAAGAACAATAGAAATTCCTGGAAATTTGACCGTTAACTTCGGACGTCATAAGTGAACGATCCCAAACATTAATAAAGAATAAATCTCTTCAAACTGACACATAAAAAATAGGTAATGAAAAATCATAAATAGAATAAACAAAAAAAAAATAAGCTAATTAATCAATTAATGGAAAGAACATTAAAAAATTTATTCTGTGCATAAGTTACACATTTCTTTTGCAACATACAAGTTAATGAGAAAGAGAATTATAAATTAAATTCAGAAAGGATGAAAATCATGAAAATTAAAAAATCAAAAACTTGTCAGATTAAGTTTAAAAAGTAAATTTTCAAACAAAATCTTCAAGATTTTCTTTGTAAAACACATAAAGACTGTGATTTGAAAAAACTATGATGAAAAAATAAAAAAAAAATACAATTGAGAAAAGTCAGACGTGCATTTCCACCTATTTTCTTTTAAGCATTTAATTTTCCAGGAAGGTGTCACTTAAAAATATTTTTGAATTAAGCGGTTAAGTGCCTTGCTGGTCGAATAGGTAAGGTGCTTGGCTCAAATTTGTTCTTTTTCGGAAGTTTAGATACTTCGACTGCTTAATGTAGGAGATCAAGCCATAATTGGGCATTTGGGAAACGTTGGATTAAGGAACGGCTCAGGAACTTGAAGTGTAGCGGGAGAAATAGGAACGAGAGCTACAAGATTACCCACGAATGGAATATTGTTAACGGACCTGAATAGTATCACGTCACGCCTACAGAAGATCGAAACGAGAGCCTTAGTAAATTTGAAACCTAGATTTGAAGATTAGCAGTTTGATCCTACATAATACTAATTCATATGTGTACAAATACAAAAGTGTAAAATGTGAATTATTACCGAACAGTATGTCGTCAATAAATGCAATAAAGTGCAATTAAAATGAAAAGAAAAATCAGAAAAACCGTCATTTAAAATTCAAAAATACCGAGAGGAACGAATAGGTACGATTTTCGTTCAAGCTGTCATTATTCAGATCGAAGATCCTAGTTTTGAATCAAAAACATTAAAACAAATAATTAAAGTGGAATTAGTAAGGCATTGCAATTAAGAGTGAGATCTAGAATATTAAGCAAACATGGATCTCATTTCGCCGTTCGAGTGATATATACAGTGTAGACAGAAGAAAGCTAGTTTAGTTACAAAATATACTTCTTCCTTCCTTTGTTATTCAATTTGTCATACGTCAACAATATCAAGCATACAGGCATAGGCAGAGTTCGACTGCTTATCTGTAGTAAACTAAGGGTTTAAGTTTAATGCCAAGATTAATTCGCAAAAGGAAAATGAGCATCAACAGTCCACCGTTTGGAATTACATGTCTCACGAATGTTACTTCCAGACTATGTCCTTCAATACATTTTAATAGATTTTTATTGTAAGTATAAAGCAGTACCATCATCAATTTTTATCGTCTTTGTGTATATATTAACTTTATGACTCATCATCAATTATATTTTTTTTATACATTCTTATAGATACAAGCTGTCTGTGTTAATGCTTACATATTTGAGCTATGTATGTTACCATATGACAAGAAAGCCACTTGCTGTTGTTAAATCAGTATTACATAGGAACTGCTCTGATCCACAAGGATCAGTAACTGAGACTTTACATTTCGGAGCTGACGATAATTCTTGCAACTATCCACCATTCGATGGACCAGATTCTACTGCCTTGCTTGGTCTCATGGATTCAAGCTTTCTTATTTGCTATGCGATTGCAATGTTTTTTTCTGGATTCATAGCTGAACGTGTATCACTAAGATACTTTTTATCCCTTGGAATGCTGTTTTCTGGATTTTTTTGTTATTCATTTGGATACGGAAAAGTGAAGGATATTCATTCATTGACATATTTTATGATTATTCAAGCTCTTGCTGGCATTTTTCAAACAAGTGGATGGCCAGGTGTAGTCACAATAGTTAGTCGTTGGTGTGGTAAAGCAAAGCGAGGCTTAATTTTTGGCATCTGGAATTCGCACACATCAATTGGAAATATGCTGGGAACTTATATAGCAGCACATTATGTAGATAGTGATTGGAGCATGTCATTTATTGTTCCTGGATTTATTATGGGCATTATGGGATTCATTAACTTTATGTTCCTCATTGATTCACCTGAGCTTGTTGGTATGCAGCATGAAGTTACGTCAAATAACCCTGAAACAGCATATCGACGAATTGATGACTCAGACATTGAAGACGAAGACGTGGCATCAGATGTCCTTGCACGCTCAGAGAGTGGTGATCATGTAAGTTAACTTATAATTGATAATTCTCTTTTTTTGTGCATGCTGCGTTCCTTTTGACTTCAAAAATGTGTATGACTTAATCAAAATTATATCAAATTATTAGGAAAGTAATCCTTCATTAAGGTCTTTGCGTGGAAGTGTTAATTCAGTAAGTTTCGACACAAAATTTTAATACTAACTTCAAAGTAGATTTTTATGCATGAAAAATTAGGTCGTGACGACAATTTTATTGTAGTTGCCAACTTATTGCTTAATTTATTCATATCTCTTACTATTTAGCAGGAAACTCGGTATAATGAACGAACTCCAATATTGAGTGGTCATCACCAAAACTCACATCATGATGAGCCTATTGGTTTTATGGGAGCCGTGAAAATTCCCGGTGTAATGGAATTCTCGTTGTGCTTATTCTTTTCCAAATTAGTCAACTACACATTCCTTTTCTGGCTACCATTGTACATTAAAAATACCAGTAAGTTCTTTTCCATCAAAACCTTACAATAGCAAAAATTTATCATAAACATTTGTAGGGTTCTAAAAAGCTTTTAATAGTAATTTGTAAGGTTTTCAAACACAAACAATTTTCCCTTTTTCAGCTCCTTTGTCATCTGAGCACAGTGCAGAGCTTTCGATGGTTTTTGATATTGGAGGAATTGTTGGTGCGATATTGGCTGGAGTCGTATCAGATGTATCTTCAATGCCTGCTTCTACGTGCGTTAGCATGCTGTTTGTGTCTGCACCACTTTTATTCATTTATGAGACTTATGGAAATTTAGCATGGATTGCGAACGTTGGACTTTTATTTGTTGTTGGACTTTTTGTGAACGGACCTTATGCTTTAATTACAACTTCGGTATCAGCTGAACTTGGACAGCATAAATCATTAGAAGGAAATGCTAAAGCTCTTGCCACTGTAACAAGTATTATTGATGGCACTGGATCTATAGGAGCAGCTGTTGGGCCATTAATCGCTGGATTAGTACAAACAGGAGGCTGGCAAAATGTTTTTTACATGCTTATCACATCAAACATTTTAGCTATGGTTCTTCTATTTAGATTAGTTGGTAAAGAATTGAAAAAGTGCCGTAGAAGAGGGAATATAAGAATAGAATGATATGATGAAATTGAAAGATATTTTACAAACATAACTTAACTTATAATTTACATAATTATAAATCTCAATTAGTTCATTTTTGATATGAAGATATAGACATGCATATTTTAAATAACCGAATGTGGCTGTTCCGATACATATTTCTGTCAAGATCGTTGTTTTAAGGATCCAAAATTTGAAACCAAATTAAATAAATAAAATACAAAATTTTTATGTATGATACATTATAAATGTCCTATCTGTTACTTTATTAGCTACTTTATTATTTTCAAAAAACGAATTAAAATTTCTTAAGTTTCAGCATCAAAAGATTTCGTTTAAGTCCATCACTTCTTAACTTCCTCCAATACTGCTTTGTATTTGGGTCTAATTCATCAAGGGTTTTTGGTTTGCCTGTATGTAATGTCCACAACCAATCTGGATATTCATTATCAGGCTTAATCTATGAAAGTGCTGAATTAGTAAAGTTAATTTTTTTGGATATAAATGAAAAACTCACTTTAACATCTTCTCCTTCTACAAAATAATTACTTCCGCAACAATAATTGACTAATCTTTTAGGATCTGTCACAACAGGCATTACTTTCTTCTCAACAACAGCTCCACCGACTTTTCCACCAAGTTTCTTTCCCAAACCTTTTGCTGTCGATTATATTTTTTTAAAAAATATTAATTAAGAAATTATTTCACTTTTAATTATATGTCACTTACCTCCACCTGCTACAGACGCCTTTGCATAACATCGCTGACTAATTAGAGACGTAATTGGTTGATTAATTCTAGAATTAAACAATTTTAACAACATTTTAAATTTTCCACGATTTTTTGTTTATTAAAATTTGACGTAGGATTGTGCAATAAGCACAAACGAGACATGAAGTCTATCGAGCATCTAAGATATTTGGTCCCTCTTCCTCCGTCATAAAATATTCATACAAAACTGTTATGGTATACTGGATGTTGCATAAAGGATTACCTATCATTCTTTTCAATAAGTTGAAAATTAAAATCTTTACAGAAGACATGTCTCGCCGGTACTTTAAACACTGCGTAGGAACAACCTTGTAACTTGATTTAAATTATAAAAGATCGTTATTTACCTAGCATTTCGTGCAATTCTTGAATAGTAAGTTCATCCTGTAAGACAAAATTAGAGTTGATTTATTCAATGACTATTTATTACTATTTAATTACCTGCTCTCTAGCTAGTAGTTCTTGAAGCCTTTCACGGGAAATGTTGTTTTCAATGAAATATTCATCTTCTATTATAACTTCGTTATCAGATTCAACATCATCAGATACTTCCAGGTCACTTTCTTCAAAATCTAGTTCTAATTCTGGTTCCTCAAACAATGCTTGATTATCTTGTCGAAATAAAGGTTCTAGTATATCATCTGGCATTAATTGATTGTTTTGCTGAAATAAAGGTTCTAGTATTTCAACTGGAAGCGGCTCTTGTAATATCATTTCCCTCAAGCGTCTTTGAAATTCTAAATTAAGCAAATGGCATAAAATAATGTCTTTAAATTTTGAAGCTGGAATACATTTTAATGTTTATGAGCTATTCAAAAGAAGACTAACCTTGATCTTGTTCCTTTATTAGTTCTTCATTATCAACTAGTGTAAAAATTTAAGAAAAATTATGACATGAATTAAATTCTTAAAAAATGGTAAGCTAGATTAGTTGTTTTAACTACAAATATCTAATATTAAGCATTGAATGATAATTTAACTAGTAGTTTAACTTACGGATTCTTTCGTCGTGCATTTTTGGTTGATTTTGATGATTCTCTTGTTCGCTGTTTATGCTCCTAAATTTGGATTTAAAGGATCAAAACTATTCAAAAATTGAACTTTGGTTGTTTTGGTCTGGAAAATCAAGGGCAGTGAACTTTTAAATAGGTTTTGATTAAGGTTGGCATAAAATGAAATAACTCTATACTTGTCATACATTATGATCTGTGACTTGTGAGGTATAATGATGTTACTAATAACTCACTGTCTTTTTCCAAACCTAAAACGTGTAGTAAGTTTCATTTAAGACAAACATGTGTGCAAATGAAACCAAACTTTAAAACTATGAGGATCAATTTTGTTTAAATTATTAACGACATTGAAAACCAGATGATGAATTGGATTGACATGCCTTCAGAGTGAAGTCATTTGCTCAATACAGTGTTTTATTTAATTTTTATTAAACAACTGTACAGTATCATTCAAGATGCCGAAGAAAAATGATAAACGTGGCAGCGATAGTTCCAACTTAAATAATTACATCATAATAATTCTAGCTAGCATAATCGTTATTTTACTAGCTGTGCTCAGTGCATACATAATTAATCCAGGCGATAATGTCCAAAATGAAGTTTTAAAGAAAGAAGAACTGATTAAAAAGGAAGAAGTCAAGAGATTAAGATATTGGAGTGTAATTTTAGAAGTCTGGAATAAAGCTGGTAACAGGATTAAAAAATCACAGTTTTAAAGATTTCTTAAAATAATTACCTTTTAGGTCACTTCCGAACAATGAATAGGGTTTTTGAAAGTTTACAGTACAAATTTGTGAATGCATCGCTTGGAGATGATTGGGATATATTGTGGGCAATTGAGAATCCATACTATGTTCCTGAATTCAAAACTAATCCTCTTTTTATGAACATTAATGAAAAACCTCTTAGAATAGAACAGAAAGTTAATCATTTTCCTGGAATTGGAGTGTTGGTTGGCAAAAGTTATATGAACCAAATGAATGCACATTTAAAGTATATTCTGCCTTCATTTGAGTTCCCTAGCGATAAAACAAAGTTTCAAAAATTCTTAGCAAATAATCCTAAAGCTAAATTCGTTGAAAAGAATATTTATAACAGAGGTGTTCGTATCGTTACAACAAAAGATGTGCTGCAAAGAGACCACAAAGATTCTGAAATCTTTTATCAACAGTTTATGGACAAGCCCTTCTTAATTGATGGTCATGCATTTGATTTTGGTATTTTTGTTCTTATCACTTCTTTTAATCCTTTAAGAATCTACCGATTCGATGCTGATGTTCTCTTTAGATTTTGCAAGGAGAAGTATCATCCATTTGATCCAAATAATCGTGACAAATATGTTGTGCAGTAAGTATTTCCATTTTTTTTTTAAATCTCCACGCTTTTAATGTTAAATTTCATTTTAGATCAGGATGTCTTCCACCCTACAAAATGCCAACATTTGAAAAAGTCTATCAAAGATATCGGTACCCAAGCAAGAAAATATTCGAGAACTACATCGACGAGAAAGGTTTTGATGTGAACTTGCTATGGAGTAAAATTGATGATGCGATCGTAAAAATAGTCATAAATACAGAATCAAATGTTATAGAAAGAGTAATCACTAATTAAATTCTTACCATTCCAAAATATTTTATGTGTTACTTTACAGAGCCAGGAGTTCAATTACTCAACTCATCACTTCTTTGAATTGGTGCGATTTGACATTATTTTCGATGAAAAATTAGAACCTTATGTAATGGAAGTGAACATGAGTCCAAATTTAACACCTGCTGCAGAAGTTTATGAAGAAAATGCAATCATTTATGAGCAATTAATCTACAATACAGTTCATATGATCGGTGGAGGATCACACTTTGAGTTTATGTCTAGGTAAGTAATAATCTTTAATTAATAATGTTCAAGATATCAATTCCAGTAAATTTTCATACACAGATTTAATGATTCGGATATTATGATTGCAAATAGAAAGAATTTGGCCGTTGATATTGAATCTTGTCTAAAGCATGAATGTCATAGAAGTTGTGCACATACAAGCTGTAAATTATGCTCACCGTGTGTCAGTGCAGAAAAACGTTATCAGATGCGCGAAGCATTCAGAGAGCATTCTTATGAAGGAAACTTTGTCAGACTCTTTCCAGCAAAAGACTCTTATAAATATAAAGAACTTTATGGTTCATTGTTTGAAAACAATCAATTCTCTGTAGATTGGTATAAAGCTAAATGCTTTGAGAACGAAAAATGGTGCTAAACAGTCATTACCAATTATATGTTTAACGAATGTTACTAAATAAATGGATCATAGATTGTTTGGTTGAGCCAATAAAGACTACATAATATTGCAGATTTTAATGTTCCGTTGTTCCTTATTTGCAGCTGAATTTGAATCATTGAGATTTTATTAAAATTTGGATATTTTGACAAGTTTCATTCCACAAAACTTAAAAGCTCAATATTTCATTAACAGCCCAGATGGTTTTATTGATCTATTTAACCAATATTCAGCTGCTCAATTTCATTCAGATGAGAGAGAAAAAAAAACGTTTTGTGAATTCCTCAACAAAGATAAAATATTCTGAAAAATAAGAAAATTAATTTGAATTTGACTGCCGTTCAGTCAGGATCAGAGCGATGATTTCGAACAAAAATAATAAACGTGGCAATAAAAAATCATTTTCAAGTAGCAATTATGTTATAATCATTTTAGCTAGTATTATCGTAGTCCTATTAGCAATCTTAAATGCAATAATTTTCAATCCTGGAAATAATGAACCACAAAATGTTGTAGAAAGTGAAAGCATAGTTAAAATCGTTAAAATTAAAAAAGTCAATACTTTAAAATACTGGAATGTTGTACTAGAAGTTTGGCATCAAGGAGGTAAAATTGGAGTAAAACGTGAAACTTTGTAAATTTAATTTTTATACCTTAGGTCATCTTCGTACGATGGATAGAGTTTTTAACAGCATGCAATATGAATTTGCAAATGTGTCTCACAATGAGGATTGGGATTTTTTGTGGAGTATCGAGAGTCCATTTTCTCATTACGAAGAAAAAAGTGATAATCATTTTTTCAACATCAGCAACAATCCTTTGAGACAAGAACAAAAAGTTAATCATTTTCCGGGTATCAGTGCTTTAGCTAGTAAAAGCTATATGAATGAAATAAATGCACATCTGAAGTATATTCTACCTTCATTTGTACTTCCACAAGACAAGAAAGAGTTCCAAAAGTTCTTAACTGATAATCCAAAAGCTAAATTGGTAGAAAAAAATGTGTACAATCGTGGTGTTTACTTAATTGAAGCTAAGGATGTTATTTATGATAACTCTGATGTATTTTACCAACAATTTATGGACAAACCTTTCTTAATTGATGGCCATGCTTTTGATTTTGGTATTTTTGTACTCATAACATCTTTTAATCCTGTTCGAGTTTATCGATTTGATGCTGATGTGCTGTTTAGATTTTGTAGAGAGAAATACTATCCATTTGATCCTGAAAATCGAGATAAATATGTTGTGAGGTAAGCTAATAACTTTCTAATCATCTGTAAGTCAATTTTAAAAAATTATTCTTATATTAGACAGGGATGTCATCCACCATATGACATGCCAACTTTTGAAAAAAGTTTCGAAATGTTCAAGCATCCATTCAAGAGCATTTTTGAAAACTACATTAGTAAAAAAGGTTTTGATGTAAAGGAACTGTGGAAGAAAATTGATGATGCAATTGTTAAAATATCTCTTAACACAGAATATAGAATTATCAAAAAGGTACGTCATTATTACTATCGTTCAAATTCAAATGATTTGTGAAAAACTTATAATTTTACAGGCAAAAGCAATGAATTACTCAACTCATCACTTCTTCGAATTAGTGCGATTTGATTTTATTTTTGATGAAAATTTAACACCTTACGTGATGGAAGTTAACATGAGTCCAAATTTAACACCAGCTCATAAAAGATACGAAATAAATGCAATCATTTATGAGCAACTAATCTACAATACAGTAAAAATGGTTGGTGGGGGTTCGTACTTTGAATTCATGTCCAGGTACTTAATACTTAATTTACAAGATATCAATTCTAGTTTAATTCCATTCTAGATTCAATGATTTGGATGTAATGATAGCAAATAGGAAAAATATAGCAGTCGACATTAAGTCTTGTCTTAAATATGAATGCCATCGAAGTTGTGAACATAAAAACTGCAGATTATGCATGCCATGTGTAAATGAAAATGATCGTTATCAAATGCGCGAAGCATTCCGTGAACATTTGTATGAAGGAAACTTCCGAAGACTATTTCCAGCTAAGGAATATTATAATGATACTAAATTTTATGAATCAATTACTACAAAAAATCAAATTTCTTTGGATTGGTTCAAGGCTAAATGTCTAGAGGATGATAGATGGTGCTAAATAAATTAATACAAATGAACATCGTTAAGAATCACTTGTTTAAACAAACTCCAATAAAAAAAAATTATCAATTCACCTGCGGTACGATAAATGTTTCAATGGGGTTAATCACAAGTAATGTACCTTTATGAATGGGATTTTAAGATTATCTTTCTTCCTTTCATAAAAATTTCATACAAAAATTATTTGTTTTAACAACTTTGAAAAGCCTCATTTATTCATACGATCCTCATGCTACCTTATTGAATTCTGTATGTCATTAAATGATGACCCTAATACTTTTTACCTTAATAAAATTATAGGAACTTTCAATAAATTTAAACTTAAAAAAAAAAACTTATTGCTCATTTTGTTATAGGACTTACTTGGAACAAACGTTTTTAAAAGCTAGTTTAAATTCTTTTAAAACGATAAAAAAGTTTCACAAAAGTGTTTAAAGCAGTTTTGATGGAAATCGATTCTAATTGTTAAATTTAAGAGTTTAAAATGTTGAAGCAATTGCTTTGGAATGCATAATTTGCAACTCGAGGAACTACAGTGAGTCATTATCATTGCGTGCTGATAATTGTACAAAATATTCTGACTTTTGTAGCTACTTTAAAGCATTTCGTTCTTTTGCGTAAAGACTCATCATGTTCAATAACCTTTCGATGTAATTTTTCATTCCCAAACATTCTGACATGAAATAATCCTGATATTATTTAACTGCACGTTTATTGAAGATATCCGTGAGAAAATCAGAAGCAAGCATCACTCGATTCAGCATATACATGAGCAATTTATGTTGCATGGAAATTCAGTAAGGTTCTAGATTTATGTTGAGCCTACAGCTATGACATTTATTAAAAATTGTGATAGGTACTAGAGACAGCAGCATTTTACGAATTATGTTCAATATTTTTCATTGATCTATATCGCACATGCTATTAATCAAACATCAATCTAATGATGCACAATTTATTTCTTATCACACTTCCATTAATCAATTTGTACTTCCTGCTTAAAGATTTTTCAAAATAATATTTTCGGGGAGTTCCATTTCTTATCAAAACAACGACTCTTTCTCTGGTGAAATAGAGAAAGTAAGCTATTGTAGTCATTATTACTACGATTGTCATTATCAATTGCCTTATTCAATCGATAGTGCAGTCGAAAGATAAGATAACAAAAACCGGTAAAAAATTACAGATATTTATTTTCTCAACTAGTCACAAAGTGTTCGTGCATCGAGAAAGATTTCTGTCGTGTGCAGCGAGGAGAAAACTAGAATGAAAAAATAAATTATGATGCACACATAAATTCAGTATTTTAGAAAAGATTAAAGCAATTAGGTGATCATATTAGTGGACATAAAAATTAAGTGAAATGGCAAAGAGTAAATGGGTAATTTTACTCGTGACAGAATTATTTTCAGCCTTATCACTAGTTGCTATAATTGTGTCATTTTCTACAGACCATTGGGTACTAATACATTGATGTCGAGTATAAACATTCATTAATATTATTGTGAATTTCTCCTTCAAGGTCGTCTCGGATATGAAATATGAATCAAATGAAGATATTGGAATTTCATACATGCATTATGGATTATTTGATGGAAAATTGACTCAAAGTATTTATCAAACAACAAAATTTATTGATCTTACAAGTAATACCAGACTTATTTAATTCTGTAGCATTAATGTTTGACTAATTGTGTTAATTAATTGCAGTAATATGCAGATATGACATAAACAAGTGCTTTTATAGTTGTCAACAAACATCAGATAGGAGAAGCAATGAGTTTGATCAATTGTTAAAGGGTGAAAACTTGGCTATATGCCCTGCATCGAGAACGAAACAAACGGCAAGAAATTTTAATGAACAGGTGAATATGACGGCGATGACGATGAAAATAAACTATGACGAAATGAGTGAAGCGGCAACATTTGAAGATGAATTTTTAAGCGCTGGCCTGTGGCTAACGACTGTCATATTTTTGGCTTTAAGCAGCCTATTTACATTGATATCAGCATTTTTCTCGATGCTCAATATTCTCTGTAATCCGATTTCATATCTGTCTAGCACACATGGACTTTATGTGTGGAATGGAATCGCAGCTTTAATGTGCTCAATCACAATGATCATTTATTCATCGCTCTTTGGGATTTTTATTAGCAAAAATATTGCGATTACTGATACACTTCGCACATTATCTCGTTTTACATCCGATGGACTCGCACAATTTGGTTTTTCATTTTGGATTCTCATTCTGTCTATATTTTGCCATCTCATAAATATTGGATTGGTTTATTATCGCAATTATTTGCTTCAACATCAACCGAAACCACCTGTCATTACAGTCCATAAGAATGATTCAACAATTCTAGTTTACTAATAATGACCATTGATATGTTATGATGTGATTATCGTTATTTCTTATTCTTCCTCCTTCCCTTTGTGTTTCTATTGTTATTTCTTTTATGATATCTGATACGCATTTAAGATAATTTTAATAAAATAAAAAAAAATGATTCGATTGACTTACTGCTTCTGTCATTTCTGTCATACTTTTTGATATTCGATATTATCCTCAAATCATAGATTTGAGAAGAGAAGAAGCTCTGACTAATAATTTTAGTTCATAAATGAATAAACGTGTTTTAAAAAGCCACTTCAGAAGTGTAAAAATCAAACTTAAACTGAATTTATTTCTGCTGTTTCCAAATATTTTCACGTTCATCTCACAGCATCATCTAATGTTCAACAGCGAAAAACAATAAAATTAAGAAGAAGGAAAGTCCACATCGAATAATGAAGACATTTCTAATATTGACTTGAAATTTATGCGGCAAAATGTTCTTTCAGCTTCTCATTTAAATTCCTCTGCCTGCTCAAGACTTGATAATCACATTTGAATAATTTTATTTATTTATGAATAAATTTTCAGCCTTTTTCTTTCCTATAAGCTGTTGTAAGAACTTTCCAAATTTATGGAATGGTATAAAAACTAATTTGCACTAAGCTAGTTTTCATAATTTATTGATTTGTGTCTAGTGACTGAAGCTTTGATCAATTGCCGGTCATTAATTCAAGTTTATGATTTCTTAATTATTATTTTATTAGCAAATACAACAGAGTATATTAATTTTAATGATTATCAATTTATCAAAGACAATCATCTCCTTATTAAATACCATAAAATGATAATTCTCAAATTAGCAACTGGAAAATATCATTTTGATGCTGATTATGTGAGTTTTTAATGATTTTTTAAGAAATTTTCTCATGTCTTAATATGAGCAAAGGATATTTCGAAAAACTAGTCACTAAAATTAGAAACAGTAAGCAACATGGATGCCCCAAATGAAAAATGGTAAGAAGCAAGATGTGGCAAAGATTAAAATGAAAGAAAAAAACAATTTTGAAACTAATTGAAACGGAAAATGTAATTAAAGCGAAAGAAAAGTTACGATGGGATTGGTTTGCATGAGAATTAGCTATTTAGCTCTCTATTGCCATAGCAAGAAGAAATTCCCTCAACATTTTAGGCATTGTTTTTATGCTAATGCGTTAACAATTCGTTGCCGTTATTATTATTATGTTCACTATGTTACGCTTATTCACAGAGCTTTGTAAATTTATTCGCCATTGTTACCTCAATTTTCAATTCATTTAATTTGCCTCTTTTTTTTTGTTGCTGAACTTAGCGCTGAATTCATAGTAGCATTGAATTTTATGCTGTATTATAGTCGTCATGAAATGGAAGCAAAAGAAAATCTTTTTTTTTGTACATTGGAGGTGAAAGCATTTACCCACCATTTGATGGTTAATTGTAATTTCGTGAATATTTTTTCATTTTCTGCTTGTATTTCCTTCTCGCCCATCAATTTACTTCTGACTACATTGTGGCCTCAAATTCGGAAAATTAGATTATCGCACTGACATAAAAGCGGACAAAATTTGCATATAAATTGTTAATGAACGGCAGTTTCATAATTACTCGAGAGTAAGAAAATTATATTCCTTATATTATTATTTTATTATGTTAATGTTGATGGCATAAAATATGGCTAACATAATAAAGTCGGTGAGATTGTTTTTTTTTTCGACGTCCACCGACTGAAAAGAAAATAATCCATCATTTCATGTTACAACTCACCATGAACTGCTATCACTCGTGTTTCAATCAAATTATGCTGTAAAACAATGGAGGAATATCTTTCATGTCTTCAATATGTTAAAATTATATCCTCTTCTTTCATCTTGATTTACATAAATTTATTCATTTGACTAGAATAATTAACCAACCCAGATGTGTAGATTTTGCATTATTTTTTGAAGATTTCAAAGATCTGTGATCAATGCATACAAAAAAGTTATGGACGCAATTTAAAACCACAACATAAAAAATACCAAAAATTAAATTGCAATAAAATGAAAATCAATACTTAACATATACATAAATAAATTAAAATTACTTATGGCAGTAAGAGTGAGATGAATATATTCAACCTGCTTACTGTTGCTTATTTGTATTAACCTGTAATTTATTTACTACTTGTTTCACATGCTGATTATTTTCATATTGCCGTTTTTGTCATTGAGTTTTTGTTTTTTCAGAGCGTTATTCTTATACTAAGCATCTCTTCAAAATGCTTTGAGGAGCACTGCTCACTATTTAATCTTAAGCAAGTCAGATTTTTCAATTGAAGACATTAATATTTCTATTGAAAATTAGAATAATTCGCAGTAATTTGTAAACTTTTCCGACGGTTCTTAATAAAATCAAATAAACTTTTTAAGCCTTTTGCCAACTAAGCTTGTGTGAATCTTACATTCATCATATGAACAGCTCAAATCGAAAAGTGTCAAAATAAATTATGTACGATTTAATTCATCTCTTCTTTAGACATCACATTTCGACCGAGAAATTCCTTTTAGTTTGACATGCTTCTTTATCATATCATTCGTTGTTTCACATTGGGCTTTATGTTAATTTTTCATTCTTACTCTCTTTCGCATATTTATCTTTCTCTTTCTTTCCTCCTTTATGGAATCATTGAATTGTGAGAAGAAGAATTAAATAAGTTTATAATAGCATAACAAATTTCGGTTGCAAGGGATTGTAACATCAGAGGATGGATCTGAAATGAATAAATTCAGAAATAAAATGTCAAAAAACTGATCATATGATGTGATCTTGGTTGTGGCCAGGTTTTTTTAAAAGTAAAAGTCCAGCCCTTGGGTCTTCCTAAGAAGGGTCTGAACTCACAAATTGTTTTCGTTTAAATCTCAAAAGTTAGAACAAGGTTCATTGTTAATACCATAAATATCAAAACTTTAAAAAAGTTTCCATTCCTTGAGAATACCAAAATATTTCATTACATAACCCTTCAAGAACAATGATATTAAAAGCTGAACAGAAGTAATACCGCATTTAATGTAGATAAAGAAAGAAATATTATAAATAAATA
Source organism: Chironomus riparius (assembly GCA_917627325.4). Classification (NCBI taxonomy): domain Eukaryota; kingdom Metazoa; phylum Arthropoda; class Insecta; order Diptera; family Chironomidae; genus Chironomus; species Chironomus riparius. Next base: position 60,077,532 of record OU895877.1, read on the forward strand.
AACATGAAGTTTTTTGACTGTTGCCCAAAAGAACGAATCAAAAAGTTATTTAATGAAATATAATTTCACAGTGTGATATTGGGATTTAATTTGTGACGTTTGAATAATTTTCTATAGAAACTTTTATTCTCTTTTCTCCATCTCGAGCTTCCTTTCGCGTTTTTTTAAAGAATTCAATTTATTCGCTTTTCATTTGCCTTTTAAAGTGTCAATTCCATAGTTGAAACATCTCAATCTTTTGAAATATTAATCTTGTAAAATGATAAGTTTGAAGTCTCATACAATGTTACAATCTCCATTCTTGAGTGTAAAGAATTTCTCAACCCTTGCAATCATAAACCGTACAATTTATTTACTGCAATTTTCATCATTGTGTGACTTAAAATGTATCACATTTTAAGGAATTCTTTATCTGTCCATTTATGTACTTACAACCATACAAAACATATTTAAGGAAGATCAGTAAATTCATGTCAACGAAAACAACAGAAAAAAGAAAGAAATATAAACAACTACAGCAACAACAACAACAACAACATAATTACAGATTTCGTGCGAGATGACGTGACATGTTGATATCATTTCACTTTTCGTCGATGCGTCATCAGTGAAGCAGGCAAAGCATGAACTTAATTATCATCATTGGCTACACTATCATCTGCCTTTTTAATGAGATTGCGTGACAATTTTTATTTCATTCTCATTCTGTGTTTTTGTTTTGTTTTTAAAGATATAGAAATATTTTGTTACCGTATATCCAAAAAAAAGAATCAACATTTATTTGTAAAACGAATGGCATTTAAAGGAGAGCTTGCGCAGTCTACCGAAAATATTTATATTCAAATTAAGATGAGAAATAAATAACAGTATGTAAAAGTAGCATGCATAAGTTATTCATTTTTCATTAATCACACCATTTTCTGCCTTTTTCGTATCAAATGGATTAAATTAAGTTTTAAACTTTTTTTTCCTGTGAGAAGATTTTTATATGCAAATTAAGATTCCCATCGAGATTCGGAAATTTCTTTATTTAGCTCTACAGAAAATTAGCCTGATCTTAAGTTATGTTGTCACCAATTTTGAGCAGGTTGGTGCGCATTTATTAAGGACTTTCCAATGAAGAGCACAATCCAAAACTTTTCCAAAATTATGTTTACAAGTCTCAAAATTTTAAGACACAGAAAAAGGGTCGAGGAGCTTAAAACCTAACATTTCATGAGCATTTAAGAACTGAAAATTCTTCTGGTTCACTTCCTTCAATAGATATTCTCACATCATTCGCATATAAATTCTCATTTTATCTAACATGCCTGAAATTAATTATCATTCTATTGTTCCTTTTGTGTCAATACAAAGTGAAAAGTTTTGTAATCATTTGCAGCATTGCTAATCTAATGATTAAATTGAACAGATCTACGAAGTTAATGAAGAAGTTAAGGAATTCTTGACAATAAAAAAAACACATAAATTTCTTAAGATTCAATTCTAAACACTTCTGTTTCTGTCCACATTGGATGAGAAAGGTAAAAAATACTGTGGCAAAAAATGAAATAAAAATTCCAGAAAGAGGAATCAGTTCATAAGGTATTAAGTAGTAATGATGATGATATTGGAAAGAAAGATAATACACGAAATAAATTTAAATATTTCCATAGCATCGCTTAATAAAGACTTCATCGACACCTTAAAGGGGCATAAAATATTCTTCGTTTGCTTAATCGATGATCAAGAAAACAATTTATCGAGCTTCATTGACCTTGTCGTTATGTTCAACCGTCCAAAATTAAGTGAGGAATAAGACAGTTGTAAGAAATGTGGGAGCTACTACCCAAAGGATTATGATTTCTTCATAATTTATTTATTTTTTTCACAATCGCGTCTGTCTTGCGAAATTAAGTCGACGAACTGTACAATGCTACCTTTTTGATACAGATTTAAAATGATAAATTGATTATGGCTGAAACTTTGTGACTGTATATGTATGAAAAAAGATTACAGACAATGAATATTCTAATTTTGTACAATCATATAAAGTCATGATTATATGAGTGTATATTTAATATTTATTCGGACATATGAGCTTTTTGTAAGGAGCAACTTAAAATAAATCAAAATGTCAACGATGGTATAAATTTAACTTAAACAATGATTAAAAGAAATCGAAGAGAAGAGAAGCAGTGGTGTTGGATGTGTAAATTTTGATAAAATTATTGCAAGCTGTAGAAATTCAACGCTGTCACTGCGTTCGTCGATTCCTCTTTATTTCTCTCTTTTGAATGTCGCTGATTTTGTTCATATTACAACTAAATTATGTTTTTACAAGCATTATTTATTCGCCGGACATGAAAGAAACTTGAAAAGTGTGTTTTTGTCGTCAAGATTTATTACCTGCTTAAGCAAATTGTCTTTCATATATGTATGTGGAACTTGATTCCACCTTTTTTAACCTTTATATTCAGCATCTTTATTTTGCGAATACATATACTTGTTATTCTATATCATATACATGCATGTAGCTTAGCACTGAAATGAAAATGTGAGACCGGCAAAAGCATTTTCGATGTCAAAGCTTATCAGTGTGAAAAAATGATTTATTTGGCAATGTAGACTCATTAATGCCTCCTAAAACTGTTGTTGGACTTTTTTTTTTATTTATTTAACTCGGATGAAATGAGATGCATAAGGCACTAAAAGAATATATATTAATGAGACATGTTATCGGCATCAAGTAAGTGGATGGCGTGCAAATTAGTGGAAGTGCTTTTAAAAATTAAAGACATAAGGACAAGCAACGGCTTTAAAGAATTGCATTAACACATTGAAATTTTTTTTTCGTTAATTCTCGGATCATTCTAATTAAGCACAAGTGTGCGAGTGAGTAAGAGATTTTTATGATGATATTTTGCATGCATTTGTCGGTTATTAAATTAATTATATAGCAGTTATTATAATTACCCTTATTCGATACCTTGATGTTTGTCTCAAATTATCAATGTGCACATTAAAAAATTGATCATTACACAAATGAGGTAAAAAAAAGTTAATTTTGTTTTTCTTTATAATTTCAAATTCCACATTCATGGACATCAAGATTGGCTATAAAAAATTTTTATATGTGCAACAATGTATGCATATAAGGAAAAATGCAGAACGTCGTTCATAATCGAGTTGATCACGATTTATAATTGGTAGTAAATAATATAGATGTTACAATGTAGAATATTCAATATTGTTCCATAAAGTCCACCATGTGTGTTCACATAAAAAGCAAATAAACTTTGATGCTTTTATTGACTTTTTTCATTTTTTTAATGAATTGAAATGAAATTTCTACTTGCTTCACAACTGTGTAGTCAACTCTTTTATGTTTAAAATTTACGATCAAAAATCACTGAATATTTATGGTTATTTTTGACATTGATCGTTAAAATCCATTAAAAACAATTTCGCTTGCTTATTCTTCCTGCTTGTTGGTCATGCAAACTCCAACAAGTTATTATCTTACTTCTTAAGATAATCAAAAGTAACACTGGCACTGGAGAGAACAATTTAAATTACTATTGCGTCTTTGAATTCCTTTTTTGTTTGGGGTCATTCACATGTTACGTAACTCCAAAACTGATATGCCTCATAACCGAAAAATCTCAAATTAATTCTTACAAAATCTCACCAGAACAATATAATATGTGAATCTGATGTTAAACAGACATTTGCTTGAAAGTGTAATCATTAAATCAAGGAAGAAAAATGATATTGCAATAATAAAAAATTAAAATAAGACACCCATTAGACTTTGAATGTCTATTAATTCGTGAAAGTTACAAACAATATAAAAAACAACATCATTAAAATAATTATTTTAATGCACACGCTACTGTGGTATGTACCTCATAAGGAGATAAGTTGTTTAACTGACAAAATTGCCTGAGAAATCGTCATCATGAAACATGCACATGCAAATGAAAGTGATTGATTTTAGCTACCTTACAGTTCTCTCGATATCGAGCAGCATTTTGTAAGTTATTAATTCTTAAAGATTTAGCGAGCCAATTTGCTCACGATATATTTTGATGTAGACATGCTTTTAGGTATCAATTACACAATTATCTTTGAAGTATCTAGAGTTGCCTGTAAATTACATTTTTGGACATTCTAATATCACTTTTGAATAATCATGTCATGTACTACAATATTTTCAATCCTGAATCCCAAACAAAAAATTTTTTTTATTAAATTATTATTAAGAAGCATGCATGCTAGAGTGAAGTGACTTCACAGAAATGATTGTGAATAACATGTTAAAGGAGAAGCAAACCAGTAGTAAGCAGTAACATGAAAAGATCTTTCGTGACTTTTGTGATGGTTCGCTGAACTTATTTATGATTAGTTTTATGATTTGTTTTTATTTCTCATGATTAGTTGAAAATTAAATGAAATTATAATCTCTAGAAAATATTTATTTAAGTCTTCTGGATTTGAAATGAAACCATACATGTCGGTAAATAAAGCGGCTACAAGCAATGATTAGAAACTGAAACTCAATCTAGCGAGATTGAAAACGTAGAAATCAGAAAGAAAAGAAAGATGAAACGCCAAATTATCATGAATTATCGTCATTTTTGAGCATCTAATTTGTGTATTTCATTAACCGTGAAAAATTACATATAAAGTGGACTAATGCTGCTAGATGAAATCATATTTAATGTCAAATTGTGGTTGAAATTATTGAATTTCTAACTTCTTCCATTTTATTTCATGTCATGTACAATTGGCATCATCATGCGACTTTATGATTGTTATGCAAGATGAACGGATCACAATTTATGCGTATGTGTGGATATTTAACTGTTTCAGTTCCAATTTTCACTTTAATGACATTTAATTTTTTGTTCAATGCACGCATTAAATAATTGAGCAGCAACAAAAACACCAACCGATGAAATTAGAGAAAGCGAAATGGGAGCAGCTGATGGCAAATGTTTCTATCTATGGAACTGAATCTGAACTGTTAAAAGTTTTTGAGCTAGCGGGAAAATTTATTTAATTATCCTCGAACTTGTTGCTGCTTCATACTTAAATTTCTCTCAGCATTTTTTTGAACATGAAGTTGTACAGCACAAATTCACTGAATAATTATCATTGCGTGCCTATAATCACTGTACATTTCAAACAAAAAATACTGTTTCGTTGTTGGTACATCAAAATTTCCAGAAGGATCTTCAACTTCTTTTTTGCAAGTAGAAACTCAACATGTACAATAACCTTTTTATATAATTGTGAATAATTTTTGACACGTTTTGCTTCCTCTCACATCTTCAAACTTTATGTTTTTAAAAAAGATCGTAAAAATTTCCTTTTGAAAAATATTTCAAAAAGATCAAAGAATAATTAGAAATTCTAATGAAATCCACATGCTACATATCCAATAAAAAGAATATCGTAAAGTTCGCCTTAAATTAAGATTTGCATCACTAAATTAAAAAATTAATATTTCTGAAATAATCGAATATGACAAGCTTGTGTGAAAAAATCATGAACAGCAGACTTTAAAATCCTATCCAACCAGAAATTTGCAACTTAATATTCAAAACTCTTCGAACGCTTTTTAATGTTTATTAATTTTTAATCAGGCTTTTAATATTTGACCATGCCAGGGTATGAGATGTATCAAGTTTCACTTATATATCTTACTATAAAATCTACCTAAATTGGCTGAGTTTTGATTTTTATCGAAGCACCAAAACATCATCATATGAATGGCTTAATATTGAATTGACATAGTTTTTACACATAATTTTGAATAACATTTACATTTTTTAAGCATAAATAACACTCGATAGATATGAAGAGCAGTAAAGAAGATGAAGATATGTAAACGTATTCAAAAACAAGAAATTCATAAGTTGCTGCCACCGTTGCTTGAAATCATAAGTCACTGTTTAAATGCCTCAAGCTATACATTAATAAATAAATGAAAGCAAGGCATCCCAGGCAGCAACTGCAGCTTGCAAATTATTCATAATATTTCTCTTCGTGAGAGATTCTTATCACATGAGACATAAATCAAACATCAATCTAATGCTGCACAATTTATTTAATACCAACCATCAATATATTGACTTTAATTTTAAAATGCTGCGAAGATGAGCGATGATAAGAGAACAACAGAACAAAAGAGCGGAAGAAAGGGGAAAAAAAAATTTTGTAAGGGATACAGCATTACGTGTAGTGCTCTATATAATGATAATCTTATGTGAATGATGTCTTATCGTGTCGCGCTTCATCAATTTATTTCCCCTTTCTTCTTACTCGAATATTAAGTTAAACATCTTTAAGGAAATGATTCAATAGAAAACTTCTTTCACAAATGATTAATCTAATAAAAATGAAACAATTTGCTTCCAATTAAAAACACATTTCCAATTCAATGTTGCACCTGAACCCTTCCTAAAGTCATCCTCGATCAAGGATATGAGTATCACATTTTCAATTAATTTGAATTCCTTCTCGAAAAGAATTTTCATTGTCTTAACTGATCTGAAACAGACACACGAACGAGGCACCTGGATTTATTAATTTATCATACTAGTTTTGTTAAATAAGCACAAACATGATGGAATCATAATTGAAATTAATTCATTTTGCTTGTCACGCTAATTATGTGTTAATTTGTTTGTGGCTAAAAATTAACATTAATTTACTTAAATTTCTTCATTATCATTTAAATATTTTTTTTTCAAGTGCTAATGGCTTCAAGTCCATTTTCATATATTTATTTTTATTCAATTGATTGTTAGTGTTGAGCCATAAAGATGAACAATAAAGATATTTCATGTCTTTTGAAGTGCTCTCCACTGTCCTTTTTCTTCTTTATTCTTTTTTGACTTCAGTTTCGTCACATTACATCTGATTGTCATGTAGTATGACAACAGATCTTCCAAATATTCTCAAACCTTTTTCACATCTCGCATTTGTCATGCCTTTTTTATGTCTCAAATAAAAAAGTGACATTAATAAAATTATTTCCATCAAATTTCACATTTTTCAGTGTCATCACATATGATGCTTTTAATTTGAGGATCTCACAAAGAGAACACGAATTCCTGAAAAGGAGACACATATTATTTAATTTAAAAGGTTCAATTCAACAAGTGTTATGTAACCCGATTGAATTTTATGAAAAATTACAGCAATAAATCAATTTAACAATCAAATCCTTTTCATTATTAAATAATAATCTTAAATGCCTTGAAAGATGAATGAATGACGGTCAATTAAGTTATTGAGAGTAAAACGAAATGGATGTGTGAAAAAAGGTTTCACAATATCCAGTAAGTACATATATTGTCATTATTTCAATTTACTTCATATAATAAAGAGGCGTAAGTTCAATTAAATAGTGATTTGCAATCATTTGCGTGCTGCTTTAAAATGTCATCGCTGTGGTATATCTTGTACAATAAGAATAGCAATTGCAATTGACACAGTCATTAAGATGGGAGAAAATTGCAACATATTAATTAATTATAAGACATTTATGCAGACATTTGTGGACGTGTGGATGAAAAGTATTCATTTATGAATTTAAATGATGATGCGAATGAGAAGTGAAAGAATTGTTGGAAACAGAAGCTAGATAGATAGGTAGCTGAATAAATAGATAGTTGTTGTGCGGTGTTGCTCTAAAATCATTAAAGAATGACTTCTGGAATCAGCTGAAAAGAGAAATGAGTTACTACACACAGCAAGCCCACGAAAAGTAATATAAGAAAATTAAACACAAGATTTGTGGAGCAGATCGATGATTGTAAGAAATAATTCAAGTGTAAATTTATATTTTTTAATTAAAATCGAGCATTTTTTTTGGACATCATAGGGAGGCGTAATGAAACTCTTCTCACTATAAAGCATGAATAGAGAGTTTTATTTTACTTGATAGCTTTATGTGATGTAAAAGGAGCGAACGAAAAATGTTTCTTTTACTACTGTTAGGCAGTCACGAATTACAACTGAAAAATGGATGATGATGATATTGAATGGAACTTTAAAGAGTTGTAATTGATGTTATAATATTTTAATTCGATTACATTTGATCGACACTGTGAATATGTATCGATTTTTCTTCAACCCATATCGATGGACATGTCGAATGGAATGTGTAGAAAGACATGAAGTAGCAACAACCCACCTACTGTGCAAACATTTAATGATATCGAATTAGTTTTACTTTTCATCGTGTCGAATATAATTTTATTTTTTTTTGTTATAATTTCATCCGTATATGGTGAGCATATACTTTTTGTTATGTTCCTTTAAATATTTGAAATAATTCCATCATTCATAACTCTGCTTCGGTTACCATTATTATTATTATTATCATCTCTTCTTTAGTTTATTTCATTTATGGAATGAATAATTGCTATAGCCGCAAACAAAAATATTTACATCCATAAACATTGATGAAATGAATAACTGACAAGACAAAAGGCATTTTACTGATATCCAAATATGCACTAATTTGATTATTGTTGCTTGATTTTACGACTTTTTGTGGTCAACATCATGATAATTGTGCATATGAGGAGTACATCATGACTCGTGACAATATTTTCATATTGTTCTACTTCTGTTCTCTTTTTCATCGCATCTTTGATATTTCCAATAAGTTGAATGTCTTGTCATCAGTAAGAAAGTTCAGTTCATTGAAATCCAATGCATAGGGAGGGCAAAAAAAAGAACTTGATTCCATTCCGTCTTCCATTCATTCTCATAACATAACTCTTTATCACCTCAGTCTCATCGCATATTCATTGTGATATTTCCATTCACAAATAACATCTCTTATTTTTTTTTATCACTTCCATCGTCATCAACATCAGCATTTTTATTTATGTGTGATTTACCTTGAAGCACATCTGATCACCGATCACCATGCTACTAATGAAATGCATAATTGACAGCATCGACGCATTTTTAATGTGTGAACTGCCTTTATCAAACACATGCTGTGTGTGTTTTGTATCATTATCATTCATAAAATCATCGCAACAATTTGTCTTGACTTGCACATTAAATAAAAAGAGGAAATTCATGCGAATGCTGATAATGAAAGATTTAACTTACATTTTAAGTTAAAGCGAGTGAAGAAAGAGACATTCAGGAATTTTACTCACTTTTTATGAATTTTAAAATAGTTTATGACGTCGTTAAAGATACTAAATGAGAGCTATTTGGTATGCATGAAGTGTGTAAGAACCTTTAATCAATATTGGATAAATAGAATTCCTTTAGACATAATTTATGAATTTTACATTATCCGTCCGACACAAAGTAAAAAAAAACCCTATTTAAACTAAAGCTTCGACTTTTTGACTAACCAATGTAAGCTTGATTCTTTGATTGATAGTATTGTAAATATTAGAATTCAAATAATTTAAATATTTTAAAAACTAGAAAAATTGTTTTAAACTTAAAAAGTTTCATACAACATAACATCAAGCATTTTAAAAGTCATTCATTGAATGTATTAGGCGAAAGAAATTAACTCCGCCTGCTAATTTCTATATACATTCTTATCTCACTTTAAGCACGATTAACTGCTGCATTCGCTCTTTACTTAAAAGCAAACGAGTGTAAGTTTAGAGAAAAAAATCTATTTGTATTGACAATTATTATATCACCAGCCAGTGGGTGCGACTATTTATCTGTCATAAAACACAAGTTAATAATCAAGCAAAGAAGTTCATAGCTCATTAAAAGTCTTCTTATTCTTCATTTTCACTTACTTTTTTCATATTCTTATTTGTGTGTAATTGCTGTTGTATTGTAAGGTATCAATACTCACTCATATTTTAGTAATAACAAACAACAACCACTGAGCATACTCAACATTCACATTAAATTGTAAAGTGAAGAAGAAAATATGAAAGAATGAATGAGACGCATGTTCTGAAACAGTGTGAATGTTAATAGGAAATGTACAGTAGAAAGAGTGAGATGAAGCTATTCCGTATGCTTTACATTTTCCATTCCCTCTGTTTATTGTTCGCTTACCTTTCAATGTATTCACCTGTAAATCGGTTAACTTCTCACATTATATACATCCACTGCTATCGTTTCGTTTCTTCCTCTTCTTCTTATTATTGTTGTTGTTTTTATTATTATTGCTTTCATACACAGAGGGAAGCTCACGGGTGCTTGATTTTGCTCAATCTTCGAGCTTCTTGTTTCTTTCTTCTTTTCAGTCGCTAACAGCTACTATAATCATATACATAGGAATTATTTATATTCTCTGACTCGTTCACTCACTCATTTGCTTATTCCATCATCATCATTATTATTATTAAAGTGTTGTTTTGATTACTTCTTAAATGTGTTTGTTTAGTTTAGTTTCTAAGGATTTGAAGTTTTTCTCTAATTAAATTTATCGAAAATGAATTGAAATTTCTCTGGAAAGCTACAAAATAATTTACTTAAATTGAATGAAAATTTAAATTTCTTAATTTCACTTGAAAAACTTTTGCCGACAAACTTTTTCCCCGTTCAATTTGTTCAAATATTTATTCAAATGGGACATTTCACAGCGAATGAATTGATAATTTTTTAACAGAAAAAAGATCTCATTGATGAAAATTTTTCAGCTACTTATGAATGTTTCCAGACTTTTATTTGAGTGCGAAACGAACAGAAACTTCAATTCATAGGTACTAAGTAGCTCATGGGTATGAATTAAATTCATCTTTCTCGAAAAAAATAAAACATCTTTTTAAATATTTGATGATGATCTGCAGAAGTTGTTTATCACTTTGTGTTCCATACATTTCGAGCTAATAATGATGATTAGCATCATTTGCATCATTTCTCCTACAAAATCTCATTTCTCTTATTCAATGCTTTTCTCTTGAAAAAAAAAAACACAAAAAAATTGCAAACAGTAAAGTAAAGATAATCGCATGCATGTCTCGTAATTACGGTTCGCAAATTCATTTATCTTGATACGGTAGTTGATGGATTTTTCCGGTTTTTAACTTTTCTCGTACATTTTTTGTTGCTTCCATGATAGTCTGCATTTATGCGCATTGTGCACAGCAAAGAAAATTCAGCGTATGTGCATGTGCCGATAAATAACATTCGGATTGCATGATTGCAATGATTTTAGAGTGATTTTTCATGATCGAATATTGATTAATAGGCCATAAATTTTCAAAAACCTATAATCATAAAATTATATTGTTCAAAAAGTCTCACTCATATTTTTTTAATATTTCTTAAGACCTTCCATTTGAGCGTATGGATTATGATCTCAATTTTTTTTTTAATAATATATAAGACGTGTAAACCAATACGTAACGTTATGAACAATGGACATACTCTCAACTCTTTTTATTCATTCGAATTAATTTAAAAAAATCACACCGGGAAGCGCCTAAAATGTCATAATGTTTCACATGTTTGAATGATTTTTCAGCTGAATTTATATATATTCATAAAGCGATTTCGTGATGAATTCTCAAGTGATTTCTTGGAAGGAATTTCTTTTATTTAAATTGAAAATTAAGACATTTCACATTTTGATATGTTCTGACATTTTCTGACATTTGAATATAAGAGAAAAGCTGTTGATCAGCTAAAGCGATTGTGCTGTATGAACTTACTTATTTGTTTATTTATTGTGTATGTTTTACCTGTGTGTACCTATTTGTGAAGCAAAAAATTTACATTTTCACAGTATTGCTTGTCATTATCCACCATTATCATCATTAGCATACATAATTTCATTCAGAAGCCATATTGTTACGTGAAAATATGTCAATACATAGAAAAGTACATTTCAATGGTAAATACACATCGACCATGACTAACTGTTAAATCTCCATAGTCGTTGCTCGTACTTTATGAATGTTTTATAGAAACAATTGAAAGAAATTTGTTCTATTTGTCGAGATAATGAGCCGGAAATAATAGATTCCATTCGTTTTGTTGATTTTCATTTTATTCATTTAGTGGCTGAAAGTAAAGTTTTGAGTCTAAGATTAAACAAGTGTTAAACCTATTTCAGACGTTTTCAGATTTCGTTGCATTCCCTTTTAGCCATCATTGGATCAATCTGTATATTCTTTGAATTTCTTTAACGAACGACTTGATATAAGCCGACGCATAGCTATAGGTCTGATAATTTGAAATAGATTTGATATGAAGACATTTATTTGAAGTTCATGCTGCGAAAAAGTTTATATAAGTTGCCGCTCAACAAGCTCCTTAGAACTCACTATTTCAATAATAATAATAATAAGGATTATTTTAAACCGATTTACGTCATAAATAAATCGATTACAATTATTACAAAGTTCGTAATGGATCCCCATAATGAGTTTAACTTCTGAGTAAATTAAAAAGAAGTGAAAATTGTAGGAACTAGTTGCATGTCGAAAATTATCTAATTTATTTTTATTGGCAGTGAATTGACTATACACGAGGCAGTCAAGTCAAGATCAACGTCAAGATAATAAACATGAAACCTACGCAAAAGCGACATGAATATAAACTTTTACCTTCAATTTAAAAGGAGAAAAATGTAAGGAATGAATAAAAATTGTTATGAGTTTGCACAGAGATGTCAACAGCAATTGAGCAACATAATTATAGGCTAAAGTAGCTACTCAATCATGAAGATTGAAAGAAAAAGAAAAAAAGGACAGAAATAAAAAAAAAATTGACGTGAGCGGAAGATGAATGACTCGAAAATATCCTTCATAATTATTACTTCATGTTGTCATCATCACTGAAGCGGCAAGATATGAAATCTAACTTAATTACCAAACTTATTTATTGCCGCATGCTAATGTCATCTCTACACATTAACATTTTAAAAGGTGACTAAAACGATTCAATAAAAAACGATTTTATTATGAAGAGTGAAAGAATTAAGAGAATTGCTTTTTTAGCATATTTTCTCAATTATTTACCAATTTTGGACGACAACACATTTATAGCATCGATTTAAAAGATCATTATTGAAAAAAAAGCTTTTTTCAGCGCTTGACGAAATGTATAGGCATGAGAAGGAAAACAAAAAAAACAAACAAGAAATTAAATTCAACTTCATTTTTCATTAATCACCGCTTCACCGTTCACATATTTCGGCGTGTAATCGAAATCGTTTTGGAAAAAGAGATTTTCTCTTTCTCGTTTTAATGTATAAAATAAACATCACGCATTATCAACTCCTCTTAAAAGATCAAGAATGAGGTTCAAAAAAAAAAATCATTTCATGTATATTTCCTCACATTCACGTTGAAAATTTAAATAAATCTGAATAAATCGGTGAATCGATTCTGATCAAAGAAAGAACGTTTAACAGCATATAAATTATCATATTATAAAGATGTGTCTGCAAATTAATTAACATTTTGTTGACTCTTTTTAAGGTAAAAAAAATAAAGTATCATTGATGATTCGTATGGAGAAGTAAAGAGAAAAGAATGAGAGGAAAAGGTATAAATAAAATTACATTTAAAGTATTTTAATCTGCGCGCAGAGCGAGAGGCAATAAAAATTATTTCATCAACATCGAGAGCGAAAATATATTCATCTAATTAAAGTTATGTAGGTTGAAATAACGCGCAGGTTAGGATTCGAAAAAAGTCTGTGTGGGGTTGTTCAATTATGATGTTCAAGATTACGTGGGGAATTGGTATCTGACCATCAAAATTCAGCACAAATCATAAGACTAATTGGATTTGGTGTAGAAAGTAGATATAATTTATGCACCATCGATTGACGTCATTGATGAATGGCTCACATATGAATACGAGAAAGAAACGGAGGAGAGAAAAATTTTACGATAAAATTGACCCATTAAGAAAGATATAGCTTCTAAGAAGATTTTATTATTTATTTATCATAAACTCTGAATTCAAATTTTTCATTTTATAGAATTTTTGAATATTTTAATTATTTTTACAAATTAGACGTCAAAAGCCATTTCATCAAACTTATAATACGCATAAACATTTTCTTTGAGTGTAGCCTAATGTTAATCTTCAGTTCTTTATTGCGCCAAAAAACTATTAAAAATATCTATCGATATCGTATTCCATATTTTATCATCAAATTTGCAGTCAAAAGTCCGAAAAAACCGACAAATAAAATTTTCTTTGTGGGATGTGAGGAAAGAAATTTATTGTCATGTGGTATTAAAATGACTATAAATTGGTATTTCTTGTTGCGTTTTTAACACTTTTTTAATTGGTTTGTTTCATTGCAACGAATTCGCTTCGCTACACTTAAGTATCGATTGGCATATCGATCGAGCAAATTCATTCAATTTGGCTGTTTTATGTTCACATTTTAATTTTAAGTAGTTTGTGCTAAGATCGAAAGACGACAGTTAAAGATTTTTCTTAACTTGAAACTGAGTCAAAACATGAAATCATTGGAATATCGCTTTTTTTTCATTTGTTCTTATTCTTGTCGTTTGCATTTTCGCATAAGCATAATAAAATTTTCTCGCATATATAATGAAAATTAATTTGTGAGTGTCTGAATGAATCACCATAATAAACATAAACACATGCTACTTCGTATGTTCATGCTGATTATAAATGATAAATTAATCAACATGGGAATGTAAGGAGAGCAAAGCCAAAAAAAAAATACAACACAAGAGACATACATTCATGAGCAATCAAGACTATTCATTCATCCCAATTTTGGGACACAATTCATTGTGTAATGCGCCCATAAATAAATCAAGAAAGCAAGAGAGAACAAAATTCTCAACAAGAATATGGTTTAAACAATGCGTTAAAATTTCTATTGAGTGCGATTGAGAAAAATTGCGACAAAAGCCTACGAATGACGACAACGACGACGGTACTAAAGACTGCCGTTTCGGTATATGACAGAAACAAAAAGCCTATTCATGCTCGTTCGTATAAAATTTATTGCAGTAGCATGCTTTATGCATACATATGGAGGTAAAGTAAGTTGAGTGTGTAATTTAGTAAGAGTACATATTTTTTCAAAGTGCGTTTAGAATGGGTGTTTCAGCTCAAGGGACAGCAGTCCATAACAGACAATGATAGTATGCATTGCAAGTGGCTCCTCTGATTACTTCCCCTTGATTTTCAATCCACACATATTCATATTCATTTGTTGATTTTTATTGTTCATTCATTACCTTAAATCACATGCACTGAAATATATGCATTTTACAAGCATTATTTATAGACACAATATCTCTTCCTTTCTCACTCAATCCTTACTTTGCAAGCTCAATAAAACTTAAAAAGATTTTTTTCTTTTCTTTGCCACGAGTGTCTCTTATGACAAGATTTATTGCCATTCTTAACTAAATTGTCCTTTCCATTCCTTCAATCCAGAAATTTTTCATACTTTTTTTTTCACTCCTCTCTTAAATATTAAAGAAAGAGTGCAACTCTCGGCAAACAGCCTTTTATTGTCAAAGCCTATCAGAAGCTAATGATTTATTTGAATGTGCAACTTATTATTGCAGAAATGCATTCATGCGTTATCGTGTTAAAAAGTGCATAAACGAGCCAAGAATGTGAATGTTGGGGTAATGAAATCTTTAAATTATTTGCTTTCTTATTTTATAATTTTTCTTATTTATTATTTGTTTGCATTTAACTATCAATTTTATGTGAAAAATATTAAAATATATATTTTTTTATTTATGTTCTGTTGAACTTGTATTGTTGCGGTGGTTTTGAAGATTTTTTTGGGTTTTTTTTTGTGAAATAAAATTCATGATTTTATTGATTCTCTGTGTTATTTAACGAGACAAAAGCCAGTTTAAAAGTGATCGCTCTTTTTCAAAGTATGGGCACCATTCTCGAGTGACAACGTCCTTCAAATGAATTTTATAAGTGTTATGGGGACAGAAAATTCTTATTTTAAAAAAGAGCCAGAACCCCAATTTTACTTGAGAATTTTCAAAATAAAATGAATGAAACTGATAGCGGATAATCACAAGCAGTGCCCATCCCTTGCAAAATATTCTCAATCAAACTGGTTCGTGTCAAGTTATTGAAGTTTTAAAGTGTCTTAATGAGGTGCAAAATGTTGAAGTAAAAGAATTGATTAAAATTTTATGTCATGTAACAAAAGCGAGCATATGGTTGTAGGATATCACATCTTCATGTGAAATAAAAGTCAATCTAGAATTCCTACAATTCCATAAAGATAAAAGCTTCAGGTAATTTAAAACATTCCCTTACCAAAATTGATAAGAAGAGTACTCTCATATAGTACAAATATTCCAATTAGCTGTGTCTTTATAGCAGTTGTTTTTAACTTTCATTTCTGTTTTAAGTATGACGCAAATTAGCATTAAATATTTGAACAAATGCATTCGAGAAAGAAGATGAAATTTTTATTTTGAAAGCCTTTTTTTATCAGGCGTTTAAACACTTTATAAAGTCTTTAAATTTTCGATTCTAAATTTCATTTTAATACATTTTACGATCAATGTATTGACTTTTGCATTTAAGAATATACAGCATTGGCTTATCAAGCATATGAATGCAAAGAATCGCCATAAAAATCTTCATTTTAAATATCCTTAAGAGCAATTCGGAACCTGTATTCGTCGATTTTATAGGAGATTATTGCAAAATGTTGTGAATACTCCAGCAGAAAATTGGAATTTTTTAATTAGTCAACAGTTTTAATGGCGCCTGGAATTCGTGTCTTGTTATGAAAAGCAGAAAATAAATAAATACTTGCAAATGGCTGATTTTTGCATGTTCTTTGTCGATTTTGTAAAGAGCAAAAAAAAGAGAGTCCCAGACATTAATGAAAATGGGAGGATTGTGCAAAATTGATAACATGGTACTGGGTGTTTATTCTCATTTAAAATCCCAAAAGAAATAAAAATTGTTCGTGATTTAAGTACATGTTTTTTCAATTTTCGCAAAACACTTTCCACCACATTCAGATCACTATATTCTATCAATGTTTGCCTTACCTCATCGATGTGTTTATTGATTATATGGTGAATGTCGTTAATTATATTTTTATAGCAGAACTCTTTTCTGTTTTTCTCTTTTCTTATATGCTTGTCTTACAAAAGAGAATTGAAACATGTTCAATATTCAATAAGAAAAAAAAATGTTTAATGTTGTCTGAAGAAAAATATAACATTAAATATTTAAAATAAGCAATTTTCAGTATGTAAGCTGATATAGCCTTTTTTTTCGTGAGGACTGATAAATTGATTTATTTCTGTTAAATGGAAATAAATGTCATTAAAACTTTTATGTGTTCATTACCGTACTCGCATATCTAGTTGCATTGTTAATTATCAATACAATTTTTGTAATATTCTACTGCAACTTAAAGACCTTTCCATTCATCTTGCTGCCTGATTTTTGTAATATCTCAATCTGATTTATGATATAAAATTAAGAAATCAATTCAATCCTTAAATGTGTACCTAATTCATCAAATTAATGAAATTAATTCAACCTTACAAAATTCAACTTTTTTCAAAGAATTGAAATTA
This sequence comes from Chironomus riparius, assembly GCA_917627325.4. Taxonomy (NCBI): domain Eukaryota; kingdom Metazoa; phylum Arthropoda; class Insecta; order Diptera; family Chironomidae; genus Chironomus; species Chironomus riparius. Next base: position 60,095,059 of record OU895877.1, read on the forward strand.
TGAATGAATAAAAATCCTTAAATTTTTCTGTCATAAAGCATGTGAATCTTATTCACACGTTAGAGTTTCATCTAATTTTGATTGATAAGTAGCAATAAATTAGACGGAATTTTTATTTTCATCCTTTTCACTTAACTTATCTATTTATTTCATCCACTATTAATTTCGGATCGTTTATCTTTAATTAAACATCATCAGATGCTACTGAATATTGTATCGATGTACAAAAGAATTCAATTCATGCCCTACAAATCAGCTCATTTATTTAGACTTAGCTCCAACAAAGGAAAAAGTTTGGGTCATTAATCTTAAAGAGAATGCACCTTTTCATATTGTAACATTTTAGAAAATAAAACATCATCAAACAATGTGTGATTGAATGAAATGAGAACAAAATTCCCACTCTACCGAATTTCTCGCATATTCTTTCTCCACTATCTTTATCTTGACTTTGATTTCATTTCTTCGTCACTTTTTTTATGGCTGTGAAAAAAAAAATTTCGAATGTTGTGCAAGAAATGCAGGTGATGCGATAAATATTGTAGCATCAGGTGGAAATGTTAATGATAAGGTTTCCGTTTCATTCTCTTTCCTTTCTTGTGGCTTATCGATCGAGAAGCAATCAATTTTAAATTTATATAAATAAACAATTCTTTTATGATTTATTTTTGTTTGGATTGGAATACGAGGTTTTGGTTTATTACATCTGAACTTCCAGCGGACAGAATAAAGAATCCACATCGTTTTCGTGGAGGAACTAATGCATAGCTGGAAATTAGACGTTTCCAGATAATATAAGAAATAAAATGAAAATCCTTTTTATCTTTCTTAATTCTTACAAACTCAATTCTTTGCGTTTACATAGGACGTGTATCTAGGCTGGAGTTAGATGTTCGAGATCAAAGTTTTTCTTCCTTATACTTGCTACCATGCTTCAGAATTGTACTAAATGTAAAATCTTTTGACTTTTGAAAACATCTATTCCATCTGCTGGAAGTTCAGATGTAATTAACTTGACGAGGTTAATAAAAGGAACAAAAGGTGAGCTGTAAATGTTTACACATTTCTAAAATTCTCTTCCCATTCAGGTAACGCCACAACCGTATAATTTATGATGGTTTTATGGTTTAACAAAATAAAGGAAAAACGTTATAAAAAAATAATGTTCGGAAACTGTTATTAAATGTTTACATCTATCCATAATATTATTGCATTCTATAGACAAAATAATCTCTTTATCAATGATCGAAAATAAAGAGGAAGGATTCTTTAATTGCATTTGAAATCTGTTTGAAGAGTTGCTTCCTTTTGATTCTATAAGTTCACCTGTAATCAGAACATCCTGTAGGTGTCTTGAAATTGTTAAAATTTCATAATTACAAGTTTAATAATTTACTGGAGAAACGTGTTAACAATTAATGGGTGGTCATTGAATAATAAATTTCAAAATCGAACAAAAATATCTGTGAATTTGAAATGAAGGAGTGAACTGTTAAGAAATTTTATTCAATTTGAGGCGCGCACAATTTTACGTCCGACAATTTAAAGCAAATTTATACGAGAGAATGAAATGGCAACTGAAAGCGCCAGAGGACATAAAACGATTAACAAATGCAAGAAATTTTTCATTATTGAATTTTCAATGAACATTTGCTTCGACTTGCTTGCTTACTTATCAATTGAATAATATCACAGTGTTGAAATTCATAATTGTGAGGTTGCACATGATTTACTGTATATTTTCTTGGTTTCTACTAAGAATTTCTGAAGTGTAGAATTAATATAAAATTAAAAGAGCGAGAAATCGAAGTTGCGCATTATGTGTGTGTCTGGCGCTTCTGCAATTCAGTGCCAATACACTTTTTACTTTATCAAATATCTTCTCACATACATTCCATACCATTTCGCAACATTTTCAGTCTTCAGTGTTGCTCATTTTCAGTCAGTCAAAAACATCAACATGATCGTTGAGAAGAAGTTGAGGAGATAGTCACTAGTAGTGAAATACCGTCACAGACATTATCATAACATGATATTTTATAACGATAACAAGACACATTATAAACATGAATCAATTATAATTCTTAATTGAACATGACATTAAAGTTGAATAAATGATACAAGGAAAAAAATTTCATTTAATTGATTATAAATTGCGATGATGTCTTATAATTTTTCATTTTTATTGCTGACGATGTCTGAGCAGGTTGACAAATTTTTCACTTCATATACTCTCTGCTTTTACAATACTTACATCGAGTGGAGTCTTGAGAAAGAGGAGCAAAATGTACATAAATTAAATTGAACATTGTTTGATGTTAAAAACGGAAATGAAAAGATGTTATAAATTATTAATTTGCACCAAAAAGGATTCTCTCACTTGACTTATGTACATTACCATTGATTTTCTACTTGCGGTTCCATTTAAAGCAATGTATTTCTCTTCTGGCTCCATAATAGCAATAGCAAACGCAGGTTTTATTGCCAATGAAATAAATCTCATTTGAATGTTTTCTCATTTTTAATTCCGAGACTTTTCCCAAAAAGCATGGAATGGAGAAAAGATTCCTTTCATCACATCGCACAAAATCCATTAAAATCAATTTAAAAAATAAAAGTTTTACGGCCATTCGAACATTGATAAGCTCTTATAGCTCACTCTCAATGCTAACAAATTCTGAATAAACAAATTAATGTCTTAATTTCTGATGATCCATTAATCAATTTGAATTGAATCTTTCTTGTGTCTCGAAAGCACATCTTCAACTCTTTATTAGCTTTGTAGAGAGACATAGCGTTCGACACCTTGACTATAAACCAATTTTATGTCGCGCATATTTCTCAACACAACACAAAACACAACAAAAAGGAACGAAATGGAATGAAAAGAAGAAGATATAAAAGATACAGAAAAATATATCAAAGAGTCACAAAATAAACCTGATTTTTGAATAAACAAGCAATTTACGGTCACTCTTTTGTTGAGGGAAGCTTAAGGAGGTAACAATTTTATTTGATTTTGGGAATAAATTTCAGTTCAGTTAATTATATTCACATAAGAACTTTTAACTTTTTGTTACTATCTCTCTTTTCTTTTGACAATTTCTTTCTTGTGATGATTTTCAAATGGAATGAATGGCTTAATAACCATTAATCTACCATATAAATCGTGTCGACTATCTTCAAGCTCTAATCTGTATTCTCATTTTTATTTTATTTTCGTTAACAACATCAAGAAAATGTTTATTTGGTACTCCAAATATCTTTGTGATGAGAATAAAGAATTTGTTCATAAAAGGGAGTTAAATGTTTATTGAATTCATAAAAAAGAATTTTAATTTAATAGCGCCTCAATTCATTTCTCGTGACTCGTGATTCGAAGAATCATTTTTAATTGCTTTAACAACACGCAAAGTAATTATGAAAATTATAACATATGATGTGTACTTGTGGACAAGCTTTTAAGATGTTGAAAAAATTAAAACAAATTGGCATGGAGCCTGAGACAATTGTGGGTAATTATTGGAGCTCCTATTAATTTTCAATCTTTAACACAACGAGCAATTACATAACAATTATCAATAATTATCAAGAAAATGGAAATGAAAATTATTCAAATGTGTCATGTGTGTGTATAAAATTGTGTGTTGTATTGCATGTGTTACCTGTACTCTAGCTTTAGCTGCTTGAAATGAATTAAACGAGCGGTGAAACTGATTGATTTCAGCTACCATGTAATTCGCTCAATCATGTTTGCATATAGATATTCCTTAAATGTCTATAAATTCTATGAATAGAAGAGAGAGAAAAAAAACTAGAAAATTTCATTGACTTCAACTTGCTCAATATCAATTTTGACATCCAACATGATAGTAATAAATGGCTCATGGCATGTCTAATACATAAAATAGTATGTAATGTAGTGAGTTAATGATTAAATTTTAAATTCATTTATTAAGCTGCAATATTTCATAGCAAGTTAAACATCGATAAAATAATAAACATTTGCTAACAGCGGGGTTAGAAACGCTTCTGGCAACGATTGGCAAGCGACGAATTTTTTTGTTTCACAACAACAAAGTACGATAAAAAGAAATGGATGAAGGAATATCTTCGATTAACATAATAAGGCGGCAGGTGAATTAAAGACTTATAGACTGATTGTTAAATAATTGGCTAAAAAAAGGCAAGCACGTTCACATCATCAACATTTGTTACCCGAAAAATGCCAGAAAATAGATCAAGATTGCCAATTGTTGTGCATTTAATTTAATTAATTCAACAATTCATGAGAAAAAAAAAAAGATATACGACGAGTATGTTGCAGAGAAGAAAAATCGTTTGATGCTTGCCTTGTGTCACCTGCTGTAAAACCATTTTTAATGTCACATTTATTTAATTAAATGCAAAAATATATCTAATTTTGGTAGTCGACGGGAATATAAATTAAATTTATTTTTCATCATAAGGGGCCGTTCACTTATTATGTTCGCATTTTTGGAGGAGGGGGGGGGGGGGGGGGGTTTGAAAAAGTGCAGAGTTTTGTTTACAAATTCACACCAAAAACATTTTTTTAAATTTTTCACATTTTTAATGATTTATGAAAAATTATCAAAATAAAATAAATTATGAACGTTCAGGGGGGGGGGGGGGGGGTTGTGAGTTGTAACATATTGTAACAAGGGGGGGAGGGGGTGTGAAAAAAGTCGTTTTTTGAGTAACGTAATAAGTTAACGGCCCCATAACAAAATATTTTTTTCTGTCATGTATCATTTCAATTTGTTGAGTGGTTGTGACTACAAGTATGTAAGCTTAACCTATGATTTAACGCTCTGTTGATGTCTATGATTTCCTTTTTCAAACAATGTTTAAATTTGCGATGAGAATATTTTTTTATTTAAATTCAATTCCAGAAAATAAATTATAATTGATTAAGGTACTTCCTGTAATTGAATTTATGTAATTTAACGTTAAACATCGCTAAACTGCCATTTATATGAAAACCGCAAAATTGAAGGTTGGATAACGCTTGGTTTGTAGACATGAATTTTGTGCTAGAAGTTCACAGGCTTTTTTTGGGACTTAATAATATTATTGAATCATTTGGAGCTGTAAAATATATTCACAAAAATTGAAAATTTTGTGTGAATATGAAATTTAATTTACAGACAATATTAGTGCAACGTCCACCAAAAGTAATTTAAGGTATAGGTGTTATATGTGGCGCTATGGATTAACAAAAAAAATTTTTCGTTCTCATCAACATATCGTTAACAATAAAGAAAAACTTTCAAATAAACAAAACAATACAAAAATCAAACTATCAAGATAAAATCGATCATTTAATGATTGAAAAGCGATGAATTGGCAAAATGTGCTCGGATCTATTTATCGAATCTTCTTGTTTTTGGTTTTCTTTCTTTTGTCCGGAATTTTTTTTTATTGTAAAGCAAATGAAATATTAAATGCGAGTAATATGAAGGAGGCAACACGAATGATTAATAATTATAATGAAAGATTCTGTTGATGCCTCATTGTTGTGTTGATAAAATATGTTTGATATTGAGAATTAACGAACTTCACACGCCAGTTCTTATACTTTTGATAGCTACACATTTTGATCCTCATAATTTTCATTTCACATTTCTTCTTTCTCATCTTTCTATGACTCTATCTTATTAAGTGTTAAGGCATGAGATTGCAGAATAAAAGACTAAAAGAGGAGAATTAAAGCTTCATGATCCATAACTCATTATTTTCAGCAAAAATCTAACTCTCTGTGATCGATTGAACAGCCGAACAACAGTTAGTAATTTTCAAACAATAGATCGAACAATCAAATATTTTGTAGTAACTAAGGCTATGCTTAATCGATCCTATAAATTAGACAATGATATACACAACAATTTTCAATGATTCATCAAAAAAGAGAGATTTTTCTCTCCTTAAACGTACAGCAAGTAAGTAAAATTATTCGGCATCTTAAATTTGATGATGAACTGTTTAGTTCGAAAATTAAATACAAACTATAGGTTAAATGTAATGTAAGTAGATAGCAGAATCATAGTGTAGTTCAAAAAGATCATGAGAAGACAATTAATCACAATTTTATTTATTATTTGAAGTGCTACAAGCTTATTTTCTAAAACAACACGAGATGAAGGCACTACGTAACCTTTCAAACATGATTGAAGAAAGATTTGAATGGCGTAACACAAAACCAACCCCAAAATTATCAAAAATCATTTATCGAAAATTAATTTTAAAATTTTTCATTGAGAATCGATTAACAGGAACAAAGAAGATGAAAAATTATTCTGAAAAGAAATTCGATCCTAAAATGCACCCGATTTATTATGAACAATGATCGAGAAATTTCACGGTTGCATCAAAAACAGATTAACAGCATTCAATTTTCTTTATTTTTACCTGCTCCACAACAAGCAACTTACCAACATCTCCTTCACATCCATAAACATAAAGCAAAGCGACGGCAGTGATTGTGATGATGACGGTGTAATTTTAACTAACTTCAAACCATTTTCGCACTGTTGATTCCAATTAAATTTGATATTAATATGATGACATGTCAAAAAAATTGGAAGGAAAGAAGAAATAAAAAATTATCTTGCTACTTTTCAAAAAATGTGAGAAGTGAACACGCATTAAGGCTGTTTAGGTAGATGGAAAATATTTGTAAATTGACTTTATAACTGGCATCTGGTTACTAATCTAAACAAGATTAATAACATAATACCATTAAAAAATGAATAAGAAAGCAAAAAATGTTGATTCGATTTAACAGAATTTATTTATCTACTCGATTTCTAGATAGATTGCAATTTAGATTATCATGATAATTAAAAACTATTTTTCACATTTTGTTATGTATTTAACTCCTCAATTCATTCATTTATCAATACATTAATCGGACAGTTTGTCTTTCTAGAGAAACATTTAGAGTGAATTTCTTCCACTTTAATATTGTGACTGTTCATTTTTTAAATAAAAGGATCTGTCACTTTAAAGACCCTTAGGGGTCGTTCACTTATGACGTCCGAAATTAACTGTCATTTTTGAAAAAAGAACAATGGATTTCCAGGAATTTCTATTGTTCTTTTCTTGCTGACCCCCCCCCCCGGACGTCATAAGTGAACGGCCTTTTAGTAAACAACCTGTTTTTCGTTATAAGCTACTAGTGAACAAAAAATTCACTTTTTTATTCTACTAGATTATAACGAAAAAACAATGTAACTCTAAAGAAGTAGTTCTAAAAGATTATATTTTGAAATTTCTCATAGCATTTAAGAAAAATGCGAGAGTTCAGGATCATTTCTATATTTTTCTAAGATACCCAGTTTTTATCTTATAAATTGCACCTCAAATCTTAATTGCTCAATCAAAAGGCTATTAAACGCAAGATTAATTTGAACAGTTTTCACTCTTGTTTCTCTAAATGAACATACTCCATTAAATCAATTTAAATAAAATATTTCTCAAAGTCTAATTTCTTTAATAGGTTTATATTTCTCTACACTTCACAATATACTTTATTCTTAGAAATGCATATTAACTCAAAAATATATCTACTATAGGTATATGTCTTTCCATATGCACATATTAAGTTAATTCCTGTCATCGCACTTATATATTTTTTTTTAAACATGCTTATATTTTTCTTTATTTTTTTCACTCATAGTTTTAAATAAATTGCTCCACAGCTCGATGGTTTATATTGAAAGTTTCTAATCAAATTAATTTCCCTTGCAATTAATACAATTATGAGTGAGCGAGTTTAGTTTTCGAAAGGAAAATTGAAACTCACGCAATGAGCTTATATTACAAGTTTTTCACACTTTGACGCTTTTATTATTCACAGAATTATAAATATGAAGGTATTAAAGTTGAAGCATTTTTTAGGCTTCACAATATGCAAAGTGTTTATTTTTGTACTTCAAAGAAAAAAGGGAATAATTCTTATGCAAAAGTAAATTTTCAATCCTTTAGTTCTGTAATTTTCCTTCTTTTTTTTACTTCACATTTTAAAATGTTTATGTGGCAAAACCTTAAAATGCTTCCCAACATGACATTTATAGTTGCAGGAAAAAATATTTTTTTTTTTCAAAGAAAAGAAAACTTGCAAAGTCTGAACTGCACGGCAATTATAATAAATACATGTAAGTTCATTAAAAACTCGTTTTATGTGCAACCATTAGGCTTCAATTACGATCATGCTTTGTCAATTCGAGAGGTGTCTTGCTATTATATCCTATATGAGAATTATTTTTTGATGAATTATTAGTTATTTCTGTGTCCGATTCGTCGTCATGGACATTAATTTCTTCATCAGACTCACTTGGATGTGGACTCATTGGAGGTGATTGATTGGTTGAGGTTGAAGATGCAACATTGTTATTGTTACTGCTATTATTGTTGTTATTATTATTATTGAGATGATGGTGATGTTCAGAGGCAGCAAGATACGATCGTGCTAATCCTAATTGTGCAGATGCTGCCAAAAGTGCTGCAGTTGATGGATTAAGTGCTCGAAAAGCTGAATGCTCACCGCCCATTAATAATGGAATTGATGCTGTGGCTGATGACACGATCGCCTGTTGTGTTGTCACACTGCTCTGGTGATTTTGAGTGGTTCCTGTTGAATGATGTTGTTGTTGTGGTGATATTTGGCTTTGTGTTGTTGCAGCTGGAGTTACTTGTGGAACATTTTGCGGAGAGCCAGGGGTGAAACCGATTTGATTTGAAGCTGAGCTCGTGTTTGTGTGACGCTGATTCGGCGATGAATTTCTTTTCAGCAAGTTCATTCGTTGGTGACGACGCCATTTCGCACGCCTGTTCGAAAACCAAACCTGAATATCAATTTATAAGAATTTTTTGTTAGTGATAAAAAAGCTTACATACTAACGGGAGGAAGAGGAGGGAAATAGAAGAAAAGAGATAATAGTATATTGACTCTTTTTTTAAAGGGAATCGAAAATTCCTTATCTTCTTATTACTTTGCTTTTTTATGTATGGATTTGAATGATTATGAATGTTTAAGTTTTCCTCTGTATGGATTTACTGAGTTAATGATTTACTTTACTTTTTTGGGGTTAAATTATTTGATTTTATACGATTTTTTAGATTTTTCATCACCAACCAAACGACCAGCGTAAATATAAATGAGATAAGATTAAGATAAAACCATGTCAATATACCCAATAAATACCGATTTTTCTTTCTATACAAAAAATCCACGTATGTAAGTTCATAAGGAATTTAAGAAGCGTCAATTTCATTACCTGAACTCTCGCCTCGCTAAGGGAAGTTCGTGCTGCAAGCCTCTCTCGTGTGCTAACACATGGATAATGTGATTTGTCAAATTCTTTTTCTAATTCCTCGAGTTGCTCGGGACTAAATGTTGTACGATTTCTTCTAAATTTTGGTTGATCACCATCTAAACTTGATGAATCCTCTCCCTCTATATCTACATGATATATAGTTATGCTTATTTATCACTGAACATATTTCTGAATTCATTTATAATTTTTACCAATTAATCTATTGCCATCTGGTGACCCGAGTGTATCATGTGAGCCTGAATTTGGTGATCCTAATGTTCTTGGTGTGGAAGCTGAGCCTGGTGATGTCATATTTTGCATTCCTGGTGCAGGCCACATATGAGTTGGTGCTGGCCATGGAAAACCTGGATAAGGATGTGGAGGATAAAGTCCATAACCTGCAGCTCGTGCAAATTCTGCAGCTGCCCTCTCAGCAGCTCTATTTCTTAATATTCTGTTAATGGAAGAAACTGACGGTGCCGTAGCATTTGTACACACACCTGTAAGAATAAATAAGTTTAAATTATTAAAACATTATGGAATAAATGTGTGAAATTAAGTTTTAAAAGTCCTAATGTTATCTAATTGAATATTAAATTTATGAACATTATGAAACATTGTTGGCGGGAGCAAAAACTAATGAAAATAATATATATATGTTTTAATTTGTTAAATGTGAAGAGGAATAAAAGAAAAATAAAAACTGTAAAAGGCAGCAAGTAATATACATAATAAAAGTTGTACTAAACTATTCAATATTTTTACAAATACTGCCCACACAAACTGACTATTGAAAAAGTTTTGTGAATGCTGCCATCACGGCAATACATAATTGATAGACATTATTTGAAATGTAATATATAAAAATTTAATTGAAATCGATTCCATCTTTCAATACTTCCAAAAAAATAATTTTATGATTGATTTAACAAAAGAAGAAAATTTCCCATCAAATAATGGCATTGAATAGGAGATAATTGATGATTATTGGAGGATTGAAGATATTCAACAATCTCCAATAAATTAAATTGATTATATGGTTTGAAAGAAGAAGCAGCATCAACAGAATTATACAGAAGTTTCATTTCTCTTCTTCTTATTATTAAAATTTAAATTCTCTATTATATTATTTATTCTTAATAATGAAAGATATATTAAGCTATACAAAAGTGATGATACTGATTTGAATCTTTAAGAGAATACACAAAAGAAGAGCGAGCTAGAAGATTATGCAAATCATCGGCATAGCTCAATATCATCATCACCATTTCTCTATTTAATTTTTATTTATTCCTTTTTTTCTAGGAATTCATGCGATCAGCTTTACTGTAATCTAGAGAAGAGGTTTTAGCGCCGCATTCATTTAGATTAACTTCATTCAAATTTAATTTATTTTCTCTGCTTTATTCACTCATTCAAGGTCAATGAAATTTTACATCATCAACAATTTTGTTAAGTATCCTTGATGCGAATGAAAGAAAAAAGTTTTCATCATGCGATAAGCTAATCAATTATTTCTTCTGTATGCATGCAAATTAACCTGAAATTAAGCTCATGAGATGTTACTGAAAACATTCGCAAAAAAAAATTAAAATTCATCATGAGTTCGCTTAACCATCAGTCAATCGACTTTCAATCAAATTCAATTACCTACAGCCAAGATAGATTTTTTGATAATTTTCATTTGACATTAAGTGAATTGTGGAAGTGGAGATAAGTATCGCAAAATGCGAATAAAAATAAAAATTCATTGAACAAATAAATAAGCAAGTAAATAAATAAATGTTTCCAGTCATTCAGAGACAGAGTAGCTCTTTATATTCTAATGTGACATTTACCTTCAGATATTAATCTTTCACGAATTTCCCAAGCAAATATTGTTGGATTCTCTCGTTTGTACTGCTCAATTTTTGATACAACAGCCGGCGTTGCAACTTTTGGTTTCGATCCACCAATCAAACCAGGTGGTCGAAGTGTTCCTGCAAGCAATCAACAAAAATAAATTTCCATTTAATAATTTTTTTTTCTTCACCTCACTTCCCCAAATTACTACAAATAACTTTAATGGCAAAATAATATAATAACAATGTAAAAGTGAGCAAAATACGATGATTTAATTAGCAGCTCTTAATAAAATGTACATTTAACAATATAAAATTCTCTTTGTATTTTTTTGTGTGCCCTTTTTATCAAGATTTTGCATTGTAATTACTGTCTTGATATATTACACATGTGAAACTCAAATATTGAATGAATATGGAAACACAAAACCGGAAAATATTCATCAAACTACCATATCATGATGTTTGAATCTACGCTCTTGCGCATTTCATTGCAGTTTATTGCATACTGTAAATAGCCGAGTACGAAAATGTGATACAAAAGAGAATTTGTAAAAAAAAAAAATACAACAAAGCAAAATGCATATGAAAAAAAAATTAAAAAAGAGTCAACAGGTATGCGCTTAACCATCATTTAGTTGTTCTGATATGTGTTCTCGTCTGTTTGTTTGCTCTTTTGTTAACAATTAGGAATTGACAGAGCGAAATCAATAATATGCAGACGTATTGAAGTAGCAATGCCTTTTTCTTTACGGTCATGTTCACTAATTTTTCATGCTCACTTATAACAAATTTACAGCATATTCAACTCTCATTTCTGTGTATAAAATTAAAATTTTAAATGAAGAGATAATGAAATAAAAGGCATAAACATGAAATTTAATTTAAACTTTTATATTTTTTGAAAATTGTAAACAGTTTTTAATATTATTCTTTGAAGAGGTTCCGATCGACAACTATCAATTTGTGGCGGTAAATTAGAGCACAAAAAAATTCCCATGGCAAAAAAGTTCATTTTTTTGGGAACAAGAATTTTCTAAACACGCAACTAACCATGATAATCATCATAATCGCAAAAAAATTGCCAAATAAAGAATAATTTAAAATGAACTCACCTAACAGTTTTGAAACAGCTCCTTGCTGTGTCAGCATGTGTTGAGCCAAGTCATAGCCTCTTAATCCAAATCTTGATAATTCGAGTAATCTGTGTTGTGACACAAGAGCACCAAGTGTATTTGCATTCGGTGCTCCTGAAAATAATGTTGCAGTTGAGGGCGTCGTTGGCGATGAACCAGGTACATTAACATTTAAATTTGGTGTCATTCCCACTGTTGGAAGGCAAGTGCATAATTGTATTGTAAGTATTTATGTATAGCATCATTGAAATATTTCTCATGCAATGTAAATGCGACGATGCATATTTTTTGTATATATATGGAGTGAAAAAGACGAAGATGAAGAAGGATGCAAACCGTTCAACAAAGCGAACAAAAAATAAATAAATATAATAATAATATTAAAAGACGGTGAAGCAAAAAACTCAACGAATATTGAAAATTGAGAGACATCAGAAATAAAGCAAGAGACAGAGAAGGATTTAAAATTTCTTAATTAGTCTTAAAAATCCACTTTTAGGTGAAATAAAAAGACAAGTATTCCCAACAACAAAAGAAATAAAATGTGGAATTCCGTGGTTTTATAAAGAAATCGCGACAGACACTTTTTTTCGAAATACATATACGTCTACATAAAACTGTGAATATAGGTTGCCGATATTCATATTATAAAATCTCATTTAAATGAATACATTCCAGGTGTGAAAATGTGTTTTTTATGAACCACTTCAGAGTCGCAAATCGATATCGATTATCCAATTTATCGCAGCGAATTTAAATCACCTCATTGAAACCATAAAAACGAGTAAGAGAGTGAAAGACAATAAGAGAGGAACAGAACTATAGAGTCATGGTGTGGATGGAGCAAAAAAAAAGAAGAAAAAAAACTTGTTAACAATTACACATTACAATCTATACAATTTAAATTAAAATTAATTCATATGCAAAAAAATTAAAGGGCAGAGAAATCACAGCATAAGATTAGCGGCACGACAACTTTTTTTTAATTTTATTATTTAAGCACTAAAAAGTCCCTGGCATGATCATGAAAGTAATGACAGAATTAAGAAATTATTTCTTTTTCCTACCTCAATGCTTTTTTTATTTATTTATTTATTTAAATGAACACCTCGAAATGAGAATCAACACTAAAGTTATAAGCTTTCACATTTCATTTCAAATGAATTTACTTAAAGACAAAAAAATGCTAATTTCAAAAATAAAAGCAGAAACAGAAAGAACTTGCACAATTGAATGCACAAATTAAATTATGTCGTTTTTTTGCTCGCACAAATGTAAATGGGAAATGCACATATACACACATGAATTGTTGTTGTGCTCATGAGTCATTAAATCGGATTACAAGTTAAGAGGTGTGCAGGAATTTTTCTTGGAAATTTAGCAATTTGTTTCTAGAAAACCAAAGACATCAAATATGCATTGTTCATATGATACATATATCATATGTTTTCACACTCGACTATATCAATTTACAACATAGTTTTTTTTTTGTTTTATTTTATTTGAATTGAATTTAATTTCTCTTGTGTTAAATCGTGTTTCGTTGGAACTCACTCATTTCTTTATATTACAATTTACTCATGTGTAATGCTTATCCTAATTTTTAAAACGTACTTGTTATTGCTCATCGATAGAAATCAAATTAAATTGTTTTTGCTGATTTTTTTTCATTTGACTAGCTTTACAATTTAAGAATCATTTTATAGTTCGTGGAATTTTCTAAAGTGGTATTTACAATTGAAGTTTGATGACTTTTTCATTGATTTTGTTTTGAATTATTTATGAATTCAAAGATTATTCTTATGCAATTTTAAAACTTATCGTTTCCTAAAATATTGAGCTAATGCTTTGGTTTTAAGGATCTTTATCGGTAAAAATAATTTTCTAGTCTCAAATTATTAAGAAAAAATAATTCACTTAAGCACTGTTGAATTTTCGATTTATAAAAAATTCAACCAAACAAAAATCTTTGTCATCAACCTTTGAGCTTGATGTTTGACTTCCAAATTTTGAAGACATCAACGCTCCGAGAATTAGCTTGGCTTGATCATTAACTATACTTTTGAATTGATTTAATTTAAACCCTTCAAAATTTTACAAGAAAGCTTTCGAAAGTAGCAGTTTGATGACAAAAAAAAGTCGGTCATTAAAAAGTAAACCTAACCTTAATTATTGAAGAAAAAACATAATCAATGCATATCAAGGAATAATTTAATTTAAAATAATAACAATCTGTCAATGTTCATCAGTTATTAAACTAATTTTAGGAACATTGTTAAGTTTATTGGGTTGAAAGGCACTTCGTGCAAAATGCCATTGAGCCACACACAAAAAAAAAACTTTAATTTCATTTCAAATTAAAAAAGGTAAAATTCGAAAATTACACTCAAAACATTCCATAAAAGTATCGAATCAATTAATAAATGTATGTATCAACAAAACAGATGTAGAAGGCACGAAAATTACACAAAATTGAATGCCAAAATCAACCAACAATAAACTTAAAAAATCATTTGAGTGTTCGTGACAATATTTGAATCGGCGAGCCAAAACTCCTTGTTTCTTTTTTTGTATGCTTTTTTGTCTTTTTTATGTGTGTCGATCTCCAATAATGAAAAAAAAATTAATCGAATGAAGGATTTTTGCACGTCACAAATACTGTGTATCATTTAACGGGTTTGAAGAAAGCACCACCAACAACCAAAAATAACTATTTAGTTACAAATTACTTAAATTGTGTAAATTTTAAATCACTGTAGGAATTTTATGTTTCTCCTTTTCGTCTGTCTTTCTCGTTTCTTTACATTAAAGTATGTATTCAAAAAAGCAGTAAGACGGTGACTGCAAATTTTCTTTCATTGAACTAATAAATATTTAATGATTTCACAAAAAATAGTTCTTCATTTATATATTTTTTTCTCTTATAATTCAGAAAGCCAAAGTAAAATGAAATGAGAAAGAGCCACAGAGAAGTAAGTTACACACATCTTTCAAAACAGAACACAACATTCAGGCATTCTTCATGCATGCAGGCAGGCAGGAGAAGTAAATTTCTCGCGAATGATGTTATGTTAAAATATTTATGTATGGTTAGTCAAGATTGGCAAGGCAACACATCATAAATAATTTATTTGGACACTTTCAATCAATGTTCAACTTAATGTCACACGTTGTCAGCAAGTCTTATGGAGTAGGGTAGAGTAGGCAAGCAGCATCGATCTTATATGTTAAAAAAAAACGAGCACAAGAAGTGAAAGAATTTTTTTCTTCATTACTTATTTTAATTTTTAATTCTTTTTCACATGAAAATGAAAAGAGTTGGAAAAAAATGAAAATCAATTTCAAGTGAAATGTGCAAACATCGCTCAACTGTCATTAAAAGTTCTTCACATACCAAGTTAATTGTAATTGTCATTAAAAATGGGGAAACAGATCTGGAAGGATGCTATTCATTCAAGTAGAAATGTCTTGATGAATACCTTAAATGGAAGGTCGCGAAAAGTCATTAATATTACATAAAATGATCTATGCGAAAAATGTCACACCGTCGGCAATTAATGAAATTCGGTTAGAGACGTGAAATAGTGTGTGGAAGAAACGAATGGTAGGAAGAACTCAACTAACCGGTTGGTGATAATGGTAATGGATTTGGAGCTATTCCGCCGGTTGGATTCGAACGAGATGGTGCATCCATCGTCCAAGGAGTAGTTGATGATGGTAAAGATAGTAACTCACTTCCTATAGCAGATCCGATTAACATAATATGATTCTACGTTGACATCAATTTTTATGATTTCCTTTTTTTCAACTTTTTATTCACTTTTAATTTTTACGTTTTTTTTTGATTTTTCTTTTCTATTTTATTTTGTCTCACACATTTTCATAATTTTCCATGATTTTAATTTTTTGAAGTTATTAATTTTTTTTGAATTCACTTAATTTCTCAATAAATCACAAAAAATAGTTAATGCGGCTTAGACTAATGCAATGACGAGAAAATTCATCTTCATCCGATGAATCATAAAACCGAACTATTAAGCAATTGAAATATAACCGTATTCTCTTCAAAGTACTTCTGATACACAGCTACTCAAATCATTTATTCAATAATAATAAAATTTATGTATATATAATATAATTGATCAACAAAAATATTCACACGTATAATATAACGCGTAGGGTAGAAGAGGAGAAAAAAAAAAATATTTTTAGTAGCGAGAGAAGAAATAAAAAATATTCCGATGTATGCGCTTATAGTAGCTGCTAACGACTGAAAAGAAAAGGAAACAAGAAGCTCGAAGATTGAGCAAAATCAAGCACCCGTGAGCTTCCCTCTGTGTATGAAAGCAATAATAATAAAAACAACAACAATAATAAGAAGAAGAGGAAGAAACGAAACGATAGCAGTGGATGTATATAATGTGAGAAGTTAACCGATTTACAGGTGAATACATTGAAAGGTAAGCGAACAATAAACAGAGGGAATGGAAAATGTAAAGCATACGGAATAGCTTCATCTCACTCTTTCTACTGTACATTTCCTATTAACATTCACACTGTTTCAGATCATGCGTCTCATTCATTCTTTCATATTTTCTTCTTCACTTTACAATTTAATGTGAATGTTGAGTATGCTCAGTGGTTGTTGTTTGTTATTACTAAAATATGAGTGAGTATTGATACCTCACAATACAACAGCAATTACACACAAATAAGAATATGAAAAAAGTAAGTGAAAATGAAGAATAAGAAGACTTTTAATGAGCTATGAACTTCTTTGCTTGATTATTAACTTGTGTTTTATGACAGATAAATAGTCGCACCCACTGGCTAGTGATGTAATGCAAGCTTCCTATTAACATTCTTTATTTTTTTTATTTTTGCTATTTTAAAAATCCTGTCTAATATATCATGTAGAATATCAATTAAATAATAGCAAAAACGTCCATCAATAACTAAAAAAGTTGAGATAAGAATATTTTCGAAATGAAAGGAAAAGAATCCGAAACAAGTGAATGTATGGAAATTAGCAGGCGGAGTTAATTTTATTTACCTAATACAATCACTGGCTTCAAGCAAGACGCGTGCAAATGAATCGTTAATGACTGTTACTTTCCGTATAAATATACATATTGTTGAAATATAGAAATGCTTCCATAAATACACAAAAGTTAATTTCATTAAACATGGAAGCAGAAAAAAAGTTTCTTTCGTGGCTGTAGGAGTGGTTAGAAAAATTTCTTTCCTTCCTTTTCGAAAATTGCCTTAAATAAATGAATTAATAAATCTGCATAGATGTGAAAGGCTGATTGCATAAATTTTCTTCAATGTACTCGATTTTTATGAAAATTTCACCTTTATTTCTATAAACTCTTAATTTGCATTGTAATTATTCAAATATGAAAAAAGAAATGATCAAAGTGAAATTCAGGACAATCAAGATTTTAAGTAAGAAGAATGAATAATTAAACAACATGGCATAATTGGAGCAAAATGAATTACCATTACATGTTCTAAGGAATTGTATGCTATAGATAAAGTGCTTATATGTTATCAACATTATTAGAATAAATTCAAAAGCTTTTGGTAACAAAGAGAACTAAAAGTCCATGAAAAACTGTTGGAAAAGAATGCATTTAATTATTCTAGTCAAATGAATAAATTTATGTAAATCAAGATGAAAGAAGAGGATATAATTTAAACATATTGAAGACATGAAAGATATTCCTCCATTGTTTTACAGCATAATTTGATTGAAACACGAGTGATAGCAGTTCATGGTGAGTTGTAACATGAAATGATGGATTATTTTCTTTTCAGTCGGTGGACGTCGAAAAAAAAACAATCTCACCGACTTTATTATGTTCGCCATATTTTATGCCATCAACATTAACATAATAAAATAATAATATAAGGAATATAATTTTCTTACTCTCGAGTAATTATGAAACTGCCGTTCATTAACAATTTATATGCAAATTTTGTCCGCTTTTATGTCAGTGCGATAATCTAATTTTCCGAATTTGAGGCCACAATGTAGTCAGAAGTAAATTGATGGGCGAGAAGGAAATACAAGCAGAAAATGAAGAAATATTCACGAAATTACAATTAACCATCAAATGGTGGGTAAATGCTTTCACCTCCAATGTACAAAAAAAAAGAAAGATTTTCTTTTGCTTCCATTTCATGACGACTATAATACAGCATAAAATTCAATGCTACTATGAATTCAGCGCTAAGTTCAGCAACAAAAAAAAAAGAGGCAAATTAAATGAATTGAAAATTGAGGTAACAATGGCGAATAAATTTACAAAGCTCTGTGAATAAGCGTAACATAGTGAACATAATAATAATAACGGCAACGAATTGTTAACGCATTAGCATAAAAACAATGCCTAAAATGTTGAGGGAATTTCTTCTTGCTATGGCAATAGAGAGCTAAATAGCTAATTCTCATGCAAACCAATCCCATCGTAACTTTTCTTTCGCTTTAATTACATTTTCCGTTTCAATTAGTTTGAAAATTGTTTTTTTCTTTCATTTTAATCTTTGCCACATCTTGCTTCTTACCATTTTTCATTTGGGGCATCCATGTTGCTTACTGTTTCTAATTTTAGTGACTAGTATTTCGAAATATCCTTTGGTCAAATTAAGACATGAAAAAATTGTGTCAAAAATCTCTTAAAAAATTATTAAAAACTCACATAATCAGCATCAAAGTGATATTTTCCAGTTGCTAATTTGAGAATTATCATTTTATGGTATTTAATAAGGAGATGATTATCTTTGATAAATTGATAATCATTAAAATTAATATAATCTGTTGTATTTGCTAATAAAATAATAATTAAGAAATCATAAACTTGAATTAATGACCGGCAATTGATCAAAGCTTCAGTCACTAGACACAGATCAATAAATTATTCAAATGTGATTATCAAGTCTTGAGCAGGCAGAGGAATTTAAATGAGAAGCTGAAAGAACATTTTGCCGCATAAATTTCAAGTCAATATTAGAAATGTCTTCATTATTCGATGTGGACTTTCCTTCTTCTTAATTTTATTGTTTTTCGCTGTTGAACATTAGATGATGCTGTGAGATGAACGTGAAAATATTTGGAAACAGCAGAAATAAATTCAGTTTAAGTTTGATTTTTACACTTCTGAAGTGGCTTTTTAAAACACGTTTATTCATTTATGAACTAAAATTATTAGTCAGAACTTCTTCTCTTCTCCAATCTATGATTTGAGGATAATATCGAATATCAAAAAAGTATGACAGAAATGACAGAAGCAGTAAGTCAATCGAATCATTTTTTTTTATTTTATTAAAATTACCTTAAATGCGTATCAGATATCATAAAAGAAATAACAATAGAAACACAAAGGGAAGGAGGAAGAATAAGAAATAACAATAATCACATCATAACATATCAATGGTCATCATTAGTAAACTAGAATTGTTGAATCATTCTTATGGACTGTAATGACAGGTGGTTTCGGTTGATGTTGAAGCAAATAATTGCGATAATAAACCAATCCAATATTTATGAGATGGCAAAATATTGACAGAATGAGAATCCAAAATGAAAAACCAAATTGTGCGAGTCCATCGGATGTAAAACGAGATAATGTGCGAAGTGTATCAGTAATCGCAATATTTTTGCTAATAAAAATCCCAAAGAGCGATGAATAAATGATCATTGTGATTGAGCACATTAAAGCTGCGATTCCATTCCACACATAAAGTCCATGTGTGCTAGACAGATAGGAAATCGGATTACAGAGAATATTGATCATCGAGAAAAATGCTGATATCAATGTAAATAGGCTGCTTAAAGCCGAAAATATGACAGTCGTTAGCCACAGGCCAGCGCTTAAAAATTCATCTTCAAATGTTGCCGCTTCACTCATTTCGTCATAGTTTATTTTCATCGTCATCGCCGTCATATTCACCTGTTCATTAAAATTTCTTGCCGTTTGTTTCGTTCTCGATGCAGGGCATATAGCCAAGTTTTCACCCTTTAACAATTGATCAAACTCATTGCTTCTCCTATCTGATGTTTGTTGACAACTATAAAAGCACTTGTTTATGTCATATCTGCATATTACTGCAATTAATTAACACAATTAGTCAAACATTAATGCTACAGAATAAAATAAGTCTGGTATTACTTGTAAGATCAATAAATTTTGTTGTTTGATAAATACTTTGAGTCAATTTTCCATCAAATAATCCATAATGCATGTATGAAATTCCAATATCTTCATTTGATTCATATTTCATATCCGAGACGACCTTGAAGGAGAAATTCACAATAATATTAATGAATGTTTATACTCGACATCAATGTATTAGTACCCAATGGTCTGTAGAGAATGACACAATTATAGCAACTAGTGATAAGGCTGAAAATAATTCTGTCACGAGTAAAACAACCCATTTACTCTTTGCCATTTCACTTAATTTTTATGCCCACTAATATGATCACCTAATTGCTTTAATCTTTTCTAAAATACTGAATTTATGTGTGCATCATAATTTATTTTTTCATTCTAATTTTCTCCTCAGTGCACACGAAAGAAATCTTTCTCGATGCACGAACACTTTGTGACTACTTGAGATATTAATAACTCTCGGTAAGCAATCCGAATTAATGAATGAAAGAGTCTATCAAACAAATGAAATTTACTGTATTTTTGTTATCTTATCATTCCTAATGTTTTATTGATTGAATGAGGCAATTGATAAAGTTCAGTGTTGCTGATGAATGACTTTTATCAAAACTTGAGTAAACTTGTATACAATAAAAATATGAGTCAAATTGTTTATATTGTCTCAATTAAGGGAATCTTTATTAAGATAGTAGTATTCAGTTTTTATTCAATTTATCGCTAAAAGAAAAAAAAACTTATTTCACCTATTTATAGTCAGTCAGAGAAAATTGGAAATGCAGAACGATATGAAAAATATTGTCACGAGTCAGCATGTTCATTTTTGCTTGCGCTCTTATAAGCAAATATGATGATAATGACAAAGAGGTTGAAAAATCAAGAGACAATAATCAAATTAGTACATATTTGGATGTCAACTGAATACCTTCAGTCTTGTCAGTTCTTCACGTCATAAGTATTTATGGATATAAGTATTTTATAGTTTATATTATTTCATATCATAGCGACAATTATTTGTCCATAACAAGAAACTAAAAGAGTTATGACTTTAAACATTATTATCGTCCAGATATGGCATGTAGCATCATCTTTACTTATTGACTTAAATAATACATGTTGTTTCGAAGAAATTTGAAGAAAAAATAAATATATCATAATAAAAGGAAAAGTTCTTTCATTGTTATCTATATGTTTAAGGTAACTTGCAGGTGCTGCTACAGATGACGATTGATGATTGCGTGATCAGATTTATTCCTTTGAATTGCATTTATATGCTTTATACTTTTGGAGTATATTTTGTCAGGAAGTGTACCTTAATAAAAGTCTCATCAATTGTCTGTTGAAATAGGAACTTAATAAGTGGATATTTTACTAAAGGACAGATGCTCAAATGCTGAAGATAATTACATTAACATGTTACATAATTAAAGGTCTTTCTGTAACAATTACAAAATTGAATTTTGTTTATTCTGTTCCCATACATTTATTGAATTTCATTCAACTAGACCAATTGCTGTTAGCTGCTATGCCGAAAATTAAATTCAAATTACCGACTCTAATATCATAAATTACACTTGCCTACCTTTTCGTTACTTTTTGTGGTGCTTGATTGTGCTCGAAAAAAAAAACTTTTAGCCATTATTACAATATGCATAATTCATGCTTCACTACTTCATTGTGAATACGCCTATAACCTACCTGCACGAAATTACATTCAATTAGGTTTCATGTGTGGAATATACATGTAATATAATGTATTGTACATGTTACTTGTTTTCATATGTCCCCCTTTCTACATTCTCTCTCGCAACTGAATATATTAATTTCATTTTTCTCCTATGAACGGTAGCCATTTGTCTAAATTCTACTTGACTTGTGAAAAAGCATTTCAACCTCCCTCTTTTCATTTTGGACAGACAAACTTAATATAGGAAAAGGGAAAAAAGAAGGGCGAATTGAAACTAACCCTCACTATTTATTACATCCGTTTGTTGTTATAGCATTAATCCAAGAAAATTTTGAAACAGAAGAGAAGGCCTTTTTCATGTATGCATTCATTTATCAACCACCACTTTTATGCATGCATATATTTTGCCTGCAGTATAATTTATTTTAAGCAATGGATTATACTTTGCTGCAATTTGAACTTGCTCAGTATAAGGTATGTGAGGAAGGCAGAGAAAGAATGGAAAAAAGCTCAAACAGGATTTATTCAAATGGATTCAAATTAAACAATTGCAATTATCGGTTGTTTGGGAATCTTAATTCACAATATCACGCAACATACAATATTTGCTTGGAGAGTGAAAGAAAATTATGTTCAATTGTAATAATATTATTATCATTATTGCAAACTCCTTTAAGCCTTCTCATAAGCATAAAAAAAATTGTGGAAAAAGAATTATTCGTTCGAAGTGCACAACTGTAAGTTTTCTCAGAATAATCTCTCTTTTATGGCATTTTAAAAGACTATGGCAATTACATTACAGTCATTATCGTGCATATGGTAAATGGCGTATTTGAAAAAAAAAATTTTTTTCTCTTCTCTGTGCCGCAGTGTATATAGATGTATGATGATGTGCATATATGAATTCCTCTTCTATGCATATTGGACGCGTTGAAGGAATTGAAAAGTAAATGGGAATACAAGAGAATTATTCTGAATGTAAGTTTTAAATGTTTAAATACTTCAACTTGGACGGCACGCAATGTATTGATGGGTGCATAAATGCTGCGCATTCCTTCCACTGTTGCCTTAATGCAATTACTGGTTACATTATTTAGACCTGAAGAAATTACTTCTGAAGATTCTGCACTTTTTTTGAGTAACGGGATGATGGATGGACATTTTTATCCCCTAAATTGATTAAGGATTCAAATTCAACCATCAATATTTTTTAATATTTATACTGAGAACTTTTTGCTGTCATTTCAAAACTATGTTGTGTAAAAAAGGAACGAATTGAATCGTTAAACGGCAGTTGTTAAACATTTATTTATCATTTCAGTTGACGTCTTTATTGTCATATAAAGTACGAATATATTTTTCAAAGGCAAAAATGTCTGTATTATTCATGTATGAACCTGCTGCAAACAATTATTTTTTTTGTCGCAGTTAACAGTGAGCAGCGAGAATCGCATTTTAAGTAGAATAAATGGATATATTGTACCAAAAAAAAATATGAACCTGGCTTTATCGATAAAATATGAAAGCTACATACTTGTATACATGACACATCAACAAACATTTCTATAAGTAACCAAGTAAGCAAGCTGATATGTGAATATATACATGCATAAAAAATTGAAATTGTTAAGTACATCGAGGGTTTGTGTAGCGTGTCTATGTCTAATAATTTATGCATTTATAAAACCTGCTTTTCGGTAGATATAGTTAGGCTTGTAAGGAAAAATGATTATTGTCTGAATTATTTCGTTTGATATTAGACAAAAGTTTGCTTTCATACTATAATTAGATCGCCTTCAGTTGAATGTAAACTCTTTTGTTATTTATGCATGTATTTGAATATTAAATGAAAGGGTTAAAGCACTACATGCTTTAAAAAGGGGGTTCGTATATGCTCATGAGGAGAGTCGAAGTTTGAATTTTTCATCCACCATTTGCCATAGTAATTACAATTTCCTGGAAAATGAATGTTCGTAGCCATTGAAATTGCTCGTAATTGGATATGTCTAAGTGAACGACTTTTAAATAATCGGTATTAAAATTGAAAATTCGATTCCTTGTGATTTCAATTTCTTTGGGCAAATTTCTCACGGTCAATACATTTTACGACTTTATGATTTTTTTGATTCCATGAAATTTCATTATAAGCATTTATTTTTTTTTTGAACCAAAACTACCTTCAAGAATGAGTTTTGCACGAAAACTTAAAAACAGAACCTAAAAGCCTCTAAACTGTTTTAAATTGATTCATGTTTTGCGGTTTTGCGTGCTCTAAAGAAGGAAAAAGACTTTGCGGTATTTTCAATTTTTTAAATTATTGTAACAGTTTTTTTTCCTGTTCCATCTGAAAAAAAAACTTCACAATGGCGTACATATCAATTTATATCAATAGATGAGGTTTATAGACATTCATCAAAAATATTTTATTAATGTGACAAAGAAAAATGTTTATTCTCTATGATTTGTGATGCATGTCATAAAAAATAAACTAATCCATCTCTTACTCGATTTGGGTGGCAATAATTGTCATCGTCATATACTCGCTATGAATTATTAAATAAAATTTGTCTTCTTTTCATTCACTTTTTCTTTACTTCATAAAATGCCATCTAATTAACACGCAAACACCATCAAGATTGTTTTTTGTTTTCCGTTTAAGACACACCAAATAAATAAGTATTAAACATGCAGTGCTTTCTGAATAGAAAATTAAGTGGATGTATAACAATACATTCTTTCTCTCTTTTTGAGGTTGCTTGTTTTTATTATTATATGTACATACATACTGTATATTCACTACTGTTACTTAAAAAAAATATTTTTTTTATCTCTCCTTTAAATACAATTTTGTTATAGTGAGCAAGTAGGCAAGTATGTAAGTAAGTGAATACACAAAAATCTATAGGTATCTTAATATATGCATAAATATGGTAAAAGAACAAACTAGTGCAAATGTGACAACTAAAAGCTGAATAAAGCGCATTTTTGGTGAGAGTAAATTTAATTCATTAATTTCGATTCTTAAGTTACTTAACCAATTAAGATTGGTGAACTAAAACCAGAGTTTGGGACAGAGATTCGCTGATCTTAAGGATAAAAGAGGCTTAAGGGTTTTTTTTTTTGTTAATGTGTAACTCATAACGTGCAATCAGTGTCTGACAAACGAACAAAATGCAAACAGTAACACTTATTTTCTTGGGAAAATACGATAAAATAAAAAGAAACATGTTATGTGAAATGAAAAACTTGGCTCAAAGAAAATGAATTGTTGATGAATTGTTAAAAAGTATAATGTAAACGAAACCAAGCGAAGGAAAATAAAAGGCGTTAGATAAATAAAAGAAGAAAAAAAATTGAAAAGGAAGCAACATTCATAAGTTGAGCAATTCATAAGGATAGAAAAATTATTTAATAATCGGGAGAGGTTTTTTTGTTGTATTTTTTTCATATGTTTGTTCCGTTCACATGCCACTGCTTGCTTACTATTCATAGCCCTATATTCGATAATAAATATAAATATAACTTTACTCACATAAATAATACATATCTCTTTTACCTTCACCGCACGATTTTTCAAGCACTACTATTAGCATTTTTTTATGAAATGGTTATAATGATCGTATAGCCGAAAATTGATAGCTGTGAATTTTTACAAATTTCTTTTAAATAAATTTTAAAAGCTATGTATTATTATAGTTTGTACGTATCTTATCAGATTTTCAAGCATCACCTGTTTGATTTCTTAAATTCTATGTTTGAGTTTCATAATTCCATGTTTATATATTGACTATCAAGCATTCAATTTAATCAATAGTTATCATTACAATAGCTTACCGTCGGCACACTTAATTTCACAACTTTTTTTTAACAAACGGTTTCATTAAATTACCATAAAAATGATCACGACTTAATCGGACTTTAAAAATAATTGAAATGTCGCTGTCTATTAATTTATTTACTGAACAAAAGTCGTGAAGTTTTTGCAATCAATAAACTGTAAAACGTGCAATGAAATGTAGCTAATTAAGTTTAATTATTTTCACGTTCACTATGCTTTATCCACAATCAATAAATTATTTTCCTCCTATCGTTAAATCGGCATTATTTGACATCGGTATTATTTCAAATCGACGACTGAAAAATGTGCTTAGCAATGGAAATAAATAAATACGAGAATTTTTAATTGAATTACTTGTAGATTAAAATTATAACGTCTGTATAAAATTTGAATCTTTTAAAATTAAGTTCAAAATTTAAAACGGGAAGTTAAAAAATTTATCAATTGCCGGTTTACAAACTCAAATAATTCTAAACCCTATTTTTACGTTTGAAAGATCTGGTAAATTTTTTATCTAAGGCATAGTAAATGGACATTCTGTGAAACGTTTGTTAACATCCAGCAGAAATGCAATGCTACTAAAACTTAAAATTCTTATCAAGTTTTAAGTAACAAAACTATTGCTTAAAAGGGACTGATGTTTTCTATCAATAATAATGTATCGGGGCCTCGTCACAAATAAATTGTACGTGAGTGACGCTTTGTTATTCTTGATTATCTCCTTATCCTTAAAAGTGACAAATTTGAGAGTTACTTTTTTGAAAAGAGAATTAAAATTCCCATCTATTGTTGTAAAATTCACTTCTTGAAACTTTATAGTTGCTTAAAAAAATCACTTTAACTAAACGTCACTCACGTACAATTTATGGCAAGATTTGCTATATCTTCATTATTGCTTATTGATATATCTTCAAATGTATTTTTTTAGGTCCGAAATTCAATTCTGTTCTTTTTGAGTTTATAAAAAAATTAAAAGTGTTGCGTTAACATACTTAAATGGACAAAAACAAGTTAAATTTTTTTAACGGTTTTAGCTTTTTTGAATTTTTTCGGTTGTGATTTGTTTGTTTACAAACAAAATCGAAAATGAAATTTTAAAAGTCACAAAAATATCACCCAATAATGATGTAAAAGCTCTTAAAATAGTCAGAACAGCTAATGTATCATCTACTTTTCGTATTCAAATCATAATATTTGGGATTAATGATTGAATAATCAAGAATTTTGAGAATTTAATTTTTGATGTTTTGTATGATAGTGTTAGTGAAACATTCAAATTATTTTTTTCCGTTAAGCAAAAATCCTTAAAAAAACGTCGAGGCCCATTGATTATTATTTTTGCAGTCAACGGCATACAGCCGATTGATTTAGTGAAGACATGAATGTAGAAATAACGACTTCTTGATCATCTTGTGTACAAAACTTCAATAATTATATCCAGGCTAATGAAAACTATTTGAGGATACTGATCTTAAAGATCCAAATCTCATGTGCATCACAAAAATAAATATTTGCTTAAAAAATAAATAAAATCATCAAAAGTTGATAAGAGGATTATAAAGAGAATCGAAAGAACTATAGAGAATAAATTGATATTAACCGTGATTGCATTAAGCTCTTAACATCTAAAAATATTTAAAAAACATCTTAATAAAAATTGCAAATAAAATTAATGTCTTCATCAGCATGAATTCTTTAAGAATTTTGTTCAGTCCAAGACCTGCAAGCTAATTAATATGAACGTGTTGTTGATGTCATTAAAATAAGAAAAACGCAGTAATAATTGCAATAAAGATCTTAATTAAGTTCACGCCTCCTTAACGAGAATGAAACACTTACCATTACTTTTAATCGCTCACCTTAATGTGCTTTGCAAATGGATTCGAAATGAAAATTATTTAAAATTACTTTTTTTTCGACGATATGTTAATGCTGAATATCAAGCTGACATTTTAGAGCTTTTTACTAAAGTCTTTATTTGTCTCTGAAAGTTTATGTACGTGATATCTTTTAATGTGATTCTGTTAAAAATATCATTTCACATCTATTCTTAAGCTGCTTTTATGAGCACTTTGATATGTGATGACACTGAAAAATGTGAAATTTGATGGAAATAATTTTATTAATGTCACTTTTTTTATTTGAGACATAAAAAAGGCATGACAAATGCGAGATGTGAAAAAGGTTTGAGAATATTTGGAAGATCTGTTGTCATACTACATGACAATCAGATGTAATGTGACGAAACTGAAGTCAAAAAAGAATGAAGAAGAAAATAGACAGTGGAGAGCACTTCAAAAGACATGAAATATCTTTATTGTTCATCTTTATGGCTCAACACTAACAATCAATTGAATAAAAATAAATATATGAAAATGGACTTGAAGCCATTAGCACTTGAAAAAAAAAAATTTAAATGATAATGAAGAAATTTAAGTAAATTAATGTTAATTTTTTAGCCACAAACAAATTAACACATAATTAGCGTGACAAGCAAAATGAATTAATTTCAATTATGATTCCATCATGTTTGTGCTTATTTAACAAAACTAGTATGATAAATTAGTAAATCCAGGTGCCTCGTTCGTGTGTCTGTTTCAGATCAGTTAAGACAATGAAAATTCTTTTCGAGAAAGAATTCAAATTAATTGAAAATGTGATACTCATATCCTTGATCGAGGATGACTTTAGGAAGGGTTCAGGTGCAACATTGAATTGGAAATGTGTTTTTAATTGGAAGCAAATTGTTTCATTTTTATTAAATTTATCATTTGTGAAAGAAGTTTTCTATTGAATCATTTCCTTAAAGATGTTTAACTTAATATTCGAGTAAGAAGAAAGGGGAAATAAATTGATGAAGCGCGACACGATAAGACATCATTCACATAAGATTATCATTATATAGAGCACTACACGTAATGCTGTATCCCTTACAATATATTTTTCTTTCCCTTTCTTCCGTTCTTTTGTTCTGTTGTTCTCTTATCATCGCTCATCTTCGCAGCATTTTAAAATTAAAGTCAATATATTGATGGTTGGTATTAAATAAATTGTGCAGCATTAGATTGATGTTTGATTTATGTCTCATGTGATAAGAATCTAATATGGAATATTTTTGAAGCAAAATATATTTCTCATTATGGATTGTAGCTTGCATAACTTGCATATCACTTAATGTTTCTTGAGATTTTATGACGAATGCACAAAATGTTTAAGTTTGAGGGGAATTAGATTTGTTGTTTATGAAAAATCTCAATTACAATTTAAAAGGTTGAACATGTTGAGTTTCTACTTGCAAAAGGAAGTTGAAGATTTTCCTGGAAAGTTTGAAGTACCAACAACGAAACAGTATTTTTTATTTGAAATGTACAGTGATTATAGGCACGCAATGATAATTATTCAGTGAATTTGTGCTGTACAACTTCATGTTCAAAAAAATGTTGAGAGAAATTTAAGTATGAAGCAGCAACAAGTTCGAGGATAATTAAATAAATTTTCCCGCTAGCTCAAAAACTTTTAACAGTTCAGATTCAGTTCCATAGATAGAAACATTTGCCATCAGCTGCTCCCATTTCGCTTCCTTCTAATTTCATCGGTTGGTGTTTTTGTTGCTGCTCAATTATTTAATGCGTGCATTGAACTAAAAATTAAATGTCATTAAAGTGAAAATTGGAACTGAAACAGTTAAACATCCACACATACGCATAAATTGTGATCCGTTCATCTTGCATAACAATCATAAAGTCGCATGATGATGCCAATTGTACATGACATGAAATAAAATGGAAGAAGTTAGAAACTCAATAATTTCAACCACAATTTGACATTAAATATGATTTCATCTAGCAGCATTAGTCCTCTTTATATGTAATTTTTTACGGTTAATGAAATACACAAATTAGATGCTCAAAAATGACGATAATTCATAATAATTTGGCGTTTCATCTTTCTTTTCTTTCTGATTTCTACGTTTTCAATCTCGCTAGATTGAGTTTCAGTTTCTAATCATTGCTTGTAGCCGCTTTATTTACCGACATGTATGGTTTCATTTCAAATCCAGAAGACTTAAATAAATATTTTCTAGAGATTATAATTTCATTTAATTTCCAACTAATCATGAGAAATAAAAACAAATCATAAAACTAATCATAAATAAGTTCAGCGAACCATCACAAAAGTCACGAAAGATCTTTTCATGTTGCTGCTTACTACTGGTTTGCTTCTCCTTTAACATGTTATTCACAATCATTTCTGTGAAGTCACTTCACTCTAGCATGCATGCTTCTTAATAATAATTTAATGAAAAAATTGAGAGAAAATTTAATTTTTGAAAAATTATTTCGGAAGATTTTTCTCACTAAATGCTTTATGTTTCTAATATTTAAAGAATAAGAGTAGCTCAAATGACTTAATGACTGATAATCAAACTACTGGAAATACGCAGAATTATTTTGCTTAAAAGTGAAATTCCTTTAAAAGTTCTTACAAGAGATTACTAAGCCTTATAGGATCACTTACATTCCAATCAACACACTTCAGTTAAAGTTTTAATAAAAATATAAAATGCTTGAAGGAATTAAGCCACAAAAGTAGACGTGTTTGTTTTTTCATGTCAAGTAATTTTGTTATTACAAATTGACCGACATCAAAAGTATTAGACATATTATAAAGTAACAAGGATTAGAAATTTAATTCGAGAAACGCATCAAGAGGGCGACGGCACCTGTTCATCAAATTTAACTTCTTTAATCTTGTTGAATTTTTAAATTCTTTTTTTCGTAATCCTTTTATTTTTTATATGCTTTATGTCTTCTCCTTTGTTTTCATATCATGTTTGTTCTATCGATTTCGTAAGAAGGGAAGAATTTCTAGGCTCGTGCAGCAATTATAAGGCAACCGATTGTAGTAAAAGCATGCAAAGATAATGATGAATATGGAAATTATATGCAAATTCTAGGCATACCTTGAGACTGCAGCTGTCCACTAAACAGCTTTGGCATTTTTCTCTGAAATTTTAATTGGTTTAAAATTAAACGTTCATTGAATTTCCAGCGAATTTCATGCATTTAATACTATTTACATTATCCACAATTCTTCGTAGAAGAAAGCGAAAATCCAATTGAAGACATTGAACACTTTTTAAAACGAAACTTGATCCTGAATGCTCAGTCATGCTGAAACCAATTACCCATTCAAACCACAAATTGCAAAAGTACCTTTACTTCTCAGAACAGCAAATCAATAAAATCACTGAAAAGGTGTTAAAAACTTTCATTGCATATTCATCGACTCAAGGTTTTTGCGGAATTTTCACAAGTTAAATGAGATGATTGAAATTGTTATACATTGCGCAAGCTATAAAATTACTCTCAATAATTGACTTCGACTTGTGATTTTTGTAAAAATATCATGTTTCTTGAGTCGCAATTTGACATGATGTTTCACATAGGTATTATGAAATTCTATATCGCAAAATGTCAGTTTGAATCATTGGAAATATTTTTTTCCACCTTTCTTTTTCGTCTTTTTTTTGTGTCTTTCAATAATTGTACATATGTTATGACATAAAATTTTATGTTAATCAATATGAATTTTATTTATTTATATGAGCTTAGAATGTTAACGAAACCTAAGTGAATTGTTGAACTTACAGGTCTAATGTGGTTTTTATACAAATTATAATAAGCTTGTATGTGCATTGGACTGTTCACTGATGGTGATGATCATTTTCAAGATGTTTTAGTGATAGAATTCAGTAATGTCCACGATAAAAATAAGAATGACGAAATTCATCAAAGTTGTGCGTTGACATTCATTTTTATTTGCCATTAATTATGTATTGTGACATAAATCCTTGCAAAAAAAAAACACAAATGTTTCAAAATTTTGGAAAGACAAAGTTTCTTGGCACGTTACACTTAATAAATAATTTTTGAATGCCTCAACTTAAAGTTTAACGAAATTTAATATTTAATTGAAAAAAAAACTCAAGCTGTGAAAATTGCGTTTTTTAAGTATGTTCAACAGAAGTGTTCCAAAAGATCAATAGAATTTTCATTCATGCTTCGGAAACATTTCTAGACTCATTGATAGCTCAGAGGAAATCAATTGAGTGTCTAGCTGCTGTTGCTCTAAATTACATTGATAATCAATCATAATTACGAATGTGTGAGATAAAATAATGCCTGAAATGAGATGAAATCAATTATCACCTTTGGAGATTTCAAGCATTGAATTTCATTCAGTTTCTTATAATGGTTAAGCCAACAAAGATAATTTTTCATTCT
Source organism: Chironomus riparius (assembly GCA_917627325.4). NCBI lineage: Eukaryota > Metazoa > Arthropoda > Insecta > Diptera > Chironomidae > Chironomus > Chironomus riparius. Next base: position 60,127,360 of record OU895877.1, read on the forward strand.
TTTTTGCTGCTACTGTGGCTACTGTTTACGCAATTGAAACCTTTCAAATGATACTTTTGTTCAAAAAAAATGTTGTGAATACTTTTAAGAAGTGTTTCATTGACTTTTGTAGGAATTAGTGCACTTCTTATTCATGAGATCGATTATCCATAGCTTCAATTGTTACAAAACGTTCTGAGATTCGATCTATTGTTTGTAAATTACTAACTGTTGTTCGGATGTTCAATCGATCACAGAGAGTTCGATATTTGCTGAAAATAATGAGTTATGGTTCATGAAGCTTTAATTCTCCTCTTTTAGTCTTTCATTCTGCAATCTCATGCCTTAACACTTAATAAGAAATAGTCATAGAAAGATGATAAAGAAGAAATGTGAAATGAAAATGTGTAGCTATCAAAAGTTTGAGAACTGGCGTGTGAAGCTCGTTAGTTCTCAATATCAAACATATTTTATCAACACAACAATGAGGCATCAACAGAATCTTTCATTATAATTATTAATCACTCTTGTTGCCTCCTTCATATTACTTGCATTTAATACTTTAATAATTTTTTCTAAAGACTCGATGAATGAAAGTTGATGAATTTTGCTAATTCATTGCTTTTCAATCTGTAAATGATCGATTTTATCTTGAGACTACATATTACTTTGCTAACAACGTTTGATGAAAAGCTTAAAGTAGAATGAATTAATGTCAATCAAATATTTTATCGAATTCTTTTGCAATAATTTCTTTGATGCAAAACAATTGGGATGATTCCAAGTCATTTAATGAAATTCTCAGAAAGATCAAACATTATCGCATGTATGTCGACTTGAATCTGATGGCGTGGATTGTAAGGTAGCCTAATTAAATCAATTTTAAAAATCGCCTCAAAACAAAATCTTGCTTTCAACAAAGTGAGTGAAGAAAAAGAGTTTTTGATGGACACATTAATTTGCAATCAAACTTGACATCAAGAGTCAATTATGGGCTTCAATTTATTCAAATAAATGCTTCGTGTATCGGATTTAGTGTTTTATTTTATTACACAAAAGCAATTTACTGTTAAATCAAAATTAAAATACAGATTAGAGCTTGAAGATAGTCGACACGATTTATATGGTAGATTAATGGTTATTAAGCCATTCATTCCATTTGAAAATCATCACAAGAAAGAAATTGTCAAAAGAAAAGAGAGATAGTAAAATAAAAGTTAAAAGTTCTTATGTGAATATAATTAACTGAACTGAAATTTATTCCCAAAACCAAATAAAATTGTTACCTCCTTAAGCTTCCCTCAACAAAAGAGTGACCGTAAATTGCTTGTTTATTCAAAAATCAGGTTTATTTTGTGACTCTTTGATATATTTTTCTGTATCTTTTATATCTTCTTCTTTTCATTCCATTTCGTTCCTTTTTGTTGTGTTTTGTGTTGTGTTGAGAAATATGCGCGACATAAAATTGGTTTATAGTCAAGGTGTCGAACGCTATGTCTCTCTACAAAGCTAATAAAGAGTTGAAGATGTGCTTTCGAGACACAAGAAAGATTCAATTCAAATTGATTAATGGATCATCAGAAATTAAGACATTAATTTGTTTATTCAGAATTTGTTAGCATTGAGAGTGAGCTATAAGAGCTTATCAATGTTCGAATGGCCGTAAAACTTTTATTTTTTAAATTGATTTTAATGGATTTTGTGCGATGTGATGAAAGGAATCTTTTCTCCATTCCATGCTTTTTGGGAAAAGTCTCGGAATTAAAAATGAGAAAAGATTCAAATGAGATTTATTTCATTGGCAATAAAACCTGCGTTTGCTATTGCTATTATGGAGCCAGAAGAGAGATACATTGCTTTAAATGGAACCGCAAGTAGAAAATCAATGGTAATGTACATAAGTCAAGTGAGAGAATCCTTTTTGGTGCTAATTAATAATTTATAACATCTTTTCATTTCCGTTTTTAACATCAAACAATGTTCAATTTAATTTATGTACATTTTGCTCCTCTTTCTCAAGACTCCACTCGATGTAAGTATTGTAAAAGCAGAGAGTATATGAAGTGAAAAATTTGTCAACCTGCTCAGACATCGTCAGCAATAAAAATGAAAAATTATAAGACATCATCGCAATTTATAATCAATTAAATGAAATTTTTTTCCTTGTATCATTTATTCAACTTTAATGTCATGTTCAATTAAGAATTATAATTGATTCATGTTTATAATGTGTCTTGTTATCGTTATAAAATATCATGTTATGATAATGTCTGTGACGGTATTTCACTACTAGTGACTATCTCCTCAACATCTTCTCAACGATCATATTGATGTTTTTGACTGACTGAAAATGAGCAACACTGAAGACTGAAAATGTTGCGAAAAGGTTTTGGAATGTATGTGAGAAGATATTTGATAAAGTAAAAAGTGTATTGGCACTGAATTGCAGAAGCGCCAGACACACACATAATGCGCAACTTCGATTTCTCGCTCTTTTAATTTTATATTAATTCTACACTTCAGAAATTCTTGGTAGAAACCAAGAAAATATACAGTAAATCATGTGCAACCTCACAATTATGAATTTCAACACTGTGATATTATTCAATTGATAAGTAAGCAAGCAAGTCGAAGCAAATGTTCATTGAAAATTCAATAATGAAAAATTTCTTGCATTTGTTAATCGTTTTATGTCCTCTGGCGCTTTCAGTTGCCATTTCATTCTCTCGTATAAATTTGCTTTAAATTGTCGGACGTAAAATTGTGCGCGCCTCAAATTGAATAAAATTTCTTAACAGTTCACTCCTTCATTTCAAATTCACAGATATTTTTGTTCGATTTTGAAATTTATTATTCAATGACCACCCATTAATTGTTAACACATTTGCGAACGATATTATGAGGCATATAATTAGCGATTAGCAAAAAGTCATAAATATTCAATTCAAAGTTTTACAAAATTTATTTACACTTGTCTCGGGCATATAATAAAAATCAGTGACTAACCATTTCTGTTCATTTACACAAAATTACTATGAAAGGAGATCAAAATCAATCGGTTTATGTTTTGATGATAAATATTCTGAAATAAATCACGATTTGTGTTTTTGGATGAAAAAGACGAGAGAACAAAACTATAAAATGTACCATAAAAGCGCATCAAACAACCATGGACGATGACATAATCTAAAGGAATGTGATCTTTCAATTTATCTTCTTCCTCTTATTTTCGGATCCCAAATATCTCACATCTTCTCATTCTTCTTTTTATTCTGATTCTCCTGTATCCATTCATTCTTTTGTACATCGACGACAGTTATAAAGACAGTGACAAAGTGAATTTATTCTGTTTATCACTTCATTAAGTTTCTCTCACTTTCGGCTGATCGTTTCCTTTATTTCACTGTAGTGTTGTATTAATTTTTGATACATTTCAAAGCAGGCTTATAACAGGAGATAGAAGAAAAAATGAAAATGTTTAATTTATTGCCACACGATTCTCCCAAGAGCATCCTTTTTGAAATGCAGTTTTGCTGTTTACAGTTTGACTACTAAAGCTTATTAAGATTGTAAGTTGAAATTTTAGATGTGTGCCTAAATCTCATACCTATTCATTCATTAACATCAAGTTCTTATTTTTATCTTTTAATGATCTGAAATTTTAAATATTTAAACTCATGAAAATAATAAAAGGCAGGTTTTTAGAAAATATATATCTTAATGTTAAATAAATGTTTTCAAAGTAATATAGGGTAAACCATGTTGAAATTTGTGCGATCAAATGAAATGTAAATCATCTAAACTAAACCATTTATAGAAAAAATTTGTATGCAGTTCTTTGTAAAGCAGTTATTAAAACTTTTCTACCTTATTTTGGATTGTGTTGAAGGTTCTTATAGCTTTAAATTTCAATTATTCAAAATCCTATACAAAATGAAAGTTTTCATCTTTTTAATTATTTGGACTCAACTAATGATTCTTCTTACCCCATCAGAGTTGAAAAACAAATTTTCTTTATTGCTTTATCGATTAAAAAAGTTTCTGCGTACGAAAAGTCATTGGAAGTATTTTAAAAATTGATTTTAAAATGAGTTGTTTTCAAATGTTGAAATTTTTGCGAAATTTTTTGACAAATTTTGAAATTTGTGTGGGTTTTTAGAGGCATGAATCAAGATTAAGACAAAAATAACACGAAGAACACATGAACTGAGAGTAATGAAAAATGTGTTCGACTCAAATATTCATACAGAATCAAGAAATTTCAAAAATGCAACCAACTTCAAAAAATATTACAAGAACAAAAAAGCATTCAAGAACTACGTTCTGTTTTCAGTCCCAAATAGATGATATACAATAAACTTCGTTAAAATACTCTTCTTTCTTTTTTTTCTCAAAACAATTTTGCAAAATTCTGTAAACTTTATCGTGAATAAATTTTGCAAAAAAAACATTTGAAGGATGTGCTTGGTTTTAATGGTGTCTTCTCGTCATACTCAGTCAACATAAATGATAAATAATTTTGTAAATCTTGAAAAAAGTTCATTAATGCAGCAATGTCCTTTAAAATTGAAATGGAGTTTATTTGAAAGTGTTCCTTAAAAGCAATCACCATTTAAAACCCTCGAAAATGCGTAAAACTGTTGTTTGTTTACATTTCTGAATTGAAATGTGTCAAATTTTAAAATTTTCCGCACAAATTTCAACATTTGACCAAAAATGTCAAATTTCTCTTCCTATAAGCAGCACAACCATCACTAAGTATAAAAAAATGAAAATACCAACAATTTTTGATAATTTAAGAACAACCGTAAATTTTTAGAGTAAGGCATTAAAAAGTTATAAGCAAATGAAATCTTCAAGTGCAAAAACACACAAATTTCAATATGGTTTACCAGGGGCGTAGCCAGGGGGGGGGGGGGTATAGGGAGCCCGGGCCCCCCCTACGAAAATCTGATAATTGTTCTATTAAGTATTTATAGAGAAGAACCAGTTAATGTAGAGGAAGTGATGAAAGAAATGTCAAAATCAGCACGAAAAATTAAATTTAATGTATGAATAATGAATTAAATACTTAAACTTATGAACAATGAATATAGATTTAAGGATACAAAATAACGGTTTTTTTAATTTTCGCAAATGGGCCCCCCCCTTAAAAATTTTCTGGCTACGCCCCTGGTTTACCCTATAAAAAAAAGCTCTCGAGATATTATTCAAATATCTTATTACCGTTCCAAACATTATAGCAATTATCAAATTTTATATTTAAACTGTGATTTGATTCCAAGCAGCACTGGTTATGTCCAAATATTTTAAAATATGAAAATCACAATTTTGTATGGGATTTTGAATTTTTAAAATGTAAAGCTGCTCCAAGCTTCGAGACTGTCCAAAATGATGTAGAAATGTTTGTACAACTGTTTTACACAGAACTGCAAACAACATTTTGGTTTAAATGGCTTATTTGGGCTGATTTCTTTTTTATTTGAGCGCACAAATTTCAACATGGTTTACCCTACCAGTATAAAAATATCAATAGTAAATATTATGATCACTCAATTCTTAAATAATAATAAATTTCAAAAGTTATCTATAAAAGTGGATGATACCTCAAAGTTCAGTCTTAACTTATTGATTCAAGTATCTCCAAAATGATTAGGACCCTGGCATTTCATGTTTAATCCAGACTAATTTGCCAAAATCCTAATGCTCAATGATTCTCTCAATATTTACAAACTGTCAGTGATTCGTTAAAGTTGAATCACTTTGACGTTTTCACAAAAGTGAACTTTCTTCTTACTATATTTATAGACATCCTTCTTTTTGCTTGGTTCCTTAATACAAGACTTGAAGATGCTTCCATGTTGATCATCGTCCATCATCTTTAGCAACTGATTCGTAATTCTACTTAAAGAAACATCAAGAACATTTGATGGGACATTTGGATTCGCATTCTCCACATTCTCATTCATAGTTTTACGGGCAGCATCATTCTTATCGACGGAAGCAGAAATCGAAATAAAATAATATTTCCTGTTAATTGAGGTGTCATTTTAAAAAAATTATCAATTTACCAAAACATCAGAATGAGTTACTCCTTTCTCTGAGTTTCGCTTGCGCTTACGTGACTCAATTTTAACCTTGTTTGCTTCTTCTAGTTTGTAGATGTTTTCTGACATTCGTTTTGTTGAACTGATTAATTGAGCAATCTTATGATCTTGTGCTTTGATGATCTCGAGTTTATTCTCAATTATATCTTCCTTACTCATTATTACAAGTTCTTTCTCATCGATAATATGATTCAGTTCCATAGTATCAGCTGCATGCTGTTCGATGATTAGATCTTTTTCATGTACAACCTCTTGATAATATACGAGAATTTCTTCTTGTTTGATCAGAATGTCCTCTTTTCGTTTCATTTCCAAAACATGATGATCGATAACGATATCCTTTTTCTTAAGCTTATCATCGTATTGAGCAATAATGATGTCTTTCTGATTGATGATCACTTTCTTCAACTTCAGTTCATCCTTCAATCGTGATATCATTGCATCCTTTTCTTCAAGTTCCAAATTTAAGCATTCAATATCCAGCTTCAAAAGATCACACCGCATTTTAGACATATCTTCATTCTTCCTTGAATTTGCATTGTTGGCTAATGATTTCTTGTTCTTTCGACTTCCCATGATTAACCGTTGACTGTTATTTTTTACGTATTGATAATATATAAAATCGAATTCAAATGAAGAAAATCTTCAAAAACCATTTTCCTTTGTTTACTGATATCAAACTTTCCTTGAATTTCATCTTCTAATTGTTTTTTTTTTTTCTTTTTTTTCTCATTGCAGCAATTAAAGTGATCACAGGTCATCCTTTTGATATCTTAAAATCAAGAATTCAGAGTTAAAGAATAAGATGACCCCGTGCATAAGAATAAAACGTGATTTATAAAGAAAATTATTTGATTTGAGGTAAGTAGAACTTAATTAAGTTTTTCATATTCACAATCACTTAATGCTGACTTTCAAACACATGATCAATGGCTTTAGTAGACACAAACAGCTTTAAATAACACAAAAATATAAATTTATCACTGGCGTGATTCTTAAAATCATCAAAAACTGCGCCTTTGCTTCAAATATCAATTCTTTATTCTAACTTCATTATTTTGGGTTGCTTCCTTGTATCTTTTACTCTTTAGCCTTTAAGATTGAGAACAACAATATAATTACTACGTCCTTGAATGAAAACCTTTATTTTCGGTTTTCAACAGAGGGACCAAAAAGTCAAAAGATAAGAATGAAGGTGTTTTTAGTAGTGTCTCGATTCCTTTTCCTTCTTTGTTTTGGATAAAGAACATTTTAATTTCTTAATTGCTTTAGTCGTCTGACAGGGGAACTTATACATTTTTTTAAATTAATGATTTGACATTAGTAGGAAGCAAGTTGTGAGCAAGGCACAGAAAAATGAAAAGGATTAAGTTGAATTTTTGATTTTTTTTTTCACTTTGTCATTCATCCACTTTATTAAATCAAAACCTAATTTAAATCACAACGGGCGGCGTTAGTGGATTACAGACACACACTAGACTAAAAACTTATCTCACAGCATCCGTACAAACATTGACTAATCGAATTAAAATATTATAACGTCAATTACAAGTCTTTAAAGTTCCATTCAATATCATCATCATCCATTTTCCAATCGTAGTTCGTGACTGCTTAACAGTAGTTACGGCAGCATTTTTCTTTCGCTATTTCTACATCTCATGTAGTTTTTTTGTTCCACAATTTTTTTAAAGAAGAAAAAAAATTTCTTTTCACGCTTTGTAGAGAGAAAAGTTCCATTACGCCTCCCTATGATGTCCAAAAAACTCTTTTTTAATTAAAAAATAAATTTACACTTGAATTATCTCTTACAATCATCAATGAGAAAGAAATCGATCTGTGCGCTGACTTTCAGCAGTAGCATATATCTTAGTATTAAATTTAGATCACATTAGTCTAGTCATTTCCTTTACACACGCTGTGCCTTAAGAAATTTTAGATGAGAAAATATTTTGAAAATTATTCAACAAAACTTCTTCGTCAGCCAACAATATTGTTCGTTAGTTCTAAAGTTATTCAATTGTTTGATCTATTGTTAAGAAATTACTAACTGTTGTTCGGCTGTTCGATCAATCAAAGGGAAATTTTGCTGAAAATACCGTGTTATGGATCATGATTCTCTTCTTTCACATTGATTCTACATTATCATGAATGTGAAGGTGGGAATTTGTACTGTAATAAAGAAGCTGGAAGAATTTCATGTAGTACGAATCAGGCTGATCATTATGAAAATATTAAGAATGTAATTTAAAAAAATTGACAAAAAAAAAATCGTAAATCAAATTTCTGGCATTAAAAAATCAAACTCATACTATGTTGAACAATCTATTGACTCAGCAGTCGTCTCTTTCTAGCAAACATACACCAAAAAGCCATAGTCATTTTATGTAAATGACTACCAACTTAGTAAGTGTTGTTGGTTTTGGTTTCTTTGTATTGTAATTATGGCTATTTGTAGTGTAAATTGTTTAATAAGTTACAATTTTAAAGCTACTTCCATGTGAAAATAAATAAGTACATATAAACTTTCCCACAACTAAACAGTTCCACTACTTTACTAGATGACAAATATTTTAATTTTCTAATTCTAAAATATTTGATCGAAAATGTATTCAAGTGTTTTGGAAAAGTGAAGGAATTTTGTTTAGACACATTGTGTGAGAAGGGATGTTTAGATAAGGAATTTTTGGTTCAATGTATCTTTAAATGTATATGATGGCATGCTTTGTAGTGACACTTCGGGTAATTAAATCAAAATGTTTATTTTATGGTCAATTTAAATGCCAATAGTGAAGTTTTGGATATTACCTGCAACATTTCACCAAAAAAATTGGATAGGATAAAAACTTTACATGCACAAAAGTTTAAGTAGGAAGAATTCTTTCAATACCTATGTGAACATTTATGACGCGATAAATTAATCTTTTCAATTAGTTTCTTCCTTCATTCGGTTTGACGCTGACAAAGGAACAAGTGATTTAAATGTAAATTTGTTTCAAAAACAGAGCCCATAAAAAGCATTTGTCCATAAATTGTCGGAGATCCAATAAAACTCGTGATTTTTATTTGTTTTCCCTTTAAGCAAAGAAATTTCTTCTCTCGTATTATATAAATTTATAGCTGGCTCTTAAAACTCATGATCGCTATAGTTATGAACCTTCAAATAAATACAACATTGTAAGACAGGAAAAGTACATTGCATGCAGCACCACATCATTTGCAATAAACCAGGAGAATATTAAAATGTTTCTTGGCGTTTTAATTAAAATGATAATTTTTATGAAGCACTTTGCAACATTAATGCATTAAAGCTAAAAATATTTACACGATTTAATCAACCATATGTAAATATAATCTTTATTATAAGCTTATCTCATATGACTAATTGACAATTTAATGGTTTCATTACCGAAAAAATTTAATTGCTTTAAATTGGTTCTGGGTGTTTCATGAAGTGCATGCATTAACAAGAATTACACAACTTTTGATCATTTTCTGTCTGTTTATTGTACCTGTTTGTAATGTCAATTTTATGCTAATTATTGCTCTCGTTGTTTCCATGCTGTCTAGCTGAAACTGTTGAGCAATTTTATTGAGATTCTTTTATGGACATTGATGTTCTATAAAACTGAACATTTCTCCCAAAATAAGACAGTTCAAGTCATGATTTCTTTCTTTGTCAAGACATCCGAAACTGTCAAGCATTCTGCAATTTTTTATTTATATTTTTAAAATCTAGCGATTCATTACACCAAAACCATTGGATATACATTTTTATAGCGTACATTCATTCGAATTACGATTGACCTTTTAAAATTGTTTTCATCTATAACAGTCCTGCTGTCATCCACCTCAACAGAGTTTTAAATGTAGTTTTTACAACTTTCTTTAATTTGTTTTTGTCGGCTTTGATGAGCATCACAGGTGTTTTATAATTATTAATCTATAAAATTTTACGATGTGCAAATATTTTCAGGCTTATCATATTTTACAAAGTATGGATCAGCTTGTCTTTAAGAATTTGGAGGATTAAAACAGTTTTTTGGGGATAGTCTGCAGGTTTTGACACTCTTTTCTCACTTGTAAAGTTAACCACTTGAAAAAATTTTCTTGACATGCACCTGATCCTACTTATTTCTATGTCGCAAATTCTGTGACTGACTATGCTGATTTTTTAATGACAGCATGTGTTGCAAATTAACATATTTCTGTGTTTTTCAAAAAAAAATGAAAGAATCAAAGATTTGGCATGAATATACAAAGTAAAATAAGAATAATAATGATAAGACAGATAACATATGCAGTATAAGTAAATTTACAGACAAAAAGTTGCTTTATTATGGCATTAATGATATTTTGTGGTCATAAGAAAGATAAAGTAAAGTTTTGAGCAGCCAAATCCTTCCCAAAAAATAAAGATGAAAATATTTATTCAAAAATAAATAAAATTATTCAAATGTGATTATCGACTCTTGAGCAGGAATTTAAATGAGGGACGATTTGACGATGTTTGAGGTTCAAAAATTCATGAAAGAATATTTGCCGCATAAATTGTAGTCAATATTAGAGTTTAATGATGATATCTTCATTTTCGGATCGAGAGAGTGTTATAAGAGACACAAAAGATGGAAGAAGTGAACAACTTAAAATAAATAAATTCGGTTTTAAGTTTGATTTTAACACTTCTGAAGTGGCTTTTTATAAAACACGTTTTGTCCATATTCTGAAAGCTCTTTAATATATTAAAAACGTTAATGATAACACTAAATTAGTCTCATCATTTTCATCTTTAGTTTACATATTGAGAGAGCATTCTCAAATATCCAAATATAGAAACAATTTTCCATCATTTGTTTTGTTCCTTCTTACTTTATCTTCTCCTCATTCGACATACATACGTACGCACAAATCTTAAATATCTCTGAATGGCATTATTGAATTCTTTATGTCTCGTAACTTACAGAATCGTTCAAGACAAACTTAATGGGATATTGACTGAACTTTTAGTCGATAGATTAGAACGCATTTGCTTAAATTTTGCTTTTGTGTTTTAACGTTTGTTTTAATAATTTGAATTTTAACGAAATTTTAAATTTTAAATTAACAATTTTAAGAATTTGCATCCAATTTTTTTGTAACAGATTTTCAATTCCGTTTGCCCGTGTTTTCCTTATAAGTCCTACATTGATTGAATTTTCATTATCATGACTTATATTATAAAGGACAAAGTGCATCACTCAGCATCTCATTTTAAAGCACGAACAAAGAAGCATAAAGAATCCTATAACTCATTTCACTAAAGTTCATATCAAATTGAAAAATCTTTGTCATTTAACTCTCTTTTATGTAGTCACTATGATGATTGAATTGATCATTTTATGCCATATATAAAACGATTTATTTCACCTGACAAAGATCAAAAGGTTTTTTTTTTTTGAACAATAAGCCGCTTTCTCTCTTTATGATGACATGTGAAACAACTGAATGAACTTGAAATGAAATAAAAATAACAAAATGTTTATAGTAGAAGCAAAAACAGTTGCGATTTTTGTGACTGGTACATGTGAAAAGTTAATTCAAGCATTGTGATGTCTTTATTTATACAAGCTGAATGATTTATTTTGAATATAAATATGCGACTGAATATTTATTCATCTATATATGAGTACAACAATGAAGTGATAATTCATGTAAAAGCCATTATTTTATTTTTTGTCGAAGATTGCATTTTAAGATAGTCCATTATTGATATGAACATGAGCATTAACAACTTTTTGCACGCTTCAAAATATCTCCTTTTTGCATTTTTTTTTGTGAAAATATTTGAGTCACGCAATATTGCTATTACTGCAGACACAGACACTTACTCAACTCATTTTTAAAATTAAAATATTTTAACGTCCTCACTCATAATCTTCAATTTGTTTCATGCTCAATAAATATGTATAATTCTCATTAATAGTGGTTCTTAAACTGTGTGAGGCTTTTGTAACGGTAATATGAGGATTGTATAATCTGCGAAACTTGATTGATAATAACAGGCGTATTATAATATATTTACAGAATATTGCCTCCTGTGCATCGACATTTATACCATTTAGTTCCTGTTGACTTGATCGTCATCGAAATCAAATTTTTGCTTTTAATACATTAGCGGACATTAGCATACTATAAGTACGTTAAAGGATAGATTAAAAGCCTATTCTAAACAGCACAGTCCACAAATCATCTGAATTCCTTGTCCATGTTTGAGCTCTCTGTGCCTACAGCACACTGGCATACTGATTCTGTGTGCTGCACATTTGATGTAGCAAGTAGCTACTTTGGTTTTGTTTCTTCTGAATGATTGTTTACTCACAAAGCGCGCGTTGACTTTCGACAGTTTATTCAGCTTCTCTCTTAATAAAGGACCATATTTCCTTTTGCCAATTTCATGTTTGTCTGTCGATCTGATGAATTGGATCTTTTGAATCTTCTGGTCGTATTTCGTAATTTAGTCTATTTCTTGACTCGAGAACTTCACTATCAGCTCTTACTTCGTCATCTGTAATAAAATTGAATCAAAAAAATAGAAACGTGAATGAATTACATAAAGAAATATTTTTATTTCCGTTACATTTCATACCAGCTCTAGAACCCATGAGATGATAACAACGGACATAGAAAATTCAAAAAACGAGCAAACAAGGGGGCTGACAGACAAACACAGTTTTGAATTTATTGTTGAACCCTGAATAAATTGCTAATAAAATTTTTTTTATTAAATTTAACAATATTTTAAGAATATGGAAGATTCTGAGATTCCTGACACTGAAAAGATCCGTATAGTTAGTGATTTTATCCTTCACGCTCCACCAGGTACGTTAAAAAGTCAATTTACAATGTTAAAAGTGTACAAAAAGTGAAAAATTTCATTTGCAGGAGAATTTAATGAAGTTTTTAATGATGTCCGGGTTTTACTTAAAAATGACAATTTACTGAAAGAAAAAGCAGGATCAGCATTTGCACAATATAACAAAGATCAATTAACACCAGTTCGTCTAGAAAGCACCGAATCCTATGCTTTAATAACAGAGTTTAATGATTTGGGTAAGTGAAATAATGTGTCATCATCAAATTTGTTGTTGTGGATGGATCTTCTTTATGAGAAGACAATTGTTTTAATTTGCTCTAATTTCTCACGCTTCTTAATTATTTCGGATTTGTACAGAAGCTAGAAAGATTCTAAAAGAATTAATTACAGTGAGTTTTAGTGTACTTTCGTTGGGGCGTTGACAATGCAATATGATACACTCAAAATTTATGTATGACTCATAAGTAGTTGGTTGATAAACAAGAGAAAAAAAATGTTCTTCGACTGATATGCTTCATTGTGTGAAAATCAATTTTTATACTGTATTGATAACACTAATCTCTCTTTCTTGCATGCATAGGTGGTGGACGTTTCTTCGATCCGCGCACAAAGCAATCATTCAAGTATGATCATTTAAGGAAGGAAGCTTCAGATTTTCAGAATTATGAGCCAGATTCAGTTGCAGAGCATTGGCGTTCAGCGCTGGACGTAGAAGCAATTCAGTATACTGGAAATCATTATCGTCATGGTGTGTGTTCCGTATTTGGCAAAAGCGATCCTTCGACAAATCAAATTACTTTATCATTGTGCATTGAAGATCACCAGTTTCAACCTCAGAATTACTGGAACGGAAAATGGCGTTCACAATGGAACTTTACATTTTCCAGCTCTGGATCTGGTGCTGCTGAAATCAAAGGAGTACTGAAAGTTCAGGTAGATTCTCAATAACTTTTGTATTATATCATTTATTCTTAATGTGTGACTGCATTTTAGGTACATTATTATGAGGACGGGAATGTCCAATTAGTTTCATCGAAAGAGTGCCGCGAGTCCGTTATAATAACGAACGAGATTCAGACAGCGAAGGAAATAATTAAAATAGTTGAAGATAGCGAGCAAGACTATCAAATGGCAATATCAGAGAATTATCAAACTATGTCTGATACAACATTTAAAGCACTTCGTCGTCAATTGCCGGTGACTCGTACGAAAATCGATTGGGCCAAAATTGTATCGTATTCGATTGGAAAGGAACTGAAAACGCAATAATAATGAATGAATTCCATTGTGCTCATCGTCATATATATGTTTAATTATTTTTCATCATCTTATTTTACTACAATTATTGTATTCTACTCGGTTTTTCTTTTGTTTTAAGAAAGTTTTATCGAAATTTTATATTAATAATATATTTTATACCTTAAATATCATTGTGTATTCTTAATCACAATTTACAAAGAAACAATGCCTTTTATACATTAATTGTATTTTTATAAATTGTGTAATTGAAATTTTTCGTCAATTTTGTCTCTAGATCAAAACTATAATTCGCATTTTTCAAAATATTCTTTAATTTCCTTAAAACAAAAACAAAAAAACGACATGAGCCTTCTTAATTAAATCTTTCAAACATTATTATTGACTAAATTAATTAAAAATCTGCATCAACTTATGATACTTTAAATGAAACGAATAACGCGTTAAAAAGTATTTCCAAGCATTTCTGCATTTTTATTAATTATGAATAAAACGGTTCATATTAGATAAAGTAACTCATGAGCATCAATATATAATGATGAATATTAAGAAGCTCCCCCCCCTCTCCTAAAAATGCATCAAATCAAACCGTGAATAAAATAAATGAATAACTAATTATATTAACAATAATTGAAAATCTTGCATTATGAAATGATAAAACTGCAAAGACATTAATCACAAAATAAAATGAAATTGTTAGATAACAAAATTTTCTGTCTTTTACATATTTACAAACCACGTGATCAAATTAAACATCGACCGTTAAGTTTTTGAATCTTAAGAACCATACAAATTTATTATGGCTTTTGTACTGTTTTGCAACAATTTCACAAGAATTTGTACGGTTTTTGATTTGAAATATAGCATATGGCATTAAGTTGCATCCCTAGGATACCTTTTTGCTCAGGTGAAGTTAAGTGATTAAAAGCATTAATTAAAGTGAGATTGTACTGTTAAAAAGCCATAATGGATTACATAAACTTGTTACCGAATCATGTTTTGACTAAAATCTTTGGAAATCTAAGTCCAGGAATGACAAAATCCTGCGCATTAGTCTGTAAAAGGTAATAAAAAATATTCATTTTAAATATAAAACTTTGTTCAAATTTTCTTTTATTAAACAATTTCTACAGATGGGACGAGATAATTGGAACAACTAGTGAATTGATGAAAAGATATCAACTGAACCTGGAAGATATAGAAGAACATGAAATGAAGAAGGCGATGAAAATACAAAGAAAGCATCAAAGAGTTCTTGCTGATTGGTCAAAATCGTCACTGAATGTCATATTGCGTCATAAACTGCAATTCCTCACGTTTACAGAATTTGAGTACACACCAGTTAAGCTATCAACATTAGTCGAGACATTAAACAATTTACCATCCCTTAAATACTTTGATGCTAACTTGCTTACATTAAAAAAATCCGAAAATTGTTTAAATCAAGTCAGTACCAATATTGAACAACTTAAGTGTGCGGTCGAAGTCATCGGTATATTTGCCTGCTGTACTGTTAGGAAGTTGAAAATATATTCGTATCGATCGCGATCATTTAATAAGCAAATGAATTATTCAATCTTCAATTTTTTGAAAACTCAAAAGGATCTGGAAGAATTGGAATTAATCGGAAAGCAATTTAGTGAGCTATTCATTTTACCTGATTTCATCGTGCTCAAATTTCCCCTGAAAGTTCTAAAGTACAGTAGTTGCACGCCTTTTACTCATTATAAAGAATTTATCAAGTTCTTAAATCAACACAAGAGAACGTTAACAAGTTTGGAAGTAGATTATAGCACAGAGCCACAGTTTGGAATTGAATTAATTCATAAATTTGCATTGGAGAATCTTATCAATCTTAAACATTTCAAAATTGGTCATCTTCGTGATAATCATCAAATATCATATCATGAGCTGACTGATTCAACATCAATCACCAAAAATGTGGAAAGTCTCGCGATAAAAGCACGATCAACGGACATGAACGAGAATAAGAGGTTCTTGAATATGTTTCCAAACATTAAGAAATTGAATTTTGATAAATCAGAAAATGATGAAGAGCTTCTTTGTTGCATTAGTGAAATATGCGTGAACATAGAAAGACTCGAAGTATCAAGTTTAGATAAAGATTTTAATAATCCTAAAATCCTTTTTCCAAAGCTGAAGGAGTTAATCATTAATCATGATGGAGGAGATATTTCTGTTTTCATAACACGACATTCAAATACTTTGGAGAAAATATCATTTAAAGAATTTGATTATTTTCCTAGTTCATTTTCTAAATCAGTCTTAAGCTGTCCCAACCTGAATTATCTTGAACTCAATCTTGGAGAGCTAAGTTTTGCATCAATTGTAATGATATATTCAATTTCATCAAGAAGTAAACCCTTCAAATTGGTCTTTACAAGAACGCGCCCAAGTTTCGATTCAAACTTTGTAACACAGCACTATACATTCAATTTTCCTGAAGATATAGCTATTTTTAAAGATTTTTGGGATGAAAATGAGTGTGATTAATTTAAATCATTCTATCTTTAAGTCATGTGCTTATTTTTTTCGTTTTATTAATTTGTATTTCTGTTAAATAACTAGTATATAAATTATCCTTAAAAAATATTAGTTGAGCTTTGAATTTAATAAAGGTTTAATAAAAGTAAAGTAATATTAAATAATAATAGACGTTATAGAAATTTTTACAAAATTTTAAATTATTTATTTTAAGATATGCTAGGGGTCTCTGGGGGTTACAGTCACTAAGTGAGTTTTGCGCCATCTCGTGCCGATAATCAAAGCGGCTTTTTTGAGCATAAAACACTTTAGTGAATCAGTGAGTGACGAGTCTTTTACCGAATAACATCGTTGCTGTAATTTTTTTTCCTAAAATCTCGATTTCCGGCATTTCGCGCAATTATTGATAAATTTAATTTATAGCTTAATATTCTGAAGTGCATTCTTTTAAAATCAGTAAAATTAGATAAGAAATCGTGTAAAGAATCAACGCATAAAAATTATATTACACCCAAATTACAACCACTACTTTAAGTGTCTTTCTTCTTTTTACCTGTCTCACATGTATTCAGTTTTATACTTATATATAGTATACCAAATACAGGTAACATAAAATAACATGGCACAACACAAGCAATAGAATAAGGAATAATAAATGTGTAAGAAAAAAAGAAGATGATGATCGTAAAATCTTGAAAAAAATAATAAGAGAATAAGAAGAAGGCAAGAAGTGGAAAAAAGTTAAAGTGAAAGAGAAGAAAATAAGAAGAATAAAAAAATTGTTAAAACCAGAATTTTGTATGTATGATTCATAACAAGTACAAAATATAATAAGTGAAATAAAAAAGTCTATGAAATGAAATTTAATTAAATTAACAAAGAGCTTCTTGTGAATTTAAAGTGTCTCGATTTGTGTGCCTTTTGCATCATCAATGAATATAAAACCACATAGAAGAAAAAAATGAGATGATTAATTGAAGAAATATTTAATGAAGTGATGAATAAAGAAGAAGCTTATGTATAAGTCAATCACAAAAAAAAAAATTAAGTGAATGCATGAGTAATAAATAAAAATAAATAAACAATAATTGAGAGCCAAAAATGGGAACATCTAAGAATATGGAAAAGTTCATATCAATTATTCTATTTGTGTGCCTATTAAGTGCTACAATAGCTGAAATAAGTAGTAGTGTTGACAATCGAAAACCAATCATAAGAGATTGTAAGTCATATGCACCGTCTATTAAAGAAGAACAACCACATAGCACATATGTGACTAGAATTGACGCATATGATCCGGATAAACAGGATCGAATTGATTTTGGATTTATTATGCCAACAAGTGAAAGACCAAAATTTAAAATTGATCCCGCAAGTGGAATAATTACGACAAATCACATTTTTGATCGCGACGAGCCGGCTCGTGAAAAAGAAATTTACTTAACCGTTCGTGTCACAGATAATGGAAGACCACCACTCGAAGATATTTGTACATTCAAAGTCACAATTGAGGATATAAATGACAATCCACCGGTATTTGATAAAAGCAAATATAGTGAGCCACTACCTGAAGATAGACAGGTAAAAGATCAAGTGATGAGAATTTCAGCAACTGATCTCGACGACGGCGAATTTTCAGTTGTGAGATATAAATTACTGGATAACAAGCCACATGCAAAATATTTTCATTTAGATAATATTACTGGTGTGTTGACATTGGCAAGACCAATTGATAAGAAACCGGGTCAGTGGTATACGATCAACGTACAAGCTTATAATATTAAACCAGACGAGAATCAACTGGCTGACACAGAAGTTAAAATTGAGGTCATAGAATCAAGTAAAAAGGCGCCAACATTTGTTGATCCACCAAATGATCCAATAATTTTGAAAGAAAATTTTAATCAGTTCGAAAAGAAGTTGGTCACCTTATCTGCGAAATCAAATGTTCCTGAAAAACCTGACTTAATTTTTGAGCTTCTTACTGGTCGAACGGAACAAACAAACTCAAAGAAAACATTCGTTTTGTATCAAAATGGTAACGATGCCTCAATTTTACTTGGAAAAGCTTTGGACTATGAAGTGACGACTGATTATTCATTAACAGTAATTGTTAAAAATTCTCATAACATTATGAGTGAGCACAATATCAAAATTAAGGTCGAAGATGTAAATGATAATATTCCATCGTTTGTGGAAGTCGATACAGGAACTATTCTTGAGAATGAACCACCTGGCACACAGGTCATGATCGTTCGTGCAATTGATAATGATGCAACATCGCCTTTCAATGCAGTGACTTTTGAACTAGCCGATAATAATGAAATCTTTCAAATTGATCCAATCACGGGTGTTGTTACAGCCAAGCAAAGTCTTGATCGTGAAAGTCAAGAGTTCTATAATGTGAAAATTGCAGCTACTGATGGAGCACCTTCTGCACTTTTTACAACAGGCAAGCCAAACTCAGCTGCACAAGTCTTTCGAATTGAGGTTGCAGATAAAAATGATCACCCGCCTCAATTTAAACAAGATGAATATCTCGCGGATCGTATACCCGAAGATTCAAATAAAAATGCTTTAGTCATCGAAGTAACTGCCATAGATCCCGATACAGCTTCAAATATTGAATACTCAATAGAAAGTGGAAATATTGATGACTCATTTGAGATTGATAAAACAGGACGAATAACAATTAGACATAGTCTTGATTATGAAAAAATTACAGAATACTCATTGAAGATCAAAGCTTTTGACGGAATTTATAGTGATTTTGCAACAGTTAAAATTACTGTGGCAAATGTTAATGATTGCCCACCAGTATTTATTGAAGAAGAATATCGATCGAAAATTGATGAAGAAAAAATTCATCCAGACTGTATTTTCATTATGAATGCATACGATCCGGATATTAAAGATCGTAATTTAGATCAGCACATAAGATACGAAATTTCCAAGAAAGAGCAACGTGACCTCCTTACGATCGATGCATATGGTTGCTTGAGAAATATTAAGCCTCTTGATCGTGACAAGCCAAATGGACATAAAGAATGGCAAATTCTAGTAACAGCTACTGACGAGGATGGTCAAGGATTGTCTCAAACACAGACAGTTATCATTATTCTCAACGACATTAACGACAATGCACCATTTTTAAGTATGAATATGCCAATTGTTTGGCCTGAAAATCATGAACCTGGAATTATTACTTCTCTTTTGGCTGATGATTATGACGAGAAAGAAACAAATGGATATCGTTATGAGTTTGAGCTATGGGAACATGCTAGTAATGATATCAAGAACAAATTTAGCATAGAAAATAGTGATCAGCTAGTGGCTCTTGCATCATTCGATCGCGAAGCACAAAAAGAATATTTTATACCAATTAATATTAGTGATGGAGGTGAACCAAGAATGTCCAATGTCAGCTACTTGCACTTGATTATTGGTGATGTGAATGACAATGAGATGAAGGAAGGTTCAAGCTCAATATTTGTATATAATTATAAAGGAGAAGCACCGGATACAGAAATTGGTCGTGTATATGTCGATGATCCAGATGACTGGGATTTACCTGATAAAAACTTTTTTTGGCAAGATGGTAAAGTTGATGAACACTTTTCACTTGACGAAAATACTGGAATGATAACCATGATTGAAAACACTGGAGAAGGAATTTACAGTTTGGAATTTAGGGTCGTAGAAACTATGCCTTATGGCACTCGTCATGATGTGACAGCATATGTACAAGTAACAGTAAAAGAAATTCCAGAAGAGGCTGTTGACAAGAGCGGATCGATTCGATTTGTTGACATTTCAGCAGAAAAGTTTGTCGACGATGGAAACTCAATTAGTCCCAAAGAAAAATTGCAAGATTTTATTATGGAGCTATTTAATGTTAGCCGAGAAAATGTAGATATATTTACAGTTCTAAAAAATGATCGTGATTCAGCAATATTGGATGTACGATTCTCAGCTCATGGCAGTCCATACTATGAACCGGAAAAGCTGAATGGAAAAATTTTACAACACAAAAATAAATTGGAAGAGAAACTGGGATCTAAAGTCATGATGATAAACATTGATGAATGTCTCATTGAAAAAGCAAAATGTGAATCATCGTGCATGAATGTATTGGAAAAGTCAAACATTCCATTGTCTGTGTACACAAATCGTACCTCATTTGTTGGAGTTAATGCATTTGTACGAACTGAATGCAAATGTTTTGAGCCGAAGCACGGAGAACCGGTCTGCTATAATGGAGGAACTTCATTCGCAAATACATGTGAATGTCCGAAAGGTACGTTTTAATTTCTTCTTATTATTCTCAATTTAAATACATTTAAAACATTTTAAAGCAGTCGACCATGAATCATCTGTTTAACAAGCATCTGATTTTAACATTTTGAATTCATTTTAATATTTTATTAAAGGTTTCGAGGGACCAAACTGTCA
Organism: Chironomus riparius; assembly: GCA_917627325.4. NCBI lineage: Eukaryota > Metazoa > Arthropoda > Insecta > Diptera > Chironomidae > Chironomus > Chironomus riparius. Next base: position 60,148,510 of record OU895877.1, read on the forward strand.
GCAAATTACTGTTGGATTTTCTGGAAATAGTTGGGCTCTCTATCCACCAATTGACCCATGCGACTCGACAAAAATATCACTCGAATTGAAACCCGAAAACGAAAATGGATTAGTTTTGTACGTAGGTCCAATGAGTTATATGGATCGACTCCCAATCTCAGACTTTTTAGCATTAGAATTAGTTGATGGATACCCTGTACTTATTGTCGATTACGGTACCGGTGCAGTTAGAATTCATCATAATTATACAAAATTAGAAACCGGACGTTTCCATGTTGTCGACATTCTTTTGACTAAAACAAGTGCCGAAATGACAGTAGATAATTGTAAACTTAGTGACTGTATGAGTTTGCGTGCCCCACAAGGCAAAAATGAATTCCTCAACGTAAATGCTCCAATCCATCTTGGAGGATCGAGTGTTAATCTTGACGTATTACGATCAGCTTATAATTGGACATATGCGCCAACAATGCGAGGCTATATTGGATGCATTAAAAATCTTACAATTAATGATTTTACATATAATCTCGGACAGCCTAGTCTGGCACAAAATGTAGATCCGGGATGTGAAAGATCCCTAGCAGCCGCTGTTACATTTGGTGTAGCTAGTAACTTTATCTATGCACTCATCGGATGCATCCTACTTCTCATCATTTTAATTCTTGCCGTTGTAGTACATAAAAAGTCTTATGATGGCGTAAGTATCTCAAGATTAATTGAATAATGAGAAAATTTCCTGTCTAATGCATTTTTAAAGCAACAATTTTAGTGCTTATTCATGTCATTTTATAGATGCTTTATAAGCTAATTTATTTAATTTGAAACTTTTTATTTGAACAATGAAACTTAAATTCTCAAGTAGAAGAAAAAAAAAATAATTTAAGCAGAAACTTTCGGTCACATAAAATGCATTATTCAATTTGAATTATAAATTTGCGTACTCATTTTCTAATGATTTTTCTTTAAATATAGTGGCATGAAAAAGATATGGATGATATTCGAGAAACAATTATTAATTATGAAGATGAAGGTGGCGGGGAAAGAGATACAGGTAATTGTTGGAACTCATTTCCACTTATCGTACATAACTAATGCATGAATTTTTATTACTATAAATACTCAAGATTATGACTTAAATGTTTTACGTGGACCACCAATTTATGAAGATAAATTGTATAAAGACTTAAGACAGAAAGAAGCGCATGAAGTTCCAGATATTGGAGCATTTTTAATAGATAAGAAAGATGCATGTGACAAAGACAATGATGCATATCCAGTCGATGATGTAAGACATTACGCTTATGAAGGTGACGGAAATAGCTCCGGATCACTTTCAAGTTTAGCTTCATGTACCGATGATGGAGATCTCAAATTTAATTACTTATCAAATTTCGGACCAAGATTCCGTAAGTCTCAATTTCTATGTAAAATGATTCACTGAATCGGAATTAATTTCTTACTTTATTTATTTTAAAATGTGTAGGTAAACTAGCCGATATGTATGGTGAAGAGCCATCCGATACAGACTCAAACGTTGATGCTGATGAAGGATGGAGAATTTGAAGATCGAATTTTTTTAAAATAAGAAAAGAATGTAGGAGAAAATTTCTTTAACTGAAGCTGGTGAGTTCAATTAATTTATCATCAATGAATGATATATGTGGAATGAATGATTAATGATTGATAGTTTGATATATTCAATATGTCATGTGATGTTTCTGTTTTCTTCTTTCAATCCATCCATCCTCTTGTTGATGTTTCTCTAAGCTTCTGAAATTAGATATCTTCTTCCCTAATCAATGGGTGTCTGAAATTCAAACTAGAATTCCAAACATAATGAGAAACATTAACCAAACTTGCGTAGATTCAGTGAAGCGATTAATCAATTGAACATAAAAATGCATATCAACAAGTGTTCCATCTCATTTCTCACTTCAATTACTCATTTTCGTCTTCTTATTTATCCTTTCAATATTCACATGTTGCATGAGAAAATACTCGTCAATATGCATTTGTTGCTCTTCTCTTTATTACTCTTCTTATTCTTTTTTCTTTAACATCATAAAACAAAAGAGTGAGGAGAAGATGATGAAAAATTTCGGGTCTTTTATGCTTTGCCTGTCGCTAGTTACATAAACTAAATGGAACGAATAATTAAAACAATGTTTTCAAGATGATGAAAAAGAAAAGACATCTCATAAATGTGTCACTCTTTTTTTTGTATCTCAATTTTCAAGCCTCAAGTATTTTTTCGGTGACTCACTTGAGTTTTCTTTGAAATGTTTAGACTTTGTCGGTGACATTTCAACAAAGTACATCTATTTGAATCATAATAAGAAAATTGTTAGTATAATGATGCTGATTTTGATTGCAAGCAGACTCTATTAAATTGTAAGAATGGATTTGAGAAAGTTTTTGATGTCATAAAAAGTTCCAAGCATGACGAATACATAAATTTTGTTTTTTTTTGAAACCCTTAGTGTCATGATACTTGAAAAAGAACTATCGTTAAGAGGGTTCCAACACATAAGCAAATACATTTTTTTTATGAAATCTGAAACTGATTGGACGGTTTTTGGTTTCATGAAATAATTCAAGTCTCATGCTAGTACAACAATATAAATATTAATGGGTAAGAGTAATCATTGAAGGGTACAAAAGGGATTATATAGCATTTTTTAATGCTTACCAGCATACATACTGTGAAAACCCATAAATGATGATTGTATTGCTTGCCGTTTGCATCTGTAAATCATTTCGGTCTGACACAACAATTTTTTATTTATTTCTTCTCGCTCTTTTCCAACACTAACCTACTCATTGCTAGTTCATTAATAGATTTGGGAATTATTATAGAGATTTGATGAGTGTAAACAAACAAGTAATGATTTCTCATTCTACAATTACGACTGTTGGCTGTGTCTGCTCTTTTTTCCCACAATAAAAAAACATTCATAGTGCCGCTGCAATGGATGTGTAATTAAGAAAGAAAATCGCACGTGCTGAAATATTTATAATTAAATTACTATTTAAAAAGAGAGAATTATGATGATTTAAATTTGAAGTTACTGGTCTATTAAACGCTTTCTGTGTGATATATTCGACCATGCTCTACACATTATTAACGATGATTACACATTAGTTTAAATTGAATATTCTTTTCGCACAATTCATAAATTTTCATAATTTTTTATACGCTTCACCATTTGCTCATATATTCATCTTTTGACTGTACAAATTGATGGTAATTTATGTCTGTGTGACGCCATAAAAACTTATTTATGTTAAATGCTGAATGGCATGCTATTGTTTTGTTTTTATGTATTGCAATTTTTAACACAACTCTTTTACATCAATTGCAAAGTATTTTTTACATGTTCACTAAAATGCATTCTTGTTGCTGACAATGCGGCTCTATCCATCAGATGATGTTACTTTATTGGTTGTAGTAAGATTTTGCAACTATCGTGCTAGATTGCTGTATTAATTTTCTCGCACGAATAATTTATCATGTTGATGGGTCATGGTGACATTCAGACATTCAGCGCGCGCTTTTTAAAATTGTAAATTACAGCATTGAAAATTAAGTTAGATGGGATTTTGCTTTGGATGCTTGATAACGCATTCCATGTTCTTTAAGCATGCATTCAAGTCATAAATTCTTGTTGTTTTGTAAACAGTTTCTCTTTGACTTGATGCCACACACTTGCCGAAAATTTCTAGTTATTATGGCAGACAAAAAATATTAAGAACCGACTGCTCGTTTTTGAACAAATGTGTGCATGGAAGAGTTGTAGGCATTCTCAATTAAAATTAAAGTTCTTTTATTAGATCAAAAAACTGTATATTTTTTATTCGGTGCAGTACAGAATTAAGAGATAAATGTTTTATGCTTGTTAATATTTTTTGAAGAGAAAATTCCTTAATGGATCAAATAAAAATTTTGGTGCTGTTGCTTATTTTCTTCTGTTTTCATTAGGGAATGTGCACGCGAGATAAAAATCTGTTTCAAATTTATATTATTATGAATACTGATGCTACTGCTTGTTGCTTGTTTGAGCACATAAATATAAGCAAGTATATTTTTTTAATTTTTCAAGAAAAAAAAAAAACAGCATCTGAGGGGAAGTGAAATTAATGAATTTATAGTATGCCATAAAAAGTATTTCTCTTCATTTTAAGTATGCAATCTCGAAATAAATGAGATCTCCCTTTCGTCGTTTAATTTTTTTGAGGAATAAATGAGAAAATTGATGATGCGATGCACTTCAAAAGACACAGAGAGAAGAATAATAATTTATTTAATCAGAAGTTTAAGTTAGAAAATGCACATCATACATCAGACGTATTGAAGCGTGACGAAGTTCATGAAAAATGATACAATTTCTTATGACTTGACATTCGTCATTTCTTCGACATATTAGAATGAATAATAATAATTTCTACAACCTCATTTTTTGTGGCTTCTCATACATGACAGTGCAGCTATAAAATCTAATTTAACGACTCTTGATGATCCCTTATGAGCAGCTTATCATTATATATTTTTAATATTCAGCTATAACAACATCTATAAAATAAAAACATTATTGCTTATCACAAAAATTAGACAATTGAAAAATTGCCGTCTATTAATCATCTTGAAGTTTCCCAATAGAGCATTTTATGACTAAAAACCCTTCATTCTGTCTAAATAAATAAAATTAGAATATCAAACTTTCGCTGGCCCATAAAATTCATTTCCACAAGCATTCAATAAAAAAGATGTTTTAGCTCTTAGAGAATTATTACTATGAACCGCTGACTGACAAAATGAATGATTAAAAAGTTACAATAATAGACTAGTTTTTTTTTGGAACATTGGAACTACATTTTTTATTAACCATCAAGCATAATATTTTTACTCTGTTCGCTTCTGCCGTTGAATTTGTAAAGAACCTGTATATACCTTTTAAGTACGATTTTATTTTGTTTTGTTCTTCTGTTTCTGTGTTTTTAGAGCGTCATGTGCATGATGGTGACGTCAAATGATGATCGAAATGCATGTGCATGTTCATAAAAACGATGAAACAACAAAATTCAAGAAGCTCTTTAAGTATTTGTGTTTTAGAAATAGAGATTGATTGAATTTCCTTTTCTTTATACATTTGCGGAAACAAATACAGAATAGATAGCAAAAGTTGACAGCAGATGATGGATGAATTGTTGGAAAGAACATTAAATTAGTAGAAGGGAGAGAATTAATTTTTTTTGCTTCATAATTTTATTGAAAGCATTTAAAATTCCCACGCAGTGACTTGACTTCTTTCAATTTACTTTTTCTTTTTCATCTTTAAGAATTTTAATTATGTAATTGTTTGCTAAATACTAGTCAGCAGGTATTTATAAGATTTTTTCATCAAACCTTACTCCATGACGGTGAATATTGCAGTGGCATTTAACCATGTTGTGTTCCAGTGATTTGTAGAAGAAATTCTGTAATTGATACAGTCACTTCTCGGTGCCTTCTTCAAAATTGAATTTCTTAAAGGTGATACATTTTAAGCGTGGGAATTTCCTCAAATTCTTAATTTATAAAAATATTTTTTTTTAAAGTTTGCATCAGTTTGCATCAATAGGGGACTCAGAATAGCCGAACAGAAACTTAATAAATTTATAAATATTTACATTTACTCAAATAACATAAAATGAAACAAAATTTCTCCAGTTAAAGTAAATGAAATCCAAAATTGAGACCAAAGAAGGTGCGGTTGTTGTTTATAGGTTGTGATAATGTTGATTGCCTAAAGCTAATACAATTTATGCACATAAACTGGAAAATGATGATCATTATGAGAATTAACAAATGTTATGGGTATTTAATTACTGCACAGAGACTTTGAAAAATTTGCATTCAAGCTTCAAGTCATTAAACTTAAATGTTTTGACTAATGACTCTCAAAATTTGACATTGATTTCACTTAATGCGCTCTACATCCAATCTTGAAAGGTAAAAAAAATCTAAAATTCAATTTAAAATTTACTTTTGTTCACAAGCAGCATTAGCAACAGCAGCTCAAATGTTGCCATTTTGTGTAGAAATGAGAAAAAAAATCAATTGTTGCGAAAATGAAATAATAGAAACGCTTGATTTGTTGCTGTAATGGTCACAATAATAACTATGTATGTAGATCGAATTCCGAGCGTTGATCAAGCAAGTTTTTTGGCGTCCATAATAAATGATACTCTTTCTTTTCATTGTTCAATAAGCCACATGCATAATAATAGTTAATAATTTTTTTCTGTCTGTCCTTCCTTTTCTTATTCCAGCCACTTCATAATTTTATTTTTTCGCTACATTAAAAAATACCCATAATTCAAAAAAACTGTTTGATGATCGTTTGTTGCTTGCTTGTGAGTCATACATCGACATATTAAAAATTAAAAGTATGAGTGGAGCGTAAGCGAGAAAGAATTAGAAATCGTGATCGAATCATTGAAACATTTATTCACAAAAAAATGAAAAAAAAAATGAAATAAAATTGTTAAAAGAAGTAGAAGATTATCACAAAAGGAATAAAAAGAAGTGAGAAAAATAAGGTAGAAGCATTGTTGCCACATTTCATCGGAGCATAACAACAATGAGAATGGGAATTAATGCTTTGTTCGTTAAATTATAAGTTTCTTGTATTATTTTTTGTGTGGTGGAAAAAGCATCATCTTAATGATCCAATTTAGAAGATTAAGTAAAAATCCACAGAAGAGAAATGATAATTGTGCATTCGATTGCGATAAATGCATTTATCCAAAAGCATTTTCCATAAAATATAAAATATACCGTTTTATTGCGCTGTGCTGGTTAAAGAATCATGAAATATGTAGATGGTTTTCTGATGATTAGAGTGAAAAACGACACAACAAAACCCGAAACCTTATCAGCGAAGAAGAAGAAAAAACCATTGAATGAAGCTTGAAGCTTTCCACGGAATAAATAACCGCGCGATTCAACTCTATTTTCTTATCAACAGCACATTTTATTTTATGTGTATATGATTCCTCTATATTATCATACATAACATTCTCATTCATTGTGGTAGAATGACGAGTACTTTGTGTATCGAAAGAACGTCAAAAGAGGACATAAGAAAAATAACAAACAGCTTGTATAAAATTACTCGTAACCACGTTTTTATGTTGATGTTTGAGTTTTTTTTCTCCTATTCTTTCTCTCTTACCTGCTCAGGTTGTATTAGTTCTTTCACTCGATTTTGAATTGGATCTACGAAATGGAAGAATTTATGTTCCTCAAAAATGTGCTTGATGTTGAATAATGGGGGTCTAAAACTTTTCACCTTACGAAATAAATTTTTTTAAATTCTTTTATCTTGCATCGCATCATTTTTCTGTTTTGTGCATGCTGCTTATTTGTATGCTAATTCCTGGTATTAAAAAGAGAAAAGACATTTCCACTAGAGTGCTGAATTTAAATGAAATTTTAAAATACACTATAAGCATGCATATTTAACATCACTTGAAATGATAAAACCTTAAATTTTTCTCAGGCATTTTTTAAAACGTTAACTAGGCGTTATCATAAATTATGGTCATAAAGGCATAGAATGAATTTGTACCAGATATAAGATATTAAACTTTCAATTTGATTTATCGATAATAGTTGCTATCCCTTAACATTTTTATTCCTTCTTGTTACACATCTCTACTTTTATTTAATTCACTTCTCTTAAAAATTTAAAAATACGAGAAGAAGTAAGAAAGCGAAGGTAGAAGAAGGAATCAGAAGAGAAAGATTGTGGAAGGTAAGAAATTAAAACTCGGCCATTTTTTTTACTTTTGGCTGTTGATGTAATGTGTATTTGGGAATCTACACATAAAATTATGATGATCGTTTTTCCGGAAGCAGCAGCAGTAAGCACGAAAGTGTAGAGAAATTTTCGGGGTCATTTAAATTTATTTTCTTTCCATTTCTTTTGTTATCATTCTCGTCTCTTGATATATATTATTTAATTCGATGTGATTTTTGGAACAAGAAGAATTATTCTGTTGAGCATCTCAATACATTCAAAGATTGTGGCTTTTTTTCATTCTTTATGTATCTGCTTACCTTTCTTAATGTCTGTGTGAATGACCGTTTGAAGTCGTTAGTAATAATTTTTTTCTTGATTCTTATTTTCTCATAATTCTTTTTTTTCTTTCTCTCTTTACAGTGAATTTAATTTTTTTGTTATAAGACATGTCTGGATGGAGTGTTGTATAGAGGTTTAATGTTTCACGACTATTTTCTACTATAATAACAAGTCAATAAAATTGAAGATCGTCGATCCTCGCATCCAATATATATTATTATTGTTAATAATATTCATCATCTACGCATTTAATTGAAGCATTGAACCTCATCTTCTGTGCGTCTTAAGTCGTTGATCATCAAGAATGATGCATAAAAGTGTGAGATTGAACATTAATGTAAAATAATTCCAATAATCATCGTGAAAGTTAAATAAAAAATTCAAAAGTGTGGATGTTGGAGTCATTGATGACGTCACTAGATATGTAAGATAATTCAATCATCTATTTTCTACTGGAATTTATAGCTAGTATATTGAAGAAAAAAATAACATTTGATAATCAAATGGAATTTTAAAAGAGTCCATAAAATATTTTCTAAACGAGTTCATTCTCTGACATCTCTTAAACTATTATAGAAATATCTAAAAAGTTAATTTCATGGAAAAATATTTGTGATTTTATGTTTAGCTTATGATTAGATTAAAAATTATAAATATTCATATAGTTTAAAATATGAGGAAATTTTTAAATGTATTAAAAAAATGTACTGATAATATTTAGAAAATACTGGCAGTAAGCAAAAACCTATCAATTTAGCTGCATTTTTACAAAAAAAAAATTACAAATATGACAAAATTCCGGCCAATCAATATTAATTAAGCCAACATACTGTGTAACTATTAGGAAAAAAATACAAAAAAATTAACATTAAAAGTGCATTTAATAGCAAAGGAAACGTGGAAAATGTCTTAGAAACTGCCTTCAAAGAATTCTACATAACAAAAATTATGTATTAGATTTTATTAATATAAAATTCACATATTTACATCGATCCATGTACAATATTTTTTATTAAACAACTTTTGTATAAGAATTCATAGAGAAATGTGATCAAAATGCAAATATTTCTTCTCATGAGAACTCATACTAGTTTAAAATACTGTATGTTCTGAGTACGTTGTCATTTGTGCTTCATAGTCAAGACATTGATCTTTGTAATATCACCTCAATGTGTTCGATATGTCTCATTACTCACGACGTCAAAGTTTTTCTTTGATTCATAAGTTGTTAGAAAATATCTAGTCAGTAGTTTTTTAGTGGCTAGAAGCTTACGAACCATTTAAACATCAAAGCATAACCTTGTGTACCTGGGTGTGATTCACAATTTACGTACGAAATAAAAACCAGAAAAATAGCTTTCAAAACATGCAAGCAACAATGAGCTGCACATTTTTTTTTTGCTATAAAGTAAAAAAATCCAGCCATGATTCTCGTGTGAAGAAATATGTGCACAGAGAAATAAAAAAAATATGAAATCACTAAATTTAATAAATAAATTGACCACACCAAGCAAATTTGCTATTTTCGAAGTTGTAAAATAACAAAAATTTGCAATTCAAATGGTGTAGCCAGAAAGAGAAACAAAGTGCTTTATACAAGCAAGCATAAGAAGAAATAATCCATCATACGAAATGACCAAGTCAAATTTAATTAGTGAGAAGAAAACATGAGTTTTAGAAATTTCCATTTTTTCTAGTTAAACAGCTTGTAAAGCTCTACAAAAAAAAAAACTTCGTAACTTCACAGTTGGTAATTTCAATGTTGACTCTTGGTTTATTTTATATTTTTTGGTATAAAAAATCTCAAATTTCTCTATGCACTTAATCCATTAGCTAAACCAATACTTTTGACCTTAATCATTTTTGTAATCAAATTATTCAAACCATAAAGACTTTAAAAAGCTAAATGTATTGAAAAAAAAGTGAAATGAATCCAAAATTTAAAATAATTAAAACTCGGTTAATTTATAAGTTGAAACAAGTGCCTCCAAAATTTATAGTTTTGTAAGAAAATTTGCAAAATCTAGAATAATTTTTTAAATAAGTTTCTTTGTATGAAATGAAATTGAAAAGGAAAGTCGTAAATTAATTAACAAATAATTTTTTAATCTTATTATTTCTCTTCTTTTACGTAAGAAGAAACAAACAAAAAACAACAATCATATCAGTTAGACATTGCCTTCTATTCTAGGCAATCTTTTAAGTTTCTCTTTATTCTTGTGTAAGCAAAAAAATCATTTCTGTTTATAATAGACAGATAAATAGAACGCCAGATTCATTTGCTTATGATTTCATCATTTAAAAATGAAGGAATTGTGTGGCAAAAATAGAAAAATTTTATTTTTCATCATTTTTCCAAATTAGTTCTTCCACTTCAAATTAATATTCGAATGCATTGCCACTAATTTAGGAGAAAGAAAAAAAATTAATTTATGTTTTTTTTTCAAAAGACTTCAAAAGTGTATCGAAAAACAAAAAAAAAACAATTTTCAACAAAAGGAAGTGAAACTAGCAACAACCATTCCATTTAAACAATTTTTAAAATTATCACATTCTTATTTAAAATTTATTCCCAGAAAACATTGAGAAATGGTTTAATTTATTGAAATTTTATGTATGGGGAGCATAGGAAGAGTTTAATGAATCTTTCGATTTTGAAATGATTAAGCTATTTATGTGCAACTTTTAAACTAGCTCCAATAATGATCATGATGATGAGAAAATGAATTTTAAATGCTTTTGCTAATCTTTTCGTAATAAACAGAACTTTTAAATACTCTAATCAGCTCTCGTAATGAACAAAAAAATTTAACTTTGAAATTATTAAGTTTCTCACGTATTTGCATAATTGAGCTGCTTGAAATTACTATAACATGACTCCACATCCCTTTATGTATAGCAATGTGATGAGCTGAATCAAATTTCAATAAAAATTGAATTTACATTTTACCACTCCTTGGATTTTGAGCCAAAAAAGTTACTTCTTATGATTTTTCTAAGCCTCACAACAATTTTTTTAACAGAATTTTGTTGCCGTTATTAAAGAGAGGAATAATAAATAAAATAAATAAACTTATTGCCAACGCCTTTACATGCTAAACATGTATGAAGTGTGAGAGAAAGAGAAGGAAAAATAGTCACAAAAGCAATTCACGTCATTCCGATAGAGTCAAAAGCGATAATTTTTCCAAGCAGCATTCAAGCATCGATTTCTCAAGGCAATAACTTATTGTGTGTGAAGAGATGAAAATTGAATTTAAAAACCTTTTTTTTTCCTCTTACAATTACAGCCAAATTGACCTTTTCTTGATACTCTGCGCTCTCTTGATCGTTCGCTCACTTAATCGATTGAATTCATATATGCATGCTTGTGTTCATAAGCCATCGTAAATTGAATTCGTTATTCTTAGTAAACTGATGCACATATGCAACTTTTGTGCCTCAATTTCCTCTCATTTAATATCTTTTTAAAGAGTTCAATGAATATGCAAAAGAGGAACATCGATTAGATTATTTATGCATCTCCTCAAAAATAATTTCTTTTTTTTGCTCTCGGCTATGAAAGACTTAGTTTTTAAAATGTTTTATTGCTGAACATTCTTAAAGCAATTTGGCTGTCTTTAAATGAACTTTTAGTGCAAATACTCAATTTTAATCATCTCTATAAAATTTCAATCAGTATTTTGTCACTACAAGACTGAACTAGATACATAAAAAAATACTGAAAGAGCGCTTTCATAATAAATCATTGAATATCATCCAAACTTGATTTCGTCAATCTTCCATAGTCCCTCAATCATCATGAGTCGAGAATTTCAATCAAATCAAATCATTTCTTGATTGAATTCAATTACTTTTTTCAATTGTATAACTGTTATTTTTATTGTAAGTAATTAATTAAAGAAATTTTTAATGATGAAGAAAAAATATTTTTAAGATAAACGAAAGGAAAAAAAATTTGAAATTTATAAAAAAAGAAAAAATGAAAAAGTAAAAAGAAGAAAATAAACAAAAAAAAAATTTAAAAGAATTAACAAACTTAGTATTTCAATACAATTCATTCGTTCCTATTTATTTTCAGCAGCGTGTTGGCATTTTAGCAGTAAATTCTTAATTTTTATGACCGCCATCATCATACATAGCCAAACATCTTAGTGTTGCGATTTTAAAAGCCACTTATAACGATGTCTGCTCATTTTTCTATTACTAATGCAAAAAATGCCACTAATTGTGCTAATTCAGCTTAAGTTTACAATGACTATAAAAAGTAGGCAGTGAAGGAAAAATTGTTGATGAATCAGCGACTCATTTTGAAGTTATTCGTGGAAACTTAATTTTCTACAATTCGATGAATCACTTTTTTTTATTTCGTTATGTCTTGCAACTTAATCACTTGAAAGGTTTTATCGATGAAGTATATCCAGAAAAATAAATTTCTTTCCCTTCACGATAAAAAATAACTATCATTGCTCAACATTGCTTTTTTTTCGGTCGCTTGTTCCCATAAATTAAATTAAAATTTATTGATTGACAATCGTGGAGAATTGATATGAATGAAATGAAAACATTTTGGGAGTGAAATATGCGATTCGATGATTCTCTATCTAAACATGCTCCTTTTTCCATTTCCACATAAATGTACGAGTGTTACAGATCGATGACAATGCAACCCTAAATATTATTTTTAGCATTTTTTTGCGTCCTCTTCTTCATTTCCGCAATAATTCTTTCTCTATATGACCCTGTCAATTTTTATAACAATTTACAGTTCCAATGTATGGATAGAGAAATTTTTTTTTTCTGCATCAGTTAATTTCTCTTCTCAGGTTTGCAACTACAACTCTTGTGAGGTAGCAACCCATGAGAACGAATGTTTACACAGTAAAAAAGAGCAATGAGAACAAACACATTTGTTTTTATTTACGTCCCTTGTTTTGTGACTATATGCAGCTCTGAAATAGACTAGCCGGAAGTGTATTTAAATTTATAGTTCAAGTTTAAATGCATTCTGTTTCAAAAGTTAAGCGAATAATTATTTTTGTTAAAGTTGCAGCGAGGCGCACAAAAGCGAATGAGTGTGGGCAATAAAACGATTGCTGGTATTTCCGAAATTCATAACAGGAAAACGAAGAACCATGATCTCGTTCAAATGTGAGAAATGTTGGAAATGATGAAAAATAAAAGGTCTAAAGGTTTGCTTCAGAAAAAAAAGCAATCCTTACTTCTTGTCGCTTAGAAAATATTTCTTGGCATTTTCACGATAAGCTTCTGTATATTCTATACGGCACCAATTAGGTTGTTTGTCATCAGTATCCATACATTTCTCACCATAAGCATGTCCATAACTAATTTCTTTGTATTGTCTAAGATTTTTCCTCATTTTCATGCCATCCGTTCGAGAACTAGCTTTGAATTTTACTGCTGTTTTATCATCGTTTGAAGAACTTTTAGATATTAATTTCGGAATCTACTTCGGAATCCAAACACTCGTAAACTCTACTTTTTGATGAGATAAGTTAAGATCCATGCACAAAACTTTTTGTAGAATAAAGTCCACCATTATCTTTGGATGCACGTTGATCATAATTGAGTCTTGACCTATAAATACTGTTACTGGTAGAACGATTTAAATTGTCCTTTTTTGAGGAACTTCAATAGAAAAGCCGTAATCATTTTTCAAAACAACTCCTTTTGTCTTTTGTGAAACTTCCTCTGGCTTCATATCTGGAGTTTGATGATTTCAAATTTTATCAACTGGGCATGCATAATCTTTGTGTTCATTGTTGTAAATCTCACAATTCTCCCAATACGTTCGAACCTTCTTGACCATTTTTTGACTGAAATAATCATCAGAGAGAGTCCAAAACTTTTCTGGATGGATTGAAAAAGTTTCGAGTTCCCTAAAATAGAAATCCATTTTCATCACAGTTGGATAAGCAGTGTCTTATTTTATCGGCAGCTCTCAAGCTATTCATGATATCAGTGTCATTTTTGCTGCATGCTTTCTTCTCGAAGCAAACTTTTATGGAGTTTATGATGAATGTAGTAAGAACAAGCAGCTTTTCTGGACAATTATTAAAGATGAACTATTGGAGATTTTCTGCGTAAGACTGCACACTTTTCAGTATAAGTTTGAAAAGAGAATGGATTTTTGTTATGATATCGATTTGCTTTTTAGTCATCGCGCGAATATTTTCAGCTTGTAAATATTAGAGAATACCACGCAAACAAGTGAGAAGAATCAAACAAAAATTACTCACCAATGATCCAATTTGAAATAGATTGTTCCTTACAAAGAGATTACTAAATTCAATTGAACGACGAGTACGATCGTATAAAGATGGAATGACAGCGTTTTCATAGGGCTCAGTAATTATTTCATATATACAGGTAAGCCACCTTCTTATTAGATTATTTAAATTCGGTAATTCATAATAACAATCAGAAAACGATGAGACTTTAGGAATTGCTTGCTTGTCTGGACATTCTTCTTCATGTTCTTTATTATTAGTTTGGGGCAATTCACGTTGTCTAAAAAAATCTTCACGAATTTCTTGAATGCTTCTTCCGTTTTCAAATCCGTATCTGTTTGAAGGACGTTCTAGCTTTGATTGTAGACAATCATCATTCGATACTTGATGTCGATGCTTTACAGCGTTTGATTCACGAAAACTTTTTTATTGCCGACATTTTCTAATATTGGTGTGTCACGTTCGAATGGAGTTTCAGGTTTCATGTCACAAAACTCTGTCCTTAAATCACTTCACTTCACTTCACTTCACTTTACTTCACTCTACTTCACTTTACTTCACTTCACTTCACTTTACTTCAATTCACTTCACTTCACTTCACTTCACTCCACTTCACTACACTTCACTTCAAATTAAGATTGTCAAATGAAGCGAACTGATTGTCATCGATTTCAAGCAGTTTTGCAGCATGAGATGAAAAATTAATCACTCCACTTCACCACACTTCACTTTACTTTACCTTACTTTACTTTAC
This sequence comes from Chironomus riparius, assembly GCA_917627325.4. NCBI lineage: Eukaryota > Metazoa > Arthropoda > Insecta > Diptera > Chironomidae > Chironomus > Chironomus riparius. The sequence continues at coordinate 60,163,638 of OU895877.1, forward strand.
TTTACTTTACTTCACTTTACTTCAATTTACTTCACTTTACTTCACTTCACTTCACTTTACTTCAATTCACTTCACTTCACTTCACTTCACTCCACTTCACTACACTTCACTTCAAATTAAGATTTTCAAATGAAGCGAACTGATTGTCATCGATTTCAAGCAGTTTTGCAGCATGAGATGAAAAATTAATCACTCCACTTCACTTTACTTTACTTTACTTTACTTTACTTTACTTTACTTTACTTGACTTTACTTTACTTTACTTTACTTTACTTTACTTTACTTCACTTTACTTCACTTTACTTCAATTCACTTCACTTCACTTCACTTCACTCCACTTCACTTCACTTTTCTTCAAATTAAGATTTTCAAATGAAGCGAACTGATTGTCATCGATTTCAAGCAGTTTTGCAGCATGAGATGAAAAATTAATCAATTCACTTCACTCAACTTCACTACACTTCACTTCACTTCACTTCACTTCACTTCACTTTACTTCAATTCATTTCACTACACTTCACTTCACTTTACTTTATTTCACTTCACTTCACTTCACTTTACTTCACTTCACTTCACTTCACTTCACTTCACTTTACTTCAATTCATTTCACTACACTTCACTTCACTTTACTTTACTTTACTTTACTTCACTTCACTTTACTTTACTTCAGTTCACTTCACTTCACTTCACTTCACTTCACTTCACTTCAAATTAAGATTTTCGAATGAAGCTAACTGATTGTCATCGATTTCAAGCAGTTTTGCAGCATGAGATGAAAAATTAATCACTTCACTTCACTCAACTTCACTACACTTCACTTCACTTCACTTCACTTCACTTCACTTTACTTTACTTCAATTCATTTCACTACACTTCACTTTACTTTATTTCACTTCACTTCACTTCACTTTACTTCACTTCACTTCACTTCACTTCACTTCACTTTACTTCACTTCACTTCACTTCACTTCACTTCACTTCACTTTACTTTACTTTCCTTTACTTTACTTTACTTCACTTCACTTTACTTTACTTCAGTTCACTTCACTTCACTTCAAATTAAGATTTTCGAATGAAGCTAACTGATTGTCATCGATTTCAAGCAGTTTTGCAGCATGAGATGAAAAATTAATCACTTCACTTCACTCAACTTCACTACACTTCACTTCACTTCACTTCACTTCACTTCACTTTACTTCAATTCATTTCACTACACTTCACTTCACTTTACTTTATTTCACTTCACTTCACTTCACTTTACTTCACTTCACTTCACTTCACTTCACTTCACTCAACTTCACTACACTTCACTTCACTTCACTTCACTTCACTTTACTTTACTTTACTTTACTTCACTTCACTTTACTTTACTTCAGTTCACTTCACTTCACTTCACTTCACTTCAAATTAAGATTTTCGAATGAAGCGAACTGATTGTCATCGATTTCAAGCAGTTTTGCAGCATGAGATGAAAAATTAATCACTTCACTTCACTCAACTTCACTACACTTCACTTCACTTCACTTCACTTCACTTCACTTTACTTCAATTCATTTCACTACACTTCACTTCACTTTACTTTATTTCACTTCACTTCACTTCACTTTACTTCACTTCACTTCACTTCACTTCACTTCACTTTACTTCACTTCACTTCACTTCACTTCACTTCACTTCACTTTACTTTACTTTACTTTACTTTACTTTACTTCACTTCACTTTACTTTACTTCAGTTCACTTCACTTCACTTCACTTCACTTCAAATTAAGATTTTCGAATGAAGCTAACTGATTGTCATCGATTTCAAGCAGTTTTGCAGCATGAGATGAAAAATTAATCACTTCACTTCACTCCACTTCACTACACTTCACTTTACTTTACTTTACTTTACTTTACTTTACTTTACTTTACTTTACTTTACTTTACTTTACTTTACTTTACTTTACTTTACTTTACTTTACTTTACTTTACTTTACTTTACTTTACTTTACTTTACTTTACTTTACTTTACTTTACTTTACTTTACTTTACTTTACTTTACTTTACTTTACTTTACTTCACTACACTTCACTTCACTTCACTTCACTTCACTTCACTTCACTTCACCTTATTAAAGTCACTATTAGTCATTGATGAGACAATTGGCTGAATTTGAGCCGAATTCTGATTTAAAGTTCGATCATTTGCAAAGGCTTGTTCTAGTAAGGATGAAAAGAAAAGAGACAATTGATCAATGATGTAACCCATGAAAGTCTAATGAACAACTACAGCAAATACATTCAAAGGTACTGAATTTTTTCTAAAATTTTTTTTAAAAACATACCGAGATTTGAAGAAAAAACATGAGTGGAAGAAACATCAGGAACTGCAGACGGAGCATGATTAGAAAACCGTCCATTACCGTGCATATGATTATTATTCTTTTTCACTTCCAATGCTGATTCGAATAATGCGATTGCTTCTATAATTCGCAAATTACGTTTGTTATCAACACGGATGTTCTTTTCTTGAGATTCGTCGACGATGCGAGCCTTAGTTTTATCCAAATACTCAAATCCTGATGAAACTTTTTCACTTTTCTTTTGTAGTTTAAAGAAATATTTCGGATTTTCAAATGAAGCGAACTGATAATCATCGATTTCTAGCAGTTTTGCAGCATGAGATGAAAAATTAGTCATCTTCAACTTTTCAGATTACAATGAGACTTTTTGAATTTTCTCCTTTGGTTTCCAAGTGAAATCATGGTTGGCTTATCAAATACAAAAAAGCGATGATTTTCTTAAAAATACCTTTCTTCACTTGATTGTACTGAAAATGGAAATAATAAAAAAGTAAATGAAAACCGAACTTTTATTCATTATGTTCACTTCCTAAAATTGTATGTCTCAAGAATTATTGTACCTTTAAAAATGTCCTCTTGTGTTTAGACAATTTAGATCCACAATAATGACGTTAATGCTTTATTTTATAAATAAAATAGTATTTGTAGTTGATTCACAAACTGAAAATGGAAACAGAATAATGAAAGCTGTTGAGAATCGAACCTATTTATTATTTGAAAAGAAGAAGAAACTTTGAAAAATTCTCACATCACAAAATCATTTTCAAGAATTTTTAATAATATGTAAAACTCACACTAATTAACTTCCAAGCCTTTAAAGAGACACAATAGTTTATCCACAAATATGTAATTAATCCTTCCTTTTTTGATAAGTTGGAAATTCACTGTTAACAGTTAAATCTTTTCAAAATTGTAGAAAATTTTTCACAAATGTTGACTGCGATTCTTTTCTTTCTGTCTTGTTAAAATTTTATGTGCCCAATTTTAAGCACTGGAACTTGTGATGACGATTCGAGATATTAGTGTAAGTTTGAGTAGCAATGATAATTCAATTCTCAATTGTTCGATGTCTTTTGTTATCTCAATTCAAATTCTGAAACAAAATCGAGAACTAAAGCAAGTAAATAAGTGTGTAAGAAAAGAAAAGAAAAATGTCATGAAAATATGAAAAGATAGATATGAAGAATAATATAATCAAGAAATAAGCGGGTGTGTAGCTCACTTACTATCTCACTTAATTTCAATGTCTACAGACAACTACATATATCTATATCATTACGTGTCTGAATGTTTACGAATTATACAGGAAAGCAGAAGCACGAAAAGAACGTTGAAAGCATAAAATGAGTTTCATTGTTACACAATATATGTGTAGCATAGAATTTATTAACTCCCTACTTGGTGACTTTTTATAGTACAAAAAAATATTTCAAGCACTCTTTTTTTCAATTCTCTTCTTACATCTTTTTAAGTAAATGTGAGGCCTTTTGTGATTTTAAATAAGAAGAACAAAGAATATATGTAAGAAGACCCCTACAAACTTTGAGCTCATATACCTTACAATTTAAAATTAAGAGTTTATTACTAAACAGTTGGAGTGTATTGTCTTTCTGGTTCTCCTTTATTTCATCTAATGCAGTTAACAGAGTTGTAAGCAGGCAGAATATAAAGTAATGTCTTGTCCTAAAGTATCACATAAGAACTTTAATAAACATCAACACTGGATGTATAGGAAAAATAAATGAAGATATAAAACTCGTAAAACTAACATTTCATCTCTCTCTTTTGCTGCCATATCACGATAAAGCTTCTTCATTATAGAAATTTCACAAGAGTATAAGAAAAGACAATAAGAATTCAATAGAATAGACAGAAGAGAAAGAGAAAAACCGCAAAATGTATGATATTTTATTGATTTCATGTGTTGATCATCCTTATTGTGTGGTTTCGTTGCCTATTCATGCGATCGCTTGAAATATAGTAAAAAAATTATGTCGAGAAAAATGGAATTTCTTACTCAAACAATAAATATCAAATTTTATATACTTAAGATGTCTATATTTTTCTTTATTACATTAATTAGCTTTTAATGGACTTTACAGTGTCATCAAAACATTAGAAAAGCATTACAAAATGATTATGAGTTGAAACTTTTGTTCCCAAAATATATAAGTGACAATCAGGAAATTGAAGATTTAGTTTGCATAAAAGATTACAACAAAGTAGCATGATGAACGTGGGTTGGTCTAATTTATTCAACTTGCTTGATTCCACTGATGATGTGTCACTTTTATGACACAAACGCTGCAAAAAAATAATAATGCCACATAATAAAAGTAAGTAGTGAAATGAAAAAACGAGGTCACTTTTTCGCATGACATTTCGATTGACGAGCATAAATTCTGTCTTGTGTTCCGTGATAATCAGGAATTGACCTTTTTACGGTCATTTAAACAAAAACTTCATTTTAAAATAACTTTGTAGACCTAAGAATGTAGTTCGCTTTAAAACTCTTGTAATAGTCTATACATTCTCATGTTTATGCGCTTTTTCTGCTTTTTAAATTCTATTCCAGCCATTTAACTCAAATCATCATCAACAGCATTTCCACAGTAAGTGACCAAATGTACATAAGTATGTGTAACAATGTTTTAGTCAAAATAACATCAAAGACAATTGAATTACATTTTTTTTTCGGTGAAAAAATTTACGTTCGTTTCCGGTTTGTGATCGCATGTCAAAGAAGAATTGGAGAATGTCTAAAAAGTTGGAATTAAAGAAAAAGTCTCGTTGGACATTGAAAATTTTAAAAGGCTATTTATATCTTCTAAGTGCATTATAATTTCAATGAAAAAAATTTTGGATAACGGAAATTTTCAAAGTTTAGTTGAATTATTCGAAAGGTATTAAATCTAGTCATTTCCGTTTGTTCGCGAAATGAACTCCTTCTTTTAATTGGAATTGATTGTCTGCCTAGCCTTGAATGGCAGCAAAGTTATCATTTGTTATCAAATGTGTTTGATTGAAAAAGGATGAGGATTATTATTATTTATTTGTCGACGTTACCGTCCGGAAGAATTAGTATTTTTACATGTTTTACTTTTTACAATGATTAGTGATACATTTCATATCACTATGGGTGACTTAGAATCAAGCTTCTAATCTTCAAATCTAGGTTTCGGTTAAATTCAGGCTCTCGTTTCAATCTTCTGTGGAATCTTCCTATTTCTCCCGCTACACTTCAAGTTCCTGACTCGTTCCTTAATCCAACGTTGACCAAATGCCCAATTATGGCTTGATCTCGTACAATAAGCAGTCGAAGTATCTAAACTTCTGAAAAAGAACAAATTTGGAAATGGATGGATTCGAACCGTGGAGGATGTATGTATTAATAGAATAAAATGATTTTGGATGTAAAAATCAGCAAAGTCAATAAATAAACATTCCTAGTTTTGTCCCCTTCATGTACGACACAACTTCATTAATTCAAGAAAAATTTCAAAAAACGCTATATCCCGAATTTTTTACCATAAAATCTCTTCAACAAGAAATTAAAAAATTGAAAAAATAATTGATATAAAATCGAAGAACCTTTGTAGGTATTGCCTGATTTTCTTCACACTATTACTGAAAAATGTTAATCACGAACAGTATCATTGTCATCTTTGTGGGTCTTAACATACAGCTTTAAAATTTATTTCTTTTGACATTCTTTCATGATTTAAGAATTGCACATTCCATTTTTTTTATACTTTACCTTTTTTATTCATCCAGTTTTCTTCTTTCTTTAACCGATGTTATAAGCTCTTATAATTTATTTGCGTTTTTTGTCGATGAATAATCATGAACGGAGGTTCTTTGTATGCTTGATGTGGACTCAATTTCACTCTTTCAAACCTCAGACATGAACAAATATTTTCTCTCCTCACAACAGCCACAAGAATGAGAATTAAAAATAAATTTTCTTTGTTTTTCGTTAAAATGAATTTTTATAAATTTTGACACAAAACCTCCGCATTTTTTTGATAGACAAACTCCCTGACATTAGCATGATATGGCAATAAGAACAATAAGAATGAAAACAATATTTTATTGGCATGCAAACAATGTTGTAAATCAATACAAACGTATACGTTACAAAATATCGTATAGCACGTAAAACAACGGACAAAAATACAACAAATCAATCGATTCTATGTGCATTTCATTCATTCCATTCACCCTAAAAATATAAATCATGTACAAAAAAATTTTTTACAGGTTTTTTACACACCACAAAAAAAAGTTGAACATATATTCCTAATGTGCCGTACGTGACCTATTCATATTTCCATCAATTTTTTGACGGACATTGAGAAATGTCGCAGAGTGAAAAGAAAAGAGAGAAATTGAAGAACAGAATTTAAAACACGTCCTATGCAGCTACATTTTAAACAAGCTTGTTGATTTACGGACACGTAGTGTGAATATTTTGAGAGTGTGTGACCTTAGAACTCAGTTTTTGTAAATACATTATTTTCCGGGAAATAGAATCAACATCAATCACATTCATTTTGAGAAGAAAAGTTTTTATTCCGCTATGCTTGTTCCGCATGATGTCTTAATTATGAATTCGAATGAAAAAACTTGTTTAATTTAACTTGCCATTGTTGATGTCGCATTAAACCATCTCATTTATGTTCATTAAGTAGAGCCCTCATTTTTACAGTTTTCAAGAGGGTGGGTATCAAATTCCTAGTAATTATATATGTTCTCGTCGTTTAAACTATTATTAACGCAATATTTCAATTTTACGCAAAAGAGATTTTTATAGTGGAATTAAAATTATGACCGTAGAATTTCCAACAACATATGTGCACCATAAACATGAAGATATTTAATATTGTTCGTATTTATAGCAAATAACTTAATCCTTTGACTGTGAAATCATGTCACAAATGTTCTTTGAATGGCCTTTTTTGTTATGCTATGATTTTATACTAATCATTTGTACAAATAAATATGAGAACTTAATTTTTAATCGGATGTTAACATAGAACTGATCATTTTTTGTATCGTTCACTTATGACGTCCGAAATTTGGACTAGGAATAATGATGATAGCTTCTTAAAAATAACATATTGACAACAGAAGTCCCAGCAGTCAGTAACTTCAACATCAATTAATGAAAACTTCACATTTACAAATTTTATTGCAAAGAAGTCTTAATAAAACATTAAAATAAATCCACATTGATCCCACTAATTCATTACACTCACAACATTTATGTGCTTCTCATAAAACTCAATTTGATTTATGTTGATTCAAGAATGCATTCTTTTGTGGTTGACATTTTTGATGTTTTTATGTTTCCATTTTTACCACGAATGGAAGATTTATCTTTGTGTGAATGATTGCCACCAGTGCAGTAGCTTATACATGGAAAATGCCAAATGGGTTTTTCCACATCATATTTCATACAACAGCAATTCATTTTAAATAGTTTTAAGCATATGTACATTATGGGGACTGGCTGCATAATTCTTAAGAATTATTTATTTAATAAACTCTTGATGGCACTGAACGATGTGCTTGAAATTTATACAATTATGAGTTTTTTATTCATGAATTGACAAAATTGAATGCTCTTTCCCTGCTACCATGAAATGTCAAGAAATCCCGAAATGTCTTGAGGGGAATCAAATATAATAAAATATAAGTAATGAAAAATTGTACCTGTTTAAATTAGAAATAAGGGAATCCCTTCTAATTTCGATGTCTAATAAGATTAGTTTTTTGAAAATGTATTTCTAAAAGGTGTGTCTTATTCTCCTCAACGTGCATGTACAATATGAAAAACTTTAATGTCTAATAGATACCTGCATTCATATCAACTGACAATATAGCAGTAAAGCACGAAACTATAATTTTTTCCCTCCTTATTCTTCTTTTTTCTATTATTATGTTTAGATTGATAGATTTGTTAGGAAGGCAGCTCATGTATTCTTTCTGACATGACTTTGCTAATCAGTCATATGCTGTTTATTTTTTAATTATTAAATTGATCGTGATAGATGTATTAATTAATGTAAAAGTAGAGGATTTAAGTTGGAGTAATAGACTTGTTATCGACAAAAAGCATCAAACGTGTTAATTATGCACACTTAACGAGAAATAATGCAGTTAGTTCAGCTAATGTTGAATAAATGGTTTGAAAAACATTTAATTTATGTTATATTATGTATTCGTATGAATATAGAGTTTGCTAACGTCTGCTTTGCACATTCAAGAATGACTGGATTAAGTTTTCAAAAATTAACAAACGAATTCTCCGTTTTATAAAATTCTTCCAACTTTAATTAAGATTATGAACCCAATTTAACACAATAAAGCGATCAGTACATTAATATATTAAAATAAATGTTTAATTATAAAATTACCGTGACTTCGGCTTTCTATTGTAAATTTCAAAATCATGTTCAGGAAATCTGAGATCTTCCTCCCATAAATAATCATCGTTTTTTGTGTTTTGTTTACTACCAGCAACTCGTTGAACAAATTTGTTCCATTTTCATTTAAATTTATAAATCACAAATCACTTTTTTCTTTTCAATTCTCTCATCATCTCACTCTTTACTGCTTGTTTAAAGTAAGGGTAATACTCATGATTATCTCAAATTTTGCTCAGCATGATCAATTATCATTCTCATGCCATCACGATAAAGATAAAATTTGACCCTGATTTTCATTTAAAATCTCTGAAAACTAATTTTAATTTAGATTGATTGAATATTGTTAAATAGAAGCTTTAATTAATTACTTTATCCATCAAATGTGTGCCTTAAGCGAGGAAACCCCTTTTCTGACATCACATGATGTGATTTTCGTGATTCAAAATCGTTGATGATTCTTTTAAATTTCTGAGATTATTCCTATCCTTATATGTTGCCAAATATACACACGTCTGTTTTACATGAATATAAATCTGTCTAAATGTGAGAAGGAAAAGCATAACAAAAAAGATTTCAATTGAGTCAAATTGTTTTGTTCATGAGGCGAAATTACCATCCGCCTTTGTCATCATCAGCATTGAAATGTATTTCCGATTTGGATATTTTTGTTAAGACGTTTCACTTTTGAGAATGTCTTAAAAGTCATTATGTAATTATATAAAGAACAACGATGCATGCATTTTGCGTTATTCTCATTTGTTTCTTTAATTTTAATTAAATGATTTATTCTGTTTAAATTGCACATAAAACCGGTTCTTCTTGTCACAATCTAGATATCTGACAATATAAAACTAGTAATATACAGCATAACTGATTGAGGTAATAATAAATAATGACATTATTAATGTTATGAAATGTATTAAACATTAGGTGTCTAGGCATATAATCATTCTTTACTGCTCAGATCATCAAAACTTACTAATTTTCTTTGCATCATTTTAGCGTTTACTCACTTATAGTAAAGACCGATGAAATCACCAAAATGCTCGTTAAATTTTTAAAATATCAGGAACCATTTTTTTTCATTTTATTCTAATTGTTCAGTTTATCCAAATTGTTTTTGTGTCTTTTTTGTGTTGATTAAGTTATTTAAAAAAACAAAAGTGATTATATATCAATTCCATAAGAAGCTGGCTTTACAAAGAACACGATTTGGTGAGTCTAAACCTTGTAGAATTGAATTTAAAATATGAAATGAGATATTTACACATAAATAAGTCGTCTTGTGAATTATAATAATTGGAATGAATTAAGATGAAAAGAAAACGTCTATTGTTAAGCAAAGAGCAAAGACAGAATGAATGAAGATGACGAAAAGTGAAAAACTCAAGACAGATCGTCTTAAAAATAATGAAGTGTTAAATTTAATGTCACGTCAAGGCATTTATTCCAATTCAATTTTCTCTTTTATTCTTTTTCGCTTAATAATACTACACTCTCATCTTATTGTGTGCTGGCTGTTGTTGAAGTAACAATCATGCAATTTAAATAATCTTAAATTACCTACTTGCCTATCTTTCGTGCAAAATGTTGATAGACATTTCTAATCTTGTGGATGTATACTCATGATTGTCCACACTATTAGAGTCTGCTGAGATGATGAAGATGATGAAAAGTCGCAATTCCATAATAATTAAATTGTGTGACTGAAAAAAAATCTTTACGCAGTTTAATGCTGGCCATTTTTCATGATTTTATGTGTTTTTCTCCTGTTTCTCTTCCTTTTATGTACATTGTATAGCAATAACAAAAAAGTATCCAAGAACCGAGAAAAGTATCAAGTCGCGACAAAAAATGTAAAATATAGAACACTCAGTGTATATATAAATTTGCAACAATTATAAGACTCGACTTACTGTGCGAACATAAATCATTACTTACTGCACAGCACAATGTTTGAGTCAGACACAAGCACAGCAGTTGAACTATAAGAACTTAACTTTAATGTTAAATGAAACAATCTAAACACAATGACTTTATATGCGCCCATTTCTATTGCAACTTCCGCTATTAATCTTAATTACATTTGATATTAGAAACGTTTCCCTTTTTCCTATCATTTCTACCATATCGCTCGCCTACGCCTTAAACTATATATTTTCTCTCTTTCTTGCTTTCTGCAAATAGCAGGCGCTAAGGTATGAATGCTTTCTAGTAGTTGTTTTTTTTGCAATAGTTGAAATGAGAACAATTTACATAGTTAAACAGTAAGGAACGAGTAAACAGCAAATACATTTGCATTACTGGCAATTGTGGAATAATACTGAAAATATCTTGAATACATTTGAGCGTGTATTATGAAAATAAATTAATGTGGGGATTTGAAGCATTGAACAGCACAAAAGTCGTTGAGAAAAGAAATAAATAAATTTAATAAAAGTTTTATTCGCCATATTCAGTCATTTCTTGCAAAAGAAACAAATTTATGATTAACTTCCAAATTAAGCTAACGGATAAAGTCGAAAGCTCAACGATCCATAGATTGCTAAAAGGTAGTGGAAGGCAACAACATGTACATTACTCATGCAGAAACATTAACCTTTTTTGAAACAGTAAAGTTTGCATTAACAATTAGCCATGAATCGAATAGGCAACATTAATCTCACTTTTAGGAAGAAAGAACCGCGACATATGAAAAAGTTTCTCTGCTGGATGTTTTTTTGTGAATAACGGATTTTGTTGGAAAACTTGCTGCTTTTGTCACTCGTCTGTTAAAATTATTGTGAATTATAAGGTGTGACTTTTATTTACGTTTACGTTTTCACAAATTTTTTGCAATAAAAAAGCATAAACTTAAGCATTATCTAGCACGCGAGCATTTACTAGAAGATTAACGATTACAACTAGCTGAAATGTGATATATTATTATGATAATCAGATAGTTCTCTTGTTATGCAAAATTACTCCATGCTATCTAGATTTAGGAAGTTATGGCGTAGGTTTAATTGGTCTAGTTCCAATAGCTTCCAAAAAAAAAAAAAATCGATGCTACTCCCACAAGATTACTTGACCTTTTCAATTATTGAGGGTTGAAAAATGATGATGATCACGAAGACCTCGACACAAAATTTATATGACAGGAATCAGTCACATGAATGTTAATTAATTACATTCTTTTGTCATCATTTATGATGATAGCTTCGCTCAAATGAAATGAAAGCATAACAAAAACATTCAACAGGTGAGGTGAGTATGTAATGGATACGCGTGGCTGATAGTGACATATGTCTTTTTGCATTAGGTTAATTAAAAAAATTGTATAGTATTATTTTGTGTATACATTCCTAGAATTTTCAACGACCTACTTAAGAGATTTTTTATGACACTTTTCTATTTCGTTGCTGTAATAATGGGAGCCACTTACTTGAGTTCATAAATTATATTATTGTAGGGATTATAGTTGAGGGCAATAGTACTTTAGCATAGATATATTATAGTCGTGTGCTTGTTCATATTTCAAAAGATAATAAGTGGATAGATAGATGGAAATAAGTAGAAGTAAACCGGAAATTCTTGCCTCACGATTAAATTTTTGTTGTTGTTTTCATTTCATTTCATTTTAGCATCTCGTCTGCACAACCTTAACATGCTATCAATATGTGCCTAAATTCAATATTTATTTAACGTTCTGCTTTAGTTTTTGTTTGTTTTATTTTATTCTGTTTCATATTCCATTCCTCTTCATTTCCTTTTCACATTTCAATCACACTGGATTTTTTTAGCACGGCAATTTGTGGTTTTTTGGAAATAAGAAACACGAGATTCAGTCAGATTGTCTTAATATAGAGTTTACAACAGCAGTGTTAAAGGAACTGTTGAACTTGTATCCTTCGTGATCATTTACTTGATCTAAATATGATTGGGGAGCGACGCTAAATTGGCAGCAATTCCCTGAATGATAAAGTATCGATTCCGACCAGGCCATAATAATCCATGACTCAGAATGCGTTCATTAAAACTTCTAACATACATGCATGCGATGTTTAATATTTTAATGCTCATAATTCGAGGGTGATCGTCCATAAGGCAGAATTATGATAATATTTTTTGCCATAAAATGCAGCGGTTCGAAATATGCTAATGTGTGTCACATTCAGTAGGATTACTCAAGTTATGAATCCACAAATATACAGTCTATATACAATATACAAATATTTCATTTTTGTCCCATTCTATCATAAATTATTATTTTTATACTTTATGCATTTATTATTAGTATTTGCATTATATTGTTAAAACGCATCGAGATAGAAAGGAGGAAAGAGCTGGATGGATGACATGTACAAACAAATAATTCAGAATGAGATATTTTTTTTGGGGAGAATAAAATTGTTTATTTATTTTGTCTGTGCATGGACGTGAAGCAATTTTTCAATTTTTAACTACGGGATGTTCATAAATGACGTCAGTCTAAAAATGGGATTTTTAAGAGCCTCGATCTTTTCATACAAATAATTATTTATAAACAGAAGGGATACAAAGACAAGAAATGAACCCTGAAGTAATTTCTTTTCAGAACATGAAAATGTCTTGTTAATTATTTTAAATGTGGAAAATTGCAGTTCTATTTCTGAACAATCTACTCACGACTTTATACTTTATTTACGGTACATCTTAATTAACATGTATTCAATTCAATGCCATGCTTTCGAGAGTATCTGGAAGTGATCATAAATTTCACTTTTTATTCTAACTACGTCTGCTGCTTGCTACACAACATAAAAAATTTGATTTTGATGCGCACACTTAATTAAATGGAGAAAATGTTCTTTTAAAGAGCATAAGTATAGACATAAGATCGCAATGATGATGATGAAAAGAAGAACGAAGAAATGTAAATTAGGTTGTATAAGCAACAACCATATGTTGTTGTATGGAAAAAAATAGTCAGTAAGCATGAGTCTATTTATTTTCATAGCTAGATTTATTTCAATATTTAAGTGATCAATATGCAGCATAACAAATGTTGGCTTTTGATAAAGAAATTCTTTTTATGGATTTTCTTAAGGAAAATTGGATTATTGATACATATGTAAATTATGGACTGTATTTATAGAATAAATGATTCGGAATTGTACACACATGTGTTCACGTCTCTATGATAAAATATCGTGCAAATATTTGCAATATGTTTATGAGCAAATATTTCTTATTTTTAAAATTGATAAGAACTGAAACTTTTATGCAATTTCCTCTCTATTGAACTGATGTCGTCATGAATCGTTCATTCCAAATAGTACTTAAAAGCATGTTCATCATGATTTAAAATAAATCTGAATATTAGTCAACCGGATTAAAAATAAATCCAGCATTAAAAGTGAGACTTAAAAAAATTAAGAACATAAATAGATATCTCTTACATTATTCAGTTTGGAGACAAAAGCAACTTTTTGGTAAAATCTTGTTAATTGGTACAAATTTATTGATAAAGTTTAATCTAATGATTCACATGCAAAATAACCCATAGTATCGTCAGAACTTATATTAAATATTTTGAAATCATTTTTTGCGTGCCATGCTTCAGCATCCACAAGTCTTGTAAAAAATAATGGAAGAAAATGTATTGGACATAATGCAATATCAGAATGAACCGAAACGCTTATTAAAATAATAATAATCAAGACTTGAACCGTAGTTCTTCATTTTCGTTGCGATAACTCTCATCATATTCATTATGTTCCATACACATTCTTACCATTTGTGCTATCACGGACACAAAGTTTTTATTTTATACCTGGCATTTTGGAGAATCTATTTTTAGTATCAAAAGTGTTAATAAATTAATTTTTTTATGAGCATAAGATATTCAATTAGGAAACTTATTTACATGTTAAAGGCGAATCACCGAACGTATGAATACTTTCGGAAGCAGTAAAATTCTTTTATATCGTCACGATTCTCCATTGTGTACTTATAGTTTCAATTGCCACCGTATTTTATTATACTTCACAACTTAGTCGTTGGTGGTCAGCTGTAAATTTAATTCTAAGCATACGCATTGCCTTAATAATTTAAAAATTAGTTTTTGTTGATTTTATTACTTCTTTTTTTTTTTAACGACAAAAGTTCTAATATTTTATTATACCTTTCAATTTTACAATTTATGAGGAACGCTGTGTAGTCCAGCCTTTTTCGGGTGTATCTTTTATTAAAGTCCAATCATATTTTGCTGTTTTTAATGATCCATAAACATGTTTCCTTTCAACTTCTTCAGTCGATGGGAACCATGTCCATCCTTCCTCAACTGAAATTTTCTTGAAGCAAGCGGCAATGGCTGGAAATAGATTACCATTGTTATTATCATGTTATTTGTGAGTGTGATTAATTAGACTTACAGAAGAAAACACACATTTGGAAACCAAGAGTTGGATTTCTGACAGCCTTTCCAAAAACTCCTGCAGCTCCGCAAGATCCAATAATGTAATTGATCCTTAAAAATAAGATCGCATCAAACATCTACTGGATTATTTAAAACTCTTATCTTACTTATCGTCCTTTCCTCTGAGATGACATGCAAGATATGCACTAGCTGTAAACAATGAAGCCATTCCCATAGCTGGTCCAATCCATCGAGCATAACGAGCCATTGTTTGTAAAGCTCCTTTTGGATGTGAATACATCAGAACATCCATTGTTGCAGCTGGAATTGCGCCGGCAAGCATATATTTATTAGTTGCTACCATTTTACCCACGAAGTCATCTCCTTCTGGCTTATTATAATATTGAGCCTTCGTGAATAATTCCATTTTGACTGGCTCCTAAAATTACACCAAAATAGAGACGCTGATTAAGTCTGTGGCCTTTTTAATCTATTAATCTTCTCAAATTCTAAATGATAAACATCATGTTAATCATCAGATATACTTGGAAATGTAGATAAATTAAGAAATAACTTACAAAAAAATAATTTTTCCTTTTGTGTTTTTATTATGTAAAAAACGAGCGCAGCTTACTCCCCTATTATACGTATGCGTAATACGTAACTTTTGAAACCGTTACACGTTACGATTTTCACACATGTACTTTTTTTGTTCATTACTTAATTAATTTATCTAAAATTTAAGTAGAGTAGTAATAATCCAATTCCACATTGAAACGATCTGCTCCCTACTCCATTAATGATATTTTTTTAAAAATTAAATAACGTACAAAAAAAATTTAAAAATTTGCAGGGAAAAAAGATCCAACAATTCATTTCTGGTTCCAATAGATTCTTATGACTGGATATGTGGCTAAAAGTGTTTTTATTTAGTTTAATAATATTTATTGAATTAACATCCGCACATTTATTGCCGGGTATTTATTGTGGTGAAGAAAATTGTTACGACATCCTTAATGTTACAAGAAATTCGCTCAAAAATGAAATATCCAAAAACTACCGACATCTTGCAAGGATATATCATCCAGATATGCGAGAAACAGGCGATGAGGAGATATTTAAGAAAATAGCTAATGCTTATGAGATTCTAAAGGATGAAGAAGCTAGGAAAGATTACGATTATATGCTTGGTAAAAGATCCAGTAATGGTAAAAAGAAGAACATGACATAATTGAGACTTTATAATTTTTAGATCATCCTGAGGCATATTATCAGAATTACTATAGGTATTATAGAAGGAAAGGACCGAAAGTTGATATACGTCTTGTCATCTTCTCGACTATTTCAGTCATTTCATTTGTTCAGTATTTTGTAAAGAGATCACGATATAAGGAAGCCGTTGATTATTTTGTGTCTGTTAAAAAGTACCGAAATAAGGCATTAGAGATTATTGCATCTGATAAATCCTTACAAGATATCCTAAAAGAAGGCAAGAGAAGTAAGTTGTCAAAGACTGAAATAAAAGAACTGCAAGAGAAGCAAATTAGACAAGTCATTGAGGAGAATATGGACATTAAAGGAGCTTATGAAAAGCCAAATATTTTTGACATTCTGTGGATACAGATAATAATTTTACCCTATACCTTAGCTAAATATATTGCATGGAATGTAACTTGGATCTATAATTTTACAATCTTGCGTAAACCTTACGGTGACGAAGAGAAGCTTTATTTAATCAGAAAACATTTGGGCATGGGAAAGCATCAATTTAATGCAATAGAAGAAGAAACAATCAGTGAATATCTTAGAAGAGAGTTGTGGAAAAAAGATAAATTTAAAGTATGGAAGAAAGACCAAGAGGAAGAAATGAAGGCTAAAATGGCAGAAAGTAATAGATACAAATCTTACCGTCGATACATGAAAAATAACAAGAGTCGAATTACATTTGATGATTAATTTATACATGCTTTTATTCCTTAATTTAACTTAATTAAATAAATTTTTTGTTACATTAAAACGGCAGATTTTTTTTTGAATGTTTTTCTACGTCAAAGCTTTGAAGATTTTAAGCTACGAATTGTTTACAACGTGGAAATTTTTAAATAATCAGTTTTCACGGTTTTAAACAAGTAAAATCCATTAAATATGGCCCAAGCTGCTTATCAACCTGTTCCATTTAGTCCAACTATGAAGCATAGCGACAGAGAGAGGTGAGAAGTCAATAAAAGTTCAAAATTTTTTAAGTATAATAAATAAAAAATTTATTTTAGATTCATTTGCATTTATCCAGCTTATATTGATGCCAAGAAGACAGTAAAGGAAGGACGCAAAATCCCTAAATCGTTGTGCATTGAAAATCCATCTTACCAAGAGATTAAAGATGTTTTGTCTGTTACAAACTTGAATTGTGTAATTGAGAACAAAATTTATCCAAGAGAACGAAGCAAAGAATTACTTCATCGTGGAAGAATCCGTCTTCAAATTAAACATGATGATGGAACTCCAATTAATCCTGATTTCTCAAAGAGAATTCAAATTTTGAAATATGTAGCAACAACCATTCCTCAATTAAAAACCCGTATAGCCAATCCAAAAGGTGAACAGCCACAAGCATCTTCAAGTACACAACCACAACATCAAGCAGGCAGCAAAAAGGGCAAAGGCAAAAAGGGAAGATAAAAAGTGAAAAAAAGAACAAATTTGTAATTTCGTGCAAGAGATCTTTATTGAGTTTTTGGAATATAAAAATTGGTCTATTCAGTTGCGTTTGCACTTTCAGTTGCGAGTAGATTGCTATTTAATCCAGCAGAGATGGCAGCTTGTTGATAGTCTGGAGGCATCATTGACAGAACTTGACTTGCTGTTTTCTTCAAAGAATTTGTTGTAGGTTGAGAAAGCATAGATATCTTTACAATTTCCATTGCAATTGGTAATGCGTTTTCACCCTTTGATAGCTTTTCAAGCATTTCAGCTGATTTATGTTGGAAGGCTGTAGTCATTGCTTGTCGATACATTTGTTCTAAAATTGTTAATGGTGAACTGGTTTCTGACTGAATTGATTGCGATAAAATATTCGGAATATCCACTTTGATATCATTCTCAGCTAGTGAAAGCTGTATATAAAGACAGAAAGTTGTGAATACTAAAATCTTCTTGAACATTTTTATCGTGTGAATTGCTAGAACTGAACTGATTAAAGACTAAACTTATTCGACTCATTTTATAGTAAAATTCTTATGCAAAATGTTTTTAAAGCAGTCACATTTCTCGTCAAATAGTAAAAATAATGTTCAAGGAAACACATTTTCATAAAGGTCACTTGAAATTTTAAAATAATAATAATAACAGCATTTAATGTTTATAAAACTTATATTTTCGTATTAAATTCTTCTAAAATTCATTTAATTGTGAATATTATACTGTGTGTAATGGCTGAACAATTAAGTCATGCATTCTTGGAAAATTGATTGGACGGAATGAAATTGGTGCAAGTGGAGGAAATGTTGGAAGCGTATGTGCTGGTGGTTCTGTTGGTTTTGGAGTGGTTGTAGCTCTAAAATTCATCATTAACCTTCCTGGTTCAAAATTCTCTGGGAATTGAAATGGTTGAATCGGTGCACCTAAATTAAGATTTCCAAAGTCAATATTTCCCAAATCGAGATTTCCTAGGTCAAAATTTCTTAAATTAAGATTGTCCAAGTTGAAATTATCAAAATTTAAATTTGATAAGTCAAGATGTGGAAGTTCTGGCAATGTTGGATTGTTAAGTCCTGGTAAATGTGGTGCAGCAAGATGTGGATCTTCTGTTGCCTGAGGTTCTTCAGCTGGTGCAGCTTTTACAGTTGAATCTTCACGCTTTTTCTTAATGATGACTAAATTCTTACTAAGTTTCTCGAATGGCATCATGTTAGGTCTGATTTGTCTTAAGAATCTCTCTTTTGTTGCTTCTTGCATCAGCAATTCATATTCCAAACCGTTCTTATCACATTCAGTCTTCATATCAGCAATACATTGTAAATCTACTTTGAAATTATTTTTTATTATTCACTGACATTGTCATCATGTCCTGTTTAAACTTACTATCTTCGTCCTTAATGCTACATTCGCAAATGCATTCATCTTCACAATAGAATCCATCACAGTCACAAAGTCCACAGACTTCTCGACAAGAATTTTCTTGTTCTATATAATTACTTTTTACAGCTGGTCCTGTTAAGACATTGCTGAGTTCGAAAACCACGACTAATAATACGAAAAATAATTTAACTGACATACTGTCTGATTGCACTACTAACTGCTTACTGATGATTATCTTCCGCGTAACGTCTTATATTTCTTGTACATTTTTAGCGATGGTCAGCATATTTTCCTTTTTTATGTATACTTTATGGACAGTGTATTCAAAATTCAGCTTACACGTGACATTGAAAGCTTTTTTTTAATGAATCAGAAGTAAAGAAAAAAAAATATTTAAAGTATTTTTTATGGAATTTCTCTTTATTTGTTCTCATTTCCTTTAATAAATTTTCTTAACAGTACAATGTTCATGAAATCTTAACATCATAAAGTTACATTTGTAGATTTTTTTTTTGAAAATAAAAAGATTTTTTCTTTTTCTCTTATAAATTATTAAAATTACAATAAGTAGATTTCAAATTTGTTTTGCTTTTCTCTTTAACCACAGACTTTTAAGCATTCAATTGTCTTGTGAGTATTGTTTTAGGGGCAGTTTTTCATTTCTTTTCTCTTTTACATAAGATGGCAGTAAATCAATTTAGACTAAAATCTTTTTAAAAATCGTTCATTTACAACAAAGCTGCGCATTATACGAAAACATTCAATTGTTTTGATATAGTACGCATTTTACATATTCGAACATAATACGCGCATTTTATGCGCAAAACACATTAATTTATATAAGGCGCACATTCAATTTGCGAATTTCTGCATAATTTATGATTCAATGAACGATTTCCAAAAGTCTTTGACAAACAAAATGGATGAAACAGAAAAGGGATATAAATTAAAATTTAGATTTTTACGTATTTTTATATGGAAGGAAGAAAGCGGAGACTGACGACGAAAGTTTTGTTCTTTTGAAGAATTTGGAATATTTACAAAGAAATTATATAATATTAATGTAATTAGGACAATAGAATGAATTAATCACTTTTTTCAAAAAATTAAAAAAAAAATTACGATCAACTTATTTCGACATCATGTGCAGAAATAATAATTCATCTTTTTTAAAGTTAATCAGTTGGAGGAGCCTTTGTGTGTTGCGAGCAACTTTCGACATTTTCAGGCCAATCACATACATTTTCATTTGGATTGAAGACTAAATTTACGGGGCACGGCATGTGGTGTCTACGTTCACCTTCACACATATAATAATGTGTGCAGTCGAGTTTATCAGGATGATAACTTATGTGACCGTCTTGTTCTCCACAAGTAACTTCATTTGCTGTTGATCCAAAAATAATTGTTAAAAGTGTTTTAAATTTGGAACTGATTGTAACTTACGATCTTTGGTTGTATATTTTCCATTTGGATTGTATGACTCATAGGGACCATCATATTCTAGTTCAACTTTGTAAGTATCAAGTTCTGTTTTAAGTGTATTCAACAATGGATACTTTCCAGCTCCACATCTTCCACCAAAATCATCCATATCGATGGCATAAACCATAACACCGCCATATCCATTCTCCTTGAGCCAATCCATCTGAAATGTTTGATAATTAATTTCTATTTGTTCTACAATATATTTAAACTTTCTTTACCTTAGTCTTTAAAGATCGTTCGTCATCAAATCCAACCCATTGATCATCACGATAAGCAAATGGAACTTGTTGTTCTGAATCCCAAACTAATGTTGTATTTGTTTGAGCAAGGAATGAGCAAACTTCATAGTAAGCAAGAAAACCGGCTTCATTTGTGAATTTGCCAGCTGCTCCTCCTCCACTAGCTGGTGCTCCAATATCGAACTGTGTATCATTGATCAATGTGAATGATCGTCCATAAGTTGGCATTCCAATTATTAATTTTTCTTTTGGTGCTCCTTGTTTAATCCATTCGCGTGCACTATAATCAACAGTCAATTTCTTTTGATGTCCTGATGCTGATTCGAGTGGGAAAAGTGGTGAATTATGCCCAACTTGTCTCTCCCATTGTCCATGGAAATCATAAGTCATGACATTAATAAAATCGAGATATTTTGAAATTTCTGGCACATCATAACCAGCTGCAATGGCTTCGAAAGATGCAGGCACAGCAGCTGTAAGTAAAAGTCTTGGTTGTCCTGATGATTTAGCTTCTCCTTCAAAGGCAATTCGTAATTCCCGGACAAGATTCAAATATGCTTTACGATCTTCAACTCCTCTTGGATATTCCCAATTGATGTCTAATCCATCTGTTATAAATTTATGTCTTTTAATATTTGAGTTTATTCGCTTTCATTTTCACTTACTGAATGTGTATTCTCTTAAGAACTCAATGGCTTCATAGACGAATTGATTCATACGATAGACATTTGATGTTAATTCTTTGAAAGGTGTAGATCCAAATGCCCAACCTCCGATAGCTTAAAATTAATTATTACGTTAGATATCAAATAACACATTAAGTATTAATTAACAAACCTAATAAAACTTGCATGTCAGGATTCTTTTCACGTAGTGCTAAAACTTGATCGTACATGTCAGGGTCATTGTCGTTAGCTTCACTCAATTTGTGGTCTTTCAATGTTGCGAATGCGTAAACCAAATGAGTACACAAGCTTGGATCGACATCTTTAGGCTCAAATTTGCCAGCGCCTGGTCTCTTCATTGACCAACTTGTATAGTAACAGAAGATTTGTGCTGGACGTTCTAAATTATTTAAAGGAATCAAATTTAAGGTGTGCTTTAAATGAAACTTATGCATTGCTTACTTCTTGTGTCTGCTTTAGCTGATCCTGGCTTAACTTTCTTGGTCTTCTTTTCTGGTTTCTGTACTTTAGCAAGCAACTCAGCAACGTCAATCTTAATAGGCTCTGGTTTTTCCTGTAAGACAGTTCAGAAATGAATATCAAACTAAAGCTAGTAATTTAGTAAAATATCTTACTGGTAAATCATCGAAAGTAGCAGCGACCTTCTCCCAATCGACATCCTTTGCATCCTTTCCACGTGATACTCCTCTAAGTTCTTCACGCATAGCACCAATCAATGGATATTTCACATTATTACCACAAACTGTTCCTGAGAAATCATCCATGTCAACGGTCCATCTATTAAAAATAAATAATAGTATTAAGCCACTGACTAGTAAATCCATAAAATTTCACTTACACCATAGCACCACCATAACCGCTAGATTTAATCCATCTCATTTTATTTCTTATTGCTCTTTCATCATCAAATCCGACCCATTGATCTCCATCAACCATGTAAGGAACTTTCATTTCTTCATCCCAAACATAAACAGCGCCATTATTAAGCATCTCACAGATTTCATAATATGCAAGAAAACCACTTTCTTTTGTGTAAACTCCTTCACGTCCTCCACTGGTGGCAGGTGAATTTGGTCCATGCTTATCAGTATTTGCTAGTGTGAATGATCGACCATATGTTGGCATACCAATGATTAATTTCTCTTTGGGTGCACCTAATTTAACCCATAAGCCTGCAGCATGATCAACTGAAAGTTGTTTACGCCATTCTGAGTCTGTTGATGGCGCATAAAGAGGTGCATTATGTCCAGTTTCTTTTTCCCATTTACCATGAAAATCGTAAGCCATAAGATTGATGAAATCAAGATAACTAGCAACAGCTGGAACATCATATCCACCGCGAACGTTGTCTGGTCCAACTGGCACAGCTGCTGTCAATAAGAGACGAGGTTGATGAACTTCTTGTGATTCTGCTTCAAAGGATTCTCTCAATTCTTTCAATAAGAGAACGAAATTTTTCTTGTCATCCGAACCCTGAATGGAATTTTTATGAGGATATTAATGAACAGTAAAAGTATTTTTATAGGCACAATTAACTTACAGCTGGATATTCCCAATCCAAATCAAGACCATCTATAGGGATTAAATAAGTATTTTATTATGCATGTTATGGATATACTGAAAACTTATAAGCTTTACCAAATCCACGCTGTCTCAAATATGGAATTGCTGAAAATATGAATGTTTGACGAGCGAATCTTGATTTTGACATTTCCTTGAACTTTTGTGTACCGAATGACCATCCTCCAATAGCTAATAGAACCTAGTTTTCAAAATGTAATGTAATAGCTATAAAACTTAATTATGTTGGACATTTACCTTGAGACTTGGATTAGTCTTCTTAAGTCCAACAATTCTTGAATACAATCCAACTTTTCCATCTTTAGTTTCGTCATTGCTTTCAAATGAACTCAATTTTCCTTTCTTCAACCACCCGAATGCAAAAATGATGTGGGTACAAAGATCAGCTGGGATGTCTTCTGGTACGAATTTACCGATCTTGACACGATATTGTGACCAATTTGTATAGTAACAGACAACTTTATATCCATCCTTATCTTTAGCTTCCTTTGATGTTGATACTGAATTATCAGAAGAAGCTGAAACAGCAAGAGCTGACGATGGTTTTCGTGCTCTCACTTTGAATCTATTTGTGGATGGTGCTGGTGCCAAATCACTTCTATCTTGAGCTTCTTTCTTGACTGCCGAACTTGTCGATCTAGTGACATTTTTAAATGATGAAGATTTCTCTGTATTTTTATTACCTAAGGTAGTTGGCCTTCGTATTCTCCTCTTTTCTATAATTGTATAAGAAGCACAGATGGAAATTAGCTATGTCTATGTGTACTTTTAAAAAAATAGATCAACAAATATTATGTAGAGAACAGAAGTATAACAATGAGTCATAAAAGTCTGATTGTTACTCAATGCCATTCGAATGCATGTGAATTGTTTATAGCAGCATATTGAAAAAAATTAATTTCATTTTAAAACCGTTTTCGCGCTCTCATAAAAAGTTAATTGGCTTTCAAGTCTCAAGAGAAATAAAATCTTAATTGTAATGCAATTTTTGTGTGAAGAGAAAAAGGGAATTTTTCAAGTTTTATGTATAAATAAGCAGCATAATGTATGATATAAAAGTAATTTTTCAAAATCTCATTACAATAGAAGCATTACATTATAATTAATAGCATTCAATGAACCACATACACATATTATTATTGTGGATGCTGACTTCATGCAAAACTTTTTTGTTTAATTTTTCTCAGTGTCTTGTTTACGGAGCAGTTACTTAAAATAACTGCTTGCTTGCTTACCTTGAGCACTGTCTGTTAAATGTGAGAATATGAGCAATAGTATACAGGCTAGAAACGCTAATCGAATCAGTCGTGGTAGCTGAAAATAAACAACAAAAAGAGATGTGATAAAATAAATGGCTGAAATTTTAATACTTTTTAATGCAACTCCCGACGATGAAGTTTTCAATACGATAGAAAGGATGTTCAATGCTTATTAATATTTATGTCAAAGTTTTTGCAATAACATTTTTTGCTGCTTCATCCTTCTCATCAGAAAATAATGATTCTCAAACAGTAATTATTTTGTCTTACTTTATGGAATGACAATATCAAGATTTATGCTTGTGTGTTGCAAGCAAGGCACGATCACGAAAAATTAGCAATTCTTCCATCTATCTTTATTCCATTCTATCATGTCTCAATTGATGATAACATTCAATGCATTTCACAACCTCAATTCACGTGAATGCATCTCATTTTAGGTAATGTGCAATAATCATAATGATGCTGTTGATGATGGAAAACGTGTTTTTACTGTCGTTCTTAATTTAACCTACATAAATGTCATGCAATTTAAGAGGATAAACGCTTCGATTCATACAGCTATGTACATCATTGATATTGAGTACTCATGAAATAAATATTCAATAATAAATTTCAATAGTTTATCCAATTTTATTAATGAATTAATAACAATCCAGACAGGCAGACGCCATCGATGCGCCACAATGTGCTAATTGTTTTGAATTCTTCATTGGTCAATAAACTTTATTTGTTGCTTCATTAATCAATGAACTTTTTCGGACAATTCATAAAATGAAAAAATAGAATTGCTGCAACAATAAACAACAGTGAGTGCCATAATGTCATTACATAAAGCAACTGCTTTTACATCGAACAAATTTTATATTATTAATTCATTTCATTCATTTCTTCTGTCTGCATTACCGCACAAAACAATTAATTTTTAATACAAAAAGAAGAAGGAAATTGTTTACACAAGGCGAGATGACAAGCATGTCTAAAATTAAATTTTCTTGAATATTTTATCATTTTGTGAATATGCAAAAAAAATGACACGGCGACATTGAAATCTTTAACGGACACAGAAATTAAGAGATGAAAAAGTTATGTAACTTGACAAGCATTTAGGCAGAATTATCGAGAAATTTTAATGATAATGCAAAACTTACTGTTATGTATACTTCATTCCAATGAACTATAATTATAATCGTTTATTGAAGCAAATTAATAATAAATATAATTTCCAATAATTATAGAAATCTGAGTCGAGGAAATGATAGCAATTGGATTCAAAACAAAGCATGGATTTTAATGAATGCCACGGTTGCAATTAATCGCAAATAATCCATACTTTCTGTAAATGCACTTTAAATTATCAACAATTATTGATTAAACATAGCATAATATGCTTTATTATTGACATTGTACTCGATTGATGTGAAATTGCTGAAACATCTATCCACTGTAACCTTTGGAACTTACTATAATTCCACATTTGCTATACTCTTCTCTGTAATTTACTTGCTGGCTATGCTGCATGCTTATTGTCATTTTTAGTTTTTTTTTATCATGATTGTAAACATCAAGCTTAAAGGAAGGAGATGACTTTGTTGAACACAGTTATGAAATCACGAGGAAATGATTACTTCTTGCAACTCAATTATCTTCATTACGGAAAGTGTAGAAAATCGAGATCATTTTAAGCTTCTTCTAAATTAAGCTTGCATGGAATTATGATAATAACTTTCAATCTTCCGATATTAAGAAGAACACGCAAAATTAATCAAAAGCTTTTCAGAGCATTAAAGAAAGCTAGAGCGTAACATGTTGTACATAATTTACGGAAATTAGATCAATGAATTACCAGGATATGACTAAACTCGTTATTCTTGCCAGCATTATTTATTTTCGATTGAAATACCTTAAAAAATGTGTGCCACATGCAAACATCAAGTTCACACTGACTTCATAAGTATTCAAAAATCATTCATCAATTTACTTCGAATTTTAATTTAATAGTCATTTAATTTTATTTATGGATCTTAAAGCCTGGGACATTTTCTCTGACATTATTGATAATAAAATAAAACTTTTATCCATCAGTTGCTATTATTGAATAAAATACTGACTTACGAAGAAAGATGAGATTATTATCGGTACTATGAATGGTTATTTTAAAGCAACAATATTTTGTCACACACTTAATGACTTGCATCGTAGTTGATCAGTATCGTGAGGTGGAAGTCGGGTCTGCATGAGGAAATTAGAGTTAATGTATGTCCATAATAAAATCAAACAAAAAAGGAAAAGACATGGTTTTGTAGATATTAATTTCTCATCCATGTTCCATTCTCTAATATCCCTCGTGGAAACCTTACAGTGTTCAATAAAATCAATTAATGACCTGCCATGTAGTTTTTAAAAGCTTTACAGTTATTTATGAGTCAAATGATTAAGTGCGTGAATTGAAAGGGCATTAATTTAATAGCTTCCTCATTTCTTCTCTAAAATGCATGCTTAACAATGAAGAAGCAGCCCAAATGAAGCATGTTGTTGCATGCTTCTTTTACTTAACCTTTTGATATTTTTGCCGCTACAAATGATGCAGGCGAAGTGGTTTGTGAAAAGTTTAATGACCCATAAGATGATAACGAAAGTGCAAGTGATTGCCAAAGCTATTGTATTCCATAATGAAATTAAAAGAGAGATTTTGCAATGATCGTAATTAATGTAAATTACTTCACATTCCACGAGTCTTCATAATTTATGCATTCAAAAAAGATTTATGAATGGAATCTTCGTCTGCGACTCGTATAGAATTGAAAAGAGACTTGACCATGAAAATATTACTAACATGCTTTGTCTGCAATAAATTTGAAACCCTCTCCATGTTATTTATTGATAGCTACTAGCTACTTACTTGATAATGAAGTTGAACTTGAAAAAAATTGATTCATGTTCAAATCATATTTTTTTATTTCAATTAATAAATACACAACATTCAAATAAAGATTTCTTGTATTGACTGCTGAACGGAAAGAGTTTTAGTTCATGGATATTCATCAAGTGCACAAGTCTGACTACAATTTTAAATTCTAGTTTTTTTGTGAAAATGAGAAGGTTCGAGAAAATCGACTTGCCATTCGATCAACATATGACTGGGATTAACGGGAATAAACAAGTATTAATGAATTAAAAACTAGAAGTTTAAAATGCCAAAATATTATTAGTTTGCGTTGCTAAGCTACGACATTTTCCGCATATGACTCATTTTCTTAAAGTACGGCTTTCAGTTAAATTAATAAACTTCATTGCTGTTCAACATACCAAACTCTTTGGGACAAAAAACTATCCTTCAACGCTGTTAAAATACCAAAGCAAAAAAAAAAAACAATTTATAGAAGCAAAGTGAAATCCTTGCGTAAATCTCGTAATGAAGCACACCAGTTTAAATAAATCTTGCCATTACATGGGTAATTTGCGTCAACGAAAGTAAGAAATTTCTTCCAACATGAACAAGATTGTGCAAATATTAAGTCATTATGACTCAACTGACATATAAGATGACCAAAAAGCCGAAAAACAAAAATTGTGCGACGAAAGCGATTTATGTGAAAGTCGAGAAAGATAATTGTCTGTCCAGAAGGTTATTATAATGAAATTATTGTTATTATTCGTCAAAAACAAAAATTTTGCGCACTATATTAGTTAAGGTATGAAAATATAAAATAAGGAAGCATTAAAAAAAAGTTGAAAGTAAATTATGTGGGAATGAATCATGCTGTTTCGGTCTTTTTGTTCGTGCACTATTGACATTTTTTAAATAAAAAGCTTTCTTCTTCCATCTGCAATTGAATTTCGTAATGCTTACTTCATGAATGCATAAATTGTTGTTGTTGCACTTGCAAAAAAATTCAAAATTCTTTCTTCTTTCTCATATGTAACTTCCGTAAGTAAGTGCATAACAGCTTTCAAATTATATTCTCAATTTATATAAACATGCTCAGATGATGCTTGACTGCATTTTGTCGCGTGTGCAAATCTCTTGACAAGAATGAAATAATAAGCTGGAAGTTGCATTCAAATTGCGTAATGCCCTAAAGACACCATAAAGCTATTCAATTCTTGTGGCACATTAGATAATCTTTTGATTATTTTAATCGACTTCCCTTCTTTATTTTATTTTTCTGTGATTTTTCTTTTGTTTACTCTTGTCATACATACTAAGCGCGGCACTTCTGTCTCAAGTGATTTATAAAGTTATAAAAATAAACCAACACAAGATCTTATTTAAATTAACAATCTCTTATTATTATGCCAATAAAGCAAATTACCTTTAGCAATGACACGCAACATTAGCTTATTTAATCGATGAGCCGCATAAGTAGCATTACCATTTATTAATGATTTATTGGAGCTCATATGTTACACAAAAAATAATTGCGTAAAATCTTTTCATATTATACATTTAGATTAGATAGGCTTGTGACAAAATATTCGCAATCAACAGGCTATATGCAAATAAGTAGTCATTAGTATTAGGTAATTCTTTCAAGTCATGATTTTTAATTTTATTCAAAAGAACTCTATTTAGAGTAGGTCACGTTGTGTTCAGCTGAAATTACAACAATTATCTTAAGAATATTTCTATGTCTTTTATTACAAATATTGAGCATAAGCAACAGCACAATTGAATGCCATATAAAGTAAATACGGAAATATGGACTCATGAGAAATATTTGTCAAAAGCCATTAATTTTTGGATGAATGGTTTGGCCATGCTCATTATTATTATTTTGCAATTTTTCAGAGTTTGGAAAGAATTCAAGATTTTGTTGTTTTAATTAGCAATGACAAGTGAGAAGATGTTAATTTAAATGATTATACATAAACAGCAGTAAAGCTTTATTTTTTTTTTATAAAATTGTAAATAGTCGTTGAACAAGATTGAACAAGTTTCAGAAGTTTAGCAACTTTACTTTAATTCATGATCGGCATTAATTGAAATAATACATTTTGAAAGTAAAATTCAAGTTTGTTACATAAAACAATTATGAATGAGTGAAAAATTGTATGAAATGAATTAAGACATTTATAAATGAACGGCGTCTATCAACACTTTCAATACTATTTTTATTTTTTTTTGTGTATTTTATAAGACAAAAAAGTACGAAAATGGAAATTAACATTCTCGGCCTTACGTCATTAATTTTATGCACGATCATCATGTGTGTAGAGCAAGAATTCTCTTCCTTATTATTAAGTAAATTTAAACAACAAGGTAAACAGAAAAAAAAATTGGCAAAACATTATTATTCCGGAATATGCAAGCAGAGACTGTTTTAATTCAAGAAATGCTCTAATCAGCATGTTCTCCTCAATCCATTCTAAATACTTATGCTTCAGTTATATTTTTTCGTTGTCAGTTTATATTCACAAACTCAGTAAAGCGCAAGAAGAATGAAGTTTGGGCTTGGCATTTTAGTTTTATACTTGACGGTTAGTGTTGAATTACAGCGTAAATCTAATGAATAAAATTCAATTTTAATTTCAAAGTCTATTGAAAATAAATTTAAAAAAAAGTTTAAAGAAAATGAAAGTGATTTATTCAATCAGATCTATGAGATACATAAAGAAGCGAATAATTGTGTGCCACATTTTGTACTACACATTAATGATTTTGATCATTTTAATCACATTTTTTACAATGGTTCAGTTTACTTTTTCATTTAAAACCTTTTATTCCTTTATTAAAGATTTAATTACAAAGATAAAGCTGTTTAATCCATAAGTGGAAATATTCATGTAACTTCTTGTATGATTTTAGGTTTATACGGCTAAGTCATTATCAGCCGATGTCAATAATCGTAACAATTATAATGAAAGTAGCGATGTAATGGAACAACAAAAGAAATCCGATTTACTGCAAAAGGCGATCGACGTTCCAGAGATTAAAATTAATCTCTTACCAACGACAACCAAGACTACTTCCTCAATTCTTAACAAGCTATTGCCTCACGAATCTCTGAAGAAAGATGAACTTTCATTGGGTATTAAACGAGTTACATTACTGCCGCCAATTCCACCGTTTAATAATTTCATATTTATGCAACAAGATAAATCTGATGATAAAACAGAAGATGTGCAAAGAGCTGAAATGATTGAAATTGAAGTGCCTATGATAGGAAAAGAATATCAAAGGAGAATGAGAGAGAGGGCTGACGTTGATATAGAAGATACAATTACGAATAATGCAATAGCAGATTCTAATAATAATTATGTAGAAATTAATATGATGCCAACAACTTCTACAACGGTGCCTGACACTACCGAGCAATCAACTTTCATTCCTGACTTTCAAACCTTCAGAAACAGTGAAACAAATCCTAAGAGCTATCACCAAACTTCATCATCATCTTACAGCACCATCAATGATGTATCGTCTTACAGTACATTAACTACTACTGACAGCATTGAAGATATGCATGCAATAGAAAGCAAGTTAATGGATCAATATCATTCAAGTCACAACAGCGAAGAAAATGTTGATGAGAGTTTGATTGACAAATTAACATTTGAGATTCAGGAAGCACATACCGATGAGCCAATCTACACCAGCACGCATAAGAAACTTCAGCAAAAGTTTCCCTTCAATGTGAAGGTTGTTGTTAACAATGAAGATCAAAAGACAAGCTGTAAAAATAAGCAGTCATGCAGTCAAGTGAACTTTTCGAAGAAACCTCTCGACATTGACCAAGAATACTATAAAGATGACTCTGACGAAGATATATTTTTTAAAAATGAACTAGATATGTACAATGAGAAGCCCAATCAACTAAAATCACGCCGTGCTGCAGATGATGGATTTTATAGTCCATTCAATCCATTAAATACATTCAATGGTTTTTCCTTGACACCAGCCCCTCGATTTAGTGGAATTAATAATAATTTTAGGATGCCAAATATGCCAGTTATGAACAGAAAGCCATCGTTTCTTGAAAGGTTAGAAAACGAATCAAGTTTAGAGAAATCCGAAAGAGTTAACAAAGACCTGAATAATTTGATGAAATTCGTCGCAGTATGGGCTCATGTGGATAAATTTGTGTCTGAGAGAGCACGCACCGCCATCAAAAAATTGGCATATATGACTGATGAGGATTATGTAGATAATTTCATAGTCGGATCTCGGAAAAGAGTTGACAACAATCTTAACACTATTGCCAAAAATGCGGATGAACCTTTTACATGACTAAAGGCGAATGAAATGATATTTAGACGAAATATAGCCAAAAGTATTTTTAAGACATCTGTCAATTTTAGACAATTAAATGTTAAGTTTATGAAAAATATGTTTTTGCAATATTTGGAAGCTGTAGTTGAAAATTAATAAAATCAATCCATAAAAGCTCAAACTTTATGTCCTTGTGATTTATTGATCTATTTTAAATTACCTCGATCCATAATAAATAAAATTCAGAAGTGAACGGTGAGAAAGGAGAAACAAAATAATCATGATGTGAGGTATAAAGTCATTAACAAATTTGTAAGCGCTTGTTAAATCACTCACATTTCTATCACTTCCTATTTCATATTATTCAATTATTATTTCTATTCCAAACAAATTTGTTTCGTTGAAATGTTTGATAAATTTTTAAATGTTTTATATGGCACCACCAGTTTGATAAAGTCAAGAGAAAGAAAGATGAAAAATTGACTGAGTGAATTTTGAATATCTTTTTTCTCATGCGACAAAAGCATCAATGGCACTTTCACTCTCACAGACAGTATCATCTAATGAAAGCGCAGCACCAAACGATGATTATATTTCATATACAAAAGGAGACAACAGAAAAGAGTTTTTATGACATAAAAAATTTAAATTTCAAAAGACAGAAAAAAGAGATTCCGCGATTATTATTTTTTTTGCCATAGACCAGCTGATTTTGTGCTTCTTTTTAGAGACACAACAATGATTAACAACTCGTTGGCAATAATATTATAGTATAATTCACATAAATACAGACGAAATGTGCAGCTTCTCGTATATTTATCTCTTGATTAACTATCTTTGTTTTAAACCGCAATAATATGAGAAATGAGACGAAGAAGAAGACGAAAAACTTAAAACTTTCATGATATCAAGTGAGATGAAAAAGTAGAAATTTCAATACTTTTCGTTTCCAAAGAAATTTTCATCAATCTCAAATGTTTATTTTATTGTTTCAATTTAAAGTGCAACAGAAGTGAAATCTTTCTCTCCTCCTCGTCTCGCTACTTCTTTTCATTAAGCAAAGAGTCTTTAAGATATAAATTTATTAGCATATTGAACTTGAACTTATCGTAAATCGTGCATTTCTTTGCAAATTGGATAGAGAGCTTTTACTTCATCGGAACTGCATGTCATTAAATTTAACGATGCTTTAATAAAATATGCAAAAACTTGAATTTCACATCAATAAATTTGTTAAAAGTTAATGACATTATTATAGCTGACAATAGTCTATTTCTATATTGGGCCATTAATGATCAATTAAATAATAATAGATTTTAAATCATCTCCAAATTATAAATGAGCATGGATCTTTAATTATTACAAAAAGAAAGGAGTAACAAATAGGATAATATCATGTCCGCGTATTAATTTTACAATTTTATTGTTTTCCTATGAATAAACACGCGTCACACGCGAGCTAAAAGTAATTTTGTAAGGAGTGTAACATGCAGAATCAAAAAGAAAACAAAGGAAGAAAAATTGGAAGTAATATAAACAGACACTACGTTAAAGCTATCTAATTAATGTTATGTCGAATAAATTATGTATGTAAATGATTTGATGTGTTTACAGCCTTCTGGAATTTTTAATAGAAGAAGGCAGTGCTCTCAAAACAATCCGGTATTATTAAGAAATCTCGAACTTGTTTTGTTCATAAAAGTAACAATATTATTAGCATTAAGCTACACTCATTAGTAATCGAAAAGTGTTCAATTTCTTTCTTCGAAATGTCTTTACTTGCATTGAATGGGTTAAAGAACTTGAGCGTATTATAAGGATTAACATGACAATGATGATATTTTCTCATATTAAGTATAATAGTCATTCATTAACGCGAACCGTAGAAGATATTCACAATAAAGCTATTTGATGTTAAATAATTTAATTTTAATTATTTCTCATAATAATACATCATCTTCATAGTAATTAAGACACAATGCAACCTTAAGCGGGATTTATTATTAATCTATTCCAACTATAAAACAGTTCATTTCACACATTTGTTAATCTTATTGCCTCTCCTCAAACTAGTTCAGTTTAAGTTTCTCACCTCAACACAATTTATCTTTAGTCTCAGTTTGAGACTTTTTATTCATTCAAATTGTGTTCATTTTTCGCAAGACAATTGTTAGTGCTAATGTTCACTAACCTTGCCTTGCATGAACTCCGTGTGGCTACAAATGTATTAAATTGCCAAGTTTCTATTTGATTTACATGCGCTTGGTATGACAAAAAATAATTCAGATTTCTATTTTTAATTGCATTCAAACCGACTGACTCTGCGAAATAGAATATTATTGTTATAACAATAATGCTGCTTGGTGAAAGGACACAAGAGAATTGATTAACAATTTTAACGCATCAAAACATAAATTTAACACGCAAAAGCTGTCAGCAATTAAGTGTTATATGCAAAACATTAGGACAAATGAGAGTCGCGTGGACTTATGTAAAACTTATATTACAAGCGATTTAATGATTTCATCTTTATGCTCGTCTTCCCAAAATCACATATCTGGAGAGGAGAAAAATCGTTGACGTAAGTAGATTAGCATTTTCAACAAAAGTCATCAATTTGTTTATGTTTTTCTTAGGCACATGCCAATGAAGGTGTGATGGGGCCTCGTTAACACGACATTAATTATGGTGTTAAAAAGCTTTTACAGACAGGAAAATTTAATATCAATGGATTGGTAAATCATTTCGGTCGAGTTTTGAAATAAAATGCAAACGAAAGATGTAATTTGAGTATCCGACTAGTCAAAACTTAACCTAATTGTAGTTCTAACCTCAATATAATGGCAATAAAAATATTTCTGTGTTATTGTCTAGAGAATAAAGAGAATTTAAACAATGCATCAATTACATATTCGCAACGAACGGTTTATTATGGATTTCCTCAATGCTTATTATATTGTAGCATAGCATACGCTCTGAGGTGGCTATAATAAGAAAAAGAAGAAGTTGTGCATTTAAATTATATAATACTACAGTCATAAACAATGAAACTATATAATTTCAAGGAAGATTGAAAATTCTAAAGAAAATATTTGATAGACTAATCATGAAGCAATGATAAAGCTTTTAAAGCTATACTTACTTAAAAATGAAATTGGAAAAGGTGTTAACGAGAGAGATGCAGCAATAGAAATCATTAAAAAAATGTGTTAATGAGATGTTTGCTTTGACTTAAACGGAGCAACAAGAAATAAATCTCAAATGAAATTACCGAGTTAATTTGCATGCATAGACAATTTACACGATATGAAATGTCTGACTAAATATCTTGCATGAAACATTGACTTTTTTGAACTATAAACTTTACTTAACGAGATCTTATTGGTCGATAAACGTCATGATCAATGGACTTCATTAGCAAATGCTAAGTGAATGTTAAGAAATGCACACTATGTAGCATCGAGTATCATTTTTTAAATGTCAAACTTTTACACACTTGTTTTTCAAATCCAATATTGATTTGAGTGTTTGCATTATTTGTTATCATAGCACTTTTAAAACTTTTTGTCATTCTCTTGCTTTTTTTCATTCCGTGAGAAATTTCATCGTCATCCAATGAACGTCTGCCGTTGTGTCTCAAATAAAAAGAAAAGTGATAATAACATTTTAATTTAATTGGAAACAAAAAATGCTTAAAAGGTTTCACTTTTACTCATGGTTTAATTTAAATTGGCAATCGAATAAACTCGTGAGCAAGGTTAATGTTGACCACAATGTAATTAAAATGAAAATAAGAGTTACAATTATTTTTATCGAAAAGCAATTATCATTCGAATTGAATTTCTTCTGTTTAAAAGGGATATTAAATAATTATCCCATACACAATATATGCTGCGCATTATAAAATGCTTTTTTTTGAAGTTTGATGAAAACGGCAATTTTGTGTGATGTTCCTTAGCAAAAACTGCGGACAGAACAGGTTATTTTATTACGATCCTAGCTAATAAAATGTTAAAGCATCAAAACAACAAGGGAATGTGAATGATCAATAATTAAGATATACAGATGACTCACACACCATAACATTATACAGCACATAGATTTTTTTCACAATAGACCCAATGGTCTTAAAAATAAAGCGTGATGTTGATGGATATATACACAAGGACATACAAATTACTGCTTTTAAGATAGAAAAAATCCATTCAAGTTGTTCTCAGATAAATATGGTCAATTGTTTCCATTATTTGGCAGAGTTATTAAGCATTTGGATCGAGTACACATTTCTGTTGCATGAACACTAATATTTATGACACAGAAAATTATTTTACGCAAAACATTTTACGTTGTGACAAATGAGCTTTAATTTTTTATTTACTTGACATTTCTTTGCTGTCTTTAACAAGCTCCACATAAACTTTAGAGCTCAATAGCCACATTTAGATGAGAAGTGTGCTATAATCTTTCATTTTTACTTAACTTCGTTTGACATTACATAATTTTTTCTTCTTTAAGTGACTAAATATTTACAATGAACCTATAAAAATACATACGTAAGTGCATTAAAGTCAAAGCACTGAGATCATTTGGTGGTCGATGTATATATACTATTGTAAGTTTTTTAGCACACTAAAGTCATGCATGAGGAGAAAAACTCGAGACTTTGGTGGCACTCGCTAGTTTATTTGCTAAAGTAAACTTGTTGTTGCATAATGTCAGTTGCTGCCATAAAAACTGCTCAAAAAGTAAGTTCCATATTGAAAAAGTCAATTTTATTTAGTTTTAGACTTTTAATGCAGCTTTAAGTGAGTTCAAAAAACTCTTAAATGATTCAATCACTCAATTTACTGTTAGGAAAAATCGAATGATATCTTCTATTGGAACCAACTGACATCTAGATTCTCAGCTGTTTAATTAAAAATGCCACTAATTCCCAATATATTGTATTTTATATCGTTCAGTGTCATACGTTTCTAGAAGTTTAACACTAACACACTAGCTAGCCAAATAGTAATAGTCATCAAAATACAGATTGAAATCAAGGCTTAGCAATCAATAGATTGGCCGTTTTTGAGAGCATGCAAATGAGCTGAAACAATCGAATTTTTTTATCTCTCCATTCGAACACAAAAAAGCACAACACAAATAAGAAATGAATGGACGACGAAAACAACGGATGGCTGTTGGCAGAAATCCTTGAAAATTCTTGTTTGTCTCTCAGCCGCTCGTTTGTGATCATATAGAAAGATTTCATATGTATTGCATATTGGTATTGAAATTAAGTAGACTAGTTTGCTTTTACGATAGTCGCAGGTGGAACTGTTTTCAACGGAACTTCCTCATATATCATTCTTTCGATTGAATTAAGCGTAGCTTTTTAATAAATTATTATCATTTTTACTGCTAAATATCGATGACGAACTGAATTTTGACTATCAATAGCTCACATTTATCTTTGACATTTCGAGTTGTTAATCATTAACAGCTTATTTTTTAGTCCACAAATCACACAACGTATTAGTGTTGTATTGATTTTGAAATCTTTTTGAGACTTTAATATTTCGTGTATGAAAATTAATGACACAGACTTTATGTAGGCTACCTTTTTATTTATTTATATCTTATGACTTTAAAATTGACCGCAAAAAGTCACAATCTGCATCAATAATTTATATGTACCAAAAAAAAACCATGAATGAAATAAAAGCATTTTTCTTTCTTAACTGTTTATTTTCACGAATCGCAAATTGCATAATAAAAAAGTAAAATGAAACATAAAAAGAAAAATGTAGATCACATGTATGATCGAAAGAGCAATAAGTAATTGCGAGACCGAAATAAGAGGTAAGTTAAAAGAAACATTCGACACATGCATAAATAAAGTTTTTCCTCAATAAAAACGTGTGAACAACTTGATTTATTGATGCTTTAAATTAAATAATGTGTACGAAGAGATTTTTGTCCTTAAATTGAAATAAAACGAAGTAATTTTGTGGATGATAAAAAGCTTATTTCTTTCTATAATGTACACATTTAAATGGCATGTTTTATTGTGATAAGAATCTAATGATGATGATTGCATGCCACGCAATATTAACCATGTTAATTTTGTCATTTTCATGCGCGCAAATTAAAATAATCTGTTGATGAAATTTTGTGCACTCTTGGAACATTAAGTTGACTATCTAAAATCATAGTCTGCAACCATAAGAGAATGTTGGAAGTCATTGAACTAACGTTTACACATTACGAAAATATTTGATTGACATTTTAATGCAGAAAGCAAGAAACGGTAGTTGGGTGAAGTTGGTATTGATTTCAATTTACAATTCCAAACTTCATTAATATGTTGCGTGCGCAATTATTTAATTCCTACCAACGATAAATTTCGGTTTCAAGGAAAGCTCTCAAAAAATTTTAATCGGCTTAGAAAATATTTATTTTTGTTGCCGTATTTAGTTCCTGCAGAAAGTAATTATTTCTTTTATTGCAAAATAAACATGTGAAGTTTCTCGATGCAAGCCACAAAGTAATAATTGAATGAAAGTGAAACTTAAAAGTACGATAATCATAAAATTTTGTAGTATATTTAAATTTGTGAATATCGAATAGACGTGGATTGGTGAAGAATTTATGAGTGCATACATAAATGTAATTGTTTGTCACTTAGCATAGAAAAAAATGGTTGTCTTATGCATTATTCATCATGTGAAATGGCAATAAATTACGAATAACATGAATTTAATATTCACAACCTGCTAGCGTGTCTAACAATTAACTATGTCTGCTTAGTAACTTAGTAAGTCATTAATGCACTCAATCTATGGATGCATACATGAAAAAGGTTTGTTTGTTTTTTGATGAGAATATGCTTTTTTCCCTCATTGTATTCTAATTTTGTTTCTCTTCTTCATTTCTTTTTCGCTACCTTAAAAGTGAAATTTCATAAGGTTTTTCTTTATGCTTAACGTCTGCTTAACATCTCAACTCTTAAATGTGAGAGCAATTTTTGTTCAAAAAAAAAACTAAACTTAAGTTTTGAAAAGAGAAAAAAAAATGTCTATTGCATATTGACTGCTAACAAGTTTTAAGTTTCAACATGAGAAAGTTACAATTAGCCGCACACATTGATAACTTAAAACCTCTTATTCATGTGAAACAAAAAGCCAATGGCTTGCACTAGTTGGAAAGAAATTATTGAAAAAAAAATATTTCAAAATCATGGCTTGTAAGCATAAAACGTAGAAAACAAAAATTCGCTCAAAAAAATAAAAAGATTTAAATGCTCAACATGATAGAACCTGACGTGACTACGCAAATGAGTCAACAATAGGAAGTAAAAAATTTCTAACGAGTGTTATTCTTAATATAATTTTTTTTGACTTTCTCTTGATCGTGATCGATTGCTTGTCAGCTATAAACTTACGAACTAAATCCATTACGTGCACAAAATTCCAAGCTTAATTTTCATACCTAATGTATGTGCGAATTGTACAAGGTATTGCCGGACTATTTGAATATCTGGTTCATGAAATATCAAACAAAAATGTGGTCGCTTTTGTGTTAAAAATACACATTTTTCAAATTGATCGGATATAAGTATTAATAGTCTCACAATGAAGGTCGACTAGAATTTGCCTTTAACTGCTCCATCGTGTGCCTTTATTTTATTATTTGAGTTATTATTTCGCAAGTTTCATTTTATTGAATTCGCTGATATATTTTCA
This sequence comes from Chironomus riparius, assembly GCA_917627325.4. Lineage (NCBI taxonomy): Eukaryota > Metazoa > Arthropoda > Insecta > Diptera > Chironomidae > Chironomus > Chironomus riparius. The sequence goes on from OU895877.1 coordinate 60,203,061, forward strand.
TTATGAAATGAAACTAAAAGTTATTTAACCAGAATGTTCTACATCCATTCAAAACGTGCAAAACCGATCGACTCTTGAGGTTATTTTTTTTTTTTCTTTTCGGTCGTCGATAAGATCATTCACAAGAAATTTTTTGACCCAAAAAAGCACTGCATTAAGAAGATGAAGAGAAGAAAAGATAAAAAAAAAATGTTCGAGGATAAGTGCTGCAATTTTTTCCTCTACATTAAAACAATTTAAAATTTTCGCAAACAATTGATTCTGCCCTATAAATTTTGCTTTCAATTACGATTGAAGCTTTGCCTTCTTTACGCAAATAAATTATATTCTTAATCTCTTTCCTCCTTTCATTCACTTCTTCTCATGCTTCGTTGAATACGGCTTGAGATTTGTTTAAGTAATTTCACTTCAACAGCACACGTTTTCATATGATCATTGTGACATGATATGTAGATATTATTTAATAATATATGCCGAAGAGGTCGTCTTTTATCGCTTTTTTGAAAAAAAAAAACAAAAGTTTAAATTTCGATTTTCTTTTCTTCTTTAATATTTCATGCATTAATGGCTGATGATTGGATGAATTATGAATGATTAAAATGTCACCAAAACTTGAATATTTTTAAAATTTTATTCATTCTGTGCCCATCACGAACTATATTGAAAATTAAACATTTTTAAAAACCACAAGTGTGATGGACGTGAAGAAGAAGACTCAGGCAGACACATGTTGAATTATAAATGAGTTACAGTCTCTTATGCAAATATCCGTATTTCTTCCCTTCATCATGTAGAATAAGAACTATAATCATAGCGACTTAATACCTCCATTCATAAATATTACAATAATAGAAAATTATATTCACAATCACATTGTTTGATTTAAATTCTTGCATAACTACAACGAAACTGAAAAATTTGAAGGCTATCCTGTCATTTTTCAATTCATTGAAATTCCAGCAAGTCGCCAAAGTGCCTTTGCTAACCATCAAGCAAGGAGAGGCAAAAATTCAAATAACATAGGCGGTAATTAAGTTTTAATGACACGACTCTCTAATTTATTGTACTTGCTGCGCTTGATACTTTTTAATATAAAATTTCACTTTGCATCTTTCTGCAGTAGCTTTTAAAAATTTTCATGTGATTATTAGAATGGCACAGTCAATTTTTCCGATTTCAAAAAAATGCTATTGCAACTTTCTTTCATTGAAGTAATATCGAATCTATCTATTATATGGATTAATCTACATGACCAGTCTACCATAAACAAAATATTAGTTTTGAACATGAATACTAAAATTATGGAGTTGCATTATCTTAACTATTATTAATCCAATCCTTTTATGGACACTCACCATTTTCACGTCTTAATTTTTAATCCTCTCAAATTGGTGATTTATTTTTATTTGATATTTGCAACTGCACTTCAACTTTCTTTTTGAAATGTTAAATCAACAAACAAAATAAAAAAAAAAAAACAATTTCACCCGAGTGGAAAGTAGTCAGAAATTGATTTGTTACTACTGCTCTTTTGTTTTTATTTTTATTTATTTTTTTTATCAAAGTTTATTTTTCGATTCCTTTCCTTTTATTTCCTTGAACTCAATTTAATTCTCGTTGAAAATTATCAACAAGAAATATTTTTTTTTAAACTTTTTTTCTTCTCTTCTTGAGTTGCTTTCTGCTTCACATCTAAATCCACTATGATTTTTTTACGAAAAAAAATTTCTCAACAATTTTTTTTTACAAAAAAAAAACTTATGAGTGAGATTTGCGCAACACTAAATATTCAAATCCAAAAAAAAACACACAATGTGTTTTTAGAAAGAGAGACGCTTTTATTTTCTTGACTGGTCTCGACGTTGGTAAAATAGAGACTGAAGTGCTGTTTCTTGAGACAACAATTTCAACAGGCTGAAGCATGAAACAAACAGCAAAAAAAACGAGAAAAGCTTCATAATGTGTTTCTCTGTATTTTCCTATCAATGTCTAAGATTTTATTTTTGTTGTTGTAAACTATAATAAACATAGCTGTATACAGCAATACTGAGTAAAAAAACAAATTTAATAAGCTTTTAATATACACAATAAGGAAAACATGAGCTTTGAATTTTTAAAGTTTAAAGCTTTGTTTGCTACCCTACCAATTGCTGTCTTACTTCTTCTTAATTCATAATTATAAAACAATTGAAGAATCTATGGATATGTGGTTATTATTAATGGCGTATAAATTATTTTGAAAAATTCTCAAATCTTTCTTACTATCATTAATCTGCTGATAAGTTTTGATCTTTGGGATAATCAGTAGCATAGAGTGAGGTTCTGCAATTCCTTTCTAGCTTATTATTTTTTACAGAGTCAGATTCGATTATGCCTCTATCCTGTTATCAATATTCTAATCCGTGAATGAAATGACATCTTACTGATTTATTTTCATTTCCGAAGTCTAGGCATATTTGCATATTTTTATCTTTAATATATTGTATGTAAAATTAATCTTTTTACAAACTTAGTCAACAAATTTGAAATTTTAAAGCTGAATATTATAAGTAGCAATTTTGGAAAGCATCCCCAATATGTTGTGTATAATGTTGATGAAAGTTTGAGAAACATTAAATTACTAAAGTTTGAGAATCTCTAAGCTTTTGTAAATAATTTTCTAAGAGATTCAAAAAAAAAAATTTAAAGTCTGTCAACGTTTGTGTAATTTGCGTTGACACATGAGATAAGAGATGCATTTTGACATTGCCCTATTTTGTTCCGTTTCCTATAAACAATAAGATAGATAAAAGAATTTTTTATATAAAAATCAATGAACAACTTGCATTGCTGTTTATAAATTAATCTCATTAAAAGTAGTAAGTCATAGCAAGTGAATCTTTAAAGCTATGATGAATTATTTACAGTTTTTTATTATTTTTATAATTTTGAGAATCGGTTTTTGCATTATGATTTTCAATAATCGAGAGATTAATGCCAAAAAGCCGATAATTCCTTTACAAACTGAAAATGGATATACTAAAAACAGAAAGGGTCGAATTACAAACGGATATATTGCGGAAACAGGATCTAGATTTCTTCCATTCTATACATTATTATATGTACGAAGAAATGTGGCATCGTATAGCATGTGTGCTGGTTAGTTTTGAACATAAAGTTTTATCAGAAAATGTTTCAATTAATTTTTAAAAATACTATAGGATCGATTATTGGTGAAAAGTTCATTTTAAGTGCAGGTGAAAGTCCTAAATAAATTTTTGCGGATTTCCTGAAATATTTTAATCGATTTTATTTCAAATAGGTCATTGCTTTGAAAATTGTATCGAGGTGTTTATTTTGGCGGGTTTTAACAGCAGTCAGATTGATTCGTTCACATTTTTTGATCAAGTGCCATCGAGTAGTGTAATTATGCATCCGACATATAATTCAACAACAATAGCAAATGATATAGCATTGATTCAACTGTCAAGAAGTATCACATACGGATTATTGCTTCAAAGAATCAAACTTCCATCTTTAATGTCAAATTTTCTTAATAAAACCGGTGTCGTTTCCGGTTTTGGCACTTACTCTGATATTAATCCAATTACGTCAAATCTTCTCAGATACACATTTGTAACTGTAATGAATGGAACAATGTGTCAAATATCTTATGGATCATCATTCTTTAGAACTGAACAGCAATTGTGTGTTGATACAAAGGGAGGTCACTCATCTTGCTCAGGAGATTCTGGTGGTCCATTGGGAATATTTGAAAACAGCGAACTCACTTTAGCTGGAATTGTAAGTTATGGTAGTGATAAAGGTTGTGAACTAGGGAATCCAGAAGTTTATACAAAAGTTAGTTCATACCTTCCGTGGATACAAAATAATACAAACATTTAATTGTAAATAAATAGTTTATTTATGCACATCTATAACATAAATTACATTTATTCTTCAACCTCATTATAGCCTTTTGAATTCGTTCACAGTTTTCTTTCTAAAACATCATGTTGTGCATGTAAATTTTGTCTTTATATGGTGCATAATTTTTTTTTTGTGTTCACGTAAAATCTCCAATTTTTTTGATTTTTCATTTATAAGATAAAATGTTCTTTTCATCACATAGTTTTAATAAAAAGATTAATTAATTTTTTTGAAAGAAGTAAATTTTCATTTGATGACATTTCGTTTAATTTTTAATGTGGTCACTATCCACATACGCAAATAAAATGCTTAATATTGGCTGAAGAAAAGCGAGTCTTCAAATATCACTATGTATACTTATCGATGATAATAAATCTTGATTTAATTTAACTTCACCCAATACATCAGCCATTGAGTTTATGATATCGAGTAAAAGCTCCCGAGATAGCTGCCTCATTTTTGGCAATCGTGCAACTAATGCAAAATCATGTACAACCATTCTCAATGCATAGTTTTTTATGTCTGGAACATTCATTTTGTCTGAGGCTTCCAAGATTTGCAAAACATTCTCATAATTGATGTTGTTCTCAAGATTATGTTTGCAAAAGGCTTGAAGTCGATTGTTGGTGAATCCATAAAAACATGGTGCCTGAAATAAATACAAGCTGTCTTCTGTTGGCATTTTTGTTTCCCCGTAATAAATATATCTTAGTAGAGAATTAAAAGCTTCCAAACTAGGTTTAACATCTCCTATTTGTATATTAACGATGTTATCAGCTGGATTAAAGGATCGAAACATCGCTTGAAAGTAAGCACATCGTGCAGCAAGTATAGATTTATGAGCAGGAATCTGATGAGTATCAAGTACGAGGGTAATGTCACAAAACTCTTTGCCAGTCGATTTTAAAAATACAGCCATGTCATTTTCTAATGTTGTTCCAATAGATTTATCGTATTTCATATCAGATCCCAATTTATTTGGAACCAACTTTCGTCTTACTGTCTCAACAATCAAGCTTTTCTCAAGCATGGAAAATTCGTTGCTCATTACCACATCAAAGTAGTTATCATCCTTAATAATAAAACTTAAGCAATAGTCTTTGATTAATTGAAGACTCATCTTATCGGAATGATGTAAAGCTTCTAATACATTAGTTTTGGCAATTTTAAATTCGAGGTATTGGACACAGAGCTGCTCTAAGCGTGGAATATCAAATTGATGAGAAAGTAAATAGACTTGCATCATAAGAACAATTATTTTCTTGTTGAATGGATCCTTAAAGTCAATAATATCTGTGTAGATATAAGAAAGGACCATTTCGAAAGCATCTGGTTGGACAGTTGGAAGTTTTACCTCTAACTGTGGAAGTTCTGCTGAAAACGGTACGTCTGTTGTTCCAAATAATTTTTCAAAATGCACATTTCTAGATTCTTTAGCTGATATAATTTTGTCTTTTAAATACTGAGATCTAGCTGTTATCATAGCAATATGTGCTGGAATTTTTACCTCATCTGGCCCAACAATAAAAACAATATCACAAAACTGCTTGTTGTGTAGGAATTTCCCGAAGTCATCTGTTGAAATTTACAATAGATCAATTAAAAATACACAAGCATGTCTAATGTCTTAGCTTACCTGATAAAGTACATTTTGGGTAAGAAGAAAATTGGAAGCTATAAATATCGCCACTTCGTATATTCATTCCTCCACTTTCAATTGTTCCACCAAATATCCACATAAAGTCGTTAATAACAGCTGCAGCATGAAATAGGCGTCCAGATGGGCAATGAGAATCAGGAGCAGGAAGTACAAGATTCCAGACTTGTGAGTCTAAATCAAATGAGAAGAGATCATTCGGTAATGCTGTATCAGCAGCACCTCCAAAAACATAGAGAAAACGATCATGATGAACCATTGTATGTCCATATCTTCTGTTTGGAGTAATTCCTCTCATTAATTCATGAGATGAAATTTTCCTCCAAGTTCGTTCCTCAAAGTTGAACTCAAAAAGTGTATTTGTAATTTGAAGACCAGACTGTCCAGAAAAGACATACATACATCCTCTGGCGACAGCAACTGGAAAATTACAGCATGTTGGTGGAACATCTCCAGATTGTTTAATTTCTTCCCATTCCATAGCATTTCCATTTAAAGGAATACGCCACATGTCATTAAGTCTTACATTTCCATCATATCCAGCATAAATCCATAAGTAACCATTGTAAACAGCACTGCCATGAGCACTTCTAGCTGCTGGAAACTTTGTTCCTAAATATTTTCTTTCAAGCCACTGACCATTTTGGAATTTATATTCAAACAAATCATTTTTGTTTGTTAAATTTGAGTTCGAAAAGATGTCTCCTGCATAAATATTTTTAATTATAATCCTTCAATTCAATTCAATAATTTGAAGTATCACCTGTATATCCCCCAAAAATAAACATTGATTTTTCATAAACACATGCTGAATGATGATAACGAGGAGCTGGCGGTGATCCAGTAGAAAATGCTCTACCCCACGATTTGTCTTTAACGTCAAATCGAATAAGATCTTGCAGCATATTTTTTCCATTGTCTCCTCCAAATATGTACTAAGGAGAAGCCATAAACTATTAATTTTATGGTCCAGATTAAAAAGACAAGTTACTCACGATTGCATCTTTGAAAGCAACACAAGTGTGTTTGCTACGTCTTGCACCCACCTAAAAATAAAGGTTTTTGAGATAAGATTTACATATTTTTGTTTTGGTTCGATTCAAGGTCAAACAAACGTACAAATTCATCGACTTCGGGATATTTTTTCCACTGATTAATATTGGCACCAAAATTAAATTCACTACTTGTTGTAGAAACTATAGTCGATGTACTCGATTTATCACTTGACAAAAAGATCTTATGGCTCTTTAAAGAGGTAGAATGACTCATTCGCGACATTTCAAAAAAAGTTTTTTTTTGTTCTCTAAATTAGGCTTGAAATTGTTGCCGATTTTTGAAAAACGGAACCGTGTTTTGATTTATCTTTCGCCAATAAATAGACTAAAAGATCTGATTAAAGTTTAATCATTGTAAAATAATGTTTAGTTCAGCGAGAATGCAACAATTAAATTTCTTTGTAAAATTTTCACTGCTCTCCAAGAATGTCTAAAATAATAAGTCAAAGAATTTTGTTTTGTGGAACTAAGGAGCGCTTTTCAATTTTTTTTTCATTTTAATTGCACTTTAATAAGGTAATAATTCACATTTTACACTTTTGTATTTGTATACTTGTAAATTAATATTATGTACGATCAAACTTCTAATCCTCAAATCTAGGTTTCAAATAAACTAAGGCTCTTGTTTCTATCTTCTGTGGGCGTGATGTGATACTTTCAGGTCCGTTCTAACAATATTCCATTTGTGGGTAATCTTGTAGCTCTCATTCCTATTTCTCCCGTTACAATCTAAGTTCCTGACCCGTTCCTTAATCCAACGTTGCCCAAATGCCCAATTATGGCTTGATCTCGTACATTAAGCAGTCGAAGTATCTACACTTCCGAAAAAGAACAAATTTGGAAATGGCTGGATTCGAACCGACGACCTTCGAGTTACCATTACCAAATTTGAGCTAAGCGCCTTACCTATTCGACCAGCAAGGCACTTAACTGCATGGCGAATAAATTGATTACGAAACACTCTGGTAAAACTGGTGCTTAATAAGGTTAAAGATATATTTGGAATCATGAGATCTATTACCAAGAAAGTTTCTTTAATTTAATTGTGAAATTGATGAAAGTTTCAGTCAATAACAATAAAAGTAAAACTACAATTATTACGATTCAAATGCCTGTCAGACAAGTACGAAACAAACAATTTAAGTTTACAAATACAAAGATATCATGTTGTTGAAAAAACTTAACGAAACTTCTGTTTTCTGTTAATTCGATGAGATAGTCATGCGATAAAATTCATTTATCGTTAAGTTATTTGTTAAAGGTCTTTTAGTTGTTTTTCAACCGTTAATCGATAAACATTTCATAATTCTCTGCTGTTGGATTTTTTAAAGAGAAAAAAAAAGTTAAATCAAATAACAAGAAAAAGAATAAATTAATGTTGTGGAAGTAGAAACATATATAGAATAAAGTTTTTTTCATCGAAAAAGATATTTTATAGATCTAAGACATCATTTTCTTAAAGAAAAATATTGTCTTGTTTAAATTGATTATTTGAAAAGAAAAAAATTGGAATAAGAAGAAAAATTTAAAAAATAAAAAGTGGAAAAGTTTTAATAAAAAATATTGAAAGGCATTACTAAAATCTCAGTATTTGTGAAGTTTGTAAATCTAAATTCAATGTAAAGAAAGATTTTTTTTTCAATAACCAAATGGATATCTAAAGAAAAAAAAAATTAATTCAAATATGCTGGAATAATTAAATCCTGAAAGGAATTAATAGTGTGTAGGTGAGTCTTTTGTTAATATTTTGACAAAACAACTGCTTAAATCATAAGGGTGTTTTGAAAAAGCAAAAAATTTATGCAATATCCTTTCTCATATCGAGTTTAATTATTTCCAAAATGGACTAGAATAGGGAACAATACAAGAATATTTTCATAGATTTATAAATAGAACAAAAGCAAATATCAACAATTGAGGACTAAATAATATAATTTCATTATACATTTTAAAATAACCTATCCAAAAAGAGAGCAAAATATATTTTTTTTATGCTGCAGAATGGCGAATTTTTTTTCCTCTCGCTTCTCATCTCTCTCTCACTTCCACCCACAATATAACAAAGAAAAGAAGAAATAAAGAATCAGATGAAAAAGGATACATGCAGGATGCAATGTTGCCAGATTTATCTTATTTCGTCGTATCTCTTCCTTATATCGTTTCTTGCTTCTTTTCAATATATAAACATCCTTCTGTATATTCTCTACCGTTCTTTTTTATATCTTTTTTAATTTTGGTCTTCTATTGTACATCAAATTCAAAGAGTTTTTTTTTATTCTAGTGATTTGTGAGCAAGAGATTCAATAGATAATTTTATGAGCTCAGGTCAGGATTTTCTATGTAGTTCTATTGTTAACCTATCGCACCGGTTAAGCGTTATTATTCTCTTTCTCACCTTTTATTTCTTCCCTCAATTTAATGACATCAAATTAAATTGATTATAGAACAAGATAGAGATGAATCCCTTGCTTTTTACTCATCATATTCTTCTTCTTGGTAGAGTGCATGTCAGAAAAATTATAAATAAAAAAAATCTTGCAACATAGCATGAAAGTGCATACACACACACAAAATGTGGCCTTTAACTTGTTTTCTTCTCACTTCTTTTACATTTTTTTTTCGCTCCCCGTCTATTTTGTAACTTCACATCGATTCTAGTTGATGAATCACATATTTTCTGCAGTTGGCACGATTTACAAAAGAAATGAAAAAGACACAGAAAACAAGTTTTTTTTTGTTGTTACTTACTCATATTTTTTCTTGGACCTTCTTATAAAAATGGTTTGTTGCAGTTTTGTGAGTAATCATTTTCCATAGAATTGGATTTTGCATGCCTTAATATCTCATATTTATCGTCTGTTGAATGGCTACTCATAATAAGCTTAAATGAGCCTCAAAATATCAGCATAACATTTTAAAATCAGTTCTTCTTTTCTCCATTTGCTTTTTAATGATCGTTTGAGAAATGAGTACACATTAAGGATTGGTTTTCTGAAATGTCGGTTTGTTTAGGCTACGACTCTTATTCTTCTCAAAAGACGGTTTAAGAGAAGAATCAAAGTCTCGTCCACACATATGTATGTGGATATGATGTGGAAGTGAAAAAACCAACAATTTACAAGTCTCGAATAACAATAATAAATAAAAGGTGTAGCAACAGCTATAATGTGAAGAAAGAAGAAATAGTTGAAGAAAGAATAATGAAAAAGTCCGTTACAAATCATGATGACTTAGAGACAGAGCAACCAGTCAGCAGCACGAAATGGAAATTATTTCGATTATTTAATTTTTCATCTAATATCTTGTTTAGTAATTTAAATTTTTTAATTTTAAAAGCGAAGGGAATGAAATCAAAACTTGAAATTATTTCTTCTTCTTCTTCTTTATCTCTTACATCTTACCTCTAAGCATGACTAAATTTGCCGTTGTGCTTGTATTTTCATTATTTCTCAATATTAAACAGATCAACATTGTTAAGACTCTGTAATTTACGAATAAAAGGAAATAACACATGTCAAGTCAGAATGATTTGTAATTTTTCGAAGTAGATTTCACTATGTGCTGATGTAGTAGAATAATAGTAATCCTTTATTTGAATGCATGAAATATGTCGGAACAAAAATATAGTTTTTTGGATATTAACCTCGTCGGTTTTAAATCAAATTTTATACTGAGATATGATTAGTGATATGACAAGATTAGTAGAATAAGAATGCACGAAAACATAGCTTATTAGATGCTAAATATTCAATAAATTGAAATTCAATCAAGATAAGAATTGTCTATTGTTACATCTATCAAAAGATGAGTTGCTTCACGCCCAATAGCAATTTTTTATTTTTGCCAAAATAATTCCTCGACATGGATGTAATGAAGCCTTAAATGATGAGATAATTTTACATATCTCATGGACCTTTTTTCTGTCTGACTATTCTTCATACTGCTTGCCGCAGGATGTGAGACATTTTAAGAAATTATAACATTTTGTTTTTACTTTTTTACATGACTCCCACTGAGATTTCTTCATGTGAACAGCAGCAGATGAAACGCATTACTTAATGAAGCAAAATGAGACTTTTGAGAAGTTCTCATTTTTATTATATTACACTTGATTCTCATATAAAAGCATTTCCTTTCTAAAATCTTCTTTAATATCATGGAATTAAAGTTATCATTGCACATGTGCAGTCTATGCTTTAAAGATGTTTGTTGACAATACAATTTAACCGTTTCATTCAATTTTCCACGAAATGTCTTTAATCTCATTTCTCATAATCTTAAATATGATAAAAAAATCTTGTAGCGACAAGTTTTTAAAAACACGAAACATGTGTGCACAGTCATTAACTTGCATTTTCAAAGAATTATCTCAAATGTCTTCTTCTTCTACTTTGCCTTATTTATGTTCTTTTCATAAAAATTTCTTTGTTTCAAGTTCATAAAAAAACACATTCTGGCATATCTCAAACAAACATAACATGAGTTATTTGCTAATGCATAACGATAAAGCTGTGATGATGCTTGTAAAATATGCTACTCAAATTTCCAATGAATCACCTAACATTTTGGAAGTGTGGATTTATTCAACATTGAGATAATCCCATATTAAAATAAATTCATCATGATTAATGCATTTTCAATGGTATTCTCGTCATAATACTTTATGATCACATTGATGTCGTGCTCATAGATTATTTATAAACATTACAAACTCGACAATTAAGTACAGCATTTGTAGGAAAAATAAATCAATCTTAAGTGAAGTCAATTGGACAAATTTTTATTCATTTTATTTTATATTCTCATCTATTGTTTATTTATTTTCTCACTATTAGCTAAAGCATGATGATGTTGATGCTCATTGCAGCGTTAAGAAATATTTTGTATTTAATGATGCAAGAAGAAAATATTTTTCTACAACTTTATTTTTAGTAATTTTTTTCTTCATCACAAAAATGTAAATTATACATTTTAAAGAGATTGGTATGACTGAATAACTGGGACAATATTAAGTTGGAAAATGACACGTTTTCAAGAACTTAAGTTTCTCGTGAAGCAATTTTGTCGCTGCTCATAAAGACTCGAATAATGTTTAAAATATGAGAATTAAGTCAATATAAAAATTTCGAAAATCACTAATTGACATTTTCTTTAATAATAAACTTTCACGTCAGGATTTCATCAAAAGTGCTCTTTAATCACCGAACAGAAAGTCGAATTTTCATGCTTGTTCATGCAGGAAATCCAACTCTTTAATCCTAATAGAAATATTATTTCATGAGAATAAGGCATAAACATAAGCAAATATGATGTTAAATAAATATACATACCAAGAGCTTATTTCCCATACCAACATTATTCTTTGCTTTCTTTCTGGAGTATTAAGCAGTTCTTAATCTGACTACATATACATATATTTCTTCTGTCCCAAATATTTTTCTCTCCTTCTTTTGACTTTCTTTTTCATGCTTCATAACAATATTATTGATAATTTTGTTGGCACTCTGGCGAGCAAGAATCGAGGGTAAAGGCTTTTTTGTTGCTTTTGCTGCTGTTGTTTGTTTCTGTTACCATAAATCACATAAAATTAAATAACATTTTTATAAACCAAAGATATACATAGTCAGTGTTAGGGTTATTGCCATTGCGAGAATTCATTTTTTTTCTCTCAATTCTTTTTACAAAACTTTATTTATCAACCAAATGGATAGTCCATGAAAAATAAGGATACGAAGCAAATTTATTTAGCACTAGTTTTATATTTACATCATCAGCTGTGCTTTATTCATGAACATGGAATATTTCTAATGCATTTATGCATGCATAGAAATGAAACATAAAAAAAATCTATTAGTTTATTTTTGAGTATTTCCATTTTTATTAGGCAAAAAGCAAGTGCGCAATAATATGAGACAACGAGAATAATAAATAATGACACTAGTAGCTGTTGCAATATATAAACAGTGAGAGCGAAAATGGTATGTGTACATAGAAAAGACGAGTTTTGTCATAAAATATACGGGACATTTGTAGTGCTATGGAAATAATGTGAAAATGAATGAGTGAAAAAAATGACAGGAAATACATAAAAAATTTTGTATTTTCATGAAACAAAAAAACACGAAAAATATTTGAAAATATAAAACGGAGAGGAATATAAACATTAGACTCTATGATATACTGCATAAATATTACGATTGCTTTTGAATATTTTTCAATTATTACAACGACAACGACGACGATAATAAAATTTTGAATGCATCAGTGCAACCCCTAAATTGCCATTCTCATGTACAAAATAAATGAGTTTTGAAGCCCATCCATTAATGATTTAAGGGTAGTCTACACTCTCCATTGTTAAACTGCTGTACGTTCATTCAATTCGCCAGCAATAATAAAATAACAATCGATAAACGAAAATTATGCTCATGGTAATACTGGAGTGATCAAGTTCGTTATAAAATTCCCTCTTTACGTTATATTCTCTCGCATTTATTTCTTTCCTGAAGTATTGTGAGGTTAACATAAAGTGGAAAAGCCCTAGAGGCATTTCAGAAAGAATCTCGGCATGCATGTAAAATATGATAAAGCAACGATGTTTTTCTACATCAACAACGATTTGAACGAAAAGAATGAAAATGTATTCGCAATTTTTCTTCCATGAGTTCCCTTCTTCCTTAATGTTTCTCCCCTTGCTTGTCACATTTTTCGCTTGTTACATGCAAATAAATTTAATCGATTTTGGATCCTATACCTATCTATAGATCTACTTACCTTTATTGTTATATTTCGATGGATATACTTTGATAACAGTCTGCCAGGATGCATCAATTTTCATCAAATTATACGATTTATTACTCAATAAAAATATTTATATTGTGTAAGGCTTACAATTTGCTGTATAAACGCATATTAATTAAATTACACATGCTTAAAACTAATAATAATCGGATGCATTCAAGTGTCTCAGTAGCATAGATATGGATTCATATGCATACGACAAGTATGTTGAAGTGATTGATGTCATATAATTATATCATGAATTGAAAAGGAGAGCGAAGAAAGAAAATTGAACATGAAAGGGAAAGAAGTAGTAAATCAAGTTTCCTTTTCAATACACCTTCATATAACTTCATGTTTTCGACATTATAAATAAATAAAACTTTAACTTAATAGAGTTTCGGAAGTGTGATTATATCAGACTGCATGAGCCGATCAGTACTGAATGCTTTAGTCTAATTTCTCTTTAATGGAAGTGGGTTTTTGTCCAGCTGTTTTCGAGCCTCAGCTATTGAATATTACTTTAAACTTGTGTAGACACTCCAAATTTTCTGTTCATGATAATTGATTATTATCGCTTGTGCACCGAAAATGAACTTCCTGATCGTTAAATTATTTCTACACGTGAAGCATTCCAATAAAGTTTTCTTCTGTTCCAAATATGTCAGTTTAGATCTAATTCATTCAAGAAATGCTGAAAAGTTTGAGTTTTCTGATCGGAAATTCACTTCATTGCTTTAAATATGTGCTAAGCATGCAATTTGCTTCATTATAAAATTTATATCCATCAAAAATACAAACTACTTATTAATCAATAAGAGTGAAAATACGCTACATCATCCATTTATGGAAACTCTTATTTCTGTGCAATTTCTTCAAGTCACGGCAATGAATTGTGGCTTTTTTAAGCAAATAAAATTATATTTACTTTTTAATTGTTTTGTCATGCGCTTTTTCGTGCTCAACGGTTGCTCGTAAATATGAGCGATAAGAAGCATTTTTCAAGTACAACAATCATGATTCACAATAATTAACTTCCGATTCCATAAAAAATTAAACCGCCTGTAATTAATGATTTTCGGAGCTTATTTACATATTCCTACACATTCATATGTGCTTAATCTTGTTTCATCGTACACATAGTATTGTGATGACTTATCTAGGTACTTATGTAGCAGATGGAGGAAGCAAGAAACAGGTGAAAGCTTGATGATTCACTTTAAATGAAATTTACTGCATCCAACGACATAATAAAATATTTATCTCTTCTTTCTTCCTCTCACGAACTGTATACTTACACTGAGATTAGGTCGTACATTCGGCTGTGCTGAAAGTATGTATGAACAGAAAGAACTTATTTGGGTCATCGCTGTAAAACCGTGAAAGCAAATGTGCGATAATGAGTGAGATGGAAATAGAAATTTGTCCAGTCATGGATGAATTCATATTTAAATGTATTTTTCTACTGTCAATTTCATATTGTTATATTTGGTATTCATTTCCCTTTCAAATTTGTAATACTATAAAACTTCTCTGAAATTATTGGATTTTTTATCGCTTTTTTATAGACCTCAAACTATAAATAAAGTTTTCTTGTACCCAAAAACTTTTTTTTGATGAATGAACCTCTTTTTATTCTAATTCTTCTTTGTTATTTTTTATCGCGATAACCATTAATGTGGCCCAGCAAAAAGCTTTAATATTAGGACAAAATATTTTATAATTATATGATTTATGATGATACCAAGTTCAAAGTATTTTGGGGTATACTTAATATTTCAAATTTCGATGGATGAGATTCTTCATAATATTCTAAAGGCACGCAATTTTTCATTCTCTCAAATTTGCGAATGTAATAAAGCGCGAATGATTAATTTTTTATTAAATTTTTTGACACAAAATATTTTTCCATTTTCTGTCGGTCTTTTTCTATTCCATTTACTTGGCCATTTCATCATTTATCTCATGATAATTTGCCTCCTAATGTACTCATACATTAGATGAGATTCTTATTATTTTTTATGGAAATTGAATAATTTCGTTTCTTCCGTCCTTCAATTCAGTTATTTTATAGACATACTTTTATTCTCGTCAAATCAAGTAAGTTCAGCTTGTTAAAATTCGTAACAACCAAAAATATTTTCACTTGACACCGAAACAATTTTTTTTCTTTTCCTCTTTGAATGCATCGTGCACATGAAGAAATGAAATAACTCGAGACGGAGAAAATTCTTTGCGTGTGATGAAAGAGAAAATTCAGAATGAAACTCATAAATATTAAATTAAATGCTCTTCTTCAATTTCGTGATTCCTCTTTTTAAGCTGGAGTGAGAAATATCGTGTGTTTTGTGTTTATGTTGTGTGATGTATTTATGCATTTTAAAAAATAATTGATGGAAAACTATGGGGGAGATATGGAAGAAATGAAATGTAATTTTATTTCTTTACTGCGGTTTAAACTCTATCGACATCATTAATCTAAATTTAAATAGAAGGAATCGTTATCAGCATTTTATTATCACACAAAAGTGTCGATAGAAATTTTTACAACCGTTTACAGAACGAGGAAAAGCATCATTTTACAGTAAACAAGACAAAACATAAACAATATTTCATTCCATTTAACTATAATGCACCAGAAACAGAATATGAAACGAACCTTCTATCACAGCTCATTGAATGATTATTAAATTGCTTCAGAAGCGACTGGGATTGCATACATAAACATGATGGTGATGACGACAATGATGATGTTGAGCCCTTTCTTATGTAAATTTAAAAATTCTAATTCAAATATGCGCCTTTCAAAATCATGAAATTTTTTATGAATACATATTTATAGATAGAAGTTCTCGTCATGTTTTATTATCATGTTCCCTTTCAGTTGAGAATTTCTTTCATCGTTCTAAATTGAAGAAGAATTGAAAGAATTAAGATGAAGCTATAAATTTTCATAATAACAAATTAAATTAATGTCAAACATATATATTCATAAAATATGACATGTTTGCATATTTACATACATGTGCGTATTGCAGAAGTAGTGTCTGTTATTCTCGTCAATTAATTGCGCTTTAACTGTACTTTATTGTTTGTTTATGCTGAGAAAAAAAGAGTGCAAAACAGTGTAAATGATGTCATTAAACTTTGCAATACATCACTTAAGAGATTCACTTGACTTGATAATTTATGTACAATACTCATAAACAATGACTATCTTTTATCATTTAATTAACGTTTTTTTATAATGATCTAATTAGCTTATTCATTAATATTTTTTAACGCTGATTCTCATATTCAAAGCATTCGTCCTTAATGAATGCCTCTTTTTGTTTATGAACAAATTTTTGAATTTCTGACACAAAATTAGAATTTGTCGTGAATTATGATAAATTTTTGTAGAGTGTTTATTTAATAAAAAATTCCATACTCGTCACTTTGACAATATTTATCTCTATGTATTAAAATATTTGTCAGAAGTTGAAAACATAAACATAAACATTGTCTATATAAATACGACAGTGCCTGCAAATTTTAAAGCTAAATGATATAAGAAAGTGAAAATTTAAAATTTCTGGTTTAAACGATAGAAATTTAATCATATTTGAGTGGATTTAATGAGATTTAAACAAACATCGAATAGAAAAGGCATTGAAATTTTTTAAAAAGCACGATACCTAATCGTGGTTCGTTTTGTGCAGTCAATGAGAGCAACGTACGTGAATATATGAAAATAAGTGAAGTAAAAGCCCATTTCTCGATTCTTATCACTAATGCTGTCCGTCCTTCTATTGTGTTTCTTTTTGTAGATATTAAAGTTCCATTGAAATAAAATATAATTTCTGTATTGTCGAATGAGATAACAAAAATCGAGAAATATATTCTATTAACATGAAGAACTTACATAAAGCAGCATTTAAGCATTTCTCGACGATTAGATAAAGGAAGGGAAAAAGTCATTTATTCCATCAAAATGTCTTTTATGCATTGCATAATGTGTACTCAACGACAACAGCACGAAAAAAGTACAACATTTAAACATTAAGCATAATGACAGCAAAAGAGTTTTGTCTTGATTCACTACATTTTGCAAATCAACTTGAATTTCTCATGACACACAAAATGAAAAGCTTTAAAGTAGTTGCGTTTTTGCTTTGCATTTCGACTTCTTTCTTAATTAGTTGATTCCGACAATAAGCATTTCTTCCCTTCAAAAAAAAAAATTCTATACAAATTGCAATCATGTTAACTCGTAGTTGGTGGAAGTGGCTATGACAAAACATGTGTGCGACAGACAATCAACTTTTGTATCAATTTAATATAATACGGGAAAAAGAGAATTCTTTTATTAAGAGCATTTAAGATAAGCATAAGCATTTTGTAGAACAGAGAAAGAAAACATAATCAAATTGGAGTGAATGAACAGAAAACTGACAACATAGCATTTTTTTCGAGTACTATGAGAAAGTAAAATTCATGCTAGAAAAGTTCAATCTTCTGTTCTGTTGTGATTGAAGTTATAGTAACAACAAAAATATATGTATATGATTGAAGAGCATGAACAAATTTATGTAGGTAGAATGTAGTTCAAAACCTTCATCTAAGGTTTATTCTTTCGCAACAGTACACAATTGCAATTTTAACTTTGAATAATGAATTGCTTGAAAATTGTGTAAAGATCTCTTTCCATCTCCTTCATTCTGTCGATTTAAATTTTCTGATGTGAATGCAATGCATACATTGAGTTTGAGAAAATCCAACTAAATCCATTCATTCAGCAAAAGAAGGATGATAAATACAAGTGAAGAGCATCCTCTAGAGATGAAATTGAATGATTCTTTTTTTTGCAGACATAGGTCATGTTTTATTTGACTTCATTTTTTCTCCTCTTCTCCCCATTTATGTATAAAATTTAATTAAAATTTATTTTCTGGTTGCATCCGAATAGCTATAGGTTCTGTTATTGAGAACCATGGAAATGCGATAAATTTGTTATGTCAAAAAATATTGTCTACTGCAAAAGCAGTAAAAACAATAACAACAAAAGAGAAACAGGTGAACTTATCCGGAACAGGTTGAACAGATTCGAGCGAATGTAGACTACTTTATTCTTTATTTATATGTTGAGAATAAATTCTCTTTTTTTCAAATTTGCTGTCACAATAAAATAAAAATACAATGACGCTCACACACACACACAACAAGGCACACCATTCAATTAATTTTTTCTCATTGTTTTATCTCGAATATATGCAAAAATATATATCACTTCACTTGTTTGATGCGATTCAGTGATTTTTTTCGGTAATTCTTTTTGCTTCATTTTTCCATAGTCAGCAACAATAAAAAAAAAAATATTGTGAGCCATAGATTCACATTAAAGACTTTTTGCTATTATTATAAGCTGTTAACATTATAATGTCTTGTTACTTCTTTTTATCTATCTAAATGTACATTAAGTATATGAATATCTATGTATGTCTCATGTATTGTCTGTTGCTTATACCTTTTATTCCATGAAAATAATTTTAATTCATTTCACATTGTATGCTTCTCGTTTGACAAAAAGGCATGAAAATCAATTGAATTTTGTTACATCATGCTTAGTAGATTTTAATTGAAATGTGTACATATATTTATATATATTAGTGTATATATGTCTTAACCTACTGTTCATACATCAATATTTTCGTAACTATTAACTTTTCTTAGAAATTTCAACATAAATGTTTAGAGCGCACATGGATTTGTCATTAAATTTTCTATAGTTCTTTTGTTTGATTTAATATGCTTATGGAATTCAAGGCATACAAAATTCAGTAACAATTAAATCGAACTATTTTAATTTTCTTTTAATTAACCAGAAACTTTTGTAGTAGGTAATTATAGTGGAACTGTTTCAATTTCAATGCAGATACAGAATTGTGTTTCAATATAAAAAGTACTTAAAATCTTCAATACGAGTGTGGGAACAAAGGCAGCAATACTTTTTGAAATAAGATTTGCGCATTGCATAAATTAGAATAATACAAGAAACGGAAACAAAGAATTGTGCAAAAGGAAATCATAATTCTTGTAAAATTCTAAATTAAGATTGAACTTGCTAGGTATGCAGTAAGAAGGAAAAAAATTAGCATGTATGTACATGACCTAAATTTACTCACCCATTCTTCACAGCAGTTTATTTCTTTGCCAAAGCGAAAAAGAGAAGTCTATTTTAAGTCAAGTTTAAGTCAATTTTATTAAAAAATTCAGCTTGATGTTGTGTTTTTTGTAAAACGTGGGCGCCCAGAAAATTGCACGCGCTCTTATAAAGTGTTTACTTCTGCATATCGAAATAGCTGTTTGCAATTGCTAATTTACAAAACTCAAATAATAAGTTTCTATTGAACTTTTACGTGATTTACAACAGACATTGACAGGGAACATTAATTTTCTACACCTTCTATATAAACGAATTTTTTTTCCGACATAATTATAATTCATTCATTCATTCATTCCTAGCAAGAATACTAACTATATAAAAATGAAAATTAGGTTCGTATTTGTGAAAGTGTTGAAAGACATTTTTTATGTTATGCTTAAATACAGACGCTTCCTACCGTTCTGACGTGTAAGAAAGAAACAAAATTTATTCAATATCAAATATTTATTGTATTGATGCAGGAAGTAAAATGTCTAGAAAAGAAGAAAAATATTAATTTAAAATCTATAA
The DNA here is from genome assembly GCA_917627325.4 of Chironomus riparius. Taxonomy (NCBI): domain Eukaryota; kingdom Metazoa; phylum Arthropoda; class Insecta; order Diptera; family Chironomidae; genus Chironomus; species Chironomus riparius. The sequence goes on from OU895877.1 coordinate 60,223,177, forward strand.
GAGTCAGTGTATGAATGAATGTGCACAAAATAATGCTAATAATAATAAGAATATATATGTAAAAAAAATTGAAGGGTAAAATCATTGAACTTTAAAACTGTAAACATTGCGATTTCCTTTGTAGTCTGGATAGTCATGTCTTTTTCTTCGTTTTTTTCTTGAATTTGTGTATTAAACAATTAAAGTTGATGTCTAGAATCATGTAAAAGAACACTTTTTGATCTTCATGCATAAATGTCTTTAAGATAAATTGCAGAGTTCTAAATAGTAAAACACTTGATTAATGATAAATAATGTACATAGATGGCAGTATTTTTATCATTCGCATTACCTCTGTTTATTTATTATTCTCTCTCTCTCTCTCTCTCTTTATATATGTTATTTATTGACATGAATGCCGAGAGAAAATATAATGACATCCGTTCGAATCAAAATAAACTGCCTGGAACTTCTGTACGAAACTTGATTTAAACACTTCATAATTACTTGATTTTGATTCTCCTAGCAAATTTTCTGTATGAATGAGATTTTTTTTCAATACCAAATTATACAATACAATTGGCTGAGTCAATCATTAAGTCTAATGTGGCTTATGACTTTAATATTTTTTTATGATGACCATGAAAATTTATAAATAACCACCTCGCACTTAAAAAATGCTTAATTAACGAGTAATTTGATTTTTATGTGTATCATTCAATAATGAAAATTAAAAGACGATATTGTTGTGAAATCTTCAGAAGACTTTTCAATGTAATATTTCAAAACCTTCAAGGAACACAAGTAGTGCAGTCAAAGTTTATCTCACGTCATAGAAATGTGTAAAAATTTCTGTTTATTTTTCTTCAAGTCTCGAGAACTCAATGAAAGGAGAGTTTTAACGAAAAATGAGTGAAATAATCTTTATGTGTTTTTAATGGCCCATTTGTTCGTTCTTTTCTCATATTTATATTCATTTATTTATACATATTTATTTAGTTCAGTTCTGTAAGATTATTACATAAGATTCGTATTAAGCCTTAATTGATATGATTTGTGAAAACATCTGTTTTTATTTTCTGATTCAAAATCACAAAAGTTTCGTAAGTGAGCATTATTTTTTCATTGATGTTTGGGAAGAAAATACTTTTCATGCTTGAAAATGTATCAGGATGTAGTATGAAGGAAAAATCTAAATTTTAAATGTTGCGTTTTTACCGCTTTACTTATGTTCACCGTTCGACCGACAGAGAATAAATGTACATAGTAAATAGAGAGCTATATTTAACTCGTTATGAAGGTGAAATGTAATGTTATAACTCTACTTTTTAAGTATTCTTCTTAAGTCAGCAAACAGTCGCAATAAGCAATTCATTTTTATTATTCAAAGACCTTATCATTTCGCAGATCTACGCTCTTTACAGTTTATATGTTCTTACATGTAGAAAACATTTCATATAATGGCTCATGAGCGTTAGTTTATGAATTTTCATTAGCAGTGAAGTTATTCTAGCGAAATGATACCTACATGCTTTAAATCTGATGAATATTAAAATGAAAAATAAAAGTCTTAAGTAGTTGAACGACCACTTGAGATTGTTTGGCTATTAAAGTAGCAGCTGTTACTTTTAATGTCGATATTGTATAAACCGAATAAATTAACCGTATACAGTTTTTCGTGAGTCATAAAATAAAAAGTTGTGATGCCGAAAAAAATATCACAACCTCATTTCTATACAAAAATAAAATCAAAAGTTGCTAATTCCTGGAAATATGCAGAAAATGAAACAAAAAATTAAATTTCACTCAATTATATCTTTATAGACATGACGAAAGTCTTAAAATTTATTATTTTTCCGCCTCTCGCTGAAAGCGTTGACAATGAAAATTAATGTGTCATACTTTGATGATTGTTTACTGTTCATTCATTTCTAATTTTCATATTTCTTCTTTTATGCGAAAAAAAAATCATTCATATGGTGATTACATTGACGTTCATGTTAACAACTTTTGTGAAAATTCATTGAATTTAAAGGAGAACAGTTAACAATAAGATTTTCATTCATCTCAGCTCTCATCTCATTACAAACACTTAAAGTGCCATTCATTCATTGTTTTCGTATGTTTTAATTTAAAAAATCTTCATGTCACATTCTTTGTCTAGTTTTTCCAAACAATTCGTGACTAAAAGCTAATTTTATTTTTATTAAATACCTAATTTAACGGTTGCTTAATTGGCTGAATTTGACGGACTAAATTTAAGCATTATTTCGCTTGAAGTAACTTTATTGTTTTAATTGCACTTTGCAAATTCATTTAATGCCTTAATTGCATACTCTATTATGTGTGACTTCAATTCAACAGCTCTTAATTTAAATCTCGAAATGGGGAAGGAATAATTGCTTTAAGTGGCTTCGATCATTCCACTTATTAAAATATGAAAATCATATTCTATAATTTACACTCGAATAATCTTTATATTCTTTTCAATTCATTTATGATTCATAATCATATGCTCTTATATTCTTAGAAAGTAAATCAAGTCTCGTTATCATTTTTTGAGTGGGCGATGAATCATATTTCTCGTCGTAGCAGTAAATTTTCTTATACTGTAGAATGCCGTATTAAATAGCATTAGTAGAATGATTTTGATATTTATTTACTTCTTGTTTTATTTTCTTGTTTACAGATAACTGAAAGTTGATAGCAGTAGAAGTATCAGGATCAGGCACAGCAACAGCAGAGGATTTTAAATACTTTCATTTTTTAAATTGCTCATTGTGCTCTATCGAGCACACAATCCCATTAATTTGATTCTTAAAATACAATGGGTGTGCCATCTCTCCAACAACAGCAACAAAAGCACCATAAATACCCCCATCATCAACAATGTCAACAACAAAGAGAATATAAGCACACGACCAATCGATATGAATGCAAAAAATTAGGTTTAATAGCCATTTTGGCAATTATCGTGATAATAAATGTAGGTGATGTGAATGCATTTGATAGCTTAGCAAATGATCAATATGAGTTTCATAAGGAGTTTGAGAGACTTCATAAGCAAGTTAAGCCACAGACTTATTCCTTACAAGATCAGATAGCTAGCAATCAACAGTATAATCGACGTACACCAGTTTACCAAAAACCTCAGTTTAATGTTGCTAACGTACCAAATCGAGATCATCATTTTGGCGTGCAACAACAAGAACAGCGTCAAGAACAACACCAACAACAGCAGAGAATATTGGAGATTGAAAACACAAAATATTCATTATGGCCCCATAATATGACATATTTGAGCTCAACGGGATATAATGCATTAGGCATGGTGCAACTGTATAATCTCACAAATACAATTATTGATTTATTTATCGACAAAGATGAACCTATTCCAGCAGGTGAGATTTTTTTCTGTCTTTTTTTTTCAATTTTAATTTTTCATTCCACCCACATTTATGGTGAATTAATGAATATGAAAGTAAAAATAAATTGATACTTGATAAATAATGTGAATTCTGAATGATTTCACGCAGCATGTGTATCCACATATAATGTCATGAAACGTGAATGGTTACGAATGATGATGACAAAGCCAAAAAAAGAAAAGGGAAGAAGAAATGTTAATTAATATGCCCACATCAAAGAGCGACATGCCATCATTAAAAAAATTATTATCATCTTGTCGTGTCAATGTGTATATACAGTTAATAGCTTTCACACATACATTCGTTTCCTTTATTACTAATTTCTATTAATCATAACAGCAATTTTCTATTGAATTTATCTGAATTGATTTAATTAATTGATGCTGATTAATTGAAATATATTTTTTAATTAATTGGGCTTTCTAGTGATTTTTTTACAATTAAAAATCAATAAATATTTTCAGTATAAAATAATAATACTTTAAAATACAATGATTCAGCTCTTTAACTAGGAATTATCCACAACTAAGTGCGCTTAAAAAGGGGCTATGAGAAATAAAAAAAAACAAACATGAATATTCAATTCACATCATAATGTACTAAAAACCTCTCGCTCTTCTTTACTGCAATAACTGTAAAGTTTGTGATGAGCAGCACACATAGAAATAAAAACCACATATGATGGTCGAGACAAAGACGCTTTACACACATGCCATCATCATATTCAATTGTTCTCGGTTCTACTACATTACTCGTAGTGTGATTGCTTCTCTTGTCTTTTTATGCTTTTATGCTTTATTCTCTATGACGATCTATTGTTCTTTCAATTAATAAAATTTTCTCTTAATATGAGCATTAAAAACTTTTTCAAAAAGGTACAAAAAAGAAGATTCTGATTTAAAAAACAATTTTTTTTATTCGACGAACAAAAGAACTTTGTCGAGGAATTATTCAGTAATTTAAAAGGAATCCATTTACGCCCATCTTGAAAATGTTTTTATATTTCTCCATTACTATGCTGTAAAATTCATAAATTTATTAGTTTGAAATGTGTGAGGGTGGGTTGATATTTATTCATGAGCAATACTACTTTAATTATTTTCCATCATCATCATCATCATACAAGATATGCTTCTCACTCATTTCATTTCAATTTTTAGATCATAAGATGCAATCTTGACATTTTGCATTAATAGCTTCATATTACTTATTTGTGACTTCAACGTTCACATGTCTGTTGAAATTTGTTAAATAATAACTTTGTACAATACATTACTAATATTTTTATGAATAGGTTACATACCTGCTTTAAGTTTTGTATTTGACCCTCCTTGAACGTTTATGAACTCAACAGTAATATGTGTGGTTTAAAAATATCAACTTTTCTTCTTTGTTCATAGTTCAGATAATCTAATATCCTTTTCATAACTCAAAGTTAGTATAGACTCTTTAAAAAAGTTTTCAATAGACTTACAACACTAATAGAATAACTTATTAAATTTTAAATGAATAGAAAATGAGTCATTAAGGAAAGGTCTTTAAGTGAAATTAAGTTGAGACTGGAGACCGAGACAAGATAAGAGCTATTTTATATGCTCGTAAAATGTACTTCCAACATATTTTGATAGGGTCAATGGACGAGAAATCTGAGAGTAAAACCTTCAAAACTTTCATGATTGATTTGATTTTAATTTTAAATGATCATGAAAAATTAGGAAAATAAAGCGAATGTGAAGATCAAAATGAAAAAAGAAAGGCTGAATCAATGTTTGGGCAGTTTTATGATTGTAAAGCAATAAAAAAAATTCAAAGAAACATCACCGTTAATAAACATGCTTAAAGGGATAAGAAAGAAGTAATCATAATATGAAAGAAAAGAAATTATCATGATGCTCATATGATTGATGTTAATCAAGCATTGTATTGAGAGAATTTTAAAATAAAAGTTTAATAATAAAAATGGAAATGAACGTAAAAGGAGAAGAACAGCGAATAAGAATTATTTTCAATACGTGTCTTAAAGGAACAAATTTGTTTCATCTTAATACTTTTGCCATTGTTCGATGGAAGAGATTGGTACCCAAAAGCCACTGAACTTTCTGAAAATAAAAGATGAGATTTTTATGTGGCATGATTTGCGATATCTACCTCCATCTACTGAAAAACGAAACTTATCAGATTACGAGACAAACGCTATAAAACAAAAATTGCCAAATCGCATATTTTATGGATTCAAAAAAATATTTTATACGAATGTCAATTTTTTTATTTCATTTTATCGTGCAAACGATAAGTAAGGATTTATTATGATGAGCATGCAAAACGTGAATAATTTTCAGCTCATTGTAAATGAGTCTATTTTGACTAAGTCTATTTCATTATCAGTCATGAAACTTTGTTATTTTTAACACAAAAGTTTATTGTACTTCACTGTCGAAGGCTTTTAATGACAAGTCCTCTTGCGACAAAAACTTAAACATTTTGTTCAAAGTAATTTACAGAATTGCAAAAAGTTACAATTTGGCTTCTAGTTAGCCATAAAAACAAAAGAACACGATAAAATGAGAATCATTTGAATATTTTTGATTGTGACTAGCCCACTTGAAGTGGAATGAACCATAATAATATCCATTAAGATCCACTTTTTTCGTTATATTTATGAATTAGATGCAAATTAAGTTTCAGGAAAACGACTCAAATTATTCAATTTTCCTACTTTTAATACGAACAAGTCTCATTGATGAAATTCACTTTTCATGTTCTAGTGCTATAAACAGTTATGAAAATACCCTGTGAACCAAAAATATTATCACTATATGACGCATTTTGTTTGTATAATTAATATTATAAATTTTGAATCATCATAAAAATATGAAGTTTATCTTTTAAATATTGACACAATTGTGTCTGGATATGATATTGTTTTTCATAAATTCAAATTTCACCATGAGTTTTAGCAAAAAGGGGAAAAAATAAGTAGAATTGATGTTCAAGCGTTTTTGTGCTTTTCATTAGCATTTGGAATTTAACGGATATATCCTTATTATTTTGCTCTGCTTCATAGCCCAGTAAAAGTTTTTTTTCGCACAATTCTTTTTTGAAGAAATCATTATTTTTCAGCATAATGTCTACATTAAGAGATTTGAAGGCTGATAACCTAAATAACTCGTTTAAACATTTAGAAAAACTTGAAATTGCGCCATAATTGTCATTCTTTGATGCTATGAATTAATTTTTTTAATCCAATTAGCTAATCTCTTGAATATACTCATGAAATCTCACAGCCATTTATTGCAAAAATGTATTACACATTTATCTGGAATTAAATTTGCATGTGGCTTGTGTCTATAACATTTTTATCGCTTTATAAAGATTACTTAAAAGCTAAAATGATTATTCAATTCACAATATTTACAGTTAAATGCGCTTTAAGAATCTATATTAAGTTTTCTTCTGAATTTTCCAATAATGTTAATAATGATTTCGCTTCGAAGAATTCTTTTTTGAAAGCACAATAAATTATTTCCCTCTTTCTATTTCATCATGATAGAACTTGTTTAAACTCATTCTGCTGAAGCAATCTGAACATTGAAAAATAATTAATTTTTTGTGCTACTGCTACTGATTGCCTCCGACTATGTGTACTTTTGTACTCAATTCTCTATGCAATAGAAAATCAATAATTTGCAAGGTTATATGTGGATACATGATCTGACAGATTTTTTGGTGCTCATTGTAAAACAGAATAACATCATGTATTACTAGCACTTTTGTAAAACAATTTAACATAAAATTAATTTTGCAATTGAATTATCATCATTATTGTTTATTTGTACCATGAACATAATTAAATTCCGATTAACATTTTTTATGACTTAATCAACTGAAAAATAATGAAATTTTTCGGTAATTTTATTTCTGTCTCTAGGCTTTATCGAAATTGATGAAATGAAAGTAAGCTTAGGACCGAATGTTCAACGACATCAATACTATGAAATACTTAAGAAATATTGGATCATTATTATTATTGCTATTGTGACAATAATAACTGCTCTATTGATGCCATTAATTGGTCTATGCTTCTGTTGCTGTCGATGTGCTGGAGCATGTGGCGGTAGATCTCAACCATTTGATAAGAAACACGACACGTGTAGAAGATTTTTGCTCGGTTTTATTCTCCTTTGTGTCGTCTCATCCATGATGTAAGCAATAAATTTCCTAATTAATATTTAGTGCCTACAAACATTGATTTTTTTTTTAATTTATTGTAGCTTTGGTGTTATTGTGGCGTTTGTTACTAACATAACACTCCAGCATGGTGTCGAAAATGCCACGATATCAGCACGTTATGCTGTTGACGATACACGAACTTATCTCAAGTCGACATCATATCAAGTCAATCATCTTCTTGTGACAAATTATGGCGAATTAAAGGAGCACCTGTTTCATACTCTTGATAAGACATCCGAGACAGTTGTTGCAAAATTAGATAAGGCATCTAATGCTGTTTCGCTTGATACACTACACGACATTGTCGAGTCATTACCACAAATACAAAGTGATTTGCTCGAAATGAACAGAGTATCGAAGGATATGCAACAGAAAGCATCGCAATTGAATGACGGTAAACTTTATAAAGATAGACATTTATTTTATGCAACAATGTTCACACACGTTTTTTTATATTTTCTTTCAAATTACTAAGGACTTCGTGGGGTTAAACGTGAGCTGTTGAATGCATTGCAACAATGTCGCACGAACGAGTGCAAGCAAGTCCAACAGGACTACGAAATTGGACGTTTGGATGAGAATAATATTCATTACGATAAGGTAAGCTTATATGTTTTCATGCTGATGGACAGCAGCTGTCTTTTAAACATATCACTTAACATCATTATTCTTCATTTCATTTTCCTCTCATTTAATGTAAAAAATAATTCAAATTTTACTTTACATTTTTTATGGCTGCATTTCTTCTTTTCATTATTTTCAAAAAAAAATTCCTTTTTCCCTTGCTATTGGTGGTTAATTTCTTATAGTCTGATGGGAAATGGCTTTAGATTTTTTTTTTTTATTTATCATTGAATATCATCTTTCGAAAAGTTACATAGCATCAACAAACGTTGGTTGATTTTTTACACATTCATTTCATTCCATCCTTTATAACAATTTTTGACTACATTTTCATGTCATGTTATATATGTGCTGTTTACGCAAAAGTTTATTCTTATGAGGTCTTCCTAAAACACAATCTAATTCTTGTTTTTATTAAGTAGTCTCTGAAACAAAAACAGATATAAAAACAGATGAAACAATATGTATTTTTATTTGTTTTAATTGCTTCAAGCCTCTCAGCCAAAAACAATATTTTTCTTTCTTCTTTTTATTTTTATTATCATTAATGTCTTTGGTTTATACTGTCAATGTACAATATTTAATTTTTGTTTTTATATTTTAAGACATAATACAATAAAGAAACTTTTTTATTCTTTTCCTTTCTCATTACACGCTAATTGTTGTATAAATATCATTTCAAACATAAATCATGCAAAATAACCAAAAAAAAAAAACAAACTTTAACTCAAATAGGAATTAGATCGATATTATCCAAGGGTATGTTGAATACATTTCTCAAAACTTATCCTTACCTTCTAACTTTACTTATATCTATCATGTAATCTCCATCTCTCCTTTATTGTTATGCAATTCCTAAACTTTTTAATGTATGATATATATGTCTTGCAATCTAGATACTCAATAACTCACACTATGTGTCTAATACTTTTTATTACACTCCTTTTATCTCATTTTTTGGCATCTACTAATTCTTTTAAAATTAATTATAACCTTTGTATGAATGTTGCTTTCTATGCAAATTTTTTTCGGCATGTTTTTAATTTAGCATTATATGATTTGCTTGTGAAACTTTTGACTTTTTATTGTTGAAGATTTTTCTTGGAAATCACCAGAAATATTGAGTCAAAGTCGATAATTTATGCTACCTCAAACCACTGGAAACCTTTCCATATTTTTTTTTAACAAATTAGTCAGCAAGAAGAATCTTTAAAAAAATTATTTAAAATATGCTTGTGCATGGACATGCTGTTTGATTAAAAACAATCCATATATAAAAAAATTCATTGTGCCCTTACATCTTCAAAATAGAATTGATTGATGATATAATGAAACAATGTGAATATGTGTACATATTGACTAACATTAATGTGAAAGTAGTAAACTTAGGATAATCCATCAACTTAAACATTTTCATGTCACTTCATCGCTCGCAAATGCTTAATATAACCTTTTATCTCATGCTTTATGTTCTCTCATTTTTTACATTGAAAGTAACTTAGTCATAATAATAAAACTTTTTATGTTTGCTCCTTTAGCTTCCCGATCAAACAGAAATAATCAATAATGTGCAGTCACTATTGGATGGACCTCTTCAACAAACTGTTGATACAAGTGAAAAGAAGATTAAGGATATCAGGAATGAAATCGAAAATATCATAAAATCAAATGTGCCAGAAGTTAAAATGTCTATCAATAAAGTTGGGCAGGCAATGCAGGAAATCTCTAATCGAGTAACACGTGAAATTGATGGAGTTTCGGATTTAGTTGGAAATAACACATATAAATATTTCATCACTGCCGATGACTATATTGCTCAATATAGTATTTATCGTTATTACGGAGGACTTATTGTCAGTTCCGTTTTGCTCATTATTCTCGTATTTGCAACATTTGGATTACTGTGTGGAATTTGTGGAAAGCGTCCAGACGGCTATGGAGATGATTGTTGTACGAAGGGGGCTGGATCCAGATTTTTGATGTGGTATGTTTTAAAAAATAATTAACAGCCTCTAGTTTTTGATTATTAAATAACTTTTCATTGTCTACTTTTAGCTCTGTCGCTATAATCTTCCTTACAATATCTGCCTTGCTCATAATCTGTCTGACATTATTCCTTTCTGGACTTTTGATGCGACGTGGTGTTTGCGATCCACTCAGAGATCCAGAAAATGATCAAATTGTTACATCATACCTTGATAAATTTGTAGATGTCAATAAATTTGTCTTTCCAAAAGGTCGTAAAGTTCCGTTACAAACAAATGTAACAGACGCTGATTTAAAGCCATTAAGAATATCTCATATAATTGGTGAATGTCATCGAAATAAATCAATCTTTAAAGTCTTTGGAGTTGAGAATCATATCAACATAAGTCAAATTGAAGAGTTTCCAAAGAAGTATGGAATTGATGTCAAGTTGAATGAATTGGCTGATAATGTTGGAATTAGTTCTCAAGTGAAAATCTTGTCTGACGAAGCGAGACGTGAAATTCGACAACTATCAAGATCACAACTAAATAATTTCCAAGCATACAAATATGTTGATAATCTTACACAAAACATAACACACTTTGATCTCATTAGTCTCGCAGATCGTTTGAAAGTCGCATCTACACGTTTGTCAACCAGCAGTGAAATTAAAACAAAAATTGATGTTCAAGAGTTACACTTGCGTACATACCAAAAGAATTTAGTAGATCCATTGCTTAATGGAACAAATCGATTGCTTTCACTTGCAAAATCATTAGATGAGAAGCTTCATTTTAAGCAGACGACTTTCGAAAAAGCCATCATCAAATTGATCCAAGAAATCGATGAAGCTGAACGTTTCCTTAATGAACAAGGAACATCGTACGTTCAGCAAATTTCTCATGAACTGCTCGACAACTTTAGTCGTAATGTTAAAGCATATTTAAATCTTGTCATTAATACAACAACCAATGATGTTGGACGTTGCGAACCAATTAGTAATGTTTATAATTCGACGATTGTTACGGTTTGCAATCGTGTCGTAGATCCATATGTAAGTAGCATCCTAACATGAACATAAATAAAATTTTACTAAATTGATATTTCTTTTTAGAATGGTTTCTGGGCAGGTGTCATCTTTTGTGTCCTTTTGTTCTTCCCAACCATTGTACTTAGTGCAAAATTATCGACACTTTATCAAAAAGTAGATCCTTATCCAGGACCCTTAGTCGAAGCGTAAGTCATATGTTATTTATTTAATTCAATTATTTAACAATTCCTTATTTCTTGTGCCAAATATCCAATGATACGTGTAATCTCAATCATTATCAATTATGCTTATTATTGCCAAAAACGTATCTTTTCATTTCTTTATTTTCTTTTTTATTTTCTGTGAATGCCTGATTGATTTGATTTATTGGAATGAAACGACCATAAAAAATGCAAACCGTTTTACGTGTGGCATCTTGTGATTGAAATTGTTCATTTTTCTATGCTCTTGAAAATATTGCACATAATATATATTCAGAGAGTATTTGTATGATGCATACAGTGAGCGAGATAACATACCATTGGCAAAGTAAGTGTCAATTAGATGATAAATCCTTTATTTTTGTGCATTAAGCTTTTTATATTGAACATGTTAATTGTAATTAAAGTTTGTATATTTTTTTAGTTTTGGGATGAATGTTGTCTTAGTTCCTGAATGAATCATTAATAAGTTATAAATACTTTCAGTGTTCCAAAGAATAAACGTCGCCGTAAAAATGACAGACGTCAAGGAAGAGATAGACGTGGTGATTATTATGAGGAAGCTAGTCCAGCACCTTCTTCAAGTAACCCTCGCGATGCTAGATATAATGATATGGCACCAAAAAATTGGGATAATGCACCACCGCGTTACCAAAATCCAGTAGCACCACCATCATCAGAATACGAACGTCCCCCTCCATACTATTATAGGTAAATCCATCTCTCTGATGACACTGCCAATACTGACTTAAGTTTTCCCTGTTGTAATTTTAGTGGTTTTGGTCCAAGTACAGCACCAAGTGAAAATGAATAAATACTCAAAAGTAATTTTTAACAATTTCTCTCTTAGTGTTTAATCTTCCTATATAAGAAAAACAATTTTTTTTTTGAATGAAGTAGAATGAGAAAGGAATGAAAATTTTGTGCAGTTAGGGTTGAAAAAACTTTTAGACAGGATATATTTCGATGAGAAAAAAACTACTATGAAGATGATGATGATAAAAAAATGTATTTTATATAAATGACATTGAGATGAACGGAAATAATACCTATTTTTATAAAGATGCTGAAAAATAATTAAATGTGCTAGGAAATTTACATTTTTTTCTCAATAATTAATTACTTTTCTTTCTTCGGTGTTCAATAAGAAAGAATAGCATAAATTTTCAGTGCTACAATTTAATGTATAATATTAATGATACTGAGTAAGAATTTAATTCAAGGGAAATTTTAATAAAAAAAAAAAAACAAACACATGCGATCAATATTCCAATTCATTATTGAAGTAATTTACCTACTTTTCCATTTTTTTTATATACATTAAACAACCACTTTATCCCAAATAATGCCAATGGTTTTTTATAAGTTCATTTTTTTAATCGAAAAAAAAAATAAGAAAAATATACAAGAAAATTAATAAAAGTTTTTAAATTACTAGACTTAAGTTAAATTACATCAATTATAAGTACAAGGCTGATTCAAAAGAAAATATTTTTTAATTATTTCCATTCGAAAACAAACAAAGGAAAATTGATTAATTTTTTGCCATTTCCATTTTAATGATGTTCAGGTGTTTTTAGTTGTTTTTCACTAGTCAATCAATCAATTTCAATATTATACTTCTCTATGTCCACATTTTAAACTCAATTGAATTTTAATTTTTGGATAAATAATCAAGCTATCGATTTTGTTTAATCTTTAAGATTAAACTAATCAAAAATGATCCAAGAATTAATTTCATTCCATTTTTTTTTGTTACAACTGTATTTGCTGAAAACACTATACTGCCCTACTGATATTTTTCGTGTCAGAGATAATTTTTTTTACATTGATACCATTTCACTGCTCTTCTAGATTATTTTACGAATTGTGGTTAGATAGAATTTTATTTTCAAATTCACAAAAATCTACAGTTGAATTTAGTTTCATATAAAAATGAAGAATCCATTGGACTGGTTGTTTGATATATCCTTACTTTAAGCTATAGGAATCAGCCAGTCCAAAATCATATTGTATCTTCACGTTAAACATTCTAGTGATTTGTCCTACACAAACATCTTCATAACTTTTCTCATGTGTTGGATATATTAAGATCTAAAAAGTATTAAATTCATAATGATAATTTGACAATTCATATCAAAACTTAGTAGTGAAGATTCAATGTCTGAGGAGTACTTCAAAGCATATAAAAAAAATCTTTGATTTCATGTGATTTTTAATTTAAATTTTAAGAAGTTACACAACAAGAAATGTATGAAAATTTAGAATATCAAATGATATCCAATAAGATGATATAAAGGAACGAAAAAACATTTTTAGTATAAGGATTTAATGTAAAAGTATTGCTTAAAATTTTATTCTTTTGCCGCTAATGTAATTATAAGTTTCTAGTTCTTTTTTCCTTCTCAATTGTGGCCATTTCTATCATCAAATAAATAAAAATCATGATATTGATTAAAAAAAACCATATGCAATACTTCAAATGTGAACAGAATGGCTCAATTAATTAAAAGAATCTTCAATTCAATGGTGGTAAAAATTTACTATACAATATTTTCAATTTACTAAATAAAAATAATAATAATAATGATTATTATACATTATTATGAGAAAATTTTTACGAATTCAATTTATGATGAAAGATTATAGAAATTGCAAATATATAAATATTATTTATACATCACGTATTTCTTAGAATCATCTTTTATTATTATACATGTGTAATGATATATCTATTTTGTCTCAATTTCTTATAACATGTAGATTGATTCTAAGGATAAAATGCAACCTTAAAAATAACCAAAAAAGCATAACAAATGTGTATAAAATAGTAAATAAAATTTCTTTTTGAAACATTCAGCAACAAGAAAAAAAAGAGCTGATAAAATTATAAAGAAAGATTATTAACAGTAAAAAGTTTTTTCGAATTAGATGTAAAATTTGAAGATAAGAAAGATGAAAATGCAAAAAAATTGTGAAACCACAAAAATGAGAGGAAGTAAGATGAAACAAAAAAATTCAATTTAATTGTAAAAGACTATATGATAATATGAGAAAAAAAGCAACTTCAAAATAAAGTCTGCAAAAATAATAAAAATTTATATTTATTAGTTTTATTTGACCTTAGCTCTAACCATGATCCTAATATCGTTAATCAATGTGTTCCTAGTAACCTGCTGAAGCATTCTGAGGACAGCAATTAACTTTTTGCCAATGAAGTCCGTATCAAAATCCCAGTTCTACCAAAAAACTAATTTTTTCTATAATAAACGAAAATCAGTTCCAAGAAATAGTTGACTGATATAACCCACATCACAATATAAACAAACACACTTCAAGTTGTTTTTACTATCAAATAGCCATACTTCCTCTGCGTACGTTTAATTGATAATAAATGTAAACATTGTCTAATTGACACTTTATTGCACTCAATCATGTTTGAAGTCAATCAAAAGTGTTCTTATCTCTTCACGCGAGGAAACGGAAGTAGATTTTCGGTAATTCGTCACACTCATGAATTCCAGATTGAACTTGTTTCTAATAGAAATGTAAAGCACATAAAACTTTATTATCTGAGTTATGTATCAGGACAAGCTGTTGAATTAAACTATTCTGAACAAGGAATCGAGGATTAACCAAAACTATAGAAATGCATGTGATGCTTACATTCAAATATAGCATATACTATCAATGAAAGCTGACTTCTTTTGATTTATTTTCATGGAACTTCTTCCATGTTAACATTCCAAAAATATGAAGAGATACACCATCGAATTTGCTGATATGATATCAAGCGTATATAAGAAGGTTCATTTTTCATTTGCAGGCGCAGTTGATGTTTTCGGTCGTTATAGTCGCTTTGTTAAAAAAATAAAAAAAATAATATTTTCGACTAAAATTTTCGGTTCAATTCAAAGGATGGAAAATACACGAAACGTCACACTGATTTTCTTGATATTGACATTTTTTTCAAGTTCTGCTATATCTGGAACAATTAATATCAGTAGCGTAGTGGATAATATTCAGGGAAATATATCACGGGATATTAGAATTGTTGGAGGAAATACAGCATCTGGAAATCAATTTCCACATGCAGCAGCTTTGTTTTTGTTTCTTACAACCGGTGAAAGTTTCTGTGGTGGATCCATCATTCATGCAAATTATATCATAACAGCTGCTCATTGTTTAGATGATCTGATAAGAATAGATGTGCAAGCAGGAACATTAAATATTTTTCAAGGAACTCCACAATATCGTGCAACAGTAATGCAAAGAGATGTTAGACAGCATCCGCAGTATGACAAAGAAACTCTCAGAAATGACATCGGCTTAATTTATGCCATGCAACCAATAAGATTCTCAAGTGGACTTCAACCAATTGCACTTCCAGCTAGGCATTTAGTATCCAGTTCTTTTATTGGACAAATTCCATTTGTGATAGGTACAAAATACAGTTAAAATTTAATTTAATAGACATAAACTAAATCAGCGTTATTTTTGAACTTTTCATTAGGTTGGGGACGCTTCTCTGACTGTAAGTTTCATTACTTCTACAAAGCAATTAAATCGCCATTACTTTGAAATTGTTTGATAACAAATGACATTTTTTCTTTACTCTTCTTCCTTACCTTCATTCTTTTTTGTAGCGAGACATGTGTTATCAGACGCCTTACAATATGTTAGATTACCCATTGTGAATGATCAAAGTTGTACATCCGTTTACAACCAACTCTTTCCATTTTTCAACAGTGGTACAAATATTTGTGCTTCAGGCAGCAATGGAAGATCAACGTGTAATGGTAATTTTTCAAAAATAATATTTTCTCATCGTTCATATTAATAACATTCTGTATTTTGTTGTATCAGGTGATTCAGGTGGTTCGATGTCAATAACTCTAAGTGGAAGAAATACATTAATTGGAATTGTAAGCTACGGAAGTGCAACTTGTGAGGGTGGGTTGAATTTCGATTTAAATTCTGATAGAAACACAGCTTTCCGTTTTAATGCAGATTTATTGAATGATTTTTATTTTTTCTCATTTTTCATGAAATACTTTAATTATTTATTTTACAGGTGGGTATCCTGTTGTGATGACAAGAGTCTCTGCATATCTTGACTGGATCTCGAATAATTCCGTTTTAAGACTTTAAGCTTTAAATCAAACTTTAAATGTCTTGGTTGACATGAAATTTACAAAAGTGAAATTTAATTTTTATATCCTTACCAAGATTGAGTTATGTACAAATTTTGAAGCAAACTATAAAAGTTGATCCAACCTGAATAATTTGTCAATGTGAAAATTTTAAAAATAGTTCGGAAGTGATAATTATCTTAGATTCCATGACAATAATATTATACAATATAACTATTGAAATAGAAATAAAGATTAAGCCTAATTAATGAGTATGATTAGATGATTAAAATGAAACAAACACTTTCGAGCGTATTTTTGAAGGATTCAAGAGCATTTTAATGTGTTTACTCAGCGATAAAATTAAAGCTCTAAATGGAAAGAAAGTCTTAAAATATAAAATAAATTTTATATTTCTATTGCATCCCTCCCATTCGAAAACCCTTCATGTTCTAGAGTCTAGACTGATTACTGTAAAACTCTTAGTTTCAGAAATAATTCCAAGAAAACCATCAACTTCTACAAGTCCGTATTTATATTAGGATAGAATTATGTAAATTTCCAGAAAAAGCTCGGTATGCAAATTTGCACGATCAATTGAGTTGGTAAATAAAATCCAGTCAGCTGGTGTGTTTCCACTGCATTCATTGTCATGACTGTTTGAATATCAGATGAAAAGTGTCATTTAAGAGAAAAGACTCTAAACAGTCTGTTGACTTCCACGCGCAAACATTAAAAAATTCTTTATCTTATCTTAAGTCGTCATTTGATATAGGCAATCTTGGAATAGTCCATTGTTAAGAATATAAACAATATTACGAGTGTAGAGAGTAGTCAGTTCATTCAGAGAATTTCATTCATCAAGAAGTGCTATGGCGAAATTATTAAATGTACTCGTAATCATAGGAATTACCTTATTTTTCGATATATCTCATGGCGAAATAAGTAGATGGAAGCAGTATTTATCAAAGCAAAAAATTTTATCTACTCGCAATGGTGGTAGAATTGCAGGTAATTACAGGAATTTAGAAATATGTTTATTGCATATATTGCGCATAAAGGACGAACAAATAAATATTTTGCAGGTGGAACAGAAGCCACACGAGATCAGTTCCCATTTGCGGCTCTTTTTTTCAATTATCATGCAGATGATAGTGAGTCAGCGTGTTCAGGATCAATTATATCAACGAATTTTGTGTTATCTGCAGCTCATTGTTTTACGTCAATTAAATCATCCGACCTTCTTGCTGGTGTTCATGATATCACCTTAGAATATCCACAATATGAATTCTCAATTTTACCAACAGACGTAACTAGGCATCCTAATTATAATGCAGCTCTTCATGCAAATGACATTGCAATTGTTTCTACAAGAAGATCACCTTTCAGATTCACATCGTCAATTCAAGCAGTTGTAATGGCTCCAAGGTCATTCATTAATACTAATCTTACTGGAACTATTGCCAGAGTTGCTGGATGGTAAAAAACTTAAATAAATCTGTAAATTGATCATTTGGTAAATTTGAATTTTTAAGGGGACTTACAAGAGATGGAGGAGATATGTCACCAGTTCCAAGATTTATTGATTCACCAATAATAACTAATGGTAATCAAAAATTCAAAATTGTAGTCCGATAATCAATTAACATATTTCCACAGTGGACTGTGCAAGAACATTCGGAACATTGATTTTAAGCAGCAATTTCTGTTTAAGTGGGGCAGGTGGAAGATCAACTTGTTCTGGTGATTCTGGTGGTGGGGTAACTATTATTAATGGAAATAATCGAAACTTGATCGGAATCGTTAGTTTTGGAAGTGAATACGGTTGCCAATTAGGATTTCCCAGTGTAAAATCGTGAGTATTATGATCCATTAAAGTCAAGTTTTAAAAAATATTTCAAGAATTTAACATACTTTTTCTTTTTATAGACGGATCACAGCATATTATGATTGGATTACACTAGTTACTGGTATAGTTATAAGTTAAACTGTAAATCATTTATTCTTTCCAAATAAAGTCATCAAATTAAAAAAAAAAATCTTTTTGTTTTTGAGTATCGGAATTGTAAATCATGGCGATCGATCATAATAATAACTCATGAATTGAATTTAATGATTTGTAAAATATAATCCCATTTAGTCTATCCAACAAAATAAAATCTTTTAGTCGTTTTAAAATAGAGAATAAAATTCTGATCTAATGTTATTAATCACGCCCATCACATGAATTAAAGTTAAGCAAAAAATGAGAATTTACAGCTTAAGAGACATGAAAAAGTCATAAAGTAAATCAACAATTTATGAGGCAAGAAACGTCTAAAATTAGTTGCATGAAGAAAGAGAAATTCTGCTCTATTGTTTTATTTTATAAGAAAAATATATATTTTTTCATGCTTGCTCATCTATTTCTTCCTTCGTTGTGTGACACAATCTTTATTCATGTTACTTTGTATAACATTTTAAAAATATTTAAGAAAAGAAACAAAAAGATTATCGAATTATATTTCTCGCCAAATTGTATTAGAAGATTTAAGTACGTAATTTAATACATGCACGAATAAGTGAGTGAAATCAACAAGATAGAATGAAATACATGCGCGGTATGTAAAATTGATGCTGTATGTATTAAAACAGCTGCAACAAATGAAGAAATATAAGCGAAGATATCGCTTCAAAAAAACATTTAAGTCTGTCACAAAAATGTTGTTTTTATGTGTGAGGCTTAAGGTAATCGTCAAAAGGAATTTCTGGATAATTATAAAATCATTCCTACTTTCGTATTAATCCAATTGTAAAATGGAGATATAAAAGTGGAAACAGTTGGGTAGTTTTGCTGGCATCCAGCTTCCAAGCCGAAACTTACAATTCCAATTAAAATCTTTTCTTTTTCATACATGACATCCAGACCACCACCACTGTCGCCTGCGAATTAAATTTGAATATTAATGAGTTATTTGCAAAAAAAAGGATTAATTCTAATTCATGATGCGTATCATGAAACAAGAAGAATAAGCTTGGAATGAGCATTAATATTTATAGATTGTTACCTCTGCATGTCGAACGTCCGTCACTTCCATCTAAACAAATACTGTTGGATGTAACTTTTATGTATCCAAATACCTGACGGCAAACCTCTAAAACAATTTGAAAGAAATGTTCACACAATCAATTATAAAGGAAGTAAAAGTTTTTACCTGTCCTAAGGACTATTGGGTTAAAGTACATGAGTTTATCTGACATTTCCTGATTGTTATCACTTGTCATACCCCTAAATTGGTTGAGAGAGTTTATGAATGCTTCCTTAAATACTAATTTTAAAGGAACTTACCATCCAGCAACGCTGACATTTTTTCCAATAAATTCAGTTAAATTCAATGTTGATGGTGCGATTTTGATTTTTTGAATTTTTGGAGACAAGACAAATGGATTGGAAGAGACATCGATTAATGCAATATCGTTGAGGAAATCCTGTTCAATGTAATTTTCATGAATTATAATGTGACTTGTCTCAAAATCCCATTCATAGACAGGATCTTCATTTTGTAAATCATGAACTCCAGCAATAATTGTTCCTGAGTGCACATTTGGAAAACAATGAGCAGCAGTTAATACAAAATTTTCAGTGATAATAGATCCAGAACAGAAATTTACTCCAGTCGTTGTTTTATAGAGATAGATTGCAGTTTTGTAGAGAAATTCATTTCTTCCTGGCTGAGCTCCACCTAATGCAGTTTTCATAACATCAGAAAAGCTTTTTATTTTGATGAATTTTTACATTACCAGCAATTTTTCTCCTTCTTTCTACATATGATTGACTATTTCCAACACTACTTGATAATACTGAGTTCGATAACAAAGCTAAAAAAATTATTATAGCTTTTTGGAACTCCATAAATTCTTTTACACTTCCTCTTACGAATTTTCAAGTGCTATTAAGACAAAACTGATTATTTTTAAGTTCGTTTGGAAAACAAAAGGAACAAATGAGTATCTTATCACATCGGACACAGTGCCTTATCAAAAATTTTATCTCATTTCTCAAGTATTACTTCTGTGATTTAGTTCCAACTTTTAACGTCACCAAATGACTCAACAGAAAAATTTCATGATGTATTAAAATTCTCACAAGTAAAATGCCACATGTTAGTTCTTCAATTTTTGCATCGTTTGAATTTCTTGATTGCAGTGCAACACTGTTGCAAGAATTTGTGTTCATAACACATTAAGTCAGATGTCCATGAAAGGCAAAAACGAGATTTTAGCATCACATGTAAGCTTGAATAAAATAAATTGAATCATTCAGTCACATTTTTTATTATTTTAATAAAATTGAAAATGCTTAGTGATTTTTCAAAGTGCCTTTTGCTAAGGACGTATTGATTTTAAATGTGGTTCATGTAGAATCAATTAAATCTCTTCGTGTGATGCAGCATATATTTTTGACTTATATAAAGCAAATATAATTAAACTTTGCAGTATGTAAATGTTGATGCGTGCATGATTGTAATTACCTAGATATTATGAAAAATAAATAAATATTTGTAACCTCCTAAATTGAGTATATAAACGTATATTCCATTTGTTTTTATGTTAATAAACGTACCTGAAAGTTATGTTAGCTTAAACTTTATGAATAAATTTATGAATATTTTTATGACATTGTAGTAAAACCTAGACGAAATGACTTCTTTTTCAAAATATTCAGAACTTCATGAATGTTTGAAAATAGATTTGATTTTTGATAAGATCCTTGACATGTTTAAATTTGGTAAACATGCGGTTATTTTGTCAAATTCCATAATACATTAATTTAACAACAATTATTTTTTGTAATACCCAAGGTATCCTTACATCGAAATAAATGTAATATTAGAAGATTTGTAGCATTTGGGATAAGATAAGCATTTTCTTCATCCAAAGACTCAAAAACATTCGCAATTCATTTTCAAACTTGAAGTTTTTCGACTTTTAAAGGTTTTTTTTTCGAAGTTGGTTTACCTCGGTAATACCTCAAAAGTCACAAATAAACTCGTTCAAATGTGCAGCAAGAATAAGAAGCTGATGAATATTATGCACATACGTAAGTAGAAAACAAATGTTCCATTAAATATAGAATTGTAAAAAAAGTAGCAGGAAAAAAATTTCAATTTTAAATTTTAAATGTAGCTGATTTAATTCTGACTTTTTGGGTGATAAAATTATTTATTGAATAATTGGAACATTTAAGTTTAGCGACATTAAATTGATTTGATTTCCTTGTTGATAGTACGCATATTTTTCATTTTAAAGCGTTTTCTTTTTCATTAATATTAAAAAATGTATATTGGAGATTTTAAATGTACATACAATGAAAATGGATATATGCGGATGAATGGTTGGACAGACGAGCAAAGAAGAAGAGAAAAATTTGAAATTCAAAGTATGAAAAGAATTATTTATGCAACAGGGTGTAACTAATGAATTTTACTGGTTTACAAACTAACCCAGTAATTCACTCGGCTATTCGAGTATACAAATATTCAATTTAGTTGATTAATTCTATGGTTTATTTTTTGCATCCACAATAATTTTCATCATGGCACATATTCATAAATTTTTATAGATCAAAAAAATATGAAAAAGAAAAAGTGTAATATAAAGTCCCAAATTGTGCCAAGAGACTGTGTCAACCTAGTGATAACCTCTAATTATAAACATGTGTATTTGAGATGCGAAAAGCCACAAAATTTTTTTACGAGCAATTAAAAAATAATTTCTCTCCTTCCTTGTTGATATTTTCATATTTTTATGATTTCTGTATGTGCAATGATGTTGTTATGAATGATTTATTTTGTGACGTGTAAATAAAATCAAAGAAGACACGAGTCAGAGAGACGCTTTGTGATTATTATTGGTTAAAAAGCATAAACTTAAGTTGCTTTGAGCGACCAATTTTAATACAAATATTAGGCCTACATAATACAGTAATACAATTAAGATGAATTAGAAAATTCTTATCATGAATCATCCAACGTTTTTCCAAAAGGAGCTTCTTTAAGGTTTAAAAATTCAATTAAATTCAATAAAAACTGCTCTTGTCTATTAAAATCATGGTGTAGGAAAATTTTAAAACTTAAATGTTAAGTATTTATAAATAAAAAGTGCTCCGGAAGTGTCATTATAAAAATTACATACGGACTCGTAAGTCGTGATTGATGAAATTTAATTCCTCCTACGAATGACAAGAAAAATTAAACAAATGAATAAAAAATTAATGTTCAAAAAAAAGAAATAAATGTGTGCTATGGAATATGTCAACTGACTAATTAAGCGAGACATCAGTATGATGGAAAAATGTACCTTCCTAAAAATACACTGGAAAATGAAAAATTTCTTAATTTTGTGCAGTGTCAAAATTTCATCCATCAATTATATTTTTAATCTTTAAGACGAAAGATATATCCAATTCTTCATGAACTCATAAGTCATTAGCTGCAATGCCAAAGATTAAATTTGAAACAAAAATTATTTAACGCATTTTTAAGTTGATGATCGTTTCTGAAAAATTCTCAGACATTGTGCAGTTGAAAAGAATTCTTTTTTAGTTGATCATGACCAATCTAGAGTTCCTTTGATGTTTTTTTGGTGACTTTATCTCTCAAAGAAATAGTTTTTCATTCCTTTTATCATCCCACTCACTCACTCAAACATTAGCTGCTCGATTAGATGAAAGAATGCTTGAAAAGGGCATTGAAAGACGCTTGTTTCAATTAATTTGCTTTTCTTTCTCTCTGTTTTATTTGTTATTTTTATTTGTAAGGAGACAAAAATTTTCTTTTTCATGCTTTTAGACAAAAGCAATTTCTCATATTTTTTTCTTCGCTTTTATTTTCTTTCTCGTCTTACATTCATTCCTACACGTCTTAATTACATTTTCTCTCTTTTAATGTTGTTTACAGTGCAGGCATAAGATATGTATCACAATTTGAAAAATTTTTCATCATTAAGTTTGAAGAAGAAGGAGGTGGAGGAGAGATGAATTTAAGTCAGCGATTGTAAATATCAATTAAGCTTTCAGGTCTTAATCTTTTGTCTATTCATGTCTTTTATATGGCTTGTAATGATTCAGAAAACTATTTTTACTTAACATCATTTGAATTTATTTGTAGACATAACTTTTGTTCTGTTCCTTACTTTTCATCATCTTCTTTGCTAAGCACCATGAAGACACAATAGAATCGAAGCGAGTGCTGGCATTTAGCGGCAGATTTTATGAAGCGCGTTCCTCTAGTATTTTTAAGATAGAGAGATGCGCAAACCTAAAAATATATCCACGTCATGAATAATTGTCGTTTTTTTATTTCGAAAATGTCATCGTAAATTTCAAACCAAAAATACTTAAAAAAAATCTTCTCGCTTTAAAATTAAAATAAAAAAAAAGTTTTTCTTCCATATTAAAAATAGACACATCCACTACACAAATCTCACCAACTCCGTTGACTGACTTGGCCTGACTCGAGTGAAATTACACAAAAAATTTCATTTCTCTTACTTCTTACCATACATAAGTTAATATGTTGTGTGTTTTTGTTTTTATCTCTTCTTCTTATTATTATTTATTTTTTACTTTCATTCTATGTTAATCATTCTCAATTGCTTCGTCTTCGATATCTACTGTCGCTTTTTCATCTTCTTCTTTTTTTCATTTTTCCCTTTCAGGTTGAAGAAAATTCTCTTTGCCTCCATTCTGCTTTAAAACAAAACCCCAAAAAGAAAATTCTTTTTTTACATTTTCATCATCAACGACGTTGAATGACTTTTTACATTCATTTAATGCCTAGACAAAAAAAAAATCGACATTCTTTTTCTTTAACTGTCGCTACGATATTCTCACTCGCTTACTCTTGACTATTTCTATTTTCTTTTTCAAAATATCTGTTGTTTCTTGATATACGTATAGACATGTATAATCTCAAATAGAAAAGTGACAAATTTAAAAATAGCTGAAGTAGAAAAATTATTCTCCATCGCATTTACAGAGATTGCAGAACTGTGGATTCTGACTTCATGTTCCTCAGTTTGTCTGAAGAGATCCTTCGATAGGTCACAAAATCTCAATAAAAGTGGGATTCTTATTTAACTTCTTAGTTCGATTTTTAATAATTTTAAAGGAAATCTATCATTTTCTATGATGAATATACTTAAATCGACTTAAATAGTAAATCTAATTCTTATTGTGCCCACCATTTTATGTTATTCTTTGTTCTCATTAAATCCTTCATTTCGAAATTTCATTACATCAAATCTATCGGCGATCTCATTAATGATTTATAATAATAAAAATATTATTGTATCTCAAGTCAGTACAGCAAAAAGATGAAGATATTCGCCTGAAACCGGCATCGATATAAACAACAGCAGAATTGTAAAATTGTGATTTTGAACAAGACGCAAAAATAAACAAAATTAAAATTCTTTATTTTATTTCATTACGAGGTTTTCACTTTAGGAATGAGAAAAATTAGTGTCGCCAAGATTTTTTAATGGTCAGTTCACAAAAATAAGAATACTGTAAAAATCTGTAGAAATAACAAAAATAACAATAAATTTCAACACATTTTCATATCAAATTGGAGCAAAGAACAGATTTTCATCACAATTAAGTTTGATGAATTGTCAAAATATCACTCAAGGGCAGTCAATAATAAAAATGATATTTTTTATACAATGGCATGAGATACCCTCATTTGAACCTTACTTGATGATCATTATCAATGTTGTTGTAGACATGCATGAGATGAAAAAAAAATGTTTCTTATTCTCTCTTTTTGAAATATAACAAAATGTCTCAATGAATTATTTTTCAATAATTTATTATTATTCAAATATAGTCACTTTACATATGATGATAAGCATTCCACCACCATCTTATTTTTCAATCATTATTGAAAAAACATTCATTAAATAGATCATTTAATCAGAGTGTTTCTACTTTTTCTATTTAAGAATGAAGGCGGGATGAAGATTTGTTTATTTCAAGAATTATCCTCGTTATGTTAATTTTCTTTTTTTAGGGTAAATGTCTATTTAAGCAAGAAGTGGGTTGCTGACCAACTAATGATAATTTGTGTTTAGAGTATGAGATTGCCACGTGCTTTCATTTTGTAGTCAAATTAAGAACAAATTTAGGATATTTTACTGTTATTCTGTGAAGCTTAAAAATCAAAGACTGTATTCGTTGTTTTTTTTTGTATCACAAA
Organism: Chironomus riparius; assembly: GCA_917627325.4. Classification (NCBI taxonomy): domain Eukaryota; kingdom Metazoa; phylum Arthropoda; class Insecta; order Diptera; family Chironomidae; genus Chironomus; species Chironomus riparius. The sequence goes on from OU895877.1 coordinate 60,249,028, forward strand.
TTGTAAGCAAATGATCTCTCATGAATGTAAAAAATAGGATTATAATTGACTAAGGAACAGTGAATTAAGCAAACATGAGATAAAACTTAACGGAGTAAATTGACGTCATTTGTGATCAACATTTTCAGTGAAAATATGCGGAAATTATCAATTAAACCTATCAAGATTTTCAATAGCCTTTGAATTACCCTATAATACCCGTAGAAATTGTTAGAACCTATTAAATCCGATGTTTTGTTGTTGATAATAATAATTATCATTTTATTATTGAGCAATTGATTTTGACTATGACAGCTTAGATAGAAATCAGCACTTTTGACTCGCACAGTTTTGAGAACTTGAAACGGAAATTATCTTTTAAAAAAGTTGTTCCACTTTAGAAATTTTTCGATTAAACACGAGGTTTTCAATACAATATTGAATAATTTAGGAAAGGAAGAATTTTTAGAAATAATGATAAGAGTAATTTGAATGAAAATCAGCACTTATCAAAATTTATTTATTTTTCAAGGCGCTTATAAAGTTCAAAAAGGTTTGGAGGAAATAGAGCGCGCAATAAATTTATATTTATTTTTTTTCCTTCTTTCAAACAATTTAAAATTCGAATGAGCTTGTTTTTAAAAATAAAAAGTCATCAGCAATCTATAATGTGAGCCACGATTTAAACACAACAGAATAGCAAAAACAACAAAAAATATTAATGAATGTAGCTTTAATTTCAAAAAAGAAAGAAAATAAAATGAAAATAAATCGAAATGTGCAGGAAATTGAAACCTTTTTAACATTTGACTTTTGAGTTCAAAAAGTATTTTTTTTTTTAAATTTCCTATCAAATTTATTTTACACATCAAAATTGAAATTCCCATCTTGCATAGTTAAAATTAAAAAAAAGAAATCCAAATTATTTTTTCATGCAAATTCTTAATTCTGATATTAAAAACTTGTTTCTCATAAGATTTGGGAATTATAAAAAATATGAATAAGAATATCGAAAAGAAATTCAGGTTTCAACACCACCATTATGTCAGTTATTTGTCTATTTATTTTTTATGTGTTATTTTTAAAAGTAGCATAAAGTTTTTGCATCTGTGGGGTAGGTTGTTTTAACGCATTTTTCATGATTGAAAATTCAGTTAAGCTTCAAACGAATCTCAAAAGGAATGTTGGCACAGTATGATATCAAAATATATTTTGACTATCGTTTTTTATAAATCACTCTGAAATAAATTGACAGATAGCAACAAAAAAGTTTTTAAAATTATCCATCTGTTCTTAAGGATTGTGGGTAGCTCATCAATTTCTCTATGTTATTGCTTCTTTGAAAATTAATGCAATTTTTAAAACGTCTCAAAAACGAGCTATAAAATATTCTCATTCATTTTCGTATAAAAATACATATTAAAAGGAAGTCAAAATGTATAAATTTATGTATCTATACGAACTAAGCATTAAAATATGTGGTGACATCAGAAAAATGTGACTTAAGGAAAGAACGACAACAGCGAGAGGTGGCGAGATACGTTGATGAGGTTTCAAGATTTATGCTAATGAACTTCGATCAATGAACTGAAATATTGGCAAACAGCTGCTCTTGAATTTGTCGATACATTTATTTTTATCAGGTACATGTTAAAATATTCTCATTTGTAAAGTCGTCACACTACGCACACGAAAGTTACAAGCTCTTGTCTTTGCACTAAACTCGGTCATTTTTGTTTTTATTGTTTTCGCACTTTATATTTATAAAAAGGTTAAATCGTTAGCGCCACATTTCAATTGTTCATGTTCCGAAATTTATTTATAGTAGATGCAATCTTAAGCACCACACAATCAAACACTTAAACGTCCAAAAAAGCAGAAGAGAGCTGAAATAAACGAGCATAATGAATAAACAATGAAAAACAGTGGAAGTGCAAAATTATTAATAATGACATAATTGGAGAGGGAGAAAATTTAAGCATAAGCACCCTTTTTCTTATATCATGCAGAGTTGTCTACATTAAATCTCACTCAAGAATGCCAAACATTATCAATAAGGATTGAAATATGATTCCAAATATTTTCTATCTTTCGTTCAAAATGTCTTAGATCTTATCGTTTTTTGACTTCTTAGAAATTTATTTGACCACTCCTTACATAAATTAGTATCTTCGATCAGCTCGAAAACTTATGTTTCTTTTACAATCTGATTTAGCAAGGATATCAGATTTTGAGTTTTTATGACTTTTTATCTCGTTCAAATATTTTAGTAGAAATTTTATAGAATTAAATATATGCTTGATTATTTTGATAGATAATTCAATAAAGCTACATACTTATGTCTGACAGTTGGAGCTGCTGGGCATTGTGGTTTTTAACCAAGCTTGAATCTCAGTTTTCCAACTCTTTCGCAATAAATTTTAATGGAAATAACAATTTTCATTCTTCTTGCTTGATGAATAGTCCATTAAATTAAACACATTTAAATGCAGCATAGTTATTGTGATACTAATTTTCACTGAATTTTTATAATATGAATGAAATATGGAGCAGAAAATAGAATTGAAAAAAACCTTTTATTACTCCTGATCGTGCGGAAATTTCATGTAAATTGAGCTATTTATTTTTTTAGCAAGCAATAAACAATAAGCAATGTTTATTAAAAATATGAAAATTTATGCAAAATCAACAAGAAAAAAAAAGAGTTATTATATAAATTTTTTTTTTGTGAAAACCTATGCTTTGCAATAGCGATAAGTGTAGGGAAGAGGGAAAGGTGAAAAACTTCATCGACAACGTAAAAATTGACGGAAAATAATCCAGTTCATTTTGCATTTGCTTTAGTGTTTTTATTTTTTATAGTACGAGAATGGAAATGAAGGAGAAAAAAATTTATGGGTAAAAGAAAATCGATAATGAAGGCATAGGAAGGTAGATGTGGAATCAAATTGCATAGCAAGTAAAGTAAAGAAAGCAAAGAAGAAGTAGAAGGAGAATGTGCATTAAAAAAATTCACCGCTCGTTGCACAAGTTGTAAAAAAGCTAGTGCTTGAAAAAGTGTCAGTTATGGAATGTTCCTTCGATATTTCATAATTTATGTTTGGTGTGCATGATTTTGAGTTGAGCTTTAATCTAAAGAATGTTTCATTGTGAAAGCATTTACCCTATGCCTTGCGTGATTCCTATAAACATAATAAAGGGGAAAAATATATAGATTAAAATCCAAGCTATTTATTAGAACTCATTTTATGTATAAATATACGACATAAAGTGTTGGCTTAAGGATATAATTCAGTAAGAAAGTTTAATGAATGAGACGATTTAATGTGTATTTCTGCATGTTAAAACCATAAGCACCCTCGTTTTTTTTTTCAACATGTGCACACACATCATGTCGAGAGTCAAAGATCCTTGCTTACTTACTTACTTAGCTATTTCCATTCAAACTGTTGCTTTTCCTTTTCATTCTTGCTCGTTTTTCTTTTTCATTCCTTCTTGTTACTCTTTTCTCGCTCAACATGAGATTGAATTTCATGACATGCATTTGATTGACTCACAGTTACTATGAGTAAGCAGGCAGAGTCCTCGTTTATTTTTCACACTCAATATCTCGTCTCTACGAATGAATTGCATTAAAATAAATATTGTAATATGTTTTCCTACAGCATGTATTACTATAATAATTCCAATGTATGAAATTTCGTGATGTCTGTTGCAAATCTACTCAAAACATTTCTTTCTGTTATTGTAAAGTTTTCGTCATTTACTTAGGACATTGAACTCCTTCGACAGCACAAAAAAATATTTTCATTCTATAGACTCACTTTTGCATGTGTTTGCATTCAAGTAGAAGTAAAAACTTAAGAAAGAGTTCAAAATACACGAAAAAAGAGAAAATTGAAAGTCTCTTGAATTTTCTAAATACACGAATAAAAAAAAAATTAAATAGTCCTGAGTCAAATAAAACAAAAAACAACTGCAACAACATAAAGTGCAATGTTTAAATGAAAATAAGAAAAGAAATGAAAATAAAAGAATGAAAGTATGTAAGACTGTATTGCACGGGGACGCAAAAAAAAATGAAAATTTCTTCTTGTCTTGCCAATTTTTTGTTCTGGCCCGTTGAGTATGAAAAAGAAGTCAACGATTTGGTGAAGAACCCGCGCAAAAATTAGTCACTCTGTCATAGTTTATAGCAAAACGGTACTTTCCGGATATTTCTTGACATTTCTAATTTTAAATTTCTCATAGCTTTAAAATTGAAGATTTGGTATGTTAAAAAACAGGAAAATGTATGCAAAAATTTTAAATCAAATTAATGCAGAGATTAACATAATAAAATTTTATCTCAATATAACGACAATGCGACACACAATGCTATTTTGTTTTTTTTAAGTGATGTGTGTATCTTTTTCACGCGAAATAAAGTTTTTTTGAAATAAAAAAAGTTAAGATGTGACAGGGATTCGTTCATTTATGATGTAAAACAATTAAACGGGAAGGTTTTGAGTTGAATAACATGTAAAAAAAGAAGTTTAAATGGTGACAAAAATTTAATTTTTTGATGGACGTCATTAATTAAGGTCTCCCAAAAAACAATTTAAAATTTTATGTATGCAAAAGAAGATCCATGGGAGAAAGAGAGTGAGAGAAGGAAAACCAAAAGGAATTTGTGCTTGTGACGAAACGCGACATTCTAAAATGTAGAAAAATAAGAAAGCATTTAATGATAAGAAGAAAAAACCATGTTAGAGCGCCAAAAAGATCACGTTGGTTGGAATTAAAATTGTTTGTTCTTTCTTCTGTAAAAAATTTGATTAATGGTCGATGAAAAATGAAAAAGAAATTTTTTCTGACTCTTATTTTAGAATGGGTAATAAATATGAAAATATTTGCTATTATTAAGTGATTTGCTTGTTCATAGGCTCCCGACTATGATGATAAATTAAATAAAATAATTTTTGACAATTACGATTTTATTTACAGCAACAAATGTTGTTCTTTAAAGAAACCAGATGAAAGCCGTATCTAACGTGATGACAAAATGAGGTCTCCAGGCGAAAAGCAGAGGCGAAGAGGTTCAACTTTGTAGATTTATTTTCATATTTATGTCCCTCGAAAAAACAAAATCTGATTTATATTTGTGAAGGTTTTGTGTCATCCAAATTCTTGATGATTGCTATTCAATTTATTAAGGAAAAGTCAAGTTTAGAAATATTGTGGACTTGGCAAGTCATACTTTACCATAAGATTTTAATTTCTAGCTGTTGATTTATTTTTGATGTGAGAAAGTCTTCAAAATATATCTACAGAAATATTTGTCACGATACCAGACTTGTCACGTTTTGCCGACTTTTGACAAGCACAACTCTTTAAAGAATCACGTCTGTTAATTGGAACTGTCAAGATTAATTCAAATTGTAATTTTTGTATCGGTTTTATCAGAGAAATTTTATTGGCAACATGAAAATCACATAAAAGCAACAAAAAAAATGTTAAATTGAAAAACTAAATAAGCTCCATAAACATGTGATGAGGTTATCAAAAGTCATTAGTTATAACTAATCATCACTGTGCTAATTAATCACATCACAACGTTGCGCATCATTAAAAATTTTCCTTAATGAGCTGCTAAAACATTTTTTTTTCCTCTCGACTTCACATTTATGTTTCTCGTGTCCATCAATTAACATACTCAATTACCATTCCAAAAAAGAAATAATAATATTTCAATTTTCACTCAAGCTCAACCTCAGTAAATTGTTGGGAGTGTGTAATATTATGACTTACTCATTTCTTATCCAGTCGTGCGGTGATCAGTTGAAAATTTTTTTAGAATGACACTCGTGTTTGTCTTCACATTCATCTTCTTTAAAATTGAAAATGAAAATAAATTCAGGGTTGATCTCAATGGTGCTACTTTGTCTTTAGCGATTTTCCTTTGCATTACTAAAGAATTCAAAAAATTATGACCTAGAACTCAAAGCTTTAAAGCTATAGTGTCTATCATGTCAACTCTGACAACTATTTAAGACAATGCGAGGAATGAAGCAACTCTTTAACGCGTGTTTTTGAAGGAGAGAATAATAAATTGTAAACATCCAATGTGACTGTTATGTGTTAATCGATATATAGTCAATAAAGAAATTCTGTATGTGTTAATACACATGATGCAAATATTAGTTTGTGTTCTTTAAAAATATCTATGCTGCACGCAATCGAGTAACATGCATATGTAGATCTAGTTTTAGGAAACACATCTGTTTGAATAGCTGCATGCAAAGGCAATAGAATAATTTTGATTACATAATTAAGTTTTTCATCATCAACTTTACCATCAATATAGAAATGTTTTCGTGCATTTCGAGACTCCTAATTTGTAAATTATATAGTGTTGATATTGAAAATTGGTTGTAATTTCTTTCCTGTCATGTTCCAAGCACCCCAATATGAATTAAGCTTTGGTGCTACCGGAATTGTTATAATGAAATTCTTTCTTAACTTTCATGATTACATTGCGCTAACAGCTGCGTAAATATATATATAACTAGACTACCTACCACTTACTGTATATAGACTTATTCTCTAGATTGTATATGTGAGTAAATAAAGAGAAAGAATTCTTAATTAATTATTGAGGCGTGTTCGGCATGTGCGAAATTTATGTATAAAAATTTCCGGGTGTATTCGCTCATTTCCACTATTACTGTGTTTTCATTTAGCTTGAGATGTTTAGCTTGTCTACTCTTAAAAGGTTAAAGTTAAGGCTTTTGAAAATTAATTCACTGTCCAATAGTTTGTAGACATGAAGAGAAAGAGACGAACACATTAAAAATAATTTGCTATTTCAAGGAAAGCATAATTTCCGGTTCCTTGAATCGTAAAAGAATTTCCTAAGCGTAAGTATATACCTGTGACCTACGTATATAAAACATAATCTATAAATTTTATGACATATTCACCTAGCTGCAAACGTTGAAGTAGACACATGTGTATGGACACCAATCAACTATTATAATATAAGCATTGCATTATAGCTAGAATAAGGAGGAAAACAGAATGAATGAAAACTTTAATATAGTATTGAACAATGCCAATTTTAGATTAATAAGCTAGCTTCCTATTGTTTTACTTTGCCTGTATTAGAGATCAATAATTTGTCAAAAAAAAAATATGAATATGAAAATTGAAACAAATATTTAGCGATGCATTAATGACGACAACATTCCATTAAAAAATTTTATTCATTGTTTTATAGTGTGAATTATTCGTGGGTGCTGATATTTATTCTTCATATATGAAAATCGTTTTATGTTTATTTTTTTTTAATTTCGTTGATGTAATTGAAATGCGTGATGAAAATGTTGTCTCATATGTCCCATGAGGTTATAAAAAGTGAAATCCCAAATCGCATAATAGACCTTATCGGCAAAAATGCTGCTGCTCCTCTTTTACATTTGCATATTATTTTTCGCTTTAATTCATAAATTATATCGTGTGTGTGTGTGTATGCGAATTTTGAAACATTGTGGTTATGGTTATTTTATTTTATTTCCACATCTCACATGAGTTCACATGTATTGTATATTTCATTCATCCACCTCATCTATATAGAGGCAATAATAAGCAAGCAGGCAAGTAAGTAAGCACAGGCTTGCTTGACATACGTACTTTAATATAAGTGATGTGTATGTAGCCATTTTTGGCGTGTTGCATGAGAAGGAAAAACTTGTAAAATTGAGTTTCTTTCAATGACTTTATGATATTAATTCCATCTAGCCTTTTTTTCATAGCTATTCGCTATTTGGATATATTGTTAGTTCCTCTCACATTACCTACTAGAAAAAAATGAGTTTGTGTATTATTTAGGTAATTAAATTTGATATGATCATAGCCATAGCCATATTATGGTTGTAGTTGCATATCTTACACTAATTAAATGAGCCTTTCCGCTCACCTCACACTACTGCTGACTTTGACAGAATTTATAATGACGTTAGAATGAATGCACATTCCTTTTTACTTTGTTTTTGGCTTCTTTACTTCACTTCTACTCGTCGTGTATCGTTGACATCAGCAGAAAAGTGAGAAGGTATGAGACGCGAAATTTTTTAACGACTTTATTTTTGGTATTTCTTTTACAGCTCTAAATATCATGTCATACTTTTTACTCCTTACTTACAATTTTCTGCAGCTTTCAAATAATTTCTTTACTTAAAATAAAATCGAAAAATGAGTAGTTCAAAAAGTGCAATTGCAAGCAGGCTCATTTACACCACCTGGTCATAATTGAAAAGTGAAAAATTTTATTTCTACTGTCTGTCATCGTTGATGTTCAGCATTTAAACAACAAGAAAGGTTTTATTTATTTATTTTTGGGTGGGTAAGCATACAGTCATTTTTGGTGAAAATGGAAAACCCTCATACGTAATTTATACAAATTTTTTTTAATGTGAATATGGTACAATTATATGAGTTGTCACACATAATTTTCAATAGCGGCGCCATGTAGCAACGAAAAAAAAGTTTTTCCACTCTCTGCATTAAAAAAGTTTAGTATGTGACATGTTTGTAATATGTAAAAAAGGCTGAAATTTAATTTATTTTCACATGAAAGTACTTTATAGAACAGGTCGATAATGTAACATGTAATGCATACGGGGTGACAATGAGGTAAAGTTACAGCGGGAATTGTAAAACAATGGTTACACTATTTTCTTGAAAACTGCAAACATTAAACTTGCATGAATGGAGTTGATTTATGAAATCTGATTTAGAGCGCAATTAATACTAAACCCTTAATATCGATCTGTCTTCCAAACGATTTCAATGCAAAGCAACAGTTAGCATTAATTGATGAAATCAAAATTTCAATCATGTCAGAAATGAAATATCGCATGACAATTCGGCTCATGAAATATGAAAAAAAAAATCTGAAGATAATGAGGACATAAAAATTGCAAGTTCATGATTCATTTCTTGAAAATTAATTTGTTTTGTTTATGGCAGACAAACTGATCATTTAATTAAGCGTCATTTTTCAATAAAAAAATATACCGAAAATACATATTTTATTTAATAACATTTTAAAGATGCAAATTTTTGTCGTAAAACAGAAAGCCCACACAAATTTATGGTAGGTATCAATTATTCAAAAAAGCTATATTGAAATGACAAGTGCAAAATAACTTTTCAAAGGTGGGTAATTTATGAAAAATATTCAGAAGATATTCTTCGTGGTCTGTGTAGTCAGTCTCTCATTAATTTAATTTTATTTTTTTTTATTCTCTTAGAAGTAATTAAAACAGCATACTTAATTTTCGAGTAGTACATATGAGAATTTAATACAATTTAATTACTGACAATTAATCAGAAAAGGTTGGATTAAAGACGAAAAATTTGAGAATGGGAGATCCGTAATGTGTAATAAAAATATTTATTTTTTTTCGAATTCAGAAGTAACAAAAGAATTTCTGAATGAACTTTACTCGATCTTATTACATCTTATATCACAGCTACTTGAAATGTTAATAATAAAAAGTTTAAATAATTCTCTCTATACGCCCTGATTACTCACATTTATTTCAGTTTTTATTTGTGAATTTATTCTTTTTCTTACTTCTGTGTTTCATTATTGAAAAACTCGAAAAAGGAACGAAAAAAATTCATTTTTATGCGCTTAATAAACAACATGATATGAAGACTAAGGAGTTGTTCACAAATGATGGTCATTCAAAAATGACAAAATTTCCAAAAAAATATCTGAAATATTCCTGAACAATTTTCAACTTTATGATGGACATCATTTGTGAACGATTACTAAGGTAAAGTAAGGCAACTATATCGGCGATGGTGCTTGAAGAAGCGCAATGCCACATTTGTTTGTAAATATGTATCGCATGTGAAAAATCAATTTCATAGGAATGAAGACGCCCTGCCCTCCTCATTCACATCATATTCATATATAAAAATATAAAACATATATAAATTTTTTTGAGGCCAAAACTCATGAAAATAAATGAAAATGCTCAATTACTACTGCACCCACAAAAAATCAATTTATGAAAAATATTCTTACGAATGTTAAAAATTTTATATATAAATTATTTCTTCTTACTTACTCTATTTTGTTTTATATACACACAAATATTCACATTTTTTGCCACATGGGTACATGTATTGTTTCGTTTCAATTGAATTTTTTTATGTTCAGTTAAATCGATTATACAATTGGTTTGATAATAATTTTCACACAAGATTACAAGCAAACGAAATAAAAAGTTTGACAACAGAGTTTTTATTCCCCAAAACAGCAATTCACACGGGATTGCTATAGAAAAAGAGGTAAGATGAGAGTAAATTCTTACACTTGTGCATCCAATATTGTTACAATGTTGCTTCGCATTCATACCGTGAATGAAATATAGATTGTTTTCTTCCTATACCCTAGATTTATATGCTGACGAAAGGTTTTAATAAAATAATGAAAAATAAAATTAATTAAAAATCCAACTCTCCTCTTTTTTTACATTTCATAATAAAACAAAAATAAAAATATTAAGTAAGTAGTATATTATGCTATTCGAAAGGCATTTGAAGAATTAATTAGCTAATTAAATAATGCGTGTTTATTTGCTGCTACAAAACTAAAAAGAGAAACGTTGAAAATACTCAAAATACATTAAAACAACAATAATTGCCGACTGAAGCGCAGTCAGTCAGTCAGTCAGTACTTGTTCTTTCATTTACACATTACTTTCATATGCCTCTATTGCTGTTCTGTCTTCATAGATTTAAAACATGTTATATATTATACATAAGGCACTAGATGTAATAGTTTTAATATACATTAAAGTGGTGAGGAGGAAGGAGAGAAAGAACCAAGCAAGAACGATTGATGTGCAAAAGGCTCACATTTATGTGCATTAAATGGATGAACTGTTTCGTTTCATAACTCACTGAACAAAGATGTTTTTCGCATCTAATTAAAACACGCTTTTGTGAGCCGCTTTTCTTTTCTGGTGCGTCTGGTCTAGTCTACTATTAAATGCCATGTATATAAATATTTTATTATATTTTATACCGTTGGAGCAGCAGTAGAAGTAGCAAAAAAATTAAATGAAAATGAAGAAAAAAATGAGATGAGATGATGTGAAATAAATATATGTAGATGAACAATATGTCTGTACATTTCTACACACCAAAAAGATATCAAACAGTAAAAGCAGCAGTATGTAGGAAAAACATTCCTTTCGAGAGACATATATACAGTGGATGATGATCATCATCATCATGAAAAAAAAAAAAAAGATATAATTTTCATTTCTTTACGTTGCTAATACATTTACACACCTTATAGATACTCACATAGAATATCTGTGGCTGACATTAGAGGCAAGCAAATTTAAGAATTATTTTTAGAGAAATGTGGCAGGCGGAAAGAGTGAAGTAAGAGTGGCGATAGCCATGAAGTGTGAGACATGGCCAAAGAATAAGTCACGACAAACGACATTTTCTTTTTTTTTATTTGATGATGATCATACATGATGATGGCATATCTTAAACCTTTCTACGATTAGTTTCTGAAATCTCACTGATGAGCGATCAGGGGGAGTGAGATAAGTATCAGGAAGCATTTTATGGGGTGAATGGACAGAACGCATTTTATATTTTATTCATACAGTCAAATTATTAATGTAAATAAGAATGCTTGACTAGATCATATGTGTGAATTAATTCTCGTTATCACGCAAACGACGATGCTTGAATAGTTTGATTTTTTTTTTTTGAAAAACACTTCCGTGATCATAAAAACAGTCACAATTCTGTCCTGTTTTAATACATTTCTTTAGTAAAACATCGTCGTTAAAAAAGAAAGAGTTTTCTTCATTCACAAAAAGGGGAAAAGATTCCAAACTAATTTATGAGATTTTATTAATTTTCCTTTTTTTCTGAATGGTTCAACGATGATTATTTTTTGTCTTTACTTCTTTCACATTTTTTTTCTCCTTCTCGACATTTTTCTTATAAAACTAATATAAAGAAAAATAAAATCTCATCACCATCCAAGAGAACCCGCGCACATACAATCAGCTTCATATAAATCACACACCAACTGACTTTAAAATAACACGAGAAGAAGATGTCAATTAATTACTCTTAAAAAATTTTTTTAATTGGAATTTTTCCTCTTCAACATGATCATCAACAGCATTTACTTTTTGATGATCATGATCATAAGCATAAGCAGTTATCGAAATTAAAGCATTTATAATAGACATTGAGATTGAATTCCTCTTAAATCTCGATTAATTACTCGGTTTTTCAATTGTTACATCCAGATTAATGTGTAATGATCACGCAAAGATTCAGAATCATACACATATTGTGATAGACACAAGGAAATGAAGAGAAAAAAAATAAAAATGTAGGAGCGAAAAAATTGTGGCAAAGGTTCAGGAATTTTTCTGTTTTACCGCCGTGTCATCAGCACTTTGAAATACGACAAGAATGACAATTTCAGAAGGCTTGAGACATTTTTTTTTTCTTTTCACATATATCTGTATACACACATATATATAGTGTTGTTAAATGAGTTGCTACAAAAATTAATTATTTCTCAACCCATCGGGCAAAAATAAAAGAAAAGTAAAGATCCACAGAGGAAGAAATTCCATCAATCTCTCGCACTCTGTTAATCCAAACTTAATGAACATGTTTAACTTTTTGGTAGCTAATAAAAGCAAACACCAATAAATTAATTAATAAAACATTTTTTCTCTTCCCTTTCTTCTTCTTTTTTTAAATGTTGAATAAACTTTATAGTGAATTACTTTCAGATACATAATGAAAATATTCGGAATTTCATTTCGTTTAATTTCCTTAATTTTTAATTGAAGAAACATAAAAAAGAATTTAAGGTCATTGTTTCATTCATATTTTGAAACATGCCTAGTCGGAACGGCTATAAGATAAAGATAGATAGATGAAAAATCTTTCGTATTCAGACAAAAAACTAAACCCAGGGAAAGATGATTATGAAGCCCACGCAACATCGCGAGATTGAGGCAACGATGAAGAAAAGTCAAATCTCTTTCTTTTTTTGCTACTCTTCTAAGAATTGTTCAAAAAAAAAAAGAACTTACTAAATTGACTGAAAGAAAGAACCTGTCCTTCTCGTTTTTTCTTCTTGCTGCCCAAAAATTGCTTTTTAATTTTTTTGCTTACATTCGCAAACTTATAAAAATCAGCAGAGCAAAAATGCACGCAAAAATCATTAATGTTATCGATATTTGCTCACAGGTTTCCTCTCCAAAAAAGATCTTTAGCTCAAAGCTCTACTTCTTCCCTTTTTTTAAAAAACATTTTCATAAAAGTAATTAATGATATATATTATTTAAAATTGGCTTGTTTAAATGAGAAACCACATGCTCGATTTATTCTTTTAATGCCGTTATTAGCATGCATGCTGATGCTTCTGTTACTGCGTTATGATGTTACTGCTATTAGTTGTGTAATGAAAAATTGTTAATTGAAAGAATAAAATGTAAGAATTAACGTGTGCTTTAAGGCTTGGAAGCTTCCACACACAAATCTTCCGTTAATTTATTTTAGAGGGTCGTTAATAACTGAAATCAAATTATTGAAGGGTCTGTCTGCACAGACCAATTTAGTATTCATTAACATTCCACAAATTAAAGGAAACTGTAGAACTATTTAAATAAAAAGTCTTAGCCTTGATATGATTTACAATGATAAACACGTGTAAAATTGCGTTAAGAAAAGGATAGATTTGAGCAGCATTTAAGTATGAAATGAAGAAAACGTGTTACATTAAAGTAAAGGGAATGAAGTGATTGTGAATTGAGTCGATATGTGTATGATTATAAGCAGCAATTGATATTGATTAAATATAAGACAATTTGTAAAAAAGCACCAAACACATGTGTTTTAAATAATGTACGTTGAGTGTGGTAAAAGAGAAGCAGAAAAGCTGTCTATGAAATTTATCTTTTTGCCGATGACAAAAAAAAATGAAGAAATTTATGTAAGTCAACTAAAATATCTGGTCCGAGGTTTATCGAACTCATTTTTAAAAATTTTAACATACGAAATCATTTATATAAATTTATACTTTTTTCTTCTTCTGATTCTCTCCTCTTCTGATGATCAGGTCCAGTCCAAATTTTTTTTTTCGTTTGGTATGATAGTAGTGGTGGTTTGTCCAGTTTCATTAATTTCCATTCCAGTTTCCGTGTGATGTTTTTTTATAAGCGAGAGTTTGTTTCTATTTCAAATAATAAATTAAATTATTTCTTCTACATCTAGAAACTTTCCTCAAGACTCAAAGCCACATGATAGATCTAATATCCATTTTTGTAACTGACGAGGCTGTGGAGTGTATGTATTCCCGTTTTTATTCCGAAAAAAACGATGCGTTGGCATTAAGCGCGCGTTGATAGAGCGAATAAAGATGTGGAGCGAATCGATTGTGTTTCGATGAATTTACAAGGAAGCGAACGACATCTTTACCTGACAGTATTAGAAGTTTCATAATGTGGAATAAAATCCATCTAATGCTGTTACAAGTAAGATGTAGCATGGCTCCTTTAAAACAAACACATAAAACAATCAATTAAATATGTAGCACGTTAACATGTTGACACATGATGGTATGTTGTTTCCTCCGTCTCCTTATTACCACATTATTCTATTATTTTATTATATAATATTCATAAAAGGAACAGAAATTATTGTGCGGTGCTGTTGTCATCAATAACAATAAACTATTTCCACCCTCATTCTCTGTCCGTAGCTTGTCTCGCTCTCGCTATCGCACTCTTACCATTTCTAAATGAATGTTGAAATGTATCCATATCATAACTCCGTTTATTTCTTTTTTTTTCGCTCAAATTCACTGAGAGCACACAAACACACACAGCAAAAAAAGTATACATTTGTTATACGCTTAATTAACTTAATTATTTAGTTAATAATCACACCCATTTAACCAGTTTATTAAATTTTTTGCCTCTCTTTCCTTTTCTTTTCCTTCCCATTCTACAACTATTTAAATTTCGATGTCATAGAATGACAATTAGGGACTCAAAACTGTTTTATTTTTCTCGAAATGAAAGAAACAATGGAAAGGATTATTGAATTAGTATCGGCATATTAGTCTGGGAAGAAAAATCTATTCAATTATGATTTTTGTAAAAGTACTCAGACATCCTATTTAACTCAATTATGCCAACTTTTTTTTTATGTACATGATCATCACCCCATTTAACGAGAAATCTTTCTCAGCAGTATATAGGCATTTTTTTATCAATATAACAAGTATAACGGAATATACGGAATGTATTAGATTATAATACAGTTTATCAAAAAAAAAGCTCGTAGACTTCCCATGTGCTCGCAATATTATTTTTTATGACCCTCTGTGAATCATATTGGACAGTTATGGATTAAAAAATATCATCCAGTAGCATTTCTTGCCGGTTTTCGACATTGAGAATAAGTTTTGAGTTTATTTGACTTCCCCATAAGCAAATTTCTTCCAAATTTATGTAACTTGATAAAAAGAAGTGTCTTAAACATGGATTTTACAAAACCGAAAGAAGAGAACACAGATAATATGAATAAAATGAGACGAATATTAGCGACTTGAAAATCTGTTCGTAACATGCATGAAATAAAACGCCAGTAAAATGATATGTAAAGAGAGACCCGAGTTATTTAAATAAAATATTAATATTAGTTTACATGTGTCTGCATTTGGCTATAACAATTTCCTTTATCACGAAAGGCCTCGCGGCAGCAGAGTAGTAAAAAATGTAAAATATTCTGTACATTTTTCATATTTCTTTTTTGATTCTTATTTTGTGATTGCAGAAATTGGAAAAATCAATTGAAAGTGCTCAATTTTTACTCAACGACTTTTTGACAAGTAGAAAGAATTGATCCTCTTCACATTATGTCGATGATATGAAGAAATTGAGTCCCAATAATTTAATAATTTTTTGCTGTGTATGAATACGTATTTGATTACTAATTAATTTAATTAAAAACTAAAGTCACAGAAAACAATTGATTCGATTGATTAAGAACTTTTATTATTTTATTTTTTGACAACAACACATCACATTTTTAGAATTTTAGAAAGGAATGAAAAAAAAAATTCCTTCTTAACGATATGACATTCCCGATACGACTAATTCAACTGACTTGCGACGATCAACTGAGTGAAATGAATGAATTTTTTTCGTTTTCAGCTTTTTTGCTTGTTGTATGTTATTTTTTTTTTATTTTTATTTTGTGAGAGTGTTTAACACTGCTCCCAGGCGGTGTATAGAAAACTAAGTCTATGTATGTTATCTCTCTCGCTCATTTTCCGTAGAATGTTTCTTTGGTAACATAATAATGCAAAAGGTCTATTTTTTTGTATGAATGTCATAAACAAACTCAACTTCAAAAAATGCACTTAGTGAAGCATAAAAAATTTTCTTTGATGTATTTAACATATTTTCAAACAACTCCTTTCACACTACTCACTGGGGCTTTATTTTTTTCAATTCTCACACTTCCCATATTCTCGTTTGCTCAGCAAATGAAATAGAATGAATATTCATTATCAGTATGGTATAAGTTGACAACGTGGTTTTTGTGTGAAAAAAATACTTTTTTTCATTCTTCTTTCGTTTAACATGCCTGTCGATAAGGATTTTTTTCTTTTTTCAAGTTGGGAAAAAAAAATAAAATACAATTTATAATGTCTGAAATGCGATGAGAGGGTCATTGGAAAGGGTCATATTGTGAGATAATGTTAATAGAATGAAACATGAGAGATAATATTATCAGAAATTAAACATTTTGTTGCTTAGTAAGATTATTTTTAAAGCCTTATCGCTTGTTCCCAAAGATTTATGATTTCATGATGAGAGAAATTAGTGAAGAAATTTTGTCGCTTTACACATTCTTGATTTCTTCTTATATCAAGCACTCTTATTTTTTCTTCTGTTTGTTTGTCAACCACGTGGATTTATTTGCACATGTTAATTTTCATAACGGTTATCCATGCTCAAAATATTTGAATTTTTTTTTATTCTTTATTTTCCAAAACCGTTATTTAATTCAACATTTTAGTGGTAATATAAAACTATATGTCACATTTAAATTATTTAAAAATGCTTGTTCTCTATAAGCGAATAATTATAAACATTTTCAAATAGAATTGACAATGAAACAAGCAAAAAATCTTTCAATCGTAACGGGTTTCAAAAATTCAAACTTTTAAAATAAATTAAAAACAAAGGATGCGATGAAAAAATCAGGAACTATTTTAACTTTGTTCACACATTTTTAAATAGCTAGAAGGTCTTAAATAGACGCTAAAGCATTAGAAGCATATAATTTAAGTTTTATAATGATATCACTGGTCTACACTGAGGAAAGACTATAAAATTCAGCTCAGCAAATATCAAGATGTCACTATCAAGCATTAATAATTGTCCTGGCTTGAAAACAAAACTTTTGCTTTTTAAATTCAATAATAAAGTCTTATTTATTGTTTTCCTTAATTAAAGCACAAAAAAGTGAATTTAGCACAAAAGTTGATTAAAAATGATGTCGGAAACACTTTTTTCTCTGGAGCAATCTGTGAGTATTCGTGAAAATGTCAATTTTCCATATTTTAACGACATTTCTTCCTTGCACAACATAAAAATTTATAAATATAATTAACATAATATCATTTGAATAAAAGGACAACCGCACAAATAAATCAAGTTCTTGTTTTCGAGTGTCACATTAATGTCCTTTTATAACTGAAATTCATAATTTTTGTGCATATAAATTGTTTGTCACACCCAATGTCCTTTTCCTTGTTTTTCTTCTGTTTTTCCATCATGAAAATTGTTGAATTATTATGTTATATTGATATTGATCGTTGGAATCTGAATATTATTATTGAAAAGTTATTATTGAGAAAAAGGATTATCCCAAGTTAAAATTACATTTTTGTTATGTGAGAGGATTAAAATAAAGTATGCTATTGTTACATTATCTAAGAAGTTATGGGCCTTAACGCAATGAAGCTTTTAGAAAAGGAATTTACCATGTACGAGCGGTTGAACTACGGAAATTATCGTGTTTGGGCGTTTCGAATTAAGATGATTTTGATCAGGGAAGATCTATGGGATGTCATAGAACCAGGAAGCTCAAAACCAGAGGATGCAGTTAGAATCTTGAAAGCATTGGCGCACATTGTATTGATGATTGATAATGATCAACTGGTCCATGTTTCGGAAGCAAAAGATGGCAAAGAAGCATGGGATTAATTGAAGAGTTTTCACCATAATGATTCAGTTGGACATAAGGTGAGGCTTTACAAGCAATTATTCAAGACTGAATTATCAATTGGCGGTGACATGCAGAAACATTTGCGAAAATTGTTAGAAATTGTTCAAAAGATCAAGGATTGTGGTGATGAGCTTGAAGACAAAATGGTTGTGAATGCAATTCTGTCAAGTCTACATGCTGAATATGATCGTTTAGTGACTGGATTAGAATCATGGAAAGAGAAGGAGCTAACTGTGCATAATGTTAAGCTCAAACTTATCGATGAATGGGAAAGGCGAAGTGAACATGCAAGCAAAAGATCTGATGTTTATTGCGTCAAAAGTACTGAAATTGATATGAAAAAACACATCATGTGCTTTAAATGCAAGCAAGAAGGACATATCAAGCGAAATTGTCCAATGTTGAATATTGAAGAAAAGGAAGAAGGCAAGGATGAAACTGTCAAAATGGCAAAATTTAGAGAGGATAAGTCAGAAGTCATCTCATGAAATAAATAATAGCAGCAGTGATTTGGTGCCGTTTCCATTTTCGACTGATGTAAGGAATGATGTTCAAAGTCAATTCAAATAATTCTGAATTGTTCTTTGATGCTGAGGACTCACAAGATGAATATGAGGTAGAAGATCATTTAGATGATAAAGATATAGATCAAGAACAAAATGAACATGATATTTTCGTTGATCATAATTTAATAAGTGATCAGAATGTGTCGGTTCAGGAGGAGAATGAACAAGATAGTGAAGTTAGAACATCGAGCAGAAGAAACAAAGGACAAAAACCTGACCTTTTGGTGATTTTGTCACATATTCTTCAAGAATTGATTTTGAGCCTAAGACATTCAAACAAGCTATGAATTGTTTTGATGCCAGTAAGTGGAAGATAGCTATGGAAGAAAAGATTAAGTCAATTAATCAGAACAAAACTTGGGATCTCATGATGTTGCCTAAAAATAAACGTGCCATTGGCTGTAAATGGGTTTATAAGCTTAAACGAGATGAGAATGGCCAGGTTGATTCTTACAAGGCAAGACTAGTTGCTGAAGGATTTTCCCAAAATTACGGAGAAGACTATGATGAGGTGTTTGCTCCAGTAGCTCGATCAACAACATTTAGGATTCTCATGTCAGTTGCTGGTGTCAATAATTATCATGTTAAACAATTTGACATTAAGACAGCTTGAATGGTGATATCGAGGAGGAGATATATATGAGGCAACCACCTGGATTTGAGAACGGAAAAAGAGTTTGCAAGTTAAGAAAAAGTCTTTATGCTTTGAAGCAAGCAGCAAGAGCATGGAATAAAGTTTATCATGAAGCAGTTATTAATTTCGGATTCAAGCAAAGTGAAGTTGATAAAAGCTTGTACAGCATGAAGAGAGGAGTTGATACTTGCTATATGATTGTTCACAGAGATCGAAGCCGATTTTTTCGGCTTAACTCAATTTTTGATTTTTTTGATAGAAAAAAGCCATTTAACACCCATTTTAAGTATTTAAATTGAACTTTACATGCTTTACTATCATTCTGTGAAATATTTTTTCAGCATGTAGCTATAGTAAGCTCTGAATTTCAATTTAGCCGATTTTAAGCCGATCGGCTTAAATTTCGGCTTAACATTCTTTAACTTGAAATTCTGAGCTCACTATAGCTACATGCTGAAAAAATATTTCAAAGAATCATAGTAAAGCATGTAAAGTTCAATTTAAATACTTAAAATGGGTGTTAAATGGCTTTTTTCTATCAAAAAAATCAAAAATTGAGTTAAGCCGAAAAAATCGGCTTCGATCTCTGATTGTTCATGTCGATGACATTCAAGTTGCTTCAAATAATGAAAAATTGATAGAAAGTTTTAAGAATCATATTGGAAGACAGTTCGAAGTAAAAGATATGGGAAGTATAAAGCATTTTTTGGGAATTGATGTGAAACGTGTGTGAAGATGGAAATTTTCACAAAAGTCAGAAACGATATATTGAAAAGATTGTGGAAGAAGCTGGACTGAATGATGGAAAATATTCAAAATATCCTTTAATGACTGGCTATTTTAGACATCATTATGAAAACTATTTAGAATCAAATAATGAGTACAGGAAGCTCATTGGTAAACTGTTGTATGTTAGTACGAATACAAGAACTGATATAGCTGTATCTGTTGGAATATTGAGCCAAAAGATTTTAAAACCAACGAAGACCGGTTTGATAGAAGCAAGGAGAATAATTCGCAATCTTAATGGAACAAAGAGTCTAAATTTGAAGTTGAGTGACAAGAACAAGGTTGGAAAATTGGAAGTTTATTCTGATGCAAGCTGGGGATGGGGGATAAAATCCCCGAAAGATATTAATTCCACGATCCTGTGAGATAATAATCCCGAAAATCGCAAATTTTTAAATGTTCCCTGCGAGATAATATTCCCACTTAGAAATACACGTGGAATTATTATCCTTCCGGAAAGATAATAATCCCACCTATAATTACAAGTGGGATTATTATCTCCCAGGTAGATAATAATTTCACTTACATTACTAAGTGGGATTATTATCTTTATGGAACACGATTAATATTATAGATTAAATCAAATCCAAAAACTTATTTGTCATAGTGGATAATAATTCCACTTGTATTAATAAGTTGATTTATTATATAATAGGATTTTCATCCAAAAAAAATCCCACTTATTAATTTGTCAATTTCATTATTCCAAAAACTTAAATAAGAAGAAAACATAAATATTGGTTGAATGTTTAAGTTGAAAACTTGGTTTTTATGCCTTTTGTAAATTTTTTAAAAGTCTAGAGCCTAGATGTTTAATGTATCAAAGATCTATTCACTCAAGAAATCATATTCACACAAAATTTTAAACTTTTTGTTTTTGCAAATAGTTTTGAAATGAAGTCTTTCAAAATTTCATTGACAAAAGTCATTGACAAAATTCGAATTCATGTGATGCAGGATAGAGGATGGAGGGTTTTTTGCTTTTTTGGAAACAATGCCTGTTTCTACCTTACCCAATAAAAAATAAAGCCTTATCCTTTTTAACGCAGAAAGAATCAAATGCAAGAATTAGAAGTCTCTAAGATGCCTCGTTTTTCAGATTTTTTCTGATTTACTTGCCTTGATGCTTGTTTGCTTACGTATCATGCGATTTTCCCATCAATGCTACAGCCAATTTAAATTCTGTTTTTGCCCATTTTCTTTTTTTTCTCAAAATGCGAAAAACTGTTTTTCAAGCTGAACAAAAATAAAGTGAATACGGTGTGAATATCTCAAAAATCTATTTTAGGATATAGAAGTTTTTCGCATTTTTTTGAGAAAACGAAGCAAAATTGGTTATAAAAGGTCAAGAAGAAAAGTTTGTGCCTGAAATTTTACATCATTTTCAAAAAACAGATTTCAAATTGGTTGTGACATTGCTGAGAAAATCGCAAAATACGCTTTCTGTAAGCAAACAAGCAAACAAGCAAGCAAGCAAGTTAATCAGCAAGAAATCTCAATAACGAGACATTGTAGAGACTTCTAGTTTTTTACATTTGATCCGTGCTACTCTATAGAAGAGCTGTATTGTTTTTGGGCAAAGTAGGAACAGCCGTTGCTTCAGAAAAAGCAAAAAACTTTCCTTTCTTACGAATTTTTCAAAACAAAAGTTGACTGTGATTTTTATAAAATTCAACTTTGGATGAAAAATTTTTTTTAAAAACTTTTAAAGAATGTTCGTTAAGCTTTAGACCTTCAAACTTATGCTGAGCGAAGCTCAGTTGACTTATCAAGCTTCATACCTTCATACTTATGCTGGGAAAATCTTGGTCTATCCATTAGACTTTTGATGGTACGGTGTGAATATAATCCGCATTGGGTTTCTGCCCGATACACTAGTTCTGACAGGTTTTATTTTGAGCTTTTCTTTAAAAGAGCTCAAGTTTGAAAGAACTTACAAAATATTTCGTTTGAATTTTGTACGAATCATTTTAATTATTTGCTGAACATTTTCTATAAATTTGTGGCCATCAGTTTGTTTAAGTAACCCTGTATACCTGAATAATCAAAATAATTTCGAAATTTTGAGATTATAAACAATCAAATCTCTTAAATGTTCTAGAACCATTGGAAACCTTCTTGGGACTTGTAGACACGGTTAAACAGCATCAGAACTGCCATCATTTTAAAATTCTAGTTAATTTAATAGGAATTTGAGCAACAGAATTTTAATTTTGCGTCCTTTTTATGTTTAAATCTTTACATTTTTCTTAGCAAAATGTGTAAACAAATATTATCATTAGATTTATAAATCTAATTTTGTTAAGGGCAATTTACAATTCTTTGAATAACTTTTGGAAAATTTCAGGAAAGAATCGAAAATTTATTATTTTGCCCATTAGAGGTTAACATATCTACTCCTAAACATTTGAACAAAACTGTGATTTTTAAACAGTCGAATGAATGAAGCGAAACAAAATGGAATTACGGGTACATTTTCTTTAAACATTCGAGCGAATCTCGAACATAATTTTATATGGAATAGCTAACATCTTTAGATCAGTTGAACCCACTTGAACCCACCTTGATTTTATTTTTTAAACAATTTGGAATAATATATTTTTAAAAAGCAAACATTTAACCAATATTTATGTTTTCTTCATATTTAAGTTTTTGGAATAATGAAATTGACAAATTAATAAGTGGGATTTTTTTGTATGAAAATCCTATTAGATAATAAATCCACTTATTAATACAAGTGGAATTATTATCCACTATGACAAATAAGTTTTTGGATTTGATTTAATCTATAATATTAATCGTGTTCCATAAAGATAATAATCCCACTTAGTAATGTAAGTGAAATTATTATCTACCTGGGAGATAATAATCCCACTTGTAATTATAGGTGGGATTATTATCTTTCCGGAAGGATAATAATTCCACGTGTATTTCTAAGTGGGAATATTATCCCGCAGGGAACATTTAAAAATTTGCGATTTTCGGGGTTATTATCTCGCAGGATCGTGGAATTAATATCTTTCGGGGATTTTACCCCCTATCCAAGCTGGGCTGAAGATTCGTTGGACCGGAGATCTATCAATGGTTTTCTTTGTGCAATTAATGGAGGTGTTGTCTCATGGTGCAGCAGAATACAAGATATAGTGTCGTTATCATGGATGGAGGCTGAATACATCGCACTCTCAGAAAGTTGCAAAGAGCTAAAATGGGTTAAAATGTTGACCGATTCTTTATCTGAGTTTGCCGTTCCAGATAAAATTACTCTGTATACAGACAGTCAAAGTAGTATGAAACTGATATCCAATCAGAAATTTAGCAACAGAAGCAAGCACATTGATACTAGATATCACTATGTGAAGCAATCGGTTGATTTAGGAGAGATTGAACTGAAATATTGCAGCACTGATGTGAATATAGCTGAAATGATGACGAAGCCACTTGGAAATATAAAATTAAAGAAATTCGCGCAAGATTGTGGACTGAAACAGTAATATTAATTTGTCAGACCAAGTTAATATTATGAGGAGTGTTGAATTATTATGTTACATTGATATTGATCGTAAGAATCTGAATGTTATTATTGAAAAGTTATTATTGAGAAAAAGGATTATTTCAAGTTAAAATTACATTTTTGTTATTTGAGAGGATTAAAATAAAGTATACTATTTTTTACATTATCTAAAAAAAATTGTGCGAACATAATATATGTTGCATGTTTAAATGCTAATTTTGTACATCAATTAATCGATATTTTCATGCAAATTTACTACAATCTTGCGTGTTGTTCTGTATACATGTTGTCATTACGACACATTAAGCTCCATAATTATGTCCAAGGCATTAAAATTTTAAACAATTCCCAGTGAACATTAACACGAAAGCATTAAATTCATTTACTATTTTTTGTTCTCTGTTCTAGGTGAATAATGCTGGGAATCAACTGACTACATTGGCATCGAAATTAGGAAATGTTGAGAAGAATTTACTACCTGATCCTACACAAATTGAGACTACTGCTGAGCCTGTTAACATTCCAGTGTTAGAACTACTCGAATCTGTGTCAGATGTAACAAACGAATATGAGACTTTAAGACGAGATTTAAGTGAAATGAATCATCTACAAAAAGAAATGACATCAAATTTAAGGTACCAAGTACGCATTATGAATCAAACATTCAATTTATTAAAACAGCGCATAGAAGCGAAAAATCTTCAACCTCATATTCAAGCTGAGTTTGCCCATAACCAAAAGCTTTTACAGCGACAAAGATCACAATTATCATTACCAACAAGCACCACAATGCTTTATCATAGTCACTCTAAATAATTGTGTAGCAAGTATTATTAAAATTCTTTTCCTGTCTATCCTATATCAACTCTCTATCCTATGTATGTCTCGCAATAACTTCATGTTGCACTATTTCAAAGCTTTCCTCCTCATTCATTAGTTTCATAATTAGAAGAAATCAAACATTTTAGATAATCGTAGTAAAAATCAAATCAAAGTATAATAACTTGAAAAACAATATATGTGTAAACTATATTCTAATGAGACATTCAAGTCATCTCTTTGCTGTAGAAAAGTGTACAATTAAATTTTTTCACAATCTCGAATATTTTTGATAATAACTACTTTTATAGTTTTTGATACACATGATTTGATTAAAATTGTTATTTTTTTATTTCTTGCTTAATTTTAGTAGTTTGTCACGTGTCTGTTTAATGGAAAATTTTGAAATTTTAACCGTCATTTTAAATTCAAAAAGTCGTATAAATATTTTTTTTAAAATTTCCGTTAAAAATGCAACACGTGTGCAAGTACTTTTTTTGAATCGATAATGAAACTTACATGTCTGAAGCTATGTAATAAGCACATTTTAAATATAAATTGATAACATTTACAAGAATATTTTTAAAACGCAAGAAAAATAATAAGCTTGCATCATGAAGAACCTAATACGAAATCTACATAATTCGAGTAATATTCGGTTATATCAGGAAAGCCTTGACAACATAAATTAAAAATTGACAAGATATTACTAGAATTTCGTTTCTACAGTTAATAATAATAATTACCAATAAAAACTCACAGGATATTGATAGCCAAGATGGAAATTGAACATTGGACCCTTTAACTTACCTATATTTCGGTAATTAAAAAATAAATCGTGTAAAATCTATTTGTATGTTTGTAGTTTATTAGATTATTTATCTGTGAATTGATCTGAATTGATGCAATTTGCAACCTTAAAATGACTGATGAAAAGGCTGAAGAAAGTAGCAAATTGCATATTTTTTTCGAAATGAAGAAATAAATAAATTTATGTGTAGTGTGTAGATTTGTTGATCGTACCTGTTTATGCAATCCCAAAATACAATAACTTGTAGAAAACAATTTGATAATGAGAGTAAATTAGCTCAAAGCGTAGACTTTAAGTTCAAATATTATAAACACGAGAAATTGAATGTTCTAAAAATCTATTTTCATGTTAGGAAATAACCATTAATTAACGTTTTTCTCTTAGATCTCAATGATAATCTTTATTAAGTGCACTTTTATCAAGATTTTAAATTTTCTATAAATTATGATTTTTTTTTCATTAAAAGCTTATCGTGAACTTTTAACCGTCATTTTTTTGAATCAGAATCTGAGCTTTTTAACTGTAATTTTTAAATTTGAAAAGTCTGTTAATTTTACAGGCTTTTTTAAAAACTTATTTCCGTTTAACGTCAATTAAATACTCAATATTGCATGTTTAATAATACAATATATAACACTAGTGTATTAATTAATTAATTTTGCATCATACCTAAGTCTATAACCACTTATTAGATTCTATGCTAATGAAATGAAATGTTTTTCGTCACAGACATATCTAGTGAAAATTTTAGAATAGTCATTATGTTTATTAAACCTCGATAAAAATAATAATAAAGAGTTCTTAAATAGACAAAACTTAAATAATCGTAGTTGCCATGGGATTTTTCTCTTCAAAAATTTGTTTATTCAACTTTCAGAATAAAAGTAAATTAATTCATGATGTTTTGGGGATTAAGTGAAGCAAGAGATATTTTCGATGAATACATTACTGCAATTAAGCAGCGACCAAAGAAGCTTGACATTTTATTTTATGGACTTGGAGATTCAGGACATGTGCTTAAAACTATTTCAAAATTTTATTTCCACAATGCTCACGATATTGAATTTAACTTTTACATCCTTGAAGGATGTCCTGAACTGCTTGCTAGAGATTTAGCATTGCTGACTGTCGCCTTTGAAAGTGATGAAAACTTATCGATAAATGGAAAAACTCAGTTGTATATGGACATATTTGGCAATAGCTTGCTTCATTCAACATCCAGCATGTATCTTAACTCAAAAAGTGAAATTTTCATCAAAATGATAACTGACAAGAGCTATGCTAGACAATTTTTGCCGATATTCATACTTGATAATCTAAAATACAAAGAACGTGATCAGATGGAAGTAAGTCATTAATCCTAAGATTTATTTTAATCCCAATGCTTAATCCTTTGATTTGACTTAATTCTTTTTCCATTTTAGATGGCTTTCACATTTTGGAAGAATAAGAAGGAACACATTTATGACATTAAAAAGTATTGGGATGATCAGAATAGATTGCAATTGAAAGAACGGTATGATTATAGGAATGGAGCCTTTGATTGGGACTTACAAATGAGACTAAAGAGCAATGGAGCTAAGCAAATCTGTACTCAAGAATATAAGCATTGGCGTGAAAATGGCGTTGCCTTTACATTCCCTGAATTCGAATATGCCATGCCGAACAAGACTTTTGCGATGGAAATTTGTCGTAGTGGAAATAAATGGTTCCATCGTGGATATGTTGGAGATATGAGTACTGGACCTTTTATCACTTTTGGAATTGATTGTTCTGAGGAGAAAATGCTTAAATCTAATTTTGGAACCAATGAATGTCGTTCAACTGATATAACTGAAAGAAATCTTTATGAGATAATGTGGGAAATGAAGCATCAGACGAAATATGATCCAAAAAATGATAATAAGAATTTCCGTAAATTAGGTGCAGTCACATTAAAAGTTGGCGATAACCCATGTGCCTCTCGTTCATTTGAGGATGCAGATATGAATCTCATGATATATGACAAGCCGTTAATGTCATTTGATAACGTTAAAATTCATTTTTTATCAGTAGATGACATTCTTAATATTACTAAGAAGCATCAGTTCCAACATAAATTTGATGTCGTTTTTGTAGCACATAACTATTTTTCGTTCCTTAAAGATGACTTTCTGGAAATTCTCAAAACTCCGTCATTTGTCATGTTCGAGACGAAAAAGTTTAGCGTCATGAAAAGCGAAGAAATATCCAAAAATATCGAGGAAATCAAGGGCTTTGCCAAAAATATTAGTTTAAAGCCTGTAACAAACTTTTCATTGAATCTCGTCAACTCCGTAATTAAATATAAGAAAATCGAATAAATTTATTCTGATAGCATATGAGGATTAAAATAACACAGAAATAGGAAATAATAGAGATCTCATGTCTGGATAGATTGCAATGGAATCTCGAGCTTCTCTTTTAATTTTGATATCTTTGTCTTTAAAATTCCTAGATTATCAGTGTTTGCATACAGACACAACAAAAGATTTGCGACCTGCAAATAGAAGTAAAGTGATTGTCAAAATCAGTTCTTACTAGATCCTTTTATGATCCAGAGTTGGATCTTAATACTCAAGTAAAGGGAATTTTATAGTTTTCAAGCAGAAAATAGGATGTCATACATACTTGAGTCACAATGACATTTCCACCTTCACAATTGATAATAAGAAACTGTAAAGGATCTTCTCTGAATGAATTATGGCCGTGTTTTTCGTATGCAGACCAAACATTACTCGCAATTGCTGACGTTATTCGTGCATCCTTATTATGGAATCCACTAAAAGCAAGTAAGGCACCATCATTGTTTAATAATCTGAAAAGACAAAGAATTAAAATTTATTTAAGTAAATATTCAATTTTTCTTTGATTATAGTTGGATCTTGATACTTACAATGTATTTTCAACACCTCCTGTGTTTGCTTGACTAAGAACATTTGTTAAAACCTTGGGTTTAAGCATCGTTTATTCACAAATAATTAAATTAACAAGATCCAAATTTTTCAGATTATTTTTTTTTTTTTGTAAACAATCGTTTTCTCATGGAACTTTCATCAAAACTTAATGTTTTTAATTTTTGAGTGAATTCCCATGATAATTATATACAATTGGAGCTTAGTTCTTTGGATTATTTTATTATTGATCAAAATCCAATTGAGATTGCCTTTATATCTATGGATAATCAGTGTTTTGACTATTCAGACAGAAGCATCACTAACCTTAGACTATTCTTTGTGAAAAAAATAAATAAATTTTGCAAAATCGTATTGCAATTAAGTGTTTGTCCTCCTTCCTGTCATTTTAAAGTAATGTAAATAGAAAGAATGTGGTTTGATAGCAGTTCCATAGCTAATCTTGCGAAGAGCGCTTTAAAAGAAGGTAGTTTAATGATATAAATAATATTTATTGCGTGGCGAAATTCTAGAATTAATAAATATTGCTAATTTATACTCAGCACAAAAGCATATAGATAATGTTCTGGACATTAAAGATGAGGATATGTCAGAGACTAATAATGAAGAATCAAGACTTACCAAGAGTAAAACATTGCCGTCTATTCAGCAAGAAGCCAAAAAAGAAGAAACTATTTCTGTCTGGGGAAGTTTTAATGGAAGTTTCTTCGAAAATAAGCCGTCGCATCCAGCAATAATCACAAATCCACCTCCGAGAAAAAGCGAAACAAGCTCTGGTGAGCTTAATTAATTTTTTCATGGATTAAAATTAACTTATTTTAATGTATTTATTAGAATCCTTGGAAATAATTAGCAAGTCTCCATCGTCGTCAGCATCTTTGCAAGATATAAGCTCGTCTCAATCGACACTTCAAGGTTCTGTCGATGATTCTGTAGAAGTAATTAATAAAACGTCTAGCAATTTAGATATTTCGTCTCCAATTCAAGCTGATTTATTATCGCCAATTGATTTATATACAGACAGCAGTAATAGTGCATTAATGACACCTCAAGATGATGATATTCCTATAACATTGCCACCAACTCGATCTAATAATTCATTAGAAATTGAAACTTCAACTACAATTATTTCAACATCTACTTTAACTAATTCTGAATGTGGAAGTAGCTTTTGTGATCCAAGTAATGATGAATTGGATCAAACACTGAGAGCAATAAATAGTTCTAATATAATGGAAAAGTCGATGGAGAGCTTCGAAATTCAAACACAAATTTCTGATTCAACGCACAGTTTTGAAGAAATAAATCCCAGTAAAGTCAAGAATATTCCATCAAATCAAGCAGGCAAGTCTGAATGTAAAACTGGATCTGGACATACTTCATCAGGCGATGAGCTTGAAACGGCAACATCATCGGATATAGAAATTATTAGTTCACCAAAAGACGATTCAAGCAGCACAGCAAGTTGCACTAAAGCACTTAGTCCAAGTAAAAAAGACAGCTCGTTTCCTTACCAAAATTCCGAGTCATATTTAGCAAATTTAAAGCTTGACCATAAAGGACATAGTCGTGAATTATCTGAAGTATCAGTATTAAGTCTTGCCAGTGATGAATGTGGAAGTCCATCAGATACAGAGAAGCTTTTGAAGCGAATTAGTGAATTAAATGAGAATCTTGAACAGCGTGAAGTTCAATTGGTTCAAATGGGACGTAGCAATGCTGAATTGACAGACGTGAATGTTAAATTGAGTCAGGAACTTGATGCTATTAAAAGAGGACGTAATAGTTTGGATATGACAAATTTACAAGAAGAATATACGCAAAGATTGTCAGCTTTAGAAAAGAAGTTCCAACAATCAATTCGTGATAATTCAATGCTTAAGAAACAACTTGAAACAATGAAGGCTGAAATGGAAAGTAAAGTCAGTGTGCATGAATATGATAAAATGGCAACAGAAAAGGACTCAATTATTGAGACATTAAAGAATGAAGGTGAAAAATTGTCAAAACAAATTCTGCAGCATTCCAATGCAATTAAGAAGTTAAAAGCTAAGCTGAAGGAAAATGATGAATTAATTAAGAGACAAGACAGTCAAATTACGGAAATGACTGATGAAAACCAAAAATTAAAGAAAAATCTGACAACAAAAGATGAAATTGAAAAATCACAAACTGATGGCATTAACAAGTTGACGACTGATAAAAGAAAATTTGAGAAAGAAAGTCAGCAGCTTAAAAGTCAAAATGAGGATTTACAGCAAAAATTATTGGCACTACAGACATCTCATGATGCATTAAAGAAAGAATTGAGTGAAAAGAGTGTCGAAATGGGCAGAAATCTAGAAGATGAGAAAGAAAAGGCATTAAATGAGAGTAAATTATTGAGAAAAGAGCTAACGGAATTAAGAGAAATTAATAGGATCAATGAAAGTTCAGCAACAAGTCGTGAACAAAAATTAAGACAAGAAAATTTGGAACTGAAAAGAAAATTGGAAGAAACAGAATTCAGAATAGAAGATCAGAAGCAAGAAGCATCTTTAGCTTCGATTCCGCTGATTAGACAACTCGAATCACTTCAAAGTACTTTAAATTCACGTACAGCATCATGGGAAAATCAAGAACGACTGCTTCTAGAGAAGCTAGAAATAGCACAAAATAAATTATCATCACAATCGGATGTTGAGAAGGTGGCTAAAGATCAAGTCATGCATTTAAACATTAAAATATCCAATTTGGAAGAGAAATTGTCATCGACTAGCCTAAAATTAGAGCAAACTTTAAGTCAGTTACAGCAGAAAGAAATTGAATATAATCTCCATGAAAATGATTTTAAATTAAAGATTGAACAGTTATTAGCAGAAGTTTCAACCAAATCGACAGATACTGAAAAGTTTAAAAACCTCGTCTCACAGCTGGAAGAAAAATTGAGGTCTGAAAGAACTGAATTTGAGGACGAAAAGCGTAAGCTTTTATTTATTCAGCAACAAAATCATCATCATCCACATGCTGAACGACATGATTCAAATGATTTAGAAAATGATTCGCCAGTTTTAAGTTTAGGAAGTGTTGAGTCTTTACATTCACATCCATGGAATATTGTAAGCCTTCTTCAGCTATCTTTTGTAAGTTTTCAATTATTAATTAATTTTTATATTGCTCTTGTAGGATGATCATGATGTCGGTGCCAATTCTAATTATAGCAGTCAGTACGGTGGAGTTGTTAACTCTTCAGCATCTCTTATGGAAGGATTACAATCAATTTTAAAACAGGTAATTTAAACCTTACAAATGTTAAAATTTTATGAAACATTTGTATTGTTTTGAGACACAATTTAGTCAATGAATTCTAAAATTCAATTTGATATTTCAGAGGGATGGTGAAGTACAGCAATTACAATGGGAAATACATAGACTTCAAACTGAAAGGAATTTCCTTTCAAATGAAATTTCTAATTTAACATCTGAGTTTGAAAAGGTAACAATGAAATATGATTGTTAATTTAGATTTGATATAAAATTTAATTAAATTCATTAAACAGGCCACTGAGCAATTAAAAGAGCACTCAGAGAAGCAAGTGAAGCAAGAGCAAGATCAAGTGCAGTATAATGCACTGTTGGAAATGTATGGACAAAAGGTAAAGGACTTATTAATTTATTTTTCAACAACTATAATAATTGACTTTCAGGCTGAGGAGTACGAAGAGTTGAAGATGGATTTAGTTGATCTAAAATCAATTTCACAAATGTATAAGAAACAAATAGACGAATTGACGCAGAAACTCAATGATATCGAGAAGAAGCCTAATAAAACATAATCGAGGTGGTGCAATGGTATTTTTAATCAAAAATGTGATCATTTATGATGGATTAAAATTTTAACGTAGGTATTATGTCCATCTAGAATTCTTCTTTATTAATAAAATATAAATTAAACTTATTTAAATTTTACAACTTTTTAACGGTTTTCTAATTTTGAATTTTTATCACTTACTGTGGACTAGAAATACCAGTATATTTTTCTAGTATTATTAAATAAAATAACGTCTTAAATAAATTTAAATCCTGTAAAACTACAACAAACAACAAGCCTTAGGCTTATATCAAGAAAAGAGGGTAAGCCTCAGGCTTATATCGAGAAAAGAAGCAAGCAAAAAACTTAAAAAACATGGGCAAGTTTAATAAGAAATTAAATAAAAAGAACAAGCCATTACAGCTGGAAATTGTTCCAAAAGACAAGGAAGTGGAAGTGCAGTTACCAGAGTCAAGAAAATCAGATGCTGTAATCCCAAAAAAGGTAAAAATTTAAAAATAAACAAAAACCGCATGAAATTTTTAAAAGATTTAATTTTCAGGATAAATGGATCAACAGACAGCGAGTATTGGTTCTTTGCGGACGTGGTATTAATCATCGTGATCGTCATTTAATGAAGGATTTAAAGACAATTATGCCACATCATAGAGATGAACCGAAATTAGAGCGCTGGAAGACATTGTC
Source organism: Chironomus riparius (assembly GCA_917627325.4). Classification (NCBI taxonomy): domain Eukaryota; kingdom Metazoa; phylum Arthropoda; class Insecta; order Diptera; family Chironomidae; genus Chironomus; species Chironomus riparius. The sequence continues at coordinate 60,281,925 of OU895877.1, forward strand.
TATTATCAATGAACTTGGTGAGATGAAGCACTGCAATAAGGCAATGTATTTCGAAGGACGTCACAAACAGGATCTTTATATGTGGTTGTCAAGCATTAATGATGGTCCATCAGCAAAGTTTTTGGTCGAAAATGTCAGTACAATGGGTGAATTAAAATTGACAGGAAATTGCTTGAAAGGAGCACGTCCGTTGCTGTCATATGATGAAAATTTCTCAAAAATTCCTCATCTTATGCTTCTTCGTGAATTGTTGACACAAATTTTTGGTGTTCCAAATCATCACCCAAAATCTCAGCCATTTGTTGATCGTGTCTATACATTTACATTCTTGGATAATCGAATTTGGTTCCGAAACTATCAAATTTTAGCTGAAGATGGTGCATTATCAGAAATCGGACCAAGATTTGTTATGAATCCAGTTAAGATCTTTGCTGAATCATTCACTGGCGAGCCTTTATGGGAAAATCCAGACTATGTATCTCCAGCAAAGCACCGTAAAATGATCAAATTATCGGCTAAAGATAAATATGTCAATAGAACAGATTCAAAATCACGTTATGATGCAACAATGCCTACAGAAGCATTTAATATCGATAAAATTGGACGTGAAGTTTTTGCTAATGACGATGAGGAGGAAGTAGCACGTAAGATAATTGAAAGAGAAGAAAATATGGAAGCAGATGAGAGCGTAGACGAAGAAGAACTTCAAGCTAAACGCGAGAAATCTGATATTGCAAGAGTTAAGAAATTAATTGAAAAATTAAAACCTGGTGGAGAAGGCAAGAAGTTAGTAAAACCTAAAAAGCAAGCTGTAAATCCAATATCTGGCAAGCTTCAACAACGAGGAATAACTAAACGATCCAAAATGATCCAGAATATTGCAAAAACAAAGAAACTTAGCACAAAGTTCAAGTCAAAATCCAAGAAGAAGGCTTCTGCTGAGTAATAAACATGTTTGTGACTTTGCAAAAAATAAAGATGAATTGAATTATATTACTGAATATTTTTAACATTTATTTTCCTTGCTAATTTTCAACTGGTTTATAATTCTGCATTCGATGCAAGTCCCAAGCAACAATTTCCAAAAAAAAAGACTAAGCGACACTCACAAAAATCAGAATTTCAAATTAAAGCAAAACATTTGTGGATTAAACAGAATCAAAAAGCAAACGCCCCATTATGAACTTAATCATTAGAAGCACCTGTTTAATGAGTTTGTGATCAATATTATGCTTAATCGTCCTTTTTAAATCAATTTCTTTATTTTTCATAATTCTTTGCGAAGTCACAAATATTAATATTATTTATTTTTTGATAACGTTCTCTGCTTCTCACCAAATTCAACAAGTTTTTTGTCAACATAAAGACCTTTTCTCTCACGTATTGAATCCATATACGATTTAGCTTTATTTTCAAAATCAGCTTTATCTCCAAATTGTTCAAGTTCTTCTTCAGTTGTTGGAATCCAAAACGGATCTTGCTCAATTGTCTCCCAATTACTGAAGCTTAACTGTGGCATGGCAAGTCCAGATGTTTTTACACGCAATTCATTTGCAAGATCGAAAGATTCAATTACTGGAATGACAGCCTCTAACATCCACATACCGCTACCTTCAATCATATCTGAAACGAGTATTCGACCATTTCGTTTAGCTATTTCTGCATAACATTTTCCAAGAACGTCAGCATTTGCTATGATACTCAAGCTATACATTGGACCAACTAGACGTTGTGGTTGTTTTTGGAAAGCAATTCGACAAGCTTCCTTTACCGATGTAATTATAATTCCGGAAATAGAACTGTCACGTTTATCGATACTTTCGTCGATAATAAATTCTTGCATTATAAAACAAATTCCATGCATTGGTTCCAAACATAATGGACCTGCTTGAACTGCAGACTGAAATCCATTAATAATCGCACGATCATAAAGTCCATCAATTGTTTCTGATGACAATAAGTTATGATGAATATATTTACTTTTGTTAATTAATAAACAGGTGCTTAATTTCTTCGGTCCAATACTCCAAATGTCTGTTAATTCAAATTGTTGTGTAACATCAGAATTTTTAAGTTCATTCGAGAACGCATTTAATAGTTCTTTATTGACTTCAATGCCAGACGAACCTTCCATAGTACTAGCAAAAATTTTCAATTGTTCCTTATTAGATTCCATAAACTTGACAACATTTTGTGGTAATGGTGATGCTATGATTTTGATTAAGCATGTGTTATTTCGAGCATTTATTGTAACTGATTTATCATCGTCTGAAGATTTTTGAAGTGATTCCATAATTGTTTCTCGAAATTGAACAATTGGTTTTGAAACATTTAATTGAATTTTAGCATAATCTTCAGTCAAATCTCTGATACATTTTTCTAAATGAACTTCACCTAAAACACATAGCACATGCTCTCCCGTCTCTTGAATCATAATTTGAACACACGAGTCTACTTGATTTAAAAGTTTTAAACCTTTAATGAGTTTAGGCATGTCATCAATATTTGTAGGTTCAACTGCAACTCTAAGAACTGGAGGTGCTAGTATGTCTAAACCGGAAAATGGCGGGCAAGATTTCGAAGATGACAATGTTGCAGTTTTTGTAACGAATTTTTGAAGACCCCAAATTCCAACAATCATTCCAGAATGAGCTTCGTGCATTGGCTCAAAGTTTCTAGCCATCATCAAATAAACTCGTTTTATGTCTACTGGCTCCAATTCTTCTTTATTTTTGAGTTTTGGATTATAATCTCGCTTTACTAAATGAACAGTTGAATTTTCTCGTAAAACTCCACAATAAATTCTACAAAATGCTATTAAAACTTGCTCATCAGGTTCATATTCATCTTCAATATCTCTTAATGCGCGATCACAAGCCATTAATTCTCGATAGGAAATTGGAACCATTTTTGCGATAAATGCAATAACTTTTGAAGAATCATCTTCTGAAAACTCGACATTAGCGGCAAACTTATCTTTTGTTATAAGCTTACTCAATTTTGATTGATACATATCTGCTGGACTTGTGACGTGTTTAATTATTCTGTCAAAAATTGATTTTTCTAATGGGAGCCATTCAGTGAAAACATTTTTGAGGATTGTCTTGCGATTTGCTACCGTTTTTTTAGGTGGACGATATTTGAGTTTCAGCTTCTCACAATAAATGCCTATTTTATCGAAATCATCCTGGATTATGTTGTTATACAACTTCCAGATATTTTCTAATATTATTTGAACGAAAATTGTAGGCTTTCCTTTTGAGTATGCACCCGAATCGCATCGTTTGTGCTTAGCATTATAATAAAAATCGCCCCACATTGCATCGTTGAGAACATCAGCTTGAACATTTAATTTCTCTGCAAACATCGATGAAAAGGCATTTAAGCTAAATCCCTACAAAAAAAAATGGCATATAAATATATGTGTCTGTTAGATTATGACTTGTTTTGCTTACCCATCCATCTTGTGCTGATCCAAATACTACATTTCCAGATGTTGGATTAAAATAAATCATTGAATCATCTGCAGTTTCCAAAGCTGATTCCTGATTGTCTTTTGACATGTCTTCTTGCAAAAAAACATCAGATGCAAATATATTTCCAATCACTGCATTAACTTGCTCTAAAACTCGTCTTAAATGCTCTTCAGCTTCCGTTGTACTCATATTTCTTTCTTGAATTAAGCGATCGATCTTATTAAGGAACAAAATTGGCTTTAACTTCTCATTATATGCTTGCTGTAAAATTGTTCTAGTTTGGGCACAAACGCCTTCAACAACATCAACTACAATTATTGCTCCATCAGCCAGTTTTACAGCTGCAGATGTTTCGCTACTAAAATCGACGTGTCCAGGAGAATCAATTAAATTAATTATATATTCTTCTCCGCTTGATTCAAAATACAGACTTATATTTGAAGCCTTCATTGTAATTTTTCTTTCTTGTTCATCTGGACGATTATCCAAATATCTCATAGGACCTGCATTCCTTGACGAGATGATTCCATTGCTAGCAATCAAATAATCAGCAAGTGTTGTCTTTCCATGATCTACATGCGCTAAAATACACACGTTTCTTATATTGCTTGTTTTTTTCTGTAGCTCCTTAATTTTCTGAATGATTTGAGACATTCTTAAATCTATGCTTTAAATAAATTACGTCTTACACTTATTGTTAAGTAATCAACACCGTTTAACACTTTTTACTTTAAATTTCTGACAACTTAAATGTTTTTAATGTTTACATTTTTTTGTGCAATCTGCTTAAAAATTTCAAATATTTTGGAAACGTTAAAAAACTTTCAGCCAAAGTTTTCATTTTTATTAATTATCGTACTGTGCTTGTGCACCTAATGACTATTTTAAATCAAGTGCTTAACATAATTCGAGCTGTCAAAAGTAACCCTTACAACAGTTAAAAATCATGATACATGAAAAGTTAACTTAAATAGACACACTTGGTGTTTTTGTTAACATAACTATTGGTAAAGTCTTTGAGAGACTAATCCTTTCTCGTTTATGTACTTTTGAAGAGGACAACAACATTTTTATCAAACAGCAATTCGGATTTAAATCGAAAAACTCAACGACACAGCAAGTACTCAGAATATCTGAAAAGGCTGCTTTAGGTTTCAATCGCAATAAAAGTTTAGGTTTAGTACTTTTGGACTTGAGAAAAGCTTATGATGCTGTTTGGCACCATGCTCTCATCCACAAATTAAGCAAATGTAACCACCCATTATATCTCATTAAACTTATTGCTTCTCCAAGACAGATCAGCGTATGTGTCTATGAATAAATCTAAGTCATTCATCTTTAAGATTCTAGCTGGGGTCCCACAAGGATCAGTCATTGCACCTCATCTATTCAATTTATTTATTAATGATATCCCACTACCTGATGTGGGCGAATTGGCATTGTTCGTTGACGATACTGCCTACTTTATAGAGGCAGATTCTAGTAAATTCTCTTATGTTAAACAGAACTTTATATTAGCTGTCAAATCCTTTCAATCCTTCTTCCAAGACTGGAAAATTACTTTAAATGACAACAAGATCGAATTCATTAAATTCGCAAGATAAACTAAAGTCATCCAGAAGTGTCAGACTGATCAAATTTATATTAACAACGCATCATTCAATTGGAAATTTCATGTCCGCTATCTAGGAGTTCATTTAGACCAGAAACTCACATTTAAACATCACTTGGATGTTGTCTTAAGCAAAACAAAAGCTTTAGCTTACTCAACTCTATATCCATTATTGAAAAGAAATTGCCCGATCTTCATTAATTGTGCAAAAACTAATTTCAATAAACTCCAAGTTTTTCAAAATAAGCTACTAAGACAAATTTACGATATTAAATGGGATGACTTTATCTCTAATGAATTTATTCATTTTAAAGCTAAAATTTCCACAATTAATGAGTTTACACTCAAACTGGCTAATAAATTTTATTCAAATTGCGAATCACATTCTAATGATTTAATTTCCAACCTGGGACGATATAGATATGACTCTCTAGACTTTCGTTTGAAGCACAGACTTCCAAAACCTATTTCCTGCTAAAGGAGAAGTTTTTCTTTTTATTTTTATCTTTTTATAATATTTTTGAAATTTGCACAACTTTGCACATGAAAATTTCATTTGCTTGGAACTTTTCAACAGATTATTGTTAAGGCTTAAAAAAACTTCTGAGCTGTTGAAAATTGTAGAAATTTTCATTTGCAACTTTTTTCTGAAAGCTACGATGGATATCAGCAGAGATATAAGCGTTTTATTTTTGACTTTTGAAATTTGCATGAAAATTTTAAAAATTTGCACAAAAAACTTTTTTGATAGCAATCCATGACATTTTTGTATTTAATTTATGTAAACAATTATTTTTTTTTTATTTTTTTTGGGAGAATAATTACTAATACGGGGGGTACAGGGAGTTCAATATCACGTTGGATGCATCTCAGCCTGTAGCAACTTTTGTCAATACATCACTTTTATGTTCACATCTGTTTTCAGGTCTAAAACACTTGTTCTAGGTTGAGTGAAAAAACAGAATTGAAGTTTTTCAAAAAGCTCGATTTTTCTAGAATTTTTCATAGGGGGTACAGGGGGTTCAATATCACGTTGGATGCATCTCAGCCTGTAGCAACTTTTGTCAACACATCACTTTTAAGTTCACATCTGTTTTCAGGTCTAAAACACTTGTTCTAGGTTGAGTGAAAAAACAGAATTGAAGTTTTTCAAAAAACTCGATTTTTCTAGAATTTTACATAGGGGGGTACAGGGGGTTCAATATCACGTTGGATGCATCTCAGCCTGTAGCAACTTTCTTCTATACATCACTTTTATGTTCACATCTGTTTCGAGGTCTAAAACACTTGTTCTAGGTTGAGTGAAAAAAAAAAAAATTCATTCAAAAAAAAAAATTCTGGGAGAATTACTGATTTCTGTTTCTAACATCGTCACATGCATCGTCGTTGAAAATTAATAGGAAAATTGAAGACAAAAATTCAAAAGTCAAGCACAAGAAATCAAAACAGGATCCATTATATGTAAAACTATAGAATCAAGTCTTTGAAATGGATATCTCATATTTAAGCTGATTTTGTTCCTATCATTCATCATTAAAGACTAATTCTATTTTTAAATTCGCAAATTATTATTTTTTTTTAATGTCATTTCTTTGCTTTATCATGGATATATCCTTAAGAAACAATTTAACACTTGCTACTTTTAAAATTTGATTCTTTTTTCGGTAATTTTTTAATCGCCGATGATTCTTGAATATTTTTCTCAATTTTCCTACAGTCCCATTCATCGCTATCTTCATTTCAGGCATAAAACATGAATGTTTTGACTCCGAAAAAATCATGTTTTCACCAAAAGAATTAATGCTTACATCGAATTTTTCAAAACCTCCTACGCTTAAAACTGTGCAAATTTCAAAAGTTTCGACAAATTTTTGTGCAAATTTTAAAAGTAAAAAACAAGCTTTTTTAAAAGTGATTTTTTGGGCAGTTCCGCTTATTCTTTCACAAAATAAATACTTCCAAAATTTAAAACTACTTAAGAACTACATTTTTTGATATCAAAATATTTGATAAAGCTACTGATTGTATCCCAAAACGTTATATTTTGCAAAGTTTCGTTTTGTATGAAAAATTGATCGCTGAAGGAATTCATCTTCCTGATGCCTTTAAACAACTCAAAGTGGTACAACAACATTTGTACAATAATTATATAAAGATTTTGTGAAGTAAGTATTATCAGAAGTGGATATTTTGCGAGAAATTTTTATTTTTTATTTTCATATGACTGTGCAAATTTCAAAAGTGTGCAATTTTCAAAAGTATTTACCCTAATCATTTTAATTTTTCCATTATGGTTTTTTTTCCACCAATAATCTCATTATATTGAACATTTATCACGAAATACGTAATTAAGAATCAAGTTAAGTCTAAATTAAAACCGAATAGGTTGGTGTTGAAATAAAATTCCATGTAATGTTAAATTTCAAATATTTACAAGAAACTCACAATAAAGACGATTACTATTATTATTATTATTATTGTTAACATAATTAAGTTCAAAACAATTTTGTTTGCTTTATAAGGATTAAATTTTTATTAATATTAATACATAGCGAATATAACATAAAAATGTTTTTTCAACCACTTTTGTAATTCCATATCTGTTAAAAATCAACTTGGAAGGTAGAAATATATCATAAACTTTTACATCAATAAAGTTCTAACATGCATATTTATGCTCGTTACACTAATGATTAAGGCCATTGAACATGTTTTATTTGTAAAGCATCGATTATCATGTTATACTTTTTGTTTTCTTCGAGAAATTTTTGTTTTATTAAGTAAGAGCGCAAACATCACTTTATGATTAATGTGCCTGTTTTTAATTTTATTGGACGATGACAAAAGTACGAAATGCTCGAGAATTAAGCAACAGCTAAACACATTTACTTTTAATCTTATGAATCCAATTAAAAAGAAAAGAAGACGAGATTTTGAAAATGATTAAGCCTTAAAAACTATATGAATAATCAGCAAATTCCTCACAATTCTCCTAAAATTGCTGACAAATATAATTAAATTAAAAGCTATGATAATGTTTGTTTTGGTAGCTGAGTGATGTGAACTGTCAAAATTTAATAAATGAATAATTTATGCTGGCTCGATTGTTGGTTGATCATTACGATAGCTTCCGAAAGGCTGTTTAGTGATGGGCTGCAATTCAACTTCCTGCATTTGTCCTATAAATGATTAAAACTCAGTTTATACTCGATTTATGTTTATTAACTTAAATATGTTTACCTTCAACTGCAACAGCCTTTTCTTCACCCAAGAGATTTGCCAAGTTTGAGTCCTTCCAACGTCCATTAGGTCCGTTAATCTGTAATTCAGTATAATTATAAGATTTGTTACAATTTTAAATCTTAGGATTAATTTTAATCTTTTGGTCAAAAAATTAACTTACATGACGATCTTCATAGACACAGAGGAACAATGTATCAACGACAATTTCATAGAGTGATAATATGACATGAGCTACAAAGAAGGCAAAAACTGCAATTATGAAGACAGGAATCATGTAGAACTGAATTTCTTCATTTTTTTTCAACATTAATAAAGCAATAAATCCACAGACTCCAGCAACAGCCAATTTTCCAAGGAAGAGAACAAAATCACCAATTCCATTGATAGTAGCGACGCTAACCACGTGAGTCCAAATAGCTTTCCATGCAACTCCTGAAAATACAAATTTTTTGCTTTATACTCATTTCGAAAGGAAATAACTGAATATTTACCGGCAGCTGGACAGAAGTTGATGCTTTCTATGGCAATAACCTGGAAGGAAGATATTGTTTTTTAAAATTATCCGGCGTACCACAATCGAGTAAGATACTTACAGTATAAGCATTGTGATTCAAGTAGCGAATAAATTTCTCCAAACACCAAAAACAGCAAATACAACACTTGAGCATGCAATCAGCTAATCCATTTCCTTTTCCTGCTGCTGTCTTAAATTTAGCATATAAGTAAGAAAGAATCAATCTTGGGATTTTAAAAAGTGTGATCAAGAAGCTTCCTTTTACAACAGATCCAAGATGATATTTGATTAATTTTCCCATTGAGTCACAGACTGGAGAGTCTGTTGGCTTCTTAAAATACCATAATGCAACAGCACCAGCGAGACATAATTGTGATGCAGCAAAAATAAATTCAGAAACCCAAATTAATGCAACAAGGTAGATGTAGAGTCCATACTTAGTCCAATCAGTTTCATGATATTCAACGAGTTTAAAGGTTTTTTGCAATTCAGCTCCATTTTTGGGATTGTCAATATTTGTTGGGATATTTTCTTGTGGATTAGTAACATCTATGAATGGCTTAACTCCTGGAATAGTTGCCGTAGCCAAACATACAACCACAGATATCCAAAATGCGAAAAATATCATAAGAGCTATAAATGCAAGCAAAGGAGGTCCAAAAATTTGAGGAATAGAATACATGCATTTTCCTGCTTCTTCGAATAAAGCTGCTAATCCAGAGAATTTAGATGACATCAAGTAAATGACAACGAGTAAGATGATCATGCAAATGGTAGCTACTATGGCAAAAATATAGACAGCAGTTTCATTTTGCAAATATTGTGAAAGTTTAGCAATTTCAGCATTTTCCTTATTCTTCTTAATATCATAATAAGTCCACCATAAAAGCACAGTAATTCCAATGCTGGCCACTCCAACAAATATGCAAATCAACCATGAAATGATTTGAGTCAGATAATGAAGTAATCCAATCAGAATGATTGAAAATATCAAGGCAAGTCCACAAATGAGAGCAATGATGTGCCACGATTTATATAAATCACGAGCTGTTTGTTCTACAAAATCCCAGGAACTAACAACGCTATAAAGTTGTTGAGCTTCTTTAACAGGGCTATGATCACCTGTTGGAATACATCTATGGAAAACTGGTTCTGATTGATAAATCGGAAATTGTGGACATGGTCCGTTGACGTGAAAAACTGCTTCATCATTCGAGCTTTTAACTGATCCCAATTTTGTCATGTCAAAATCATATCGACAATATTGAGTTCCATTTCGATTGAAATAAGCAAGAAGTTCACTCGAAGAGTTTATCTGCTGTTTTGGACATTCTTTGACACACAATTTAAGGGATTTCTTTATGTCCTTGCCTAAATTGAAAAAAAATACGTAAGGCTTGTCAATTGTACTAATTCCAGAAGCTTTCGGATAATTAAGATCGGCAAATTTCTCGTTGCTTTCGACACCACAAGTATTTCCAAAGGAATCATATCCATTAATAATTCTCGTAGGATTTCCATAAATGAAGGCAAAAGTCGCAATGAAGATCTGAAAATGAGACAAAAGATTGCGTGAATTTATAAATTAGCACTAAAAGTGACATCATGTCAGTTGCTATTCATAGCAATAAATAGAATGCATATTGACTAGAACATTAGCACGTCAGAATTGACAGAATCGAGAATTACTTAATCATCAGTTACAATGAATTCAATTTTTTAATCCCTAGATTTAAGTAATTACTAAACTGAATTATTATGCGGTTAAAAATAAATCCAGTGGCCTTGGAGACGCACAGACTATAAGAACTCTATTATTCGTGAATGAATGAATGACTAAGAAGAAGCAATAATTTGATAGAATTAGCGTGAGAGTATCATATTTTATGTAAATTTGCCTCTGACACAATTAGCATGAATGATTCAGCCGAACCAAACAGTATGGAAATAAATTTAATTAATCACTTAACATCTTCATTAATGCATAAATTGAAATAAAAATACCAATTTTGAGCATAGAACCGGAAATACATTCCATAAGTGACAATAAAATTCTTCAACATAACACAATGGAATGTCTATTAAGCATGAAAATTGATATTCTAGGCGTATCCAAAGGAATCCAAATTGCTCAATTTTCCTAAATTCTTATTTTATGATTCAGCAATTAACTTACCAATACAACCCAAAACAAAATGAAGATAATTAGCCAACAGACATCTGTACATCCTCTCACTGCTGTCGGCTCTGTTCGCGTCGTTTTGCTTTCAAAACAACCCATTATTATTAAATTAGGACTTCAAAACACTTTGTCTTCTTCTTTTCTTTGTTTTTCTGCAATAATCTACTTTAAATCACTGATTTAATCCTGAGTATAATTTTTTCTTAATTGTGCGATGAGTTTTAACCACCTTCTATTCTTAAACCTATTTTAATTCTATTGTTTAAGGAGTTCTTTTTGGGGAGTAAATGAAATAACGCTAAGCTAGCTAGTTGAGGTGGAATTACAAACTCACCGAAAATCGTGTTATGGTGAATATTTTAAGATTGAATTCTCACCATTATAGCTTTTTTTGTGTATTTGAAGATCATTTTGTCCTCATCGTTGGCTGTTGTTTAACATCATACAATCAACAATTCATGTTTACAAAATGGAACAAAAAATGAAATTAAATGTTAAAAGTTTCTCAAGTCATAGCAAGTTTCAGCAGCGCTACATACACAACTAAGCATTACATTCCTTACTGCACTTCCATTCAGTGAAAAAAAGGTTTTTTGTACAGAAGAGAAAACAAATTTAGAGTGAAAGAAAGAAAAAAAAAATGAAAAAATTGAAAATTTCATAATAAGATGTGAATATAATTAAGGAAAAAAATGAAATTGCGTAGCTTAATATTAGTTTTAATAGTTCTATTTTATAATGTAACGACGATAGTAGCATTACGAATTGACGGATCATTTCAAACAAATAAGTTTTTTAAATTTGTCAGCAAATTTGGATTTATCAAATTTGAAAAACATCAGACTAAGTCCAGCAATGAGTATGGATTTATCTATGGGAACGTAACATCTGAGCAGTCCTTTCCAAAAGGAGTGTCAGTAACATTAGCAGTCCTAGATCGTCATCATTTCTTAGAGTTTTATGGAAATAGGTAAATGTTGAGACATGTAATATCCACGCTGGAACAAAACTGGATCATTCGATTAGATGTTGTTGTAATCTTTGTCTACCAAAAAAAACTTTCACACTGAAATCATGTTCGCTATTTTTTCCTTCTTTTTCCGTACATACTTCAAATTGTTGTACACTCGTTTGTTATTAGCTTACACAAAATGTGTATAATTTAAATTGCGACTTGATAATGGTCGGATATTAAAATTCAACCAGTCATCTGTATCAACATCTGAAAGAGCATGTGAGAGTTTGTTGAATTTATCAAAAAACGTTCAAATTTCTTTTGAAAATTATCAAGGCCCCCCCCCCCCCCCCCCCTAAAATTATTTTCATCAAAAAATACCTTATAAAGGCATAAAGCAGTCATACTATGCAAAGAAACGCCCATAGCATTCTAATTAGTATTTCTGTTTATTTTGACATCTTTTTCAAGGTTTTCTAATTTTGTCTACATGAAAGTACAGCAGCTGAAAATATTTCAAAAATGCATTTAACGGTTGCCTGTTTTTCTCCAAATACTTAATTAAATTAAATTGATTCAATCCCTTATCGACCTTGACAATGATATTAATTTTAATTATGTTTCAGAACTGTAACAAATCGGAACTTAGCATGTAGAAAAATGTTTGCTAGGCTTAATGCCACATCATATGATGCCAAATGTAATCGTGATGCAAGAGGTGATTATTTGAGACGAGTGCCATGTAATCACAGTGGTCTATGTAGTGATGAAGATTCACCTTCAAATGTGATTAAAGACAGTCAATTTACTTTCGTAATAAGCAACCAGAATCAGCCAAGATTTTGGTATATATCGTTTGTAGCATGTTATCGTAATGAAACGACATGTGAATGGGAACATTATAATGGACTTCCGCATAAAATTGATTATCATTTGGACTTGGTGAATGGACATCCGATAAAAGAGCAGAATTACTACAGTCCATTCATTTATCATTTTTCGTATGACAAACAGAATATACTTGAGCAATGTCTCATATTTTTCACAATCTATATCGTCTTAGTGCCCATACAAATTATCGGAAGTAGAAAACAAAATCATCCTGTTACCAAATTATTTACAACGAGTCTTGTAATGGAGTTTATTAGTATATGCTTTATACTTATACATCTAATCTCGTTTGCATCAGATGGACGAGGAAATGAAGGATTGAAAATAGCTGGAGATATTTTCGATATTCTAAGTCGAACATCATTCATGTTAATTTTATTACTTTTAGCTAAAGGATGGGCAGTGACGAGATTAGAGATATCAGCTGCAAGCTGGATTGCACTGATCTTTATCTGGATTTCGTATCTTATATTAAATTTCATATTATATGTATGGAATATGACTGAAATTGATGTTATATCGGATATAGACGAGTTCCAAACATGGCCAGGATTTCTCGTTCTCATTAGCCGTTCCTGTATAATGTTATGGTTTTTGTATGAATTAAGAACAACCATGAAATATGAGCATTCGACGAAAAAGCTCGACTTCCTTCTACACTTTGGAGCATCATCTCTCGTTTGGTTCATTTATCTTCCGATCATAGCTGTAATATCAATGTCAGTGTCAGTATTTTGGCGATATAAGCTTCTTCTGGCTGTCATTAATTCCGTTGATTGTCTTGCATATTGTGTAATGATGGGTCTTCTATGGCCAAATCGGAGTGGCCAATATCTCTTACTGGCAGGTCCAAATACTCTTCGCATTGACGAACTTGATGAATTTAATGAGGCTCCACATAATAATCGCGAAATTTATCGAGACGAAATTCCAAGTAAGTTTATCATTGTTGATCTGAATGACTTTAAACTGACTGAAAAGTTATTATCACTTATTTTTAATTACATACATGTTTGACAATCATTACTTCTGTTTTTCTTTTTTATCGTAGATGAAAACAGCGAGGACATGGAAACGCTTGTATCAACTAACGATTTGTTAACAAATAATTCTCATAATGTGAACGATACACTATTATTAATTGAAAATGGTGATTTAACAGACAGAAACGATAGTAAAAAAATTTTTACGTGAATTAAAAATGTATCGTAGTGATAACGATTATCATGCGGATTTACGATACGATTAGAATTTTGCACTCAATCGTCTATGCTTGATAAGAAACAATTCATCAAAATAACAGTAAATTCATTAAATTTATGATTTTGTTTACAAGCAAAACTATTGCTTCCATTTATGAAACATTGATTGTGTTATTAAACGAATTTAAGTTGATTATATTCATAAAATTAAGGATAAAGATTAAGATGATGTGCAAATAATTCCATGATTGGAATCATCCAAATTTATTTTATATTCTTAATTAGTGACACTGGTTCTTTTTGTATGATCAATAAAGAGAGTGTTGTTGGAGTTTAAAAGAGTCATGTAAAAGTCAAAAAATAATAAAAAAAAAAAATTAATTCATTCCTTGTAAAGTTTAGTGATTCAAATTGAGATTAAGATCAATAATTGTACAAATGTAATTTTTTATGTTGTTTGATATATAAAAAGGTATTAAAATGATCAAGTGTTGGTTTTGTGTCGGTGTTATCTGACTTTTTGTAATAAACAATTTGAACTGGAATCGAGTCAAGCACTTTGAGCAACATCACAACTATCTTCATTATCATTACAGTCAGAAAAATTCAAACAAAGCCATTCACTTAATCATTATTATTTATCTCTGGTGATTCTTTGATGGCAACGAGTTAGCAGCTGCACTTCCGCAAACAGAAGAACCCAAATAAATATTTAAAAAAAAAATTGTAATATAAAAAGAGAGAAATTTGCTTTGTGGCAGTTCTATGCACATGTTTTTATAATTTCTGAACCTATCAGCACTTTACTGCAAGTGTCACAATGCTCATTTAGCTTATAATTTACTACATGCAACGTGAAACCTGTGAAAAATTGTATATTTTTGTACCTTTTATTTCTTGATGGGGTAACAAGAATGGGATATAAGTGTTTTGATAATGAAATGTTATTGTATGAACTCAAAAGATACTTGTGAGCAAGTGGCGGTTTTCGAGAGAATGATAAAGCTTCCAATTGACATTTGTGGCTGAAATGATTAACATTTAATTAATATTAAGCGTTTCATTGAAAGTAAAATTTTAAAAATAAATGTAGATTTTAGGAACTGCTCCTGTGTAGAGATGCCACAATAATCTTTTAGTTCATACAAGCTTTTTCGAAAGTAGTTTAAGCTAAAATGTTTGTGTAAAAAGAGTGAAAATTTTTTGTAGCAAGAAAAATTTTAAGCATGAAGCAAATTTCTAAGTAGGAGAAAGAAAATCAATCAAATGAAAAATCCACTGATTGTAAAAATAAACTTTAGACATGATTAACATAAATATTATTAACTTAGAATAAAATTTGTTACAAAAAAGCTTCAGCGCTAAAGCATGAAAATCTATCTTTTCTTAATGCAAATTAATTTTAAAATTTACGCCAATTTCATGTAATGAATAAGATTTAACAAAGATTTAATTGTTAATGACAAAGAAGATTAAGGAAGAAGGAAATAAAATCGTCAAAATGTTTTAGATTTTTTGAAATAACTCAAAAGCTTTCTTTTATTTGGACATCATATCCAGACTTATTTGCATGTTGTTTTTTTCTTGCATGGATCATTTTTGACAGATAACTTCTTGGATATACTTGGATTTCCTGGAGCTTTGATTGATTTTGCAGGAATCGATTGAGCTTTTCCATTCTTCACTAGAGTTTTAGGAGCTGACTTTCCATTTAACTTGCCCACTCCATTCTTCTGCCCAACAACATCCTTTTTTACAAGTTTTTTCATTTCCTCGAATTCCTCTTCAAGAACTTGAACCTCGCGAGTTTCTTTTTTTGGAATCTCTATCCTTGGTCCCCGTGGTGTTCTCAACTCAAGCTCGATTATATTTTTCTTTCCATTACGATCAGTTCGTTTCTCGGAAATTTTCCATACAAACACATCAACATCGTCTTCGCAACCAGCTCGACATAATTGAATTCCTTGCGGTACTTTTGACATTCCGTTTAATTCACAAGTGAAGTTTTCTTGATCGGCTTGAAGGCAAACAGCCCTCGACATTTGTGATTTCATTCTGTACTTTTCAGTAGCATCAACAGGTTCGCAGTAATTTTGAACATCAAACTTTACTTTTTGGTCCTCAAATCGTCCAGGATATTTTAAGTTTCCACGAATTACAGGTAAAGTTGCAGAATTTTTGTAGCTACTTCCGGAGCAGGATGTCTTTCGTTGATAATCAGTCAAGTCTGAGTCTCCTTTACATTTGCAACTCCCATATTTTTTCCTACAATGACAGCAAGTGAAGTTTTGAGGGAAATTGAAGTCAATTTGTTGATCACATCCTCTAATTGTAAGCTTGTCTTTATTATTTTCAGACAAAGCATCAGAAACTTTCACCGAATAACCTTTTGCAACGCGAACAATCAATTGATTTCCATTAACTTGAGCCATATATTCATCGAATTGTGAATCATGATCATCATTTGGACATGTCAAGATACATTCATCTTCAGCTTTTTCCGTTTTAAATGTACATCCTTTGATTCTGCCATATCCATCATCATCCGTTTTGTATTTATCACAAAGGTCACTAAACTGCTTCTCACTGAAGCCCATGTTTACTGCTGAGCCATAGCAATTTATTCGGATGATATAATGAATTGAACCTGTACCCTTTCCATTACAATCTACAATCAATGAAAATTCCTTAATGAATTCAGGTATGACAATGTTATTATTGCCTTTATTGTGACAATCGAACTTCTTCTTAACTTCCTTCAATTTGCATTGAAAATTTGGGAAGTCATAACATCCAACAGATATAATGTCTTTGGGACACTTAATTTTGTATGCAGTTATGCAGGCTTTTGGATCAGAATTTAACTGCTGATCATTCATTGTAAAAACTACAGACTTTTTCGGTAGCTCATTACAATTCACGTTGTCGATAAATTCAGTCTCAGTTATTTCCATTGATATATTAGGTATCATTTCAAATCGTATAAGATAATCGAGTTCATCTAGATACTCAAGTTCTTGTGGAAATGGGAAAATTTTGACATTTTCGATTGAAAATTCGATATGATAAATGTATGACTGTTGATCACTCATGTCGAAGTCTAAAAACTTTAAATTTTACTGGAATTAAGAAAAGCAATGATTATTTCGAATTTTCATTGCTAAAAGGAATATTTATCATGGAGCTTACTGAATGCTTAGTCCTTGTCCTTAATACAAAATAGTACAAAATCTTTTCTAGTTGAAAATTTTATAAAAAATGAAGTTTCTGGTGATTTTAAAAGTTTACTGCGATTTTTTTTTCTCAAATTATATTGGAATTTATTTAAATGAGACAACAAGTGGCTGAGAATCACTCAATCTTTTGTCATTTTACAAACTATGAACTTGACACCTCAATCTAAAAATCCCTAAAATGAAGCTACCCTAAAATGTGTGTGTGAAGCTGGCGGGAACAGGTTCTCAGAACAAGTTGAAACTTTGTCAGAATTACGTCCATATTACGTCCATTTACGTCCCGTAATTAAATATTTTCGTCCTACTTCCTATGACTGGATATACCACTTTCAATATTTGAGTATCTTTCCCGCCAACTTCACTTTTTCAGCGGGAACCAATTACGAAATTAATTTTAATTATACATATTATATATCAAAACTGATCTCCAAATTACGTCCAATTTCGTCCCGTAAAAATTTTTGGAATCGGATTTAACTAGCAAGAGTTATGGACTGTCAAAGTTTTGAACAGTACTACTTGTGGACCAATATTTTTTCCTATTAAATACTTATCATGTAGTATATCAAAACACGTCTCCTTTTTGTCAAGAGCTTAAATCTGATGGAACTATTTAAGTTCAATCTGTCATTTTGGACTTTTTGCAGTTCCAGTTCCATCTCGTAACTGAACATCATCAAAGTTTCAAAAATTTACTAGGACCATATTGTATGTCAAAATATATTCATTTTTTCTCAGTATTCCTAATCGGAAGGAATTTTTTAGATTATTTCGCCATTTTAAATTTTTGGCAGTTCCAGTGCATTCTAGCCTCGTACCTGAGCATGTCCAAAAATTCGAAAAAAAATTAAGGACATGTTATGCATCAAATCATAAGGATTTTTTCTCATTAATTCAAATTCTGAGGAAATTTTTTAATCCTGATGGTAGATTTGGATTTATTACAGTTTCAATACATTTTTGGCATGCCTGCACATCTTGATATATGTGTGCATCTTTTTGATTTAAAATTTTTAAGAGGGCTAGCCAGTGGCTATTATGACTTAATTATAGATTTGAAATAAATCATTGGTAAAGAATTTGATGCGTTGACATCCAAAATTATTTGATTGGCAATTATTATTGAAAATTAAAATTTTTTTTTCTCGTTAAAAAATAATTGTATTAATGACCTAAATACCTGAATACTCTAAAAGTTTTTAAAAATTTTGAGATTCGATAACCTAATCTTTATATTGAAAAATAAAAAAATGTTTATTTTTTAATTTTTAATTTTTTTTTTCGAATTTTCGGACATGCTAGGATAGGCTAGAATGCACAGGAACTGCCAAAAATGGTGAAATAATCTAAAAAATTCCTTCTGATTAGGAATACTGAGAAAAAATAAATATATTTTGACATACAATATGGTCCTAGTAAATTTTTGAAACTTTGATGATGTTCAGGTACGAGATGAAACTGGAACTGCAACAAGTCCAAAATGACAGATTGGACTTAAATAGTTCTATCAGATTTAAGCTCTTGACAAAAAGGAGACGTGTTTTGATATACTACATGATAAGTATTTAATAGGAAAAAATATTGGTCCACAAGTAGTACTGTTCAAAATTTTGACAGTCCATAACTCTTGCTAGTTATATCCGATTCCAAAAATTTTTACGGGACGAAATTGGACGTAATTAGGAGATCAGTTTTGATATATAATATGTATAATTAAAATTAATTTCGTAATTGGTTCCCGCTGAAAAAGTGAAGTTGGCGGGAAAGATACTCAAATATTGAAAGTGGTATATCCAGTCATAGGAAGTAGGACGAAAATATTTAATTACGGGACGTAAATGGACGTAATATGGACGTAATTCTGACAAAGTTTCAACTTGTTCTGAGAACCTGTTCCCGCCAGCTTCACACACACCCCTAAAATGCAGATAGTACTGCCAAGATGCAGATGGTGCTGCTAAAGTGAAGATGAAATTTATTTTCCCTAAAATGCAGATGAAATGCTGTTGCTTTAAAAAAGGTATAACACAGACCTCAATCTAAAAATCCCTAAAATGCAGCTACCCTAAAATGCAGATAGTAATGCCAAGATGCAGATGGTGCTGCTAAAGTGAAGATGAAATTTATTTTCCCTAAAATGCAGATGAAATGCTGTTGCTTTAAAAAAGGTATAACGCAGACCTCAATCTAAAAATCCCTAAAATGCAGCTACCTAAAAATGCAGATAGTACTGCCAAGATGCAGATGGTACTGCTAAAGTGCAGATGAAATTTATTTTCCCTAAAATGCAAATGACATGCTGTTGCTTCAAAAAAGGTATAATGCAGATATTTTTATCGTATAAAGTGCAGATAAGATGCTGCCTAAATGTAGATCGTATAATTTCATTAAAATACATCAATATTCGATGACTTTTTTTCTTGATGCGTGTTAATAACTTTAAATGATGCATGATGAAATTTAAGGGTAATTATTTTGTCTGACGACATATTTATGTATATATTGGGTCGAGTATCCTTTTTATGAGCTCATCTATATATCTTGCAAAAATGTTACATGTCGGTCAACAACAAAACTATATATTCGATATATTCGATATATTCGCACCGTACCATCAAAAGTCTTATGGATAGACAGAGATTTGTTCAGCATAAGTTTGAAGGTATAAATCCTGACGAACCAAGGTATAGAGGACGAAGGTATAAAGCTAGCGTATCAATTGAGCTTCTCTCAGCATATGTGTGAAGGGTTTAAACTTAACGAGCATTCTTTAAAAGTTTTTAAAAAAAAAATTTCATCCAAAGTTTAATTTTATAAAAATCACAGTAAACTTTTGTTTTAAAACATTCGTAAGAAAAGAAAGTTTTCTGCCTTTTCAGAAGCAACGGCTGTTCCTCCCTTGCCCAAAAACAATACAGCTCTTCTATAGAGCAGCACGGATCAAATGTTTAAAACTAGAAGTCTCTACGAGGTCTCGTTATTGAGATTTCTTGCTTGCTTGCTTGTTTGCTTACAGAAAGCGTATTTTGCGATTTTCTCAGCAATGCCTCAATCAATTTGAAATCTGATTTTTGAAAAAGATGTAAAATTTCAGGCACAAACTTTTCTTTTAAGACCTTTTATAACCAATTTTGCTTCGTTTTCTCACAAAATGCGAAAAACTGATTTTTCAATCTGAACAAAACCAATAGATTATTACGTGAAAACGATGTGAATATAAAAAATACATTTGCAGATATATCAATGAAAGCTGACAAAGTTATAACAAAATTTATAAAAATTATTCGTGAGTGACGCTTAATTAATGTGATTTTCCGACATAACTCCTTAACTTTAGAAAATAAGTTCTATGAAAAAAGAAATCGATTTTTGTTTTCTACAAGATAAAATAACTTTGAAATTTGTCACTATTGTGGTTTCGGAGATATTAAAGAAATCATAGCGTCACTCACGAATAATTTTTTTTCGTCGGGCCCGAATCATTAATATCCAACGGTAAATTATCTGCATTAAAACAGCATTTCATATTTATTTTATAAAAACTATACGATCTACATTTAGGCAGCATCTTATCTGCACTTTATACGATAAAAATTATCTGCATTATACCTTTTTTAAAGCAACAGCATTTCATCTGCATTTTAGGGAAAATAAATTTCATCTTCACTTTAGCAGCACCATCTGCATCTTGGCAGTACTATCTGCATTTTAGGGCAGTTGCATTTTAGGGATTTTTAGATTGAGTTGAACTTGACATTCATATTCATAACCTTGTCATAAATAAATCCATTTATTGAAATTCAGAACAAGCAAAATCAATGGCATTTCCAACATATGTATACCTCCTGAAAGTAAAATATTTAAACATGAAATATAAAAAAAATCATTTTTTGTGTTTTTCATAATTTTTTATTGATTTTTCTTTTTTTTTGCCATTCAACCTCACATATTTTAAAAAATAAAAATATGCAATTTCGTGTTTATTTTTTTCTCCATTTTAAACTTAAAATTAAAGTTTTTTTTTATCATTTTTTAAATTTGAAAATTAATTTTTACTTCACTAATTTTTCTTCAATTTTTATTCGCTGTAAGTAATAATTTATTCATGTACTCTTCATTTAGGTTTAGTTTTTTTCTTAACTCAAATATTTTCCTTATTTTTTTTTTGGTTTTTTACATTGTATTTTTTTTTTTGTTGTTGTTTGTTTATATCCTATGCAATGTTTTAATAATAATCATTTATTTACTAATTTTTTTGATCATCATCATTGAATGAAATTGGGGAGCAATGTGGGGTGATTTTTCTTGAGAGAAGGAATTTTTTGGAGAGAATAGCAATAATGTGTGAGTGATTTCATTCTATCATTAAAGAACATTGAATTTATATTATCATTATTATTATTCTTATTACTTCTCATCAAAGGAATTTTCTTCAATTTTTTTAATGTTAAATTCATTATCCTTATTATTCAATGGGTGATGCTTTTTCACATTTCAATTATAACTATTATTTATTTATTTTTTTATTCATAACCATTTAATTTTTCTTAAGTTATTTTATTTAAAATTTCTTCATCATCTTAATTTTTTTTTCTTATTGCAGTTTCTCATTTTCATCAACTAAAGTTAATCTTGTTTTGTTTTTCATCAATTAAAGTTTTAGAGTTCAAAAAATAGTGTTTTCATTTAAATTTTTAATTTTGATCCTGTACTTATTTAATGGGGAGTTTTGCTTGTTGATCATGTTAGATGTTTCAATTGTGTCAAACTTATTTGTTTTTTATTATAATTTTGACACTATTCAATAGAAAATTTCAAATCAAACTAGTTTCATTTACTGGTATTGACTTAATGCGATGCGATCTTATTTGGTTAACTTAGTTTTTCGACCATTTTCTTAAGTGTTTATTTTCTGCTTACTACATATTATTAGCTCAAGTTAAGAAGGATTATTTATTTATTGTTATGAATGCATTCTCATTTGTAAAGTGTTTGAACGGTTGAGCATATTAAATAAGATAATACCGAAAAGTTCAACACAATTGTTACTTCCAACAGAATCAATTATTAATTTAATCTCAATTTTCTTAATATTCCATGAATGTTTGACTACATTTGCCTAAATGTACGACAATTATAATTTTTTATGCATCATCTATGATTCTAATGGATCAATCAATCATAAAAATGAGTCAAAAGAAGAACAAAAATATTCTCAAAAAGAATTTTTCCTTTAATTTACTTTTGGTTGCATTACTTTTGTGATAAATTGCAAATTTTTGAATTTAATTTCTTATAAAATTTTTTAATCAGCCGTGAAGAAGAAAAATTGTTTCGTGATATCCATTAGCGTTTCGCGTGGAGAGAAAAATTGTTGAAAAATTCCTAAATGTCACATTTAAATTTAATTAACCTAATTTATATTTTTTTTTTACTTTTTTCCATTTTTTTTTATTTCATTAAAGTTTAAATTCATGATTCACTTTTAAAAACTTGTTTTTTTTGACCTGTATGCTTAATTAATTTAAAAATTGTTATCTTCATAATATTCAACATAAAATTCTTTGTGACTAGAAAATGAATTGAATAGATTCATTGCACATTTAACTCAACAATTTATTAATAAATAGAATTTATTTCTTAGATTAGTGAAAACAGAAATAAATTTATTTTATGCAATAACAAAAATTATTTGGTTTTAACAGACAGTGAGTAAGATCAATTAGTAATTTATTAAATAATTTAAATTCAACTTTGACTAGTCAAAAATTCAATAATTTCCTAACTCATCTTACTAGATAAAGCTAGGAGCTAGAATGTATTTAAGTTAGATTTCAACTTCCCATATTAAGAATATGCAGCTATGATTCATCTTTAATGAATTTTGAATTTTAAACAAAATACAATCTAGTTCCTGAATATAGAATTCAATCCCAGTTTATATTCAAGAAATTCTTCAAGGAATGATGGCTTTTAAGATCTTTTTGAATTTTAAAAAAGCATCTAAAGAAAATTTTAAACATAGACCAGGAATCAATCTTTCTTGTAGTGTTGGAAGGTATTAAATCAGCAGAGACTTGACATCTCCAGGGTTTTTAAGCCATTTGATAAATATTTCAAATAATTTTTCCTTTTTTCATTATTAATATTAAGTGAATTTTTGAAATGAAACTTTTCATTGACTGCATCAGAAAACCATCCTTCTCTTCAAATTTTCAGGTTGTTCTTAATGAGGGGTCAAATATTGAGAAAGTGAATATCAGAAATTTCATGAATTTCGAGCTGATTTTAGATGTCTGGAAACTACTTAATATAGAATAAACTTTAGTTGCAAAGATTTAACATTTTCTTCACTTTCAACTACACATTTTAATTTTTATCAATTCTACGCATCTAAAATTGAGCCAGAAACTCAATGAAATTCTCAATCAATGAATAAGTTTCATATCGTTTTAAAATGTTTGAAGCTGCATTGTAAATTACTTTATTTATTAACATACACAACAAATATAAGAGTTAACAACTTTAAAGCGCATTTTCCCAGATAATAAAACCATGTCTGAGCTTTTCTTGGATCTTGAGCTTGTAATATTTTTTTTTATTGTAAGATGGTTAAATTTTCATTTAAATTTGAAGATTATCTTGGAACTTTCCAGTTTTCAACCATGAGAAAATGCGCTATTTTCGGCCAGATGACCATGTTTATACTTATTTCATGTCAAATTTTTTTTTCATAGATAATTTTCGGAATCTTTTTTTTTTTATTCTTTCGAAAACTAATTTACAACTGTTACAAGAATGAAAAGGAACTAAAGAGAATTCCGATTATGAAATTTCAATGGCAATAAACTGTGATGTTTTTTATTTGATTGAAAGGTTGAGATTAAAAAGGAAACAAGAGTGGTAGATTTGTGAAGAATTTAGTTGAAACGCTTTATATGTGGGCAAAATGTAGACATAAAGCGCTTGCATACATATGTAGACATGCAAAAAGGATTAAAAATGATTCGGATAATTTGGATGTTGAAATTTATGGATTAACATCCTATCATCTTAAATGCAATTTCTGTGAAACAAAGTACCACTCATATATTATCCAATTGATTTCAATAATAAGGGTTCTTTTACCTTTCTCTCATTAAAAACATCGGAAAGTAACACACAACAAAGATCTTTAAGTCGCTGTTCTTTCACAACAAGGGATTGCCATAGATTTCATAATCATCTTTTGATCTCATTAAAAATCTTAAGAAAAATAAACAAAACTCAAAAATTAAACAAAATCTTACCATCAACATCACATAACTTCTTATCATTATATTTTTAAATTTTTTAATTCATTTATATAGATTTATTTTTTTCTGCTATCTCTTGTGTTTTTTTTTGTATCTTTACGTTTGGGGGAATTTTATTTATTTTCTTACTTATTTTAAGTACGACTTTTTATATACTTCTAGCAATATTTTATGTATATATATTTTTTTGATGCTTATACACATTTTTCTCTTAATCTTTTGAGCATCTCGTTTGATTTTAATTTTCATGTGTTGAGAGAGCAGTGCAGTGCAACTTTTATTTTACCTTTCAACTGATCTTCTAACATTAAATTGTGCATTATGTTTCATTAAATTTGCTTTTATCAAATAAATTTTGAATTTTTTTTTGATTCATCATGCTTCTAGATTGGTCAAAACTTTACTTCTTATTTCGATTCCAAAATGCACTTGCTGTTCAAAAATTGCTCAAGTCTAATCACAAGTGGGCAAAAATGATCAGATTTGAACAATCCCCGACCAAAAGATGTTTTAGAAATCTTGTCTGAAGAATAACTTTTGTCCAATCTAAAATCAAAAGTTTAATCAATTTTAGCCCCAAAAATTTTATAATCGAATATTTAAATAAATAATTTTTTTAAAATTTTTCTTAAAAGAGATTTAATTCATGTGGGTTTGTCTCAATTTATGGAATCCTTATTAGTTCCTAAGTTAGGCCTTAATATTATTTTTATTTTTTATTTATTTTTGAAGAATTTATTTTTAATTATTTTTTATTCTTAACCATTCAAATGGAGTTTTAATTTTTTTTTCTTTACTTATACAATCTTTTTGGATTTTTTAAGTGTGCTTAGTAGATTTATGCTATGAAAATTTGAAATAAATATTTTTGAAAATAATTAAGCTCCTAGATAAAAGACCTTTCATACAGTCAAATTATTACGAATAATGATTTTCTTAGAAAATTAAGTTATTTTGGTTTGATTGGATGCAAGTGTATTTAAAGCATTTTTAAACTGAAACTTGTTAGCTCTTTTTATAAAATCTATAAGATCAAAAATTATCACGAAATTCATACAAGAACTAGAGTTGTGTAGTAATGTTGTAGTAAAATTAAAGAATTTATTTCAAAATATATTTTGGTTGGCATGAAACTTATATAATAAAGTTATCATTTATGCTTTTAATGATTAAACTGGCATTGATATCAGTTTTTTGATTCAAGATAAATTTAGAGGAAGTATTTTCAAAAAAAAAAAACATATACATTGTGTACTTGGGTTTATCAATATAAATCATATTTACATATAAATAGGTATTAGAAATTGGTCTATATTTTTTTAAGTGGTATTCGTCAAGGAACCCTAATTTATTAAAAATATAAATAATAGAGAGTTTTGGCTATAATTTTTCCAAAAAAAAAATTTACAGATTGTCTATTAATCTATGGTATTATTCATAAATAATTTTCAATAAAAATCTACATTTTCATCAGAAAGGAGCTAAAAGAAAACAGCTTAAACTAGTTTGTAAATTTACATTTCTGATATTTTTTATGATGTAAAGAAAATAGTTTCCGAACGACAATTTAAAATCTTTGTTCTATGAGAAATAAATTCAAGCTTTTGACCTACTTTTTTCGCTATAAAGAGATTTTCTTTTCTATAGTAAGTAGTTGGAAATTTAAGATGTATTATTTTATGTGGAGGATGAAAATGTATTGCATTATGATGTTCAGGATATGAACGAAAATCGAATTAAAGTTTAATTGATTTTTAAAGGAAAGTAAACTTCAATTGTTAAATGCGATAAAAGTACATTTAATAAATATTTTTTGCTGATTAATGGAACTGTCATTTAGTTTATCTTCATTTCCGTAAGTGTTAAAAACACATAACAAATTCAGGAAATAATCAACTATAGAAGATAATAATGAAATAATTGATCAAACCTCAAATAAAATTGATAAACATAACTTAGTAGTAAGTATGAAATTTCTATCATATCTTCTCATAAAACAAACTGAAATGTTTGGAAGTTTATGATTTTTCTAGGAATCATGTCAATTAAATATGGGAAATAAATGCAGCGCTATCATGATATTAAAGCCATATGTTCATATTATCTTTTCATAATCATATAAGTAATTAAGTGACTAATGATTAGTAGAACCGTTCATTTAAAATATATCTTTTTGTAAAGTAAAGATCGAAAAAAAATTAAGAAGTATAATTCATTCAAAAACAGAGAAACTATGCTTTTAGTTTTAAAACATTTTAATGTTTAAACATGAGAAACAACACGCACGAATGTATTGCCTTTTTAAGTATTTTTTATAATTTTTTTGTTTCAAATATAGAAATAACACACTTAATGAACATGCACAATAACGAGAAAGTCACTGAGAGTAGCTTTTGAGTGGAATGAAAACCTTTGCTTTTTAATAATAAATCACCAAAGTTTAATTTTGAGATAATTGTCAGGTAAGTGGTAGGAATCAGTCGTTAAAATCATAATTCAAACTATAGTAATCATAGAACTTTGCAGCTGACTTAGAGCTAGTTTTAAAATTATTCGATTGCTGTTGAAAAATAAAGTCATTTCTCTATTATAAGATATTAACAATAATGATTGATAAGCTGACAACAAACAGAAGAGGACATATAGAAATAAAAGTATGAAAATTAGTCATTTAATGTATTCCAGTAAAAAGCTCTTTCGCGTGACTTTCTTGATGCTTTACATTTCATGAGTGTGCTGTATTTATATTCATAGGCCTGAATTGTTATCATCATGATCATCATCATTTCTTCACCATATTTTATTTTAATTTATTAAAAACTTATTATTTCCTTAAATGTTCTTTTTTTGTGCTATCTTGTTGATTTATCCTTGTTTGCATAATTTCAATTATTTATTCAACATTTTTTTTTGTATGTGGCTATGTGTGAATTTATTATTTGTTTGTGGTTCATTATTAATTTTTATGGTCTATGATTTAATTTCTTATATATCATCAACTCAACTCTTAACTTTATAATTTATCGTGTAATCATTTTTTGTTTTATTTTGTTTGAACATTAGTCACGATCATCATAATAATGTTATATCCATTTGCATTATTACTTTAACTATTACATAATTTTTCTTTTCTTCTTTGTTCCTTAATTTTTTTTCTTCTTTTATGCGCTCATGTTTTTTTTTGTTTTGTTATTCAAATAACTTTAGTTTTAATTAGTAAATTACCTATGTAGGTGTATGCCTTGCTCATGCGGGACTTTCAGCATTTGATGCCGTTGATCCTTCTGATATTTGCGCCAGTGTTTTAAATAATGGTGAGTTGATGAATCTACAAAGGAATATGATGTTTATTATAATTTGAATACTTGCATGTCTAAAAAGGATTTACCTTGGATACGAATCTCTATGCATTAATGTATAAATTTGTAGTTGAGCCTCATCAAATGTGTGCGGAGTTGGTTCTACCATATTTCTATTAACTATTTCTCTTACTCGAGAATCTAATGATACCTGCAACGTACAGTCATACGGAAATGAATTTAAATAATTCCGTTATTATAACATGAGAATCTTCTTACCTCTTTTGGTGATAATATTGAGATATAATCTTCATAAATATATCTAGCCTTTTCCTCTATGGCCTCAGGATTCGTTTCCTGTTTCAGCTCCTCACAAGCCAGCCAAAAGAGGATATTTTCTTCGCTATATTCACAACGTAAAAAATCGCGAAATATTTTCCGTCCACCTAAAATGAAAAGATGAGATATTGGAAAATTTGTGCATCATTCTATATATCATTCAAATTCTTACCTGGACTTCTCATAAGTTTATCGAAACTTTTAGACCAACTTCTTATTTCTTCTAATGTTGGCCTGGAAAAAAAGTAAAGTTAAATAAAATTAATAACAGTCACATGAAAGTCACAATGATTGTTAGATATCAATATTTTGAGACTTACTGTTCACCATCTAATAATAATTCAGAATTCGCCGGATCCTTTTTCGTTGGTCCATTATCATCATTATTTTTTATTGCCAAACTGTAATTAAATTGAAACAAAAATTTTATTAAGTCAAAAAACTTGTAAAATTACCTGTTGCTACTTTTTTTTAAATCTAATTATCTACAATTTTCTATTGTTTTTTCTTATGTCTACCAAATTGAATGGAATGTGTGAATATATATGATCAAAGCCTTACCACTTCGCCCTATGGAAAGAAAGGTAAATAAGCACAAAGACAAAAACTATGCTATAGATAATATTCATACACTATTCTATTAACATGTGGACAATAAACATGATAAATAATAAATATTTATGACATTTAACATGAACTTACCATGAACAATTACAGCAACAACACCAACAAAAATAACAGGGTCTTTGCGATCTCGGTAGTGCACCATTTGAAGAGTCCTGTCCACCAGTCAATGATTTATTAAGTGAACCACTTTGTACTGCGGAGCCCATGCCGCGGAGTCTACACCCCGGGGGTAGTTCAGATACACTACAGGACATTCTAAAATTAAATAAAATAAAAAAGTTTTTGTCATACGATGCAGAGAAAACTTTTTCTTTTGTACTTTTTAGGCATAGACGATTTTAATGCATAAGCGATTACATTGTTTCTGCAAAATGTGTTTAGTTATGCATTGTGGATGTCATTTTTACGAAGCTTTTATTTCCAAAATTTGTCTGTGATATTTTTGAAAAATAACTTGTGATCTTTAATATAATTGCAATAAAAAAGCTTGATTTTGGGTGCAGTATGTTATTAATTTTGTCAGTTATTTACTTACGTTATCTTTCCAGTTTGGGGATTAAAGCTTACTACACTTGTATCATTAAAATCATTGAAAATCGGTTCATTGTTTATGTTACTTGGAAGTCGATACATTTTGTCAAACAATTGAAATTCATCCAATGAAATACTGCACAGTTAGACACCCAATTTGGATTATTCATTAGTCGTTAGAATCATACACAAGATTTGTTACCATATAAGAGTCTATGCCTGACACAACAAAAATTATGGCAAAATTAAAAATCAATTACTTACTTACCCACACTAGAAGAAATATTTGCGTTATTGTTCCTCCTTCACTTTTAAATGATCCTGCCTACAAGCCAGTACTTTTCTTAAACTGAACTTTTAAAGAAATTATTTTGTCCTCTTCTTCCTCGAATACAATTTTTTTATGTTGTCTTTTTTATTTGTTAAGCATGTGATTGTGTTGAGTTGAGAATATATTTTCTCCTTTTTATGTATGAATCCTTTTTGATTATGTCTTGTTTTACATTCGAAATTTTTTCAGTTTGATTTCTCATATGATTGCAACTATAAAGTTATTGCAGCCATGTTTTTTCAATGTTGAAGTGATGTACAGTTATTAGCATAATCCTCAGGATAGTTTATCATCCCATATTTGTTGAATATTTTCATCACAATATCATAATCATCGATTTATGCTGATGTTCTGTTTTCTAAAACGAGACATAGAGGAAGATCTATTGTAATTGATGTTTTTGTTTTAGATTTTTTCTCTTCTGTTGTGTTACAGAAATTTGTACAGATGATATCGATGATGTTATGAATTTTGTAATGATTGAGCCAAGAGAGAGCTTTTTTTTCAATTTAATGACAGCATGTTTAAACATTCATTCAATAATTTTTCAAATCCTTTAAAACAAATGGTTGAAGCTTATTTTTTGTACACATAATTCGTACTTAAAAGTAATACATACGAGATACTGAATTTATTATAAATTCAAAATTTATCACGCAAAATTTAAAAAAAAACTGCATGCCAGATATTGATGATGAATTCAAAGTCATGATAATTATTTCGCAAATTCATTTGCATGTAAACAGATATAAACAGATGAAAAATTCATAAGATGTCCAGACACATGACATTTATTTGTTTTTATTTGTCCACTGCTATTCAGGAGTTGAGTTTGCTTGTAGGATCATTTTTAGAATCAAATAAACATCAAAAAATCACTGAGAAAGAATACAAGGAATCTTGAAAAATAAAGCTTTCAGTCAAACATAAAAAAGTTCTCATAAACTTATTCTATGATCTAGATAAGTTAATGACCTCAAGTATATAGTATGAACGAAAAGAATTCTGCTATATTTCATTAAGTTGCTCCAATTAGAGTTGGTGAAGGAATTTATTTACATTAATTTTGGATTGAGATATTTAAAATAAATGACGTCATAAGAAGAGTTGAATTTTTGGAAAACTTTGATTAAATCACATTCCAATTAGAAAAATGTCTTCAAGTCCCCATGTTTAAAAAAAAAAACAAGACATGGACATAGAAGAGGGCATGCAAAAAAATCCGCATTCCCCACAAAAAAGTTCTGGTTACGCCCCAGACAATTGTAAAGCATGAGTATGTTTTAATACAATTTTATATTATGATGTTTAAGTTCGTTTAGTTTGGTGCAGGGTTGCGATGCAGGCACCTGTCACAGATGAAAACCGCACAATTTCATGGTAATTTATAAGGGTTCTCTAAGAAAAAAAATATAAATTTTAGTAAAACCTTAAAAATTATCAAGGAATTGTACGATTCTCACCTGTGCACAGGTGCCTGTATCACAACCCTGGCTTTGTGGAAAATGTGTTAGATCATAAATTTCTCTGATTAAACGCTTTAATTAATTATTTTTAAGCTGTGAATATTTTATCTCCAACAGCAAACTACTGATGAATCAAAACATTTGTCATGATTTTTTTTGATGATTTACATTTTGGTTTTTTTAATTTGAAATATTTTTATATTTAAAACTTTAATTGTAAATTAATTATAGTGGATCTGGTATGTCTGGTATATCTTAGTATTACAAACACTCTAAATTTGATCTTCATGACAATTTGTTGATACATCCAAAAATCCTCAAAATTGACTACTCTCCACCAAAATGAGTACTATGTAGATAAAAGCTAGTTCTATCAAATTACACATTGATAGTTTTTTTTGAAAAAATTTACAGTCACAAAAGAACTTTATTTCATTATTTTTACTTGCTTTCACAGACATTCTCCAATTATTTCACATTTTTCATGCGATTTTGTTCCACTAAATTATACCTCGTATTTTATGACAATAATTTGTAAATTTCTCGGCCATAAGTTAATTTACAACTAAATGGTGGACAATAACTGTTTATTCCTAACCTAATCCATTAAAAAAAACAATAAAGCTTTACAAAACTGTAATTTTTTTGTCAATTAATTACTTTCAAACCACAAATTGGAACACACACATACATTAACTCTCAAAGGTGCACAATTAATTAATATAAAAATTTATATGTTTAATTTATAATAATAAAATGTAGCACAGTTGATATGTAAACTGTTTGCAGAAACAACAAAAAAGAAGACTAAATATGAAAATGTAAATTTGAGAACGATTGTATATGAGAATAATTTACAGAGTCTTCGTCATCATGAATGAAATCTCATACTGTTTCTCATAAGGAATGTCGTCATGAATGACGTTCTAATTATGATAAAGTTTTATTACATTAATCAAAAATTGTAGCTAAATGAGATTCATGGACAAACTATTATTTATAGAATAATAATTAACATAATCATAGACTTATTGCAATATAAATAGATGATTAGAATAATATACAATGTGATCATGCTTGTATGAGATCAAATGTAAATAACCAAGAGGAAAGCTTATTTGTTTTGCCGAAAATAAAATTAGAATTAAAAATGAGAAAGAGAGATAAAGTCATAAATATGTCTTCACACCTTCCTAAAGGAATGAAGAATATTTTGGGTGTTTAAATAATACTACCATTCTTTTAAATGCAAATATTTCTGCGTCAGTTTCATTCATTGATAGAATTTTCTTCTTTCATTCATGGGATTCATTCATTAGCGGGTGGCATTAATGAATTATCTATGAAAACAATTTAAATTTTCACAAAGCTTATGTTTGACTTATGAATAGATTTCATGGAAATAAGAGTGTTTGGAATTAAGTATGAAAATAATTGAAACTTTTAAACTTTAATTCGATTTGATATTGAAGAAGTGCGCTTATATTTGGCATATTGACAATAGCCTTTACAGATTGAAAATTGGACTCTTGTCAAAAACGCATTATTGTCCTCTTTTTTAAAAGCTTCTGGATAATTTGATCGACAACAAAATTGTGCGTAATTCTATTTTAAATATTCATCTCATGTCATGAAGATCATCCCTCAAACTTATTTTAATTGTCAACTGTTAGTTTCCAAATGGAAATCCTCCACTCGAAAATTCTGTCATTGATTGCAAAGAACGTTTTGAGATTTAATATTTTCTCATAAAATAATTGGGATTAAGTATAGCCTTTAGAATTTAAAAGGAGTAAATTAAAATGAATAATGGGGTGTGGGATGCTTTGACATTTGTCTACATTAAGTATTATTTAATCAATGTTAAAAAGTAACTAAAACGATTTTTTACTTCTATTCGTCAATGACGGAACTTTCTAGTTGTTTGAATAGTCATAAATATCCAAAAACGAAAAGTAACAAAAATAATTTATTATAATATATTTGAATATATGTGAAAGCATAACAAGAAGTCATAAAACTATAGTCATTTTCCCTCAAACATTTTTCGAGCATTCTGTTGTCATTCAATAAAAACTTTGCTGAATAATTTACTATTCAATAATATTTATTAAAGAATTTCATGGTAGAAAATATAAAAACCTTAACAAGTTGGTAAATTTCGTTTTAACATGAATTTTTTTTGTCACCGAACAAACACACGGAAAATAAACGCTATTAAGTAATAGGATTGAGTCGAATGAGAGTCAACAGCAGAAAGAAACAATGAAAACAAAAGAAAGGAAAGAAAAATTAAAAAGTCACACGAAAATATTTTTCCAAGTTTGAAACACATGATTTTAATGTACTATAACATACCCATACACAAATATTATTTTTTTGTGATACTTATACACTCATGTTTGAAAATGTGATGATATTTCCACTCGCGCACATTCATAAAGTTGAGAGGAGAACAGGAATGGAAAACTTCCAATCTCACAAAAGAAAAAAAAATAAATTTTCATAAGTGTGCATGACATTTCCAACATTTTCATTATTGGGCCTCATTTGTGCTTCCCTCACACATATCATCATGGCTGGAAGTAATTTTTTTCTACATTTGAGTGGGAGATGTTTTTCAAAAAAATAAAACTGTATATTTGGGAAGAAGTAGAGACAAAAAAAAACTTTCCCACGGAAGGCAAAAATTTTCTGATTGAAGTAAATGATATGGAAGGAACACAAAAGGAGAGCAAGAAATGGAACGAGAGAGTGTGTAAGGATTAGAAGAAAAAACTGAATGAATGAGGGAAATTTGAAATACAAAATTCATCTACAGTCAATGGGAATTGAGCGCATTTTATAAAAAAAGTGGGGCATCTTTACTATTAGGGGATGTAAGACCTTCTTTAAGTTTTAAGATTTGAAAGAAATTCAACTTTTATGAGTAAAAAAATAAGAAATGAAGCTGAAAGAGAATGTGCTGCTTAATATCTTAGATTTAGACATATTCAGTCTAGCTCGTTAAAAAATCTTACTTCCTTCCAAAGGTATTTTAGAGAATAGCATATGCTTGAATCAGACAAAATTCATGTCAAAAACCATTAGACACGAGAAAAAGAGGATAATAGACAAGAGTAAGAGGATCATGATGGTGCTTTTTGAGAAGGCAATCGTTTGGATGGTTCCAAGACTCGTTGACGTCAAAATGAATTTGGTAAATGATTATCATTGTTTTGCAACATTCAAAAACTACATGTATGGAAATAAGAAGACTCAAAAAGTTGGATTAAATGTGATATGTCACGATAACATGAAAATATTAGAGTCAAAGTCATGAAAATGTTACAAATTGAGATCAATAAACATTTTAATTTATAAAACATAAACGATGTGAATAGAATAGATTTCCAATGACCAGATTTTCACACACAATTTACACATACATCCGTTGTGTAAGTGAAGCGATTCATCGAAGATTTTTCCACTTCTATATCAAATGAAAAAATATATTTTTTTAAAAGCATTGTGAATTAAGAGGTTTTAGATGAGTGAGAGAATTAAGAAAGACACACACGGTGGAATTTCTTCTAATACATCTGTGCATGTCTTCACGACTTCTATCTTTTTTTAACAAAAAAATGTAGAATGAATATGAAAAGAAAAAGATAAAAGAAGATGAAAATGAAAAGAAAAGAACACTTCCTGAGGGAATTTTTCATCTTGTTATGACAAAAAACAGAAGAACCAACCGTTTACACATTAAAAATATTTTCAATTCTTTTTTCCTCTCAAACATTTTTTTTCTTCTCATTTTCCCTTTCATTTCTCACGATTTATTGGAAAATCATCAATAAAAAAATTAAGCTATACTGAATTGAACATTAATCTCATCAAATATGCTGCCCTTGTGCATAAATTTATTATCATTCATTTCAATCATTCACCAGTTCACCACGCACTAAAAAGAATCAGCAAAAAAAAATTTTTTGGAGAGAGCAAAGGAGAGAGGAAGAAAAAAATGGAAAATTTTCCCGTTTACAGTCAATAGGCAGCCAATTGTTCATTATATTTGTGTACATTTTCATAGATACTTATTTTTAACACACTCAACAGCCCTTCTCATTCACATCTATTTTATATATTTTTTTTTTCATTTGATGTTTCATCAATTTTCATTTTTAACATACAGCTGGAACACACCTTACTAGCTCTCTTTCTCTTTTAAGCTTTAACTTGTGCTTACATTTTTTTGTCTTGTTATATCCTGATGAAGGAATCCTTTCGAGTGATTTCTTATATCCGATACAACAGCAACTTTATGTCTAAATTTTTTATATTTGCTTTTTCTTAAATCTTCTTCTTGTCGTAGTAGTCGTATGGGATAGAAGTGACTTTTTATGTATATTATATTTTTCTAATCTATTTTTTATGTATGATTCCTAGAATTCTGAACACATTTTATTTCAACTTGTTTCAAATTGATTTATTATATTTATTATTTTTTTTCTTGTTGTTGTTGACTTTTTGTTTTGTCGTTATGAGACCTCCTTAATTCACATATATGTGTGCAGTATGAATAACAAGCGAGTTAAGCTGTATTTACCGTATGTATAAATTTACAAAATTAATTCGCCCTCCTTGAAAACTTTTCATGTTTTCTTCGTTTTCCTTTTAATTCTTGTTAAGTTCTTACTTATTTCACATTCACTGTTAGTAATTCACTAAACGTTATTACTTTCTGATAAATTTGCATAATAATTTGGAGGTGGAACAGGTCAGCATTTGGGAGTAATTAAGTTGAATAAACGAAGGAAAAAGAAGCTAATGTTTCAACTATTGAAGGAGGGAAAATTTGGAGATTAGCAGTAATAAGTTGCGAAGCAGCAGAAAAAGGCAAAGTGAAAAAATATTTTTGTATATAAAATTTATGCTAATATTTTTCTTTCACAAACGATTTCCATCGAATGAAAGTTCTCATAATCAAACATTTATGTGCAATTTTTCACTTTTCAAAAATGACAGTTTTTTTGTTCCGTTCTCAAAATATAATGTAGTAATGAGCAATAGAAGTTATAAATTAATGAAAGATCTGGCCCTTCTTGACGGATGCTTTTGCCTTTTAATCCAAAGAATTTTTTTTCATTCCTTTCCTCTCGTTCGTTCCACCAACGGGGCTTGATAATTTTCCATCAACACAATTGAATATAATTTTCATCACCAGGTTCAATATAAAATTTTTGTATGAATCTCATCAATTTCCTGTACATTTGTTTTTTCTTTCTTCTATTTTTCTTTTCATTATTTTCTTCTCTTTACACTCGTTTCAATATATTCAAGAAAGAAAGAAATTTTTTTTATATATTTATATTTTTTTTTTCACATTTTCAATTATATTTTAACACATAAAAAATTTCTCGCAATCACAACTTTTTTGAGTTAATATTGCACTAAATTTAATCTTTTAAAGGTCTTTAGTAACTTGGCAAACTAAATACATAACTTAAAATTACTTTAAATTTATTTATTTTAAATTTAATTCTTTCTTTGTCCACTATTTTTGAGTCTAAATTAAAATTTTTTCCTTCAACCACTAGCGAGAATTTTTTTTCGCCTGCTTCCAAGTTACAAAAATATCAGCGTAATTTTCAACATGGCGACACGTACTGTACGTGTTCTTTAGAAAAAAAAAACCTTTCCAATTTCTCCTATCGCTACCACCATCATTGAAATTTTCCAATGAGACTTTTTCAAGTTTTTCCTTCACAGTCAGTCGAATTCTCTCAACCACCATCATAGTATATGGATTTATGTATGTACAACAATGTATCTATACACATTATCACACAATAGCATTGAGGAAATCTTGAATGAATGAAAATGTTGAGTGTGGTCGTTTAAGTTCATACATTTCCATTGGAAAGGGCCTACATTGGAACATATGATGATAAAAAAAATTCTTTGCCTTTTTTTCCTTTTTGATAATTCCGAAGAAGAGTGTTCCGAAGAACAGCAAGAAAAAAAATACACCTACACGATATTTTTCCTTTTCGTCCATTCTCTTCATTCTCTTCATTCTCACATTTTTTTTGGTTCGCATCTCCTTCTTTTGAATCAGATGATGATGCTGCTGATTCTGATATGCTTTTATGGGTTGAGTGATTTTACACAGTATGTTAAGAGAGAAAGATAGGGAGGAAATGAATGAGAGATAGTTTTTCTTGCTTTCCATCTTCTCAACATCATATTTCTTTTTCTCAATGAATTTTATGGGGGACTTAAGACGATGAAAAAGAACTAAATTACAACACATGAGCAAAGGAATGTTTTCTTTTTAACGATAGAGAATTCAAAGAATTTATATCTTCCTGCGCTTGCTAACGCGAATTCTTGTCGTTTTTTTTATTAGAAAAAACATCATGAGAGGAACATAAATCAAATGGATAAAAAATACAACATTAATTATGAGAAAATTATTTTTCCTAAATTATTAAGTAAATCGGTAAATTCTAAAATTCACACGCATGTTTGGAGGTGTAGACACTTGCACTTGGGATGGATTAAACTTAAAGATTTGTGATTCTATCGGATTCTAATTGTGGTCCTGATTGTGAAGCTTGGTCATTCAAGAAAATTTTATCTTAAGCTTCCTTAGTATCTAGTTTTAATTAAGGATTAAATGTTTATAAAATTGAATATAATCTAAATTAATCTATCGTTTTATTGCATTCCAATTCAAATTTTTTGTTGCGGCCAAAAATCGCAGATCATTAATGCTAATTATTGAAATTATAAAGCTATTAACATATAATGATTTGCGTAGTGGTCAATAGTTCTATTTATTTTATTGTGACTTGCTACGCGTTTACTGGTATGCATAAATTAAATTAAAATTTACTCTCAAGTTTGACAGAATAAGTCAAGAAAGTGCTAGTGTTTTATCCAATTTTTGTTACAAAAAAATCTTCAAGTGTCTACACCTTTTGTTATTATGATTAAAAATATCTTTTGTAAATTATATCTTAATAAATCATCTACCATTCTAGAGTCTCATGAGCTTGAGCAAAAGTTTTGCTGTTCTCAGAATAAAATTGCGAGTACCAGCTTCTAAACATCTTCAAAGGCTTCTCTTCTTTTGGAAGTAAAGGATTCCTCACAAATTCTTTTGAATTCCATATCATGACATCTCGTGCTACATTAATTGTTTCACCGTACATTATGAATTTAGCTAACCACCCAAGATACCATGGAGCATAGAAATAATGAGATAAATTTTGAACTAACGGCTCTAATGGTGTTAAAGTCTGTAGGATGATAATTTTTCCAAATATTAATTTCAGTACTAATGTGACATATCCAGGACCGATTTGATCTATATCAGCATCAATTTCAATCAATTTGAATGATAAGAGTTTATAGATATGTGTCAATTTTACTGTTGCCATATGCTTAAAGTAAGTGTTTGAACTCCATCTGTGTTTACGTATTTAAAAGAAATCAGTGAGGATCAATTTATCATTAATTATTTAGATCACCTACTTTGCATTCCAAATGTGAGATCCAAATGAGAACCAGCTGTTTCTCATATTGTTAATATCTGCTCCTCCCAATATATTTGATCCATGAACCGTTGCAAGATGAGCTGTTTGTAATTGCAAATTTATTCAAAAATGTCATTATTAACACTCAATAAAACTGCGTTTATTGATTTAAACTACCTATATCAGCACCTAAGTAATTTTTTGTTTTGTATTGTTGTGTGAGAAGATGAACTCGTTAGTTTTACATTTTAACTGGAACATGATTAATTCTTAAATGTGATCTTACCATTTTCAGGAATATCTTGGATATGTGAATGCACTCGAAACTCATTCCACCCATGACAAACAAATCTGCCATTATCAACTTCATCAATAACGGGAATCTCCCAAGGTTCCTCATTTTCTCTGTGATACCAGACAAAAACTAATCCATTGACTTCTTTTGAAGTCCATTTCCGTATTTTTGCAAACTTTTCAACTATTGAGATGATGAAATGTTGGAATGACTTCCAATTGAAAGAGTTCTATATAAAATTTACCTTCTGATAAACTCTCACTGTATGGAATATTCACTAATGATCCACTTTCTCCGTCAAACTTCCACTGATGAAAAGGACATTCTATGCAGTCTCCCTTAACTATTCCTCCAACTCCTGAATATTTCTTTTAAATAAAACTAATATATTTGAGAAAAAGGATATTATCTTACCTAAATTAGCGCCCATGTGGGGGCAGTAAGCATCCAGAACAAAGGTTTTCTTAGAATCTGTTGAGCGAAATACAACAAAATTTTCACCAATACAAGCTATATGCTTAGCTGTTCCAGGTTTTATTTCTTTTGAGGTAGCTAATTTATACCAGCCATTTGGAAAAGGTGGCAATAATTTTGTTCCAATTTTACGAAGTCTTCGTGCACGATTTATAGCTGACTTTTTATCATTTGCGTCATTCTTGAAAGGTCAAAAATAAAGAAGATTTAAACAGGAAATTGAATTTCGACGAAATTTTATTATTTACATCTTTCCAAGTAACAGGAACGAATAAAATGTAATACAACACTCCCAAAAGTGCGACAGTAATAAACGTGTACAAATTATGCCAAAATTCTGCACACATTGCAATTACTTTAGTGATCAAAAAATACTTAATGAATTTAGCAGACTAAAAATATTTTTTTAAACTTGACACACTGAACATCAAATAACAACTGAACCAGTACTCAAAACTAAAGTATATATCAAAAAGATTTGTATTTAAATTTATTCTTTAAGACAGTGCTCGAATACTAAGAATACGATCAATAAGTTAAAGTGTCATATAAAAAAAAAGATAACAAGGATTACATTTGTTTTATAGGCGCTAGTGACATTGAGTATCAATTTTTATTTTTTTATACAAATGAATTAAAAGGATTTAGAAAAAAAAAATTAAATGCAAAAAGTTTATAATTTACCGTCCTTTAGCATGCCTGCAAAAATTGAAAGTCATGATTTTTAAATCATTTTTAAACTCTGAAATCTGAAGTGAGAAGTGAGAATATGTGATGAAGAAAGGAGAATAAAACAGAATTAAATTGAAGAACTAATCTAAATTTTTAATTTTTCTACATCCCTTAGTGCTTGTTGTGTTCTCTTATTCATTCTTATCCGAATCTCATTATTTAATCGATTTTCGTGATGTTGTTTTATTAAATAAATTTATTGCTGAGAAAAATAACTCTTTAAATTAGAATTCGGAACTACCGGGATATTTGAATCACATTGAACTTCTGAAAGTCAAGAGAATGTGACTCTTAGATTTATGAATAAAAGTCTAGTTTAAAAGCGAACAAGACATAATGGAGAGTTAATGGATTTGAACAAATACCGAGAAATTAAATCATCAGATTTTTGCGTCATGAATATTGAACCGTAGTCATTAGTTTAATTTTTCTTACGAGCTGTCGTCACCATTAATTAGTCATTCACTTATGATGTCACTTTTGAGGGGAAGAAGTGTCTTAAGACATTTTAAATAAAAGACTTTTTCTTTCTTACAAATTTTGAAACGTCAGTGGAGGTCTGATTTTTTATTTTCTTGGTTAAATTAGCAAAACTTAAAACGGCCCCTTTATTTGTTTAGTAAGATGTGATTATCATTCATAAACCGGTATTAAAGAAATAATAAAAACCCGCGTGTGACGAAATAAAAGGCAAAAAATAATATTCCATTAATTATGTTTTAATCAAAAACAAGCTTTTACAGCCACGGAGGTGCCAAGAGTATGTCAACATTTTAAAATTTCAAGCTGACCATCAGTGGTGTGGCAAAGGTTTTTAAAACTGTGGACCGAACATAAATTCATTCCATTATGATAGCTTAATCATTGATTAGCCAATAGTGTGATTTTGAGATTTTGTTAAGCTTGGTATGATTCCAATCTATAGACCGTTAGAAAAAGTTTCACAATTCAATGTTTTCATGCAAAGAGCGACATCTATTGGTTAAAAGTCAACTTATTTGCTTTATATTCTTTGTAAAGTAATTTAAATGTGTTGGTAATATTCAGCTGTCAATTCGATAACAAGCTGATGTTTTCAGCAATATTATGAGTTTTGAAAATAAAAAAATAAATTTTCAGAGAGTTTCAATCATTTTTTTAATTTATAGTTCAAGTCAGTAGATAGTCTAAAGCTGCTTCAAACTTATTTTAAAAAAATCACTTCTTTTTAAACCAAAGAAACGTGAGAAAAAAGGAAAATGGTGTTGATAACTTGTTGCATTTATTGATATTTATAGTAAAAATAACGTCCATTTTCAAGCGTCTCAAAAATATTTTTTGTATACAAGCCAACCCCTCAACTTACTCTCGTTCACATTCATTTGAAAAATTTGTGTGAAACAGAAAAGATGTGAGAGCGGCATTTTTTTGTTAATTCTTGTTATTCATCAGTTAAACACTTAAAATAGTGAAACAAATGTGCTATACATCACAATAGTCTCATCAATTAGTTAAATGTATGAAAGTTTAATTAATAAATTTCTTGTTATTTGTGAATAAAATAAAAATCACGCCCGAGTTTCGAGAAGATTACCTTAAACGAAAAACAGGACTTTTTTTTTTGTTGGTGTAGATTCTGTGGAGATTTTTCAATGTTTTTGCTTTGAATGAGAGAAAAATATTTAAATTGTGCTCACAAAACTATTAAATATTAAAGTCAATAAACCATCCATTATTCAGATGACGAATAATTCACTTGTGAATGACAAAAAAAGAAATGTTTCAGTGCTTTCCTTTTTGAGATGTATGTGATAACACTTGCAAAAAAAATCGATAAAAAACAGCATCCGATTTTTCTTCTCTTTCACACACATACCTTTATATTTTCATATTGAACTGTTCACTGCAAAAAAAGTGCTGCACGGTTAAATGTGGATAAGTCATAAAAATCATCATTCG
Organism: Chironomus riparius; assembly: GCA_917627325.4. Taxonomy (NCBI): domain Eukaryota; kingdom Metazoa; phylum Arthropoda; class Insecta; order Diptera; family Chironomidae; genus Chironomus; species Chironomus riparius. The sequence continues at coordinate 60,324,086 of OU895877.1, forward strand.
TTGTTGTTTTTGTTGCAAAAAAAAGGGTTCAAAAGAAATTTACTATTTGACTTCAATTTCGTGTGTCTACCTGAAAATTATTGTCTGAGTGTTTTTTTTTGTATAATGAAATTTTAATCACTACCACCTGTTCTATAGGCTCATCACACACGTGTAGTTTCCCAAAAATATCTTTTCACAAGCTATTGTTGTTGCGGTAGGAAAAAGTATCAAAATCATTATATCATTATCGTTGTGTTCTCGATTGTATAATGACTCATTAATTATTTAACAAAATTCTTTTGGAAAGTTTTATTACTGATTTCATCACACAAACATTGAGAAGCAATGAGCAAGAAATACAGCAACAATAATAAACAGCGAATAATGATAAATCTGTGATTCGTTTACTTACAATTTCATTTCGTTTTCATTTCATACGTACATAAACTTTTTATGCTGTTATTATTATTATAAGCAATTATGAGCCTCTCTCAATACCTGTGTACATTGAAAGAAATTTTCGGGCAGTAAATGTAGAGAAAGTGAAATTAATTCCATTATTTAATTGTTGGGTATTCGCAAGGTGCGCCAACTTTTGAAAAAAAAATGTTGACAGATATTTGAAAGGTAAAAGCTGAGATTCCATTGCAAAATTTTGCTGTTTAAACAGCAAACAGCGACTGGAGGATTACTTACGACAGCTAAAATTTATATGACATTAAACCATAATCGCTTTATTAAAAGACAGGAGACAGAAGAAAACATAGAGCGATAAGGCAGGCAATGTGTTAGTGAACTCAAATGAAATAGAAAAATGCATCGGAAATGAGTGATAATATCTTTAGATGACATAAACTTGTGTACAGCAAAATTGCGTAAAACTTTAAGAAATAATTTATTTTACTCTAGTTGCAAACTAGGAGGAATGTCGTAATAGCTGTTTCACTTTTACTTGATTACACCATAAAATATATCTTGCACTTGCTAAATAAGAATGAAAAATCTTTACGACTTTCATAAAAAGTTTTAAGTCTGTTAATTTTTTTCTCGAAAACAATTCACCTTTAAAATTAATTTTTACATATATAATCAAATTTTTTTATTTCCCTTCTAATTTTTGCAGATTCGTGCCGTGATAATACCAAATGTGAATGTCTATCACAAATTTTTCACAATACATGCACACATACATAGTCAATGTCGTACAACAAAATCACTTATAGAGGAGAAAATTTTAATCTTTTGAAAAATAAAGGGAGCATAAATGAAGGAATTAATTTGAAATGAATTAGAATTAGTGTACATTAGTGATTATGTGATTATAAATTCTCTAGAATATTCAATTTACCGTGAGTGTCATCAGCAAAAAAGAGGGAGGCAAGCAAAATAAAAAAAATTTGTATAGACATAAAAAAAGAAATAGTGTTATTTGACCTCAAAAAATATTATTTTTCCCTTCTTAAATATCATAAAAAGTTATTTGGTGTTAACATTTATTCTTCTATATCTCCTAGTACAATTTTACTTAACTTATTTTTATTGCCTTTTCGGATAATACAAGGAGTGTCAAAAACCTCAAATGAAAAATAATAATAAGCATAATAGTAAAAAATAACGCAGCGAAAACATCAAGTGAAATTGAAAGACATAAAAATAATTCTGAAAGAGATATGCAAGAAATAAAAACAGTGAAGAAGTGAAAAGTGTATGAAAAAGTAAAAATCAGTGCTTGTCGCGTTAAAAATTCGGTCATGTGATTGAGTAAAAGTTTCAATCAACAAAGTTTATAACAAGCGACATTACCTTGCACTTGATTGTTGGCTAGTTAATTTAGCGTATAAAACAAAAAAAAATTCGTCATACACAGAAATAATAGTAGTAATAAAAGCAAAGCGACGATAATATCACGCGGTGGACTATACACAAAAATATATATTTACATGTAGATTGTCATGATCTATAACTAAAAAAGGAAAACAAAATAAAATAACATACAGTTTAATAGAAGAGATACGAAATCAATAAAAGTTTGAACGCCCTAAAAGGAGGAAGTTAAAGAAAGGGGAGGACGTAGTTGGAGACAAGGTAAATACTGAAATTTTTATCTTTATTATAAATACCCATTTCATGAACAAACGTTTTGAAGAAAATTAAAATTGTCTGTAGTTTGTCTACTTGGTCTTCTTTGGTTTGTCTAGTGCTGAAAAATTGAATGAACAAGTTTGAAATTAGCTGCTTGCCATTATATTATAAATTCTACAATTAAGTGCACTATCAGTAGAATTACAGCTGAACTAAATTGAGTACTATCAGCAAATTTTTATCATTTTAGAAACACAGCTTATCATCCTTGAATGTACGAAACGAAAACTATTTTTATGCTGAATGTTTTCTTTTACTGTATTTTATTAATCCTTGACACTCTCTTAACAAACATTAAGGTGAACGAAACAAAGATTTTTCTAGATATTAGGAGGTTGTTCACTTAAAGTTGTAATCAAAGTTTTGGATTTGTGATTTTCCATTTTCTTTCAAGATGTTCAAATCATCAAAACAATACAAAAAATTAATCTACACTTTTAAAAACCTAAAACCATAGAAAATCGTTGCCAATTTATTGAATTAATAAAATATTGAAACTGTTATTTTTTGGGATGTTAAGTTTTGAATTTGAAACCTAGAAATTCTGTTTAGCATAAATGTTAAAAACTGGTTGGGGGCCATTCACTTATTACGTAACGCTTTTAGGGGGAGGGGGGGGTCTAAGATTTTGTTACGGTTCAAACAAGGAAATTTTTTTTTCATACAAATTTTGTTACGAGGGGGGGGGGGTCTAAGAAGTCATTTTTTTGCGTTACGTAATAAGTGAACAGTCCCTTGGAGAGAATTCCTGTTTTATTTGATAATCATGTGAACTTTTAGAATGCTTTGAGATGATACAACCAATCGTATTGAAGACTTTAAAATAAATGTATTATATCACAACGTTTTGGAGTAATTGCAAATTTCCTAAAAATTCGTGACAGCCACATGATCGAGAAGAGCAAAAATAATGACGTCGTGACTATTTTATTATTGCAAGACTGTTTAGAAGTTTTGGGACTACATTTTCAGTAAAAATAAGCTTATTAAAGAACGAAACATTTTTCTTAAAAAATGCGTTCAGATCTAACGGGATGTACAGTAACTTCAAACATTTTCTCCCTATTAACAATGTATCTATGCGTGGTATTACCTTTGAAAAAGATGATTATCATGTCGAAGTGTCTACAAAAAAAATATATATTGCGTGCCAAAGTATTATCATATGATGCGTGTTTGATTGATTAACACAATGTAAATTACATCACCTAACGGGGTTTGCTATTACTTACCTCTCTCCTACAATCATTTCTACATTCTTTTTCTTGTTTTCTATATTTTTCGTGGGTTTATCTATAATTAGTATAACAAATAATCAAGTCACTTAATGATAGATATTTTCTTGATTCCACGATAATTAGTTCCATCACTGACCATGATCATTGAGTCATTTAATCGATGTATAAAAATATCAATCAGTTCATCAAAATCAATTATCATACATTACATGGTGTGAAAAATCATCACAAGTTGCTAATTGAGATGCAAACATACAAGAAAAGAATAATATGCGAGAATAGAAAGAAAATGAAGTTGGAACGACGGAATATAAATTGAATCATTGAACAATCTGATTTATATGCATTTCAACGGATCATTGCTTCGCAATATACTCAGTAACACTTCATCTACAACTGTCTTTTTTATTTCCTTTTATTTTTCCACAATTTTTTTTTGTTAAGCGTCTGCGTGCAACCCCAAGTTGTTTGTCTAACAGAAGAGCATAAATGAAATGAAATGAAAGGAAAAAAAAAAATTGGAACTGGGGGTGGCTGATTTACAATTTAAATTGCAGTTCTTTTTTTATTTATTTCTGCTGCTGTTTTTCTTCTCTATTTATTCATTGCTTTGTCATTTCCATCGAGTCTTTTGTGGCGAATTTTTATTTCTATGACTGAATATTCCGAGAAAAATTTAATTTTTTTTTGTTTTATTCATGTAGAAAAGTTGTTTATATGCTTAACATAAACATCCAATTATCCAACAATGTTTTCATCCTTATATCTTTTATATTCGTATCCTAGACATTTTGTCTGCAATGTCATGATGATGAAATGGAAAAGATACAGAAGAAAATTTATTCAATAATCCATTTATGCTTAAATTACATTATAAAATCTAGTATAGCAAATACGCATTATGTTCAGACTTAGCAACGCTTTCCATCAATCTTACCGGCAACATATATTACTATCAATGTCTCTGCTAGTTGCTAGCTATATGTGAATACAATTAAGGGGTGCTGAAAGTTGGGTAAAATAATCCTTTTATTTTACAACACTTCTACTGCTTGTTGTTTGAGATTCGTGTTAAAAAATACATATTGTTGATGAAACATCATAAAATGTCCTGTTTTCAAACAATTTCCATAGAATATGACAAGAGAAAAAAAAATCATTTTTAATGGAAAAAATTCATCATGGATTTAATGAAAATACAGAGGTGTTGACGTGTCTGTCCGACAATCAATAACTATTTATCTACTTTTTTCATTTTCGCTGATGCATTTTTCACCTTGAAACTTTATTTGCAATTTGAAAAAAGTCAAGCTTGATGGAAAATTATGATTAAATAAACATTTTAAAAACTTAATTGAGATTATACTTTTTTTATTTATTCAAATAATCCAAAACACAAAGTTATTAACATATCTCATATGCAGCCACCCAGATAGCAACACTGAGAAAAAAGCACGTTATGAATTTTTATTGATCGCCACATGACTCGAACATTGATGAAATGCTGTTTTTTCCGTATTTTTATTTACTGTATAAGGCTTACCCAAGCCATTGCAAAATTCAATTCAACTCAATGTTTCAATGCAGTTTCACTCAGCAATTAAATTAAAAATTCAGACAGTGGCCGAATTATGTGCGAGAAAAACCTTAAACGCAATGAACGTTGTACGCAATTAATTTTCTGCAATGTGCATATTAATTATTATTGATGTGTGTGTGTGTGTGTTTGAATATTTTATATATTTATGTTCATAGATACAAAGTAAGTAAAACTCAATGAGTGTAGACATGTTTTGATAGCATCACGAATAAATATTTATGTGAGTTTGTTTATGCTCATTGTTATTGCAAACTCAAACAGCATCATATTTCGATTAATATGAAGAAGTATGCAGACATATCGAATTTCTGCTGATAATTTCGATAAAAATATTTTCAATATGTCTACGTATTCACATATGCACTTCATTAATATTTTACTGATGAGACTCAAAATTTCATTTGCATAAATATTTCACATTTTTTTATATAAGACTTTATTGAATTTTTTTCGAAATGAGTGAGGAACTCTATTCAGTGAATATTAAATAGAAAAGATTTCACTGCGGAAATAAATAAGCTTGAAGAGAAAGATGAATATGAAAGAGTGGTCAAATGTAGTCACTTATATCGACGACAACAATAACACAATTTTATTCAATGCAAATTGCGACTAATGTATAAGGTTAAGAAATTATTTTTTATACGATTATAAGAAAAAAAAGCGTGTTCAAGCATAACAAAATAACAAAATTATATCCACTGAACAGGTTATCGCGATTAAGTTCTTAATGTTTAATTGCATTGCATGATGAATAAATTCGTATGAGGTTTTCAAGACAAACATTATTAGGAGTTCATTGCGTATTGGTTAAAAGGGGAGAAGTCAATTATGAGCACTATTAACCTAATCATGTTTTTGAATTTTGATTTTTATTATTTGTATAGAAAGTATGGCAACAGTTTTGTGTACATCCAATGAAATAAAGTTAATTGTGACTACGAATTATTTAATTGAACAAAAATATTTGTTCAATTCTGAAAACTTGATCAATTTATTTTCAAATATGTCATATAAAGAACAATTATTTTACTGATTAGGCACAGTTTTGAATACGCCAAAGAATCATTTTTTCAAACAATTTAATATGTGACTGAAGTATAGATTAATAGGTCGAGTAAGAAAGTATCAGCACCTGATAAGAGAATATTATGATTAAGTTATTGTTTTATTACATTAGTGATTTGAGAACTGACCCTCCTAGAGATTAAAATAATTAATTTTTTTTGTATAATTTTAGTTTAAAGGTTAACTTCATTTACTATTTTAATTATCAATTTTCAATAAAACTTTATGGGAGAGAAAATGTTGATGTTTAAATACTTATGAATTTCGAAATATTCTGAATAACCTGTAAAATAATAGAAACATTCAAGCTCAAAATCACAATAATTTTTGCATCTCTTTTTGCTTATTAGCATTTATTGACCAGAAAAACCAGATTTTCTTAAAATAACCAGGCAATTTCTATGCACGTATTCGTACTCAAAAGTTATTCAAAAATAATTTTAAAATTCTTTATTGCAAGTTTTTTCACAGAAAAACTAACTTTTATCACGCTTAATTTTAACTTCTTGTTATTCACCTCATGTCAACTATTTTTTTTATCGTTATGATTCGTCACGCTGTTTTAAAAATTCTCTTTAAACAACTTCGTCTATCGTCTAACGTACAGAATGTCCAATGAAAGAGAATGTTGAGAAATTAATGAATATAATCAAACATAGAATTTTTTTAAAACACCAGACGATAAATAAAAACATGAACTATGAGGAGAAAATAAAAAATAAAAACGAGAGATAGAAAAAAAATGAGAAAAATGGTTGAAAAGTGTGAGAATGAAGAAACACTTGTTGATATGTTGAAAATATTACATTGCACTTGTATCTATGCTTTAACAATTCAACCCGTATGACATGAAAAGGATTACTGTTCTTCGAAAAAGATTTTAAATATTGCTAAATGAATATATCAATAATATTTATGAAGTCTCTTGTCGTAACGAAATAATTTTATCTTGATCTATACCAATATCTAATTATTTCTGGGCGTATACTTAATAGCTCATAAATAAAATCGTATTGTCTAATCTATAACTTTCATCATAATTAAGGTTCTACTGAGAATAAATTTGAATATAATCTCTATTATAGACACATAAAAATGAATATTTTATATTCATGGATAAAAGCAGTCGTTCCTCGTGAAAAATTACAAAGACATTTTGACCTAGCATTGTTTTAATACTTTGTCGTTTACTTTGTTGCTACATTAAAAAATAAAATCTCCAACTCTTTAGGCATTTCTAAATGAAATCTGAACCTTTTTACGAATAAACATACCGATTTTCAAAAATTCAGCTAAAATTTTAATTCTCATTATTTTCATGTTTGAACAGACTGCTTCAAAAAAAGTTCTCAATTCCTTCCATATGCTGACTTTCTTCACGCAAAAAATCAGTATTTTTGAAATTCTTTCATGTTTTCTTTCTGCTTCAAAGATTTCTATGGAAATGAATTTTATCATACTAATTGCCGTCATATGTTTTGCAAATGAGACAGTCTAGATATAAAGTTGGATAAAGGGAATTTCATGTCATTTTGTCATTGTCATCCTAAATTTGTAGCACTTAATGCTAACACTCCTATAATTATCATACAAAATTCGAAATAATTTATATTGGGCTTTGTCTTAACTACTTTCAATCACACTACTTCAGTCTATAGAAAACAATACATTGCATGTGCTGCGATTTTATTTGAATATCGAAATGCTTCACTCACTACTTAAACATTTTTTTTTCACATCTTCACTTTAAATAAAAGTAGATCTCAAACGAAAGTAAATACATATAGAAAGGAAATGTGGAATAGACAAGGCAAATTGTACTTCATGTTATAATACAAAATATCTAAAAATAACAACATTTTCGCGATTTTTTTGTTTTGATTACAAAATTAAATGAAAAGAAAATGTAAAAAAATTCCATCGTGAGCAAAATATATTGATATGAGTGAGAAGAATTAGAAACGATGTGCCTTTGATGTAACGTTAGGATTTTCTGTTTTTGTCAATAAATTCTATCTAGGAGAATTTAAATTAGGATTTATAGAGAAAAGGATATGTTGTACTTTATAAAGATATAGTTTTGAATTTTTATTAGCTAATGACTAATTTTTAAGAACTTCCAAAAAATTCTCAATTTTACAAAGAAATTTCATTTCGAGGTCAATAATCTCTTCGGAATTTTAAAAATTAATCTGCATTTTATCCGATAAAATTGGATAAAATAAAGAAACGAATGATTCAGAGATTTTCAATAAGTTAAACACCATGCATACATATGCTGACCATCTGCTTGGCTGTTCAGAGGACAGTCCTATAAATATTTTTTTTAAGAAACAAAATAGTTTTGTTTTGTTCTAATTCATCCAGAAATAAAATAGGTAGACATATGGGATGTCCTCCATTTTGCGTTCAGTTCCTCTATTTTTTTCAAAAAATATCTGGTCATCCCATGCATACACGATTAAAAAAGATTTTCTGCTTCACTCGATGAGTACATTATAAGATTGTGAAAGAATTTCTCCTGCATCATCAAAATAATAAAAAAATCTCACTTTGTGTAAGAATGGAATGTACATCTCTTCTTATTCTACTTGTTAATGTTACAATCTTTATTTAAATATCCTACATTTTTTAAATTCAAAGAGCAGAAAACAAGAAAATCTCCTTTTTACCAATATCTTAATCTGACATGTACAAATTATCGCAATTTATTCAATGCTTGAGTCATAAAAGATTTTGTTCTATTTCTGAAAGAAATGGAGTCATTAAACAGCATCTGCTTGCCAACTCTGAGCTTCAATCATACCACAGTTCATTGACTTTTTACGACAAATTTCAAAGTCTTACTTGCAAATAAAAAGAAGAACTTGTAAAATGTGCCAGTGTAACATGGATAATGAAGGATTGGCAAAAATCATGCTTCAATGTAGGCGTAGTTCTCTTTCGTGTTTCATTAGATTAAAGACAAATTTCAGTAATCTAATGAAATCTTAAGGCTCAGTCTTAATCTTTCTTTATAACCGAGTAATATGAAGATTGTTTCTGGGTAATTAGCAGCAACAAACTCCCAAGCATCTTTACATTGAAATTAATTTTGATGTAAATTTTCTTTACTGATGAATCAATAAAAATTTTGATTAAAACATCATTTAACATGCATAATCAAAACAGAATCAACATGAGCAGAAAATTGAAGCAACAACAATGAAAAAACGTTTCTGTCACTTCTGTTTTCCCCTGTATAAAGTCTAAGTCTTTACTTCTATGTCATTTAATCTCTGATTTTATCGTGATCCACATGCAGTTAATTAGCATCTAGTATTATTTACCATGACTTGCTTTTGCATTGATAACTTATTGACTCTCTGATATATATTTATAGACTTGATGATGATAAACCTTTTTTTGTGAGAATTTTTTTTTCATGCAAAAAGTATTATTTTTCGATTGATAAGTCTGCTGCGTAACAAAGAGCAAGGTAAAGTTAAATATAACGACTTCTTAAAGAGGGTCTTTTAAGCTGTTGATGTTTTTGAGGCAGATTTGCTAATCTTGATAAAGTTTTCTGCGTTCAATGCCCCAAAAGCATGAAAACTTAATCCTAGTCTATGAATTATTCAGCGTTCAATGCCCCAAAAGTGATAAGAATTAATTCTAACCTATAAAGTGTTCAGCGTTCAATGCCACAAAAGCAAGAGAAATTAATTCTAATTCAGAAAGCGTTCAATGTTCTAAAAGGAGGAAACTTAATCCTATTCTAGATAAAGTATTCAGCGCTTAATATCCTAAAAATAGGAAACTTAATCCTAAACTAGATAAAGTATTCAGCGTTCAGTGTCCAAAAAGCAGGAAACTGAATTCTAATTTGAAAGCTATGCTTCGTGACACTTTTTTGCTTCTAGTTTTATTGTAAAAATTAAAAAAAAAGTCAAACGAAACGTTGCATACAGCATTTGCATACAAATAATACTCCATGTACAGACAACAACACGTAATTGAACCTTTAACTCATAAGAAGAATGTAATATTGACACTTGAGTCATGATGAAATATCGCAAAAAAGGCGTATACCATAATTCTTCTTCTATCATTCAATCAATCAATTTCTCCTTATATACTTTCTTTCATCATCCTCATCATGCATACTGTGGATCGATAAAAGATATGATATAAAAATGAAACATAAAGTGCATTATGAAACATGCATAAATTGACTGTCCATAAAGTTTTTTTATTACTCATAATAAGACATCATTTATGAAGGTACATCATTAACCATAATTTGCTCATCGACAAGGAAATTGTAGAAAGGAAGAAATAAAGGGAGCAAAAAAATTCAACCGACGTAACCATAAACATCTTATAAGCGGAAGCACAATATGTCTAGGGTAGAAGAAATAAAAAAAAAGTTTCATACTTTCTTTAAATACATTTAAAAAAGGTATAGAAAAATTTAGTTCTGCTTTTCTTGCTACATACTCAGTCACGATTTAATGAATCAATAAATTTTGTAAATGAAGCGTACTTGCTTACTTTCCTTTACATGCCTAGGCTACTTTTTTCAACGATTAAATTAGTTTTCAAATTCTTTTCTTTTTAAGATGGATAGAGAAGTAAAATAATGTAAAATATGTATACATACAGCTTAATTTCGATGAGCATGAAGAGGAAGAGCTGCGAATGAAGATTCGATACTATAAGTAAACAAGCAAAAGAGAAGTAGTTTTAAAGAATCATGTTTCACTTTATGACTTTAGAAAACTAAAGAAAAAATTATGGAAATATTAAAATCGCGTTTTATGATCCAGCAACACGCAAACAGCTGTTGAATCACGATCATCACTTTATATTTGCAAAAATAAATTTTTTAAGTGGAATTTTATAGCAGAAGAGGAAAATTTTCGAAGGAGCTAGTGAAAATAAAAATTACTTTAAGTTAACCTATTTAAATTCTTTGCAATGAATTTGAAAATAGAAAAAAAATGAATTTTTAATTAAAGTGTGACTGCTTTTCCTTGAGAATTAGTCTTTTAAGTTTTCGCAAGTAAAATATTTATTAAACTGCTACGGTGGAAAATTATGAAGTGCAAATTTAAATGAATGAACTCATTTTCATCAGCTAGATTTATTATTTTTGTAATAAAATTGAAAGCATTACATTGTATATGCAGTAATAATATGTATTTTATTACTAAATCAGGTTCCATAAAATTATCTCAATATCGTTGCGAACTTATCATTGTCATACAAACCTAAAATTGATTTGACTAAGGTTAAAATGTTAAAAATTACCAGCGATATTTATTTGTTTAGGACTATACAAGCATATACACACATTTCGTTCTAATTTGATGAATCATATTTGTGTAGCAATTTAAAATAATTTCAAAGCAATCAAGGTTTACGTCATCAGGTAATATCAATAGATTGAAATTATTTAACGTAATTCCCATGAATTCGTTACTAGGCAGTTCAACAAAATCAAGGCTCGTTTTGTAAATCACAATTGATTTCAACTCCTTTTCCTTCTATACAAACAAACATTTTTGATTAATTAAAATTATTTATTATCCTACTTAAATTAATTAATTTCATGTTTGTACAAACGAGAGGAACCAAAAATTTTGTTCAAAAAATTATGAATTTTGAAACCATAGAGATATTAAATTACAAGCAACATTTTATAGACAAAATCATAAAATATGCTTGAGATTAATTATATAAAGAGCTTCCTATCTGAATTTTTCTTCCTTTCTACTCAGCATCAAAACTCAACTTTTGTTGGTCTATTCTTAGGTTTATTATGTAAATAATTCACTGCATCTAACTTCATCGTCCTCAGTAATCTCTTCGTGTTGAATCTGAATATGTTATTTGACTTCTCGTATGCTCACAACTTTCATTATAGTTTATTGTAATGAAAATGGGACTTTTTACTAATTAATTAGATGTCGAACCATGCTTATGAGTTTATCTTGCCTCTTCTCTATAAATTTTCTTATTTTACTTTTATTACAATACAATGTCTAAATTGAATCAATTGGCGCATCAAAAACTAATAAATAAAGTTGTAATACTTTTCCTGATGTATATAAGGGGCTGTTTGCTTTACTTTGTAGACAAAATTTACTGAATCGTCATCAAAAAGATGAATAAATTGAGAAAGTTTGTGTCAGAATCTTTTGAGACGCATTTGATCTATGTAAATATTCAGATTTTATCATTATAGTTTGGTGAGAAGTTTCAAAAAAAGTCAATAAACTTCTAATATTTCTATTATTTTATATGTGATTTAATAACTAAGCATAGCTACAGGCTATGCTAGATGTGTTGATTAAAAGAAAAATCAATTGATTATTGAATATTGAGTTAAAGTTCATACAAAATTAAAAGCAGTCATGCAGTCATCAAAAAACTTGTTCATTTAATTTCTTATCGACTTTTTTATTCAGTTACTCGATATTATTTTAATGAATATATGGTTTCACTTAAAAACTCTTAATTTAATTTTCTTCTTATTTCAGATCCTAAGTAATCAATATAATGGCTTCATCAGACAACAATAATGGAATAATTTGAGAACTAAACTTAATGAATTTGAAGAATTATAAAACTGACGAGTAAATGAAACCACCTGAGTCTATTAACACACATCTATATAAAAAACTTGTACCAAAAATAGAATTGGAATTTATAAATTCACAATCATCATCTTCTCATATAGACAAGAATAATTCTACCTATCTCAAGTGCCAGCTATGAAATTATACAATATTAATACAATGGATCGACGTTCAATAATGAGCTTATTGATTGGCATCACATTATTTCTATCGACATGGCATATAATGTTGCAGCAGCAAGAGCAATATTATGATGTCACATTACCAACGAATAACTTCATAACTCCATCATTGTCATCCCAGACAAACGAGTCAGCTGCCTTCTCAAATTTCCTTTACGATTCCCCAGAATCACTCGATCTGGATAATTTACCAAAGAACGACTTTAGTCAACTTATAGACTTAAATGATTTTAAATTTCTCATGAATACAAAAACATGTAAAGATCTCAATAAACAGCCATTAGTAGTTATTTTAATACATTCGGCACCTCATAATGATAACAAAAGAAAAACGATAAGAGAAACTTGGGGATCAAAAGATTCACGCTCATTATTGAGATTCTTTGTTGGTAATGTTAATAAGACGTCATTAGAAGAGAAAATTAATTTAGAGAATGAAATTCATGGTGATATTGTGCAAGGAAATTTTGATGATGCCTATCGAAATCTTACGTATAAGCATGTTATGGTACTTAAATGGTTTGTGTACTTTTGTCCTGATGCAAAATATCTTCTAAAAACAGATGATGATGTACTTATCAATACCCCATTACTGTATGATGTTCTAGACAAACCTACACCATCATTTAATCAGTTATATCGTAGTAAAACTATATTTTGTACGAAAGCAGAAGAGGTTCGAGTGAAAAGGACATTTAGATCGAAATGGAGGGTGTCGTTTAAAGAATATCCAGATAAATATTATCCGACATTTTGTCCTGGCTACATAATCCTTTATACAGCTGATGTTGTTCCTCAATTATATCATCAGGCACAAAAATTACCATATTTTTGGATTGATGATGTTCATATCACTGGAACAACAGCAACAAAATCAAATATTTCAATTGAGTGGCCTGGAGATGCATTCCTTATGAACTTGGACAAATTAAAAGAAAATACAAATTTTCTTTTCTCTGGACCTGATTTAACTGAGAATGAGATTAGAAGTACGTGGAAGCTCATCAAATCAAATGGTAAAAATTTGGTAAATTATAGTAGTGAAGAAAATAATAAAACCGTTCCAAAATGAAATTAGTGTTGGTATTAGGTCAAAAAAAGTAAAACAAATATAATCAAATAAATTGAATTAATTAAATGTAGTAGCGATAATGCTACAAATAGGCTCATAAAAAATTTAATAGAAAATGTGTGAACGTGAATATCAAAAATCGAGTTCTGAATATATATTATTAAAAATAAAATCCCATTATTTATGTAAAAAATGAATTTAAGAATCTTTAGAAAAAAAATATTAAAAAATTATTTAATGAATCAAAAACTTGACCAAAAGTTCAATAATACAAGAAATCATATATTTAATAATGAAATGATAATTAGCTAGTTCAAAAGATCTAATTCATGAGCTCATAACCATCATTAGCTATTAAATCTCAAATTGGTTTGAACAATATTCAAAAAAATTGCTAATGTGACTATGCAGCTTTTACGATATTTTATCAATTTTGCGACAGTTTTGTTTCATTTTTTTTAAAGAAATTAAAACTTTGTGAGCCAATGCGGTTTGTAGTTTTCTAATCTGATATTTTCTCATTTTTTTTTAAATTTAATGATTTCAAAACTTTGCCATGATGGAATGACGCACTTAGAAATAAAATGCTCACGAACAAATTTGCATTCACATGGAGCGATTCCTATGCGCATATCTGAACAGTAATTTATGTCATCGATAAAAATCTTTAGGATTTCTAGAGAAATTGTTTTCCAAGATCATTTACATTTTTAATAGAGAATGTGACAAAAAGCTATGCTTCACGGAATGTGTGAATTAAAAACTATGAAATGAATCTCATTTAATGACAAGTCTTTTCATTACACAAGAAATGCATTTGTCTGTCTGATTTACATGACAACATTGCATTAACCTCAAACTTTTCGTCACCAAAACCACAAAAGCCACAGAGTTTTCAATTTTGAAGAAACATTTAAGCTCAAAAGTTTTAGAATGAACTAATCATAATCCACATGACACCATCGTTTATAAAATCACAATTTTCATTAAATATGGTCAGACAGCTTACACTTAGCAATTATAATTAAATGATTGATTAAAGCAAAAAAATGAGTCTCGTCTAATCAATTTTTATTGTTAAAAAATTAACATGAAATGTCTTTAAATTGTTGAAACAGAAAAGTGTATTTGTAATTAAGTAATGGTTGAAGCAACCGAAGCATAAATGCCTGATAATTATGAAAATAATAATTAACATCAGTTCCATAATTTCTCGTTCTATACTAGACTTGATAAATATTATTTACGTGGTTGAGGGAGTAAATAATTTTTTTAAAAATTTACAACTATATAATACTTCATGCTGATAACATAGAGAGAAAAAGAGAGAAGAGAGAGACAGAGAGAGAAGCTTATGAAATGTTGTACATTTTTTGCAACTTGATGTAGCCATAACACTTCCGTTATTGCTTTACTACTTAGCTTTTGCACCCATAAATTATTTTCCAGACACATTTCCCCTCTTTCGCTCACTTAATGCTCTTCACAGTATGCACGCTGGTATACAAAGACTATTTTAAATCACTGGCGCTCTCGTATTTATCACGTTTCAGCGATCATTAAATATAGATTTTTTTTTTCAAAATTAGGGGAAAAGTTTGCCTAGATAGCCATTTATGAAGGAGTAATTGAAATTAGAAATAATGTGATGATTCCTCCTTTTTCTTGGACAATATTCAAATTTTTAAATAATAGCTGTTAGATTTGTCACTCAAACAATTTAATTACACATTTCCCTTGTATGAATTTTGCAAAATAATGATTCAAATTTAATTCCAACTTTTTTGACTCAAATCTACAGTGCTGTAAAATATCCATAATCGATTCAGATAAATAACATAATTAAATTGTTTCTTATGAGAAAGATTTTAAGGACGAAGAAGAAAATTTTGGCCACAATTTCCATTTATGGCATTTGCCAACTCTATAGAAATTTTTCTAGCTCAAATAGAATTTTTCTACCACGTAATTCTCCCCTAGAGTGGTCATTTAAATATGACGTCGATTAAAAATAAAAATCTTTCTTTCGTTTCTTGTAATACAAACAATTTTTGGCATGAAACATCAGACATCTGATCCATAATAATGTTGGTCTCAATTTACGAATGAATCTAATATTTTTCTCATTTAACATCATTTCCTTTCATCTTCCACACAAAAAATAAACACGAAAACAAAAATAATGATAAAAGCGCAAAGTAGACGATTGCCAAAAAAAGAAGAACAACATCCATAAAATGTAATAAATTCATGTTGTAAGAAATCATTGCCGGTCTCTTCTTTTGTACATTTTGAAAAGTAATGAAAAAAATCAGTGTGCGAAAATTTCTTTGCCTAATTTGTCCAACAGAATGATCACTTTATTTCCATCTGAGTGAAGTTGAAAAGAGAAACTTTGAAGGTTATGAGCTCGTAAATGTTTGGCACTTTAATACTGAATAAGTAGATGGAGTAATCAGTAGACGAATATTACACAAACGGTGAATCACAATGATTCAATTACTTTTTATCTGACTTTTTATTTAGACTGCCGATTTACAATTGATGATTTTGGGGCCGTTCACTTATTATGTCCGACATTTAGAAGGGGGGGAAGGGGGGTCTAAGATTTTGTGACAGTTCAAACAATGGAAATTTTTTTCCATAGAATTTTTGTGACAGAGGGGGGGGGGGGGGGAGGTCTAAAAATCAGGTTTTTTGATGGACGTCATGAGTGAACAACCCTTTTAGATTGTGCAAATGTAACGTGAAAATTTATTAAATATAAAATCATTCCGTGAGATAAAAGATGAAAATGTAATAAAAAGTTTATTTGATCTGGAAGATTTATGTTCCTTGAAAAGATAAATTTAATTTTCTAAGAATATTTCTCGTTGTTTATTTTTCACGAAATTCAAAGAATTTTTAAGAATTTTACGGGTTTAAGCTTGAAAATTAAATGAATTCAATGCAAAAAAAAAACCTTTATAATTTCTTTTGAAAGCCTTAAGTTTAAAAATAATTAAACTACTCAATTCTAGAAAACCTTATCAAAAAACATCGAAAATCAATTAAGAAAAAGTTCTCAAAAAAATACACAATTTTCCAATTTCAACTCGAATGTGACCAACATGAACAACACAAATATTTCGAAAACATACAGCAGGCACACTTATTGACTTATTAAATATTTACTTACTATGATCTGTAAAGGTATTGTGCTGTTGTGCACTTAACATCATCTGTTTTTTGATGGTGACAAATATTTATCGAAAAATATTTTATGATCAGTAAACAGTTGAAAAAACTGATAACAAGGAATTATTTGAGAGGAAGCAAGTGTTTACAAAATAAAAGCAAAAAGAAAAGAATTTTGAAATGGAATTTTTAAAAGTAAACAAAAGAGTTGAATAGCTATTGTTCAATATTTGGGTGTCTTGTGTACAAAGAAAATCCTTTTTTGTAGCTCTTGAATTAAGTTTTTGTTGAATTGAAAAAGTGCCAATTCTAGATCCGTAAAGCAAATCTTAGGGATAACAAGAGTTCTACAGGATTTCATATTTTCTAAAAAGCTTTGAATTTTTCATTAAAAATCAATCTAGAAATTCAATTTGTAAATCTTTAAAGCCGTCATGTGCTGACAATTCTCTATTAAATGGTGCTTCTACAAAGCAAAGGACACCCTCAAAGAAGTATTGCATATAAAAAATGATCAATCTTCAATTTGTCATTCTTCAAAAGCTTTCTTTCTGCTCTTCTATCACACAACTCGAGATAGATACACAATTCAATGTGCGTGCAAACATGTATCAAATCGAAATTTTTTTTATCTATCTCTTATTTCAATAACATAAAGATAGACGACACAAAAATTGTTTGTGTGTGCAGAGAATAAGAAATGATTTGTTGAAGTAAATTAAAGTCCCAAGCACTTGAGTCATATGGTTTCGCGTCTCTCCATATCTATCCATTTATCTGTTTGCGTTCAGTCTCATCAATTTATCATCTTAGTTTGTTGATGATTTATTGACACATAAAATGTCAGATACTTTTGTGCTACTCATCTTCATTCATTTAAACATTGCGTAGAGATATTTGTATACACTTAGTCGGTATCTTTTCTCTCTGTTCTGTCTGCCTTTTGAATACCGAAACGCATTCATTTGAAACATGATACGTTTATTCGTTTCACGCGGAAAAAGTTTTTCTTTTATTTTGCGGCTCACTTTTTTTTGACAACAGTGGGAAAATGAATGAATTTCTGTTTAAGGAAGAATGTCATATTTCTTTTGGGGATTATTTCATATTTTTTCATCTACTCTCGTGTTCACTTGATGGTAACATAAGACGAGATGAAATGAGATGATGAAGGAAAGACAAAAATTTGTGCCTTTTTCACTCTCGTCTTCATCTTTTTTCGTCCGAGTCGCACATGTTTGATCTGTTTCAGTTGCGGAGAACAAATGTATTTGATATCGTAGTCTTGAAGCTGAAAAATGATTGCCAGATACATGACGAGCTCGGGTTGATTCCATTTCTTCCATTCTTGCTAAACACGACATATATTTGTATTTATAAACTTTGAAAATGCCCAAGGCGACGTTAAAGTCCTAAAGATATGTAAATATTAATCAAATTTCTTCGTCTCGAGAAGAGAATGAAATCATGGTCCACGTATTAGATGAAAAAAAAATCTCTAGTAAATAAGCATAGGAAATGGAAATCTTTATTATAATACAAAATCTATATTTATAAAAGAATGAAGTATTTTTCAACTGATCAATTCCTAGAATGTCGATTTTACTGATATTATATGAAAAAAGATAGGCTCCTTTTCCCCATGTAATCGTCCAAACTTTCTCGAACCTTTAAAGTTCAAACTATAAAAATTCATTCATAAAACATGTTTCCAAATTTTCAATATTCATCAGAGTTTACAAGTTCTGTCTTATATTTGAATAGAGTTTAACAAATGCTAAGGAAAGTTGAATGGAGTTTTTAACAGTTTTAGGGTGAAGTTGCTATTGCTGGGTAGATTCTTTCGAACAAACCTACCAAAAAACTATAATCATGAAGTTTTTGATTCCAAAAGAAACCAAATTACTTTGCTTCGTAGCCAACATCAATTAAACTTGCATTTCCATAACAAAATGTGTTTTTTTAGTATCATTAATTCATCATCAGTCATGAGGATATATGTATCTCATGAATCAATTAACAAAAATTATTTTCACATGTGTACATTCTCATACTTTTTACTTCAGCATTAATTTTAAATGAATTACTGTACAGTGTAAACTATTCTCATTCATTTTATCCATAATCTACATCAAGGTTGTGAAAAATTGATTTGTGAATTGTGTATGAAGTTGTTAATTGTGATTGTGAGAGGGTATCTGAGAAATTTAAGTATGAGCTGGATTTATGTAGGTAGAAAGGAAGTTAAATTTTCACGTTTAAGGGTTATTTGCATGCCAATAGATCCTGTTTTCATTTATGTATATTAAATTTTGCAAAAAAAGGAAGAAAGACGATAACTTCACGAGGACGAGGACAACAAACAATTCTCAACTTCTATCATGTCTAAAAAGAATTTTTCAAGCATGAATTTACACAAAATTTTCTTTTCTTTGATAATATTTTATGTTAATTGATGAAAAACAAACTTTTAGCTCGTAATTCCTTGTTTCCATTCATAAAACTTATATAACATTATCATATAATTCAGACAAGCAAGAAATGCTAAATAACTTTTTCTCCTCTTTTCAATTTCCTCAACAAATAAAAATGAGATTACAATCTAGATCTCATCTAGCGAAAGGGCTCTCGGAAATTTTTCGTTCTTCGCACTTCCAAGCCGTTTGTTGATTAATCTAATTGAACGCGACACTAAGGCAAATGAAAAAGTTGTCCCCGATAAGAATCCATTTAAAAATTCAAGTTGTACCTTTTTTTCCTTGCTGTTTTGTTTTCTCAAAAGAGGTAAATTTAATTATGTCGAAATTTTATTCAGCTTTAATCGACACATTCATACAGAACAGTTAAGTCGATGGAAATTTTTCTCATGAAGGAATATTAAGAAGCGGAAAAGCTCAATGAGAATGTTTTTTTTTCCAGCTTTGACTTCTTCATTTCTATATTTTCTCCCCTCATCGCAGCATAAACGCTATGTAATGAACCACGTTCGCTCTATTATTATAAATTACTGAAAAAATCTGGTGTTAAATTTTTAATAACAAGAAAAATTTCTTTTTTACTTTTGAAGAAAAACTGTGAAACAATGAAAATTTTGTTTCATGATGTAAATGAAATAAAATTGAAAGGCGGGAGGAAGAAGATACTTCAATTCCACTTACATATGTCAATTTTAATAAAAAAAAAGTATTTGGGAATTTGATATAAAGTTTTTTCAAGACTGACATCTGTTTTAGTGCTTGTAAGCCTTTATTTAATCTACGTTTAAGCCTTTGTCACGAAAAAGATTTAAACTGCTGTGGCCCTCAAACTATAAGTTAGTCTTGTGACAACTTGATTATGATTTCTGAATTAAATATTAACGACAATTTATTCCAAATCGTCTACGAGGTGTCTCAAACTTTTCAATAAAACTTTCTCCTTAAATGACTAATTACAAATTTTTGTCCTTCAGACAGTTTAAATTTCTTCTTTAGTTCAGTTTACAAAGTCCTTAAAACTTTACAAATATTCATAATAAAAATTAAAGTTTTAAATCTTTACTCAACATATCCTCTAGAGGAAAATAATCATCGGAAATTGCAAAGCTCTTGTTCGAAAAATTCATACAAATTAAAGCTAAACAAACCATTAAAAGTAGCGTTTTGTTTATATGAGCGCAAATATTATTATTTAAACAAAAACTAAGTTGAGTATTTTGAGTTTGAACTTTTTCAAATGTCTTTAACTTTTCTGTTAGCAAAATGTCTGGAAGAAATTTTTCGCAAACTGTTTTATGCACTAGACTAAAATTTTCAGTATTTAACTGACTGAAAATATTAAATTCGTAATTAAATTATTATTTATCACTTAAAAATGTGCTTCATAATTATTCAAAAAAAATTTTGGCGTAAAACATAAGTCACTCAACAAACATAGTCATTGAAGATGAGTTGTGTGGATTCAGATTTCATACTAATGTGCAAATTTTTGAAATAAAAAAACAAGATGAATCACAAAAAATTCAGAATTTGTAAATGTGAGCTAGCATGAACATAAATAAGATTCATATAAGGAGATATTAGACATATTTTCTAAAAATGTATTGAAATATTTTTGTCATTTTCTCTCATGATTGGTTCCTCCTTTTAGACTAATCATATATGAGAATAAAATTAAATGATCAAGCATAAAAAAGTAATTTGTGAACATTCATGCGACATGATATTTTAATTAATTTTTCTCTGCCAAGTCGGTCGATAAGATCCTTCTTATCTTTTCTACACAGACGTTTCATTTCATTAAATTACTACAAAACCAATCAAAACTTTCATCCCGCACTCAACAATATTATGATAACCCTAAGAAATTAATCAAAAAAATTTTTTCTCAACTTATAATTTATCTGTGCCAGTAATAAACATTCTACTAAGTTTTACGCAACAAATTTGCTTGGCAAACAATTTTTCTGACCTTTTGATGAAAACTTTATAAACTTTTGAGATATAGACGAGAGCGAGAGAAAGTTGATAAAAATAGCTGGGAGGCGAGAAAGATATCAAGTGAAATATTCCTTGAATGTCTTTCTTTATTTTGGTAAGGGAATATTGAAGTTGTGAATGTATCAAATTTGAGAATAAGTTTGATTCTATAGAAACTATGACCAACAATTAAGTTTAAAAATCTACAACTTTCAAACTCTTAGTCAAGATAACAATTTATGCTGAAGTGATAAGAATGTTTGTCCAAAGACGTGCTAGAAGAATCAACAGAAAACCACTTGACATCTACGCATATTTTTATTGTTTAGAAAATAATTTTTCATTTTATATAAATTATGTTGATGACACTTTTTTCTCACTTGAACATATTCTATTATATTACACATGTTTCTGTTATACCATCCGGATAGAGATGTGAAACATGCTGAAAAATTTGCTTAATTGCTTTATTAAAATGTATTTAATTAATTCAGACTTTCCCATTGTATGAGAGTTTTTATTTGAGCAAAAATGAAATATATTTCTGCCAAATGTTGAGATGGGTTTTAAGGACTAGTGTAAGGATATGAATACATGATATGATGAATTCTTGTATTTAAATGAAGGAGTGCAGATGACATGAGAATTTAATATCAAAAATATCTTAGACGAAGTTCATGTGAATACTATTAAAGATCTTTTTGTGCCATTCATGTGAAAATAATGCTAAACAGACTCAAATGTAAACAATCCATCTATCTATGAGGATGATCAAAGTGCATATTCTGAGAATAAATAAAACAAAATTGCAGACATTCTTTAATCATGACACAAAAATACATCTGCATATAAAGTAAAAATTCCACATAAGGTGCTCTCATGAATTTCATACTTCTAATATCACTACACTTATATATGGAACTATATATTATACATTCATCATGAAAATTCATAACTCAATGTGTTTCGATGTAAAGAACTAGAGATAATAATTTTGTGAACAACACAAGACAACTTTGTGAGAAGAAAAGGAAATTTTTTTCCGCTTTAAGTAAATATTCAAGTTATGTGAATAGAAACTTATCGCATGTCAAGACTTTGTGCAGTATAAGAAAAATATGTTGCTTTTTAGTTTTTCTTATTCTTATAACTGTATGAAAAAAATCCTCATATTTCATTTTATAACTTGTGAAAATGTGTAAGGAAGAAAAATGGATCTTGGGTTGGAAATTTTATTGTTAAAAACTTGTTGCTCAATTATGCATGTTAAAAATTGTTTTAATTTCTAAAAATTGTACTTAAAAACTTATTATTTGAAAACTTACGGTTTGATCTTAAAACTTTGTCACAAAAGTGTCCAATCATCTCCAGAAAAAGTCTGAGAAAAATATGTCATAAATGTTTGAAGTTTTTAAGGGAGAACTAGAGGAGAAATTTATGGTTTTCACTGAACAATAAATGGATGTAAGCGTTCAGTTCCGACTTAAGAGACCACAAATAATATATATGGTAAAGAATTGGTTGAAAATGGAAGATGATGCTTCAGACGCTTTTAGAATTTGAAATTTTCTTCTCTTTATCTTTTCTCAGTCATTAATCTTTACAAAAAAAAAAAATTCTTAGTTTCATTTTCTTCTTCTTCATTATTTATGCTGAGCTTCAGAATTCCTCAATCAATTTTTTTCGCTATCATTTTGATTTTAAAAAGTATCACGTTTTTATTATGTTTCAAATAGGATAGTCAAAATTAATTAAGTTATTAGAGAATGATTAAGGCTACTCAATTTATTGTTGCTGTGTAATTTTAGAAAAAAATTGTTTTTAATAATGGCGAGGAAAATTAATAGGATTTTGAATGTTTTTAAGGATTACAGCTGTAATTTTGAATTGTCCGATAATTTTTAAGGATTTGCAGATATTTTCAAATTTTTTGGTGAACTTCTACAATTAATTTTCAAGATTTTTCTCGAATCTAGTCATGAAAATTCAGTAAAATATTTTAAATACAAGATTGCCAACCAGGCAGTTTTAATTTAAATTTCCATGAATTTCAATCATGACAATATCTTAAAACAGATACCAACAGCAATCCTTAAGTTGAATTAAAATGATATTAATATATCTCATTAATTACTTAAAAAAATGAAAGATAGGTTTAAAAAAACTAAGAGTGACGCTAATTGGAATTAAGAAAAAAAAAGATAAAAAACGAGTCAACAAAATCATTGAAAATTTACCTTCAAGCATGTGCCAATTAACATTATTTTCTTTGTAGATTTAAATAAATTAAATTATACGGCTGAAAGACGTTATGTGAAGATAAATTAAAACTTTAATAATTATTGAATGTAAAATACAAAGCTATAGTCATTGTTCGATGACAGTCAATGAATGAGAATGAAAAAAAAAATTGATATTAAAAGTTTCTAGGAAGAAGTTATATAACGGAAATTTATATTCATTAATATAGCGAAGTTATAGAAGGAAAATATGATAAATATTTTTTAAAAAAATGTGCATTAATTTTGATTCGATTAAAATGTAAGCGAAAATGGAAGCTTTATTGAATTAGCGTTGACAAAATTTTAAAAAATTTATGGGGTAGATTCACTGGCATGGGGTCATTTTTGAAGAGCAAATTAATAAAAATTGACAGCTAAATTTGTAGAATCTAGAATCATTGGTTAAAACTTGTGAAAAATCAGTAAATCTACCCCGTTGCCTGTTTAGCTTTTTTCGAAAAATTATTGCATTATAATTTTCTCATTTGGAACACATAATTCATCATTAAGTGATTCATTAATTTGTGATAACATAAAATTTTACCAAATGAAGAATGAGAAGAGAAAATTATTAAAGAAAAAAAAAATCTTTTTGGTAAAAAATTGAAAAAAAAAAGAATAAAAGTAATGAAAGATATTTTACAATAATAATTATTCATATATTTTTCTAATTATTAAGTGAACAAATTTTTCCGGGAAAAAATGGACGAAAAAGAAAAGTATTTTTGAGTTAAAAAATTTTTTGTTAAAGAAAAAAACATTTTTGAAAAAAGGAATAAAAAAATTGAAAAAATATTGGTTGAAATAAAAATGTTGAACGTATTTTGAATTTTTGAATTTTTTTCAGCAAAGCTTTTTTACTTTTCAGCAAAAGCTCAGAGACATACATGAAAAAGCCTGAATTGTTTTCAGTTTAGTGTGATTTCTGAACGCAGTTGGTGAAGTTGTTCAATGCCTTTTTCATTCTACACATGAATTTAGTTTTTTACTAGTTAAAAAGTTTAATTAATTCACTTAGCGTGTGTGTTGAAATTTTTTGAAACGTTAGTGCATTGTAAAGCTTTTGATCTCAATTTTGTGTCGTGCAAGAAATAATTTTAACAACTTAAACTTACAATAAGTCTAGTCATTGAAACTGTATTGATTTAGTAATAAAGGAGCTTATTTAAGATTTATTAATTGGGAAGTGAATTTAATTAAAATAAAATAAAGATGAACAACGATGTGTAAGTACTTATAACAATCACCACATTTTCCTAGAAAAATAGTCATTTATTTTCAAAACTATTATTGGCTGTAAATGACATTTAAAGATCACGATGTCATTAAATAGTTTAATACTTATTATGGACTTTTCATTTCCTGTACATTCAAAAAGATAAAATTACAATCAAATTTTTGTATAGTCGGCAAAATTTAAACTTTTATTTTTGTTTATGAAAAAATAAATTCAGCATAGATGTTGATAAAAAAAGACAGGAATCATGTGCTACTGAGAAATTCAATAAAATGAATTAACGGCTTTCAAATTTATAAATGTTTTCACCATCGAGAAGTATAAACATTATCATCAACAAGTATCTGTGAATTCGGGTCTAAAGATTGTTTCCATTAAGTTTTCTCCAAAAAACTTCTAAAATCTGCTTTATTTCTAATTCAAATTTGTTTAAACTTTGAGCAAAAAATATGTCGTCAGAGATAAGAAATGTTGTCATCGTTGGATCGGGTGTTATGGGCTCTGGAATTGCACAGGTTTACTTTATAAATATTTTCTAATCAGTAAAGTAAATAATTCCCAAAAAAACAAACTTTTAGGCGGTAGCGATAAAGGGATTTAACGTCACAGTGGTTGATCTTAATGAACAGCTCATTCAAAAAGCTAGAAATTACATCGAAAAAATTCTAAATCGTGTAGGAAGAAGAAAATTTAATGATGATCAGCTGAAAATTGAGGAATTTGTTAGAACGTCAATGACTCGTGTTTTTGTGACTACAAATTTACTAGAAGCTGTTAAAGATGCTGACCTTGTAATTGAAGCAATTGTTGAAAATTTAGAAACTAAGCAGAAAATGTTTAAATCTATTGATTCAGTTGCAAAAGCTTCTACAATTTTTGCTAGCAATACATCTTCAATTCCAATAAGTATGATAGCCAAGAATTCTAAAAGATTGGATAGATTCTGTGGTCTTCACTTTTTCAATCCAGTTGCAATGATGGAACTTCTTGAAGTCATTAGAATTCCAGAAACAAGTGAGGCTACTTACCAACTAGTCATGGCATTTGGAAAGAAGCTCGGCAAAACATGTGTCACTTGTAAAGACACACCTGGATTTATTGTTAATCGGCTTCTATCACCATTCATTAATGAGGCACTTACAATGCTTGAAGAAGATGTGGCTACTAAGGAAGATATTGATGCAGCTATGAAACTTGGTGCAGGACATCCAATGGGACCATTTGAGCTTTGTGACCTTGTTGGTCTTGACGTCATTCACAATGCTCGTAAATTTTATCATGATCAATTCCCAGATATACCATTTTTCGCACCAAGTACTATAGTTGATAAGATGGTTAAAGAGGGAAAATTGGGCGTCAAGAGTGGTGAAGGATTTTACAATTATAAATAACTTTTCGAGATAAGATTCGACTTTGGTGATATTACGAAGTGTTAATTGTTTTATTAATAAGAAAGGTGTGGACTGACAATAAAATATTTACTTGATGACAAATATCTGTAAAATATTTTTAGAAATAAATTTTTCGAACAGTCAATAAATATTTGAATTTATGATTCTATACATGAGAAACTTTTCACCACATACAACTACAACTTTACATTCTTCATTCCTAATATTTTTATCATCATCAAACCTTGCTCGGCTTGACTAAAGTTTGTTTCTTAATTAAACTTATTGAATCAACATGTCAAATTTAATTAATCACGTGATTAAAAGAACAATGTCATCAGGTTCAGTCATCAACCATGTCACCATAATTGGTGCCGGTTTGATGGGCTCTGGAATCGCTCAGGTATTTTACAAAATATTAAGCATGGTCCAAAGTCCAAGTTTTTAACAACAAAATATTTGTTATGATCCAGGTTGCTGCTACGTCAGGTCACAGGGTTACAATGGTAGAATTGGATGAGAAATTGCTTGATAAGGCTAGAAAGGGAATTGAAAAGAGTTTGGAACGTGTCGGAAAGAAGCAGTTCAAAGATGAAGAATCAAAGATTACGGGATTTGTAAAGGAATCAATGAATAGGATTAGCGGATCCACAGATTTATCTACCGTCGTTAAAGATACCGATATCGTCATTGAGGCTATTGTTGAAAATTTGGAAGTTAAACAGAAATTATTTTCATCAATTGATTCTGTAAGGATTAATTTAGATTAAGCATATTCAAATGTTATAAAAATTATTTTTAGGTCGCGAAACCATCGACAATATTTGCCAGTAACACCTCATCAATTCCAATCAATGAAATTGCCAAAGGTACACAACGTCTAGATCGTTTCTGCGGTCTTCACTTCTTCAATCCAGTTCCAGTTATGAAGCTCCTAGAAGTTGTCAGAACTCCTGAAACAAGCGATGCTACTTACACAACAGCTATGGACTTTGGAAAGAAGCTTGGCAAGACTTGTATTACATGCAAAGATACTCCTGGATTTGTTGTTAATAGATTACTTGTACCTTATATGGCTGAAGCTGTTCGTATGTTAGAACGTGGGGATGCAACAGCAAGAGATATTGACATTGCAATGAAACTTGGAGCTGGATATCCAATGGGACCGTTTGAATTGAGTGATTACGTTGGAATCGACACAACACAAAAGATTATGGGAATTTGGCATAAAATATATCCAGATAATCCACTCTTTGAACCAATTCCAATGCTTAACAAGTTGGTTGAAGAAGGAAAGTTTGGCATGAAATCCGGAGAAGGATTCTATTCATATAAGAAATAAAGTCATGTGCATTTCCTTTTTAATGTGTCAATTTGCATTTTTCAACTTGAAACATTACCAGACTGATAATAAAATAAAAAGGACCATCATAAAACAATGATATATCTTATCTTTTTTTTTGTATCAGAAATCCTCATAAAATAATTCCGATAAGAACTTCTTTTTGCTGCCAATATTAAAAAAGTTTAAATTTTCTATTTAGTTCTATAAATCACTTCATTCGATTAAGAATTCCGTGCAGAAAATTTCATTTTAATTAAACAATTTCAGATGAGCCACTTGAAGCTTCCACCTTTACCGCCTTATCAAAAGCAGCAGCGTAAAAGTTATGCTGGTTTTGTTCGTTCGACCTCAGTTCAATCAACTCCTTCGCCCACCTCAAATTTTGCGACTTCATTTCAATTAATTGTTACAGCACCAACTTCTTCGTTAACAAATACAAACACGAAAATGTCGAATGATCAGAAAATCCCTGTTGGATTTGTGACAATGGATCATCAAGTCGCAGGTCATACATTCCATGTTGGCACCGAGGAAATCGGAATGTTAAAATCAGTTGATGATGGCAGTGTATTGAAACCTGCTGGCTCTCCAATGTGTGCTGCACGTGAAATTAAGTTTTATGAGCAATTGCTGACGACAACTGATAAAGATATACTTCCATTACGTGATTTCATCGCTGAATATCGTGGTACACAAACGTTAGCTGTCGGTTCAAAGGCGGTCAACTTTATTAAATTACGTGATTTGACGCATGGCATATCGGAGCCGTGCGTTATCGATATCAAAATGGGTAGAAGAACATGGGACCCGTTAGCAACGGAGCAGAAACGAGAAGCTGAGGAGAATAAATATGTAGGTTGTAAAAATACGGTTGGATTCTGTATTCCCGGACTTCAAACTCATCATATTGCAAGTGGAACTTACAAAAAGTTTGGAAAAGAATATGGCAAAAAACTTAATCAAAATACTGTTAAAGAAGGTAAGTAATGAATTCTGAGTTGTCAACGATGCTGTTGTTCTCGTTATTACCCTATTGAGTTTTAAGTTACGACCCCTGACCACTAATATAATGATGATGGCTGGTAATTTGCAAGCAAATGCGTCACACTCACAAGTACGGTTCCAATTAACATAGACTTGAGTTCCTCCTTCTCATTGTTTGTCATTCCATTATTTTAATGCGTCGATAAAACAATAAAAATGTGACGCAATTTGCACGACAAAAAACGTCAAGAAGAAGGAACTAGATAAGATAATCTTAAGTTAATATCGACACAAGAGCCACCGAATTTTTTTCTACTCCAAGATTATCAGCACAGAGACTTTATGTGCACTCATGACTGTACAAAAATAATGAAATTTTATTCTCATTCATTTTTTTCATTTATTTATTTAGCCTTACGACTCTTTCTTAATGCTGATTCGGGTCTATGTCGTCAGTTGATTATGCAAATTCTCACGAATTTATGGGCCATTCAGAAATGGATACGTACACAGAAAGTTTATCAATTTTATTCAAGTTCCATCTTAATTATTTATGATGCTCGAAAATTACGACAAATTCTTGAGGCAAAAGTACGAACACCAACGACGCCGGATGGTGAAATTAGGAGTGAGTCTCCTCTCAATAGCTTACAGAATCAATTAAAACCAAATCGTAGCAGTTCAAATTCATTGCGAGGCTCTGGTGAATCATTGAATACATTAGAAGCATCCGGTAGTCCAACAGTACCAAAAACAGTATACAGAAAAATTCAGAGATCACATTCGTCCATGAATAATTATGAGCAGGTATGTTGAATTTATGGATTATTCAAAATTTTATGGTTGGCAAAAGATAATAATTGTTGGTGGTTGTTGGCCTAATTTTGGGAACAGTTCACTGTTATCTACTGCTGTAGAACTGACCTACCCACAGTATAAATCCTTCAACTCTATGATCAATTTTTTCATGCTTCCATTATTCTGTATTTTTTAATCTAGGAAATGCAAAAAATGAAGGACAATTATACATTGATGCTTGACAATCTCGTAGGAGTCTATGACAGCAACAAAGAATGGGTTCATGTAAAAATGATTGATTTTGCACATACATTCAATAACAATGAGATATCTGATGGACAGCCAACAGTCGATAAAAATTATCTCGATGGTATTGAGCATTTGGTTGAAATGTTTGAGGAACTCCTCAAACAGTGTGATTAAATTATTATTTTAACTTTAGTACTAGTAACTTTATAATTTGACATATTTACTGTTATTTCAATAAAATTGTCAAGTTCACAAAAAAAAGATTCGATACCAAAAATTGAAAAGACAAAAAATTATAAAAATATAAAAAAAAAGTTTTCTAAAAGAAATAATATATTTGTGCTTAGCATTAAACATAAAATTCAGCAAACATAATTTTGGATGAATGTTGATTTTATTATTTGTCATATTATATATTTATATATGCAAGATAAAAATCGTCTTTTGTTGTAACGATTTCATCATAAAGCATGAATAAACGATGCAACTATATTATAAACAACAATAAATAATAATAATAGTAATAATTTTTTAAAAAAAAATATAAATCTGCAGAAAAATTCTTTCAATAAAATATGTATGAGCTGAAATTGCGGAATTTTAATACTCTTTTATAGGCTTTGTGGCGTTGATGCGTGAGTATGAGTGGAGAATTTTTTTGATATATATTTTAATTGCTGTTTTGGATGCAGCGCATTTCATTAAGATTTTAAAAATGGTAACTGAAACTTGTGTAGGTTGGTCTTAGTTGGACTCCCGTAACTTCCTTTTCTTCTTCTCTACTTCTCTAAAAATTGGGATAAAATTGTTCTCAACTAGACATTTTTTCGTCAAACTTACTCTAACATTACAAATAGTTTTATATCGTCATCCATAAACCTATGGTAAGCAAGTTTTATTGAATAGCTTTAATTTTTCATATACATCAGGATTTTATCGACAAAAATGAAATATTTTACCGAGGAATTTTGTGATTTTTCCTCACATTTTGAACATACATAGATATACCGAGCTGTATTGGAAAATAAATCACCAATTTGATCCCTGAAACTTCGAAAATAAGTAAAATAATCGATTCCAAATTTGGTCCCTAAAACTGAGGAAATTTTCAAGCTTGATATAGTTTTAACTCAAGAAATTCGCTTCAGTTCCTGATTAATGCAGACATGTTACTAATGTTTTTTTTTCAGTCGTGTGAAATTTTCTATTTTAAAAAAAAATTCAATAAAATCCTTTCACAATGAAGATGCTCTAATAATAACATTTCTGTATTGAAAAGGTATAAAAGGCCTAAAATAAATCTCATTGTGATTCTTTATAGGGATCTCCGAAACATTCGGAGATATTTTAGAAGCTTTTTTTGAATTTTTCTATTGAATTAATGGAAATGATTCGAGAAACAGAAAAAAGATTTTCCATTGTTGAAGATTAATCAGCGAAAAATGCTAAATCAGCTCCTATCTGACTTGATGTTAGCAATTTTAAGGGTTTTTTGTGTTGCTCAAAATGATTCGAATTGAATAAGATAAAATCTACTGCATCGTTTCGTTTTCAATTTTTAATAGGAAATCTAGCTACAGTGCAGAATATTGAAAAATTGTGCCTATGTATTCAAATTTAAAGTGATAATAAACTCTCTACAGCTGGATGTAAATCAAACAGAAGCTGTTATTGTCTGATTAAAAATGGATTTAAGCTTCAAATTAGATACATGCCAAGAAGCTGAATAAGAAGCAATTTAACTTAATTCCTTCAAGACAATCTTATTGTCACGTATATTGCTGTATAATAAATCGAAATGCTTTGTGATTGCAAAATAGATTAAATACAATGATTTTTTAAAATTTGAGTGAATTGTTGAAGAAAATGTAGCTTCATAATTCATAGATTTGAATATTTCACAGGATTTTTAAAAAGTTACTCTAACTTCATTCTAGTGAAATATCCCGACCTTCTTTATCTCGTAAGTCTTGGCTAAAAAAAAGAAGCACTTCCATGAGTCGTTTAGAATGCAGAATCTTTCCTAAATCAGAACATGTTGAACAAAATTGCCTGATTGACAGAAAAAAGCAAACTTTTGCTATCTTTGTGCATGTTAGGTTAATATATTGACTTTTTTGGACTTAATAAACATTGCTTCATGACCAATAGTCTTCAATATATATAAACTTTTTGATATCAAATGGAATTTCATGGGAAACTGTTAAAGTTCTGTTACAGGATTTTCTTTTTAATTAAGATTGACGTCGTTAAAAAAATTTGAAAACATTGAAGAGTTTACGTCAAGTACTCATTAAGGTTCGAGTGGTTTTTACATAAAAACTTTGAGAAGGATGACAACTGTCGACTAATTAGTCGAACAAAATATTCATTTAATTCTATAGTTGCTCATCAGATGGTTATCTGTTTAATACTCAACATTTTCTTCGAATCTACACAAAACTTTGAAGATAGATATCATTTTGAGTTGATTTTTCAATCAGAAAAGTTTGAAGTTCGATAAGGTTAATCAACTGCCAAGTCGTTAATTTTATTTTCACTGTGATTTATATTAATTCAATAAAGGTGGATGTGCTTAAGGGAATTTTCTCGAGTTTCAAAGTTTCTAATTAAGTCGTTCCGAAATGTGTTGAGAGTTTCATTTTACAATGTAATGTTGTGGATGTGGAAATAACATTGATGTAAAATGAGAACTTAAGTTTATTACTCAATTGAATTGTTTTCAGTTCATACGCTGTAATTGAGT
Organism: Chironomus riparius; assembly: GCA_917627325.4. Classification (NCBI taxonomy): domain Eukaryota; kingdom Metazoa; phylum Arthropoda; class Insecta; order Diptera; family Chironomidae; genus Chironomus; species Chironomus riparius. The sequence goes on from OU895877.1 coordinate 60,356,659, forward strand.
TCTAGCTTTAATAAAGTCCTGGTTTTATCTTAACATGTTGATATTGCATTTTCAGAAAATTCATCCAAAAAGACACAGCATGAAACTTTTGGAAAAATACAAAATATGATGAAAGTTCACAATTTTACTATTCAGCACATAAATCAATGCCTTTTGAATATTCATGTCGGTGCTCGAACATTTCCATCACTGCTTCACTAAATGCCATTTCATAGAGACCGCATGAATCAATTAACAATGAATATGCGGCATTTTTGAGAATAATTTTACGTAAAATACCTTAAAAATTGATTTTTAAAATGGCAAATATAATTGTCTATTCTGCTTCAATAGACCGAGCAACGTCCTCGTCGTCACACCAAATTTGAATACATTTTAATTTTTAAACCTTGACGCTTGCAACAACACAAATGTATCATCTCATGTGTTTCGCACAAATTTTTCTACCATAATGTCACGAAGTATAGCCAAATTTTAATCAATTTGAATTGCAGAACCTTATAAATCAATCCATGAGTTCTGCCTTATTTAAATTATGTAATTTTCAAGCTTTAATTCCTCATTTTTGATCATCATTTTTATTTTTTTACATTCAAAGAAGACAATGAATGTCTAGTTACTTAATCTTAATTTGAGAAATCAGGATTGCTCATTATTATGTATAATATATTTATTCACGAATGTTCTTAAATTGAACAACTTTTGAAAGTTCTTAAGCATCTTAAATTCGTGATATTATTAAAAATAACTGAATAAAGTGGAACAATTTAAAAGTTACTTATAAATAGGCATAAAATTTCATCTGGTCAGAAAATATATCCGCTTATAATAAGCCAATGGAGAATAAATATGTTTACAAAAGTATTTTGTCCGAGCAGCTCAATTGTAAGTTTCTTCTTTGATCAAGTTGCTGATTATTGATAAAATTTAAAATTGATTGTCTCACGAAGAGCCAAGATTTAAAGCTAATATCAATTTTTCTAATATTGCAGATCTTAAGACTCATGTTTGTCTCGGGCTTCTTTCCAAAAATACAGTGAGCAATCTTTAGAGCTTACACAAACAATATTGCAACAAATTGAATTAGAAAAATCTGGAGGAAATCCTTATTTTGTTCAATAATAAAACGAGGAGTATATTATGAATACGTGGAAATGGGGCTGTTGTATTCAAAGAGGCATCAAATCAGCTTTAAGTAATGAGAAAAAAAATATTTTTATGCTGAAAATAAAACTAAATTAGATTAAAAACCAGAAAAATTTAACTTTTCACAAGTTTTTTATTTCTCATTCTGTTTAGACTTTTGTGTTGCAAGAAGAGGCAAAATGACACATTTTTCATTTGTTTTGTGTGTTAATTTAATTTAATTTAATAAATTGAAGTACATATGTAAGTAAAGAGGGGGACAAAGAAACAATTATGAAAAATTTGAAAAATTTAAAAATTCTTGCACAATTATAATGAACTTTTTTTATATAATATATTTTTTTTTCATAAAAATTCTTTTCATATCTTTTCTTAGCTTCTTACATGACAATTGCAATAAATCTGTTCATAAACTTCTTCTTATTATATCTTAATATCATCATTTTCTTATAATTTTTCATCTCATTAGATAATTTTTTAACATAATATAAATTGATCCATTTTTTATAATGTTTATTTGTGTGAGTATGTATGTATGTGTGTATGTGTGATTTTTAACAAGAATTTCTTTCTCCATCATTAACTTTCAAATTTTTTTTACTATCATCATTCAATAGAAAATAATATTAACAATAGTAATAATAATTTTATAATGTAAGTAAAAAGTTTTCATTCAATCAAATAAAAATGGATAGAACGGCATTAAAAGTAGAAGAATTATTATTTTTTCTTAAACATTCACTTATCACTCTATTCAATGAACAATAGATCCGTTTGTATTATTATGGTTAAAAAAGGAAAAATTCATTCACTTTATTTAGATGATATAGCGCAGCACAAGGAAAGAATTTTCTCAGTGATTAAGTCTGATTTCTTATAGACTGGATGGTTAATCGAGGATGGAAAATTATTAAAACTTGAATAGTTTATGTGAGAATTTTATGTCCTTCATGTGGCTTTCTTAGATTTGATGTTTTTTGGTGACTTCCTCATAGTCATGACATGACCAAACATATTTTCTATAATAACTATTTACATGACAAGAATTCTTATTTTTAACCATATTAATTTGTTTAATAAACCTAGAGCAATAAACTAATCACTGTAATCAAAGAGTAAGACTTCCTTTGTGCTGCAATATAAAGAAAAATTTGTGTAAATTTGTGAAGAACATTACAGCAAGAGAAGTATATTTGAAAAGAGAGAAAGAGAGCAAAGAAAGGACCAAAAAAGAGATATCGGCGGATGGATCGAATCAGCGAAAAATTATGAATTCTATCTCAAATGTATTTTATACATCCATCCAACCAGCAATCCTCCTTCAAATCTTAATCCATTAATTTTATGATTCATCAAGAATTATTTTTTCTCTTATGTATAGATATATTTATTCCATTCAATACTGAGAGATTTGAGGGAAAGTTTATTTTTTTCTTCATTTTTATATTTATCATTTTTTAGTACAAGGAAATGTTCACAAATTACGATTCGAATAAATATGAAAATTTATTGATTTGCTTCGCAATTTTCTCATTTTTTAAATTTTAGTATAATTTCAGTGATTTTTTTTTATCTTTTTAAAATATGTAAATTTTAAAGACTTAAGTTGTGTTTGTGTAAATTCCTTTTGGCAAATGTCATCGTTTTATAATTTACAAATAGTCCCCGAAAAATTCCTTTTCAGATCCATTAATCTCATGATATATTCACATTTTTTATATATCTTAAATGATCTTCTTAAATTATAGGCAAAAAAGGAAATCAAGATGAACATAAAAATAGTAAAATGGACAAACAAAAAAAAAATGTTGAATGAATGAAACTTTTATGTCAATGCCTTCATTTCATTTTCGTCATCAATATATGATTCAGTGCCTGTCGAACTTTTACAGCTTGTAGAACACTTTTTCGATAGAGAAACTTTTTGGTTTCTTCAAAATTTGTTATTTCTGTCTCAATTAGGAGACAATTTTAAGAATTTTATTTAAAAGATCATGGTTTGAGGTTCAAAAAAATTCAATTATTAAATTTTTTTCACGAACCTTAAATCTTAAATTGTATGTCAATGTTCCACGCCAAAAAGTTTTACAAACACTGCAAAATATCATGTATTGATCGATTCTCATGGAAAGAAGAACAAGTGGCAGGATAACACTAGGTAGGTGGACTACATAAACCATAGAAAATGTAAAAACGAAGAAAAAGATACTCTGACGTTCTATTCGAAATGTCTTAATGTGTGGTTTTTTTTATTTCTTTCACCATCAAATATACTTAAGATAGACGTGAGTTTTGTGTTCATTTTTCTCTCTTGTGATAAAAATAATGTATTTTAGTCTTGAGATGAAAGACCTTTGTCCTTTTCTATTGTAATAATGATAAAAGCCTTCGTATTTTAATGTTGTTGAGCAATCAAGATGAAAATTAGAAAAGAAATCTATTTTGATGAGTAGATTTACTTTCGTCTTTGAAAAGGTTTCTTTTATGTTCAAGATTTTGTATCAAGATTCTAGATTTGGATCTAAGAAAATATGGGTTTTAAGGATATAATATGACAAAATTTTATGCATGGCTAGTCTCATGATTTTATTTTACTTTTCTGTTTATTTAATTTTTATCGTGGATAAAATCGAGTACAAAATTTCTTCGTTTTTGTTAGCTTTTGAAGAACTTTTTTTTTGATTATCTAGTTTTAATACCCCTATCCTAAGATATATCCTAGATATATATTAACATTTTAATCTAAATCTTTGCCATTGTCATCAAAACACAGTCATTCTTATTTGATTCAATCCTCATCAATTTTCCTTTCAATCCATCATCAAAAATTCAACAAAACTAATTTAACTCCACGGGTTAATAAGACAAACTTTTGAAACAAATAAGCTTCTTACTGCACTATGGGCCAGAAATGGAAAATTTTTCCAAAAATTATTTCTACAGCTTATATGATAGTTCTTATTATGCCCTACATTTACGTCCTTAAAACTTTGCTCAAGCCGACAGCATGTCCGAGATATGGCACTTCAAAGTTGGTCAGACGACCATTTTCACGTTACATTGAAAATGCTCTCACCAGATACTGGATAGATGAATCTCCTTCAAATTTTTTTTGTTAATAGCTTTAAATAGTTACTTTGTTTTAAGATATAAACAATTGCAAATAACTTTGAAAAATTTTGTGAAAAACTAGATTTTTCTCAAAAACCACGTGTTCGTCATACTTTCGTTTGTGTAGGTCTTCACAAGCACAACCAAAGTTACTAATTTTTTTTTATATTAAAGATTACATCAAAAGCTATAACTTTTGCATACATGTCGTATAATTTTAACAAAGTTTTGATAGTGAAAAAAAAATTTTTTATAAAAAAAACAACAATTTTTTGACAAAAATCGCTGTAGTGCTTCAGGGATACCCATGGTAGTGGAATTTTATTTCACATTTAGAAAGCTCTCTAGATATGCTATCAATTAATGCAATAAAATGAACAAGTGTTCTCTTGGCAAAGAGCACTTTTTTGACTCTGAAAGTCGTATGTCGAGCAAGGTCAAAAAAGAAAAATAATCATAAAAATTTCAGTTTTAAATAAAATTTAATTTTTTTAATTTAGATTGATAGATCTTTTTAAAACGCGTCTTTTGAGTATAAATATGTTATAGTTTTGTCAAGTTTCGTGATCATTTTTTTAAAAAAATAGTTTTTTTCAAAAAAAAAATTGAAAAATAAAGTATTTGACTTTAGAATTTTATAAAATGCATCTTTTTGTCATTTTTTTCACTACTTTGTCTAGTTTTGCTCCTAGTTTTTTTCCTAAACATAAATCAATAAGAACTTAGCATAATTGAAGCCATTTGGAGGTTAAATTGAGTTAAAAATCGTTTAAAATTTTTGTATTTCTCAAATAGTTCTTTACACAAGTATCTAAGATATAAAGTGTTGCATAGTTTTGAAAAGGTATTGAAATTTCCAATATGTTAACATGAAAAGTTTAGGAAAATTTTCAAGTAATATAGTCAATTTGGGTAAAAAACGCATTTTATATATGCTAGTTTTTAATGTTTTTCGTTTTTCTCAGCAAAGACTTTATGAAAAACTCTCAAAGTTTGCACTTTTATTTGTTATATAAATGTTAATGACTCGTAAAAGTTTTGGAATTTTCCATTGAGTTTTTCATTAGTTCTCCTAATCTGAAATTTTCACTATTAAATTTTCGTTTTTCTCAACAATTGCGATTTTTTATTTATAAATAAATATCTTATTTTGTTTCATTTTTCAATATCTTTTCATTGATATGTAACAATCTACAAAAAAATTAAGACTAAAGAGAAATGAATAAAAAAGTGTCAAAAATGTATGAAAATTCTACGCTATTTTAATTTTTTAAGCCTTTTATGGTTAATTTTACTAAGTTTTATAAGAGTGTTATACCTTTTTTTGCAAATGTATAGCGAGACAAAAGACAGTTCCATATGAAGAAAACCAGATATTAGTTTTAATGCTATTTAAGCTATAATATTAAGCTTTTTCATTTACTTTTGTTATAAATGTTTCATGTAATTAATAGCAGCCTGAAGATATAATTTAAAGCTTTTAAATAATTTAATTTTAATAAATTCAAAATTTTTGGTTGTCGCCAACTTGAAGCTTATTTGACTTCAGTTGTGCTTAGCGTAGACTCATACGAATTTTGGTGGATGAACGTCTTAAGCTATACATTTGCAAAAAAAGGTATAACACTCTTATAAAACTTAGTAAAATTAACCATAAAAGGCTTAAAAAATTAAAATAGCGTAGAATTTTCATACATTTTTGACACTTTTTTATTCATTTCTCTTTAGTCTTAATTTTTTTGTAGATTGTTACATATCAATGAAAAGATATTGAAAAATGAAACAAAATAAGATATTTATTTATAAATAAAAAATCGCAATTGTTGAGAAAAACGAAAATTTAATAGTGAAAATTTCAGATTAGGAGAACTAATGAAAAACTCAATGGAAAATTCCAAAACTTTTACGAGTCATTAACATTTATATAACAAATAAAAGTGCAAACTTTGAGAGTTTTTCATAAAGTCTTTGCTGAGAAAAACGAAAAACATTAAAAACTAGCATATATAAAATGCGTTTTTTACCCAAATTGACTATATTACTTGAAAATTTTCCTAAACTTTTCATGTTAACATATTGGAAATTTCAATACCTTTTCAAAACTATGCAACACTTTATATCTTAGATACTTGTGTAAAGAACTATTTGAGAAATACAAAAATTTTAAACGATTTTTAACTCAATTTAACCTCCAAATGGCTTCAATTATGCTAAGTTCTTATTGATTTATGTTTAGGAAAAAAACTAGGAGCAAAACTAGACAAAGTAGTGAAAAAAATGACAAAAAGATGCATTTTATAAAATTCTAAAGTCAAATACTTTATTTTTCAATTTTTTTTTTGAAAAAAACTATTTTTTTAAAAAAATGATCACGAAACTTGACAAAACTATAACATATTTATACTCAAAAGACGCGTTTTAAAAAGATCTATCAATCTAAATTAAAAAAATTAAATTTTATTTAAAACTGAAATTTTTATGATTATTTTTCTTTTTTGACCTTGCTCGACATACGACTTTCAGAGTCAAAAAAGTGCTCTTTGCCAAGAGAACACTTGTTCATTTTATTGCATTAATTGATAGCATATCTAGAGAGCTTTCTAAATGTGAAATAAAATTCCACTACCATGGGTATCCCTGAAGCACTACAGCGATTTTTGTGAAAAAATTGTTGTTTTTTTTATAAAAAATTTTTTTTTCACTATCAAAACTTTGTTAAAATTATACGACATGTATGCAAAAGTTATAGCTTTTGATGTAATCTTTAATATAAAAAAGAAATTAGTAACTTTGGTTGTGCTTGTGAAGACCTACACAAACGAAAGTATGACGAACACGTGGTTTTTGAGAAAAATCTAGTTTTTCACAAAATTTTTCAAAGTTATTTGCAATTGTTTATATCTTAAAACAAAGTAACTATTTAAAGCTATTAACAAAAAAAATTTGAAGGAGATTCATCTATCCAGTATCTGGTGAGAGCATTTTCAATGTAACGTGAAAATGGTCGTCTGACCAACTTTGAAGTGCCATATCTCGGACATGCTGTCGACTTGAGCAAAGTTTTAAGGACGTAAATGTAGGGCATAATAAGAACTATCATATAAGCTGTAGAAATAATTTTTGGAAAAATTTTCCATTTCTGGCCCATAGTGTACTGACATCTCTCAAGACGTGTGTGCAAAATTTACGACGAAATAACATAAAACTAGTTTTTTTTTTGTCTAAAACAAAACTTTATCATTAGAGTTTAGAACACAAAGTTATATTAAGTTTCACTCACAAAATCTCTCGATGTTTTATATCAACTCAACACAAAATATTTAGTAACAAACCCAGAGAAAGTGCTCAACTCAAAACAAAAACAATTTTTGTTCATCTATCACATGGAATTTTTTTAAGTTTCGTAGTGTATTGGGGGTTGGAATTGGGGATGGTCAACGTTTTCAAGATATTTGCTTTGGAATCTAAGTTGATTGTTTTTTTTTTTGAAACTGACTGCGAAACACTGCTGTAAGACAGCAAAGTTAATAATGACAAGCGTTCTTTTCAGAAATAGATCCGTAACTCCCGAAAACATGTTTTGGCGAGAGGTTCTAGCTTAAGAATATTAAAAAAAGCAAGTAAAATAACAGTCTTGAGTGGCTTGGATGTGAGATATATTCTCAGAATTTAACGGCGCACAGATGTATTTCATCTCGAAAGTTTAAGTTTGGAGAAAAATATTAAAATTGAAAAGTATTGCTTTGAATTTGAACAATATTTCTTAAAAAAATTCTCTTACAAATTCGAGTTCCTGAAAATATTTTATCAACAAATCCTTATATCTAAAGCTTGAAGAAATTTCCCGTATTATTTTCCAACCCCTTTTGTTCTTATCGTATTTATGTGTAATGTGTAAAGACTTTCTCATTCATTTATTTTTTATATTTATAATTCGTGAATACACTAATAAATTTTTTTCATTTTTTTGAACCTTACAAGTATCAATTTTTTTTCATTTAACTATCAATAGAGATTCCAATGTGGAGTGAATTGTACATTATCGTCATCATAATTTTTTTTAAATATATTTATAGATTTTTCAAACGTCCTTTTCGCCTCATATCTTCATCATTTAATTTTTTTTCTTTTATATACCGATAAGCTTAATAAATCTCTTTTCTATTTTTAAGAAACAACAAAAAAAAAATTACTTCTATTTTACGTGAGAATTTTTTGTGGTTGAATGTATCATCTGATGTGATGTGATGATTATCCTGAACATATATTTTGATTTGATTTAATTTCTATTTTTAAAATCTCGTTGACATCGTAAAAGGTTTTTGTTCTGAAGTCGTTGGCTGTGATTGCTGTTGATGTTGTTTTTCTTGTTGCTTTTTTACTTTCTGTTGATTTATTGAGCCTCGGTTTTTTTCATAAAAAAAGTGAGCAAATCAATAGGAAGAGGGAAAACGATCGTAGAATTCTTTTCTGTAGAAATTGTATTCAATGTCTATAGATAGAAAAAAGGAAGAGAAATGGTCAAATGGATTAGATAAATTGATGTTGAGGCTAGTCGAATTGAATTTGTACAGAAATTTTATCGTTAAGTGAGATGGATGGAATGTGCCAAATGAAATGATAGCTAATACAATTGAGATAAAAAAATTCCCACAACAAACATTACAACTTAATATTGTAATGGAAACTTCTTACTATCATTATGACATGTTTGGTTCTAGTCGCTCTAATGGGAAATAAAAGCAAGACAAAAGTTTCTTGCTTAATGTACTCTAAAGTTGAACTTAATCATGTCACTTTATATTATGTGAGATGCGATGTTACACTTTTCTTCTTATCAGAATCATTTATTCATGCAATGACATCCGTCTCTGATAAAATTAAATAAATGTTCAGAAGCTGAAGTTCTTAAGTGCATTAAGCTTTTTTATTAACAAATGTGTGTGACTAAGATTTATGTAAAAGGATGTAATCTCAGAATGTTTTTGAAGCAATCTTAATGCTTATAAATTAGGTTTTAGTCGGAAATTCTTTTACATTTTCTATCAGTCTGTGAGCTTTTAAAAGCAAACTTTTGCATCTGATTTATGCTCCCTGATCAGATCCATAAATCCAAAATTCACTTCAGTAAGATAAAATAAATTAATTTCATTGATAATGCCACACGAATATCCACACACCCCAGTATTTATTCAACACAAAAACGCAAAGCTACATCTCATCCGATAGTATCAACAAACATCATGTTTCACTTGCAGATAAATCTTCTTCATTTAATATACAATTCACATCAAAAAATACAAGTAACTTGTATAACAAAAGCATACCTGAAGATATCTAAGTTGTAAAGCAGCAGGTGAATCGCCAATAATTTCCGAAGCTTCCCGGAGGGCGCGTGAAGCTTTTTGTTCACCCTCAGCAGCAATTACCTTTGCACGAGCTTCTCTTGATGCTTCGGCCTAAATATATCATACAACAAAGAAAATAAGATAGCACGAAAGAAGGAAGAAAAAAGTTTGCATTTTAAGACAGATGTAATCTCATTAAATGATGATGATGATGATGATGTTGTACAAACCTCTGCAGCCATAGCTCTTTGCAATTGTACTGGCAAACGAACATCCTTACTGTATTTTGTGCACATTTAGACGTAAAATTACCATCACAAAAAAAAAATTGTTGTTTGATATAAAGGCATGAGAAAGAGAAAAAGGAAGAACAATAAAAAGATTACAAAACTTTAAAATGAAATTTTGCTTTCATAAAAAACAATAACAATAAAATAATAACGAAAACGAAAGAATAACATTTGTCATTGTAGGAAGTGATGAATATCAAGAGCAAATGAAGAATTTATTGGTGCGCATTTTCGTTGTCAAAAAAGATTGGTTTTTTAAGATTCAGATTCGAGGGTAGTGATATTGATATTAAGAAGGCAGTACTTAATTAAGTAAGTATTCATCTAGTCAAGAATCTCATGTAGATTGATTATACATAGTATCTTCCAAACCACAACAAGACATCCAATTTTACAAACTCATCAGAGTTTCCCTTAGTATACTTGCTATTTTCTTAGTCAGCGAAACAACTAGCCAATCGAGTAAACAGACAGACATTTTCTGTCAACCAATCATTCCACCACAAAAAGTCACTTATTTGATAAAAAAATATATTCTACAAAATTTCAAGCAGCTTCTTTCTTCTCGTAAATAGCTCTTTTGCTGATATCTAATTTGTAAAAGTGTAGGAAGAAAGAAAAAGTTCAAAGGTCCACAGGAATTGGAATTTCTCTTCATTTCATTTCTCATTACAAATTTTTTCTTTCTGTTACACGTCTAAATGAAAACTTTTATTGCTTTTCTCCTCTCATGTCTTGAGAAGTTTGTGCTTCTTCAGCGATTGTGAATATTTTTTTGCTCATTTTTCAATTTTTTTTAAATGAAATTTTTTTTTTGTGCTTCATTCATTGAGAATATTTTAGCAGGTACTTCTGCTTGTTAAACTTGAAGACATTTTTCGAGTAACTAAAAAGGGCTGAATACAAAGGTTCATCCTAATGATTTTGAGTTTAATGTGGTTTAAAATGTAATGGGGGTAAAAGTGGTTAAATCTTTAAAAATTATGAGAGGATTTTCAATAATTTGCATGAAAGGTTTTGGAAATAAATATTTCGTGACAACTCAACCATTTCCTATCCTTGTGGTAATTTTGGATGAACATGATCGAATCTAGAAAACTTTCAATCCAAATCTCACATACTTATAATCCTAGCAAAAAATGTGGATTACAAATCAATGCTGTGCCTAGAAAAAATGTAGCATTGCCACAGTTAATTTTTTATGTATTTAGCAGTAAACTATAGGATTGAAAAACGCTGTTGCCAGTGTTTGATAATAAAATATAAAAAAAGTTGCTGACTATTCAAGCCGCTAGCACTGATATTGATCTTTCTGTCTGAATTGTCCGATTCTGCTTCATCAGCAGCACAGGAAAAATATTGGTTCTGATAATTTTTGAATAGCTTTAAAAATGTTCAATACCAATTGTGGTCAAGCAAATTGAAACGTTTCAAGCTTTTTTTATTTTGATGTCAGAGTGTTTGCATAAGATTCTTCCAAAATTTTCTGCAAGAGCACATAACGCCCATTGAAATGCTCAACCCATTCAATTTATTTCCAAGATATCCGTGTTTTATGAAGCAGTTACCACTTAGTAAAATGGGTTTGAATATTTTCATTTCTTTTATTATCTGACAGTAAATACACAAAACCTTCTTTTTATTCTTATCTAGACATTATGAGGATTTTCTCATTTTAAATTTTAATATCAAAAAGAAAAGATTTTTTTTTTATTCAAGACAAATATTTAATGATTTCTGTCAATAGCTTCAATTCATATTCTTAAAGACAATTTTAATTCTAAAAGTCAAACGATCAGACTACGTGAATTAAAGGAAGAATTCATGAATATAAATTCGAATTCAAATAGGTTTGACAAAATAAAATTTTACATTTTATTCAAATTACTTAAATGTTCCAACCTTCAATTACTAGCGAAAAAAAAAATCTTAATAGAGAATATTTCCTCATTCCTTTCATACACAAGATGGCACAAGATGATGATGATGACATCACAACTTTTTATCGCTGAATAGAACGAAACTTCATTCTTTTCTTACACATTTCTTTTTCGCTAAATTAGTTGCGACATTAATAAATTATCATAAATAATAATATCGCACGATTTATTTCATCATAATAATTTTTTTTGTGTGTGCCTACAAGATGAACATTATTACTATTTATTGTCACTATCATCGTTGTTTTGGTAGGAATGATAAGGATGTTTTGTTGTGGGAAATACAAAATCATTGTCCATGAGCCAAAGAAAGTGGGAAACAGTGGGAAATGATGAGCAAGGCAAATTTTTTTTCAAATAATTCTATCATCATTAAAGGCAGCAACTTGTCAAAGGTCTCAGGATGTATGACACTACACAGACATGTTTGTGTATATCAAATATGTGTTATCAGGTCAAAAAAATTTAAAAAGATGGAAAGGAATGCACCAAAACCCATCAACCCAATCAGCCTTAATCATGTTGCACCATAAATAAATTTAAAAAGTTGAAAATATCGAATAGACTGCCATAATAACAGACAACTCTCGGAAAAAATCATATAAATAAGGAAAATAATAAAAGAAGAAAACAGTCACATTGTAGACATTTTGGCATACTTACATTTCAACACGTTCAACTTTAATGGATAGATAGAAGATTGAGAATAAAGGCATCAAATAATATTTTTACGACGACGATAAAAATGGATATAGAAAAACAAGAAAAAATCAATCAGCAACAGTGTATTACAATTTATGAATTATTTTTATTAGAATTGAGAAGGAATTTATATCAAAAAAAAATATATGAGGATTACCTTTAATACCCCATGCATCCGTTGCTTCATCCAATGAAAGCTAAATTCACACATTTTTATAGCAATGGAGAATAAATCCATTCCATTTCCAGTTACATAAAAATCAAATGTTTTTAATGTTTTTGTTCATTTTTTTAATATAATTTTTATGTGTGTTTTGTGAGTTTTTGTAAGGATTTTTTTATATTCATCATGAGACAGACGAGGTTGACAAAAGGTAGAAAGGAAAAAAAAAACGGAAAGAAATAAATGAATTTTCATTTAAAAATTACATCAAAAAATATGATCATAAATAAAAAGTATCCCGTGGCGATTATAATTTTTTTTTTTGCATACATTCTCATATGAGAGATTTTTTGTTGGTGGTTTTGGAAAATTGCATGCATTTCAATTATGATGAGATAAATTTTCTAGGCTTGGAATCTGAGATCTGTTTTAATTGAAAAATTTGAGTTTAAAAAAAATCGGAGTTGTGGGCCTTTGATGCTCATTTAAATAAGTAAATTTATATCAAAGATTTTAAAAGCTAAGCTTTATTAAGTGTCTGAGAGCAGGAATTGATGTTTGTTGCAAAATATTGGAAATAAAATTTTTATCTAGGTTTTCGATGCAAGACAAGTAGAGTCAGATAGTTAGAATATACGACTATGTTTTCATTAACATCCAGTCAAAAATTATGGAACAGTCCTTTCTGAAAATGTTGATATTCCTAACCTCTTTTAAGGTTTAAAACCTTCTGAAATTTTGAAAACATTTATCAACATTTATATAATGTTGATACAATGAGAATCGAAACTACCAAGCCTATTGAACCAATTTTATTCCATTCAGATTCATCGCCGACGGAATTAAAAAGTACAAATAATAAAAATTTAAATAATTCACAGAAGCGAGAGTGAAATAAGAGCAAAAAGCATGCTAGCGGATGCAAGTTGGAATGCCTCACTTTAATTAATGTCCATAGTACAGTTTCGCGAAATATACGTGTACGATGAAAATCGGCAACAGATCATTGCCTATAGACATTACTGGATGGCCATGGTGGTGAGAGACTGTGACACAGATTCGAAAAAAAATTGCATATGAATAAACAATTTGCGTATCACACTCTACACATCTATCATGAGCATGAAGGAGACAATCCAAATGCAATCACCTTTTGGCCATTTTTAGCCGTTTGGTTTGAACAAAAACTCAAGTTTCATGGTGACGTATCACCATAATTAATTCGCAATGGTCCACTCACCTGCATACTTCCAGAAATTGTCATTCGTTCGCTCAAGATCTCGTGCAAATGCCGTGTGCCCATCGTGTTACGCAGAGTGGTCTGTGCCAACAATCGTGTCGAATGATGGGCATTTTCGACATTGGCAATGGATATTGTAGCATTGTTTACACGGTAATACACAACAGCATCGACGCTTACTGTGACGCTGTCTTTTGTCAGAACCTGGATATATGTAGATAGACCATTGAAATTAATTAGAGTTCAACTTTCTTTTGTTTTTGTTAATTTTTTTCTGTTGTTTTTCGCTAATGCTTTTTTCAATTAAGATTCTCACAATTATTCAATTTACATTCCCTAGAGATTTTTTTTTTATTTCATGATTCTCTATTTTTCTTTTCATCTAATCCTAAGGTACGAATTTGGGTAAAATATGTTGGGAGTTTGAGGGGTGGAAATCAAATGACAGAGGAGGATTATGTTACAACATTCGTGCTCCAAAAATAGAAAGAGTAAATTTTTTTCATAGCTTAGGTAATTTAGAGCGCATTTTTGCAATAGTTTCTACTTTGTGTGTTGTATCTGTGGATAAATTGATTTTTTTTTTTCACACAGATTAGATTAGGATTAGGAAAATGAATTAAGGTAGGGTTCTGTCAGATTAAAATTGAATTACTTCAATCATTAAAAAAATTATAATATCCATAATCATAAAATAGGAACTAATAAAATATATAATTTTAAAATTTATTCAAAACAAAAAGTTTAAAATTCAAAAAACTACAAAAATATGAAAAATTACTAAGGTTAGCAGAAATCTACAATCCTTTAAGCAAATGCAAAAAATATACCAAATACCTGAATTTCTTTGATCTAAAAAGTAATAAATAAAGTAAAGTCTTGTCTTTTGATTTGTCAATTAGTCAACCATAAATAGATATGGTTATAATTGAGTCAGTCTAAAAGATCAGCTACAGATTCCTTACCTATTCCTGAAATTTGTCAAAGCTTTTTATATATAATATTTTTTGACAACAAGTTAAATAGCCTTTTATACTGAGCTGGCTATGTCATCAGCTTCTAATCAATGTGATTATCAATCAGATTTTCTATTCGTAGCCAACAAATCAACCAATAGCATTGATATAAGAAAAATCCAATATCCTGTTGACAATCCAGTCAACAAATCCACAGCAAAACACACAAGCTCCTATGCCTCGCAAAAATGCGCTAAAATTGTATTTTTCTCACACACAGCAAAAAATTAAAATTGGAAAGAAAATTTTTCTTTTTCTCTGCAATTTTCCTGAATCGTTCCTTATTCATTTCAATCTGTAAAATATTTTTTTAAGGTACGAAAAAACTTTTCAACGTGCTTGAAAATTAGAAGTTGTTAGAAATACAAAAATAGTATGTACATGTAGGATGTAGTGGATGGAGAAAGGAACTTTTACATCTGTATTCACATATAAAGGTAAAATTATACAATATTTTTGTTTGGACATTTTAAACTTTATGTGAAGGACCTTTTCTGACGCAATAGAATTTGAAACTTTATCAAGTCCTTTTCCTTTTGATTTGACTGTTTTTGATAAGTTTCCCATTCAATTTTGATTCTTTTCATTTCATCAATAATTTCTCTTTAACTTTGATTCATCCAATTTGTTTGTATACACTTTGTATTGCTCTATTAATCCACTAAGAAACCCTTACTCTATGTGCAATTCATTGTATGTTATGATCAAAAGTTCCCCAGAAGAAATAAAAGATTCAAAATCTTTTAAGAAAAATGTAAGAAACTCTTGCAACATTTTGAGTTTTACGATAATAAAGTTGTTCTCGTTAACTCATGAACTAATTTTTTAAGAGCAGCTCTCATGATATTCTTGAGAGTCTTGTAAGATTTTTTTCTTTCGTGCTTCAGAAATAATTATAACAGTCTCGTTATAATTATGAATTGTTGGTGAAGCAGTCAGTACTTGAATTTTTATGGGGATTTACAAGTGCTTGAATGAAATGTAAATCTTAGTTCAAGTTTATAATGGATGAAATTCTTGATAGCTTTAGGGCATTATATTCAAATGTTTACGGACTTTACATTCTAATATGCATCAACATCTCGTGTTATGATGAAATGAGTAGCAATTCATAATTGACGTATGGGAAGCTAGCTAAGGCTTTAAAGTCTACATAAAATTTTAAAGGGTTTATATTGTAATTTTATATCAAACTGTCGAGAAAATGCTGATGATATTTTTCAAATTACTATTAATCATTTATTAAAATTCCAACCCAAAAAAGTAAGCAAACTCAAAGGCAAATTTATAAAAAAAATTGAGTCCATACCCAAAACTAATTTCTTAAATGCCACAATTCTCTATAAATTAATAATTTTATTGGACCCATGGTATCATAAATTTATTAAATATACAATTTAAGGCATACAATTTTTTTTTATGTTGACAGTTTTTAATAAAAAATGAGCCTCAATGCTCTCCTTGCGTATCCAAACATATCACTCAGAATGTCTCAAAAGGAAAGGAACTGAAGATTGATGAATTTATTCGGTAAAAAATAATATTTTCACTCAAACATTCTTGTCTCATTTCTCATGTTTGATAGATTGTAAGGCTCGTTCTGGCTTAATTAACAAATTTTCCATTAATTTTTTTTTTCATGTGGTTCCTTTGAGAATTTATTTTTATTTCCCGTGTCTGTTTTCCCGTGAAACTTTTCTGTAATAATTTTTCGAAATAAAAACACAAACTCGAAGCAAAAGGATAAATTTATGAGAATTAATTAAGCTTTCTGTATCGTACAAATTTGATTCTGTTGCATGAAATGTTCACAGTCAGGGATGCGAGGATTTTTTCCCTGAAGGTGGCAAACGATGTTGCAGCATGTTCATTTATAATTAGGGCATAAAATTTCTTCAATAAACAAAATTTTTTTTTTTGTACTCCGGGTTGTTTAATTAAATATAAATTTTTTGAAGTGAATTTATTGAGTTTTTATTTCTTTATGCTTCATTTGTGGAAAGGCAAAGTTGCGAAAATTTTCAGTCAATTTTTTAAAAGTTCATATGGAAAGGTGGGATAGATCTGATTATAATAACTATACTGAGTTCTGAGATAATAATGAATTATAAATTTCCCAGTGATGGTTTTCAACTGTCTATATTCATATATAATACTCATATAGTTGTATTCACTTTGCCACCATTGATTTCACATTTCCTGTTAAGCAGGAAATTTTATATTAAATTACTCTGCACACAGACACCAAAAGGAGCAATTTTTTTCCTTGTCTCCCACATTTTTGTTCAATTGTTAACTAAGCCAAATGGGTTTGAGAAAAATTGAATTTTTATACGAAAAAAAATTGCAGAGAAAAAAACTTTTAACGATGAGCATTTTTCTAGTCGGTAACAAGAACCAAATAAAAATAAACATTTTACAATAAAAATTACGGGGTGGAAAATTGTGTCATAAAAATAAAAATAAATTTAGAAAAAGTATCCTAATTGTACTATTAAGGTATAATTAACGAAACACATAGAAAGATACAGAAAAAGGTAAAAAGAGGGATACGAATTTAGATAAGCTGATTGAGAATTTTTTACTGAAACTTTAAACTTTATTAAGGTTCTCGATGAGGTTTTTAACTGATCTTTGGAATCTCTATTACTATACACAACAGATCTTTGAAGATAGAGACATACATAAAATGTTTAAACCAATTCACAAAAGGTTATAAACATCAAGGAAATAAAATTTAATTTTTTAAGATTGTTGGAAGCTACACATTTATAAATTCGTTTTAATCAAGGCGTGGAATCTATCTTAAATATCCTATTAATCCCAAATATCCCAAAAATATTCAAAATAATCCCTGAGCCTATATGCATTAGAATTGAGATATCCCATCATATCCTGAAATTGCACGTCTAATACACTAAGGATACGTTGGGATATCTTTATTATCGTGCATACATGCTCAGGAATTTTTTGAATATTTTTGGGATATATGGGATAAATATGATATTTGGGATAGTTTCCAAGCCTTGGTTAAATGTTGAAAAGGAAACTGAATAAACAGATAAGAAAGCAAGTTAAGAAAAACGTGGTAAAAATAAAACGAAAAGGAACAACGAGGTGGTGTTAATATAGAAATTTGATGATGAAGGTAAAATAATCATTTTGGGGATTTTTAAAAAAACCCAAGAGGATATTATATAAAGCATTCGTCAGTAGTTGACAAAAAGGTAAGTAAGGAAAAAGCATTAAAAAACAACAAGAAAATAAAGCAAGTGAGAAAAAGCTGTTTTCTGTGCAGAGGGAAAATGGTTTGACGTAAAATTTTTTCGCCAAAAATTTTAAGCGAATATATCGCCGCGGTATAAAATTTTACGCCGGTTTTACGCAACGACGTAATTCGACCAAATGTTGGCGAATAACTTTCACGCTAAGCTATTCTCCCCCTGATAGAAAAACAAAATAAAACCCAATTGGGATGATACTTAATTCTTGGGGAGGAACATCATATGTTCGTGTACGTAAATCAACACGAGCATAAGCGTCAATACATGGCAAGATGAAAAATATTCCTGAAATGAGATAATAAGAATAAATTCATGTATGAGTCACAGAGCCACATATGAGATGATGTGAAAAATTTATCATGAATAATATCGTCACAAAAAGTTGATTAAATTTGCAATTGTCGTCACGCATATTAAAGTGGTCTCATGTGTCTCATTTTTGTCTCCATTTACATGGTGCCAAGATATAAATGCTGATATGATAGTGACGCTGCTCATTCTATAATACTGCTTCTGCTTTGCCCTTTGTTTATGATCTCTGAAGCCAACAATTTTCATTTTCATCTTATTTTTCAATTTGCTTGAAGTAATTCAGTCGAGAGAAATTTTTTTTATTCTTATTTCCCTCATTTTTCAGTTCATGAACTTGCTTTATGTCTTTCTCAACTCAAGAATGGCAGAGCAATAGTGAATCATACTCCATAAATTTATGAATAAAAAGGAAAAAAAAATCTGCACCGAAAGGCACAACTTTTGCTCAATTTTCACAATAATTTTCTTGCTCTGTGAGCCTGCCTATCTTGTTGTTCAGACAGGCTGATTCGGGTTGAGATAAAATTTGTTTTGTTTTTTCTGTGTAACACATTAAAAAAGCTTGAAAAGCAAGGAGTGTAATACATATTTCATAACAGAACTTTCCATTCTTTTTTTAGCTTTTTGAAAAAGGCTGTTTTTTGTGGATGATTGAACTCTTGGGATTTTGTCTGACTGTTTACTTTTATGGAAATAGTGTACCTAAATAAACTGACAGAATAACAAATTGTCGAGATGACACAGAATTGATTGACAAACATTAGAAAATAAACCAGAGATCGAAGCCGATTTTTTCGGCTTAACTCAATTTTTGATTTTTTTGATCGAAAAAAGCCATTTAACACCCTTTTTAAGTATTTAAATTGAACTTTACATGCTTTACTATGATTCTGTGAAATATTTTTTCAGCATGTAGCTATAGTGAGCTCAGAATTTCAAGTTAAAGAATGTTAAGCCGAAATTTAAGCCGATCGGCTTAAAATCGGCTAAATTGAAATTCAGAGCTTACTATAGCTACATGCTGAAAAAATATTACACAGAATCATAGTAAAGCATGTAAAGTTCAATTTAAATACTTAAAATGGGGAAATAAACTACAACTAGAAAACCAAGGAGCATGAAAATTCAGGCATGTAAGTGCGGTGTGGATATGAAAATCTCAAACCAACCATTGCAGTCAATCACTTGGCTTATTAGCTCATTAGCTCCACCAATCAATCAATCTTTCAGTCCATCAGTTAATAAATAATAAACTTGTCGAATCGTTGGTTGCTAAATCTTATTGCTCATTAGTCCGTTTGCACATCAGCTCATTAGACCATGAAATTTTCGATCCATCAGTCTAACTCAATCGGAAATGAAATTCTCCTGACCTATATTTTACGTTTAATAAATAAAATGCGCATAAAACCATCATGTGTCTATATAAAAACTTTCATGATTCGTTTTGTTCCTTGTTCTCATTCTATATAACACAATTCTTCCATTCATACGTTCTATTCACTTCGTTAGTTTCGCGAAAGTAAGGTAAAATGTTAAGGAAAGAAAAATTATAAACATTTCTCTCCTTTATTTTTGTTCATTCCATTTTTTACTCTACGTATCAAATATTCATGAAATGATGTATGAAAGTAACAAGCAGAAGCAGAAGCAGCTTCTTTCCTTCCTTTATCTCGTGACATGAGCTTTATACATATAATTTTTTTTGTTCTTTTTTTTTTTTGCTTATGACAATGTTAAACTTTTTTTATTTCTTCCCACCGCAGCTTACTGAAGAGGATGATTACAATAATGAAAGTGCATGAAGGATCACGTCGTTCCTGAAAGCGGAATAATGAAAAATCCTCTGCTTTGCTTTTTATTCCTTCTACACTCATTCTGACGATGACAATGACATTGTCGTGTTATCACATGAAATTTTATATCTGAAAAGTTGCCTTTTTTTGTTTTATTTCCGCATCAAAGGAAGTAAAAAAATTTTTTTGTCGCACTACAGAAAGTCAGCAATATGTCAGATAATGTTGGCTTGAGAAAATTAAATGGCACTAAAATATTTAGAACTTTCTACCGTATTTAGTTTGTCTTACACTTTGTGATTTCGGTACAAAAAATGTGAAATGGAAAAAAAACTTTTAATTTTACCTGGGCCTTTGGCACCTCCAGCCATCAATCTTCCCAACCGGAAAATTACAGCACGTTCGTATTCCTGAACGACCTAAAATGTGCGAAAAGAAAAAGAAATGGAAAAAAACTTTGAAATCAAAATGACTTTATCAGCTGTGTGGTGATTCTCACTTCTATTTTCAATTTTCGTATGAAATGAAAGTTTACAGTGGTGAAAAATGCTGGGGATGTGAACTGGTATAAAATTTGATTGTAAACAAAATACACGCAATTTATGATTCTCAAGGTAATATTGGTCATTAGAATATTACTAAACAACATCTAATCTCAAAACCAAGATAATATCATAGCTTCAAAGGAAAATGTTCTCACTTGTAATTAGAATATTAAGCACGCCTCTAAATAGGAAAATTAGCATATAACATCAATATTTTCATGAATTATTAAGTAAATAGTATTCATTACTCTCTAAAATTATATCTTGATTTCTTTGGTAGCTGTTCTCATATAAAAATGTCTTTATTAAACTAAGCACGCTAAATCAGTTCAATTTTATATCAAATAATTGACTGTATTATTATATTCCAATTTGTCATTAGCATTGATTTAATTTTAATTCCTCTCTTTCGATAACAAAGGCAGTAATCACGAGCAACGATGACTATTAATTCATTTCATGGTATTATCGGTATTATTAAAAAGTTCCGTTTACATTTCGTAAGATACAACCTGTGATTATTTAAGGAGTGCTGATGTGATTTTTGTAGATAATTTTTGAAATTTCAAGAATTTTTATTGCTTTAGTTAAAATGATTTAAGCTCCAAATCATGAATTGGGGTATTTTAAGAAAACACAATTCTTTGTCTAAAAATAGAATAGATAGCAATAATAAATCGTGCGCTCATTAATTATGATTGTAAGTTATTCATTCATTAAGTCAAATCGACACATCGTAAGAATTACTCTAATTTGAAAAATGGATCCATTAAATCAGAAAACTTTCTGCCAATATTGTAATCATCATACATATGGAATGCGAAGAAAGTGAAAACAAATAAATAAACGCAAAATGAGAAGCTCTTTTGTAAATAATTTAATGAGCCTTTTTTCACTGAAAAAATATTTTTTCCTTCTTTTTTACATTTTTCATTCTTCCTATTCATTTCGAGAGGTGTTAAAAATGTAATTTATGGAAGTGCTTTACATTTGTTAAATGAGCTTACTGTTGTTATTGTTATTGATGATGACGCTTGTTTGAAGAAAAAAAAACCGAAAATGGAAGTACGGATGAAAGGGATAAACAACAGTAATAATATTCATAAATCTTAATGCGTTTTATATGTTTCACATTTTTTATTTCTTTTGTATACCAACCAAAGCGTAGGCGGTTCAATCTCATCAGGAAGATTAAAGGAAAAAAAAAAGAAAACACAGCTGGATTTACTTGAGGGAAATTTCATTTTCAAATTTCTTTTGTTCGTCAGTTCTCCAATTATCTCTCTCAACAAGTCGTAACAACGATTTATGACGACTGTCGTAAATGACAGCATGTAAAGCACAACAAAAGAAAAAGTTATGAGGAGATTCCTTAAATGATGAAGCAAATTTTATTTTAAAAATATTTTTTGTCTTGTTTTGTCTTCTAAATGTGCTGTTTATACAAAGTTACTTCAGGCTCATTAGCCAGAGGAGTTGATGAAAGTGTGGCGAATTTTGAAGAAATTTTGCATAGGTAACTTCTTAGTTTTTGGAATGACTAGTTTATCCAGTTTTTCAACCCCAGTACTCAACTTACCGATTTTTCAACCGTTTTGAAGTTATACCCTGCCACATCATTGCCTATATTATCAATCACATAAAACTATTATTTTGACCAACCTTTAGATCTTTACCCTTTTAACCTCAATTGTTGCATTAATAAGCTTACAAAAAAAATTCTTAAGGTAAAAATTAAAATAATTCCTTAATTTCTGACGAATTTTTTTTTTCATGCCTTTATTTCCAAGTTGATGCGTAAAATGTTTTCATATCAAATTTGTTGGAAAATTTTTGCGTGGTTTTTTGTTTTATGAGGAAATGCTTGCGGCCAAAAATAGAAAAGAACCTCAAAAATGAGCGAAAAGAATTTACAATAAAGAAATCCGCAGGAATATAAGCACAAAGGAGCACAGTATCAAAAAAAAAGTTAAACAATGTGCAGACAAAACAGAGAAGCTGATAAGAAGAAAAGGGAAAATCGTAAATGCGAGAAAAAGGAAACTCATGAGAGTCATCAGCAGCAGATTTATGCTTTTTTGTTGTTCCCCGAATAGAAATTTATGACACAAAAGAGTTCGACTTTTGTGTGCTTTTTACTATTCTAAAATTCTTTTTTCAACAAACAAAGCAACAGCAACAAAGTGAAACCATTGGAAACAGTTAAGAAAGAAAATTGAATTCACATTTGGTTCAATAAAGTTTCACACATGGAACATGTTCGAAAGAATTTTTCCTTGTTCTGCAAAAGTGTTTCTGAATGAACAGGAAAGCTTTTTTATTTATGAAAATTTATCGCGCTTTGTTTCTTTGTTCGTTTTTGTCAATTGAACTTTTCCTCTTGAAGAATTTTCAATTTTCTTCCTTTAATGAGCTTGAAGTTGAGTTTGCTTGAATTGAAAAGTTTTCTTGTGTTTTTGTCATAAAGAAGAAAACTTCAATTTCTTTCATTGCTGTTGCTTTGTCTTTCTTGTGTTATTCTACTTAATGCTGTCATCATCATCGTCATCGTCATCTTGAGTACAAGTTGAATAACAAAGAATTTAATTGTATTACTAAAGAAAAAGAAATAAGCGACAACAAAGCTGCTTTCTTCCATAAACTTCTTTCATTTTATGGGAGTTTCTTATTCCTTTCAATTGAAGGTGGTAACATGAAAGAGGAAATTGATGATGATGTGATTTTTCAGGCAGATAGTGAATTTAGTGCTTCTTAAAGTTTATTTTTTGCTGATAAGCATTTTAAATTTGATTCTTCAATAGTTTCAAATATCGATAAATCCTAACCTTAAAACTTGTTCACTTATGACGTCAAATATCTATAAGATTGGAAATTTGTGATACTTCAAAAAAGGGGCCTTAAATTCTCATTTTAAAGACATTCTTTTAGTTCTCATCCCTTGTGACAATTTTCCTGAACTTTAATGAATTTCCAACCTCTTTCATTGACTTTTTTTTCTACCAAGAGCTTTTATTCAATTGCTGCAACTCACTTCCATCATAAAACTAATTTGAAAGCAGCAAAAGACAGCAATATGAAATATATGCAAAAAAAAACTGACATAAAGTTGAGAATGAATTGCAAATGACTGATAACAAGGAAGAAAAAATGAATGGAAATTTATAAAAACTTTCACAAAGCTCCTTTCAATATCTGTTGTACAAAAAGAAAGAAAACGATAGGAAATTGCATTCTGAAGGAAAAATCACTTTCCGCATCCTTCTTTTGCAATCATTTTTGAATAAAAAAAATTGTTTTAAATTGATTTTTACTTCCTTTCTAGATAAAAAAGATGTGACAGCAAAAAAAAATGAAAATTGGAAGAAGAATAATATTTGTGACTTTGATGAGATTTATGATTTTGATACGAGATTCATGACAATCAGCAAGCGAACAACAATATTTCATGTGCTAGTCGTATGCTTTTTTTTGCGGATGCTGTTCATGCTTATATGTATTCGCGATACACATTATGTATCGAATAAATTTTCGTGAAAAAACTTGTAAACATTTGGATGTGATTAGAGGTTCGAAAGTGTCGTTAAAATTAACAAATGAACTGGATTATTTTTGAGGAACTTGCTTTAGAATTTTGATGAAAAATGATTTTAAAGGATAGTTGGAAATGAAAATCAACTTGTATCAATGAACAAATCCCGTCTAATCAAAACCCAGATACCCTAAACTCTAAGTCTCAGCTGTGTTTGGTTAGTGCTTTTATTTTATTATCATGAATTATGAATGAAATATTTTATTTATAGCATTTCTTGTTTTTCCATCTCGTAATTTTTTTCATTAAGCACATAAATATTTAGAACGGCTGGCGAAAAAACGAGGCATATAGAAATTTCGGAATCAATTTTGCGATATTTTGTTTACATATTGACGGAGACATGAGGGATATAAATCAATCAAACTAGAAATGTATATTTCATATGTTACTTACCTTGAAGCATACCAATAAACTAAATGGCATCGTTAAGAACACCATAACCCATGATAAAAAGATAAGGATTTTTCCACATGTTGAGGCATCGCTCGATTCTTTATCGTCTGCTGGAAAAATAATTTGAAACATATGAAACATTCTTTTTCGTTGTTTTCATTTGTATTATATAGTATATGGAAGAATATCAAAGCTCATGAAATATTTATGATGAAATCTCGAGAAGAAAAATATACGAAATGAAAACAATTTTTTCTCTTTTTTTCTGGTATTTTTTGAGCAAAAGAAGATCTGAAGGGAAATTTATTTTCAGTATTTTTATATTGGTGAAAGAAAGAAAAAGGTTTCGTGAGAGAGAAGAAAAAAAGTGCAAGCATGAAACATGTTGATGATGATTTTAGTTTTACAGTGATAAACATTATTGATGATTCAATTTGTCTTCTTTTCAGTTTAAATAAGAAGCATGCAATTGCAACAAATTTGAGATTTCTCTTGCGGGGTGAACACAACTAATTTTTCATCCTTGAATCTTCAAATTTATCGCAATAACAAATAGTATGGCACACTAAAATACACAAAAACTAGGATAGGAGATGTCAAACCATAGCTGAAGTGACATGATGCATTAAATTAAATTAAAATAAATTAAGAGATGCGGAAGATGCAGAAGTTTTGTGTGATGTTATATTTTTTCAAGCACAAACTAAAAGCTAAATGTTAACAGAGTCACTAAAGTGTCACATTTAATTAATTTATGATGTCAAAACAAAAAAAGTTTGAAGCGAATAAACTTAAGCTGATGATAAATTTCATGCAATTGAGGAAAATGATAAGAAGCTTCCGTTTAATTACAAACACTTAAAAGCAGCAACAATATTTATTTTACATCATTATTTTCATTATTTTTCTGGAATGGTACACAGACATATACACACACAGTGATATACACACAAACTTAAACTTATAAACTTGCTTAAAGAGAGAATTATGATTAATTTTTATATATACACATCTAGAGTTTCCAAAAATGTTTCCATTGTGATAATCAAGAGAAATTTAATATTGTTGGGATTTTTAGGAGAAAATGTGATTAAATATTGCTATGGAATTTAATTGTGGATATTTGATACTGGTTCTATCTGAGTAGTAATTGTTGTATCTTATTAAAAATTCTTGCTTCGTTACTTTCTTCGAAAGAATGTTTTGACTATAATTTGAACATTCCTTGGATGAAATTAGAGACATTAAAAATTTATCTTGCTGTCGAGGTTAATTATAGGCAGCATAATTTATGGAAAAAGCCTTAAACTAAATTTTGTTGAGATGTTCTGATCCAAAGCACCTGTAGCTATACTAAGACAAATTTTGATTTATAAGAGTTAAGCAACTTAAGGCTCTATTGAGTTAAAATTGAGATTACAAAAATCCTTATCTATGAATTATCGAAGTCTAATCACATTTGCTTCTAAAAGTACCAGCAAAATTGAACCCCGCATGACAAAAGTCTCAAAAAAAAGTTTCATATCATGTCACAAACGATCCAAAGATCTCAAACAAGTGTAAAATGTGAAGAAATTTGATCCTTAAATCATCAAGATAAAATCCAGTCAAAAGCTCTCATTCATAGTCACAAGAAAGATTAAAAAGATAAGACAAGAGAAAAAGTTGGTAAAGAGAGAGCTTTTGTAGCGTTCATAATAAATAATTAGACTGAAGAAGGGGATCAAAGAAACATAATTAATAAAGGAGATAGAGAAATTATTTTCAGTTATGTACTTTTATTTATTATTAATCGCTTGCGTAGCTAAGAAGATAGAAAAGAACTCAAGGGCCCGTTATCATCTAATAAAAGTTTTATCTCTTTTCTTTCATACTTAATGGACATAATGTATTGCTCATATTTTGTATTAATTAATATTTAATTTATACATATTTATCATAACCGAGTTAGAGAAGAAATAACCAGGGGCGATAGAGAAACAAAAAAAACTGTTCAGGGTATTTTTTTCTGAGCTCAAACAGAACAAAACAAAACGGGAGGAAGGAACATAAGAGAGGAAGGTGTAGATATATTTACAGACAGAGAGAAAAGTAGAGGGAAGTTACTCATAAGCAAAACAAGAAATGAGAAGAATATATAATAAAAAGGAATGAAAATTGGAACGATTTACCTTGCTTGTACACAAGATAGTTCCTATTACTCATTTTTCCTGCATTTGGATCGGGAAGTTGATAATCCACAAGAGAAAAGAAAAACATTCAATTGATTTCTTTCCGTTGTATCTTTCATTTTTTTATGTTTTTTTGCTTCAAGCATCTTATCGTATATAAGATGCCCGAGAAGAGCATCTTATGTTGTGTGATTGTCACAAGGAAGTTGCTTTGGCATGATGTATTGAAGGGTTATTAATCATTTATCATTTTATGAGCATGTCATTGTGCAAATGGGTTTTAGATAAGATTCTATAGAATTGTATCATCAGGTATTTTGATTCCATCAATTTTCAATATTGAGCATCAACAAAAATTCTGAAAGATTGTAAGACTTGGGCTAGTTACTAAGCAGAAAAAACAGAATCATGTTCGTGTTATTCTTCATCGGAGAAGTTAATTAAAAATGATTGTAACCTGGCAGCAATATACTCATCAAAAATATTATTCACAAGCTCCAAAACAACATCCAGTCGACAACCAAAATCGTAAGATGCCTCTCGGGCCATTCAACTAAAGATATATTTTATTCTGGGATTTAAGTTTCCTTTTTAATAAGGTTCATCGATATATTTTAACATTCAGCAACATGTCGGTTTAACGGAAGGAAGAAAATCGCTTCGGATAAGAAAATGTTTGGGAATTTTTTTTTTCACACAAAAGATCGAATAATAATTCAATATATATTCAGAACATTTGTAAATAAATAATAGGAATGAAAGGAATTGAATTAAAATAAAAAGCTGCCAAAGAATAGCTTTCATAAATAAATCATTTACGCTGACCTCAATCCTCAAGTTTATTTTTGTCTAAGTTTTTTCTTCATCTTCAAAAATCCTCGCCGACGCCGAGAAGAATTTAATGCAAATCGGACAAAGCTCTTTCGACAAAAAGCAACGAAAAAAAAAAAATAAGATTAACTTCTTTTAATTTGTCTTTTCTCTCTAAGCTTTTTGGACGCGATTATAATAGCTGAACATTCATATTATTCTTGCTTTTCTATTAACTTTCCATCCTCTTTTTTTCTAAATCTTCTTAGTTCTTTTCACTCTTCATTCAGAAAGATAGACAAATTACTTCTAGTGATTTATATGTGTCGAGATTATCTTATTTAAACAGCCTAAAGAAATTCTAGTGATGTTTTTTGTTGGGTTAATTTGTAGTTTTTATTGATTCCTAGAATTCTGACTTGAATATCGGAAGTAATAAAATTCATTCTTAGTTTAGTTTTCAGTTCAATCCATAACATAAAATGAGAGGTTTTGGGCATCAAAAAATGAAGGCTTTACAAAAATTCGTCAAGTACTTTAATTAATTCCAAGGTTGCTTCACGCCCATCGCTACTTTTCCTCTATTTCACGCCCATAAATCCATGAACGTAAAAAGCTTGAGAAACACTGATGTAAAAAAATAGACAACTTCTGGCTTCGTATTTACTCCTTTGTTCCGATTTATACTTATGAGTAAGTAATGTACACATTCATTATTTTTGTTGTTCGCATTTCAAGAACAAATTCTTCCATTTTCATTCTTTATGTATACAATCGCTATAGAATAGGGCACTGTAAAAATAGAAGGCAAAAAAGTGATGGATGCGTTTGTGTAGAAAATAAGAGTGCCGCTTTTTATATAACGATAACGCGAGTGGCAACATTTTGAGGGTAGTGGAAGCAAAAATGTTCGCAGGGTGTGTGCATATATAAACATATATGCGGATAAACATTCAATAGAAAGCCAAAAAATAAGAGAAAAAGAACATTATTTTTTGCTATTCATATACAGAAAGTTAATGGAGTTTATATTTATATTGCCTTTGTAAATGGTTTCCAGAAATTGCTTTTAGTTCAAGCACTGCTGACTTTTCAGTTTCATACCGTACACATTCACATATTTCCATTCATTTTATTACGTATGAAAAAGGTTACAAACAGTCATTGAATATGGACAGCTTTTTATAGGGATGATCTTTTGTGAATGCAATTTTTTGTGAAAGGATTTAAGTAATTGATTGAATTCGTATGCATTATTAATTCACAAAGGAAGCCATTATAATGGATTGAAGTAATTTGCTTTCAATTAAATTCGAAATTTATTTTTGGACATTTTTCTTATGGCTATTTTTTGTGTTCATTTCTTTTGATGTCAATTGGAGTTACCATCAATTATGATAATGGATAAATAAAAATTATTGAAGCAAATCAAAACAATTGACGTAATAGATAGTGAAGTATGCTAGCTGCGGTTTGGTATAAAAGCCAATTATGGTAAATGCACAAATAAATTCGAGAAATGCCGCATGATATAAATGGAATTTTCGGCTATTTTGATCAATATTTGCACCAAAATCATAATAGTCCTAGTCCTGATCACTTGTAAAATTGTAGATAAAGTTATAGTCATGTTGACCAATGCGCTAGAAATAAGATTAATTATGTGCAAACAAAATCATACATTATTTATTGAGATTGATAAGCTTCATCGGAAATCTCGAGTAGCTTAATTAAAATAATTAGATAATCTTCATACTAAATATCCATAACACCCTCGAATTAATTGCTTGATTTCATCCACTTCTGTTTGTTTTGGAATTGCAAAAGTTCTCGTTGTCTAGTTGAGTATTATGGTGAAATAAAAGTGTTCATAACAACAACTTTTATTTAACTTGATGTTTTCAAATTAAAATTTTATTTCAGCTTAAGGCATCACACAAATGAAATTTGTTCATTCTTATTTATCTTCATAAAAGAAAACTTTCATCTTCTTTGAATTTTAATGAGTTCAAAAAAATGATGAGGAAATGAAATTTTAGTTTCTTGATTACAAACATCCATGAATACACCATAACAGGCTCATAGTAGAAAAGTTCTTAATCCACTTTTCATATAAATTTCATTTTAAAACTTTTTTTAATACCATCATATAAATTTTAATTCAAAAATTCAATTCTAAAGTGAAATAAAAAATAAAATGAATGCTTTTTGGATGTTATCCACGTTTTTAATGTGCCATGTTTGTGAAACACTTTTCTCAATTATTTATTGTGATATGTTCTAGTTGTGCATCATGAATACGAATACAATATGAAACGGAAAAACAGCAGTGAGAATTTTTCATTCATCTCGCCTCGTTCTCAACTTTTTAAAGTGGATTTTTGTGTGCTTGCAATTTTGTATTGTCAATTGAGCGATAGTGGTGGAGGTAATTAAGTATTTTATGTTTCAAACTTTCTATGACAAAGTTTTTTGTGCTATTTAAATGACCAATAAGTTGTGAATTTTCGATATAATTGCAGGAAATGTTTTGATGATCTAAAACCAAAATTGTTCATTCTATCAGCTTTTTATCGAGAAATTGTTAATACAAAATGCATTCGATGCGCTAAAACGATTGAATTCCAGGTCAATTTATTACCAACTTGTTTCCCTTATTTCTTCATAATTATCATCATCATCACCAAGAGTATAAATCATGACGTATATCTCGAGTATGTATGCATATTCAAAAAAATTCCCTGTCATCTATACATTTTTGCATTTCTCCACTTCGTTTCTTCTTCTTCTTATTTTGCACTCATGTTGTATTATATGACTGCATACACTTTAATTGAGTTGCACAAACATTGCATGGTTGTGTGCGCTTTCAGCAGCTTAGTGTCATAAATTTTCTTTTTAACCTATGCGATATGCATGAGAGAGAGCGAGCGAGAAAGAGTGAATATGATGATGCAAATTATATGCTAAAAAATTCTTGTTTTTTTAAAGTTTTTTTTTTTCGTTTGTTTAAAGCAAATGCGAGACTTTAATGAGGACGCATGAATTTACCAGGTCAGATAAGTATGATAATTAATTAATTTGAATTATCTTCGCGCGTTTATTTTTCTCCTGCTTAAATGAGATAATTTTTCCTGCTTTTTTCGTTATCATGAAATAAAGTCATGCTTGGAAAACTTTTCTACCTCTCTGAGTCTATTTACCACGAAAAATATTACACAAAAAACCAACAGGTACTAAATAAACTTTGTTTAACTCTCTCCCTCTCTTTACTGTTTTCATAAAGTTTTCCTCACATGCATGAATTTTGAATTTATTTTCTTACTGCCGTGGTTCCCCCACATCTTTAGTATTAAAATGAACATAATTGTAGGCATTACTAATGCTTCTGGTTCTGATGGTTGTTGGATGAAATATTTACTAAATTTAATGATATATTTCTACATGAGAATTTCCTCCCCTTTTATGGCTTACTTCTTTTTGGGATGATTTACATACATGCGGGAAAAAGGAAGTAGTTACATTTACATTTTGGTCGTTTATAAGCTTTTCAGTCGATAGATATTCTTTGCATTGAATATCAATGGAAAAATTGGTTGCATTTGACTTCCTGTAATCTCAATCTACTATACTTGTGTCAATGACTGACCCAATTGTTTGTACTTTATCCATTCGCAGCTTTTCAAATTTATCTCCAGTATTTACATACAAATGCACGTATTTAGAGGATTAAAATTTTAAATTTCCATACATATAAACATTGATAATGCAAACAAATTCACTTCGTTGAGCCTTGTAGTCTGTAAATATTTTATTTACGTAAGTAAGCATTTTTCAGCTTTATGCAATGTCGTTTGCTTTCATTTTTCAGTTTCTCCCATTGCACCCATATTTCATTTCCCTTTATTTGTTTATTGTGGTAAATATGCTTACACGCTTACACATGTATGATGGATATAAAGAATATTCTCCATACATTGAATGGATGAATAAATGTTTATACACACTAGGGATTCATTTGGCAGTAGTTTCAAAACAATTTTTCCTTTATTATGTGCGAAAATGAGAGAAAATTCTTCTTTTACTTTTTCTTTTCCTTTTTGTATATTTTTACGGTTGTTTGTGATGCTGATTTTTTTGTATGCGATTTGGAACTCATGTGTGAAAAGAAAGCTTTCTTTTTTGTCTGATTCTGATGAAGGAAATCATGGTTTTCGTTACGGAATGGCAATGGTGCGTCATATTGATGAGAAATGAAGCGCAAATTCTCATGTGTTCAATTTGTCATTAAGTGCAAATTTCTTATAGATTCACTATAAAAAAAAATACAAGATACACAGTTTTATGATGAAGATATATTTTTTTGGAAAAGGTCAAAAGTTACATATTGTCGTAGAAAAGTTTTCTTAGTTCATACAAGAATTTCTCATGCCTCAGAAAGTTTTACTTTCTTCCAAAAATAGTACAATTTTCTGGCACGAACAATCTTAGTTAAATTGAATAAGTTTGTCGTTAGATAAAATATCAATTCATAGATTTAGATTATAGAGTATCGTAGTGATTTAATGAGGTATTTTGATTTATTTTCTACTTTTTGAAACAGATAGTGAAAAAGATATATTGCTGACTAGTTGAGAAAAAAATTATATCCGCTTTAAACTAGAACATGTGCAAAAAACTTGCTTACTTTAATTGCTTTAGTTTGCTATTTTTTCTAGCACGTATATATATGCTCGCATAGTTCTAAAGTCAACAGAACTTTTCGATCTAGCAAAAATGTTCAGCATATGTAGTAAAATAGAACGAAATTATGATCTCGTACATAACAATCTTCAATAAATTTTCAATGAATGTGCACGCTTCCTGTAAGCATTTATCTATCACAACGTGTTCGTAAATAACTAGAATTATTTTACACCTGAATACATGCTAATCAAGTAAAAGTTTATATTGAACATAATATTCATGTTACTACATGTCAATAAAATATGTGTACATAAAATCAGAACTAATCAATTTCAGCTACATTACATCATGAAGTTTGAATCAACATCCAAAACAATGAGTTTATCGATGAAAAGTTGATTTCATTCTGCTCAATATAAACCAGAAAACATTGTTCGAATACCTCAATATTCATAAACTCACTCGACTAAAATTAATGAATAATTTTTCATCAGTTTTGTTAACTTCATGAAAATGTCAAAATTTTCCGCAAAAATTATTTTTTAAACAGGTATTTATGCCATGCCATTAACAAGAATCTACATTAACGATTTATCATCCAAAAAATTTGAAAACGCATCTTGACATTTGTGTTTACGACAATCCGATTCAGTGACATTTTCCTTAACATTTTTAATGATCCTCTTTTCACTTTTGATTGACATCTGTGGGGATTTCAATTGACAAATGTAAATTGCATGTAGAAGAATTTCAAATATTTGTAAAAAGAATTTCGAAACTTCTTGAGGTTTTCTTGACTAGACGATGTCGATAAAAACTTGTTAGTTTCACAACTGTGACTTTGCAGTTTTTAATTGACCTGTCAATTTCATACTACAAACTAATTTATCAATGATTTCCACAAGAAAATATCCTTTTTCCAAAAAAAGCACACGCTCAGTATAAAATTTAATTTAAAGTTTCTTATAAAGAATTCGTAATTTCAAACCACACGTTTGCTGGTTATCTGCGTCATCATCACAACCAACTCCCTAAAATTGAATTTTTCCCTAACAACTCGGCACAAGAAATCGACGACAAAAAGAATTTTTTTCAATAACATTTCATTCATGGGGACTAAGAAGAAAATTTAATTTGAGGTTTTTTCATACAGTTTCTTAAGGATAATAAACGAAAACTTTTATTCACTTGAAGCTGTTGCAAAAATATCTTCATTTATTATTAAGAAATTTTCCTTACTGCAACTATTGTCATTCGCAATTTAAGGCAATAAAAGAAAAGTTTTCTTCGTTAATTTTTCAGTTTGAGTTAGGAAAGAATTACTTAAAACCACATAAAAACACTTAAGAGGATAATAAAATGGCAAAATCACGTAATGAGCTTTTAAAAATTTAAATAAAACCGCATTTTGAACTTTTTTAACCCACTCGTTCCGAAAACGTGAAGAAAAAGTTTTTAAAAACAGCAATTCAAAAACTTTTATCGTGCAAATGCTTACTTTTTCACCTTTAGCGCAGTTTCCGTTCTCTCCTCAATTTCCTTAAGCACACACATATGCTACCTTACAATCAAGAAGACAATTTCCTCACATATGGTTTCCTTAAAAGTCAACCACTAAAGTGCGCTCAACAAATTTTCACTTACAGATATGATGTTTTTGTTTTATTTAAGTTTTCATGCCCGAGAAGAATATGGGAAGATTTCTTTTTTGGTGCAAGGCAGACTTACAGTACATTTTACTTTACAGTACATTTTAGATAAGAAAAACTCAACATCACTTCTTCTACGTCATTTATATATCCCTCGGGAATCTCGATCTCGTAAAAACTTTGTGTGCACATAGAAAGCAGTAAGCAATTTCTATTTAAAAGCTTCTTTTCCCCACCAAACTTTTTAAAAAGTTTTCATCATAAAATTTTAATTTTCAGATTTTAAATTTTTCAGCTCCCATCCTTACTCATTCATAAGTAAACATGAAAAGAGGAAGAAATTTTGATGTCATGAGTGCTTATTACTACCACATGTCGGATAGATGGGTGGGTGGTTTTCCTTTTACGAAAGCCAAATAAGCTCCATATATTAAAAAATTATGCAGAATGAGAAAATGAATTATTTCACATGAGAAATATTTATTGAATCAATGGCGGGGATTGAAATATACGTAAAATTCTGTTTCACATAAGACACATCCTTATTCATTATGTATTAACAGATTTTTTTATGCCGCACGCGATGACAAATTTTCAATGTAAATTCATTTAATTGAATTTTTATTCTATTGAGGTTGTTTGAAGAAGTAGTGATATAAAATGGTGTCATTCTTATTGGAAAAGTTTGAGCAATAATCTGAGAAGATAAAAGCTTTGAAAGTATCGATTAAAATTATCCTCGCCCCATCACTTTTTTGGAGAGTCCTTGGAAATAAATTAAAAGGTTTTGAGAAGTGACGAGAGTCAGGGATTGAAAATTTCCAATAGCATCAGTTGCAATAGCTTTGATCCTAATAATCGAAAAAATTCCTTTGCATTCCTAACACCAAAATTGAATGCCATTACCCTACCACATGCGAATATATATCATCAACACACTAATTAGTTTTTCATTTTCACATACACGCAAAGGATGCTATCATGTCAATTATAATAAATTTTATAATGAAAAATGTCGAATGCCTATAATTTATCATTAATTTTGAACGTTTTTCGTTCTTTTTGAATTTGATACGGAACATGATTTTTTTTATAGAAAGGTTCATCGTTAACGGCAATTAAAAGTTTATTTTTTTATGCCTTTCCTATCTTTGTTGTGACAAACATTAATTTTTCATTTATTAGCTTCCTTTTATGCTGGTTGAGAAATCAACGTATGTGAAATTTTTTTATCTGTGTCAGCAAAACTAAAAGTTTTAATTCCATTTAGTGAATTAAGTGGAGCTTTTTAGTATCGAAAATTTACTACGCTGTTAAATCTATTGTTTGAACAAAAACTATAGTTTTCATAAATTCCTTTGATTAAAATGAATCTATTGTTCCGTAATGAGATTCAATACTTTATTGGATTTAATATTTTATCATTTTAATTCCTATTAATTCCATTCATGTGGAATATTATATTGTAATGGAGCTGTATTTATCAGCGAAAAAAATGTTATTTGTTTGAAAATAAAATGAAGCTTTATTAAATGAATCGAAATTCAGATAATTAACATTTGTACAAACTAGGTTGCATGAATGCAGGCTTAGCTACTTTGCTAGTTGCTGTCAAATGTTTTTAATGCTTTTATAAGCCAAGTTTCCAAACCTAGCTTAATTAAAATAATGAGAATTGCTATCATTATCAGATGAGCACAACCAACGTCCACAAATTAAGCATCTGATAAATTGTCAATAATAAAATTTTTTTTTATCAAGTTTTCAGCATTTTGAACAAATAAAGTTGAATGAGCATTTATTTGACGAGCAAATTAATTAAATTAATCCGTTTGTTAATCGATATGTTTGAGGATTTATCACATGAATGTTTCAAATGTACGAAATGCAAATTTACACAAGAATACAAATTAATATTATTTGAAATATACATAAATGGTGCAATATCGGATATCATAAGGCTAAAATCAATTTTAGATGAAATTGTTTGATAATAATTACATTCGATTCTTCGATAAAATATAATTTTGATGCGGATATTGCAATTAATTGGTAATTGGAAATTGAAATGAATTTTATGGTATTTAATTGGATCTCGAGCATTTGATATGAATCATTTAGGTTCTATTCGCTTTGATATGCAAGAAATAAGCTTTGAATGTTCTTCAAGTGAAATATTTTAAAGTAGCTGAATGACCAGATTATTTTACGAGTAAGGTGGTTTCTATTCCTTAAAAAAAATTCCTCAGAGTGCAATTAATTCGAAAATCAGCTTTCAAAACTGAACCAATTCAACAAGTAAAACAGAAATTCATTGAATTAGTAAATCAATGAAAGGAATTGGATAATGTGTTGAAAATTCCATCAAAACCTTCCTATTCTCTAAAGACTAATAAGAATTAATCATTATCACTCAACTGAAAACGTGCTAGAAAAACTCGAATAAAGCTATGTAAGCTATAAAAAGTTCGATAAAGAAATAGAAAACTATTGAAACTATATGGAATATAAACTGATTTAAAACATGAGCTAAAGTTGCGCATTAAATCGTTCTTGTAATTTTTCATCTTAAAGGTTTTAGAAAAACCAATAAAGCTTTGTATTCTGAAGAAAATTTTATCAAAAGGCTCTCAATAGAAATTATGATGCTCTCTTATGGTCTCCATGTCATCAAAGCACTTGAATGAGATGAAAATCTTCAAAATTGGTTTTTTCTCAATGGACATTACAGGCTTTACTTCATTTTTAAAAGAAATACCCAGAAAAAATGTCCGATGTTTCCTAATTGACAGAGAAGTAAGCTAACATTAACACAAAATTTGTACTTTCTGTTTCACTCTTAAATGACAAATTATCACGAGAAAAGGCAAGAACATTGACAA
This sequence comes from Chironomus riparius, assembly GCA_917627325.4. Lineage (NCBI taxonomy): Eukaryota > Metazoa > Arthropoda > Insecta > Diptera > Chironomidae > Chironomus > Chironomus riparius. Next base: position 60,393,735 of record OU895877.1, read on the forward strand.
CAGCTGTCGTCAACAAAACCAAATTTTCACTTATTTCTTATTTTCTCTTAATAATTGTTTCCTATTCACTTCTTGTTTCAATTCTCTGTCTGCTCATCTTCTCATTTTCATAAAATTTATTCCGAAAAAAAACAAAGAACATTTGCGATGTTTAAATTTCCCTCCTGCATTTACGTCATGTATTTTCTACAAAATTTTGATGTACGTCATTTCCTATAAACTTTATGTTTTATTACTGAATCTCATTTGAGGTGAAATGTTCTCTTTAGAGACAAAATACAGCCATAAACAAAAATATTCATGACAGAAATTTTTTTAGAGCAGCATCTGACGAGGGCTTTAAAAAATTATTTTATGTAAATTTGAGTCTCAATTGGGTGTAACCTATTGAAATATCATTCAATTTTATCGAATCTTGTTTATGCATATGATGGAAATATTCAAAATTTGTCAAACAAGTGACATGAAAATGTGTAATAAAAAATAATGAGCATAATAAAAAGATTATAAAGACATAGGAACCACTTGAAATTTACCATCCTCATTTATTCAGAAATTGTTTCCGATGACAACGATACGAATATGTATAATAGATGAAATTATGAGGGAATGAATATTTTTTGAGGAATCGAATATGGTATTTAGACTGAAAAATGTATATCGATTCCTCAAAAATGCAAGCTTTAATAAAAAAGTCCAAGTGTTGCTCGGGCATGATTATATGTTATGCTTTATATTCTACATCTAGTATATTTTCTATAAAATGATTCTCGTTCCTCATTGCAAGAGGAAGTTTACAAGAAAATTTAATTATGATTTCCACATAAATTCACAATCATCAAAGATTAGTGGCTTATTCAGATTGATCAAACATTTCACTCACAAGCTTTTCGTCGAAATTTCATGCTTTTATTTTTCTATCTTTGGAATTAATCTTCTTATTATTAAATCTCAGTGATGATGGAGATTAAAAACAAAACGAGACCTAAAGGGGATTGAAATCGTTCGCTGCATGAAGCTTTTCACAACTTTTTTTGAATAAATTATATCAGCAATTCTAACATCATAAAAATTTATTGGCGACTTTCTTCTTCGGCATCTGGAAATTTTTTTTCTTCTTCTAAGTGTTCAATATCCTTTGTAGCTTCTTGCAGAGAACCAATAAAGTTTCATTAAGTATTACATTTTCAAAGAAATCTTATATTGACAATGGAAACAAGATTGAAGCACTTTCAATTCCTGAAGCTTGATAAATGATTTAATTATTTAATGTTGTGTCATGAGCAGTTGATGGGATTCGTGATCAACTGATGATAATTTTCTAGGCTTTTGGAACCAACACTCTAAAATTGCCTTCGACTTATACCTCAATAATCGATATACCATTAAAAATGTATGTCTAATTTTCCTCGATTTTCACATGAGTGACTGAAATGCCTTGAAGAAAAATTCTTATTTTGTAAAGTTCATTGATTTTTGACAGATATAAGATTTTATTGCCGTATTAAATCTCACTGCCTAAAACTCAATATTCATCTTAAATTTACCGAAAATAAATATTCGTGTAGCTTAAAGCGATGAAATTTGAATTCAATGAATCAGTTTTATGATTTAATTATGATTCAACACAAAATGATTATGCCAATTAGCCAAATTAGCAATTGATTTTGCCTTGCTAATTTAAAATTAAGCAATGTTTGTGGTGAAAAAATTAAAAACTTTTTTCAGTTTGTATAGCCAATATTTATTGGAGCTTTGGAGCCAGACCGTCGAAAAAATTTAATCAATTGACATAAATTACGATGTAGTTCGAGAAATTCACGCATTGATAGCGGTTTGTATATCCAAGGATAAGAAAATAAATGCGACAAATACGCCAATTGCTGTTCATTTTCTTCTTCTACTGTTAATCGCTTAACGGATTAAACTTATGTTGAGTGCCATTCAAGGACAACATACAATTTCGAACATTTGGGAAGAAGTCAGCAGATGTTGGAGATTAAAAGAAATTTGTTAAGATAGATATTTTCCTCCCCACAAAAAATAGTTGTAGACGCCACAGGACGGAAGCAAGATTTTTTCCCATGAATGGAGGCAGAAAAAGAAGGAAATTTTATGTTTGTAGAAATGAAGAAAATTGAGAATACAAAAATTGCCAATAAAAACTTATTGAAATCAATTCATGAATAATTTTAAGATTTATTATCATTGATACATGCTTAGCAGCAATACTCAAAAATGTAAGCCATAAGAAATTTGTCGCGAATGGAATTGATGGCTGTTTGTAAGATAATTCAACGCAATATTAAAACTTTATATCATGCAATGTTTCATATGTGAAATTTTGAGTGCTAGTAATATAGTTTTCAATTTTTGTTATTTTTGAAGCTGACTCAATTTGAAGAGAAACATAAAATGATTATCTCTTAATGTTAATCTTATTATCAAAAACTTTTGCATCTTTTACTGGGCACAATCCCTAATACATCGCATTATGAATGAAAAGAGAGAAAATCTCATTCACAAAAGATACATTCACATAACATGAGATTCATCGAATGGAAAAAAGCAATAAGGAAAGTATAATGGCTCATCATGGCAATGGCAATGAGAAGCAGAAAGTTATTGAAACATATTGAATTGTACGATTGTTATTGCTTAACTGTATCGCTTTTATGTAGAAATTTTCGAAACAATATTTGCCATTTATAGAAATGAATGGAAAATGTACAAAAGTTCAATTACATTGCTTTTTTTTTCAGCGGAGCTAAATGTGTATTTTAGTAAATATCAACTTGTAATCGATGAATGTTGAAACAAGATAGGATTAGAAGGAAATTGAAAATTTGATGAAAAAAATTCCAAATCATGCGTTACTTCCTATTTCATCATAAAGCGAAAAAAAAATTGGGTTCACTCACTGAATAAATTGGGAATTGGTGACCGCAGTGAATTTTGTAAAATAGATTTTTGCATGAAAACCATCACAAAGACAATGGAAAATGGATGAATTTTTTATTGAAAACCGCAATACTTTAAGCCTTTGAATTTGCTGATTTGTCGAACCTACATCATGCTATATTTTTTCTATCATACAAATTCTGAATAAGTCAACAGTAGTGGTGGGTAAAATCTGCAAGCTGTTCTGCTTTATTCCCTTTTTTAACATTCTTCATGCTGTATGAATAAATATGTATATAAAAAGAATTTCATCTTAAAAGGGCATTCAAGTGAATCCTCACGTACATTTAAAGTACAAATGGGAAAAGAAGCAAAGCTAACTCTCAACTCATATCATGTCATGGATGCTATTTGTTACTTCTCAGGCTTCCATATTTTTACATTTGTTATTCAGCATTGCGGAAGCGATGGGAAAAATTGAATTTCTCCATTGAGAAATCATGGAATAATTGCTCATCGGTGATGTTCTTTGCTTTCACCTTATTCCTTCAATATTTACCACCGATCATATCATTCATATAAGTACAACAATAGAATGAAAGATTATATAAATTGATGGCAACAGAATCACGCAAGAAATATAAAAATCATCACAATCAAGAACATTTTTGAATGAAAAAGCTCAAGTCATGACAATTTCTCTTCTTCTCATATTTTTGGTGCTGTCGTTTATGGCATCACCATCATCACTTTTCTGTACATCATATAAAATATATCGTTTTATTATTATTGTTTCCGTTTTTTTGCGGAATGCAGTAATATATAAATTTTTAAAAAGGGTGTCACATAATGTGGACATATGTTTTTTGGGTGTCCATTTGCTAAACATTTGTAAGAGGAACCGCAGAATTTTTTTTCGTTTTTTAAAACTCAATCTGAAAATTTATTTTTATGGCGATATTCTACAGGTTGGCTATTCTGAAAACATCCTTAAGACATTCTTAAACTTGCAGGAAATGTTTTGTTATCCGGCCGGAATCAAACCGGAAAATAGAATATTTCGGAATATTTAATTTTTTTTTCTAGAGTTTTTGCATTAGAATGAGATGTTCTGCTTCACATTATTTCAATAAAGGAATCAACTTTAAGTTTATATTTTATTTCTACAGCTAGAATAATGTCAAAAACTCTACTGGATACTGCTTGATAAATATTTATGATAAAAGCTTAAAAGAAAATGTCAACAACTCCGTCCATTGGACAACCTGAACACATATTCATATTTCTAAATGTAAAGCATATTTCAAGGCATTATAGAGAATGTTTTCTTAAGGAACATTCTCTTGTCTTATGATGTCGATGATGATGGTGATTTTGAGGCATCTTGAACCTTTTTTTTTATTTTTGACAGCATCACAAAATATTCACACTTTAAAGATGTAAAAGAGCAAGGGAAGGAAAAAAATTAATCCTATCAAGTTTATTTTTCCTTTAGCACCATCGAACACCCACAGAGCATCTCTTTGACTTTGCTCAAAAAAAGGAGAAATAAAAGTTGGATACATTCCTTATCGAGGATGTAATAGAGGAGAGAGAGAAAGAGATATAGAGTGAAAAAGGGATGGTGTTTGTGTTAAGTATGAACCTTTATCATCATCATTTATGTTATTTCATTTTTGAAGGAGCCAAAATGGAGAGACAAATGTGCACCATAAACACACATAAAATATTGTTGATGTCTTTTTAGGCACAAGACATATCATAGACATTAAATGGATGGAAAATGGAAAAAAGTAAATAAATAAATCGTATATCGTAATTTTTTTCACTCTAGTTTCTATACGGCAATGAAAAAGGATTATTTTTTCCATCACTCTATGACTATTCTGTGCCTATCCGCAGGGGTAATAATCAGAACTAGGAAAACATATAGGAAAATGATTCATTTAGTTATTTTTTGTTTTGACAAAAGCTTTTTTATGGGAGAATAAAAAAAATGTTAAATTGTAACCCTTACAAATGATGTTATCATTCTGATTATGCTCTTGAAACTATCCCTTAGGTAAAGACAGTGATATTTTTAGTCATAATAGCATCATTAACTTTCTCACTCATATGGAGTTTTTGGTATGAATATATGAGTGTATATTTTTAAATTTATATATCTATGGCTCTTTTCACATCCAAGTGGTTACTATAGCTGCCATAATTATGCATATTTCAACCTTGTCAGTCTGCAGACGTCATTCTCTGTGGTTTAAGAAGTTCAAAAGAGAACGATAAAGAATTTTTTTTAAAAAAATTGCAGGATTGAGGATTTATAATTTTTACAAGTGCAACAGTCGTGATTTCTTTTTCATCAACTGAAAATCATGTTCGGGAGTGGAAAGATAGTGGAAGGTAATATAGAATTAATGTGAGACGTGAGTAGTGTGTTTATTTGTTTTTTAACTGAAAATAAGTGACTGACCTAGTCAAGATTTTTTGTATTGATATTTCAAATATTTTGTGATAGTTTTGGCGAGTTTGGCACAATAGAACTTTACAATGTTATTAATTAAGATCCACAAGAATCACATGTAACAATCATGATGACACAAAATCCAGATCTCATGCTAATGGGGAACATTAAGATCACAGCTTTTCAGTGCTCGCACAGCACAAAATTCAACATAAAACAATTTCTTAACATTCAACAATTTTCAAGCATTTTAAAAAATTATTTTAAATCCACAAGATATTTTTTTATCAAAAAAATAATGAACCCCTCATTTTCTTAATTTAATTTCTCTTTGAAGTTTACCCATATCCACATATAATATATACACACAAACACATAATTGTAGTACACACAAAGTCAATGAATGAATGAAGTGCTTTTGCCACTCGACATTTTTCCCTCTTTTCTCGCTGCAATCTGCTAGCCACTTGAAGTTGAAAAATTTCTTTTTTTTTCGCTGCACTCATTCAGTGGAAAATTCATCACATGCACTCATGATATTAGTGAGAGTACAGCATGTGTTGAACATGATGAGGTTGTAGACTTCACTAGGAATATTTTTAAACACAAATTTAAAGAGTTCAAGTTGATTAAATTCTTCTCTGTTAATGGACGATGTGAGAGACGAGGATGGAAAGATTGACAGATTGTGTTCAGCTTACGGGTTAAAAAAGATTCGTAAATGAAATGAGTTGAAATTTTTACTTGAAAGGTACAAGATGTTGTAAAATTTATTTTTTTCATACAACGGAATTTTTGGCTGTTAAATCCAGCGACAGTGAGGGATTAGATAAATGAGGATTAATTACTTTATTATGCCTAACACACAACAAGAATGAGGAAGAGAAGAAAATAAAAAAAAAATACACAACAAAAAATGATTTTCGTTCCTTCCGTCTGCTTTTTATGCTGTTTATACAGTAAGACGTGAGAGATAAGGATATAAAGGATGTTTTGGGAAATGGGAAATTTTTTTCTTTTCATTATGAGATGTGAAAATTTTCTTCTTGTTTTTCCGGAGGATTCAAATTAATTGATAACATACAAAGTTGTGGATAATATGACAAAAAATCCTGGGAAGAAAATTTTCTTTTATTATTATTATTTGCTATTTTACTGTTGCTGTGTTAACGAAAAAAAAATATATATATATTTATATACGAGAAAAGAATACGAATAGGTGAAGTTGAGTTCACAATTTTCTTATCTCGAACTCCTGTTACCTTCATGTTCATTCATGATTTCATCAAACTTTTTATTGCAAAACTTAAAATTGAAAAATAAAAAAATCTCCCGTTGACTTTTCTTTCAACTTTTCCTCGACAAATGCGTAAATTTTTTTCTTTCTCTTTTGTTTACTCGCACTCGATATAATTTGCTTCCTCCTTATTCCAAAATATTTTTTTTTATTTTTTTTCTAAACTTTTTAAAAATTCCACAAAAGTTTTCTTATTAATTCATTTAATATTCACACAAAAAATATTTGCTTCTCACTCCTTAGTTCTTTTGATAATGATTATCAAGAAAATTAAATATTGTACCACTGATAACAGAAAGCCCGGAGACCGTAACTTTATTTCAACTGTACCGTGTGAACGTAAAAAAATAACTGCGGATTTTGGGAAAAAGCATCAGACTCGTTTTATTACTTTCAACCCCTCACATCCGACGACGACGGCAAACGTTTTACGTACGTAGCATCAAAAAGCTCTATGAAGCGTACAAACAAAGCGACAACAAAACACGAAGTTTCTGTAATGTCGAGTATGTGAAAAATGAGTGAATTTTCGGGCTAGGAAAGAACTTATTCTCGCAGTTACTCTCAATGTTCTTATTTTCTCAGAGCGTAAAAAGTTTTCCCAAAAGCTCTCAGCAACAACTGATCAAAAAAGAGAGTCAGTTGCTGAAGCTTTCCAACTCTCAAAGCTGTTCATAATTTCTCTCGAGAAAATCTTAATTTTCCCTCTGCAGCATCAAAAACTTTTCATCACTTCATGATAGTCATTGAAAAGACAAGGACAGCATGATCAAGTCAATTCTCTCAGCTGAGAGGAAATGAAAATCGTTGCATTGTCTCATTAAATTTTCTCACTTTAAGTTTTTTTTCTCATCTTCTCAACATGATTTTTCTCACTTCCCTGCTGATTATATATGCGATGCCAATTATCACTAATTTTATACTCACGTCATAATGTGAAAGTTCTCTCGCTCTTTCGATTGACATTAATTTGAGCTATAGTAATCAAAAGATTTCATCTTCTTTTTTAATACCCCTTTTTAACCTTTTTTCTGCCCAGTGGGAAGTGATTGTACATGAAAATACTGGGTACATGCTTAGTCAGCTAGCTTTTAAAAATACACAATTTTTTCATTGCATGAAAATAGTGATATCATCCCTTATTGAAGGCAGGCTGGAAAGATTTCTTTTATTTCCGAACATAATATGACTTTTGGGTTTCCTCTTTTTTTTAAATGAATGGATTGTATTTCAGTGGAATGAGAGCGTAAAGATTGTCAATCATTTGATAAATTTTTCTTTTTCCTTTCGTCGAAATATTTTTATTGGATATTAATTGGAAAGGGTGAGCATAAAATTCATGGAATTTGGTGCAATTTATACTGAATTTTATGAACACTTCTTTAAAAGGACGTTATGCCGTATTTTCTTCTCGCTATAAAGTATTGATATTTTCTTGGTATGCTTTAAGTATTGAATTGTACACATTTATACGACACAAACAGGATGTACGTGTTTTTATCTTTATCTTTACTTGTTGTAGAATCTGAATGATGAGTTCACCATAATGAGCTAGAATGAGATCAAATCCAGAAATTTACATCCTGGTCGAAAGCCCTTGCTACACCTCTGGTAAGCTCTAATAATTTTGACTATCATGCGCAGCAAAGTAATCATATCAGATTTGTCTCCAAAATCCGGTCTGTCTAAAATACTGATATACAGGCATAATCAACTAGAAAAACTATCAAGAAATCAAATTAAATTTCAATATCATTAAATAGTGTACGAACAAACAGTTTGAATTTGTATTATTTCCAAGTAAGAATACCAAATTTATTGTTGACTTTCTTGCTAATGTCTTTAATTACCGTTATTAATTTGTTGTAGAAAGTTTTATTTCCAATTATTTAATAAGTGATAATGAGGAAATAAATCTACTAATTGTGATTGCTATAAAATAATTTTTGAAAGCTTAATTGTTCATAAAATCTACTAATTTAGAGCTTACTTCTTAAATTTATTAATCGTCTCAAGTGACTCACAAAATTAACTATTCTATCAGGACCCATAAAAATTCTCAAATGCTGAAGACAATTTCAGTGCTTTTAAAAATGTTTAAGTGCTTTCCAGAACAACTTCAAATGATTCCATAAACATTTAACAAATTTCTTTTCTAATTTATCCATGTGGAAAAATATCAAACCAAGTTGCTAATATAGCTGCTATAAATTTTCCATGTCATTCAAGTTAAGAACAAAAAATAATTCTCATCGCTTCTTAATAGACATCTCTAAATCCCCCTAAGAAACATCATTTTCCACTCATTTGACCTTGAAATTAAATCGATACCAAAAAATGTTGCTACAATATTCAGTCGCTTGAAACTTCCCACAATTAATTAAACTTAATAAGAAGATTGTGCCTCATAAGACGCAGGATCTGAACAAGAAAATAAATTGATTTTAATTACAGTCACCGCAAAAAAAATCTTTGACAAAATTAATGAATAAAAAAAATTGTTGGAAGTTATTAATTTTGTGGTTGAGTCCTTAAATCATCACCATTGTGACATTGTCTCATAATACGTAAAAAAAGTTCCTTTTATGAACTTTCAACTCAATTATCATTTTATCTTTTTCTTGGCCATTTTTTAAATCTCATTATAAATGGTCAAAAGATGCTCTTAATGAACGACGATTCCACTTGAAGCTTAAGAAAATTATCTAATTTCCTCGTTTCATTTCCTTCTCTTTTATTCTCTTTCATCGCTTTAGTTCTCGACTGGATTTTTCTGCTTTCTTTTATTATGGAATAAGTAAGCTCACTGGTAACGAAATATAATAATAGAATAGAGTAGAAAAGAATGTTGGGATAGAAAAGAGATGAAATTGAATAGAAAGTAAAAGCTTATAAGAGTCTTCAATCTATGCTTTATATTTACAGAACAAAAAGGTATGCTACAAAGAAACTGGGGGAGTTATTACATTATTATACCACCTCAAGATAGATATCAATATTTATCCTATTACGATTTGAATTCTCGTTTCCTATTTGAAGAAGAAAATCACTCATCTCTAGCTAAAGACTTTTTGTCATTGTAAATAATGTTAACTTTTAGACTGTGTCAGTTTATTCTAGAAGGTGGGCATGTTGATATTTAAAAATAGTATAAATTTGTTCTAGAATAAAAATATACAAATGGATTTATATCATTTAATTTTATAGTATTTTGTCACGCGTGTCCATGCTTAATATGATTAATTTATTAGAAAATGACAAATTTATTGATTTGAGTGGTAAATGTCAGGATCTGTGGGTTCGAAAATATGTGTATTTCGAAATTTGATATAAATAATTCTTTTACTTTTCCCACATCAGGTAATCAAAAACCAAGAACAACCCAAATAGTTCCAAAAAATAAATTTTGAATTACTGTCGCCCGATGTAGGTGCTGACCAATAAAATCATAATAATTCTCAATAAAATTCAATTGAACTTACGTCACTTATTAACTTTAATACCACATGCTTAAGTATTTATCAAGCAATTTATAAGGAAATTCGTCCAAACATCATTATCAACTCATACACAATGAACAAAGCTTTTGATTCTTATTCTCCTATCTATAAACTTATTTATGTGGATGACGTAGTAGTAACTGAATGAATGAGTAGGAAAGAAAGAGAGAAAAAATAAGTAGCAATGATGAAAATGGGTTTTGATGTGAATCTACCCTTGAGACATGCGTAAATTTACTCTCAACCCTATTTTTATCCTTTCACCATACATTGTTGGTGCTTAGGAAATATAAATTACATTTTCCGATATCTTATCAATCTAAAGTATATACAAGCATGATAAAAGGAAAACTTTTTTTTCCTGAATGACATGTTATACATCTTTGGAACAAAAGTATATACAGTGAAAAAGAGACAAGAGAGAGTGAGATGAGAACAAATTTGACAAATGAAAGAAGCTTCGAAAGGAAGTTCAATCAATCATATAAGTTGTATATATGCAAGCAATGAAGAAGCGTTTGGGAACAGATACATGAACATGAAAGTTTCTCTTTAATTTGATTTACTCGGAAGTCCTTTCCATGTCACTTGACTCATGTTATCCGCTTGAGCAAATTCTTTACTCTTCTCTTTTCTATCTTAATGTACATACATATATGGAACAGCTACAGGACAAAATAAACCGAAAAAGAAAAACAGAAATAAGAAAGAAGAAGAAGAAGTAAAATTGGTTAAAAGGAATTTTTCAACAGGTGACTTTATGCCATTCGCGTGGCACGAAAGCTTATGTAAGACCATATCGGGAGTAAAATCATCAACTTATAAAATAAACAATAACAAACGTGTACGCGTGTTGTATAAAGCTTGAATAATTTATTAGAATTGCTGTTATAATTTCACGCAACACATTTTATTTTCATTTTTAATAATGAAAAGAAGGAAAGCATAAATGGTATAAAAATAACGGATGAGCATGATATAAATACCAAATGATTACCTCCAAATCTACCATAAATATAGCACCCGGAACGAAGTCATGCAATTGGTGTAAAATAATTAAATTAAACTGTTATTCCGAGTGCAATAACGTCAACGTGCACACTCGAGGATAGAAGCATAATTTATAGCATGTACACAGTCGACTTTTTTTATTGTTTTTTGTTGCTTCCTGGTTGTTATCATTGTATCGTGTTATGTTACATAGAAAAATTGAGGTTAAAATGAGTCTTTGTTATGCACTGACAACTGCGTGCATTGCTCATATTTGAACTTAAAATTAAATCTTGATTATGCTCTAGAATATTCTAAAAATGATAATTATTATGTTTGACGTCATTTATGAATGACGTGCATGAAATAATAAAATATATAAAACCCTAGCTTTTGCGAGTATAGTCTTTAAGAGAATTGGATAAGTCAATGAACTTAATATCATTAGACATCAATCAATTTAATTCTATGTAAATTGAACATTTTGTTAGAGTAATGATTTCTAGTAAATGAAGTGATCTAAATTATTCAATATAAAATACAACAGCAATGTCTGTAATTTAGTTTTTCAGTTTTTATGTATCCTCTCATTAAATCCTGTTTTTTTTTTGCATAATTTAAAGCCATTTCGGTATGTTTTTCATCGATTTTATGTCATAAACCATGAAACACAAATATTATTAGTTCCAATAAACCGGGATATACTTAGTATTTGATAATTAATCAAGTTCATTCATCGCAAATTCTTTTGCTATTTATCAAAAATTTGTCACGGTTTCATTAATTTTCGTGAACAAACAAAGTTTCTCCTGGTTTTCGTTACAATCATTACCCGAATTTTTAACACAACTTTAAAAACTTCCTGAAGCAGACTAACCATTTTGAAGCGACAATACATCCTAATATGCCAAAAATGTTCATTGTCATCTCTCTTTAAATACCTCAAAAATGAGTAAAAATTACATTTATACCAGAAGTGACCATAAAAGCAGCACCAATACTATGTTTTTGTCAACAAACACAGGGAGAAGCAAAAAATACACCTTTTTATAGTCCCCAAGGCTAAACTTTCATGCCCTTTCATTGTTGCCATTCCATGAAAAGAAAAGTCTAAAAATAGCTTTGTAATGCTTTCGTTCTTCCATCTCTGTTTTAGTGAGTCTATAGATTTAACTCAATAATACATCAAACAAGGAAAAAAATTTGTTGATGTGTCATTTTTTTATGTGTCTATTTAATGTCATGTTGTGCGTACGTGTAGCTCATAAAAATGATAATTTATTTGTATTCAATCGATATCGATTGAATTTAAAAGTTTTCGGCTAGATCAGACTTTACTTACAATGCCTTTCAATAACATTTTCTTGATGATAAATTGTTAAAAATCGAGTCGTTAGTGTGAGGGTTGAAAATAGACATTGAAAGCTTTTGCTAATTGCTTGAATGAAAAGCACTCGTTGTCAAATTTATCATTCAAAAAAAGTTTTCCCTTTTAAAGTATGATAAAAAATATGCTTGTGTTTGTAGTAATTGAATTGATATGATTGACATAAATGACAATTTAAATTGAATTTTCTTTCAACATAAAAATGAATCAGCGCTTTATTGAATAATGCAGAGTAAAAATCTTGAACAAGAACCAGCAATTTTTTGATAAAGAGTAGAAAAGGGTGGGAAAAATTACATTGGGTTATGTAAAGGAAATTCAGTATTTCACTCAGGCTTGATATTTGTTACTATGAGAACTAAATAGTCGGTATGATTTGCCAAAATAAACTTGATGGATTAACTCAATTACCATCCACTATTAGAGTCTGATAAGAGCAGTATTTACGAACTAATGGAAGTAATAAACATTAATACTGGTCATTTGATTAAATAGTAGGATTATCTAAGTAACAGGATGTCGAGGAACTCAATCATTGGCGAAAATCATGCTAAATTTGAAACCCCAAACACCACTAAATATCGAATATAATTAATTCAATCTACCTATTGAAGGAACTGTGAGTAATCAATTTTATATTAAGCATTATTGGTCTTATAGCTTTTTGGAGCAGATTAAACTGGTTTCGAAAAATCACACAAGATTTAAATTATTTACCGAATCAGTATCGATTGATCAATATTAATTGACTTGAGTTTCATTTTAACCTATTTCAATTAATCATCACATGTACGTGGACATCACAACTACGCACATGATACAGACATTGAAAAATTATTGAATTTAAAAAAATGTGAATTCTTTTAATGGCTCCAAAATTGAAACATAAGAATCCCGAATTTCATGCTTAAAATTGTTTATTATGAATACAATGCTTATGCCCTTTAATAATTTATCATTTGTTCAATCATGCTCCACACATACCTAGCTCCGGACCGAAACGAAATAGTTTTCACAGAGAATAGTAAAATTTTATCAATCCATAATGAAATTAACAGAGCGAAACAAAATCTGAAATTAAACTGAGCTGTTTTGATCCACTCTAAAACCTTTCCAAATCTCGCATAATAAAATTATTTTTTTCAGCGTTCTGACAATTGCAATAAATTATTAAATGACTTTTTTATTTTTTTATAAATTGTCCTTTTGAATGTTACAAATGAAATTTTCATGTTTGCATGAAAAAATAAATATTTGTCGCACATGAAAGTCAACAGAAAGGCCGTCTGTAAAATTTCATTGCACTGCATTACATTATCATGAATAAAATAAGAGAAGCATGCAGTATTATGCAAAATTCACGCTCGATTATGTCAATGTGACATTAAGCAAATTTGTGACGTCAGGTGTAAGTTCATATAGAAGTCGAACTCATTATGCAGCTCAAAAATTCATTAGATTTTAAAACTCAATTAATTTTGCCGTGAAAAAATAATTTTTATGATTATTAAAAATTCATCAATGTTTTAATAATTCATGTACATCATTTTATGGAAATTTTCCATTGAATTTAATTTTTTAATGCACGATTTTCGCATACGTGAAGTGATTAAATGTTGTTGGACTGCTTTTTAATCGCTCTGTTGTGATCAACCCTGAAAAAACTCATTTCATCATTTTCATAAATTGCCAGCAAATGACATTGCAATTACAGTATTTCAATATGTATATAAAAAAGTTTATTTTGCACGTCTCATGAATGATTAATTGAAGGGTTTTATTTTTAGAACTTAAAAACTTAATGATGATTTTAGATTAATCATTTGGATAGTCATAATAGAGTACAAGAGATGAGATGAGATGAGGGTTTTGAATTAATATGTTAATACCTTGCTATGTTTTGGATTTTTATCATTATTGAGCTTAAAATGCCTCAATAAGTGATGTTTGGATATAATAGAGGTCTAGGACTAAATTAGCCTCTAAAATTTGGTTGAATATTTCAGAACTGTATCATCCATCTAAATCCACATCAACTCTTGAGCCAAATCAATTATGACTCTTTATTGTTATTGACCTAATAACGAACTATATTCTCTCAATGCTGGAAACATTGCCAAAAATAAAAATATTCTGACATTTATTTGCTTTCCTCATTTAAACATGTTTTCTGTTCTGAAATAAAAGTATTGAAAATTGAATAAGTTACTTCATGTGTGAAGCTTTTTATAAACTTTCATACACGTGTATGTAGTGTTCAACCCTTATTAAAATCGACCCACACACATACACACAAACATCAACCTTATTTACGCTTCGAATAAAGGAAAAAAAAATAAAATCATGCTGGAGATGATAATTATTATTTCACACCTTTCTTATTCCTCTTTTTCCTTTTTTTATTTTTTTTTTGCTTCTGCTGCTAGTCTGTTTCTAGTGGGGCTTGAAATTAAACACACAATATTAATTCTGATAAGAACAAAAGTAGATTGTTCTGCCTTTTTACTGGAATTATTTTCTTTTCTCACATTATGTTTAATTTTTTGTGAATGTGGAAATCTTTAGGGAGTCATAAAGAAGGAAAGTTCAATTTAGGATCAAAATTCATTCTGGTATTTTTAATTTATCTAACTTGATTTTAAACTTTTCATTCAATATCAAAGATGTGAACTGACGAAATAATCAAAAATTATCAAAATTGATCAAAATGAAATTTATCAGTTCTTCACCCTTGGTCATATGTCATTAATTCGCTTAAATCCTCATTATGTTATAAAACTCAAAATAAACTAAGCTTTGAATTTGATAATTATTTTTCATAAGTAAAAACACAACAATAAAAGCAATTTAAGTTATCCCATTATATTCTGCAGTAAGTAAAGCACCCTGCCAACTTTTGAAAGAAATATATTCAGTTCCTAATCTAACTGTTAAGTCAGTAAATCACCCAGTCACATAACCATAACAATTCATTCAAAGTATTGCTGAAAATGCTAAACATGTCGCTTAAAATTAGTTCTTACGACAACGCTATTGCTGCTATTGTTGTTGTTATAATACAATGCATAGAGAACTATGAAAAGTATGAGATGTAAATGTCTGATATTGTACACATAGAGGAAATAAATATAATTCAATACAACAGCAGTAACATTTTTCATATTTTTATTTTTAAAAAGAAATCTTTTTTGGCTATGAAAGCATCGAGACTAAAGTGGAATCACGAAAAAAAGGAAGAAATAAAAAAAAGTTTTTTGCTCTTTACTTTGATTCGGAAGAAGGAGGAGAAGCAATTTTTTGGAAACTACTGATGAAAGGTCGCAGACGAGGAAAAGAGAAAGAGAGATCGAGAGAAAGTAGCAAGCAATATATCATTTGACAATTCACTTAAGGGCTCGTTCACTTATTACGTAACGCAAAAAAACGAGTTTTTAGACCCCCCCTCCCCCCCTGTAACAAAACGTAACAAAATCTTAGACCCCCCTCCCCCCCCCAATAACGTAACAATAATTTTTTTCATTTAAATTGTTTATCAAATGTTTATTATACTTCCTTTAAAATTTAAAATTAATATAGAAAAAATTATAAAAAAATATATTTTTTGAAAAGTTACGTAACAAAATTTAGACCCCCCCCTCCCCCTGTAACAAACCGTAACAAAATCTTAGACCCCCCCTCCCCCCCTAGTGCGTTACGTAATAAGTGAACGAATCCTAATCATAATTTTAATGCTCTTTTGTGTATATGGCATTATGGAACGTACACACAAATCTCGATTTTACTTTGCATTATAAATTTTTTTCTTCTTTTTATTTAAGTTTAGTTTTCGTCACGGCTCTTAATGTTATGTTTATCGATTTTTTTCCGTCTTGCTCAATATGCTCTCTGGCATTGCTTGAAAATGGGAAAATAAAAATGGCAAAAGAGGAGGAAAGAAAATATAAAGAAGGATGAAAAATATGAAAAAGCAAATTTAACATAACGGCATAAGTATGATGATAAAGAACCAAATAAGAATTGATAATGGATAAAGTATTGTACATATAAATAAAATAATGGTTGTAAAATGAAAATCCTCGCTCACACACGCGGGATTAACTTTAGCGCATTTTCCTCAAAGAGGGAGATTGTCAAATGTTTAAAAGTCAAGGAATTTTAATTCCGAATTTTCGAATCGAATATAGCTTTTAGGAGTAGTTCTCATATTTCGTGGAACTGAGGCCACTTTGGAATGTGTCGCTTGTCTGTTTGGCTCTACGAAATTGTTCAAATCCTTACAAGAAATAAAGCATTTGAGAAAATGTTTAAACCATTTCATGCTGTGAGCATGCTCATTGTTTGTTGTAGTAAACTATTGTCAACAAATGTGACCAGCTGTGAAATGCTTTCATCAGCCTCGTGCTTGAAAAATGGTCTTTGCATGAGGTCGAAAAGATTTTTCAGACTCAAACGGAGACGTTAAATATTTCTTTCAATTTATAGTTTTTAAACCATATTTCATTTTTAACATCATAATCTGTAGTCGCATTGATTTAGTTGTATTGCTTTTCTCAAGTATAATGCTATGCAGATGTTATGTTAACAAAAGAGCAGATAGACAAAAGAAATGCACATTTGCCACATCCCAAGAGGAAAATCGCTAAGAACACAACACAACTTGCGAAACATTAATGCAGAAGCTTGATAATAGCGTGATTATATGTTCATATCTATATTTATCATTTCTTTGATAGTTTTAATGAAAATTTATTTATTATATGTGTAATTTATATACATATAGCATAAGCAGAATGATATAAATTAAAAAAAGCTTCTGCTGCTGATCCTATTGAGAAGCTCGACTGGCAAATATCGCATCGTGTATTGGCGCCATTCACAAGTATCAATAAAATATTGACGACGAGCAGAACAGAAAAAAAATTTTATGACTGCTGAAAACTTCATTATTATTATGATCATCATTATATAGCTGCTGCTTTCACTACACACAGCATTAAAATGTATAAAAATATGTATACACAAAAAAGGAAGAGAAAGAAAAATTTGTTAAAAAGGAAGGAAAAACTAAAGAAGTAGAAGAAGAAGGAATATTGAATGTAAGAAGAAGAATTTGCATCAGCTGAGTAAAAAGATAAATGTATAATAAAAGGGAGGAGAAAATTTGAAATCAATAATGAAATAAGAAAGGCGACGATCAGGGTTGAGAAATAGCTGTTATTAGAAAAGTTTGTGTTGCTAATGGCGATTTGATACTTTTTGAATTTGAATTAAAGAATCTACTGCTAGTTACTCTAGAAATTCATTGACTAGAATTTCGATACAAATTTGAGAGCTTGGACTTATTTCTTAGGAGATTGCCTACTCAAATGATCCATAAGTCTGAAAATATAAGAAAGCAGTAAAGTAGAAAAGCCAATCATTAACAAGCAGCCGTTTCCAACCCTGATTATAAGAACACACAAGATTTTTTGTGTTATTTTTTAAAGAATGTTATTTTTTGCTCAGTAAGATGAGATTTTTGGTTGTTGTTGCATAAGTTAAAGGAAAGAATTTTTTAAACATTAGTTTCTTGCTCTTTTTACGTAAGTGCCGTGTGCCAATTTTCGCCTGAAACTTATACAGACACCTTTTATACGTATATACACTATAAATATATATAAAATATAAGAGATAAAAGAGAAATAGAAATTATGGCTTTATATACAATATATAAATATATGTAGAGAGACATGTGGGAGGATAGTGTGAGAGAGATATGTTACGGAAAAGTTATGGATATGAAGGAGCAGCAGTAATGTTTTAATGAAAGGAATGGATAATCGAGGGTTGTTTTAAGGAATTTAATTTTAAAATTTATGTTTATTGCAATTTAAGTTTCTGAACTAATTAAAATCCCAGATTTAAATGGCTTGATGTGCTACAGCAAAACGATGTGAAATTGTCAATTTTCAACTTACCATTGCTTCCATACAAGCTTCCGTGTCCAGCTGAAAATGTTGCTGAAACTGGAGGATGACGATTTGAGTTACGTCTGTGAGCATTTTCAACATCAGATATAGCCATCATTTTAATTGGGAGAGGCCCCGATTGGCCCGGATACCCTGCTGTCATTTCCATCATTTCCTTCTTCTTCCTATATATGCGATTTTTTTTCTCTCCTTTTGTGATGATAAAGTTTTATGTATGAACGATATTAGCTTGTGCACAGAAGGATTCGACGATTCCTTTCTTTCTTATTTTAAAAAAATGAAATGCTTAAAACAGCAGAATTTTCTTCCTTCTTTCTTTTCTTTCTTCCACAATAATTTTCTTTTTATCCTCTTTTTAAAAATGTGCAGCAGCACTTACACACACTCACACTCTAAGGGGATTTCCCTCACTTCTCACTCACTTTGTGCTTGCCTTTTTGAAAATTAGCTTTAGTCCCTTAACAATGTTCAATGCTCAGTTTTAGTTCAATGAACGGCACTCTAGAAAATTATTTCTTTCTTTTATATTGCACAATAATTGTACAAAGCATGCAGCAGCGTTGAAGAGGCTGCTCGTCGTCGAGAGGGAGGGCTGAGGAAAGTCTTTCTTTTTTTTGCTGTGTGCCTTTTGTCTCCACTTTTTCTTATTTTCTATATTTTATATGCACATGTACATAGCATACATGCATGTATATTCAATGACGTTTCAAAATGCAGTACTCGGAGAAGCACTGAGGATGTTGCTGATATTGCTGAAAAGCGTGTAGTTGGAACAAAATAGGACAAACATTATACAATACACAGACACACAAAATTTCTGCTTTTTTTGTGTTTTATATTCCAACAGAATTTTTATGAAACTGTGGATTTATGACTTTTCAGTTTGAATTGCTTTTTTATTTATTATTCAGTAAATGGAAACTGTAAAAGAGGAATTAAGTCAATGAGATTTTATCTTCCTTCTTTTTTTGTTATCAAGGAACAATAGTTTATTTTTTCCACAATAATTCACTGACAATTGTTCTTCATTCTTCTCATATATGCATGAACATACACACAGCACAGCACTTGTTTCCTTATTATTATGACTTAATGTATTCTTTATGTTAAACAATTCACTTCCTTGTTCCTTATGTCTTTTTTATATTTTTTATTTATTTTTTTTTATATATACTCGTCTCGCTAGATTGAAATATCCTATGATGAATAGAAATGGAAAGTTACACTAAAAGAATCCTTTCGTATGCAAAGCTCGCACAAAAATAATAACAAGCACAGACGAAAATAAAGGAATGAATGAAAGAAAATAATAAAAATGATTCTCTTTTTTTCTATTATTATTTCTTTTAACTGCTTTTTCTCGCATATAACACCACACACAACAGC
Source organism: Chironomus riparius (assembly GCA_917627325.4). NCBI lineage: Eukaryota > Metazoa > Arthropoda > Insecta > Diptera > Chironomidae > Chironomus > Chironomus riparius. The sequence goes on from OU895877.1 coordinate 60,413,626, forward strand.
CACAGAAATGGTTTGATATCGCACACACGACACACAGCAAGAGATGTTAAATATATAGAAATATATGAATGGAAGGGAAAAAAATAAAATAATATGTATTAAGTGCTTGTATGTAAGTTTGGAAATTTATTTGTTCCGCAAACCACTAAAAGAAAAAATAAGGTCCTCCGTTATTCTCTTTTATCGAAATGCGAGTGTGCACTAATGAAAATTACTGTACAATTTGATTATGCTGTCGACGACGGAGCAATGGAAAAAATGTTACGCTTTTTTCTGTGTATATGCTCTTCTTGGCCGAGAATGAAAATGTTTTCGCTCCCGCGCTTGCGTTTTTCTCTTCATCAAGAGAAAAGAAGGAAAAAACTTTTTTTCTTTTCATTTTTTTTCTTCTGTTCAATTCCTATACACTCTGTGGTGTTATGTGATTCAACTTTGTGTGCTTTTATATTTTAAACGGTGTGCTCTTTCGGAAACGAACAATGTTGCCAAAAAAAAAAGCTGGAAAAGAATATAAAATATCTAGATGACGGAATGAATTGCCTTTAGGCTTTTAAGGCATATGCATCAGCAGCAACATCAGTGGCAGCATGATGATGTTTCATCTTTTTTCCTGCCCTCAAATTTATTATGCCAATGGTGTTGTTATCATTTCTCTTTCTCTCACTCACTATTTATTCCTTTCAATCTGATGAATGTTATTTCTATCAAAAAAAACTTTTTTTCTTCGTGCCGATGTACGTATGTATATATTTATATCAACAGGATTTTTTTGAATGTTTATTTGACGACAACAAATTTCCTTTTCTTCTCAATTCTTCTCTTCACTCTCTCTCTTTCTCTGTATTACGTTTTCTGCTCTTCTTTTCATCTCAATGACTTTTTTGCTGTTTTTTATTGTTTCTTCCACATGCACGTGATAAATATTGATACAGACATAATGGTAACAAAACAAAATGATGCACAATATATTATTATTATTGCTGCTCATGCTGATGATGATCAGTAAATGGAAATTTAAATAGTTGAACTATATCTACATAATTTTCCGTAAAAGACATAAATTAATGCTATTTCCAAAAAAAAAAAAACAATTAAAATTTTTTAATTTTTTTCAAAATTTGGGTGAATTTTTGATGACTTCAGACTTCAAACTTGCCAGATATTGACGAATTTGCTTTTAAAAAATAAACATAAATTTAAAAAAAAAATTAGATCGATGGATTCGGCTTTATACTTCCGAGTATTTTGGTTGCATGAGTTTGATAGTTCATGAATTTTAAAACCCATAGGGAGGAAGAGGGTGAATTTTTTCTAAATCCAAAACAAACCTTCCTAAACCTACTTCTAATCTTAATGGAAAGGAATATTTTCAAGGTCACAAGAATCCAGCATAACACCCTCTTTAAAAATTCACACAAAAAGCTTCAAGCATATAAAAAAACTTTTCTCGCTTTGTGTGGAAGTCAAAAAGCTGTATAATGTGTGTATATAATTTTTTCCTCTTCATCATCGTCATTATGTTCATCTTCTTGCGATTTTCCATCTTCCATTTCCATTTTCGTGCTCTTAATTTTTGTAATTTATGCAAACGCTTTTCGAGATGGAAAAATGTAAGTGGCATTTTATGCAAAAATCTCGTTTACTCACAGACTTTCTTCAATCCTCATATAAATACATTCATCGGATGAAATTTACGGTATATTATCTATTCCTTCAATTTCAAACATCGCATCATGCTGATTGAAATGTAAACACTATAGAAATATATCCCGTATAGATTTTTATGCTATTTTTCCTGCTGGTGATGGTAAAAAGTTATCTGTGATTTATATTTAATTTTTATGATGATGACGACGATAATGTCTGCGCAGTTCAATTTCCCATTTGAAATTATGACTTGATCTCTTTATTTCGTTTGATTTGATTTTGATTTTTTTTTTCGTTTCCTTTTCCATAATTTATAATTTGAATTTAATGAGATTTCTTTTTCTTTAGGGGCTTTAAGTGTGGAGCTTTTCAGGAACTTTGTGGCTTTTGCTTAATGTTATGATCGGAGATAATGTTTTATTGAGGAAAATGTCATAAAAATTGAGACGGAAAAGTCATTAAACTGGTGAAATTAGGAAACATTACAACATCTTCATTTAGATTAAATCACGGTTTTTGGAAGTTTGGCAATAAGTACTTTTTGTAGGTGCCGTAATTTTTAAGGAAAATTCTGTTGACTTCGATTTGGAAATTATTATTGGTACAGTAAAAGTTCATCTATAATAAAATATAACTCATTTTGTATCTCTAAATTTATTCCATATTCAGCACTTTGCTATGGACAGAACAAAATTTATTGAATATTTGATGACATGACTAAATATTTGCACGTAGAGCATCTCCAATTTGCTATCATCAGAACTCAATCATGAAAATGTTTAGCTATAAATCATATACCATTTACTTATTGGAAGTGAAAAGGGTGATTGTGACACAAAGCAAGACAAGGAAAACTTTAATAAATTGTGGTTCAGTTCCAAACATTAAAGTTTTATGGAACATTTAAAATATCAAAATAAATACCTAAAAGCAATCAAATAATTTCAAACTGTTTATTGATCCTACATTAAGGACGAAACTTTAAATAATTTAAACCATAACTGCCACCCATTGTTAACAACCCTTACTCAACCCTATCAATAAATATTGAAAGTTTATGTAAAATTCAGCAACTCTTTGTACCATTAAATTATTTAAGGAAACGTTTCAAAAATAAATTTTCAATCATCATCATTTTTATTTCCTGTTTCCAAAATCGAACATAAACTACCAACAAAACAGTTTTCATACTTTATTGAACAAAAGTTTATCTTCTCGAAATTGTTGATAAAATATCGGTGAAATGTGTGTGTGAAATGGATTGAAAACTAGGGCACAAAATCGTCAGCATCAGCATGCAAATAAATATAAATTTAATGCACCTGGCGGATTTATATGACGACGACTTTTTTTGTTCCTCTTACTTATGACAAAAAATATATATTTCATATAAATCTGTAAAAGTGACTAAATCTAGCATTTGGTTTTCATAGCTTTATTATCACCATATCCGCACATCATATGCACATATTACGACTTACATTATTATGTAGATTTTTCCATCTATTTCATAAATGTGCTATGCGGTAAACTGTGGCTAAGCAGCGCAAATCAGACAAAAGAAAAGGGAAACATAATCATAAAAATAGAATGAATTAGAGAAAAAGGTTGAGAGAAAAATTTCTTTCCTCGAAATATTTTTCAGGGTTATGATGCTCCCCCTTTAAATTTTCCTCTCACAATTTTTATCATTTCAAGATGTTCTACTTGCCATTTTTTTGTACAAACGTTTATTCAATTTTTCTTCTTTTTCCTCCATCCTCGTACTAGAAAATGGTTTTTCTATTGTTTCATAGAGTTTTTTTGTCTTCCAAATTTCTTCTTGTGCTCTAAAAATAGATTCTTTTTGTCGCAAAAACAAAGTTTTTTTTCGTATAGTACTGAGTATCGCATGAATAAAATTTCATGGGAAAAAAGGAATCAGTTTTTTGTTGTGTATGAAAGTTTAACAATCGACAGCAATTTCAAGAATGATTATTTCACTTCATCTGCTCTCCTTTTTTATGTTCCTTACTCAGTATATGTCATCTACCCGTTGGAAATAAATAAATTACGCTTTAGATATACAGACAATGAATGGAGAAATGTTGTGGGTGGAAGGAAGATGAGGAAGTTTTCGTTATTTGTTAAGGATTCATTCACTGTATACTTGATTTATTATTACGCATTTAACCTCCATCCACTGACAATGAATGTCAGTCTTCTATTTTCATCTACGCATATTTTTATTATGCTTACTGCCTCAAAACATAACCTTCACAATAAGAAAGTATATTGTATAAAAATACATGCTTGTGTGCATGAAGAGGAGAAGATTCTTTGGATTTTATGGGAATTATTGTGCATGGGAGATGATTCGGATCATATCTTTAAGAGAATCTTTCACTGGCATTCACTGAACCCTCATTTAAAAAAGTTAAAAACTTTTAAAGTAATAAGCTGATATTTGATCCTTTATTTCCGGTTGCAACATTTCATTTCCGTTTTCAAAAATCCTCCTTAAACATTAAATACAAAATCCCTAATAGACAAAACTCTAAAGATTCGATAAGAATAAGAACAACGAAAAAATATATTTCATTTTAGATAAGACAGCTGATAAGCCTCCACGATTATCAAAAATTCATGCTGAACAATTTATGCTGAAAACAAAGAAGAACATGAAGAAAAATTTCAGGAAGGTCAGGATTTATTTATTCATAAGAGAAAGTTTATTAATTTAATACGCGACACATCATTCGATTATTTTATATCCCAGCATGCAAAATTAATGAGATTGACCGCCTTAGGAAACAATAATGCGAATGAATGCTATGTAAAAAAAATTGAAAATTTTGTGTGAATATGAAATTATAAAAAATTAAAAATGAAAAAAATTTCATATCGTATTTCAATCAACCAAACCACAATGTAAAAATTGAACAAGTTTTTTTTCAGTTTATTAAGTGAAGTCGAAGAAAACAGTTGTTTAGGAGCTGGAGCATTGAAAGTACGGTCATTAATAACTTTTTAATTTGCTTGCTTTCTGTGCGAACAAAAATAATTCAAAGCATTTTATAAATAGCTTTGTGTGGTACGTATAAGCATGTTGTGTATCAACAATATTTTTTTTAAATTACTGTGTAATGAAGGATGACATACATGAGACACAAGCTACAATCATATAAAAAGTTTTCAATGTACGTTAGGAAGCTTTTTATTTATTAATTCTGAAGCTAACTTCACAAAAGCTCATTAATATTCTGTATGAAAATATGATTTTTATAATGTTGCTCGGTTTGAGGTTTCTAGACAATTAATTCGAATGAAGTTAATAGGATTAGAATTTTTAATATTCAGTTAAGCTATTATAGGTATTACACTTAAATATCTATCTTTAATTTTACCAACTTCCTATAAATGAACAGCTTCCAAAATAGCCGTCACTTCTATCTTCATTCGCTTTTGTCTAGCTAGTTTTGTATTAACGAGGAACTTTATACAAACACTCGTTCAAGTCTATCTTTCCTTAACTATTTATCGAAATGGAAATTTGCCAAAAATTGTAAAAAGCAATTTTAATAGCTCTTGGCAAATATGTGATATTTCCTACTTTTTTTCAAACTATAAATGTGTCTCTACACATTCCATCTCTTTATTTTTAAATAATAATAATAATACTGAATAAAAAAGCAAGAGCAGTAAGATCAGTGCCATCAGGATAGCTTGCTTAACAAGCAAACGAGTGAAATTTTCTGTTAAATAATAAAAAGGCTGAAAATTTGCCTTGCCATCACACACATGAATATGTTTATGACTATAGTAAGTTTTATATGTGAGTGGAACTGGGGACGGAGGAAGCAGTTAGAAAACTTTTTCTATTTATATCCCATACACAAAAGAATGCAATTTTCATGCACATAAACTCCAACTCAAGTGGATTATGCATGGAAAATTTTAATCAACTCGTTCATTAAATCATTGTGGCTTTCTGCTCTACGACTAAAATATCTTTTTCATTCACATACTTAAGTGCATGTATAATATGAGACAGGAAGAATTTTGTATATGTACTGTGAAATTGAATAATTCAAGGAATTCGATTCAGTTTTCTTTTTCCTGTATGTACATTTCTCTTTTCTCGTTTTTAGGTAGCGCAACAAATTCCTTCTTTTATAATCATATAAAAGAAAACGAGAGTTGGATAGAATATTTACATTATGAACGTAGCTGCTTCAACTGAGTCTTCTACAGTTTCAATTCCACCTAGAAATGGCATACAGAATCTAAGAGATGATGATTATAGACGACGTATTGTAACTGTTCAAGGTAAGTCGATGCAATATTTTCCTTTTCCTCTCATATTTTCTGAAATAGAGTAGAAAAAATTGCTTGACTTGGGGGTGAACACTCTTTCAATGCAGTAATAATAAATGGTTTCCTTAAATACTGAGTTCCAACTCCTAAATCATGCGACAATATATAATGAATGGTAAAGAAAGGAAACAATGAACAGAACTATCGGAAGCATCTTTTGCATTCATACAAAAGGATGGAATTTTATGCTCGACAGTTTTTTAAAAGAAAATAAATTCCACTCAAAGAAGGTCAAATCTATATTCTATTCCTTTATCTGAGTGTAACTTTATATATCCATAGATCTCTTTCTGTTCTGTATGAGACAGATTCAGTACATTATAATCATTATTATCATCCTCGTAGTCAATGTCATTGCACACTCCACCTACACTTAGTTTCAATTTCACTATTTTCAATGTATATAGTTTCTTCATACAATTGCTCTCTATGTACATAGACATCTAAATCTCAGAGCTGTGAGTCTACATCTACAATGTATACAATTGTAATTAAGTGCATGAAAAATGAATATATTCAAATTTTATAAAATGTAGTTTGCAATTAACATTACCAAAGCAGCATAGATGCTCTTTCGCTCTTAGGCTTGCAATAGACCCTTTTGTTATAATTGAATGCCTAAATATTTGCAATTTCCACTGCACATAGTAATCATCCTGGAGGGAATATACAAGTCTGAGATGAGATTTTTTTATCAGACGAAATATTTTATTTTCTCTGCAAAGGTATTGGATTGAATTCTCAAAGGTTGTTAAGCTTGGTATGAAAATTGGGATTATTCCTTGGGATTTCTGCCTTAAAGCATTTTTTAGAAATGATTTGGAATTTATTGAATGATTTAAATTATTTTATTCTTAAAAAAATTTTTTTTTGAAAAGTTTATCTTCTTTAAAGTAAAGCTACCCTTGACACTACTTTGTAAACATTTGATATTTGATAAGTCAAATATCAATCGACGTCAATTAGGTGGCATTAATCCATATCTATAAAAGTGTATTGTTCTCATCAAATTTATTTTTGCTATTGAAACGACTTATTTATATCACACGCAACATGTTTAAACAACATTAGAGCTAGCACATGATAATACACCTATAATTATGTAATTTGAAACTTTTTATTGGGGTATCATTTAAAGTTCAATATTTTAATACGTTAATACTCTGTTAATAGAACAAGTTCACTACGTCTGAAAACTAATAGTTTGTAATTGCTGCCTTATCTTATATACAGTAATCTGTCAATATATGTCTAAAATTCCTCAACATATTACATTACATCTACAAAACATGTCTTAATTAACTGACATCCTAAACTGTTGATCTTCATCCAAGTAAATATCGAAAATGCTCCTGAACTTACATTAGAGCTCACATAAAACAAGATGACATGGACATATAGTACGGAAAAAATTTTGTCCTAATTCTAATGTCAAATATTTGCATTAATGAGGACAAACATTTGACATCAACAATTTTTTTTTTCGTTCGCAAATCAACAAGTTGACAAGCTGATATGTTCATATTTACCCACTGGATATCCGTTAGAACATTCTCATAAAAATTATGAGTCTCCGCTGTTGAGCCAAAGTAGCTTTTTTACCCCACACAATATTTCCGCAATTTCATCCACAAGCTTTTCTCATTTTGCCTTTTTCCATCTTCATCTTCTTCCTTTCTCTTCTCATGATGCCTCATTTCCAATAGACGACGAGAAAAAAATATTTTAATTAATTATCCACAAGCTAGCAGGAACACACAGAAAAAGAAAAAGAAGAGAAATTAAAAATAAAATTCGAATGAAGATAAAAGCCAAAAAGTGCATTATTGTAGCCAAAGATTGCACAATGCACACAAACTTTTCAGCATACTGCTATAACCAATAAATCAAAGAATGAATATTCACTTGCAGGATCCTGTACTCTACCGTTCACAAATTTTTAAAAAAACCCGAAAAGATATTGTACTCGATATTCGGTGTCTATGGCTTGAACAAAAAAAAAGTAGCAAGCTGAATATCGCTTTTCTACTCTACTAACCCGCAAGCGCGTCTATATCTTGGTAGAAATGAAAATAGAGTGATAGTACACTGAAAACTCTAGCAATTCTGCCGGAAAAAGCATTCATTGCTTCAACTGTAGCTGTACAATATAGTTGAAAGTAAACTTGTTATTATAATACATTTGTGTGTCATTGAATCGTGTGTTTGTGGACTTGTCATATGTGAATAAGTCAAAGAACAGATCATCGAATTATTATAACACAAAAAAAATCGGCACCAAAACATTTTCACATCGCGTACAGTTCGTGAATCGAAGAGATTCTCTTTTGTGCGTTGTGTATGCATGAATGTGAGACACATACAATGTTTTTGTTCCAATTTAAATGTAAATAGATAAGAGAAGAAGTAAGAAGAAGGAAAAAGGTCATTAAAGGAGGGAAATTTTTTTCATTCATATTGTATGTGACAAAAGTGACAATTTGTAGTAGTTGTTGTTGTTGTTGTTGTTTGTTACCCATTTGCTGTTGAGCTACACATTTTTTATAAAGAGTCTAGCTGCAATTCAGTTGCTGTTCAGTATTCATTCAGTGTTGATCATTTGGAGAATGAACTATAAACATTTGTAATTCCGACCAAGCACAGTAAAAGCAATAAAATAAAAATTTTTTTCCTTCTGACATTGAAAATCTTAAGGATTTTTTAAGTGAATAAAGAAACAAGAAAATCCTTAGTTTGAGTCAGAATGGCACCAGGGCATGGAAACAATACAAATGCAAATAAATTGTTATCGGCACGTGGCGACAACCGCCAACAGTCAGCTATGTCCGTTTTCAGTAATGGTGAGTCTTATATGTCTACAAATCTACTTTCTGTACACACATTCATTCATTCATACACACTCTAAACGTTCATCATATGTGCATTTTTTGTGGCTTTTTGCAACTATTGGCGCCACTAAAAAACTTTTTGGCAGTTCATTGTTTTGCAGTTTTTGCTGTCATCAGCTCTTAATGCTTTTGCTGTTAGTTCCCATTTCCTTTAAACTTTCCATATTGCATGAGCCATTAACTAGTAAAACTTGTAAAAGAAACTATAAATCATGGATTTTATCATGTAACATTGCTAAAGTATGTGTTAGCCATGTAGTCATGCATACTGAAAGATACTGATACAAATGAAAAGAGCTTTTTGCCTTGACAAGGGTCTTAACGTTTCACTTTCCAAAAATGAAATTCCGCATGAAAATTCTTTGGTTAGAAAAAGTTAAAGCAAAGTTCAAGGAACAAGAAGTTTAGGCTTAAATCTTTACAAATTATTTGTCTACATGTGGCCATTATGTAATAGTTTTTACAAGAACTAAACATCAAGATTACAAAACAACAAAGTATCATGTTTATTAAGTGTCACTCATCATTTTGGGTGGTTAAGGAGAAGTACATGGATGTATTCATATGATAAGACAATATTGAGGACAACTTGTCATGTGTCGAAAATAAACGTATGAAGATGGAACTAATGATGTAATAATGATGTCCTACTCATCATTTTTATTTCTTATTCTTACGGGTTGTAAGTGACAACAAACTAATGATCTGGTTGAGGTTTAAGAGTAGGCAAATTTGTACTTTGTAATAGAAGATGACAAAATGCGTGCATGGCAACTTCTTCTGAACTATTCAGTAATTGTCAATGAAAGTTTCTGGCAAGGTATAATGCATATAATATGTCCAGCAGCTCTAATAACATTGGCGAGGATGTTGTTGGCAACAGTTTGTTTAAACTTATTTTTCGAGGTTTAATTTTAAATGAAACTGAAAACCTGAGTTTCACTTGCAAACAGCTTTAAAAAATACTTTAATAGATTGCCTTAAATCCTATCAAGACTCTTTCAATCATTGCTTTGTTAACAACCTTCAAAATTCATCAAAAACTCAAATGAATTGCAATTCTCATTAGAGAGCTCCATAAGAAGATTCCTTCCATTATTATCAGATTATTTTACTTTCATCACGTTGAAGCCATTACTTCTATCAAAATGTTGCATGAAATGTTATATATAGAACTAGCGGCTAAAAGTCTGTTGTAACTTTGTAATAAGCGATGAACTTTTGGTTCATGCTGGCATCAGTACAGTAACAAATGCCGGTATTTCAGTGCCTCTTTGTGTTGTGAACCATCTTGACATTGGAAACTTTTGTAAGGAAAGTTAAGTTTTTTTAAAAAAAAAATCTCCCATCTGCTAATGAGCACCTTTATAACCTTTTCAGTTTTGAATAATTAACAGAAAGCTGTGGTAAGAATATTTAATAAACCTTTTCTAATGACTTAGTTCCATTCATAGTAAACTTATCCCATTATCATTAAAAGTCATTATCACTATCTGGCTAGTACCTTGACCTATTGTATTCCCGTATGCTCATAAAAAGTTATTGCAATGAAGCATAAAAACTTTTCCAATTGACTGCCTTAACGATAGCAATATCATAAAAGTTGAGTTATTGTGTGAAATATCTTACAGTTTTGCGATATAATCTTTCAATTTATATGTTATATCAATGATATCTGCTATTTTTATGACATCAAGTATGGAGGAAAATTACCATAATGCAAAAGCTGCTGGAAGTAAACGTAAATATGTCAAATTGAATTTTTATATTTATTGCATTCGATAATGCACAGCTGCGATTTGTTATCACAGTAAAAATATAAATTAATCAGCTAGCAATGTCGTCTATTTTTAAACATGACATCGAAGGATATCAAGTTTTATTGAAGCATTCCGACATGTTACACAAATATTCCATTTAAGAATCTTGACCAAACATCAAATTACGTTCTTTGGACTTTTGTTTCCACATGTTTTAATTACGAATACCCTTTCATTGACCCTAATCATGTTTTCATTCCTACAAATGAAAAATCTCTATTTTGTCATAAAAAGTTAATAGAATTGTATATAGTGTTTAAGTTAAGCAATAAGTCCAAACATTCTAGTTTCGCAAAAATTCTTACAAAATATTATTTATATTTTTAAGCATAAAATTGTCACTTATTGTTACGATAAACTTCCTATATTTATTGTTAAGTATATTTCTTATAAACAATTAAAGCACTGACACTTGTAATTAAGCTTCAGTGCACTCCGAAGTCTTACCAAACGTACTTCGTATATTTTATTTATTCTGAGTCATCAGTACTCAAAGCTTTACTGTTGAAACCCAACCTCAACATATAGAAAGACATTTAATATGAGATAATGTTCTAGAGCAAATCTTATCAACTTACCTTAAAAATTACATTTTCATTTAAACAGCTTTTTTTATAAAAAATTCTAAATCCTTTTTGGTTATATTTGCTATTTATGAATCGGTGTATTTTCTATACTTTATGAATGTTAGGTACCGTTCATATGAATTAATAATTTAACCAAATGTAAATATACACATGTCCAGTTCTTATTTATATAAAGAAGACTGATTTAGGACGATTATATGTGGATTCAATTGATGTGCTATAATTATTATAATTATTAGTTTATGTAGCATGAAAAGAAATAATTATGGATGTGAACAAATTGAATTAAAGTTACACGAATAATGGAATATATAGCAATGATAAAAGTTTTTCCAGCACTTTTAATGTGTCTTTAGTTACATTTTAGTTTTGAGCTGAAAAATAATGAGGTGTAATTTTTTCAACACTTTTGGTGCTGAAGGCTTATTGATTTAGTTAAAAAAGTATCATTTGTAATTATTGACATTAACAATGGATGACTTCAATCCAGTATCGAATTGACTAATTTTGGAAAATCCTTGACCTTTTATGACCATTAGGAAAGAGTCATTAAATCCAAAAATAATTCAAAGAAATTCCTGTCTCATGTAAGCATGTGACCTTCTTATTCTAAAAATAACTTCCCTTTCCTATTCAACAGGGAATAGAACCTTATGTCTCAATCAATAATTCATCATAATTTGCTTTTAATTACACATTCGGTTCCTTTTTTATCATTTCTAAAATAATAATCAATTAAAGTTTTATATCATGTCAATTTCAACAAACATTAGTCAATCCTGCATTCAAACATATTCTTTGCCGCTTCCGTGTACGTAAACAAAGCAATCAATTTCACACAACCTGTCAAAGAAAACTTTCAGTCTTTTAAGCTTTCCCCTCTTTGTTTGCTTGTTTACATTCTCAACAATGGAAAGTATCTTCAAACCAGTAAAAACAATTATTAAACAAAATTTTGTTAATACTTGCTACTTTTATGTTTTACACATCCGCAGTCACAGACACAAGTACCGTAAAAGGTCTATAGAAACCAGCATCAAAGTGATTCTATTGATTTTTGAATTTGAATAATTTAAAGATAACAAGGAAGTGTAAAAAAGGTTTATGGATATGGTAGTGTTTGTTGTACAGTGTTGAAGGTTATTTTATTAGCATCGTGAGTCGGTGGATTCAGTTGAGTCATGTGTTAATTATTAAAGTCTATTTCATTATTCAAAAGATATTGTACAACAATTTAATTGCTTTAAATTTTAGTTTTTAATTGGCACAGAAAATTTTCTTGAAATTGAATACAAATGCGCAATATGATCAATATCATCATTCAATCCAAAAGAAATCTTGTATTTTAAATCAATTTTTCATACCAAATTTCAATTTAAACTGCTCATGTTCATTTTTTAATTCATACCCTATTCAAATTGATTTACAAATCGATATTGAATATAAAGGCAGGAATATGATAACAGTAAATTATAGTCGCATTCGTGTGCTCCACATTTATTTAGTAGAGTAATGTCATATGTGGAAATGACTGACTTCATTTACACAGAAAATTAGCTTCTCTTATTCAATTTTTATGATTAATTTTTTTCCTTGTCCTTTTTCACCACGTAACCACATCCATTTTCATTCACATTCTCGTTTCCATAGTTGATTCCAACTTTCGTGGCTTATAATGGTCAGTAATTATACGAAATGGATGTTTGATGTTCACAATATATTGTATTGTCAATCCCGTGTTTGTGAGTATGTTGTGTCGTTGTCGTCAATTTTGTCGTTGGGCAATTTATAGCACGCACGTAATGAAAACAATAAAAAAGCAATGAGAAGGAGGGAATGAAGATAATAAAAAGACAGTATTGAGGGTACGTAGGTGGAGAATTATTAAGAATCAGTAATTTTTCTTGGCTCATATGGGTAAATAAAAAGTATGAATTAACTGGAAACGAGATCAAATTGTTATTGATGACCTTTGTTAACATTTTGTCTCATGAAGTTTTTTTCTTGCGAACCACAGATTGCTGTTCCGTAATACTTTCATTTTCTGTTCTCGTGATGCCGTGAACTTCTTTCATTCCTAATTTAAACGATTCATAAAGTAATTAACTACACGTGTCATAAACACACAAAAGTAATGAAAATTTTCTTGTTAACCACGACAACTTTTTCTTTATTCTCCTTTCACCTCCTTTTGCACTCGTACTCGTAAAATAATTTATGTCAAGTATGTACGCGTACACGAGATACCTTGTAGTGTGCCAAAAATAGAAATAAAATAACAAACTTAAGAAGAAGAATGAATATCTTATTCTTAAGCTACACCACGTAAGATAAATAAATTGAATCTGTACGAGTGTGTAGTTCTAATGATTATATCTGAACATCCTTTCATATCCTTTCTTCTTTTTCTTTATGGTGTCTTCTTTCCTTGTGGATTGCTTTAGTGATATTTAATTGCTCTGACTTGATAAATATTTTTTTGGAGATGGCTTGTTGACTCGACAGCTTATCAAGATTGATATTAAGAAGATTGAAATTTTACTCAAGAAATTCAAGGAAAATTGGATTTTCATTCCAAATTTAAATAGTATTGTACTTAAAAAGTAGTCTGAGTGGTCTATTTAATAAGCCATAAAGACGATTCATAGGAATAATCTCGGCCATAATTGACTCTCAACTTTAGTTTTAATATTGGCTACATATCAAGCATGTTGGCGATGTGTCTCGGAATTTTAAAAATCCCTACATTCACACTTCCACAATACAATTGTTGAAAACTTTTCATTCAAAAGTAAAACTTAACCCGATCTCATTGCTGGAGCTTAAAAATATAAGATTTTTGGCACTCAGTCATAAAAAGTTTGAAAGGCCATAATCATTCATCATCTCTTATTTATGTTACTTAATGGAACTTGTTCTTATGAAATCTTAAACCACAATAATAAATTAAAAGGTTCACATTAAGCACTGGAAAGAAAAATCAATTGAAACACCTTCAAAAAATTTGTTGTAATCCCATCGCCAATTATTCATGAATCAAGCAGCATTATTAACTCCTACAAAGAAATATTAAAAAAGTTTGACAACAAGAATTGTTGTGATTCATTTATAATTTATATGTTGAACTTTTGGCTTCATACATCGACAATTTGACTTGTTCATAGGAAGGATATAAATATTTTGTATTATAAAAAAAATGAAGCCATGAGAAAGAGAAGAAGTTTGAATATTATCCAGGCGAAAGTTTTTCATCGGCAGGCCAAGAGTCACAGGCCTATGCTCTTCCATCCGCTCATCTTTTTCAGCAACTTGAAAGCTCTGCATTCTCTTTATTTTCTTGGAAACATGAAAAATCAACGGGCTTCTTCCTACTTTGTCAGTTCTCTCTATAGGAAAAGTTCATATATTCATATGAAAATTGCGTTGCTGCAGCGAAACGAGAAAACACAACAAAAGTATATATTTTTAACACAGCACAAGTCTCAAAAAAGAATATTATCAGTGAGAGCGAGTGAGAGCTTTCTCATTTTTTTTCATAATATTCTATTCCATACATCGTGACTATCTTCAACATACATATATTCACAATAAAAATAGCATTTTACTAACAACATGAATTCTTTCTTTCTGCCTTACCCTTCATGTTCTATTCTGCTGCTTCGCTCGCTCGTTCTTCTTACGCTGAAGTAAATAATATTTTTTTATATCCATAACAATTTTTTTATTTCATCGATTCAGTTCACATTCATTCGTTTGGACTAAAGTTAGACGCAACGTATAACAGGCTCGTTAACGAGATATATCGCGAATTAATTTGACACGGAAAAAGGAATAAAAACGAGAAAGGGAAACCGGAAGTTATAAATTTTTTTTAAATTAAAAATATATTTTTTTGACAATTATTTGTTTATTGCTGTGCCTAATTGCCGTGATATAATGGAATTATAATAATTCAGTGCATAAACAACTAGTGAAAATAAAACATAAAGAAGGAATAAAAATTAGTTTTTGTGTGATTTTGATTTAATTTTTTATAATCATTATTAGTTCCGTTAATAAAGTAATGCCAGACGATAATCGTGCCATTGTAGAAGGTAAACCAAAGTATGAAAATTTCTATGTACACATTGCAAATAATGGCACCAATTGTGAGTGATTTTTTTTTGTGTGAACAAATTGCTGTGCAGTGGTAATATATTTGCACAGCTTAATGGGTAATTTGACACGTATTTTGAGGTCAATCAATTGTGCTTAATTGTATGTAAAATGCACTTTTTTAGATCTCGCAAAAAGGATAAAAGCATAGTCACAAATTATTTTATACAAAATTGACAGTATAATTTTAACACATCCAGAAATGCTGCATATCTGCTTTATACACGCTCACAACTGTTTTTGCTTCACAGAATGATGATTTTGGTGCATTTAAGATGACCACCTGCGCAGTTCTGACTGAGGGAATTCAAGTTATTCCCCAAAATAATGGAGAAATCATTTCCAATAAATTTAAGCCTCCCAAAAATAAATTCGAGCAATAAACTCCAAAATATCATAATTTACTCTCAAAAATTGCCTTCCACTCTAGCACATTGTTTTTTTTTAAATAAAAATTTCCAAAGAAATATGGTCCACAGTACGTTCTCCACATACGAAAAGCTCTCACATAGTTTTTGTTCTTGTAAAAAAAATATATTACTCAGCAACTTTTTGACCTCATGTTATGATGAAGACGTCTGTTGATTTGATGATTTTTGTCATGATGTCTCGCCAAAAACAATTTCAAGCATGTTGTTGTAATCACATTTTGTTGGGAAATTGACTATTCTGAACATCACATGTGCAATCATTTTTACTGCAGTGATAAGTGATTATTAGAAAATGCCGCATTCAAGTTATTTGATTTTGATGGTGATGTTGTTGGAATGAATTTATTCATGTGCTATGTTCTTATTATTTTCCAGTCGATAAAAACTTTCATACTTTCTCGTTGATTTATTTTAAAGCCATGACAAATAAAGCTGAAAAAGCTACAGAAGAACCTTCAAATTTCTGCATTAACTTAAGATAAAAGTCATTATTCATTTTATATGCTAGAAAGGAATGACTAGACTGAATAAATTTGATTGAACTCTACCGTTCTTGAGTTTAATGGCAATCGCACAAAATGAATGACTTTCATTTACACACCAATGACCATTTGTGCTACTTATGTCATGGTTTAAGGAGCAGTGATTTATACCCAATTGAGTGATTAATTTAACGTTATTTAGATAAGCACTTAAAACAGAACAGCCGCACAATTACTTCCGATTTTTTCTTTCTACTTCCATTTATATCGTGTCGAATTCGATTTTTCTGTCAATCACCTTAAGAAAAAACAATTTATCACAATTCTTGTGTCTATGTATGTCTTATCCTGTCACGTTTTATTCATTTGATTCGTGCATTAATGGAGAAATTTTAACATTCATTTGCGATGAACAACTAGTGCAGATTTCAATGACTTTCATCCAAAATCATCGAAATTTCCCTTAAAAACTGTCTTCATCCCTGTGCGGCTCCATAAATATAATATTTACGTTCAATATCATTCAATCATGTCTCCATACCTCAGTTTTGTTTATATATTCTCTATTTTCCATAACAAAATCAAATATTTAATTCATTCATGACATCGGGATGGGAAACTGTTTGAAGAATTATTTACACAATATACTGATAGCAACAGCAGCTTCAGTGTACTTTGTCTCATAAACATCAAAATCGAATATGTTACAAAAGCCTATATCGGTGGAATTTCCAAATCGTTTTATGTTTCAACTTAAACAAATATAAAGTATGTACGTCACAAATATTTTGAACTTTCCAAAACAAACATTCTATTCGATCATCATTATTGAAATTTTATACCTGAGTAAATTGATTGTGATGCTTCAGTTGAGAGAAGTGATAACTGTTTTTATATTGAATGAAAACTTCATATTCATTGCCTCGATGTTGTAATATGCACATATATTCATATTCAACATTAAATTGATAATTCATTTAAAGAATAAAAAGTTTTTGTTCAGAACAATAAAACTGTTTGCTTATGTAACTTTAATTAATGAAACGCAAGCAAGCATGATTGATTCTCTTTATCCTTTTCATATTTTTGATTAATTTAGACAATTTCTCTAGAAATAAAGTTTGATAACTCAGAGAATTCTCAAAAAAATTAATTTTAGAAATTCTATGACAGAAACTTTATTAAATTACCATGACAACATTAAATGATATCAAGTTTCAGAGGAAATTTATAAACAGAAAATTCTCATCTCATGCGAATTAGACTAAAAATCTATCAAAGCATTCATTAACATCAATTGAGAGTTTTATCGGTACATGACATATTTTGTACAGCAATTTAATGAGTTCCTGATAGCAAGTCTTCATAGGCATTGATTTTGTAATCATAGACTAACATTCATCATTTCTAAACGACATGATCGATGGGAAGAACATTTGCATTGATTTTCTAAGCCATGAGTTTTTGCCATAATTTAGCCTACGTAGAGATTGACATGCTTTAATAAACCTACAAAAATAAAGCACGTACTCTTCATATCCTGATTACACAATAAAACCTTCGGAATCTTTTCGTTTCAATATTTATTGATGAAGCTTAGTGTCTCATAAAAAGTATTAATAACAAAGTTAAATGATGAAAATAACTAGTCATTGCTAAGTTAGTAGTTTAATGTACAGTAATTGATATGTTCGTACTCTAATGGAGGGGTTAGTCAAGAAGGGTATTAATAACAAAATTCTTAAAATATTCAAAAAGATAGCTTGAAATTTTCGGAATGTAAGTAAAGAAAGTGCGTCAAAGCTTTGCTATAACGTATAACATGCTTCGATGCCACAAAAGAATGAGCCATACTAGCTGATTTTTTTCATTCTGAAATGTCTTTACTACCATAACATTATTTCTAAATGATTCATCAGATTTCAGCATACAAAAATATTTACAAAATCCTTCATCCTTTGAACTTACATTTCACTCTACAGTGTCCAACAGTCAGTCTTCTTACACTTCTCGGTTATTTTCATCTCTTCTTGACTAAGAAAAAATCAAAGCTTGCATCTTCTTCTTTTGATTAATGACCGAGCACTCGAAAAGTTGTTTCATTCTTTCTATCTTTCTTCCTCTCATGATTTCTCAAATTAAGCTTTTACGTATTTCATATTGCTGTACTGTACATACAGATGAAAGTTAATTTCTTCAACTTGGAAGAGAATCCAATTTTTTTTTCCTTCCTAGATATGCTTATTCATGAATACATAGTGCTCCACAGCTTCATTCATTTCTACAAATTGATTTTTGTTTTCATGAAAATTCATTCATTCATTCATGCTCTGGCATAAAGTTCTGGACTATTGTATCTTAACAATCTGTATGTGCTGGGAAGATGTATGAATGTGATGATATAAAAATTGTATTTGATGTGTGATGGATGGATTGGAATGTTGAGTGTAAAGAAAAGAAAGAATTGTATATTCATGCTCTAGTTTTGGGATGAATAAGGAATATTCATAATATGAAACAATTTTCATGTAGTTATCTTCTATTCAAAGTTATTCTAAGTCATGTTTCTGTCTCCTTTTTATGTCTAAATATTTAAATATTCTGTGCTTTCTTGTGAATCAAAATCTCTACAGCATCTTCTTCTTCATATTTATCTGATATAATGCATCTATTCTAGTTTTTGCTCTCTCTATAATTCTCCTTCCATTCAAAACTTTTCCTACACTCAAACCCTTAATAATGTTAATAATTCTTTCGCTTTATCTTTCTATTTATTGCCTCTATGCTAGAAGAGATATCTTTTCTATTTTGAATATGAATTTCATATTTATGCAAAACAATTTTTTATGATTTTCGTTTACATTTTCAATTTTGAATATCAAATGTTTATATATGCTGTTTTTTATCGGTACTGGTATATTATGAGAATGCTAAAAGAACACCCTTGCTGACCCCTGATAAATATTTTAAAATATTTCAGTAGAGAAAATTAAAAGGACTTTTTTGTTTGGTTTTAAACTTAACATAGTTCTGACATAGTTTGTAATAAACTACGGTCAATTCAGATCTGTGCAGGATTTAAGTTTATACAGCTTATACTATTTTCAATATTTGCTTTGATTTGTAAAGTTTCTAGGATTGGAATTTGTTTGGGAATGTTTGTAATCTTGACAATTTATAGTCTGTAGACAAATATTTTTATAATTAAGATGCGCAGAGTTTAGATGCATCTGCAAATATTTATCAAATAACGGTGCCAGTTTGGGTATTCATCAATGCAAATTAGCTTTGACCTATCCCAACAAAAGCCAATCCCAAAGCCAACAAATTCAATTTCAAGCAATTCAACAGGGACATGATGTATTTATCCATTTAAATAGAAACACGAGCTTTTTATGTTGTCTAATTTTAACTTGAACAGTGGGCTTGTCAGTTTTCAAGTGTCATTATCACGTAGCAACTGTAGCGTTTACTGTTATTTACAAAATAAGAGTCACGTTTTCTGAAAACTAGGAAAAACGTACATACCTGATTTAATAAAGATGTCCTTGTGGAAAAAAGATTGAGTCATTGTGATACTAATTTGTGTAAAAATATAAGATATATGTTTTGATAAAGGAACATTTTAATTAAAACTTGATGCGTAATGCTTAAAGGTTCCCAAAACTCTTAGTTCATTATCATTTTCAGAACTTGGAATTTGGAACTTAATTGTTAATCCGATTTCAAGCATAAACAGTTAAGAGCAAAAAACAACAAGACACAAATAAGATCCTTAAAGAAACTAAAGAAAAAATCTCATAATTAGAATAAACAATCAGTTTTTCTCTATCAAATCTAAAAAGAAAACAAACAATTAGCAATTCATAGTAGACAATCTGCTTTAGGATTAGAAGAATGTGGCGAATATTAATTTATAGCGTAAAATAACGAATCAACCAAATTGTCGGTATAAGCTCTAAAAAGAATGGATATAACTTTGTGGCACTTGAAAAATCAAAATCACATTTATGAACTACAAAATTTTCTTTTGTTTTATATCCATTAGTAAAGTAAATCAAAAGTTTGATGGAAAAACGTGACAAATTTGTTTATTTTGAAAGTGTTATTTCCTTTGAGGATTTATTGGCTATTATTGGTCATTCTTCATTTCTGACAAGTCTTTTACTCGAGTGTGTATTTAGGATTATATTGTTGTTGGATTAATATTGTTGTGTGGATCCTGTTTCCAATTTATCTAAAGCAGTGGTTGATCAAAATTCTATGCATTTTGAAATCATACAGTCTCAGTTTTGCCCAGATAATAATATACTTGGATTTTAAATAATTTCTCAAAAAATAAATCACGCCCCATAATGAATTCCACAACACATTCACTTCAAATCAGGAAATTCCAATTTGTTGCTGATTACATTTCCTTTGTCTATAAAATTGTCCAAACAATGTAGAAAAATTGATTAAATATTTGTTCTATAGCTGTTTATTGCAACGAACCCTTTTTAAGTGTTGACCTTCGGAATATCAACACTAATAAAGGACTAGAAAAGGAAAATATTGATTTTAAACACGCAATCAGAAACTTTCACATCATTAATACTTTGAAACTTTTATAGTATAAATGGACTGTCCTAAATGTTTTATTTTTTTAATACAATAATTTCTATTAGACCGTTGATATGTTAGCTGCAGATGCTCACATTCCCATCTTTATGAAATTGAATTTCTGTGCTTAATGAAATATTTCTCATATAAGTATAGTGACCTGAAAAACATACTTGAAGTATTCAAGAGTCCTACAAACTACACGTCAATGATATAAATGAAAATTTTTCTTCCCATTATTATCTCGAGTTCATTTATCTAGTTCAAAGGACAAGTATTTTTCTATCACATGATTTACAACAAAGTGTTCATTGTTGCTGCTTACACACATGAACGTTTGGGATGTGAAGTAGATGATAATATAGATAGATAGATGGCAATAGTGCATAGTAAAACTTCTCAGAGAGCGAGAACATGCTTGTTATTGACTTGAAACATAATTTAATCATAGATATTCAATCGATTGTTGAGCTTCACATATAGGACATAAAACTTTGATTGAATTTTTAGCAACATTTCCTACGATTTTTGGACTTGGATTAATTATGACTGACAGCTTTTCATATGTACAAAAGTGTGTTTGACATGTCTATTGAAATAGTGACAAAGTTGAGTAATTTTGCCTTTCGCAAGTTACCCCAAATTTTTGTAATCCCCAAAACGGTCTGAAGATGAGCAATACTCCAAACAAGATGGAAAGTTCGGAGACATTCGAATGATCCCAATGATTCTGTCAAATGCTAATAAAAATGCGCTTTAAATATGCCTTAAATTAATAAAAATTCCAATTCTATCCCATGAAATTAATTCCTACATTGCACTTATGTTGCTTCATATCAATGCTCTTTAGCTGGAAAATCCTCATCGTTGTCGTCATTGTCAGACATGACAAATATGATGAGGAATAAAAGCGAATAAAAAAAGTCAATGACGAAGAAGAAAAAGTAAGAAAAACTTTTTCCATTCTCATTGTATGATAGAAATTTTTTAAATGAAAATCGAATTGGAAGAGAAAAATATTGAAAAAATATATCAAGGATACGGAAAGAAGGAGCAGATTACGATGAAGAAATAAAATTGCTTGGAAAAACTTTTCGTCTGTTGTCTGTTAAATTATTAATGCATCATGAGAGATGAAATTTTGCTGCAAAAGTTGATTTATGTCTTTTTTTCCTTCCTTTAATTCTCATTTTCATTCAAATGTAAAGAAAATTCCACTTAAAGCATTAAGAAAAATCTGTGCACAAACACACATATAATAGCGTGCTATAGACAAGGAAGAAGGAGGAGAGGAGGATGAAATTATCAAAGAATGCTTATTCTGTGGAATTTAATCGTGTTGTAGAGCGTGAAAATTTTGAAATTCCTTAAAAAAGTCATTAAGTATATAATATGACAACGAACGAGAACAGCTAATGTTGTGCTGTTGCGAGAGAAATCGTAAGGAAAAAGCAAAATGCCATCATGCTAATTTATTCTCGTTTTTATAAGAAAATTACCATAAATGAAAAAATTTACTTTTTCAATGGAATTTTTGCTGCTAATAATGACGATGCTACTATTACCGTTTTACTGTAAAGAACCTCAACCTAATAATCTGCTTAAGTGTCATTCAGCCAGATGCGATAAGACATGTTGTTGACCTTAAAACCTCCTTATAAAATAACAATGATTTAATGGGGATAATTTTATGAATTATGGAATCTTGAAAAACGCTCACAATGTGCCTCGACTTACACTAATTTATAGTATTATTAAATATTCGAAACCACTTCTCAGATAGACTGTTGTCAGTAGATAGAAAATTTTCCTACGCAGATCCAGGAAGAATGAAGAAAAGTTCTCTTCATCTTGTGTACCATACAGGTAATTTTTGGAATTTGCATGCAAAATTGAAATGTGTGAAATAATTTAACATTTATAGAGTGGAGTTTTTAGGACCCTATAGACCTTTTAGGATGTCACATCTGAACTGGAATTTCAGATTTTCGCACAATTTGGACTCCATGATCCAAAGATTCAATCATAAATCCCAAAATAATTTTATATTATAGTGTTTATCATAAATCACATTGAGCTGATGACAATGATGGTCGTTTTAGATAAAATACTATCCATTAATGCTTCTTGCTACTCAAAACCATCAAAAGATAATTTTGCATGAATATTTTCTTGGTCAATTTGCTTTCTATCACAAAAGAGACATTTCTATTAATCAATTTTCCATTAGAATAAGTTCGATTCAAAAAAGAAGCTTTCATTTCAATTCATTTGGACATTTATATAATAAATTTCTAAAGAAAATATCACTTTGATATTCAAAAAGTTATTAAATGTATGAAAAATTTATTGCGTGCCTTAGTGAATATAACATGACATTGGGTCATTTCGATTTTCATATGAGAAAAATATTTCCATATTTTCTGGCATTGATTTACTCATACACAAGTGAATGAAAATGAAAATGTTTTAAAATATTTCCAACAAATATTTATTATTCATGTTCAGATGTAATTGATGAATTACAAGTTACGAATAGAATTATAATGAACGTGGAAGGATTTTCGTTTGAATACTCATGTCTATGTCGTGAATAAAATGGATTTACAATATTGTCCTGAATGTTTTAGTAGATTCATAATGTATGCTGAAATTATTGAAATTAATCGACATTTGTGTTACAAACTTTTGGAATTTTGCGCACTTGGGGTAAAAATAGAAGTGATTTTATATTTTTCATAAAATTTTCCTGAAGAGAAGTGCTTTAGTATCTAATTGGATGGAAAATTATAAAATTGAAATAATTGGCTACTAAAATATTTATGCTTTACCCACGATTAATATTTAAAATTACAGTATTAAATATTCACCTGAAAAACTCACTTTTTTCATTCCTTAGCAGCCATTTAATCACTGGGCACAAACACCATTTTATTTATACATTATACTTGCTTATATTTACTGACATAATAAATTAATTAAATGTGACAGACTAGTGCTTTATTTACATGCCGCATGCTATTATTCACTGCTTTTTTCCACGAAAGAACATCACACCAGAGAATGAGGTTGTGCATTTTCCACATCTCTTAATTTATTTCAATTTAATTTAATGCATCATGTCACATCATTGTAGGTTTGACGTCAACTATCTTATGCTGTGCTTGTTTATTTTCTTCGAAATGAAAGCTTTAGCTATTTTTAAACATTATCGCGTAAAAGATTGTATACATTTGTACTGCAGACTAGTTCGAGATGAAAACTTTCAAACTTTCAAATCACTGCCTGTGTCCTTGCAACTTTATACTCATCATAATAAAATCAACTTAATAATCGACTTTAGATTCATGATTCTTTCATTTTCATTCAAAGAGATTGAATCATTAATGTTCGTTATCACAAAATCATTTATAAGCACTTTCCTCTTGACTGAAATAGAAAAATTTAAGAAACTTTTCTTATTCATATTATATGCTGCTATTCGCAATCATAGATATTTTTCCACATGAAAAAAAAATCTGCAATTTTGAATTGTACAAATTTTATTAAAAGCGAAAATGCTGTTTTTTCTTTCCTTTTAGCGGATGATTCCGAGCAGCACGATGAATCAGTTTGTGGTAAAGTTCTCATCTTTCTCTCGTGGTTTCTTGTTTGTATTACGATGCCGTTCAGTTTACTAGTATGTTTTAAGGTAGGTTTATGAAAATTGGAAATTAAAATTTGATTGATTCTTTTATAGCATGTGTAAACCAAGTAAAAGTGATGTAAAGAATTCTGTGATAGATTGGTAGATTTTCACATTTAGTAGCATTTATACAAGACTTCATTTTTTTGAAATCAACACTTTCCGAGTTTCCTAGTTCCAAAACACGTGATGAATTGTCGTTTGCGACTTGTTGAAGTTATTGAAAATGACGTATAAAAAGTTACGAGAGAAAAAAATTTTTGTTTATTTCTTTTCTTCCTGTATGAAAGGAAATCATGAGTTGCAATCAAATAAATCCTAGTGTATGTTGAAAAAACACGAACAAAAAGCAGGCGGGTGAAAAATTTTGCGACATATAAAATAAGTTATAAGATTTATGAATATTATTTCCGAGAAAATTTTCTTTATGTTCATACTTCTGTTGATTCCTTTTAACTGTGCAACAACAATAATCGCCTTCATGATTGCCTTCCTTTTTCTCTTATTTTCCAACATATATTCACAAGTCACACGCAATAAATTGTGACTTTATCTCGAAAGAGAAAAAGAGCAAAAATAAAACTTTTCTTATGTGTCATAAAAAGCTTCTTTTTCCCGTCAAGTTAAATACTTTTCGTTACACACACTTCGTTTGCTCTAAATCAACAGAAAAAGTGGAACGGAGAAGGTCAGAGGAGAAAATTGCTCACGTTTACACTTTCTCATGAAATAAACATAAAGTCACTAGAACACATATGAAATGTCTATGAAAAGGAAAAGAAAAAGAGCGATTAGTTCCAAGCGATAACAGCTTACTCTTGTCCCAAATGGCTGACTTAGTAAAACTTTTTCTTCTTCTTTCTTTACTTCGGTATCATAAAAATTATTTGTCAATATTTTATCGTATGTACGATAAAGTTTACACCTCTATTTAATGCCTCAATATTGAATATTATATGAAAATCATTTAAATATCTACAACTACGCTTGTATCATGACTTTCATATTCTTTTAATTTTTACAAATTATTAGATTACAATTTGGAAAACGAACTATAGTTTCAAAATCCATTAGATAGTTGATAAAAATAGAATATTTTCAAGATATCAGAAATAGACTTACATAGGTGAATGAAATTTGATTTATAGTAAACAGCTGACCCTCTGACGTACGAGCAAGTAATTGAAACTATTATTCAAAGTAATTTAGCATTAATGTCCTTTTTCTGTAGGAAGTAGGATAATAATGCGATAATAGAGCAATTTAACCGTTGAAAGTGTAAAACTGTTAAACTACTGATTGATAGGTGGGTCTGAAGTTAATGACTAAGCTAAAATTAAAGCTAGTGTTTCGTTCCTAATTTTTACCTGATGCAAAAGTCTTCATTTATAATCTTTGCTTATATAATATTCGGCCTGTTTCACTAAGGTGGATTATCCTCATTTTAGGATTATCTATTTCTTCGATGCGCGGAAAATCCAAATATTTTTTTTCTGATGTAGAATTAATTGGTTAATAATAATCAGAACAGTTTGAGAAAACATCTTTTTATTCGATAGTGAATATAGCACAAAAATGATTTTAGTATATGGATTATCCTGAGATTATCCAAGGATAATCCTGAAGATTATCCAAATTTTCAATCTTGGGGGAATCCAGTTTTAACATTTTAGATTATTTATGTGGATAATCTTAGGATAATCTCAGGATAATCTTCGGATAATCCACTTACTAGGATAATCGTTTTTTGTGAAATCCATCGTCAAAAAATTATTTTCTTTAAATCTATTTTTTCTGATTAACGGTGCAGTTTAACGAATTAAAAAAAATCATGGATTATCTTCGGATTGAAAAAGTGGATAATCCGATCGGTGGATAATCTACCTTAGTGAAACAGGCTGATTAATCTCATTCTTATCATTTATAATCCTCATTGCAGGTTGTACAAGAGTATGAACGTGCTGTGATTTTCCGTTTGGGAAGATTAATGGTTGGAGGAGCTAAGGGACCAGGTGCGTATCGTTTCAGAAGTCATTTATAATTTTTGTTCGTCAATTCTCACTTTTCATATTAAATTTTAATTTTATTTTCTTCCTTTTAAGGTATTTTCTTCATTCTACCATGCATCGATGCCTACGCTCGTGTTGACTTACGAACACGTACATATGATGTTCCACCCCAAGAATTAAGTATCGACAATGCCAATTTATTTTAATTTTATGCTATTCACTTTCGAAAGATTTAAGCAATTATGTCAAAAATTAAATGACAAATTCTTTTATAGCACTTTAGTCATGCTCATCAGTCGACAACGTCAACCTTTTTCATCCAAAAATTTCAGTCCAAAAAATATTTTTATATCCTTTAATTAGCATTTGAAAGTTCAATTAATTTTTGTTGTTGGACCTTTTTTTCACTTTATAATTTTCGTGACTCAGTAGCTTGACACAAGCTTGTTTTTATGGTTGAATAAAGAACGACACATGAATTTTTATCCTCAGTTCACTGAGCAATTTTTTGCAACGTGATCGACAGCAGTGAATTTATAATTTTTTTATCTCATTTGGTAGACTGTCCGGGACTATATGTTTAAGGAGAAATATCCATTAATATGAAAATTGTTTATTAGCTAGAAATATGATTTGAGTTTGCTCTTTATGAAACATGATTTCTGAAAACATAGTCCATTAAGAACCAGCACTGATCTAATTTATTTTATGGAAAACTTAATAAATTTTTAATTTTATAGGTCTTGACAAAGGACAGTGTGACAGTGAGCGTTGATGGTGAGTAAGGAAAAACATCAGTCAAACAATACAATTTAATAAAATATTAATTACAGCTGTTGTGTATTATCGAGTCTCAAATGCTACCGTCTCAATTGCCAATGTCGAAAATGCCCATCATTCGACACGTTTGCTAGCACAAACAACACTACGGAACACCATGGGTATGGATGGATTTTAATTCTTCAATTTCTTTTTGAATTAATTATTCTTTTATTCTATTCATTTACTTCCTCTAAAGGTACAAGACAGCTTCATGAAATCTTAAGCGAACGAATGACACTCTCTGGAAGTATGCAGGTATGAGCAATTTTTTATTTATGCTAATCGTTTACATCATGCTTTAGTCAACCATCGAGATTAAAACATTTTTTCGTGCTCGACATGAAAATATTCAAATTTTTTTCGCGTGGTTCTCCTTTCTCCTTTATTTTATGTGGGGGGTTTAGCAAATGCACCGAAAATAATAAAGCTACAGTACTAGAAGGCAAAGAGTTTGAAAAATGTGAAATTTTTGAACTTATAAAAATTATAATCATTATCTTACGGAAGTTGAGTTGCAAAGTCACAAAAGAAAAATTCCTTTATTTTCGCCAAAAACAAGATTTTGAAGCTTTTGCCAGATTCGAATAAAAATAAATAATTTAATTATCATAAGTGCCAATCCTCATGTTTAACAAGGCATCAGAATGAGAAAATTTTATTTTAACCTCTTTTATCGTTCATTTTAGATTGCTCTTGATGAAGCTACAGAAGCATGGGGAATTAAAGTGGAACGTGTAGAAATGTAAGTTTAGAAAAAAAGAAAAGGGAGATGTATAAAAATATATTTAAATTTCTTAAGTATACTTTACCTTCTTTGATGACTTCTTTTATGTTTCTTTAACAAATTAAACCTTTTTATGGTTATGAAAATGCTTTTTGAAAATTTAAAGAGGGGAACATTAAGAATTGTACTGGTTAATTAAGATATGCTTTGAAGTAAATGGAAATATTTAAATAAGAAAATAAATTTGAATTATTAAGGATTTCAAAATAAAACAAAAATACTTGTTGCATCACTTCTAGTTCAATAATTTTACAAAACAAAACTTTTCAAAAATTTCCATCACCTTAAAAGTTTTTAATTAAACTTTTCCGAAGTAAATTCAATCGAGAAATCTTCAATTTATTGCAATTTTTTATTGTTTTCGAAATGTTCCATGAAAAACTTTTATTCTAGTTCTCGATATTAAATGGAGCATGTCGAATGGAAGTAGAAAAGTTTTAATTTAATCTTTCTACCACTTTTTTGAATTAAGATAACAAATAAAATTAATTGAAAACAATTAAAGAATAGAAATGGAATAGAATGAATATAAATCCTGGTATTTTCTTGCTCAGTCTTTTAATTCCATTTGACGCTTCTTCCAAATAGGAAGCAGATAGAATCAATTCAAAATCTAAGCTTCAAATGAATTGAAATTTATGCTAATGAAATGCCATTTCTCTTATTCTCTCTTTTTTCCCTCTCTTATACTAATCCTATCTCCATATTTACAATCAACATGCCGTTGCTGATGCCATTTTAAAAATTTATAGCAAGGATGTTCGCCTACCTGTTCAATTGCAGAGAGCCATGGCAGCTGAAGTAAGTTTAATTTTTTTTTATGTTTAAAGCTTTTTCTCAAATACACTGTATGTGCTCAAACCGAGCAGTCTATAATATTAGACATTCGGTTTGCTACACAACCACACCAAAGGATGATCGACCTTATTGATTAGTGTTGAATGACTATTAAAATAATTCCAACGCATTTAAGCTATAACTAATGACTTATGGCCACTATATGCCACTCGGACATCCGTTATTGATTTTCTATAAAAATTTGTTTGGTTTTGTATTCCTCGATTATCTCACATTCTCTCTCTAGTGCTGAATATACACATATTATTCAATCCTAATGACTTTTTCTTTCTATACCGATATGTGTACGATAAACATAGGCTGAAGCATCGAGAGAAGCACGAGCTAAAATTATTGCGTCAGAGGGTGAACAGAAGGCATCTCGAGCACTCCGAGAGGCCTCGGAAATTATTGGCGATTCGCCAGCTGCTTTACAACTAAGATATCTTCAGGTATATTTCATTTCATTTCACATTCAACACCAACTGTGCAATTTCTTTAATTTGTCATTTTCCTTCTTTTAATTAAATACAAAATGCAGACACTGAATACAATCTCGGCTGAGAAGAATTCAACGATTATTTTCCCTCTGCCTATCGACTTACTAACATTCTTCATGAAAAAGAAAGATTAAGATACGGTTTCGCCGGACAATATTACCGACATGATAAAGACATTTGTTCAATTGATTGACAACATTTCAACAGTTGATAGGCAGCCAGACGTTGAAGTTTCAATTTCATAAAAAAGTTTGTGTTGTTTTTAGAATAAATTAAGTAAAAACATTTATATGTGCTTATTGTCTATCCTTGATTCATAATTTTGAAATTCATTTGTTGTATTTGCTAAAGTCTTGAGGTCGTTGAGACATTTTAAAAATGAAAATCTCACAAAAAGTTGATCACCAAGCGAAAATCTGATGCCATTACTTTCCATTTCTTTTAGTCAATTCATTTCTTTTTTCTCAATCGTGGTACAGCTTGCGTCATTGCTGATATTAAAAGTGATCTTATAGATCGACCAATTTTAATGGCACCATTGATTTTTTTATTGATTATACATAAATACGTTGAAATGTGGGAAATATTGTCGTGCAGCCTTGTTTGATAAAGACGAAATAAATTGAAGAAATAACAACAAATGATGAATTGAAGATAGAATTCGATAGATAGGAAGAAAATTATTAGCATAGGACAAATTTTAATGCAAGGTGTGAGCATTAATTCCAAAAAAAAATTCAACGAGTTAAATCATTACAAAAGAAAAAGAAATAAAATAATTTAACAATTTTCTCTTAGAATTAGATTCTTAAGGATCGTCTCCACTTTGAGGTTAAAATTTATATGGCAAAACTTTGGGTTTTTTTTTAAATTTGAAAAATAATAATAAATCGAACCCTCCCTTGAAAGGTTGGACCCCCTTCACACCTTGCAAAACAAGAAAAGCCTTTGAATAATTTCTTAGATAGTGATAAAAAATCTAAAAACCAATAAATTTGACAGTTGGTTCTAAAAAGTCATGAATATATCTACATGATTAAAGTTATTTAAACAATTTGACGAATGTTAAAGCAAAACACAAAATACGAAGTAGGAAAATACTCAGATCGTTACAGAAAAAAAGAAAAATATCTGATTTATAATTTAATAAAACTATGTTAAATTTATTATTGTTACTCTATATTACGTTACTTTATGTTACACATATTCAGTATTTCAATACAATTTTGTGTGATTTAAAAATAAACAAATTTGATTTTTTACTCATTTTTTGGCATTAATGGTCTGTTCAACTATATAATATTCAATTAGAAATTGGATAGACTTTAATAAGTCAAAAAGGAGATACTGCAGTAAAACATAACAATTGAATTTATGTTCTCCTCTTTCATAAATTTAATTTGGTTCCTCATTCAACTTAATGTTGCAAACAAACACTAATCCAAGCATACACATGAATGTATGAAAAATTATTTTTTATATAACATACATTATGCATTGAAAATGCTGCTGTGGCAGTGACAAATTTAAAAAATTTAGCACGTCTCTCAGACATAAATTTTCTCTCCCTTTTTACTCGAATGAAATAAAGCAAATAACAATAAAAAATCTACAGCAATAGCAGCAAGCAGTCTTCATTGCAATGAATTTGTGCGTTATATATTATAATAAATTATTTTTTACTCGTATCCAGTTGGAAGTTTTTTAGCTATCAATAAATTTCACTTGAGTTTTTTCATTAGCAAACTTATAAAGCATTAGCAGTGATTTCAGATAAGAAAAAGCTTGTTTTAAACACAAAGATTTTATTATCTCTATTTTTAACCAAAATTAAAAATATTTTAAAAGAGTTTTAAAATAAATTTTTAAATCATAGTTAAACTATGAATGATTAGAGCAAAGATTTAGAATTTATAGTTTTGATACTATAGTAATGTTCGTATAGCAAGAGTTATAGACTCAAAAACGTATGAAGATTTGTCTCCATAGACATCTTCATTAGAAATTTTTTAAAAATAAGATAAAGGTTTTAATCATAAAATTAAAATTTTAAAATTAAAATAGTTTTTTGCAGAGATCGAAGCCGATTTTTTCGGCTTAACTCAATTTTTGATTTTTTTGATAGAAAAAAGCCATTTGACACCCATTTCAAGTATTTAAATTGAACTTTACATGCTTTACTATGATTCTGTGTAATATTTTGTCAGCATGTAGCTATAGTGAGCTCAGAATTTCAATTTAGCCGATTTTAAACCGAAATTTAAGCCGATCGGCTTATCATCGACTAAATTGAAATTCTGAGCTCACTATAGCTACATGCTGACAAAATATTACACAGAATCATAGTAAAGCATGTAAAGTTCAATTTAAATACTTGAAATGGGTGTCAAATGGCTTTTTTCTATCAAAAAAATCAAAAATTGAGTTAAGCCGAAAAAATCGGCTTCGATCTCTGGTTTTTTGTTGAAAATCTGTTTTTTTAAAAAAAAAATCTGATCAAATTAAATTATCAACGTAAATTGTTCGTACAACAAAGCAACTGCACTGTCACAATTTAATTTAGTAAAAAAATACACTACAAACATTTTTCATGTGCGAATAAACTCATTGAGATAGAAAATTGTTTGACATTAGTGACATTCGTTATGCTACAATATGAGAAATGTAGCAAAAAATTTGATATGACATGTAACTTGAGCTATTGTGCATTGTATACAATATACTCAATTGTTCTTGATAAATTGTAATTTACATAATTTTATTTGTGAGTTAAAGTTCCCATAACTTATTTTTTGGAAAGGATTTGTGAGTTAAACTTCCCATAACTTATTTTTTGGAAAGGATTAAATGTAGACTAACTGGGAATTTGACTCCCCGATGGTTTGTGGTTTTGTAAGTTTAAACCAAAACTTTTTGGTTTAATAAGAACACTTTAGAAACCACCAGAGTTTGTGAACACATCATTTTAAAACACACTTCTTTATAGTCAGAAAACTTAAATTTGGTTCAAAAAATTCAAATTGTCTTTGAGTTAAAAATTTTTTTCTAAAATAATAAAATAAAGACCACAGATTCCAAAAGTGTTCAAAACATTTTCACATTTACTTCTTAAATAAATTTACAAAAATAAAAAAATATCAAATTTCTTTGAAATTCAAGCGTAGCGTTGTGACCACTATGCCAAAAAATATTCAAAAACCTTAAGTACCCAAAATTTACCAAGAAACTATTTAATCTGCTTTAATAATAACATTTTCTTAATTAATTTGTTTCAAACCACTACAGCAACAGCAATTTAATTGCAATAAATAATTCAAATGAACAATATGTATTTTAAAAATAATTATAACCCAATTGAAAGCACACAGAAACCACAAACAGTAATAAAAAAAATGTAATCACAGAAGCGCCAAAAAAGCCAAAAAAATAGTGAAAAAAAAAGTTTTTCGTGTGAGTAAATAAAATGATTTTTTAAAAATATCAATATATAAAATAAAATTGGAAAGAATTATGAAAATTAAAAAGTTGAAATTGCGGCATGAATTGCTAATTTATTTTAAACATACATTAAATGTGAAGCATGACAACAACGATAATGAATTTTAAATTTATTTGTATGTTATGTATCCATTTATGTTCGTTCACTTCTACATACTGAATCGTGTATATTTAAATTATAAATAAATATGTATATTAAAAATGATATTTAAGAGTGTTGTTTTTCTATCCATGAACATCCATGGGACAAAGTTAGAAATTTTCTAATAATCTCCCATGAAGTATAAATCTTCCAATCGCACTTAGTGTATCAGAAAACTGCTTATCATGGTTGAATACTTTGCTGGTTTTAAGTTCTAAATAAAATACTCCAGGTATGTCAGCGCTTGCATTCAGTCCCATATAATTAATTGGATTTTTACTACAATATCCATTCTTATAGTCTCTCCAGCTCGAACATTTAAAGGCTGAATAAAGATTTGCTCCATTTGGGTTCAATGATTCTGTCCAATATCGGTTGGCATTAATATGACTGCAAAATGCTAGAATTATTGTCAAATTATTATACAGTTATTCCAAAGTAAGGTCTAAGTTTTTTCAGACTCACAGCTGACATAATTATAAAAGTTATCATTTCTAAAAGGTGGACATCCTGGCTGAACATCTGCATTATTCGGAAGGAACGTTACATGTCCAAAAGGGGTTCGTGATCCTATGAAAAATCCATCAGTTTGGATTGTGTCAACAAAGGAAGCATCACTAGGCATAAGTGGATTTTCATAAATTATTGGATGAGTTATCCAATTGGCAGGATCAAGACCTGTTATTCTGATTAAAAATCAATGTTTAAATTACAGTGAAAAAACAATCCTTTCGAATGATTACCTTCCTAATTTAAATCTTCCTCTTGAGGATGCTAGAATTTCTCTTCCCATAAAACCACATGCCTGAGCACCTACAAACATAAAACTGATTTAATTTTAGTAATTTTTAAATCTATGACATTCACATACCAAAGCTATGTCCAACACAATGAAAAGTTTGATCATTCAATCCTTTATTAAATAATTTCAAGAAAGCTCTCCCAGCCACACGACCCACCCATGGTACTCTAGTTTTTACAGTGGAGTAAAAATCGACATTATAGTCACTCCAATCGAAAACTAAAAAGTTATATCCTCCTCGTCTAATATAAGCATCGATAAGTTTGCTCTCAGCATCACTATTGATATTTTGGAGCCATCCGAAAATATACAAAGTTGTCGGACGACTATTATGAAAATTCTTATGGCTCATCAGCTGTGTGATATTCGATAAATGGTACTGATTGAATATTTTAGAACTCGTTCTGTTCTTTTTCGATGCGAGAGAAAAAAAACTCAAAAGATAAAAAAAAATTCCAGATTTATTTTGGATGTAGTATAAAAAATACAAACCCACTAAAAAATTTCACCGTTATTTTATCAAATTTCATTGCGTCTGGTAAAGCCTCATTGATGAAAAACAGGACTGAAATTTTAGGAAAAAGGATAACGTGGAACATTGTCAATATGATAAAAATATTCACTTACGTAAAAACACTATTTTAAATTTCATTTTTGAGTTTAGTATTTTCTTAATTTTAATTTTTGATGTCTTGCGTGGTAAATGGCGTCTTCGCAACTGAATCATTTTAGAAAATATTCTAAAGAACAACAAATTTGCATATCTTTTTTTACAGTCTCAAACGGTTCCTGTTCTTTTTCAACTCTCATTTTGGAGAGCGATTCATCAGCTGTTAAAACCTGATCTACACCAAGAATTTTCGAAAATATTTATCAAATCCAAAAAGCACATGACGAAATATTTTAGTAAATACATCAACTGTTTATGCAATTTTATATAAGCATATAAGCTGATAATGAAAACAATCAACAGAATTAAAAAATAATCAATAAAACTATGTGAAATACTTCCATTTTCAATTTCAATTTTGGTCGCATCATTTTATTGAGCGGAAGGATTTTATTGCAATAAAAAATCAATTATGTTCAGGTTATTTAATTTTGAGTTCCTTAATTTCAGCATTTTCATCTGTGAATTTTTTTTTCAATTAATAAAATTTTTCATATTAATTAATACACTTTTATTCAGTACAATATTAACATATGAATACAAAAGTCGAGAATAATGAATCAATACACGAGAAATGTTCAATTAATTAAGGATAATTAAGTCTATACAGGTATAAATTTTGCACCATTTATCCATTTGTACACGGTTGTTGTATATAATCCAAGCAGAAACCACGATTATCGACATCATTAGGGGCTTCAACTGAGTCTGTATGGAATGCCAATCTAAATGGTCTGATATTGCTTGAAATTGTTCGTTCAACATTCGAAACTTCAGCATTAAATGTTCCACCTATGTGAATAATTTTTCGGGTAGAAAAGAAAAAGTTTTTGAGGTAACGGTTGAATAATTAAGAGTACGAGGCATTTTACCACATATTTTATCTTCACAGGCCATCATTTGTGGAACACGATCTGAATAAGAATATAGAGAAGTATTAGGTTTAATTACATTTCTATCTTCACGTTTTAAACAGACAATGAATAATGTATAAGATTTATGGATACCGTTGATATCTTACCAGCTACTTTTGCACATGGAATCATCAACCAATCATTTGGACAAGAATTTGGTTGTCCTGATACTCCACCACCTACCATCGCAGAAACTTGAACGTTTGTATTGCCTGACAATGAGAATGAACGAGTTCGATTTGTGCCAGCT
The DNA here is from genome assembly GCA_917627325.4 of Chironomus riparius. Lineage (NCBI taxonomy): Eukaryota > Metazoa > Arthropoda > Insecta > Diptera > Chironomidae > Chironomus > Chironomus riparius. Next base: position 60,449,507 of record OU895877.1, read on the forward strand.
GGATCATTACATGGTGTGTATTGAATGCTACAGAAATTCCTCTCCATTCGTACACAAATGCTGTAGTCTTGATTTGACAATTGTCGACCTGAACTTGGATCAAAATTGAAACTTTTTATTCGACCACTAACACCTGTGAAATATTGCAGGCACCCTTGGTCTGCTTTAGATATTGATCCACAATGGATTTGTGAGATTCTTATTCGCCAGCTTCTCGGAAATTTCGGTCCACTTGTAATCGCTGTTAAAATTATTGGATTCGATTGACCCAAACCAGCATCAATATACACTAAATATATGGAATGTGAGAATTTACAAAAAGTTATTTGAGGCATTAAATTCATAAGTCAAAGCATTTCCACTTACTATGATCACCATGTGAAATACCACAAATCACAGGCACCGTACTTCCACCACTTACTAGGAACTGATCGGAATTACAAATGTGATTTTGAATCTCCGGACCTGAGTGTAATAATAAATATGGATTAAATAATTCGAAATGGAAAATATAGTGAAAAAGGAGAGGAAATGTGGGTAAATTGTGATTGTATGAGTACGAGCAGTCGACTCAATAGCAATTTTCAATTTCCTGCGTCATAATGCTACGGATGAGTGAATATTTTTTTAGGTAGCAAAAAAAGAAGGAAGAAAAAATTTATGTGTAAATGAATTCAACAAGGGAAAAAAGGAACGACGGCAAAATTCAAGAGAGAGAATATTGCACATTCAATTTACCAGCAAGAGCAAATTGCTCAAAATCCAATCGAATTTGACAGATTTCTGGGTGAAGTTTGAGTATCGTTAATTGACAGCTTCCGGTTCCGTCTGTTGTTTCTGGATGATTGGGATTCACGAAATATGTTCCATTTTCTCGTGCAACGCCACCGCAGCTAGCTATAAAATGAAAATTTTACATTGCAAAATAAAAAAAGGGATAATTGAATACCTTTTGCTACTGCACATTTCTCTTTGCATCAACTTTTGACTTAAATTTGAATCAATATTTATGCATGATTTAAAATATTTAAACCATAAAAGTTTCAAGGTCCTTTTCATACCCAAGATATATAGATGGGCTCATACAGAGTATACTTGACCATACTCGACCATACTATTTTTTTTGTACTTATACAAACAAAAATTTTTAAAATTTCCTATTTTCAAGTTTTCATTTAAATATCGACAGATGCAACAACATTTGTCTTAAGTCAGTTTCTTTAAATTATAGCAAAGCATTTGCAATACTCCTGTATCAACAAAACTTAACAGAAAGTTGAAAATTTTGCAAAACAAAAATTGAAAATTTTCTTTTATAGTGTTAGTGTTTTTAGAAAATTCAAATTTTTGACGTTTAAAAACTGCGATATTTTTGTATGAGCACATCTATATATCTTGTTCATACCATAAACTATATAAAGGCATGATAACAATATTTTGACTAAAATGGAATGAAATGATAATATCATGATGAAAATATGTTGATGGTGTTCCAATAGCTCCATTTCAAAGAAATATTCTGTTACTTATAGTTTTGAATATAATAAACAACTTAAAAGTCAACCAGCACACCATTGAAGAAAATTCCAAACAAGCAGCAAAAATTTAGAAACATAGTCATTAGAAAGAAATTTATGTGCGATGATAAAGGATGCTGCTGTTTATGACTTGTCGTCGTCAGTCGCATAGTTGTTTGAATATTTTATATTTTTACAACATACAGAGCTTTAAAGTTTCTTGTTTAAGTCTACATTGGAGTTAAAGCTTGTCGTAAACTTGCTCCTTTGAAAGTTTTTCGCAAGGAAAAAATAAATAAATTGCGGTAAACTAAAATCTGGCATCAGAAAGCAATAACTTATAACTTCTAGAATCATATTATGAAACATTATACACAGTAAGTATGTCTACAGAAACACTTTTTGTAGCAAAGTCATGGGAAATGAAATCATCATTTTATGTGCTTCGTATAAAATTTTATAAATAAAACCTCATTTACCGGAAGGAATGAAAACTCATTTAGTAAAAAGCACAAGATGGAGTAAAAGTCTCATAATAATTTTGCAATTTTCATCATGAAACCAAAGCAATGTAACAGAAGCTATGAGTAGCTCAACGTGGCTGAAGTGGAATTGAACAATGGATGGATACTTTTGCCACAAGAATCAAAGATTTTGAATTTTCTATGGGACACCTTTATTGCAAAGTAATTAGCAGATGTCAATAATCATTAAAACTAGTCAATTGCTCCTAAAAGTTTCAACCCTTGCCTTCCGTCCATTTAAAGCATCAACAAGAGAAAACAGTAGCAGCAGCAAGAAAATGAATTTATGACACATTTCATGCTTACCCATAAACACACAACATATTCCATATCCTGAAATAAGAAAGAGCTTTTTATGAGCACTGCTTTTTTTCATAATTAAATTGTTTTTGTTAGTCTTTTCTTTAACATACCTCCTGCACACTGCCCGCCTGCTATTCCACCTCTCAACTGACACTCATTTGCTGGAATACAATTACCAATTTCACCTGATGGTGCGCTGCACTGTCCCTGATCCCACTTTACGAACGTAACTAATGGTAGAACTAGATATAGAATTTTTCATATAGAGATGCATGAAGCGGAATGTAGTCATTAAAATAATAAAAATAAAAATATGTGACAGAAAGAAATTTCATAGAATGTGTGGAGAAGGAGAAATAAAGTCATTTAGTAATATGTTTAAATGTTTATGCTTATGTGAAGCCAACGAGATTCACAATGAGATAATGATGTGCTATGGCGTGAAATTTTTTTTGTGACAGTTTTTTTGTACTAGCATTATTATTGTTATTATCGTCGGATTATGTAAATTAGAAAAATTGGTATTATGAAATTACATGTTGTTTTGCAAATAGAAATGATTTTACTTGAAGCAATGCATATGGATTATTATTGATTGCAATATTCTGCATTGTACCATCCAACAAAAGCATTGAATGATGCTAGAAGGCTTTAATTTGATATTTATATTGTATATCATCTCTTATCAGATCAAAATTAATGGAAAACTGCACCAAATAGTATATCCATAACAGAATTACATAATCCTTTAAAAGCCTATAAAAATGAAAAGTTGAAAAATGATCAATGGAGGATGAAAATTGGATATTTTAAATGCTGGTATTTTTGAACGAAAAATAAATCAGATTGCATGCTTTAATCCCCACAGAAATGCGTATCCGTGTAATAAAACTCTCACGGAATGAAAAAATTCTATCACTTTGAATGAACCATAATATGATCAATTTGAATTGTAAATGGCTTTGGGTTTAAATGTTGAATTTCTCGAAAGCAGCTTTTGAAGTTTTTTATAAATCCTTTTTCTTTGTAATTTAAAAGAAAAAATTTCGGAAATGTTCTCAAATTCTTTCTTTTGTTAAATTTTTTTGTTTGTTTTCTGCTTATTTGAATATTTTTCAATGAGTTTCGAGAAGAATTGAAATTGTTACTGAAAAGTTTTTCTTTTGTACATGTTGCTTTGTATTCCAAACTATCACCGGAAGCAGTTGAAAGTTGTTTTTTTGTGATTTGTTTGTCCTTTAAAGAAAGGGGTCATTTGATGTTGACGAGTGATAAGGCTCTTATGCTCTATAAAACCTGAAAAGTATTTGCTCTGCTTATATTGCTTATAAGATATTAAATTGATTAAACAGAAATTTTATTTGCTGCTGACGTCATCGACTAATGACCCCTTTAGCAATATAGTTTGGTTATTCGCTACGAGTTGTAAACAATTTTCATTAAATAAGATGTTTAATGATATTTCCAACATACAAATTCCACACGTTCTAAAGCTTCCTTCAGAACATTCATTCTCACTGAGTCACAAAAAGCCTCTCACATTTAACATTTTCGCAAATATTTACTAGTGGCTAGCTTAATTTTCACTCTCAAACGTAAATATTTGAATTTTTAATAAAACTCTCATAATCATATCAAAACAGCTAATGTCCCTGACAGACATTTTAATTAAAAGTAAATATTATCAATGCAAAGAACAAATAATTCAATTTTGTTTGTAATTAAACATCATTTTGCCAACTTTATAACATGATAACTCAATTTTTATCCGTGAAAACCTTTTTTGTTCCTTGCAATGCAGGCAAAAATAACGGAAGATCTTCTTTTAGTTTTGTTTTATTTTTTTTTTATCCTTATTTTTTTTTGCAGGGAAGAAGTTTTTATTGCTCTTCCTCAAGTTTGTTTTAAGTTTTTCCTTACTTCTTTTGAAAAAAATTTCCTTTTTTTCTGTGTTTCTTTTGAAAAAATAAAGTTTTGTGTTTGCTAGCAAAAATAAAATTTATACAGCGATAAAAGTGGATTGTGTGTATGTTTATCTCTACCGTACTATAAAAGGACTTTTTCCATTTGATTTATATTTTAATCCCTTTTATTGTATTTTTTTTACATCCGCTCATATCTCCTTTGTTGGTGCTGAACGGATTTTTTTTTCGAAAGTTTTTGGAATATTAAAATTCAACGTTGTATTTAAATGTACATAAATGTGTCCTTTAAGAAGAAAATTAAATTTCGACTATGATATTTGAATAAATACTCACTTGTAACATCTCCATTTAGAATGGAAACTTGTGGGATATTTGTGCTTGGGAAACAGATTGTACTACAAGAAATTCAGACATTTCTTCATATTATTTCAACAAGTTCTGCTGTACATATTGTCTTTAAATGAAAGTTATCTTGGTGTAGTGTATTTGATAATTTATTTCAGATGTCAAGCACTATTTTTTTGGCTAATTTATAAATTATATAAATCGATAGTGATTCAAATTAATGCAATTGAGTATTTAAAAAATCAAAACTTTTCTGTATTTACCGCGTTTATCTAATGAGCACATTTTCAAGTGAAATCAAAAAAATATTTTACCACAAGAAATGTTTCTTCCTTCACAACATTCTTCTCACATTTTAATTATCTGGAAAATTTGTTACCTTTTTCCTTCTTTTTTACCCATATTTTAAAGAATTCAAGAAGAATTCTTATGACATAATTTTGAGATTTTTTTCCCTCATTTTAAAAAAAAATATTTTCCATCACCCAATTTCAAGGCATTTAAAAATTTAAACCTTTTTCCTTCTTACTTGTTGTCATACGCATAGCATGGCAAGGTCTACCCTACAACATATTTTAATACCTTAAAACCCTTTACAATTCTCATGTTTGAGTTGAGTTAATTTTTATGTGTAAGGAAGTGTTGGCTGACTGCAAACTTTACATAATTTAATGAGCACAATTAAACACGATTATATTAGGCAAACAGTAAGCAGATATTCTTTTAAACGTTGTATGCTCTTAATTAGCAATTTTTTTCTTCTCTCATTTAATTACTTTATTTTTATCGTCACATCACATTTATGCACGCACTTTCACATTTCATGCAAAAATAACATTGAGGGTAGAAGGAAAAGAAGATGAAACACAAGCTATGAGTGGCTCAGATTTTTTACATTCTCTTTCCAAGTAGAGTTCCTTTATGATGAATGAGATCTAATAATTATGTACACATAAAATTTCATTTTTCTTATCCACATAATTGCATCGCATTATTCACAGTGATTCTTTTATATCAAGAAGATTTTTTTGCCTCATTTCTGTCAGTTCGTCATTAATTTTGCTTGAGTGTGATTTTTTGCATAAGAGAATCCTTTGTAAGTAGCTGCGATTTTTATTTGATGGATTAAAATCAAACTTTTCTGACTGTTTGAATAAATTTTGAATGCTGAGAGTTTTCTGCGTTGACAGGATGTTTGAATTAAAGTCAGACGTTAAATATTGATCCCAAATTGATAAAGTGTCAACAGCGTCAATAGCTTTTTATTTGGTATAAATATCAATAATTTGATTAATATTCAAAAAAATAAACAAATTTCACAAAAAAATCTTTTTTCCATCACTTTCATTTCCATTCAGGCCAATTTGATATAATAACAATAATTCATATGAATAGCTAATGTCTGTGATTTGTTTGTGCAAGCATTTATGTTTATGATCGAGAATAATAGGAAGTCATATCGCGTGAAATATGATATAATCTCGTTCTGATTAACAACTCACATCGACTTTCTCGTTTGCTTTCACTATATGGATCCCCAAATGGATTGCCAATTCTTCTGTATCTATGTCTATAGCTTGATGCTATTTCACAATTTAAAAATGTCACTTGATGTGCGTAGCATATCAAAAGTATTAAACATTTTATTTTCTGCATTTTTATTTAATATTTTTTTTATTTCATTAATTATGAACTTTTTGAAAATCACCACTAATTATTTTCAGCACAGCACTTGTTGATACTTCAAATGACAGAAATCGAGTAAGTTTTATGACACACTTCACTCTCGATTTTATAATGTTTACCTCCACTTTTTTTCAGATTCCACTACATCCACTTTTTTTTTGGTGTAATATTGCGTGAGAATTTTTGCCGCCTTAGTGCACATCCAATGATATTGCTGTGATACGAAAAATTCATTCAACTATTTTAGTGAATTATGCACTTGTAATAACATGCAGTTATGCTTTTAAATAGTTAAAGACTGCAATAAAAAAAAAAACTTAATTGACTTTTTTATCACAAAAGTTTTATGAAAAATGTAAGGAGCATGAAAAATTGAAACTTACATCAGCTACTGATTGAAAATTTAATTTAATTTTCCACTATTGGAGCTCGAAAGGGAAGACGGCAGGCAAGAAAAATGATCATGAAAGTGTAACATAGCGAAAAATTTCTTTTGTGTTTATAAATAGTTGCTCATGTTAAATTGACAATAACGAATGATAAATTATCGTGATATGGTGTTTTGAATGGGAAAAAATTTCTTCTTAATGTTGAGATTGCTGCTTAAGTGTATGATAAATAATCACAGTATTTTATAATCTCAATTATAGCAATTGTAATTTTAAAAGTTTTGAACGTTGGTTTGTTGATACTTTACATATATAAAGATTTACAGACATGTATGTCATGCACAGTTCACTTCTAAATCGATAAAAAATCAGAAGAACTTCCAATTGAATCGCAAACGTTCTGAAAAATCAAAATTTTATCAACAAATTTATTTTAACATTGAAAATATACATAGAGCACATATTGCAGTCGACAAGAATTAGAGCACGAAATTTTTTACTGAATGTAATAACAGACAGAATAATTGACACATTGATATATGAAAAGTTAATCGTAACACATGTGGACATGTCAATATTGATGTTAAGTTGACCCATGCTGTACAACAACAATTTTTATATTTTGCAAGTTTTGCTGTTAAAGTTATGGAGCGTGAAGATTAAGAGATAAAGCTAATATTAGTGTAAAAGTTCTGAAAATGTAAGAAAATTGAAAATTCATTTATTTTAATTTTTTTTTTCAAAACTTTTATTCAATAAATTTTTTTACGGTAAGTTTTTCTTGTTTGACATCGACTGATTAAAAACAATTTTTTTTTCGAATATCACATCTATATTATTTTTACTTTTAAAGTTTTTTTTCTCCTTTTTCAATTTGTTTCATCGAAAACTTTCTTCAATTCGATTGTTGTGTAAAGGAAGTAGCGAAAAGCAATGAGAAAAGTTTTTAATGTTCATACGCTCGAAATATTTAATTTAATGAAATGTTAAAGAAAAGAAAAAGTCATCAATTTACGATTCTTTTTAAAACAAAAGGCACGAGAAAATTGAAGTTTATTGATTCAGTGGATGATGATATTTTTTTTTGTTGAGATTCATTTAATTTTGATATTAGTTTAAAGCCTTGATATTGATTACTCAGCCATCCCTACACTTTTGTGTTTTAAAAACATTCTAGCTTCAACAAATCAAAATAATAATGATTAAATTAATTATAATAGAATCCTGTTGATGCATAACAAAACATTTTATAGGCACTTAAAGAAAGTACCGCTGACCATAAAACTGTTTTATGGTTAAGCTTATATAATGTTTGTCATAATGTGGTTGCTTATTGAATTAACTTATTGCCATGTGTGCTATAAAAGAAATTTTCTCACCATCAAAATGCCAATCAAAAGGAATTTGCCTAATTAGTGGAAAATTAGAGTAATGATTAGATATGGAATTAAATTGATGACTATTGTATTTATTGAAGAATTCATCAAGGAAATTTATCCATAAAATAATTGAGGTTTTAAATATTTTCGCGCTTGTCACAATTCCTCCAACCCCCTCCCCCCCAAATAAAATTGAATTTTTTTTTCTTCTTGACTAATGAAAAAACTTTTCTCATCAACATTTCGCAATTTCCTTCCATCCATTTCATTTCGATTTCTCAAAATTCTAAATCAACTCGAATGGAAAATGAAAAGAAAAAGGCATAGCTTAAAAATCATTATCAAAAGAGGAAATTTATATAAAATAACAAAAAACAGAGAGAATTGATATAAAATATCCCGAATTAGTATCCTTGTATTAATTGCTGTATGTGATGCTGTTCTTCCTCTGTCAATCCGTTTCTTAATGTTCGACGTACTGTAACGGAAAAAAGAACAATAAAGTGAAGGAGATTAGAATAAAATTAACATTATTCAGACATAAAATAGACAGGCATAAATAGACCTTTTTATCGACCAATTTTAATGGGAAATGAACAATCAAATTTACATCTAAAGTTAATGAATTAGTAATAATAAGATAAATTAATTCTAATGTTAAAATGACGAGAAAATAATTAATTTCAATGAAAATGAGAAAAGTTTTACATTAACTAGGGATGTAGAAAGAGAATTAATTCATCAATAGAGAAAATCATGCGGAAATTCTTCAAGACACAACGGACAAGGAAAAAGAGAAAATGAAATGAATTTTCATGTTCTCAGTCATGCGAGATGCCTACATTTAAGGGGAAAAATAAATTTTATCTTCTATTTTACGCAGCACATTAATTGCCTTCTTCGGCGACGTTACGTAAAACGTAAGAGAAAGCTTTCATGTGAGAGCAAACAACAACCAAAAAAACTCGGAATGTTAGGGATCAATGTGGCACATAAAAACTTTAAGAATTAATTAAATGAACAAAGTTTGGTTAATAAATGTCATAAATCATGGACACAAAAATATTATTAGAAACAATAAATTATTAAAAACATGAAAGGAATTCAGCACAAAATAATAACCATTGAACAAACCATTTCAGTGTTTTCTACACGGGAGATGGAGATCTTTGAGCAGCGAAACCCTCACGAGTACGAGATCTCTTAACTACTAAATAACCCAACACCATCAGTAAGATATAAATAAATGAAATTAGAATGGAGAGCCATGATGAAAAATTAAGATAGAACAGAGTAGATTCCAGTGAAGCTTAAAACAGCACTGTATCAAATAATTTTGAGACTTACATGACTTCCTATCTGCATTCCGTGTTCTCTTTCTCTCACGCTGTACAGGTCGTGGAGTTGCCGTTTTCGTTACTGTCTTTACAAGCGACTCAAATATTTCGTCATCAGCATCGGTAAAACTTTCATCGCGGGCTGTAACACTGGGAGATCTTTGAGTCTCAGGACGACGACGTCTAAATGTGAATGTGCCATTAATCTCGGCTGTTTCGGAACCATCTGTTGTACCAAGAAGTTGTCTGTTTGTATTCGGATAAGATTAAGTTGTTAAAGGAAATGAAATGCTTAAAAAAATGACAAAAACAATAACCTTAATTCTTCGTCCTTTGAATTTTCTTCTTTTGTTACTGCAACAACATTTCCATTCTTAAACTTAGGAACATCAATAATCAATTTTCCGCGTGTCTTATTACGCTCACGGTGATTAGCTTTCTTTTCAATCTGTTGATGTACACGCTCACGTGTTGTTCGATACTCTAAAGCAAACTCCGATAAAATACGACAAAATTCATTGGGTCGTGACTCGGCTATGCGATGAGGTGGAATGCCAAGCCATAATAGAAATTTGTGATACCTGTGGATTAAAAAAAAAAATATATTTTTTTTCATTTAACTGTGATGACAAATAAGATGATTGATGCAATATTTGCATGCATGAATGCATTTAGTCAGTTTTTTTATACCTATTGATAACACGCCGATGTACAACATCGAGAATAATAATCCGCTCAGCACAATCGGCCAAAAAATCAATCAATTTTTGTTTGAGTTGCGGTGCCGTGTCATGTTTACTGATCAATTTCAATCGATCCCATGATGCTTTACATTCAGTCTCTAAATATTTAATATTGTGTGCCAATTCATTGAAATCAGCTTTTGATGCTCGCGTGATTGGTCCAATCTCTGAATAAAGATCTGTTGTATTTGATTGTGATTCCATTACCATATGACATAAATGATGTAATAATGAATGTTTATGTACTGTATCCTTGACTTCAGGTACTTTTGCTAGATATTCAATTTGGAAGCCCTTTACAGGCTGTCCATTAAGGAAACATCCAATTGATAGGAGTGTCGAGAGAATGCACTTAAATGTAAGATTTGTCTTGAGAAGTTCAACACCTTGCTTTAAGTCCATCAGTGGCTCAGCAATTTCTTTTTCAAGATTTTCAAAATCAAGTTTAAACGCCCACAACTTAAGTCGTGCTGGTAATTCAGATATTGACGAAAGTGTAAGCAGGAACTGTTCCGCGCTACCGAGTGGTAATTCTGGACTCAGCATCTGAGCTTCTTGAATTTTACCTCTCTCCTCATCCGTTGGCAACATATTTAGTAATTTCTCAATACCCTCACGAGTGACGACAGTTGAGTCCATTTTCAAAATCGCTGCCTTAATTGCCCTCGGAGGTGGTAACTTAGTCATTGCAATATTAATTGCATTTGATCGTTTGTGATCTAGAACAATTATCTCTTTGTTCTTGTTGGTATCTTGTTGTTTCTATTGTCGCAATTGTTTGTTCATTAGGCGATGATAATTTTACGTCATTCAGCGTCGAAAACAATATAATTAAGTGGATGAAAGGAACAGGAGAATTGCATAATTAGAATAAAATAAATTTCTTTTCACTTAATTCTTAACATTAAATTAAATACAAAATGAACTCAATTTTCTCTCTACAGTACGTCTATAAACATTTTAATGTAGGATACTTTAAATGTCTATTTTAATATTAATACTTATGATGTAGGTAGGTAGGCATTTAATGCGAATTAAAAAGTATAAAGAAATAATAATAAAAATAAATTGGTCTGTGCTGGTAGCTTCACAGTTTTTTTCATCTACTAAAAGGTGTCTAATGTGTTTTGAATGTTGTAGCTTTTTATATGCGGGATATTTTAACATACAGTTGATGGAAAATTTAAATAAATTGGATTATACAACCACACACATACACACACAATGAACTAGAGTAACTAAAAATTGGGTGGTAAATGAAGTGTTTGTATTAAAGTTGTGGACTGGATTAAAACATTAGAGCCAACAAAATTATTCAATGATGTACTGTTTAAGTGACAACAAAATGCAAATTTAAAGGAACATCACAGTCAAATTCAAATTACAGCATCAACACATGAAAAAAATTTCTCATGTTACAGACAGATTATAAGGCATTTGAGTCATATTACCATGTACAATTGCAAAAATATTTACAAATCAATTTTCTATTCAATAAAGAATGCAGAAAAGATTTTCTGCTGAGTAAAGTTCAATAATTGATTAGTCATAGACATTACATTTGCAGTAATGACGATAATGATAATGAGTATCTTAAAATGGTACTCTTGTCAAGTCTAAGTCTGTAAAAGAGAAATCTATGCCAATTCATCCACTCATCTAGTCTCATTATCAACTGCAATTTAATTTATTAGCATTGCCTGATTATACTTTTCAATATGTAATCCATTTCCATCACCAACTTCATCAACTTGATTAAATTAAATGGAAATATTCTGTATCTTGTGGTGTGAGGTATACATACTTAAACCAGGTAATACGATTTGATACTGATCCTTTTATACGACTGGCTTTTGTACATGCTCAGTTATCAATAAAGACAATAAAAAACGAGAGAAAAGCATAAAAAAAATCCTAACGATTATTGGAATCTCAAGTAATCCTACGGATTTATTGTTAAAAGAAAGTTTCGAGTTGATTTTTATTGAATTGTATTTTATGTGCTTAACAATGAAGGATGAAAAATTTTCTTAAATTTTTTTTCCGTACAATGCCAAAATTAAGGCAATAAATGTTGAATTTATTGGGTCAAAAATTTTGTATCTTAAATATTTTGTAGAAATTTCATGCATTTTTGATTTATTGAGTAGCTTATTGACGGAAAAGGTTTTTGAATAAAATTGATCTAGAAGAAATTATTTGCATGGTAGCTCGGTTCCTCAAATAATTATTTGTTTATAACAATAGATCAAATAGCCCGAAAATAATAAAAATTTAAGGAATGTTGCTTTACACGAGTGAAATAATCCTCTTATCATAGTCACAAAATTATATTTTGATTATCCAGTAGCCAAATTGACTCTATTATCTTTTTGATGATGGCATTAAATTTTTTATTGTTTTCTGAATTTTTCGGGTAGAAAATATGCAAAAATTACAATTTTAAATTTATTCGAATGGAATGAAAAATCAAATTATTTCATAAATATATTGGCTATTTTGAATATTTTTAATGATGTGTCGTATCCTCAAAATTCATAAGTGTTTTGAATTTATTGAGTTTTGCATAAAATCCATTTTCAGATAGTTCAAGAAGCTATTTACATTCAATAGGTATCATATCATAAAAGGGGTATTAAAACATCAAAGAACTACATGCAAATTGGGATTAAACTTAATCAGGTTGTGTATTTTGTGTAGTATGTTTGTGTCTATATGGTATAATTTTGTTAATAAATTCCAAAAAAATATGAAAAAACACACAAAACATCTAATATGGGAAAGTGCACTAAAAATTCAGAAAATTTTTGCCAAATAAAACTCACCTCCTGAAAAATATGTACCGAAAAACCAATTAGAATACATAAAGTGAGAAGGATAAAGAAGAACAAGACACAAGAAACATAGAAAAGAGAGAGTAAAATTGTTATTTGTACTTATGTAGCGTTATGAAAAGGACATAAAAGTGTGATTAACATGAGAAATAAAAGAAATTTCTTCCTTTTGTCGTCATTCCATTAACATAAAATCTCTTCTTTCTTTCTTCAATTATTATTTAGAACAAAAAGTGGAAAAATATTTCTGCATTAAAACAAAAAGAAATGAGGATCGGAACAAAAACATAAAAAGTTTTCTTTATAAACTTTTCAATTTCAAACAAGAACAAAAAAAATTTCGGTCTCAATTGCCAAATGAGGACAGGAATAAAAGCTTTTAAAAAATTTCTCGTTCCTTCTCAGAATCATATAATGAAGAGTGAATAAAATTTTTCATTTCGATAACCATTCATTAAGTATGAATATATATTTAGGCTGAATAATGCACACACTTGAATGAGCAGTACCTTTTACCCCATTCAATTTATCGAAAGCTTGATGGAAAGTAAAATTTTACTTAGTAACGATGATTGTTAATGAACCAAAAAGTATCCTCTTATGAATGTAAAAGTACCGACTTTTGTATGCTATAAAATTTTCCTTTCTTCTTGTTCCTCAGCATGAACATATTACTCTTCATTTTCATACAAAAGACGAGAAATTGAAAAGAAAATTTTTTCTCATAAACCATTTTTGTTGTCGTTCTTGTTTCAGATATAAAGAACCTCCGCAAATATTCATTGATAATAAAAGTGAAACCAAGAGAAATAAAAGGAAACATAAAATTTTTTAACTCATGTCATGAGCATATAGAAAATGATGATAATACAGGAAAGAGGATGGAACTAATGCGCATAAATCATTTGTTTCTAGTATCAAGGTAGAAAAATGTTTTTCCAGGAAGGATGAGACACTTTGATCAAAAATCGAAATCAGTCAATTGAAACCTTAAAACTTGTAAAGTCTCAGCTTCAAATGACTTAATCAAATAAATGGCATACAATTTTATCCTTATTATCTTCCCATCCTTTGATTTCACTTCCCTTCACACAAATATAATAAAATGTACCACAAGAACAAGAATAAGAAAGAGCTATAGATAAGAATGATGTTCTATTTAAGTTTTACCATTAAAATAAACAAACCTTAGTTAGTAAGTCTTTGGCACGAGACTCAAACAAATGTTCAAGTTTTAAGGTATCTACATTTGATGCTGGCAACTCATCCCAAATTGTTCGTTCGATTGTTGTTGGTATCATGTCTTCTCGAACTTCTTTCCAGAATAGTTTCACCTGAGGAAATCAAAAGTTTTATTATGAAAATTTATATATTTGTGAATGAATGTTTCTATGATGTAGACATTTACTAATTTCTTGTAGATTTTTATTCAATTCTGCTATTTTAAACTTTGATCTCCTCGCTACACCATAGGAACATTCACACATACATCCCCAGAAGAACTTACTGTTTTCTTAGTCTTTTTCAATGTTAAACCATTTAAATCATTATTGCTACTATCTTTGGGCGAATTTCCATTAACTAATCCATTTGGTCGTAACATAGGCGGTGGAACGAGATTTCCTAAAGGATTAATAAGTCCACCCATCATTGCAGGTGGTGGTGGTGGAATTGATGATCCATTTATGCCTCGGGGCGTAAGTACATTAACCTCATCTTCCTCATTTAAATCTCGAAAATCTAAATCACATAAAATTAAATCACGATCCATATTCTTCATTAGTTCCTCCCAATGTAGTTCAATTTCAGACTTTTTTGGTTCAGGCTTTTTGAGATCATTTTCGACATTTGTTTTGACATCAACCTTATTTTTACTTTTATTAAGCTCCTCTTTGGCCTTCGATATCAGTCCAGTCATATCGCCAACACGATTCGGTTTCTCCTCTTGCGGGCTCAATGGCAAATTGCTCAATTTTTGTGTTAAATCTTTGACAGTTTGTTCACGCTTTAGTTGTTGCAGAAGCTTTTTGTCTTCGTTTTCAGTGTCTATTCATTGATCGATTAAATAAATGAAAAGAAGATATTTTTTTTATGCATTAGACTTTCATTTTCACAGGCATAAAAAGTTCGAATAAAATTAATTTCTCATTTATTTATTACTTGAATAAATTTTTGGTTTTAGAAAGTGATATGAAATGACATTGACAAACAAACAAAGAAAGCGACAGTATAGAAGGAGAAAAAAAAGCACAAAAAACATTTCTTACCGTTCTTTTTCTTCAGAATTTCCTCGTCTTTTCTCTCATAATCCCCATTGATTGAGGTTCCGTCGTTACTTCCATTGATCACAATATTAGGAATATTTGGAATGTTAGTGGCACTAGTGGTATTTTTGGAATTGTCATGCAAGCTGACGGTGCCATGATGGAAATGATTATTATTACTAGTATTATTACTGTTACAGTGAGAATTTCCATTTGTGGGGTGGCCGTTAGTAGAACTTACTGTATTTCCATTACTTGTTGCTGATGTTATCGTAGAGTTTGTTGTTGGCTGTCCACGACCAACAGTCTGCCTTGAGACATAATTAATTTTTATTGTACTAAAATCATTCGACCGTCCAATACTGCTACAGTTCCTTACAAATCCATTCGTCTTATGTGACTGCTCATGATGGTATCCGTTTCTTGTTGCATGTCCATTCGATATTGAACTATCAGCATGCTTCCCATTTTGATAACCATTCGATATTTCAGTTACCTTCACTGTACCCGAATGTCCATTTTTATTAAAACCATTGTGATGATGATAACCGTTCGAATTTAAGTTTAGACCATTAACTTTGTGAATATTAACATTTGCTGGGATGTTTTCTAGTACATTTGCTGTGTCATTGCCATTGCTATTATCTTTATCAGATATTGCAGCAGATGTTATGAGCCTATTCTTCATTATACCATTAGTTATTGGATGATGTTGCTGCATCACATTATCAGTCTCATCAATTGATGGTTGTTGTTGCTGTGGTGCTACTGATGTTCCATTTTGATGATAATTACGACGATTTTTTGCAATATTAATGTGAAATTTATTACTCTTCTGATTATTTTCGCAATTTTCAACGCCATTTGTTGTGCCTGATGTCGGTGCCTGTGTTGTTATGATGAAACGCTTTGTCGATTGTAATTCATTCTTTAATTGATTGATGCCATTTAAATGTTTCTCATAAATTTGATGATGATTATTTGCATAACCGTTATGAGATGGTGTGTTATAGTTATTGGTCGTTGTTGTGTTATTTCCATTTATATCGACCTTATTATTATTAATATTTTGATGCCGATTCAATATTAAGTTCTTATTGTTCTTATATTCCAACGTGTTTTTATCATAATTTAATATCACAGATTTTGAGACTCCATTTTGATTATTATTACACAGAACATTATTATTATTATTAGTAATATGATGATGATAATTTTTTTTATTAGTTACAATAGAATTATTATTATTGCTATTATTGTTTAAAATTAAATAATTGTTGCTATTGGAATTATTCAAGTCGTTGCTTCCATTGTAAATATGATTGGTACTAGTGCCATTGCTTATCAACGATGTTCGATTATTATTGTTTATTATGTATTGATGTTGTTGCTCATTTACTTGATGATTATCACACTCTTTTATAATACCATTAAAATGATTATTATTACTATTAATATTATATGTGACTAATGGATGCTTATGCTTGCCTGTAACACACACAAAGTTTGTTAGCATAATAAGAAAAAAAAAATATTATAGAAAGAAATTTCCAAATGGATGGGAACTCAATGACTTTCTAGCCAAAAAAAAAGTTCACATCCATCGAGTAATTCTTCATTAAGCAAGAGAAAAACAAAGAAAACAATGTTACACAAAAAATAAAGGAAAATCATGTTAGCAGTAAAAGCCATGACATGATAAACGATGGTTTATGCTCAATGAAATCTTAAACAATCAAAAATTATAGGATTGTCATTTATGCTTACCATAATCATCACTTTCGACACCTCCATTCTTTGTTGTACCATTAACCACAGCTTCTTGCTCTCTTTGGAAAGATTTTTGTCGTTCAGCACGTTCACGTCGTCTACGCAAACCCGGTGTTACACCAGCTATACCTTCCCTGGCTTTGCAGTCCGCAAAACCATTGAGGTCACCACCTCCGCCAGAACTTGAACTATCATCATTATCATCATGCTCTTTTTGCTGTTGTTGAATCATGTAGTTTAGAGGTAATGGAGGCACAACAGGTGGTATAATATTATATGTTGGAATTGGTGGAGGAGCCGGTGCTGGTGCTGTTCCTGTACTATGCCGCCGTGATTTTCTTCGCTCTGTACTGTCACTCGACCGTAATCTTAACGTTTTTCTCACAGTATTATCTGGTAAACGAATAATTTCATCCGATTCACCATCCTCAAAGCGTAGCGCTGCCTCATACAATTGAAATTGATCTAATAAATCTAAGTCTGTGCCAGTTCGTGACATATAGCGTTGTATTATACTCTCCATTCCTTGTTGTTCGAGAAAATCACTTTCATCATAGAAACTATCTTGATCACTTAGGCCCGATAATGTTTTATTGATTAATGATGTTGCGTAAATTAATAGTTCGGTATCAGCATTATCGTAATCTTTCAATAATCTATTAAAAAAAGAGGAAAGAAGAGATGAAAGAGAAATACAGAAAAAATCTATAGACTGTTTTGCTATAATGTATAGGAAATGGATTGTATCATAAGAGCGTAGAGAGATTCCAAGGTCTCACATTGTTGAAAAAATGCTTTCATAGAAATGGCATTTAATAGGAAATATTGGGTCATTTGGCAATATCTTTTGTGAGATCTACTAATAGATCCGTTTTTGGTGATTTCACTGAGTTTGCTGTTTTTATTGCGAAATTATACAGTCAAAAGATTCATAGAATTGAAATTAATAGCAAATTAAACTTAACACTCCTATGATAGCTTGCATCCTACAATGCCTTCTTCCTATATATCTATTTTTAATTGTTTTATAATACCATATTATTTAAAAATAAATAGTACAATGGAAAGGTCATCGTTTTCATAACTTTCAATGATGCATGTTATGTTTGCCCAGTTAGAAGTAACTCTTTAACATATTTTGATAACAAGTCACGATTATAATTTTCTTATTGGAGCCTTCCCCAATATATCACGATTACAAAACCATTTATTCATTCATTTTCATTCATTCAATGCTAATATTGTACAATATCTCGTAATAATTTTTGTTTCTTTCTTTCAATTTCTTTTGCCGCTTTACAGAGCCTAATCATTAAGGTATGAAGTGTATGGTGACTAAATGTGGCATTTCTTGATATTTAAAACATTTTGATAATATTCATTTTGTTTTTTGCAATCTTTTAAAGAGTTCTTTAAAATTATTAAAGATTCCTGAGTTCTATAAACAAAGAGCAGTGAACTCTAGTTCCACAATAAAAAGTCAGAATTCTTTAATAAAAAGTGAAATTTATGAGACGAAGAAAAATAATAAAAATTGAATTTCTTCTTTTCCTTCTATTCGCTTCATCATTTTCTTTGTTATTATACTACACGATATGCCCTAGCTTTGGCGCACATTTAAAATGCATTAGATAATTGAATTGATCGAAATCATAAGGGCTTTAAAGACACGGAGAAATGAAGAAAGATGAAAATTTAAAGCTTATGAAAAAAAGTAATTCACGACTTTGTTGTTTTGCTCGCATAAGAATATTTGAATTTTTTGTAAGTTTTTGAAGAGAGAACAATGGAATGAGTCTACTGTAAAGTGCGATATTCAGCTGGTTAAAGCTGCCGCGTGCTAGTTTCTTAATTTCATTAATATAGAAATTTTTTTATGGCTAGATCATGCAATATGCACATTCAAATATTAGGAGTTTAATGTCAAACTAATATATCTTGTAGATTCTCATGTTTTTGTGGTTGAAAAAAACTGCTTTAAGCAAATGAATGAAACCCCTAAAAAAATTTAAAAAAATTCTGTATAAGATTTCACTTGGTAGATTATTTCAAAAGGTTTCAAAAAGGTAAAAATATCGCTTTAAAGATCTAAGATAAATTCTCTCTTAAGCTTTATAATGAACAGCTCATAAGTGAAGCATTTCATAATTCAATCGTATTGATCAATGAACAAAAAAGGGAATTGGTTAAAGTTCAATATTTGAAATGAGACGGTTGTAAAGTAACGGATCAAAAAATAAAAATTAGAACACCGAGGTTCACTTGGCAGTTAATTAACAAGAAAACGAGAGAATAACAATTGTGCATATAGCCGTGTATGCAAAAAAAAGATCAAGATTCAGATTAAAAGAATAAGACTGAGAAAAAGAAGAAGAGGAAAAAAGTAACTGCTTCGAGATGAAATTCTCAATCAAATATATCACTAGAAGTATTGGACGATTTACAGCTAATGGGAAAAATGAGAAAAAAAGGCGACTTGTTGTGCCTTTAAATGTAGCGCAGTGCAGTAAGAATAGCAATGACTCACAAATAATAATCTTGAGGGCATCAAATATGCTGAGAACTTTCTTGTAAGCTGAAAAATCTTTTCAACTTCCCGGATCATAAAAATAATGAAAATTAAATTAAAATCAACATTTCAATCAGTTGGCAAAGAGGCAGCACAAAGGAAAAGGCAAAATTAATTCTGCACACAATAGTAAAGTCATGAAGTCATGTAATGAAGACTTAATTCAAAATAATAATATTAAACTTCAATTAAATGTACGAGAGAATAAGAGAAATAGACATGGACAGAAATTGAAATGAACAGATGAACATGAATTGAACAGCATTCGGCATTTATCAACGATCATTAGAATTTTTCATTCTCTATGCCCTCTTTAGCATGTTGTGTGTCTTATGCTTAACATTACATTACAATTATTATTAACTATATAAAGTCATTAAAAACAAAGAACTTTGCGCAGTCTATCAGGGGGTCAGCAGATATTGTCGACACAAATCTGCTTTTTAAAGGATCATTTCATAATTATTTGAAATATTACTTAAAAATGTTATAATAATTAATATAACCAATATAACATAAATTCGTTTTATAGTTTTCATCCCCCTAGTCCACGAAATAAAAATCTAAGACAGTAAATTCAATCCCAGTCAATCAGTCAATAAAAATTGATCAAATATTGTACCATAAAATGCATGACGTAGCACAAAAACAACAGAAAGATCTGGTGGAGATAAATCTACTCACTTCATTATGTTCGTCCAAGGCAATGATCCTCGGGCACTATCCACAGTTCTGATTGCATTCACCAGTAGATAGCAATTGCCTTCGCAATACTCAACAAATACGAGCAACAATTTAAGTGCTGTCTTAACCACGAGT
This sequence comes from Chironomus riparius, assembly GCA_917627325.4. Lineage (NCBI taxonomy): Eukaryota > Metazoa > Arthropoda > Insecta > Diptera > Chironomidae > Chironomus > Chironomus riparius. The sequence continues at coordinate 60,469,911 of OU895877.1, forward strand.
CGATATTTTGATGCAATTAATGTATACAGCCATTGTACAGTTGGTCCATGCTTCATTACGCCATTCATCCCATCAACATATAGCATCACCTGGTCATGTCCATCAAGATTTTTTTGTTTTGTTTTTTTTTCGATGATTTTGCAGAAATAAAAAAAAAATAAAATAAAGAAAATAAGAATGAAATAAGATGAATAATTGAAATCTCCTTTTGATGATGAAAAGTGCAAATGCAGGGCAGCAAAACGACATGTTGTGTATACACATTTCATTGTTATATGCTGTGTAATTGATTCATGAAAAATAAGAAATAAAAAAAAACGAGGAGAAAAAGGTGAAGAAATGTGGCACATTACTGTCTTTCTTGCGCGCTGTACATTTCATTCTAGCAAAAAGGTACGAACACGCCTTGGCATTACAACTTTGTAATGGATTGCAATTTTCTCCTCCATCTGTCTTATTTATTCTTGCGCGTATAAATATTGAATGTTTTGTACTGTGCGGTATGTAATCAAGCTTTAAAGAATGGAATTTATTTGTGAATGAGGAATGTATTTGCCGCAAAAAATAAAAATAAAATCGACAAATATGGAAAAATAATTATTTTGTTTAATGTTCTGTGTGCTTTTTTGACCTCTAAAAAAATCGTTAAAATAATAACTTTACATTTGCTTTATCGTGATTTTTGATTGTACGATTTAACGGGTAAGACACTGAAATATTTTTTATTTATGCTAATTGCACTCACTTTTATTACAAATATAAGGCTTAACTTCATTCTTTCAACCTGTTCTCTTGTTGAAAATCACATGTTTAATGCGACACAGTTCAAGTCTAATGAAATTTATTTCGACTCATTTCTCTTATCAGTAGAAATTCGAGAATTTTATCTTAAGACTATAAACAGTGATAAAAGGAAAAGTACGAGTAGATAATCGTCTTGATAATGAAATATATGGCAGGGATTTTTGGGTGAATTATTTTCGGACTGACTGCGAATTGAGTGATTTTTGTACTAGATTGTACAGTTGGATGTGAAGAGGTTTTGATTAAAACTTTTTAATTTCTTGGAGTTTTTTAAAAATTATTTGGAGACACTTAACCTTAAAGTTCCTTAATCTTTTATGAAAAGCTTGAAGCCTGGATGATTTTTGATTAAAGCCAGATGAATTTTTACTTAAAGAACATTCATTTGTCTGATTAATTTACTTTCATTAAAGCTCATTAAATTTTAATACAAAATATTTTGTAAATCTTTAAAAATGTCAAAATTTCACAATTTTAAAAAACATTAAATTTAATGCAGCCGATCATCTTTCAGGGATAGTTCAACAAGAATTTTGGGTCATACATTTATTATCAAAGATAAAATTTTAAAAAGATCAAATGAATCAATTTTAAATTTTGATTTTAATTTGCTGATTCCAAGATGTTTTCATTCAATGCTCTGCATCATCCATACTTTGACATTTCATGAGAAATCCAATAAATTTTTAAAATCTTCTGCCACCATGAATGTAAAAAAAAAAATTTGTATGAAAATTTCTTGAAAAAAAAAAAATACAGAAACAAATGAGGATCAAACGATGGAATGAGAAACGACAGAGAAAAAAGTAGTGAATCATGTGAAAATGATTTATTAGAGGCCAACATGCAAACATGAATTTTGCTGTAGTTTTAGTCTTTTTTCGCCTCAATATTTGTTGCTTTCTTTTTTAAATGTTCTTTTTCTCTATGCTGCTGAGTTTATCGCGTCACTTACAGGCGGTGAACGAGCAACAATTGACATGAAGAGGCAAGGCATGATTAAACAATTCCTATACTCTTTATTTTCTCATATTATGTATGACACAGAGTGAATTTTCAGTAGGAAAGAAATGAGCTTATTGTCCCAAATATGATACGGTGGTGCATGTCATGCTCAACAAACATAAACACAAACTCTCCTATCGCTTAGTTTTATATTTTATTTTTATTTATAAATACATTACCCCGTGTGCATGATGCCGATAATTGAGACATCTTTTGCTGTTATATTATAAACAATGTATATTATGTTTCTACCTTATAGATTGTTGCAAATGCAAAAAATGCTCTCATAAATACATGACTCGATATTGAGGTCCCCCGTTATAACATCAATTGCAATACATGTCCCTAACTCATCTCACTCCTCTCTATGTGAATTTCTCTATCCACAGTATAGTTTTTGTTATTTTTTAAAGCCATCCCGTGTGGCTGTTTGATAAATAAATGTGTAGTTATCCTGTATCACTACGCGTTGAATTATAGCTGTTGCTATTGTATTGTTTCAATGTGACTATCCCAATGGCGAGAGAGAAACGTGTAGATTTTTATGAAGCATCCATGCATCATTGTTTTTTCATTTTTCCATTTTTCAAAAACTCATTTTTTCAAATCGATATAAATAAATAAATAAATAAATATATTGTGTGTGTATAAGCAGCACCGAGCAACACAGGGAGAGCTCATAAATTTAATCTTTTATTGCTTCATATGAAATACTAGACATATTTAATAAATACTTGTACACTAGCTAGTTAACCTATCTCGTGTCTCACTCTATGTCTTCGATCGCTCTCTGTGTCTCTGCACAATATAAATATCGAATATTGTTAGAGACATAATTATAGAGCGACATATATGCATCACGCTAAATAATAATAAAATAAAGAAATAATAATGCATATTGTAGGCACATACAAATAATAATCGCTCAATAATGTTATATTTATTTATACTCTCCTTTTTAAAGTCAATTGAACAATTCACTTTATTGTGAATAGACACAACAGAATGAACAGAAATTTATTTGTGCATCTATAACATGTTGGCCATATTTTGTGCTACGAAGAGTTGGAAATCTTTGTAAAATTAGTGAATAAGTTCCTCATATGGTGCATTTTTTTCATTGATTTTTCAAATCTTAATCAAATTATGTCATTCAAACTAAGAAAAAAAAAATTTGTCCAAGCTAACATCAGACAAAACGACTAGACCTAGTTTATTTTGCATAAAATATCGCTAGAAGTTTATAAATAAATAAAAAATGAAAAATCGATTTGCAAAATAAAAGAGCAAATAAAATGCAGAGCACGCGGGTACTAACAGACATTTGATGCTGGAATTGGAGATGGTGTAGGAAAATTTATTTGAATTTGCAACTCATTTAATCTTTTAATAACTGTGTTATACGCCGCATGAGTTCCATTCTCCACCTAATTATATATACATGAAAATATTAAGTCATAAATTGGAGTGTTTACATGATAAATGAAAGCTTTAGGGTAAAACGTCTCTGCTCGTGAAATATGATTACATTGGAAAGTAAATTGAATAATTTCTTTACATGAAGCTATGAATACTAATTCATTTTCTGATCACCCCTTAAGGTCAGATTTCATATTTGCATGACAACAAATTGAAATAAAATCAACTGCATTCAACTTTATGTCTTTTTTGTAGTCTGCCATAATTTTTCTTGAGAAAACAAGCAGTGTCTTACATGTCAAGTATCGATTTTTATTAGATTTTCATGGGGCAATTCATTGTCATTTTATAATTCATAAAAATGCAAAACTGCAGTAAGATTAATAGGATTTATAGAGAAAACGAGCAAATAGGATCTATTTAAATAGAAGGAATGGAAAGTGTAGTAGAATTTAATTGATGATTTATGATAGATTTGAGTCTATATATTTATAAGTTTTAATAGTTTCCTGACTAGCTTTGGGGGTGTGAATACAAAAACTTTTAACTGAGATCAGACTATATTTTCTAAATCTCGAAGATGTTTTTCATTTAAGTTAATAAAATCTTAATTTTTCCAATTTACCATCTAAAAATATTCAATAAAAAATTTCAACCTTGCATAGGAAGTGATCAAAAAAATTGTCGTTATTTTATTGAACCTCATTCCAATAATTTTAGCGTAAAAAAATATTTGTTTAATTTTAACAAGCAATTTGCAGCACGATTATTAAAAATTTTATTGACACTTTAAGTTCAACGTATATAGTCAGTCGCCCACATAATGAGCTCATTTTTCAAGTTAAGCACTCCAATTTAAATAATACTTAAATATATGTTTACATTAATATAAATTTTATTGATGAGGAATCTCAAATTACAAACGCTTTATAAATATAACGACAAGTCTCGTGTTCGTTTTTTTATAAATGCACAAATTCGTTCTGTAATTTATTTATGTATTAAGAGGAATTACAACAATAACAAACATTGTCATTAATTTTCAGTCGTAGGTATGAGTCAAGCCCGAGTTCTGCATTTTATGATAGAAAGCTTTAAAAGATATTCTAACAAGAAGATTATCATAGTGACTCAAAAAACACCACAATCGCTTAATATCCAGCTCGGGACGATTATGAATTGAAACAAAAATTAATAAATTTTCATACATTCATCGCGACAAAATACAAACGTGTTAAGTCTCTTTCTTTTCCAGCACAACTTTACATGGCGCTCAGCATCTCTATCGTATACTCGTTGAGCGCCAAAAACAAATGACTTCAAATTTATTATTCAATAATTAAAGTGTTAGAAAATTTATTTATTTCTCTCACATTAAAAAAGTCGTTGTGGCTGTTAAGCTTCATAAATAGTGAGAAAAGTATACACAGCAAAGTCGTTTGATGCCATGCAGCGACAAAATAATTGCACGAGCATAAAATATATGTGAATATAATAAATTGATATAAAATTTTTACCTGTCCTAAAGCTCTAAGAATATAATTTTGGTAATTTTGATCTGCCTCACTGCCAATTTGTACGAGACAATTGAGACCCCCGAGGCCGACAAAGCCATGTACGAGGTCCTTATCTTCCTGGAAAATTTGCTTCAATGAAAACAGTGCACGGCGTAATTCTCGTCCTTCAGATGTTAACAGTTTCTCTGAAATGAGCAAAAAACATATAATTGAATATTAAAAAAATGAGAACAGAGCTTTTGTGAGATGATTTATTATTGCAAATGAATATAATTTCGCCAGCCTAGGCGCAAAAAATAAATACAAACACAAAAAAAATTACTTATTCAGCACACTCATAAATTCTCTGCTGCGGTAACAGCACTCGGTGGCGACGACCTAAACATTCGGTTTGAGGAAAGAAATGAACATTTTGTGTGAGAAAAAATCTGTTTCGTTGAGGCGATGCGCACATTGCATAATAATGAAATAAAGAATTTTTTTTGCTTTTCACAAATCTCGTTGATCAAACAGTTTATCTGTCACTATGTCACACATTTATTTGTGATGCTTTTCATTCCTTATAAGAGAGCTTAAATAAGCGTAAGTGATTTAGCTTCGTATCTTCGTATCTTTAATGCTCATTATTATTATTCTCGTATTTACCATGAAGATAAATCTGTTTTTATTAAGTGAAATCTGCTCAATATATTCAATATTTTGACGATTTAGAATTCAATGGATTTTGCAGACGATTGTTGGAGAATGGATGTTGTATAGAATATGTCATCTGTGCTATACTGATGACTAAGTGGTCACTTAAATTTATTCTAACCAATCTAATGCATACAATTTATATTCATATAATCAAACCCTCAATTGATTGCCAAAAAATTAAAATAGTCGAGCTTTCACACGACTCATTGCATTTTAATTTCATATTTAAAATTCAAATAAGCATCAAATCGCCCTCAGCATTTGTAATTTAAAACTGAAGTTTTGATTAATATTATGTCTTGACTTGAAGAAATTATTGTGTAACTTCTGCAGTCATAAAAAGTAAATTCATCATAAAAGTGTCTAAAATGCATAAATAGAGCAGCACACTCTAAAATTTCAATAATTCTCATTTCTATTCAAATTTTCATCATAATCATCATCGTTGATTCAAAAGTGATTTAGTTTGACTTAAGTCACTAGGTCTGAATAGTAATGGTAGTAATGATTATGAATCAATAAATAATAAATAATAAAGTAATAATTTCTTCATACATTTTAAGCACACTTCAGAGTGGCGCATGCATCAAAAAAATGTGTTCATATGGGCACGGAAAGCTCTCGAAATAAAGTCTTATGAATGGAAAGATGAAAAATGAATATTATTATTATTATTGAATGACTGATGTGAAAGCTAAATGAGCGAAATGTCAAAATTCATAAATTCATTGATATGTTATTTTTCTTACATTATTTCTACATAAATAATGATTACTCAAGCCTCCCGCAATGACTTGAAATCAAGAGGAAGAAACAAAAACACAGCAGCGAGGAGAAGGTGGATAAATAGAAGAAGAAGAAAAGTAAATGAAACGTGATGATATTGCTCGAAATTGCTTCTACACGCTCATGCATAAATTCGAATTGAATTCTCTCATACTAAATGTAAATAGAAGTAATCGCTCAGTTGCTCCATAGCAGTAGGTTAAGTCACATAGTTCAAATTGAAGTAGCAGTAACGGCAGCATAATATCCACTTGAGGTACATGAACTTTACATATCATGTGCAAAAATGAATTGATTCATGATCAGCACCAGTATACACAGCATGTTCGTGATCGAAGCTACTTTTTTCGTACTGTACGTTCATACCACATATTTTGATGTGTACACACAAAAACATCGCGTGCCCACTTTTATAATATTTTCTTCAAAATCGTCAATCAATACTCTCCTTGCGGTTTTTCTTGTCGAGTACATTGCACTTGGCCCCAACCGACCAAGCCCGTCGTTAGTAAGTCAGTTTAATTGATATTGATGATTAGTATTGATGTAAATTAACGGGCATTAGCTTAATTTCATGCTGAGTCTCGATGATCGCCATAAACATATCAAAAACGCATAATAAATTGTGAGCAGTTTTATTTTAAAAGAGCTTTATTGCATATGTCAGATTCAAATTCATTTCATGTCACGACTTTGTTTCTTTTCCATGTACTTCATGATTTTATTATTATTATTTTTCATTTTTATTTCGGCTACAAAACGCAATGAGCATTGAACTGAACGGAGAAGAATAAAATAAAAATGTGGTAATGCCGTAAATTGATATGCTAATCATCACTTTGTTATTCATTCATTCTTTTCTACACTCTTTATAATACGTATGTTAAGTAACTTTAACAATTTTTTCTTCTTTTCATTCCTGACTGTCTCTCTCTCTCTTTCTCATTTTTTGTGGACACGTTTGCACTTCTTTAAACATTGATTTATAAATGATATGTGGATACATGCAATGTATATACTTATTTATTCATATATATGAACTGATGATGAGTGCCTACTCTTACACACATGTTGCATAAATTTCCCATTACATTAAAATCAAGAGTTTGTTGGATCACTTTATAATGTGTATGTACTTATATTTATTTATGTGCCTCACTGACGGCTCAACTTTATGAAATCATAATTCATCAAAAAATATTTCATTTTGATGTTTTGGCATAAGCCGTAATATGATGTGAATATAAATATTCAGTCTCGTGGGATGATGATCAGAATCGTAACATGTTTGATGCTATGAATTTGTTATTATTTTGTTGCAAAATTTATTTTTGTGCTGAGCGTTGAAAGTTCAATCACTTTCTGATGTCTGTTTTTATTGGGCTTCAGCATTAACTGTAAGTCTGCATGCAACATTCTTGCAAGATTGGGAGGAGGTTTTCGGATTATTTGGTTGGATATGGATCTCAGTGTGATTTTGATTTAAGAATTATGTTTTCAGTCTTGCACACAGTAAAGCATGTGACATAAAGTGGGGGTTTCTTTTTAAAAATCCAAATAGCTGCTTTTTACAAATTAATATTAATTGATCTCTTCCGCTACAAAACATAGTAGCACCTATTTCTTTATCTACTTAGCTATCGCACTTATTTGTTTTATTTTTCATTCAATACAAAAAACAAAAAAAATTCCTAAGTATATCTTAAAAGAAGAACATCTTGTTTCTTTTAACGATTTTCAACCTCTTTCTTCTACTTAGTGTATTTATTAAGTGAAAACATAAAAACGCTATAAATTATAAAATAATTAAAAAATAATAAAATGATTGATTTACAAAAGCAGTTACTTTGTTGGTTATTTTCATTGTGCTTAAAAAAGCTTTTTTTTTTCATCGCAAATTTTTCTTGCTTCACAGTTTAATCATTATTTGTGTGAAACTCAATGTTTTGTTGAGAATTTTTTATAGATTTTATTTTTCAGGGGGTTTGCTAAAATTTTGGTTCTACTCAACCTCTGAATTTTGAATGAGCTTGAACGATTTATTTAATGCTTCTAAGCTTCATATCTAATAATCACACCTATATCTGTGCTAGTTCCCATTCCCTGCAAAATTTTATATCTCTTTCAATATTGTTAACCCAAAAACAAAAAATCCTATAGCTTTATTCAATCCAGCAATGAACAATTCTAGTCAATTGATTATTATAAAGCGCAAGCAATTAACGGTTTAATAAATTGATTTAGTAACAAGACTTAGAAGGTATGTATTTATAGTTAACAAGAACAAGAGAGGCGGCTTACACAAATCCCATGAAAGGAATTATGAGTTTTGTTATTTTACAATCTATCTTATATGCTTTAATGTCTTCCTACAAATACACACAATTCTTGTCAGATTTTATATTTCCATAAAGAAATGGAATTTTTGCGAATTTATGCGAATTGAGAAAAAGTTTTGTATTGAGTCATTTTACAAAACAAGAATGTAATTGTTAATAAATGATTAATATTAAGTCATAAATTCTCGGTCATCAAGTACGTTGTAAGAAAAAAAAAACAATTAAACAAAATTTATAGAACATGTTCCAACAGTATCAATAGCTGACTATTGTGTATCTTTTTGTGAACGAAACATCGTTCTTAAATAATTAGAAGTGCTTAATGAATGGGTTGTTTGAAATGTATTAATAGAAAAAAAAGACAACAGCATAGAAATATATTACAACAGGAGAGTAGCACAGCAGCAGTAGCAGCAAAAAAAGTTGGAAAATTTATTGTTCCATTAGAAAACCATTGCAATTTTTTAAAACTGTTGTTTTTGTGCCTCTTCAACTTGTAGATCGATAAAAGTCATCATTATCATCATGAAGCAACCGTTTGCTTGAAACTTTTTTTTATATTCGATGCTTAAAACATGATGCTATTAAGCTACTGTAATAGATAGTAAAATGGTTTAGAGACATTGCATCACATCTGCATCAAATGACAACCAATAAACTTCAAAAAAAAGCTTCTTCTTTTTTGCACATCGACAATTCTAACGCCGTTGATTGTTATTTGCCTCATTTTACATTCCCATCTACAAATCTTAATTTATTTTCTCTTTTTTTTATTTCATTCACTCATTCCAATTAAAATTGCATTATGATAATTAATTTTGAAACGACGATAGAAGGCGCATATAACGAACGAGACGGGAATTGCATGAGAATTTTTTTTTGCAATCACACAAAACTTTTTTATTCTTTTTCTTGTCTTTCTTATGCTGCTTTGTAGTTTTACTGCTTTTCTGTTTGATTCTCATCGACAATCAATAATTGAATATTTGCAAAATACTTTTTTTCTGTCTGCTGGATGCACACGAATGGATGAAGTTCTTTTGTTGTGAGATACAGACTATGAGATTTATTCAGAATAGAAATGTTGAGGATGGTACCTTATTCTAAAATTTATATTTTATTGACTATTTGCCACATAATAGAAAGGTTCACATTAAAGCTTATCAGATTTGCCAAACAATTACACAATAAAATTAATTAATGACCCAAATACCCCATAAAAATTTATCTTGAGTCTATAATTTTACATTCCAAAAAATTCTAAATTAGCAACTCAAGTAAATCTCATTCCAACAGAAACTTTTAAAAACAAATCTCACATTTGGAATCATCCCAATAATCACATCCGACTATAAAACGTAAATCTTTCTTCTTCTAAAATTAACTTTATCTCATAATTTAATTAATTATATCTGGAAGCTCTCATAAATTTATTCTACCCATTGGGATATTGATACTTAATGAAGCAATTCGTTTGTGCCCACTTGAATGAGCACCGGAAGAAACGAGGAAGAAAATCTCATCGTTTAGTTTCATCGTCTCTTCTTCATTTCTTGTATGCTTTTACCTTTATTCATGCTGACTTTTTTATCGACATGAAAATTGTTTTGTATGTTAAAATGAAAGAATGAAACTTGATATCTATAAACAAACTACAATGAATTGCGATAATTTAATTTAAAATAATAAAATAAAATTTAATCTCATCCCATTAAATGGTGCAAAAGAGATGAATGAATGAGTTATTCGATACCGATAGAGGAGCGAGAAATATGTATTTTAAAAACATAAAGAACAATAGATACTTTAAGTATGAGTTTGATAGCCCAAAAAATAACTATTGCGACCCGAGAACAACAAACAAAACAAAAGGCAGAAGAAGCAGCAAAAAAAATAAATTTCCCACAAAATGCACAAAAATAAATAACAACAAAAAAATGTACATTGAAATTGCATTAAAAATTGCAAACGTTAATTGAAAAACGATAAGCATTGAAAACTTGTCTGCGGTTTTTCAATTGCGCAATATTCGCATCGTAAAAAAGTTTTTTTTTTAATTAGTCGATGACGATAATGTAAAAATAAACCCGAGCTAGTAAGATGTGATGTGATGTTAAAGACAGAGTATCGTCTTAAAAATTATATTGAGTCTAAAACCTACCCTAGTTCCCAATTCAAATATCAATACTGGTCGGAAAAAAACAGTGTGAGCTTCACAGTTGACTGTATCCGGTCACAGGAATGTCATTCTTAATTAAATCAAGTTATCTGCCTTTCATCACTCATTTACTGCTCGGTTTTACAACCAACAACAACAATAGCTTGAGTAAAAAACAATTAGGCAAGGAAAAAAGGGCATTGTGAGTTTGTTGTTTGTTTATTCACCGCACTGTCCAGTCCTTAAAGTCATTAACCCCATTCACTTCAAACATTGTTATTAATTTTTTTCTTCTGTTACTTTTTATGTTAGCTGTTCCTACACACAAATCATTTTGACAGAGAATCTGCTTAAACAACATAAATTTAGTGCTCCTTGAAAGCCTTTTTAGACATTTCATATTTTTTTGTATATCCATATGGTATGAGAGAAAGAAGCAACTGAAAGAACTGAGGATTTATGGGCTATTTGTATCTTAAGAAAGGTACCAAAGTACAATAAGAAAACAAATATTTCAAAATTTATTCCGTAATGGATGGTTGGATGAGAAAGGAATTGTTTGACCGCATCCTTCCATTAAAAAATAATGTAACATCAAGCCTCAGATTTCTACAAAACACAAAAATACGTTTATAAGAGGCTGCATAAGGAAGTTTTTAATATTTTTTCTCATAAGTACTACAAAATAACGCGGCTATAGATCTTCTCACACCATACTGACTAACTTTCCATCCAAATCATCATCAGCATCATATCGCCACATTAAACGGGATGCATATTGTTATTTCTTTTTGCTTTTCTTATACTACATTTTTTGGTACAAAAAAAAACTGAAACAAGAGCGCTTCGCGTGGCATAATGATGGTAATCAATTATGTAGTTACACGCTTTAACCCCGCCAGTATATTATTCATTTCACAAATTAGTCTCATTTAATTATTAAAAGGCATATCTTCTGCTCTTTGCTCCTCTGATTTTTACATTCTGTGTTTTTTTTTTTTTATTTCATGCTTCTCATTCACATTAGTGGGAAAAAAAACAAGAAACGAAAGATAAAGAAGCAGGATAGGAAAGGATTGTCAGGTTCTCGAAAGTTTAAATTTGCTTTTGTCCTGTTCTATAACTCTACAAGTCATTATTAATTATAATTTCAAGGTTTTTATTCCTTGATACATATGTTCAAAACTGTATAAAAAATAATTTCTAATTGAAAAGAAAGTTAAAAGAGCTTCAAAATTGAAAGTCCAAGAGAAAAGTTCTTCCTTCTTTCCAGCTTTAAAGCAGATAGCGTGATTTTTAAATTTTTTCTCATGTCTTTAGAAATTCTTATTTTAATATTTTATTTTAATTATCTCACTACTAAAGATGAAATAACCTGCTGGTTTTACTCTTGTTCATCTACTGTTTTCGTAGTCTCGTAAGGATCACGAAACGAGGAAGGAAAAAATTATTTTTTTTTTTCTGTTCATTCCATTTCGCAACAAAAAAGTATGAGGTAATGTGTGCGAGCTATGTTTGATAATACTTTCATGAATGTGCACTGTTGCTCTCCATCGTTGTCGTCATCCCTTTTGTGCTATGAATAACAACAAAAATTGGCTTTTTAAAAATTCCTGAAATGATTTTTGCAAATGGAATTTGAATTGAAAATACGAATTTTTTGTCGTTTTGGAACATGCAGCATTGGAACCATAAAGCAATTTTGCAGTCATTTTGAATGCAATGTCTGCCTCAATACTGATAACAGTTAGTCTCACTCCATGTTCTTTTTTCTTACTTTTTTTTTTGTTTCCATAAGCGACAAAAATTCTTCCCGCTGCATAAAAAATTGAATTTTGTAATAGCAAACAACGAGAACGACGACACAGCATCAGAGAGAGCGCAAAAACCACAAAAATCAGCTAAACAATTTTGCGCATAATATAAAGTGAGGTTTTTTTTCCTGTATGGTGTTCAACAAAAAAATTTCGTCTTAATGCACAGGCACAGGACCAAAAGCAGAGACTTTGTTGCGAAAGAATTTATGTTCATTTGCAAATAAAATCATAAAAACCACGAAAAGCATTTAAGCACATTATGGTCATCTGGGATCGATTTCCTTTATGCTGTATTTTTCGTAGAAGATGCGCTCTTCAAAGAAATACACATACAGTCGAAATAAAAGAAGAAGAAAAAATAAATTAAATGTTTATTATGTGCGAGTTAAAATGGTTTTTGTTGTGGAAAACACAAAAGATATGTGTTCGCAATAAACAACTTTCAAATGCCTCACTTGCAGTTTCTTTTTGTTCCTCATTTTTTTTTTCATTTTACTTCTTTATAAATTTTGTGCTGCGTTTTATGAAATTATATCTGATGACCAGGTGGGATTTTTTTGGGGAATTATAAGACTTAAAAAATTTTCTCAGTAGAGTTTTCCATAAACTAAGAGAATGAGTCACTAAAGCATTAAATTCATCAAAACTGACCTAAATCCTTAAAAGGTCTTCCAAGTCTCCCCTCAGCTAATCTATCTTCAAACATTCAATACACCTTGGCACAATTGACTTCCTCAATTTGTTACTTCAAAACGTGCACTCATAAAAATCATAAATCAAATCTGAATTCAATTTTCCAATAAATTTCACTTCATCCATATTTCATGGCATGCACTAATTTCTCATTCTCACGTTGTCCCGAAAAAAAAGAATGTAATAAGTGAAAAAATATTTTTCCCCACCAGCATAAACTACGCATTTCATTTTCTTCTTTCTCTCGCTCAGTTGTATATGAAATATTTTTCTTCGAAAATTTAATTTGATTTATTAGTGATACTTGTGATGATATCCCATTCGACTAACAAACTTGCATTTTTCATATATTTTATGTCTCATTTGTGAAGCAGGCAAACAAATAAGTAAGTAAGTAAGTGAGAGAGAATCAACAATGATGTATATGAAGAAGCTGGATAGCATAAATATGCTGAATAAGTAGTATTAAAAAAGGTAAAACAAAGAGAAAAGATTTCATTTGATGAAGAATGAAGGAATGTTGAATGGAATGTATTGGCAAAAATTAAGTTAAAGCGGAACTCTATTTGTATTTCTCTTGTTCAGATTTATTTGCTTTTTGCTTTATTATATCGGCATGTTTAGAATTGTTAAAGCTTCACAATTTTCTTCCTAAATTATGGAATGAAGCGATAGAGGGGACATAGAAATGCACACTTAGCACAAAAAACGGCACATGTGAAACAAAATGATGCCATAAAGAAGAACATCATTGAAATCTGTGCTGTTGCGTTTTTGCGGACTCTAGACCAGCTGATGTCCGTTAAATGGTTTAGTCATAAAAAGCCTTTAATGTCTTTTTACGTGAACTTTTCTTTTCTCTTTTGTTTTTATTTCTCCATTTGTACGAAATGAATATTTATTGGAAAAGATATAGAGAAAGATTTGATAAGGAACAAAAAGAGCTGTTGAGACATGAAGAGAAGATTTTTTTTATTCCGTTCTGTACTTATTGTCAAACACAAAAATGCACTTAATTGGCAATCTTTAAATGAAGGAAAGTTGAAATGGATTTTTTTTTGAAGACTTTAAACGTTCCTAGGAGTGATTTTGTCAGAATGTGTGAGCTTTAATAGATGGATTTTAATCCTATGTAGGGAATGGAGGTTTAAATACTGCTGTGCTAGTCCTGTTATAAAAAAAATTGAAATTTTTTCCAAGACGCTTCAAAACTCATCTAAGGGTCAATTTTTACACTCAGCATAGTACAAGGAATAGAAACTGATTATCATCATGAACATTTTTCCTTCCAGTTTTATTTATGAACGTCAGCTCCTTGGCAGCAGTAGCAAAATATTGAGAAATAAAAAATTCTTTCCTTCTTTAAAATTTTACGGAAATAAAAGTTGAATGTCACGATTATCATACCTCCTGTTCATTCTGTCTCTTTAAGTAAGAAGTTTCGACCAAGATAGCAAGTTGTGCTTTTCATTTCTTTGTTTATTCATTAGAACATAAAGTTCTCATTCTACCTCTATTGGCATTATTTTTATTTCTTAAAGAAAAAAGAACATTTTGCTCATGTTTGGTCATTTAATTTCAATTTTAGATATATTCATGATACAATCATGCACAATTCTGATTGTAATTCTTTTCGTCACGTGAGAATCAAAGTACGAGGAAGTACGAGAGGGACTAGCTTGCATGAAATATTCAATTTTAGAGGTTGACAATAAGGAAATTGGGTAATCATGCCTGCATAGCAAAAACATTTAATTTTCGAAAATCTGGGCTTAGGACTGTGAATAAATGCAATAAAAATGAGGAAATGAACTAAAATTCTATCCACACAGCATCATTGACTGCCAGCAGAATAATTTGTTAAGCAAATAAAGAAATAAAATTTCCATCATAACTACACGAAATACAAAAAAAAATAATTCCTAATAAAGAAATAAAAACGTAGTAAAAAATGTTTATCTCACGGAATTCTGTGCTTAACAGCAATTTTTGAAGCATAAAAAAAGAGAGAAAGAAATATTTCTACAGACATTTATTTACATTCAGTCATTCATTCATAGAAGATTTTTGCTCGTGAAAATTGTTTATGGTCACGGATGGAGAATGAATTGGCCCTTATTTTTAAAGCTTTATGTGCAACAACAACAGCTGGTTGAGAAAGACTTCATCATAAGACGTAAAGCGCAATTCAGATAATTATATAAATTTTACAGTAAAGTTTGTGCCAAAAATCCACAAATTGAGAAAATTAGAACACAATTGACACATTAAATAACAGACATTGATTTTCCATTTCATTTATATTCAGCTTCGCTTCAAAAGATTTCATCTCAATGGGATTACAAAAATCAATAATTTCATATTGAGAATTCGCAAAGCCTTGAAAACTTATCGAAAATTGCCCGAACTTGAACTGACCTAAAAATTCTTCTTTTATATATGCTGTAACCTTAAGTTCAAATACATAAAACCACAAGGTAAAAGAATATGAACAAAGTTGCCAAGTGATATCCTTGAGGGAATATTCTAATTGCTGTCCTTCATACTTGAGAACTTTATTAGATTTTATCCATAGAAATTGACATTTATTGGCATCAGATAAAAGCTTTTTGAAATGTGGTTGAAATTGTGCTTGGGGATGAAAGCATTTGTACAAAATGTCATCTTGAATATGTAGAATCTAGCAAGCAATTAAAGCTGACATTGATGTACATATGACCACCATACAAATTTACATTTTCAATAAATATCAGTCAGCAAGTCATAGTGCAGTCTTATTAACATCACAGTTACATTACTTTAGTCATCAAAAAGGCCCGCTCAAACGGGAGAAAAATGATTCTTTTACAAGACGATTTGTACACATAGCTTTTCGGCAAAAAAGTGTACATAGAAGAGAGGCATTTACCATGAATAAGTAGAATTGTATTTGTAACATAATTTTTTCCCTCTTTTCATGCTCGAGCGCAAGAACATGCAAATAATTTTTTTTTTCATCTGTTATTGCCATATCGCCTTACAATGAGAATGTATAGTGAAAAAAATTACATAGAATAAAAAATGTAATGAATGGAATGAAATTGTTATGATTATTTATATTTCCTAGTCATAAGACATCGACAGTGAGAGACCATCGGCTCAAGGAGAAATAGCGAAAAAGATGAATCTTGTTATTTTCGAATTATTTGAATAATTTTCAACCCATAAAATGTTACGGTTATTTTAGTTATTTCTGAAACAAATTGTGCTCTATATTATAGCATAAGCATCATCATCTATGACAAATCATTTTGATGTTTAAGCCGACCGCACTTTTGTACGACAACACTACGGATGGAATGACATGAACATTTTCAATTTTACCCTTTATGTCTTTCGTCTCGATCTTATAACTGTTATTTAATAAATCGTAAGAAATAACATGTATCAACATGACCTCGACAAGGTATGTCAGCTATTAACATTATTTTGATTCAATAGATGAAATTGCTATCAATTTAACTATACAATTATGTCGTTATGATGAATATAGAAACAAATTTTATACATTTGTGGCTCGTGACATGACAGAAAGAGTGTAAGTAGTGGATGGAATTGATTTGTTTCACTCGTTTATGTCGTATTTTATCAGTAACTTTTCGTCAACAAAAAGCTTAAACGAGCATTTCAATTAAGTCAATTCATATGAGCTGTCAACTTGAAATAAGATTTCTGGAAATGCTAAATTGTTTCAATTTTCTTGCTGAACTAAATTTCAATTTTAATGCTAATAAAATCTACAACAAAATTATGTTAAAAAATAAATTGAAATGATTTCGGCACAAGATAAAGAATCAAGGATTGGTAGCCAAATGAATATATAAAATTTCTTTATATTTCCATATTTACATACCATAAACAAATTTAATTAAAATTTAATATTACATTTATTTGCAAGTTAAGCGATATCTCTTCTTAATCTCTACATATTTTGATATCAATTTATGGTGTTTAACGATGTTTACGACGGAGTGTTGGACTATAAAAAAGTTTAATAATTGAATGCATTGACAATTGACAGCTGATATTAAAAGGGAATAAAATTTGCAATTTAATGAAGGTCAAATAAGTTTTTACTGGAAAATAAAATAATGCTAGGAAACAGCCAGAAAGCTATGATCCAAAACATGATTGATCCACTGATTCATCAATCAAAAAAAAATTATTTAAAATCAACATAATTCAATTTAATCCAAGGTGCAATATTTTAACAGTTATACGTTCTAATATATGCAGCTTTATGGCACTCATAATTCTACTGACCAGCTGTTAAGTTTGACACCATTTTAGAACGGAAAAATCATAAATGATTTCATATATTCATGTAAATTTACCCATTCTGGTCATAGATTTCATACATTCGGTGCCTTAGAAATTATGCCAATAATCGACAACAGACTTTTATGTCGAGACACTAGCACTACGTACTCAGACGCCAATAACTTATGCCAACAATCGAACTTTGAGTTACTCAATTCTTTGATTTCAATTCATTCGGGATCTAATTAAATTCTTAATAAATTTAAATTTTTTCAGTCTAATCGCCACTCCTCAATCTGCTTAATATATTTTCGAGAAAAAAAAACTGTATTGAAATCAATTTATGGTGATTGAAGTAACAGCTGAAATGTCTGTTATAAGCTTCTGTTGTCAAAATGACTTCTATCTTTCTATTTATCAATATAAGTATCTACATATGTATATGTACTTATAAAAGCATAGATTTCATTGTTTCAATGAATTTTTCAAACTATTTTATGAGAAAGACACTAATAGACGATGGAGAGAATGGAGGGAACTGAGAATTGAAATTGAATTAAATATTACATTTCATTTCAATTTATTGCATGCTGATTATAATTGAAATCGTTTAAGTTGTTCTAGCAAATGATAATGGAAAAGAAAAACTTTTCTCAATTTATTAATTAAATTCAATTTTGCATCCACTGTAGCTGATTTAAGAGGAAGAGAATTTCTTCATTCATTCATTTAGTTCCATGTTGAGATAAAGAACAGAATAACATAATCATAATTTTTATTATTTTTTAAATTCATTCTTTTTTGCACAGAGCAATGGATGTATCGGGAACGAGTGAAAAAAAATAATAATTAAAATGCTATCGCAATTTTATTTCGATGTTCTCGTCATCAATTACATCGCTAAATGAACAGCTTTAAAAAGGCTTCTGTTGAATTTGTTGCTTGGCTCTCCCCCTTTTTTAATTGCTAAATATATTTAACTGGAAAATTTATTTCATTTGAATCAACATTAACATCATCATCGTGGTCGTCATATACACTTTTCGTATTCGTGAATTTATCTGAACTGCTAATCGAAGGAAGAAAACGGCACATAAAAATCACTTCATAAAATCTCATAAATTTATGGCCGATTACAGAACACATATTATCTGCCCCTTTAGTCACTTTTACGCCAATTAAAAGAACGTCTGTTTCTTGTCTTATTTAATGCGTTTGATAACTTTTTTGATTCTTTTATGGCAATGAAACAGAGTAGGAGGGAAGTTTTAAGTTGTTGTTTGGAAAATTCCTACTTTTGCCTCTTGTAAAGGCTTAATATTTAGGAACTTTTTAGTTTTAAATTAAAAACTCATCAAACAAGGCAACCAAATCATCACATCTTCTTGAAGGAAACGAAACAACTCTTCAGAATGTCTTTTTTTAAAATACGATAGCACCTTCTATGCTTGGAAGGATGGAACTAATAAATTGAAAAATTCTCTTTTAAGTGGCAATCAATAATATTTCTTCATTATCATTATGAATTCCATCGTTACTAATTTTATGCACAGATTCCATTAAGGATCATCATTTTATGTGGTCACGGTAAGTGAAGAAATTAATATGCAATCAGTTCCTTCATTATTTTCATTGATTGAAAATTGAATTTGATTAAAGGTTCATAAAATATAAAAATTGAAAAGTCCTTGGATTGCCACCGCAGTTTCTGTCTCTAGAAATGTAGTGTGTAGTTTTATCTCATCATACAATCATAATTTATTGTTATTATCACAAAACCATAATTGATACGTCATAAATTGAGGTATTATTATGATCATCATCAATATCATTTCCATCCACTAGTCAGACATGTGTGAAGAAAAAAGTGTCGAATAGATTTATTATTATTGTAGATATCATGAAAAAATGTGAATTGAGAGGAAGAAGATATAAAAAGTTCCAACAGTTCAATCTTTGCTTCATTATCATTCCTGAACGTTTTTTCAATGAGAACAATAAGCAAGAATGAGGATGAAAAAAAGCTGATTAAGGCACACATATAAATATGAAAATTCTCGCTTTTTGCTGTTATTAAGTATTATTATGATTGTGTGAAACATAAAACGAGTCAGATAAAGGAAATGAAAGAAGAATAAAAGTCGAGAAAATTTGCAAAAAGATTTTAATTTAGGTTAACTAAGGATGAGTTCATTTTATGCTTCAATCATCATCGTTCCATGAGAATTTTCATTAAAATAAATTTTTATGGAGTTAAAAGAAATGAATGAATGAAGCTATAATGCATTTACAAGAATATATATCGTGATATGTAAATTTTCATCATGAAATTCAATTTTGGAAGTGAATATTTTAAGATATTTTGAAAGTTTTGCATATTTGTGGATTTAAATATTTGTATGATGAGTTAATATGCGATGGGTTTAGATATGTTCCATCGACCTTCCACATACCTCAAAAATTACAATTAAGAAATCAAAGTTTTAATCCCATACCGAGATTGCTTTAAAAATAATACCCAATAAAATTTTTTGCATGCCGCAAAAAAAAATTCTCAACACCATCAAGGTGTTCTAAATCCGTCTATAGACCCAAATGGTATCCAATTGGGCTGCATAATCGCTTTAAAAATTTTGTACTTCTTGGAAAATCTTTTAAAGATCTTCTGATTCATCATCAATATGTTCCATCAGCATTATCCCATAACCCACAAAAACAGCAACATAAAGACATGAGAAATCTCACTCCCAATCTACTTCAATATCCATCAAACAAAATTGATGTGAAATATATTTTCGGGATAAAAAGAAGTAAATGACCTACATTCATAAATGAAAAGAGCCAAAAGTTCAGTATTCATTAACTCCAGAAAAGAATCTTTACGGTGATTGCATTAACTTTTTTGAGGCATCCTTTTGAAATTTCTTTTCAAAGAGGTGCTTGGACTATAATTATGAAAAAAAAAAATTCTTCATCGCTTTAAAACCAACAAACAATCAGCAAGAGATGAAGAAAATCTCATTAAAAATTAAATGAATACAGTGTTTTAATGAAAAGGTTCTCACACGATTTAATTGAGAACACACATAGGTATGAATTATAAGCTCATAAGTGTAATGATTATATAATTAAAGGAGGCAGCAAATGGCTATGCAAATGCAAACCGATTCCAACTATTTATTAACTTTATTATTGACTTAAGGTTAAGCAATGAAGATGTAGCACTAAGCATTAAACAACATCAAGAGATTCCCTAATTTTCGCACACTGTTTATTCAGCAATCAGTAATCAAATAAATTGCAGACTAAACAGAAAAAAAAAACAGAAGAGAAAAAAATGCTCCATTAACCTTAACGATTCAAGGTTACATTTTCATCTGCTCTGCTCACTTACTTTACGTCGTGCTGACTTCATTCTTTTTTTTCTACTGGAACTTGTGCAAAGTGCAAAAAACTACAATTGATTGAAATTAAAGCATAAAAGAGAAGGAAAGAAAAATATATATTCCTTTTTATTCGCTGATGAAAGCACTTTATTTTTCAGACAAAACAGCAATATGAATTGGAAGTGTGTATAAGAAGAAGGTTTGGTAAGAAAACCTGATATTTTTGGCTTCTCTCACTTTTTATGACTCTTTCGTGTATTTTTGTGCGTTCGGTCGATAAAGTTTTGTTAAGAAATTATAATCAAAAGTAATAAATTTTTGGTTTTAAGGCGCTTTTTTGTGGCTATGCTACATCCCTTGTCATTATCTATAGATTTGGTTTGATATTAAATGCTAGTAAAGTATTAGCACACGTTTACAAACCGTTCAAAAACTCTAATTTATCAACAAAAAAACTCGATCATTCAAATGAAATATCCCGCACATCCCCAAAAATGCCCTCAAGACAAAGTGCATCAATAATACAAAACCATCATTTCCTTAAAAAATTGCACATAAAAATAATTTTTTTCATTCAATGTGGAGAGCAAAAAAGAGCAAGCAATAAAATGATGAACGACATAAAAATATTCTTTTTTTTTGTTTCAATGCCCACTGAATAATTTCATATCGCACTCGTAAAAAATTCTTTTTATGCTTAACAAAAGAAAGAGATGAAAAAAATAACAAAAAACAGTAAAATAATTTAAAATGAGAGAGATTTTTGGATGAAGAAAGAAAAAAATTCCTGAAAACAATTGAACCATATTTTATAGGATTTTCTGCTCTTTTGAAGCGCATGAAGGCACAAGTTACAAAATGTAAAACAATAAACGAGGAGAAAAAAATTATAAACAGTAAAAAAGAATTTTGGAGCATGAAAATGAATGTTATCGGCAGTAAGCAATGGAGTAAATTGATTCATAAAGTTCTTAATTAAAGTGTAGATTTTGCAACAGCATTCATCTTCCTTTAATTCATGCCCAGTGGCTAAATTATTGTATTGATTTATTCCGACAGTTGTGCAGTCACTGCCTGAAGCTTATCCTAGATCTTGATGAAATTTATGTGTCTTTATAATGTCTGAATTTCTGACCCAGAACACTTTCATTACTCTAGAGTCAAACAGCAGCAAAAAAATTATATCGCAATTGTAGCAGCTCCAAAAAAATGTGAATATAAAATTCAGCTTTAATATTTCCTATCGCATGCTTATTCTGAATAAAATTATCTTTTATGTAGAGTCACAAATAGCACATTACAGAGAACTGAAATTTTATTTTAACAATGATACGCAAGCTTAGTAATTAATTATTCCCATGAAAATAAGAAGAAGAAATTATTTGATTTGAAGCTTGGAGATTATGCGATGTCAGACATACATACATGCAGACTTTATAAATTAATTCAAATTACTTCTTTCAACAATATTGAGGGTGTATATACTTATGATGGAAACATGTAAAATTACATACTTCACAAGCTAATATTTCTTATTTTTTTGAAAAATTTTATATCCTAATTTAGAACATTGATTTCTAATTTTAAGTACTAGTGAAAAAAATGAGCATTTTTATGAATTAACCAAACGATCCCCAAAATTGATGGATGAGAGAGGGAGGATGTTTCACGCTTGCCAAAATAAAAAGCAATAACACAAAAGCAGCAGCATCAAGAGTTTATGTTTTTATTAATTTCATTTCAACTCAATTAAAAATCTCTTTTTGCTACAGAAATTTTACAATTAAGAAAGAAAAAAATTTCTCTTCATAAAGAGGAGAATAAATGAAGACAGTGAAATGTAAAAAAAAATTAATTGGACATGAATTCAAATTCAAAAAAGAAATAAAAATCATTTCCGAAAATAATACAAGAAGAAGAAAATGAGAGTTGAGTCAGCAACTAGCCAATTTATCATTAATAGACTTCTTCTTTTATGTAAGCAGCATCAGCGGCAACAATAATATATGTAAAGAGGAAAAACAGATCATTAAAAATGAACTGTAATGTACCATATTGTAATAGTTCACCAATTTTCTATTTTACATATTGTTTGTACTCTATCATTTAGCAATTCCATGCTCAATTTTTCCCTAACATTACTCTGCTCAGAATAAAGACTAGACAATAATCATATGAGATATATGTAGTGCAGTTCATATGTGTAGTCTCACATATTAGGGCCAATTTGGAGTAAAATCACATAAAAGAACCGAATAACATGCATTATTTAACACAGTATAATTGATTGTTCAAATAGAACAAAAGCGACAGATGAAATGAATTTGTTTGGAAGCAGCGCGACTTTTCCGTTAAGATTTGTTTTTTTACTATAACTAAATCCGAATGGGTACATTTCATTTGTGACGAAGCTTATTAGCCCCAACTGCTCAGATGACATTTAAATCATCTCATTTAATTTTTTCATACTTTCATAATTTCACAAAAAAGTTCAAGAGATCTCAAAAAGTAATTAAAACTTGAAGCCCCAAAAATTAAAGCTCTGAATATTCTGCATAAATTTTCAGCCACATGAGCATTTTAATTGGATTTTCTTCTAGTTTTGCAAAAAGTCTCACTGGGCTCTAGAAAATAAAATTCGAGCAACAACGAGAAGAAAAATCAAAGAAATGAATTAGCGAATATAAAGAGTAGCATTAAGTGGATTTAATGACTTACTTCTTTTCATACCATTGTTTATTTCTTTGTTTTCTATTTCATTCAACACCGTCTCGACAGTTGACACAAATCTTTAAATACGTGCAGCACTATGGAACCGCGAATTGATTGCAAATTCTCATCATCACCTCTCTTACAGACAAAACCGCAAATATATAAATAAATACAGATCTAAGCTATCAAAGCTCTCAATCTCATTCCAATTGCATTGTATATCGCTGCCGACACACTACACCGGTGTGTATGACTTGACAATCGATAGACTTAATAAATGGCTTTTTGTTATGCACGTACAATTGTTGTGCACAAATCATTTGGTAGATAAAAAAAAAAGGAAAGATGAAATGAGGAAATTTATCGCAATGAAATGCTTCATCTCACAGTTATTTATCAATAAACACCACAAAACTAACATAAATCATCACACACAGAATACAGAATATAGATGGAGAAATAGTGAAAGAAGACAATCAGCGGTTCACAAAATGACATTGAGAAAGTGCAATTTTCGATCTTCTCCGTAATTTGTCTTTCATCTATATGTCTTATTCCCTTTATTAACTATATTTGTACTTTTCGCTTGTGATTGATTTGGCCTAAATTCTCATACCTGCTTATTTACCTATAATAATATTTCTATTTTCTGTTTTTGTTTTCTCATTGTGCCCAGTTGATGAATGAATTTTGTAAATGCTTTTTTTGGATGATGCTATGAGTTATCTTTGAATGTCTTTACTTCCTTAGCCTTTTGTTACTTCTATCCAACTCCCTCCATGTCTGAAAGACCTCTTACAAATTTACAAAACTCACAAGTGGATAATTGAAGGTACTTCTGAGTCTTAAACCTCATGACAATGATCATCAACTTTATCCAACGATACTGTAGCAATTTCAACCATGAAACCTCAGTATCACATCCCATAAAGTAAATTTCTAACTGGGCAGCATAACAAATAAACAATTTTCCATTTATCCCGCATATTCAAAATCAATAGTTGAGATGGCTGCAATCTCTAATGCTAGAGACATTTTCGATTTGCTCTTTTGCCTATGAGTTTATTTTTAAAATAAAAAACCACAAATAGTAAAAACTAGATACAATTGCATAGACCATTAAAGTGCGAAACAATTGGATGGTGAATGAGAAAAAAATACTACAAATTGGGAGAAAACTTCATGCATTGATTTTAGCTTAATCGGAAATGAATGAAATATAGAAAAAAATTCAAATAAATCACGAATTTTTGAGTTTGAAAATAGGAACAAAATTCCAAAAACTTCTATCGTGCGCTTCATTTGCTTGTGTCTATTTTTTCCACTTTTCTCTTCAATTCAAATTCAATGGACTCTATGAACTGCTAAGTTTTGCATTCATTCTGTGAAGCATAGAAAAAATTAAATTCTAATTCAATTTTCTATTCAATTCACTTTATGTACTGTACATTTAGTGAAGAAGAGGAAGTTATATTTATGGATGCCAAATTTGCTTTCGGATGTAAATGAATTTGAGCAAATTGAATCAAAACATCCCATTTATATTAATAAAGGATTCTGTCAATAATAATCAAAATACTCAATATTGAAATTACTGTGTAAGTTCGATTCTAATTAAAACTTTCAAGTTGTATTACTTCTCCTGTTGTTTTAATTTACAAAAAGGTTGAAGCAAAGAGAATTTTGTGCCGGAAACTAGAGGTCATAGCCTCAATAGGTCATTTCTTATTTTCTTTTAATGCAATACATATTCAAGAGAATAAACCATTTCATTTGAAATTTAATAACTTTTTCTGTACTATTCACATTCTCTAAATAAATATGGAATGAATAAGATTTTTTTTACTTTTAAATATATTCATTTGAAAAGCCAATGAAGCACAAACACGATTTGCACATCAAGCTTCTTTTTGATGAAATTCTTCTTTGGTATTCTATTCCAATCTTTATTTTATTTAAGCGCTGTTGAATCTTGCTGAATATATATTTTCAATATGAATATCTATGGAATTATAATGTAAGGTAGTAAAAAATTTATTCATTATTCTAGATTATAATTGATGGTGCTATAAACCTTATAGGCATGTTAACTTACATACATACATATTTAAAGTAGCGGTGCGATAATCGTGTTAAACACATTTTAAAACTAAATTGTCGATAATCTCCGCATAATTTCTTCATCATCATTCAGTCTTTCTTATTTATTTTCAAGCTTAAGCTTTATGCTTTAAGAAGTAGAAGAGGAGATGATAAAAAATGAACACAACGAGCCCTTTCATACATTCTAGACCATTTTTCTTCTTTTTTCGTATTTATCATATCCATTTATATGTTTGGACAAGAAAATATATTTTTTGAACATCAATTTGTATTCAAATTTGATGTTAATTTGTCCCAGTAAGAGTGTTTTTGGATGGTGTCAAAAATGCGATCATAAAGTGAAGGATTATTGAAGTTGTTTTTGCCTCTTTATCTGATCTTGATAAACATTATGAATAATTTTGTTTTAAATGAGATTTTTTTTTTATTTTAAAGACTGAGAGGATGCGCTATGGGAAATATTTGAAAGAAACTAATTTGGTTGTTAATTAGTCAATTAATTGATAGCATTTTTAAAATTTTATTCGATTTTTGAAATCAGCGGAAAAAAAACTATTTAATATGATAACGGGAGTTAAAGACTTTGTCCTAATTAGTTTTGATAGAAAAATATTTATTTTGGGAATTTAATTAATTTGGCAATACATTCTCATTTCCATTAATTGGTGTCAAACACTCCCTTCTCAAACTTTCGTTTAAATTTTAATATTCTTCATCTTACATTTTGCCTTTATAATGCCCAACATTTTTAAGTATCTAAGCTACAATATCAATTACCCAACAATTCAATTTATTGAAAACAATTTTTTTAAAATTAATTACTTAATACCAACCATTTTTTTCGCAACTTTAGTCTTAATTACAACTCATTAATTCTCCTCATAACTTAGAACTGACAAAATTAATGTTGATCAATTAAACACAATTTACAACAAATTACTAATCATTTGAATTCATTTTGCACGAGTAACATTACAAAGAATTCAGTCATTTGTAAAGAAATGTGCAATATTTAAAATGTAGTAATCTAGAGCGTTTTAAGCAAATTTATTATTATTCATTTCGGACGAAAAAAAAAACAAAGAGAGACTACAAATGGTAAAAAAACAGAAGGAAAAAAATTATCGAGAAATTTATTTTTCATTTTTTTGCATTCAATAAAAGTGTTCTTGTTTTTTTTTTCTCGAAAAATTAAAATTTATGTTGCACAAGTTGACTTAATACTCTCCTTTTACATCTTTCATTCCGCATTGTATGGTGAATTGTATCCAAATTGGTTTTGGTTTTGCTTACTAATGCAAAAGGTGCCATAAGGTGTAACACCTCTCGTGCACCTCACCTACATTTTAATATTATTCACTCTCTCTCTCTCAATTCTTACGTCCATACTTATGCCACAAATAACCGTTGCTGGTTGTAAATCAAAAGGAAAATTGAAGTTGAGACTGGGAGATGCATAAGAAGTAGCCCGAGTCGTGAATGAATAACCAGAGTGTGGGAGAAAATGTGAGAATTAGTCGATAAATTATTACATTTAAGTGATCTGTCTTATAGCTCGATATTTATTGGAAAAATTTGTTCAAATTTGTCCTGAACATTTTTGTGTCATATTATGCCGATTCCCCCAAATCCGAAACTTTTATGAGCTATTCAGCAGATCTCAATTCTCACAAAAACCTTCATTATGCTCACTACTCGGGTAAGATATTTTGTTACAATGTCCATTTAGCAATTGAGCTCATCAAGATTGTAATGGATATTCTTTTGTGAAATTGCATCTCTTTTACATTCTGCAAATTGTGGCAAGTGTTAATCTTGTCAATTTGCATCGGAGCTGACATCAATCAAAATAGAGAAGGTCTGTTGTAACAAGTAAAATTATTGTAGAGTCCGTGTTGGATGTTGCAGAGTTTGTAAGAGTTGAATGACTAGATACATTTTATATTCAAAGAGTCCTCAGATTTGGTACTTATAATGTTTAAAATGACACGAGTATCTAATATAAATTATTAAAGCACCAACTCTGCTTAAACTCCACTCAATCGACATTTTACTAATGATACTAATAAAATTTATGTTACTTTTTTACTTTCAATAAATTAATCCTCATAAAGTGAGCAAAATGCGGCTACAAAGCGCGTAAGAAAGGAAATTGCAAAGTGCCTTCAAGTCATAAATGCTATTCATATCACCTCAATAACCTTCTTTTTGTGTTATTATCTTGAGCATTTTCTCGACTCAGTTTTTTATTCCGCGCCAGCTTGTTAAGACGGAAACGAATTCATCTCAAATTCTATGTAGAAACAGAAATTCTCCTCTCAGTAATGAATGCCGCTTACATAAATATTTTTTATTTTATACATTTTAATATATGAAAAAATGACTGAATCATTAGTTAGAGAAATGAGAATTTTAAACATCATGAATTTTTTTGATATCATCATCATGAATGTGAAGTAAGAAAGAAATTAAATTGAAATGGAACAAACTTTAAGCGAATAAGCAACAGACCAGGAAAGGATTAATTTCGTGTTCATGAGAGCAATTTCTTTGTTTATTATTAAATCGCTGGTGGGAAGAGATTTATGATGAAAAAAAAGTTTTATTTCTAGTTCAGGAAAAAAAATTCAATTTAAATTTTTTTCTAATTCGTGTCATCAAAACTAGTTTTATGTTCGGCTGGGTGCTGTTTGAATTAAGATAATTGCTTTTTTTTCAAGGGTGGGGTGTATTCGATCAGTTAAACTGTTGTATTGAGATTCCAATTTTCATTAAGAATTAACCATGCCATTAATATTTCACAAAAAAAAATTCAATTATTTTCTTTCCATTTCGGATTTCTAAAATGTATAACAAATTTCATCGTCATTTCTAGTTTACTTCCTCAACTCTAGTTCAGGTCATCATAGTCACAAACTGTGTTCATTTTTATTTCAATTCAAGCAGTTTTGTATCAAAATCACAAAAAAAAGTAGAAAAGTAAAAAGTGCAACAAAACATGAAAGAAATATGAAAAATTGATTTTTCTTTATAGTCACGACATATCCAATGCATTTCAGCAGGGCGGAGAGCAAATAAATGCAGTGCTGCTGTCCTGTAGTGAACACACAGTCATGTTTACTGAACTGCATCATAAATTAAAGCCACACTTAATTATGCATAATGAACAATAATATGAAAAATTTATCATTTCTGACTCATTTTTCGGCATTCAAGTTATTACGATTGAAAAATGACCTTTTGATGAAAAAATGTAATCGCAAACTGCTGCTTTCTGAAGCAGCATAACGGTGTTAATAATGTCTTGTTCCAATATTTTTGTTTGTTTATTTCTTTCATTGCTGGCATTCATTGAATTCTATTCATTTTCCCATGAGAATCTTTCTAATCAGAATAATTTGTTTCGCAGTTTGTGCTGATTTTCAATTTTCTGTTCTGTTCTGTACAAAATCTATCGAGAATTTACCAAGCGAAAATAAAGATAGTTTGAAAGGCTTACTGGATAATTATAAAATGTGGCGCATTCAGTAGGATTCGCTTAAGCATTGAAGATCCTTAACTGAGTTGATTTGATTACTTATTCCCAAACCTGATCCTGATTCATATGAACCGCATTAGTCATTTGACAGTCTTTAATCCAAACTGACCATTAAATCCCATTGTATCATGCAAAATGATGCAGCAAATAAATAAATTCTTATTCACTATCTCTTTATCCACAGCCGATAGTACCGATATCGACTCATCAAAATACAAAGTTTATTCATGCGTTCACATTCCATTTGTAAATACAGACAAGTGAGAAAATCGAACTGTAAGTCTGATGTAATTGGATGAGATTTATGCCTCGAACAGCAATCAATTGTTAAACAAACTTAATCCACCGAAAATGAATTGAAAATATCATGAAGCATATCGACAATAAATGCGAAATAAGAGAAAAAGAGATGAAAATGTAACTGAAACTCTCTTTTGCTGTTTATTACAAGTATCGCCACATGTATCAATTGTAAAATTGAAATCTATTGATCTATGATTCTAAGCGTTTCAATAAAGTGAGTGAGAATGAGAGAGAAGAGAATGAAAGAAAGATGAAAGGCATAAATGAATTGATGTTGTGTTTATGAATAGGAAGATGGAATTATTTGTTTATGCTTCAATAATCCATTATGAATAAAATAATGTTACTTGATGTATCAACATCATCATCATAATCATCTTCCTTTAATCATTTATTAATCCCACATCCATAAACATTCTCTTTGCATTGATAAACTACTTAAGACGAATTTCAATGAAATTAAATCCGCATCGATAGGGAGTAAGTATCGTTATGTGAGCGAGAAGAGGAAGAGATTTATCACATGGAGTGCGTAAAAATTGAAGAAATTAATAAAAAAAAATTATCTTCGATCAGAAGATTTCAATGCTCATAGATTTCTCAATAGTTCAAGCCATTAGCGAATTAAAGGTTACCTTTGTTGAATGCTTTTTATGCTTAGTGCTATTTTTAGACAAGAAAATAGAAATTAATAGCATGGAACTTCACATAAAAAAGCATTTGAGGTAGTTTATAAAGATGCTGCAATGCTTGTTTTAGATGTTGTGAAAATTATTGTGTAAATAAAAGAATTATATCAGGTATCTGCTAATTCCAGGTTTTCTGAGAAAGGAAATCAGATTTTTTAAATTTATATAACAAATTTTATCCCAAATATCAGATCCAGCCCATAATTATAACGATTCTAATAAAAATAATATTAATATGACAACATTAATTCTCATTCGGCTTTCATTCAAATCAAATTCATTTCGATCCTATTCTACATAAGATCTCATTTATGGTTCTATTCTTTTCTATCACAATAATAATATCCTATTCAATCATATGAAAATTGATGATTACTTACAACGAAGAATATAATTTACAATAAGGTAAAC
Organism: Chironomus riparius; assembly: GCA_917627325.4. Classification (NCBI taxonomy): domain Eukaryota; kingdom Metazoa; phylum Arthropoda; class Insecta; order Diptera; family Chironomidae; genus Chironomus; species Chironomus riparius. The sequence continues at coordinate 60,500,586 of OU895877.1, forward strand.
AATCCATTTTGATGGAAATTGAAACCTTTTCATAAATCTCTTATAAGTATAGATGATGAAATATGTATTATAGCCCATTAGATTGCCGTTATCGTCATCTTTATATTTGCTATTATGACCATAAAGAAAATAATCGTGTATGAAATATTGAGGCATCTTTTATAGAAGATTAAACTTATAATGTGAATGAATATATGCGATGAGATCTTAAAGTGAATTGTGTAACCAACAGGCTATTAAGAAGGATTTATGAAGATGACGAAAGTAAGATTCCTAATGGATGACTTTCTTGGAGTGATTTTAATTTGTTTTATTGAAAAACTTGAGGATTTTTTTAAATTTTAGGGAAAAAAACTTCCCATTAGAGACGAATTTTAAGTAAAACTCTGAACATAAATCATAAATTTCAGAACTCACTAATCTCACAGAAACAAAATTACTAATCCCTGAATATTCAAAAAAAAATTTTTTTTTACATTTTAAGGCGTGTGGAAATGACGTGTTAAGCTGTAATGTAAGCTTTTTTGCAAACTCATATCTTTTAAAATTTTCACACCTTACTTCACTTTCTCAGCAAGAACAAATGAAACTTTATATTTTGACCTACAAAAAAAAAATAACAGAACTATGCTCACATATGAAAAAATTTCAATAATCCAAATATGAAGCTCAAAAAACTCATTCGCCATAATCTCAAGATCACAGATGAAACGGATCAAATTTAATTTACCAAAGTTGAACTCGTGCAGATTCACGCTTTATTGATTACATATTTATCTCTATAGCATTTTTAAAGACTTTATTGGCCGAAAAAAGCAGACAACCAATTCAATGCAAATCAAGCCGAAAGAAGATTTGGAAATTGAGTCATTATGAGTTCATTCACATATTTGTGCTGTTTGTTAAGCAACAGCGTGACAGAGATGAAAATAAACAGAGAAAAAAAATATTTTTCAGTCCACTATCGCACATTTAAATGTTCAAAAAGACGAATAGAAATGATATAATGTAGATGATGAATCCTCAACCATAAATGATTGTGTTTGTATACATAAAAATAAATATTTTTATTATTGATTAGTTGTTAGTTCTTATTTGATCTTTAGAACCATTCATTATATTGTATTATGATGACGATATTTTTTTATAGAATAAAATGATCATTTCTCAAGTTATCGTATCATCTCCATCTCGGTTATATATAAAGTTCTTCTTCTATATTGGAGATAGAATGATAGAATTTACTTGTTTCTTGAATAGTTGAGAAGAATTTATCGTTATGAAAAATATTGATACTGCCATCGTGATAAATTCAATCATAAAAAACATTGTGGGAATTTCTAAAGCATTTATCGAATTTCGATTGAATTTAATCGTAAATTTTCAACTTGATCTGAATATTTACTGAACGTATACTTAAAGAATGCACTTCAACTGAAATCCATCACCAAATCTCTGAAACCTTAATTCTCATAATCCAAAATTTATTCCATTCAAGTCTTTAGGATCAACGACTCTAAGTTCTTTTATTTATGTCTATTTTTGGCAAAATGAAATGTTAAAATGTAAAAATGAATCGCGAGAGAAAGAGAGCGCGAAATAATTTAATTGAAAGCATAAAGTGAGAGCAGATATGAACTTGGGTGATGAGAGCAATGAACTTGACTTTTATATACATAAGTTTATTGAGAAATGCGGAAAGTTATAAAATATTTTTTTTTTTTCAAAATAAATGTTTATTCATACATATGAGTGCGCGCGCGATAGAGTAAAAGAGAAAATGGCAAATAAAACAGCACCGACGTTGTTGTCTAATGAGGCCAATGTTAAATCAAAAATAATATAATATAAGCAATAAACAGCAATAAGAGGAGAGATGGAGAGAGAAATTACAAAATTGGATAAATGTTGAATATATTGACTGTCAAAAACTTATGTAATCGGCATTAAACGACGCACGATAAAAAGAAAGAATTTCTCTTTAATTTTTTTAGCCGTTTCGTTCTTCTGTCTGTTGATTACGATTCATTACAGTTAATATTATTATTTTTTTCGTTCTTTGTGATGAAGACAAGAAACATAAATGAAATGATATGGTGTTCCTTTTTCCTATACATTAAATTAATGTAAATATAAAAGTTTATGCTTATATGAAAATAAAAAGAGGTTCATCGACCATAACATTAAATGAATAGCCTATTTCGAGACATTATTGAATTTTTATTTTTACCTCTTTTAATCGTCTATAAAATTCAGTACTTAATTTTTGCGGAGCTGAATATGTCGGGACAAATTACATCAGGAATTTCTTCAAGGATAGCAGTATCTAAAAATAGGCACATAATTGAAGTCAATGTGGTTATTTAAGACTCTTAAAACTGGAAGTCAACAAAATTATAAATTCATTTTTATCAAGGCTTTATGCGTAGATGCATATTTCATTAAATGCTGATTAAAACTAATTAATTTTTCACTGATCATAATTTGTGGGAGATTATTAGTATGAAGAATTAGGAGCTTAATTGCCACAAGATCAAAATATTTTTTGGTCAGTGATTAAATATATATAAATTATTAGATACGAAACACCAGCTGATGACTAACATGATGAACAAAGGAAAAAGAATGAAATGTTAACAAGAATAAATGAAGAAGTGACTCAAAGCTATTTGTTCTTCAATCTTCGAATTTATTCGGAGTTTAAAGTAAATTATTCTAATGAATCATTAAATCTAACAAAAAGTGATTGAAAATTTAAATATCTAAGGAATTGACAGTTATTATCCTGTTAGAAGCAAATGTATTAAAAAAATTTACAGTTGACCTTGAAAAATGAATAAATATTTAGCTGATCAATTAACACATATATTGTACGAGAGTGCTAAATGTTAATCATTTAACAAATAATATTTTTCACAATAGAAAATTGATAGCTTCATCAGTAGGAATCTACATAATAAATATACACAACACTTACTAAAATACAAATAAATTCATTATTAAGGTAATGTTGAAATAATCAACAAGGGCAACCACAAAAGTCTAAGATAGAAAACTTAAACCTTTATCTTTTAACAAATCTTATAAATCTCATTTAGAACATTAAAAAATTAATTATGTCCTCAAAAACCAAAACTAGGTATAAAATGTGTGTTGAAAAAAATGCTCGTTAAAAATTCATCTAAAGTTTCTAGATACATATAGCTTACAATGACTTATCTCAATTTTCCATCGATTCTAGATCCAAAACCAAAACATTTACAATGAGAAAGTTTGACAGTAAACACATATGTTACGGTCATTGGACGTAATTTGAATTAAAATTTATGATGTTCTCGATATCGATAATTCATCACAACTCGCCCTGCCCCGTGGAGAATATCGTCAGCATATAAAAACGGAAACTTAATTTAATACATAAAATACGTCAGTTGAAAAAAAGTTATGGACCAAAAACTAACTCTTCTTTCATCGACGTGTGTGACAATCATTGATTTATATCCTCAGCGTACCGAAAATTACCGTAGAATGAGAAAAGGAAGGAGAAAAACGATAGGAGATGGTCAGTAAATGGCCTGGCACATAAATCATGAATCAAATTATTAAGAAATATCGTAACTTGGGAATATTTGCCCAATAATAATTAGGTAAATGATATTAGATGATGATAGCCAGCAGAGAACCTTTTTCAGCTTTTCGCCTACCTATCTGTTGATGATATAATAATTTAATAATTTAACTCCCAGTATCTCCTCCTTTCAGCTTGAATATTAAAGAAAATAAATAAATAAATAAGGCATTAAAAATGAAATATGATTCTATCAAACATTTCAATTTTCGTTGCACATAAAATCTCATATTTACCGCCGTGTGCCTTTAACATATTAAAATTGAACCATCAAACAAGTTTTATGATTTAATCTATGAAAGCAATTCGATAGACGTAGACGTTTGTGCCGCAATTGTTTATTTATTTGTTTTACCTCTCACACAATATTTTTTTTTTCTGGTAAATTGAAAAATTATTTCAATTATTAATATCTCTCCTCGCCATATCTCATTTCATTATGTGAGCAATCAAACATTTTTTTTCTGCCTTTTTACTCGTAACTATGTGAGTATAGTGCTCATGTATGAAACTCAATAATAATGTTATAATGAATATGAGAAGAACATTATGTGAATTAATACATGAAATAAGAAAGAGGAATTCTTTGAAGCTAACAAGCTCGCCTGTGTGTTATTTGATAGTTGTCGATTTTTTTTTCTCTGTGCTTTAATTCTTTTTTGTACTTTATTATGATTTTTTGCGAGGCTTGGTGATGGGAAGGTTTGATTGTTAGGATCATATTTACCATTATGTCCACCTCAATAGGCTGTAAATCTTGGTTTTTATTTTTTTAACATAGCCATTTAAAACTGAATAAAAAAACGTCATGATCAATCTAACAATTCAGAACATTTTTTAAATCGTCATGCCACAGATTAACTTAGAGACCCCAATGTCCATACTGCTTGCCTCATTTCTCATTCACTCACCCATAACTGTTTTATTAATTAAATTCATACAAATTGATTTCTATTTTCTTATTCACTCTTTCATGCTCATGTTGTTAATGCTTCTATTCTCTATGCTATATCTCTGCAGCACAGTGGTGAAGAATAAAACAAAAAACAAGGTAAAATCTCAATCATAAGCAAAAAAAATGATAATGTTCAGTTGCGACTTAAAGGCATCAGCCTGCAAAATTTATGATGACCACCATGAAAGAAGGCAGAGCAGCAGTAAGCAACTGAATGAAGCTTGTTATGACATCAAATAAAAAAAGCAGCAAAACGAGAATAAAAAAGGAGGTAAAGAAAAAGACAAGCAAATCATTTGCTATTGTTCTACAAGTTGGCATAAAAAGAGCATGAATAGACATTGAATGAATGAGTTGATGGGAATTAATGCTATACATAAAATTATAATCTAGAACTAAAACCGAAAAAAATATCATTTTTGTACTTATTTGAAACAGAAAGACAGGAAATGTTGTAGAATAAATATTACTTAGTGATATCCAATTAACATTTATAGCAAATTGTTGAGTAGGAACTGCCGAATTATTGTTTTTTATTCCGTAAATAGGCACAAGAATTTTTCCATTAAACTACCTATTAGGCTGGTTATTGCTTATGACAGTATGAAAATTAAACTAAATTATGTTCTCCAATTTAAAATAAAAGGCAATTCCAGGCACAAAAAGAAATTCTCTTTTGTATTTAAACGTCAATATTGATGACATTATGAAGCCTTCTGGCTGTAATTGCTGTCTAGATTGCAAGAATATGAAAAATAATATACAAATCCACCTTACATATTAACATTACATTACATTTGATATGCTACCATATCCTCATACCATTAACATTTAATATTTATGCGGATGGGTATTATAAACCATACCAAACAAGGTATGATCACTTAATGAATGCAAATATGAATTGCTAATGCATCTTTAGAGAATTCATAGAGATAAATGACTTGGGAATATTGAATATTTATTATTTATTGATTGTGACTAGATGCAATTTGTTAAGAATAAAGAATGTTCTTTATTTTGCTTTAGTCTCTTGCAAAAAGATAACATCTGGTTTCTTGCCTTAATTCAAAGAAGTACCAGGTTTAATTCACAAATAAGCTTCCATCCCCATGCGACTTTTATTACAAAACCACAGAAATGAACTACTCTAAATGATAATGATAATGATGATGACGATAGTACAGTACTTATTTTCTGGTCATAGCAATGTCAAGATTTTAAAAAGCCCCGTTTTATCCACATCAAGTTATATCATTTTCATTTAAATTAATTTCATTCCACTTTGCAAAAGAATTGTAAAATACTGGAATAAGAAGAAATAAAGTTGGAAGCCATAAGAAGTTTTTTTTAGATGAAATCATTTCGCTCCCTCACATGATGTATTTTTCCTAAGCTATGATAAATCATGTAAAAGAAATATATTGCGTTGTGAATGTAAGCAAGATAAGTCGTGAGACATGATAGCAATAGGTACTGTAGGCAAAATCAGAAGCATGAAAATGAATAAATGAGGAAAAAGCAACCTTTACAGTTGGAGGAGTCCATTTACTAAGCGGTGATAATAGCTAGAAATATTAAGTACAATATGATGGATTGCTTTTCAAAGTCATCTCATTCACAAGCCATTGGTACATTAAATATCAGAAATTAATGATAAATTGAATTTCTTATTATCATTTCGGATTTTATTGTTATAAAAATTTCATTTCTAGTAGTTCATCTTAAAGTAGAAAGTTTTTCTTGCTTCCTCATTCTTTTCCTATTAACCCATAAGTGAGACAAAGGCTCTCACAATTATGTACATAATCCAATTCAATAATTGAATGTTCAATTTGAATTAACAGATAGAGAAAGAAATGAATAAAATTGGGTTAGATCAGCACACGATTAACACCCACACACCTTAAAAAATCAGATATGTACGGACCAGAATCTTTTATTTTATGCCTTTTATTTTATAATGGCTTAATTTGGCGTTTTTCAACTTCTCTTTATGTTCAACACAATTTTCAGTCTTTATGTTTAAAAAAATGCTTCCATTATTCTTTCACTTTGATTTCCGTGCTGTACAGATGTCCAAAAAATATATATACGTATATAACAGCCACATACATTTGGTCAAAGCCATTAATATTGCTCTGTTTTTTTTTTGTGTGTGCGAAATGAGCATAAAAACCAGGGCTCAATTAAAATAATTGACTCGGCGATGTTACGATCGATTCTTTATTCCATTATTATTATTTCATTTGCTCTACTTATGTGTTAAAATTTTTTATGGTACCTTTCATTCAGTCTCAGAATATCGAGAGTATTCATTAATGATGAGAAATGACGATGGGTGTCCAAATATGTTTACTAATGCTAAAGCTCGATTAAAAATTTTACCCCAATAGAATTAGATCAATGTATAAAGAGAACTTGGTTCTAATCTAAATGAATTGTTTTCTGAAAAACCCCGTTCCAAAGAATTCCGATCCAACTAATTTTTTTCCAAGAAAAAATGGTCTACAATGATTTAATAGACACTCCAAAACTTATTATTCATGATACATAATATTGCATTAATATTGAATTCATTCATGGCATCACTAATTGATATTTGCTACCATTAGTGATTCTATTCCTCTTACTAATTCATTCACTCCATTGTGCAGCACCTTCCAAAAAATAAAAGATGAAAATAGAGCCATTTAAGAAACCAGAAACCTTTTTTTTCATCCAGCTGTAATTAAATGGCCTTCCACACAATTAAAGTCACGATCGATTGTTAGCCTTTCTTGAATTTATAAAAATGTGAAAACGCTTTATAATGTCGATAATGGATAATATTTACAAAAAAGTAACGATATATGTGGGAAGCTTAATGGCGATTATGGGAATTAGTAGATGACTTATGTAGCATGCATGTAAGACTTTAAATAATCAACAGAAATGTTCGATGTGCAACAATGTATGAAATACAATATAATGTGATCTAGTAGTTTATCATAGCTGTATCTTCATACCGTGTTTATGCCTTCACAGATTTTATACATAAAACATGAAGTCGCGAGAGATTCTAGAGAGGAATTTCATTCCTTAATATATTTCGACCTTAACATTCAGTACATTGAAATAGTGAGCTAATGTAATGCAGGTCATGTCGGAAGATTTTTTCAATCTCCTATTCAATTTGTAGATTTTTGTTGTGATTATGCAATTATTTTATGTTTTTGTTATGTTCGGTTTGAGTCGTGTGCTACTCGAAAATGAATTGGAAGAAATTCTTCGGATGCTCAAGATTTATTTCAGATGAGATTTTTGAAAAATTCGTAAGGAAAAAGATGTAAGTTTTATAGTTTAATTGAACTTGAAATGACAATTAATGATTTTTGCGGAAGTCATGAAATCTTTTAAAAAAATTCCTCAGACTTAAACTTTAAATAAAAATCTATTAAAAATACAACACTCTTCTCCGCTGGGATTTACGACTAATTTTTCATCTATCTATGCATCTATGCATGCCAATGTCCAGCAAAAAATATTCACTGTAGCTTGGATGCTGTAATAGCTATTCAATACATCATGTGAATTATAATAAAAACATTATAAAATTTTATGACCACACACAATAATGACGATAAATACTTGCTGCTACCGCTGTAAAGCTTCTTCAATTCGCAATTCATTACACTTCAATAACTCATTTATTATAATAATAACAATAAAAATGTATGAAAAAGAATGAAAATTGATGAACATTGGATCTTAAAGTATAACGTACATCAAGATAATCTTGTATTGTAATCGATCCACTTTATGTCAATCAAGAATGAATTAAATTAGTTTTGATGTTTCTGACTGATTTTTCTTATTTTGTTCGCTTCATGCCATAAATCTCTATCTCTCTCGGAAATCATAACGATGAAATCATTTTTTGCTTCAATTATAATAAAAATGAAGTTTCACTGACTGGCTGCATCCCCTCTCCATTTTCCATCAACATCATTCGGGGAATAATTATCAATCATACACTCATAAAAAAAAATTAATAAATTTTATTAAAAATGTATGAAAAAGTTTAATAAAAGTTTATAAAAATACATCTTGATAACTTTTACTAAAATTTGATAAGGGTTATTAAAAGTTTTGGTTTTACAAAATTGCATTCAAATTTTACAAAACCGTTAAAATTTTAATAATTTTCTTACTAAACTTTAGTAAAAAGTTATTAAGATGTATTTTTTATAATTTTTATTAAATTTGTTCATGTATTTTAGTAAAAAGTCATTAAAATTTCTTGGATTATTTTTTTTTACAAAAACAGCTTTATAGTATAATTAATTTATAGTATGGAGCTTTTTCAAGTCTTAAGTAAAATGCTTTCTCAAAGCTTGAGACTTTGCATGATTTTTGGCACTTAATGCGCCTCATAAGAAATTAATAATTTTATATGACTTTGTATGAGAACTAAGACATTCTTTTGTATAAGTCATTTCTAGGAGCGCTTGTGAAGTATATAAAATATATGAAAACCTTACAATTTTGGAAACCTACAACAGTTTTACAACGCTGTAGGATTTTAAAAACTTTTATTAAAATTTGATAAGTTTTACTAAAAGTTTGATAAGGTTTACTAAAATTTTAATAATTCTCATTAAAAAAATTTTAATAAGATTTTAGAAACAAATTACTAGAAATATTTTTATGAGTGTATATATTTGAAAAAAAGGAAACTTCATTTAATTGCATTTTTACCGACTTTCAATTAATCTCATTAATTCATAAATACATAACACAGAAGAAGAAAAAAAAAATTTCAAGTAAGACAATCATTAAGTACGAGATGAATGAAGCGCATTATCTGAACCAAAAGTATTAATAGGTTGACGACTGAATGAAGAAAAGATTGCAGAGACTTGAGAATTATGCTGCAAAAATAAACTTATTCACTTTAAAGTCAAGTCATATTTATAGCTTAGTGTTGTGGATTTATGTGATGTTTTCTTCCTCCTTGCTTCTAATAATCTATCTCGTTCATTTGCTCATACATTTAATAATGTATTTTCCTCATTCTCTTCAATTTGATTTGGGTTAATTGAAAGCATTTTACTCTTATATTATTTTCGACGTGTTGCAAATACTACCGTTTCCAAATGACCTTGATACACTTTCCTCCCATGCCTTTAGACAATTATTAAAAAAGCTTCTTATTTTCGAACTCGGAAGAAATCTGTCTGCGGTCGTTAATCATTCCTCTTCTCTTCATTTTATGATCCACATCATCAACATCATCTTATTATTATTGTTATTGACAATATTTGCTTGCTACTGATGCTTGCACTTATCATGTCTCGATGCATTTTTTATCGTTTACTTCTTCATTCAAGATTTCATCGAAATAAAGATTGATAAAAATTATTTCTGAATGATGAATTTTCTTCTTGACGTTTGAAAAATCTACCTGCCATTGACATTCAAGACGGGAATCAATCGATTGTAAAAAATTTATCAAATGAATGATCATATCTCTTGTCGACCATATTAAACGGCTGTCGCATATTGAAAAATCATAGCCATCGTGTCATATGATATGCGAATAGTCACTTGGAGTACACATAGTGCATGCATCAATATGTCACTATTGAATTCTAATGAATTTTTCGACGAAAATGCCATGCAGTGCGCATATTGAATAAATGTTTAGAGACAAAATTGTGATACTTCGGTGGTCCTACTAAGTTTTTTTTGCTGCCATTATTTTGCAAATATCAGCATGTGGCGCATGGTTGCGTGTGTGAGATACTGAGAAAAAAACATTTCAACAGAAAACTCGGCATTTCCGTTAAACAGGCAATTCAGAAGCTGTCGGCTAATTTTTTGTATCTAATCTCAAAATTTATCGTCCATTTTGTGTAATTGCTTCAAATGACTTCTAAGACAACTTATCGGAACAGGAAAAAAATTCTTTTTAACATATCGTGTCGTGTGGGCTTTGACAATAATCTTACACAAATTGATCTGGCGATGAAAATATAACTCAATGTGGTCTACAATATCGTGTAAAGCGTGCCAGTTCTTTTTTTTTGACATTTTTTGTAATTGAATGACATCAATTGTTATTCTTAATGTGCTGTCGCGTGTCTCAACTTTGTTTTATTCTTTTATCTCATCCCAAAAAGCTGTTCAAATGAGACAACAAATTACGTACATATTGAACATTTGAGATAAAGTAAATGACACAATGAGCGTAAATCTCACATAGAACAATCATCAATTGTTCGAATAGCCATTGCAGACTGATGTCTAAAGTCGGTACTCAAATGACAATAATCTCCCTTTTCTTTCATTTCTTTGTCAGATACGAGAAATGAGAAGAAAAGATTTAACATGCAAGTCATTCATATATCTCACACTATCTGTGTGTATCTATGCTGTACTTACTAAAAACTTACTTTATTCTCTGTTTCTTTGTGGAACTTAAATGAGATAAACAGATAGATGGATGGAGATTATGTAACCGCAGCAAGCATACAATGAAGAAATATGTAAGTTAATGTAAGTGAAAAAGAACTTGAAAGGAATAAAGTGAATGTGAAATGACTAATCATTTATCCAAAGAGATTTTTCTACGTTGAAAAAAAAATTACTACTGATTGTGTATCTAGACCACAGTAAGTTCAGCACCATGTGCTCTTGTATAGCTTATGAATAAGTGAAGAACAGAAAAGTCTGATTGGAGTTTGAAGAATTCATTTATTCTAAAGAACATTAGGAGTAAGGCTGTCACACTATTTGTATGAAATTTTGGAATTATCTTAAAAGAAATAAGCTTGCTTCATCTAGACATTGCAATATCTCTATAGCGTCCAATCCTTGCTCAACTTCTTTAAATTAAGAATGAAAAATTGTAGCAAATTTATTATTTAATTTACAAAATGAAAATCTCGTTGAGAACATTCATTTTTCAAGCCATAAGCAGCTCATGTACAACATGACTCGAAAACATTTTACCGTTGCTTCTTTATCATTCAATTTAGCAAAATTAAAATAATTTAAATCTGCGAGATTAAAGAAGATTTTAATTTTTCATGCCTTCAGTTTTGACCGACATTAATGGTGTTTGGCCTTAATAGATTAGCTAACTGGGGTCAGTGATTTTTACTTTCTATCAATGTTCAAATCTACTTAATCTCTCAAATGATACATATCTAGTTGGTCTAAATTTACGCTAACATATTTTTAATCGACGAAACTTAATTGACAATTTTTTTGAAAATGTGGTCACTTAATTATTGCTGTTGTTACTTAAGTACTGATCTTTATTTTAATGACTCGAAAATGACAAATTTTAAATCTCATTTCAATGGGAAAATTTTTCACAAATGCCATTTATTTTAATTTCTACGGTCGTTAACCATCTGCTATATTACACCTTAATTATTTTCTCTTCTCCTTTGTGTTTATTGATGACGACAATATCCATTTGTTATGTGACAAACAAGGTCATGTAGAGTCAAAACATAAAGTTTTGTTATTATATATGGCCGAGCTTCAATAAAAATAAACATTGTGGGAATGTGGAGAAACCTTCAGGAAATATTTGTGAAACTCTTTCCTACTGTTTTCTTCCTTTTATATAGCTTAATCTTGTTTTGGTGCAGGACATCTAAACAAATTTTGAGAACCTCAACAGGGACGCTTTTTGGTAAACTTTAAAGGAAATGATCCAAGACTATTGATAGTTTTCAATTACTTTCATGTTTTTGAACAAGATTTTAATGATATCTACAAAATTTGCATTAATGCTTATGACTTGAAGGTATTTAAGCTACATTCAATGCAATTTTACTTTATTGCAGGCTATGTAATTTGAAATAATTGAGCTTTTAATTAAAAACAATGTCTTTGCAATGACTTAAAAAGCAGAACAATCTAATCATGATGATTATCTCTAAATTGGACTTGGCTGTATGAAGTCATTGAAACTTTTGCAGACCCTCACAAAGTCCGACGAAAGACTATTTGTTACAATTTTTGTAAAACGAAAACAAATCACATTTTTCAATTAACTTCTTGGAAAAAATATGTCTCAAAAACTCCAGATCCTTCAATATCCATAAATCGTTTTAAATTGGCAATAAAATATCATGTCTTAATAAATTTATTCCCAATGTTAAAAGATGTAACGTCTGTCTTGAAAGAGGTGAAATTTAAAGACTTCATCTTCCATGAAATCTCAATTTAAATAAATCTTTAAAAAACAGCTAGTCAGTATTATATCCATTTCCAGAAAACTCATTCAATCTAAGCATCAACGCCAAATTTTTAAGCACTTCATTACTTCACAAAATTCAAATTCAGTTTGCATAAAATGAAATGTTAAGCTGATGATATATATAAAGTCTGTCTACAAAATAACACAAAGAAATGAGAAAAGGAGGAATCATCATAAAAAAAATCATAATCATTGCAAAATACTGACAGAACATAAATAAAGCGTGAGAATCACTCGAAAAAAATAAAAACAAGTCATAATGAAATGGAACAAAAAGTCTCGCCGCAATTTTCATAAAAGCATTTTTTAGAAAAGAATTGAAAGAAGTTTTATTTAGTCTGTCTGTAAATGTGCAGCTCATTTTTTTATTATACCTCAAATATTCATGATGATGCCATGTGACAGATATGTTTGTGAATACCTCTCAAACTATTCAAATCATCTTCCTTTTAATACCAGTCATCTCAGACTGAAAGAATTTTTAAGGACTTGTATGAAGTTAGAAATGAATTTTGAAAGAATTTTCAGTTTCACACATGAATACTTTTTAGGTATATAAGTATTTTTTATGGATCTATATAAGCCATCTTCATACCAGTAAACCTAACTTCACACATAAAAAATTCTTGTTATGATGATTTCTAAAAAATCATTCGAGTGCAGTCAAATCATGCAACAACGAGCTTGTTATTGTTTCAAAAATGTAAAGAAGCAAGAGAATGAAGAAATTTCATAAGAATCATTCTACCATGATGATGATGTGCTGTTGATGTGATGAAAAGTTTCTCTTTCTTTCGAAATTTTAATTATCATGATGGAAGAGTTTTTTTTTTCAAAAACTTTTGAGCATCAACAAATTTTACAGACGAGCTGAAGTGGAACGTGACAAATTCTGTGTGGTAAATATAATTTTTTGGTTAAATTAATTCAATTACATAAAATAAATTTTCCTTGAGATGCTGTTTAGAAATTTATTGGCTTAGAATGACTTGAATGTTAAGTGTCTGTAGGGTAATATTGGAAATTATTTCCATCTAATTTCACAAAGAGATGAGAAGCTATGAGAAACTTTTTTGCCTAGAGAGGTTTCAGGTTGACTGACTTTGATTTGATTTTTTAATTTAGAAATTTTTACAACTTTTAATTTTTTATTCACAACTTTTGTTGTCTAAAACTTTGTTTGTGCTTCATATTTTATTATAATCATGATTCAAAATAAAAACTAAAAACCGACCTCAACATGACATATTAATAAATTTTAAAGTGTTTAAAATGAAAAGTGAAAATAAGTTGAAGAATAAAAAGAATTAGATGGATAGAGCGTATTATTATTTATATTTCAGACAATAGCATCCGCATATATTCAAGATGATGGCATTTAGCACCTCAAATCCAAGACAATTCATTCAAAGCTACAAAAGGTAAATAAATATGAAGGAAAAAACAGCATTAAAGATGAATATTAATCTTTTTAACATTTGTTCTCTCATTTCCTTCAACAAAATACGCGTCTTAATCAAATGAGACGTCAACAGCAATAAATTTTACTGTAGTGCATGCAACTCTCTCAACATCGTAGTAAGAGAAGTGCAATCATAACTTTAATTTTTCTTCTTCATTTGTTCATTTCTCTTCTTTTATTATTCTTTAATAATTTCATTTTTATTATAGCTCAGAAATGAAAATTGTCGGGCGCACGCTTCATCTCATATTTATAAATATGTTTTTATGGATGACATTTAACAAGAGTGCAATGGACATCAGCTCAATGATTTAAGTAATAGCCTATCCGTAGTGTAAATGAGAAAATTGTTGATGACGACTTCTATGACTTCCTGAATTTCGTAATCAACCGCAAACAAAAAATTAAGCCCGTAAGCAATTCTCTTTACACTAGACTTACATATTATTACAATTTTAATCTCATCTCATATCTCTATGTATTATTCATAATAAATCATTTACTGATCTCTTGATTTAAAGTGCCTGTATATGCTACAGATTGTGTATTATTATTTTACTAAAGAAAATAAATTCAGTGAGTGAGAAGAAAAGAATTACATCGATTATTATTATAGGCTTTAGAGCTTGAGTGAGTGAGTGAGTAAGAGAAAAAAAAAGGTTAAACGATTTCAGATAATTTTTAACTTCGTTCTGCTCTTTTTTCGTGGCTTCTGACTTGCGGATTTAATTCTCCATCTCGATATGATTTGTTGCCAAACTACAATAATTCATATGTGCTATTGCCTTTTTGCTACTCTCATAAAATGATTTATAATACATTTGTCAAAATTGGCCAATATAAATATATCGTTATTGGATATTGGAATTGCTTCACGTGCTCTCACAATTTCACATGAATAAAGCAACAAGAGAAACAAAATAAAATAAAATTATTTCTTAATAATGCATGCTGAATGCTAAATAATGTTAATTCCAAATGACTAACCACACATTCATCAATAAATTAACAATTATCAACTGCGCCATTGGGTATGTGACAGGGGAGTTTTTACAATAAGGACGAGAATTGCAAATAACTGATTTCTCAAGCTTGTGCAAAGGCAGTGGCCAAAAATATGAAAGAACTGATGTAATGAAATTAAATTTATGATGTTTTAATAATTTTATATTCGCAAACAAAATGCAATGTCACGCTTTCACCGCACTGAGGATATATATCTCTCTTATGTTTATATTTATTTTCATACTCACTTCAGTGAGCATCTTAACATATACGCGCTCCGTTGGCCTTTTGACAGTTTACAAGATCCCGAAAGTTAAGGAAAATAAATGAAGTATTTTTTTTCAGCTGGATTTTTATTATTGAAATGTTGATAAATTATTTATTTTAATATGAAAAAAAAATCACCTTCGTTTTGTTTATGGAACATGTAAGGAAGTTTAAGGTGATGAGTTTATTTTGGTTTATTGAAACGCATTATTTTTCTCAATACTTCAGTAATGACCAATCAAGCGTTTAAAGTCAAGTCGAGTTTGAGGTGGCTCGCCCTTAGTTGGACTCAAGTCAACGTAAATAAGGATTTGACTTTAATCCACATATTTTAAAATTGATAAATAATTTTAGAAATTTTTTAATCCCCGTCAACAGGTAGCCAACCATTTTTCCCAATCATCCTGCATAATCATCCAATAATAACTCGAAATCGAAAAATCCCTTATCCAGTTAACTCAAAAAACTGCCAAGTCAGTCAAAATAAACATTACGAATCCCTTCAATCTGAGAAAAATTACAGCATTTAAAAAAATGCACAACATATAATTCATTCAACTTTAAAGTCATTAATAATAATAATTTAATTAACTTTCTTCAATTCATTACAATTCTGAATGGATATAAAAATTGGATAAAGTGTATAAACAGAAATAAACAAAATCCCAAAATGGCAAAATTGATATTTAACGAAAGGAAATAAAATATAAATAAATATCCATTGGAAGGTGGATGGTGTCATGAGTAATTTTCTCAGATCTTTTTGAAAACGTCGTGAAACGAGCGAGAAGAAATAATAAATTGCACGACGATTTTCAATTTTTATTCAATTTCACATATTAAGTGTGCTGAATGAGCAAATAATTGAACAAATTATCGATCTGTAATCTGATAGATAATAATAATAATAATAATAATGAACGACTACTTACCGATGATTGCATGAACTCTAACACTGAGCTGTGTTCGAACCACAAGAGAATTTTTCCGACTGAAATAAAATAAAGATTAAACATTAAAAAATTGAAAAGATAATCAAATGCAATTAAAGTTTGAGGAATAAAATGCAATAGAACATATCATGATGTTGCAGTGCAAGTAAAGAGTAAATTTAGTACTGAGGTTAGATCAACTGCATAACGTGCTTTAGATCTTCATATATGATATTCTCATATCGTGAATAAATTTCATAAATGACTTGCTTCGGTGTATATATGTGGATAAATTGAGATACTTTTCATGGTTTCCGCTTTTTGGGGATTTCATTTCACATATATGAGATATAGAGGTTTCCGAATATGTTTGCAGTATAAATTTTTTGCAAGAGAGATTTATCATAGTCATATTTCTTATGTGATGGTTTCTGCTTGGGAAATTTTGATAAGGAAAGTAAATATTTCTTAATATGTGAGATGGAAATTAAAAAGGCATTGTTGTTTACTGCAAAGCTACATCTTGAGTAAAATTATAAGGGTTTTATGGTTGTGCATGGAAATACCGCAACATTATGGATTATGAATATAGATGAGTCGTGAACAGTCGAATCCTTGTTAAAACGAACAAATAATTTCTAAAAGTTGAGCATCCCACTAAAAACAATTTCCACACATGAATCATGTGGGCACAGAATATTCAAACTATTGCAAAAAATAAAGTTTCCCATCCGTAGTTTCATCTCTCATTATGTTGATGATGATACTAAAATACCATTTCATCTAGCGTACACAACGTGACTTCAATTGAAACATAGATATATTTCGATTGTAATAAACAGCAGATACTTAATCGTAAGGTCGTTAAATCTAATTTACGAAAAGAATAATAGAAAGATGTGCATACTCGCAAGTTAGCTTGAGAAATCATGAGACAAAGAATATCTTATGAATTCAACATTTGCCGCTGAAGTAATAAATTCTTCATGTTTAAAAAATATAAAAAAAATAAAAATAGGAAAAGGTAGTAGAGGAAAGAAGCACATACTCGAGAATTAATCTTTATGCGCATTTAAATATTCGCGAAATACTCTCTATCTCTTTCTTCCTCTCTCCTTAGTCAAGCACAAGCCATTTACATAGATATTCAATAAATTATGTAAAATAAAAAAAAAAAAGAGTCTCAGAAATTCATGTGCGTTGTATTTAGCATAAAACATTGCAAAATCAATGTACTATTTAACATATAAGTATGCATGAACATACATTTATTTATGTTATTTCACAAAATCCGACAAGAATTGCATTAGTGCCGCATTTTGAAACTTTTTTTCATTCCTCTCGATTCTTTTTCTAAAAAAAATTGCAGCACATTAGAAATGTATGCATCTTTTATTCACCGTAAACTTCCCTTTTTCCCATCTTCTAATTCTTTGTGTGATTTTTTTCCTCTGAATTCAAAAGAGAGTTTTTAAACGTGATCAAACCATTTTCTATGTCATGTTTTTAATGAGCGCCTTTTTTTCTTTATGGGGAACATCATCATCATCATCATCATCTAAGATTTTTTAACACAAAAAAGTTTTAAAAAAAATTGTCGATCTGATTTCTGCAACTCTCAAACGATGCAATTCAATGACAAGAGCATTGACGATGAAATTGAAAATGAAATGGCTTTCTATTCTTAAATAGCAGCATGATCGAAATATTTACATTTTTTCATTAATTTGACAAGATTATTTTTTTCTCATCTTTTCTTTTATTTTTGTGTCATTAAATTGAGAGAAATTGGATATGCATTTTATAAGAAAATCAAATGGATCACGAATTGAGGACAAATCAATTACTTTACTCATCGCAGCACTAATCTCATTAATGCATTTTCACTTTTTAATATTTTTTATTTCTCTTTTCTCCATAATCATTTAGGATATTTTTTACAATTTGAAGGTTAAAGTTCTATGGCATGTCCCGTTGACAAACTTTTTGTTTTTTGCTGGATCTACTTATACTAAGACAATAGTCACATTTAAAGCTTAGATGATACAAAAAAAACGCCCCCTAATCTACCAATTTACTCCTTATTATAATTAAATCTAAAACAAAATAGCAACGCATATGAATTCCCACTTCAGCAGTAACTGCTCTCAATGTGAAATGTTCTCATGAAGTTAATAATTCTTAGTGAATGACATGAACACATGACAAAAGGCATCATCAATTGAATGAACAATCGAGTAGTGAAAAAAAATGTAGAAGAAAGAAAGAAGAAGTTTAAGTTTGTCATGATACTGTAAATGGTAATTTTATTACATACAACAAATGGCAATTGCATTCTACCAACAATTTATGACTATAAAATTAGAATAAATAGAAATATTGTGATGATAAGATAATGGGAAAAAAATGGCAAAAGATATTTAAATTTCCTCAATATTTTTTCTTCTTTCTTCAATTCAATTGTTATTGATTGTTGCCGTTTAAAGATTCTGTCTTTGTGCTCACTTCGTCTACTAAATGCATTTAGATCGCTCTAGAATAAGAAATGATTTGATTTTTTTTTTTGTGCTACTCTCACTCTACACTAAGTCTTCTACCATTTCCCTTCGATTATAATCGAAAGAAGTCACATAATATGCAAAAAAAATTATATTATTGAGGATTTATGCAATTGAATGAAGGAAAATTTATGCTCTTCGAGATTTGTTCATACTATTGTAACTTTTTTTGCAACTTCTATTTGGTCATATTCACGTGCTTCGTGTATGTAGATAGCATTGTGTCCTAGCGGGGATCTTTTTGAGCTAAATTGTTGAAAAATGGTTAAGACATTCGAACTCATCGAAACCTTAAAACAATTTTTCAAAAAAAAAAACAATCTTCTGTTTTAATTAAAGTAGTTTTTAAATGTTTTTGTAAAGCTGCAAAACGTTGCTCATGCAGAACTCCATTTATTCAAACATTAGCAATAACATCCCCACTAGCAAAATATTATTCAGATTAGAACTTGAAAGCTCCATTCAAACTGTATTCAACTCGCAAAAAAATGCGATCAAAAAACCCATTTTAAAGTTTCCTAACGCAAATCCGTAATCGTAGAGTGAGCACAGCACATAAAAAATTTCATATCGAAATGTAAATTCATGTACCTGAATGGAATTGTGAATGAGATTCGATATTAAAGAATGGATGAAAGAACCTTAGTAAGTGAAAAAAAATAGTAAAATTCTATTCGTATTCAAATGAACCGTGAAAAAATGCAAAAAATACAGTAGCAAGTATGTCAGTAACTTATATTGCAATACCAGACAGTAATGTGATTTAAATCCTTCAAATATTAATTTTAATTGATATTTTCTCGTGAAATTAAAAATATTTTTGACAGGTATATCTGCGTCACCTTCAATCACCTCAATTGAATAAATCTTTTAATGGAATGATCACACACAAAAGGCTTAACTGTAGCTTTATAGTTTTAATTAAGAAATAAATTAAAATTGGCATGCGTCGACACATTATATTAAACACACACAGCATGAGGGTAAGAATTAAGCTAAAAATATAGGTTTTGTGTAATTTAAATGCGCCAATACACAGTTCAATTGTTGTTGTTACCGCTCGCTATTAAGCATTGTGTAGCAGTTTAATGATCGCTCCATAATGAGATGTTTGCATTATGGCGCACATAAAAAAGTGATTTGTTTGAAGGCTGACTAACTGCCGCACAAAAATATACATTTTAATAATAAGAAATAAACACATTATAAGAGCGATAGATATTTTAAAAAATATTGATGTCTCTTAGAGTGCCGCATTGGAATTGTTTAGTAGAGAAATTTTTATGCAGTACTAATCTATCACACATGCATAATGCCTACGTCCATACTTATAATCATTTCTCATTATCGACTTAATTATAGATCATCATTCATATGTTATTAGCTTATTTCATCGTGTCGTGCTCTTTTAAAAAAGCCCGAGTAGTAAAGGTCTACATCACATCAGTAATTAGAACTTGTTTAAAAATTGATCAAAACTTAATTATGAAAGCTAACAAGATGGTTCCTTAATATTATGATATTTTTCTCAAAACCCTTGCTACACTACTATAGCTTGGTTTGTAATTCACCGCTCGGGATTTGCAAACAATTGATGCAAATGATTTCTTTATACATTTTTAATGATGATGCCATTCGGATAAGATTTCGAATTAAAAAGGAAGGAAATAGAAATAACAGTAATTTACGCAAGATCAATGACTTTGTGATATATTGCTTCTCAATTCCTTTTATTAATATTGCCACAACACACTATTATTAACAACAAAAATAATAACTCACCTAGAGTTGAGTCCTTCAATTTCCTCTGATTGTTCGACAAGCGATGATTCCAAATCGAGATATGCACCAAAGTCACCATCTTTATAGACTTGAATTGCTGCATCGTCAAGCTGTGAAATGAAGGCAAAAAACTTAATTTAGAAAAGTTTTTTTAATGATTCAAAGACGAAACAAGAAATAATACAGAAGTTTCTCATGTGAGCGCAAGTAGAAAAGAAATTGCACAAATTGAAGCAGAAATCGCGACATTCTTACTCATGTCACATAATTTATAAGCAAGAACAGTATGTAGATTTAAATAATGCATGCAAAAAATAGACTTTACTTAAATGATTCTTCACGAGTTTGCACGTTTTAATGTCATCGTAATAATTACATTTCCCAAGTTAAACGAACTTCGAAAAAATATCTGACAAGCACACTGAGGTCGCTGAAAAAATAAGCTTGATTAAATTTTCAATTTTTGAAAAAAACCGTTGGAAATTATAAAAAGTCATGAATGAAGGAAATTCCATTCTTAATTTAAAATTCCATATCACAGTACTCTCGAAGTTTGTGTAACTTTAAACTGAATCATCCTTGATTGAATCAAAAAATTTAAATCTTAACTTTTCATGTTACAATAATGTATCCCAAAAAATCTTTAAATGCGCTTTACTAATCAATTAGATTATCCCTGAACCAGAGCAGCAGTAGCTTTAACAACACAATCAACAGCGAACGATAGAGCAAAGAAAAATCTAATCGTTGAATGATATTGTCGTGATATAATTAAACTTGACAATTTTACAATACCTCATTGCCTATTACGGAGCCATAAAAATGTACAATAATAAAAAAGTAAGCAAGTAATAGTTTCGAGACGTTGATGACTGAAAATATTGCATAATTTATATTATCTGCGTATCGTCAGGTGGTGTCTTACTAAACATGGAAAATTGTTCAGGTTGTACACAATATATAGAAATATAATAAAAACTATTTAATAGTTCAGCAGCAAGCAAGCAGGTAGGTAGGAACAATTAATACTTGAATTGCATTAAAAATAAATTGATCTAATTAGTCTGCTAACCTTTTTAACTCCACTCAAAAAAAAAGTGAAATATCGAGCAATTTTGATCAATTGAGAAATGATAAAACAAATTTATCGACCTTTACAAGATTTTACTGCTCCTATAATCCATATAAATTTATTATTATTTATTTGAAATCGTGAAAAATGTTTTTAAGACATATTAGAATAAATTTGATTTGCATTGACATTTCGGCATTGCACAATGGCAATTTAACTCTTAGTTTTTTGTAGAATCATTAGAGAAAACAGTTGGAACAATGCAATTGTTTTATGTCTCATTTTACAATTTCGTGGTCCAATGTGAAGGATTTTTAATGCAATGCGAGACTAATTGAAACGGCATTTTGAGGCATGCTTTCAGCATCAGACAACAAGAGAGCGAACAAAAACGCCTTTAAAATCTTTTTTCACTAATTAATGCTGTATAGGCATGAGATGGAAGTTTCACGATAAATCAACAGAATTTTATTCGCAGTTGATATGCGAAAGAGAGATGTGTGCCTCTCACTCTCCATGAGCATGTCCTTGACACGAAGAGGCATGAAATTAATGTATAGACTCGCATTATGTTAATTAACAATGATGAGGATAACAAGAAAATTAAACAATTAATAAATAAAAATAAATAAAAGCAACATCAAGTCTCGCCAGATTATGTAATCATTAAGCAGAAAATCTGTAGGCAGGCTGTGAGAAATCTTTGTGCTTTATTCTTTCTTTTTTTTCTTCAATGTTATTTGTTGATATTTAAGTTATTGTCAATTTATAGCCATTAAAGATAAGAAAGAGACTGTGCCCATCCTTTAGATTAAACAATTCATAGTCTTTACAGTCATTTACCAATGAAACATATTTTGTCTTTTCATGAAGTCTTTAAATACTTTTTCCACACTTCTCAGAAACATTATCCAATACTGTTCAATGTTCACAGAGGTAATGAGTACAATATTTGCATTTTAGCTATCAAGTACGTCAAAAAAAATCAGTTAAAGCTCAATATTTTGACTTGTTGATTCAACAAATTCACATCCAATAAGGAAGATCTTCTCGTGATTTATTGAGGATCATCGACTATGACACATCTTGTGTCATAAACAAGTGAAAGTAATAAAAAATTTCCTTCCAAATCAGTAACCTTTCGTGAATTACATCTCACAAGATAATTATTCTTAATTTTCTCCCCGCTTCATGTCACTCATCATAAAGTATATAATTTTTTCGCACATATTTATGAAAAGATAATTGCAATCGTTTACAATAATCTCCAGCCAATTAAATGTTAAAAGGGTATAAGTACCTCCTATTAAAATAGTCTGTTTGTATCTTATTTTTTTGTGGATACACTAAACAACTAGCTTCATGTAGAAAGATGCAAAAAAAAAGTGAAACTGCATAAATGGTAATAACTAAAGTAGATCAATTTGAAAAGCCTAGTAGCATAAATTCTTATGCAATTGCAATTGTCTTCCGGTACTACACATTTACATCATTTACGCTCATTTCTTTCGTTTTTTATTTCTTCTTTTTTTATTATCTTCACTAGCATGCATTGTGATGTATGTTGGAACTACGTAAAGAGAATTATGTGCACCATGATATGTAAAAACTGGTAGCAGTAACAACATACATCTGTTTTATGCAAAGAAATATTGTGCATTGTGTGGATATATATCGCATGGATGATTTATTATTTTCTCCATAAAAAACGCGTTGAACATTGCTGAGAACTTTTTATATTCATTTCTTTCCCATTCTGTACTTTAACTTTCAACATTTAATTTAATGTATTTAAAATTGGATTATTGAAGTTATTCCTAGCTACCTTTACAACTCGACTAAGTAGAGTGAATAATTAAACAACTTAGCGAAGAATATAGCGATATTTTTATGAGCATAAAGAAAGGATTGTCATAATTAAGTATATCTGAGTAATAATTAACTAATAGGCCTGGTTAGAGTACTTATGAGCGATCATTAAATGTTAATGTCCGATTTATTGAAACACAATCTGACACAAATTTGTTACAGTCCCATTTTGTGATTTTGGAATCACTTCATCGCTTGAGTACTAGGAATTTTAAATATCGTCATCTGGGCTAGTCTTTTAATTAAGAAATTTGAAATCCTGATTTCTTCCCGATATTTAAAAAGTTCCAGTACTAATCCAACCAACTCAACATGATTTGAAGCAGTAATAAAAAACTTTTGAATTCCCCTAAATCCTGTCATCCCATCCATCTACAAAAAGTATCTAATTAATTTTAATTAATGTCATTTGGAATCGATAAATTCCTTTTAGCCTCCTTTTATTTCTGTCTTTGTCTGACTGTTATGATTGTATCCCTCACTTATGTGTTCATAATCTTATAGAGTCCGACAGATATATATATATATTCATATACAAGATGAGAATAAGTAAGTAAAATATTATGCTCATTAATCAGATTATTGATTCATAAATCATCTGGCGCCTTTTTTATGAACTTTTAATTAAAAATTCATGGCCTAAACTTCCATTTCTCTCATTTCATTCAATGAATGCCTTACTTACAAAGTGTAGTAATGATTGCCTTTTTGTATTTATGTGGCATGCCAAAAGAAATTGTTATATGACACAATTAACAACTATAAGTGCCGTTTAATTGTATTTTATGTGGCTTTTTTTGCAAGAGCTTGAAAATAGCTTCAACCATTTTTTATGCTATAAACTTTGACATATGATGAGAATCATAAAATAAAAATAGAGAGCAGACGCAATAAAGATTAATTATTAAGGACAAATTATAATTCATTTCATGCATATGCGCGAATATGACACAATTTTAATATATAAACTTTTTGTATAGCAATATCAATTTCTTAACTGCTCGGATGTTTTGTAATCACCATAAGAAGAATTTTTATGGTCTAACATGAGCAAAAATTAAAGGAGATAAGCTTACGTCACGGATCAAAAGAGACATCTTGTTTCATTAAAATAATAAGAAAAGAAGACACTTTTATAGCATAAATGGCTTGTATGGGGCATTTTAAAGTATCTTTCTGTTTTTATGGATATGTGTGAGATATAAATAAAAGCACAGAAACATTAAAATGTTGTAAAATTAATTATTAACTGCCGCATGCACGCTTCTTCTTTCATTCCATGGAGCATGATGAAACATTCGGCATGTGAAGATGAAAGAGGAACAGGGTTGGTGTTTTGGTAACTTTAAATAAAAACTAACTTTACAAACTGAGATTCTTGATACAAATATGTGAGGTGTCTTCTGAAATTGCTTCAGTATCAACCCTGCAGATGATATTGACTCTTCTTTCAATTTTAATTGATATAGCAATAACGAATGACAATGACGATGATGATGTTGATGACTGAATGAGAAACTTGTTATGCCACAGAACTTGTTTAACTGCTCAATTTGTCGATTGAATAGCATTGATTATTTCATTATATTACCAATTGCATTTATCTGCAATCTGCGTCGGTTATTATATTAAAATTAGTCTCACCCTTTGTGGTGCTCCCAACAGTCGTAGTAATGCGCCTAGTTGTGTTGCTAGAGGCACACCGAGTAAAAATGAATAAACCGGTGCTCTTGACGGAATAGGATAGATACTTAAACTGCTAAATGGATCTGTATCCACTAAGTACTGAACTCTAAATGTTATCAGTTCTTCATCCATTTTCATTTTTTTATATTCGCTTTTTATGTTCTTTTTATGCTAATTTTATCAACATTAAATTTAAATTATTTCGCTTCCTTAAAATGACTAACTTATGAGCTCCTTAGGTTAGATATGAATGTATATATTCACACAAATTACTTTCGATTTCATCTGAAAGAAAAACAAAATTATTGTTAAAAACTTTTCTACTGAAGTCTATAAATTTCGCATCAACCATAAATTCTTGTCTTGAACAATTTTTTTTATAAGTTCATTCCATTCCTTTCCTTTTCTATTGAAAAACTTTTTTTCTTTATTCACTCAGTATTTCCTCAATTTACTCAATTTTCTTCCTTGTTTTTTAAGCAGAAATTTTAAGTGTTTTGAGATGCTTATATTACACTTTGGTGGTCAAGTGAACATTACATAGCTTCAAATTGTATGTCTGAAAATTTTTAAAATGAGGCAGGGTGACTGGTTCACTCCCAGCAAATGTGTGACTCAACGAAACACTGAAAAAAAAACTCCTGATTAGGTTATGGTCCAAACGAGACTTTTGACGAGTTTCATTATATTTTTACAATATTGAAGAATAAGATGAGCACTAAGTAGAATTTTGCAAAGTGGAACTTAGGATTCAATTCCTATGAGAAGCTGAAATTAGATGCGCCATCATCAATTTACCCTTCATTCAGCTTTAAACAAACTTCTCCTCTATGTTCTCTAAGAATAAGTTTATAAATTTTGTATAAGTTCATCACAGATTACACAAAAAATAATTCACTTTCTCCTTCAACCTCCTTCTTTGTAGCATGTAAAAAAATTACTCTCTTATTTTTTTTTTTTGTAAAAGTGCAATAAAAACATTGTTTGCAAGAAAAACTGACGAAACAAATGTACATAAATCACCTGATTTATTTTTGTTCATTCTTTCTCCCTCTCATGCTATACGCAATAATTTTGTGCATTATACAAAAAGTTTAATTGTGCGTTTAAACTTTTTAATTTGAGTAAGTCTGTTTCCTGCGTATCTAATTTTGAAATAACCTTTGTGTATTTCTTTATTTTTTGCTTGTTTCATTCGGTTTTCATTAAATGATTTCATTACTGTATATGACTATGGGGGAATGTAATGAGTCCAATTTTTTTGTTATTAATTCAAATGATTCTGAAATTATTGTCGATATTCAAATGCAAATTTTGTGCGTATTTTACTATGCGATTTCCTGGTTTTATGATCAGAAATTGATTCTAGACTTAAAATTCTTAATTACTTTTATTGTCGATTCTAAACTACAATTGACTGTATATATCGATTTCATTTGGTCAATATTTTTATTCGATTCAAATTAATTGACCTACATGCTGTTTATTTATTTTCATATTTAAATTTTTTGGGGACTACATGCTGAGTTAATTTTCCATAATGATTCCGTTAATTTTTAATAAGCGCAAAGGACATGAAAAGGCAAACAAAATAGGCAATATCTCATTAGTTTTATAAACTTTAATGAATGAGTCATGTCGAATGAAGGATATATGCTGCTTTAATTTGAATTAAATCAATTTTTTGGAAGCTAGTGATTTATTAGATTTAGAATTCCTGAGATATATGGAGAATCATTTAATTTTTTTGAATATTTCGACTGGAATAGTAAGAAAACAGACTTCCTCTAAAGTTTAGAGTCTAACGCATAATTTCTTAACCTGATACTGTCATTTCTCATACTTTTAAACATTTTGACATAAGAATGTGAGATTAAGTGGCTAGAATTATTTTCTTAAGGCAATCTGGGAAAATTAACAAGTAAAATGCAATTTCTTATAATCTTTTGTCTTTCTATCTAGCTGTTCAGTTACAATCTTTACAGTTCATAGAATCAAACCATTCTTCATCAGAATTAAAGCTGAAAATTCTCATTGTCACAAAAGCAAATAAAAAATCAAACTTAATGCAAGAACAACACCCAACAACTTCATGTAAGAATGTAAAAATTTTAACTTAGAACCTTCTAAAATACTTTTAACACCTTCATGAAATTCCTTTAAGGTAATTTACATATATTTCATAAAATGAAAATTATCGAGACACAAACGAGAACAAAAAGAATCTTAGAAAAAAATCAAAGCATTAGTCATCATCCCTTTGAATACAAAACGAAATGAAATATCAGTCTTAGTACAAAAATAAAATCTATCACATATTGTGAGCAACCACACGATGACCTTCAACGAGAATGCAACTAATCTCATGAGTTATTAACACAGCAACGTAAAAAGTGGGAACGAGAGAGAGAGAAAGAGATAGAAAGAAGAAAAGATAAGACGGAAAAGAGATTTAGTGCAACAAGAAGAATTGTTGTAATGCAGCACCATTCACACAGTCGTTGTCTTCATTCGTTATTAAAAGTTTTGTTCCCAGATCCATCACATCCAAGTCCATTTTAATCCAAAAAATAGTTCATTCTTCTCTCTCACTCGCTTAGTTCTTTTTCTTCACAATTTTTAAAGTCAGTAAGAAAGAAATTTATCTAAAGAGTCATCATCCTGAGAACGAAATTGCATTGTTCTCACTTTAAAGAGAATAATGAAGAAGATTTAAACCAATATTTATGGGAATGCTGGTGAATGCACATAAAAAACATTACCTTTTGATATTTTTTTATTTCAAACTTATTACGAGAGCAAGAAGAGTACATTCTAACTATAAGCCAGAAAATAAAATTAAAAATCAACAAGACATGCAAGAAAGAAGACTTTTTGGAGTCTTAAGATTACAGAAAGAACAATAGTTGAAATTAAAGAATAGAAAAGAAAGAAAGGAATATCAAAGAAATTTATTAAATTCATGAGAGTTCTGCAAAGCACTTTAGGATATGCTTAATAGATGTCCTTAATTATGTCATTCATTCATAACCCTCAAAGAAACATTAAAATATTAAAAAACTACATTCAACTTCTCATACCGATCACCTTGCAAACTCATAAACAATCAGCCAAACCAAGACTAATATGCCACACATTCCTTCACAAAACAGCACCAAAGAGAAGAAAAAGAAAGAAATCAGATGATAAAATATTACAGGGTACTGCACTACACCATATAATGCCTTCTAATAAAGCCAATGTAATTTATTTCAAACTTCATTACAACGACCTTCACTATTATGCATGCCGTTTCACTTGCTTTACATTCCCAATCCCTTATAAGATGTGAAATCGTATGGAAGGTATGTAGATCTCCATAAAAAATAGGAATAATAAAATCATGCGTTCAATCTCCATATGTAAAGTATACCACAAAAATTAATAACGGGTGAATAATGTGCTGTAATAAATGATAATGCACAGTCTTACCAAGTCGAACATGCATTTAAAAAAAAAAGTAGGAGAAGAAGAAAAAAGTTCTTAAGAACAATAGATGGAATGGAATGGAAGAAAAAGGTGCACAATTCATTGTATTTACTTAAACATAGTGTTGTGCTTACACAACAAAACAAGCAGAAAAACACAAGAATGAAAATGGAAAGGAAATAGAAAATGAAAACGAAAATTTAAGGAATTCCAAAAGCAATTTTATTCTCTTGAAAAATGCATTTCGATTGTTTTGATAGGCAAATGAGGTAAGAACATCTGTGACCGCAAGAAACCTCACAATATTTATGTTCGGTTGGCTGATGATGATGTAACTGAGATAAGGAATGAAATTCTTTACAAAACGAGATGAAAATAGTCCATGGAATGCTTTTAGTCAGTCGAGGAATAAAGAGAGATGTTATATGAATTTATTAACATCAGTTAAATAAGAGTCTATGGATGAAGATGATGTAGAAAAAAATGGAAATTAAAGGAAGATGAGAAAAAAAAATTGTGTGGCTCAGTTTTGATAACAAAAAATTGTTTTATGCACTTTTTCTCATATCAAAAAATACTAAAAGCTACATGCATAGCAATTAGACGAGCCATGCATGCCAGTCCATTTGTCTGCTCTCCTTCATGCATAGATGCATCGGAGAAAAATAAATGTTGTATGAATCACATTGATGGCATTCGTCCACAATCTCTTTAATTATATGCTTCTTATGAGCATTCTTTAACTTCTTCAGTGCTTCATTTAAAAAGTGAGTTAAAACCACAAGCAGACATTCCACACAAAAAAAAAACAGCAAACACTATGAAGGAGAGAGAAATTATATTATATCGTTTCTCAGAAATCTTCAGACGAAATGTCGAAAAAAATATATATTTATACGTACACAAAAGAAAAGAAATAAAGAATTATTTTAAAGCATTTTTTTGCACATATTAGACTCAGTCTTGGACTGTAAACATGTGTGTGAGAAACAGATTTTCATGAAGATTTCAATTTTCAATGCAAGTTTTTATTTTCTAAGAAATTTCTGTTGTTGAATTCTGCCGTTGGATTTGAGTACCACACGTGTGGGAAAATTCAGAAAGATTAAAATTATTTTGCAATCTAAATGACCATAAATGGATTAATACCTCGATATTTGAAACATTAAGTGTACGAAATGATCAGAAATTGAGGTGCAAAGCTTAAAAATTTATAGAAGTTCAAAATTAGAATTCATCCAGTTTAACTTTTTCATCAGTTAAAAAACCAAACCAAATTCACAATATTCCTAAAAAATAAGTTTCCTTAGCTTAATCATTGGAACCTGGTTGCATTAATGATCTCACTTAATTAACATAATTTTTATTACTCTCTGAGAACATCCCCAAAAGCATCTGATTAAGATCAAAAATTTAAATTCTTGAGAATCAACATATAAATCTTATTCTCGCTCATTTGAACAATAATAAACTGACTCGAAAGTCACACAAATGTGAAATAAAGTTGAATGTCCAGTTAGTTTGATATGCGACTATATTTTTTATAACATTCTGCATATCATCAAGGCATTCTCGATTTATCATTATTCACATCCAATGTCTAATTCACACAGAAAAGAAGCAAGTTTTTATATTCTAAAATCATAAAAAAATAGTCAGCTTTTTATCTACTACATCTATGTCTATATTTGCCATTAAAAAGAGAGCCAAAAATTCTTCTTATTTGTACTTCATTTTTACGCTTACTCAACCTTTTATAATTGATCATTCTATTTGCTGTTTTATACACATTGAGTGATTTACATTTAAATTGAATTTGATTGCCACATCATGGGTGGGAAAATGATGTTAAGCTTTTGTTGATTCTCAACCGAAATTGAACAAGAATTTAATTTTGGTGCGCTTCAGAATCTTTCATTCTGTATATACGAATGGTGAATTTTTTCTTGCTTTTGTTAACACTAGGTGTGCTTGTAGTTGAAATGAAAAGTTTACCGAATATAGAGAGGATTTATATTACATTTTCAACTAGACTTTAGCATTCCACAACCAATATACACAACAAAAAGCCAAAATTAATCTCCAAAATCATGATCTACCTCCTCAAACCTGAATGAATTTTAATTTAATAAAAAATTGGCAAACCAACTTGATTTATTATCAGACTCAACATCAAGTGACTTAATTTCTTATGCACCTGATTTGTATCTTAAATTTAAAATTTTAAACCATAATGAACAAGTTCCTTATCTTTGCCAATCTTGGAGGAAGCTAATGAATAAATAAATAAATTCAATTTTCATCTGTCTTTTCTCCTTTATGTTCTGTATTTTTTTCGGGTACAAGTGAAATAAAAATTATTCATGGATTAAAATAATCCGCTTAATATTTTTTTGTCTCTTTCGTTTGACTGCAGATGTGATCCAAAACTTATAAAGCAATAACTTATAAAACTTTTCGCGATTCTGTTCTCTTTATTTATATATTTTACTCTGTTAATATTGTCAACTTGCATGTACGGCGTGAAACTTTATTGCCAGTAATAATTAACTATGCAAAAATATTTTGTCGCACAATAAATATATATATGTACCATACAAAGGCATTCAATAAATTTTTGGATCCCACATTCCATAAATTTTCATACTCTCAACTATTGCTTCGATTTTTCCTCGATCGTATATTTTACATGTGTATATAAAGTGCGATATGCCGTATTGTATACATATATTCACTCTTGTATGCCTATAAGGAATGTGCAATCGCGTAATATTATTATTATTATTGTTGTGAACGGCGACAGTGAAGGAGAAATATGCAGATAAAGACTTGCTATTAAACGCATTAAAAAGTAAAAGTATGGATGAATTGAATAGACATGACGACAAAAAAAATTGAGGAGACCTTTATTATGTATGCAAATCGAGTTCAATATCAATTACATTTGGCTGAGCTTTTTTGCACTATTATTATTATTTTATTTCCTCAACTTCTTTATTATGATTATTTTTGGCATGCAGCATGTTTCCACGTCCATTATTTTGCAATTGATTCAATAAATTTTTGAAAAATAATTTTTACTACACATTTGAAATTTTTTCAAATAAAACGATGGAATGCTGTTCATTAGGTTATTGTTACTTTTCTACTGCTATTCAAAATACACAATGTGATGTCACCCCCATTTTTCTCTTCATCATTTTACAATTTAAATCAATATAGTAAATTTTCAAGCGGGCTACCACTCTTTGTTATTCATTACAGCTTTTTGTTGCATTCTATTATTTGACAATGAAAAAGTCTTTAAAAAAAATTTTATTTGAATTTAAAACAATTTTTTTTTGTAAATCTTCAGGTTCGCTCCAATCCTCACTTTTTACTGAAAATCACAATCTAATAATCCCAAGTGAATTTTTCCTATTTTTCAAGATGTTCAAATGAGTTCCTCCCCGTGCCTTGCTTTCAAAAAGCACTCTATCAATTTGTATAAGGAACTTTTAATTTTTACGACTTGCAAAAAATCAAAAATAATTTCATATTTACATTGTCAGATCTATATATTGTGTAAAAAGATGTATGTCTGGGATTTTTTTTTCTCTACATTTTTCACTTCTTGAAATTGGGAACGAACGGAAAAATCAAGAAACAAAATAAAGTTTTTTTGTTACTTTATTTCACCAATTTTGCAAAGTCTAAAAATAATATTAGTTTTTGTACTTTACAAACGAACTACATTTTTAATTTCTTTTATTTCAGATTTTACTTTTTAGTGAAAAATGGATCATTTCTTCAAAATGACCAATAAAAATTAGCTCAGTGGCTTTAAAACTTTTTGGTTGTTTTTTTTAATGGCTTTTTATTGTTTTTTCTAAATCAGTCAAGACAAGAAGATGAAAAACAACATTTTAGGAGTAAAAATAAAAGTTTAAAGCATGTTTTGCGGAACAGTAGAATTTTTTAATTAATTATATCGACCAATATTTTGTCGATTCTGTTTTTGTTTAAATTAAAAAATTATGAACCTAAATCACATACTTCCACTTTTACTTAAAACTTTTTAAAAAACAGCAATAAACTGTTAAATTTTAAATTTATAGCTTTTAAATTACCTTACTAATAAAGCTCATTCATTCTTAATTTAGAAAACAAATTACACGACATATGTACTTTTTGAGTCATTCCTAATTTAACAATTATTAATTGCTAGCTCATGCCTGTGCTAGACATTATGAGACTATGTATCTCCTCTGTTTATGAATGAATCATGCAGCAAATTCATACTGCTAGCATTTTAAATTTCCTATTAAATTAAATGAGTTTTTAATAAATAATTACTTGACTTCTAGCGACCTATTGTTTACAAAATCACATCACAGACTAAAGTAAACAATAGAATGAGATATCATAATACCCAAAATTACTTTTTTTTGTGTCAAAAAATTTGATTTTTGTGTTCGGGACTTATCAGAAAATAAACACTTGGTATTGACCTAATTTGATTTAATTTGGTTGTTATCATGTTAATTGATGTTGTAGTGCAATGAAAAAATAAAAACTGGATTCAAAGGAAATTGTTTTTGATAAAAGAACTTAAATTATTAACAAAGCATTTTATAAAATTCGAATAATTGAGTGAGAACTTCTTCCACGACGTAATTAAATTTTTTGTAATTGAATCTTTTGTTTCAAAACAGAAATGATGAGTCATTGGCTGCTGGTTTATAACATGCTAACCATAACTTTAACGTTCACAAATCATTCATTGAAAAGCTCTAAACCATCATAATAAAATTCTAAATCATTTTCGACTATTAAGTCTGCCCTAATAAACTTATCAATTAATCCCTCTCGAAAATACCAGAACAATCACCAAAAATTCCCAATCCATATACTAGGTCACGTTCCTACAATTCTACCGTTATACAATATTAATAATATTCTAAGTCAGTCACTCATCATATTTCGTTCTTTTTCTACAATTTAAACCGTAATAATTGATTTTACTATGCTTCCGTAGTATTAAGTCACTTGACATTCCACACAATCCATATATGAATAGAATTTTTATGTCATCAAGTTGATGGCATGTGAAAATGTGATTTCTAAAAAATCGCATTTTGTTTCTCTTCATTTTAATTAGATTAAGAAGAATATAATGAAACAAAAACATGTCGCATTTACGTTATATTGCATGTGCGACAAATAGATGTACGTAATAAAAATTAAGTATGTGGGAAAATAAGTAACAAGAAGTTCAATCAAAAATGTCTGCAACCTTGACAGAAGGTTGAGCAACGGAAATGTTTCTTTTTTTTACACAAAACCGGTAAATTATTAAATTATCAACCAAAATAAAGAGAAAAAAGCATGTAAAGAAAGAAAAAAAAATCACGCAAAAGACAGAGATTATGTAAAAAGAAGACATGTAAGCTTCTCATATTAGCTAACGTCGGAAGGTTCTTTTGTATGTCTTATCATGAAAATAAAAATAAAACATTATTCATCGATATATTCAATCTTAATTCACCCATCTCTCTTCAACCACTTGCCACCTGGCTTAGCTAATTTATTATTTATATTATTGTTATTTTGTTGTGTCTTTGTTAGTCCATCGAATGTTTCTTTGAGGTGACGACTCTTTTCGTCATTCAATAATGAAAAATATTGCTATGAAGTTAAAAAAATCTTCCGAAAAATTTCTGTAAGCTCCTTAGAGAATTAATTTATAATAGCTTTTTCTGTGTGTGGACTTGCAGACGTCTTAGCAGAAAATAATAATTTATTAAATACTTTATTGTGTGGTTATACTGAAAAATGTTCACTTTGTTGGACTAGCTTGAGGTAATCTTTAGAAATTTTGAGGCAAAAGAATCAAAATTGAGCAGAATTTACTTTATAATGACTCGGACTAAGTTTGCAACCCAAAATATTCTTAGAAGTCTTTTTTGGTGGTTTCTAAATGCAACTTTACCAAGCATTCGTATTCAAACATCCATCAAAAACATCCATCAAAAACACCAGTTCAGACATTCAGTTGAAAAAAATTTTTTGATAAATTTGCACCAAGGGAAATTTGCTCTATCCTGTAAAAAAAACTGCAGCTGAAGATGAGAGGAAGGAATAAGTTCAACAAGTACAAAATGTGGATGAATATTTTATGATGTTAATAAACAGTGAAACACCTGCTTCAATGAATTCTCTTCTCTCGTTTTCTCATTTCTGATATGAATTGCAAGATACAACAAGAAAATCTTTTATATTAAAAATATACAGCACACATATCGGAAACACGTACATGTTTAAGTCTCAAGTTCAATCAATGAAATAATAAAAGTTATCGTGTATGGGATGAATAAAGGATAGAAGGCAAACAATCACTGGATCATTAGCCTTTCGATTATCTCAAATTGAATATGTCATAAAAAAACATAGAAAACGACATCGAAAAAAGTTCTTGTTGGCACACATAACAGATTTTTGAAGGAAGGTAAAAAGTAATAATTTTTATGCTGCAAATTTCTCATCATAAAAACACATTTTAATCACGATTTTTTTGACGATGAAATAAGTACCTGTGATGATATTTAATTACAATTTAAAGTTTCCGTTTTCTGTCAAGACGTGAGGATGAAGAAAACAAAAATTGGCGACAATGGGAGAATTTTTTGAGTGATTAAAAAAAGAACGTAAAGAATGGAAAGACGTAGATCCATTGTGGGGATTTTGTCAGAGTTTTCAGAAGTAAATGAAGCAATTGTAAGTTTTGGAGGTCTCATAATTTGGAGGAGGAAGGTTTTTCATATCATTAATTTGGTATCCATAAACGTCAGTTGTCCAAAAAAGTCATAAGAATACACATAAGTATCTACCAAGAAAATCAGCTGACAAAATTCCCATTCTCAATAGATGCAGTTATAAAAAAAATTGTTCAAGCACTGTCACAAGTAGGTGTTTGTTGTCAAAAGGCAAAGTGTATATTTCTACTTACATTTCTTTACACAATTACTTTTTATCGTTATTGTTTGCGGTATGATACACCTCATTTAAATTCCAAATTATTATTATATTTATTTCACTTATTCACAAGAAATCTGAATCAGAAAAGAGGTTTTGCAAACTTTTTCGTTCGCTTCTCGTCTTTACATACTTTTTTTTCGTACAATTCTTCTTCCTTATTTATTTGTGTATTTTTTTACCATTATGTTTGCTTCTACTACTTGCTTTACATTTGAATCATACGCGATGAAAATGAGAAATGTAAGGCAAAAAAAAAATGTTCTTCTACAGCTTAGAGAAGGCGAATACACAGAGTAAGTTTTTTGTTCTTTGATTTAACATTCATTTCACCACCTCACACAAGTCTCTGTCGCCTTATTATTACTTTTATGCAAGTTCACAAAATAAAATGAAATAAAATAAAATAAAAATCACACAGAATATCAAGAATACGGAGAAATTCTCAAAACAATTTTTGTTAAATCGTCGACCACTTGTTGTTATTGTTAACTTGTTCTGTTCTCCTTTATTCTGCTCCTCTCATCACAAAACAAGCAAAAGAAATCGGTCTATATCGTAATAATAAATATAATACGCGAACTATAACACTCAATTCAGTATGTGTATATACATAAAGTATGGATAAAAAGGAACAACAAAGTGTGTTCGATTTTCGGTCACTGACCATCCAGGTTTCTTTTACTATCACTTTTTCTCTTGTCTCTTAATGAATATTTTATTTATTCTGTTATTTTTTGCACTTTCAAGAGACGACTCTCGTGTGACTTCTTTTTTTCTTACAAAATTCACATCCAAAATGTCTTTTATGCATACAAAAAAAAAATGAAAAATGTTGTTCATTAAATTTCATTTCATTTTATTAATTATTGTCAATGCACACCTCACAAAAAAATATTCTTAAACCGGTAAAAACCTTTTTTTTATTCCTGATAAAAAAAAAGCGAGAGCGCACGCGTAAGGTTTTTAAAAAAATCAGTTCTTATTCACTCCACGAAGTTAAAAAAATCGAGTTTAAATTATAAAAAAAAAATGATTTGATCGTTCTGCTATTTGGATAGTCTGAACACATCAACGATCGAGCAGCAACTGATTTTTTCTTTTCTTGCTCAACTCAATGCGAGGCGAAAGAAATTTGTAGAAGTATATACATATATTGCCTTTTGGGAAAGAAAATGTAATACATTAAAAGTTCTCGATCATTTTGCTTTATTTTTTTTCTTCAGTCTTGCATTATACAGGCATCATATACAGAGAGACGGAGAGAAGGTAGAGTGCACGAGAGAATGAGACTCGACCAATACACCTTAGCAATTAAATAAAATTTTCAATAACAGCACAGAGTCTTTTGTTGTTGTTATTCTGTTTTTTTCAATAGTGCATTTTAAAAGTCAATAGAAGAAGGTGAAAATAAGAGAGTGAGAGAGGAGAATGAGAGGCTGAAGAAGAAGCAAAAAACACAGAAATTATTTAAAACAATAATAAGAAAATTACATGAATTGTGAACCAAATTAATAATTCGTTTCATTCTTTTCGTTTTCTTTCTTATGGTCGACGATATTTCGCAAGAAGTTCTTAACAACAACTTTTTTTATTATGCCCTTTTGGCTATGAGAATTCAGTTCAATCCCGCTTCTTGTTTTCGTACACAATAGAAAGTGAAGTCCAAAATAAAGATGGTAAAAAGTGATCGAGTAATGAAATGACTGGGGCGAATTTTATTGTGAAATTTTCTTGCTTTAAGTTCCCAGTCTATCCATCAATCAGTCTATCTACTAAAAAAGCTTTGACCAATCAATTGACCTACTAGTCAAATCGTCTCTGAACTTATTGCTTTAAAAGTCATCTACAAAGAGAATTAGTCACTCGCTCAACCAGTCACCCACCAAAATTACCAAAGTTAATATAATTACTTCGCTTTTTGTTCAACAAAAAAAATTACCCGCTAAAAACAATTGAGGTAGACTCGAAAAACCAGAATTTTGCCAGTTTTTACTTCTGTCGACTCAAACGAATTTCAGTTTTTTTTTGCACTTGAAAAAGTTTTTTTTTTTAGAATTTTTGCCTCTCTTTTTGTCGCCAGTCGGTCAATGTTTTCTTGTTCTTCTCCTCTACTTCTCTTCCTTCCTGCACATGAAAGTTATCATTATAATGATTTTTGTGTGTTTTCAGCATGTACACATCAAAGAATGGAAACTGACCAACGAAATATTTAATGCTGTAAACAATACACGCAAAAACGAGAGACCTGTCGGTGTGAGACACATTTTTTGCAGTATGACTTTTTTCATGCACAATTTCTCCCCTTTCGCATTTATTTTTTGCAGACGTTCTGCTCGGTGCATTTCGTGTTTTCATGCCATTTTCTTACAATTCCTCATAAAATTAAGGTTGAAGAAATCCACATGGCACAGCATTATTAGGTTCGAATTGCATCACATGTCACAGGAAGAGAATTGTGGACTTCTTATTGTTACACTATGCATTAAACTAATTTACATTCTTTTACGCTCTGGTGATGAGAAAAATTAATTATTTGAAATTTCGACGAGTAAAATTGTTGAAGTCATGAAGTGAATAAATTAATTAACGAAAGTTTCTTTTACCGTACGAAGGATTTTTTGATAAATGTTCGAATTATAATTTAAGATAAATTTTATTAAGCTTGCGGATCGGAATTGTTTTTTGTTAAATATTCAGTTGTTTGCTTTTTAAATGGGGGAAACCAACAAAGATCTCTTAATATTTAATTGCGATTAAAGTAGATTAAATGTGGTTAATGGTTGAGGATTAACTTTTTAAACATTGTTGATATAGATGAAAGGCATTAAGATAAATTTGAATCAACTATCTGGTGATCGTAAGATTATCTTTACATCGTAAGATATAAATTGAACTATTATCATGGAATTAAGATGATTTTAAGTGAAACTTTGCAAAATATGCCATTTCAAGTGTTTTTCAGTCTGCGACAGCGACGTAGCCAGGATTAACAGCCTTAGTAGCATCCATAGGAAATGCTATGTTAACTCTTCAATAATATCATCTTAAAAGCATTTTGAATACTGGCTTCAATCAAAAAGCCAAACATTATATCCTCAAAATGTCTACAAGATCTAGCAAATATTAAAGAGCAAGTAAATCGACTTAAATCATATTTTCAAGATAATTTTCGTTTCAATTAAGGAATAGCTTCATATTATTATAACGACTTTTTATTTTGTTGCTATTAATTTGCTTTATGACCACTGCAAGGTGTATTCTTTTCATTCTGATGAAAAGAACCAAACTAAAATTTTCGACCATGATCTTCTTGTTTTTCCTCATTGTTCTTTAAATGAAAAAAAAAAACAAGTAAGTGGTAAGGAAAGAATGAAATAAACAGCTTTTGGCGATTCTCACATGACATTCACTTTCGTAAAGATGCTAAAGGATTATCATTAAATATTAATATGACTCCATTTCATGTGACTCTCGCACTATCATCTGCTTCTCCTTGTTCTTTTCTCCTTTACTTTTTTTGCCGACAAATATAATTAAAATTAATAGTCGCATAATCCTTTTAAATTAACCTGCAAACAGCAACAGCAGTGGTAATGATGATGGTATATAATAAAAGGAAATCTTATAAAATGACAATAATGTTCCGCATTAGGTTGATGACATAAGGCAGCAAGCAGGTACTCATCAGTGTAAGTTAAAAGCAAGGAGATGACTCAAAAGCTGTCATCAAAAAATCTTTCAATATTCTTATTTTGATTAAAAACCAGGTAATGCGCTGGAGTCTCCATCTTCAATAACAAACACCAACATTTTCTAGACTGACTGAGAGACTCAATATGTTATGTTACTTTTCACATTGATTGTATTAAATTGTTTTATTACCATTTACTGCCTCATTTTCGATTGAGATTGTGAAGTGATTTCACGAATTAAATAAAATTGTAACTTTATATTTTATTAAATGCAGTTTTCGCGAAGTGCAATAAAAAAGACATGTAACTCCGAAGCCTCTATAATGGGTCTTAAGAAGTGCAATTTTTCATTGTACCTTTATATTAAAATTATTATCAGAGATCGAAGCCGATTTTTTCGGCTTAACTCAATTTTTGATTTTTTTGATAAAAAAGAGCAATTTAACTACCATTTTAAGTATTTAAATTGAACTTTACATGCTTTACTATGATTCTGTGAAATATTTTGTCAGCATGTAGCTATAGTAAGCTCAGAATTTCAATTTAGTCGATTATAAGCCGATCGGCTTAAATTTCGGCTTAACATCGTTTAACTTGAAATTCTGAGCTTACTATAGCTACATGCTGACAAAATATTACACAAAATCATAGTAAAGCATGTAAAGTCCAATATAAATACTTGAAATGGGTGTCAAATGGCTTTTTTCTATCAAAAAAATCAAAAATTGAGTTAAGCCGAAAAAATCGGCTTCGATCTCTGATTATTATTATACATTTTCAGTGCCTCAATGCAATTGTTGTTACCTTTTGCAGATGATGACGACATGAATAGTATTCAACATGCTCAGAAGTAGAAATGATTGTATTTAAGCGCGATGAAGAGAAATTGAAATTAATTTCATCAACGGTCATCATCATTCACGCTTGATATGATAATAAACAATTGAATTGAATGAATGGAATCACTTCAGATTGCATGTTGTACTTGTAATATGAATTTTTCATCACATTCAAGAAAATTAAATAAATAAGAATATAAAATGGAAATATATCTCTATCCATCGCGAGACAGTCAACTTCTACAAAACATAAATTTTGTGTAAAGCATATAAATATTTTATGAATTCACTTATTCTTTCATAAATATGCTAAATCAGAACATAAAGTATGTAATGTCACTAGAGAGTTAAAAGAAAAATCAGAATCTATTGCAGAATAAATAAAGTCATGTATGTAAATGTTGAACAGAAAAATAAGGAACCAGTTGGAATGGTTGAGATTGAATGAGCCAAAACGCAGTTTTTGTTTTTAAATTTAGATAAAGCAATACTTTTTAATTTAGGATATGAACCTCTATTAATTTAACTTTCTTGATTTGATTTACAAATTTTCATTAGCTTTAACATAATAAAGTCTGCAATTAAAAGTATAATTTTTTTTAAGAATCAAAAGTCCCAAAATATGACCTTTAAACACCTCAAAGCTTCCTCAAAAGAAGATAAAAGAAAAGAGAAGAAAAAAACATCTTAAGATCTAGATTCATTGCCTTCCTTTTATAAATTCACAATTTCCATATGTCATGTGCTTCACAAAAACCGAGCCATTTTAAAAATATTAAACTAGAATACGTAATCTCTCTACTGTTTGAATTATATGAAAGATAAATAAAATAAAAATTAAATATAGTATATGCTTCTATCTGTTCATTTTTTATAAATATTTTTCCTGACTAAAGATGGCTATTGTACAGTAATATATTCGAACTTCCTTTGTTT
This sequence comes from Chironomus riparius, assembly GCA_917627325.4. Lineage (NCBI taxonomy): Eukaryota > Metazoa > Arthropoda > Insecta > Diptera > Chironomidae > Chironomus > Chironomus riparius. Next base: position 60,542,014 of record OU895877.1, read on the forward strand.
GCATTTCCTTGGCCATAAATATTTGCAAAAGAATTATATTCTATATGTTATTAAGACTTCGTAAAGGTTTGTTTTGATAATTTTTTATGCTCTCATTTGATTCAAATATGAATTTGGAATGATGTTAAAACCTCTTGGTATGCATTAGATTTTGTTATGCTAATTATTATATAGGAATAGTATAGGCATTATATATATATATATATATATATATATATATATATATATATATATATATATATAGGCAGTTTTGTAATGAATAAAAATTGGAAAAAGAGATATTTTAATATGACCTGAATATTCAAATTTAAAAGACATAAAAGAAGCTTTTAATGTTAGTGAAATATAAAAAACACAAACAGCACTAGAGGAGCTCTTACGAAATACGAGGACCAAATCTCAATGTATTTGAAAATCAATTTAAAACCCATCAATCACCTCCGATGACGTTATAATCTAAAGAAAAAGACACAACTAAGAAGCATTAATAATCCCATCATGATGCGCACTCAATTAGGTATAAAAATCTTATTAGCACAGATTCGAGATTACAATCATATCGAATCTGTTTATTCTTTAAGACAGACTTATTAATATTTGATCAACTGTGATATTTAGACGTGAATCATGATATCATAATTTGTTTTAAGTCTTAAAAATAATTCGAATCTAGAAAATTGTGCAAATACAAAATTAATGTGACTTCTTCTTCATGAGGAGGTAACTCGCATTTTTTATCAGTTTATCAATAAATTATAATTTATTCACTACAGCACTTAAGACATAACAAAAGCGTAAAGAAGCAAGAATAAAATTGAACAAAAGCAATATTTAAATGCAACTGTGGAAAACGGAAAACTCATTTCCCATTTTGATGCATTATACTTGTAATGTCATATTCATAATTTCATCATAAGAATTATTTTCCTCTATATCGTCATCCGCTTTATATTTTTTGCGAGTTTTCTATATGCTTCTGCATAATGTGGTACATATTTGCATCAGTAAGATGACTTGTTCTCTAAGCATTCATAATAAATTCATAATCATCTACACAATACAATACAGAGCAATGCATAGAAGTTGAAAATATCGTAAAAGATTATAAAATATGGAAAATTGTTCATATCTGAAATGGATTCAAATGTTTAATGAATATTTAATAAAGGATTATTGTGATGCGGATTATCGTCATAATATGAGAAAAGAGATTTATGAGGCGAGGAAAGAGGCAATTGCCACTTTATATAATATGAAAAGAAAAGAAAACTAAATCATCACTTTTGTCATCTCATAAATTAACATTCACCTCTTCATACTTTTTCGTGACACATAAATAGGGAAGCATTCACCGTCTTACGCCTTTAATAACAATTTAAAGCAATGAAAAATATACGTAAGAATGTAGTAGCAACCATGTTACACACGCTTAGATTTTAATGTATGATAAAATATGAATATATAAAGAAGAACTTCTCGTGGATAAAAAATAAATGTATTGAAAGAGTTTCTTTTCTTTCTGAAGTTTTTTTTTAAAGTTATTTTTGGGGGCTGCATATTGTCTGCTTTAGAAGCGAAAAAAAAGCGTTTGGTACACATTTCCACTCACAACAGCATTCGAACTATTTTATTTCGTGAAGATTAACAGCAAATATTAAAAGTGAATTCAATTCTTTCGAATTTCTTCTCTCGTTCATATTCTCAATTTACTTTGTCTTTCTTTTCCCTTTCTTTACGTTCGTATGTAAACACACATCAGTCAGTCATTCAGTCAAACAATTTCGTGTACAACAGTCCAAAATGTCTATGACCAGACGAGAGAATGAAAGAGAAATGCCTTAAGATATGATAATATATTCTTCATAATCTTGAAGGCATTTACAAGTCATTAAGGTCCATGTTCATTATTCTGTTAACACATTTTTTTCGCTCTCATTTTTTTTTGAGATGAAAAATAAAAGACTTTTCTTGAAAACAAAAAAAGGCACTAAGTGACTAATGAATGACACCTCATAATGTCTTACTTTTACATATCACATTTGCATAAGAAACCATAAACTCTTTTTTATTATTTTAATCGACCGAAAAATATCTCAGACAATGGAAACAAGGTCTTTAAAAAATAATTTAAATAAATTTCATTATAAGAATTATGCCATATATACCATGTGTCCATGTGCTTACTAACTAGCCAAACCAAACAATCGATAAAGGCATAACGAAAAAGGGGTTACAAAAATATTTATTGAGGCGAGTCTAATTACATTGAAAATTTATATTTTAAAGTATTTCCCACCGTCATTAGTAATTGCACATTGCAGGCATATGTATGTTTATTTAAGGCATTAATATATACAAATCAATTAGAATCGGCATAGCCAATATCGATAAGTGAACTGAATTAAATATTTTCATGCATTATTAGCCTTCAATTGCAAAATTTTTAAGATTTTATTGCCTTTCGATAGTTTGAAGTGGAATTGAGGCTTTATTTTTGACGTATCTTTCGATAAGAAATCATGTGTAATAGTCATAAGTTCGATTCTTTTTGGAACTTAATAAAAATGTCCCTTGATTTGCCATTTTAAAGTTTTTATGTCACTAGTATAGACAAAAAATTCTTCATTTATTTTACAACTTTCCATTATGAAAGATCAAGGAAGTCATTTAGAATAATACGATAATTTTATGCCAACGCCATCCAAAAAAAAAATCTTCATCCTCTTAGTTTTTCCTTCCTTTCAATCCTATTCAAATTATAATCAACATGTGGCATTCGATAAAAATTTGCAAGTCAAAAAAATTAAATGCTGCAAGCAAGCAAAAGCCTTTCATCAAAACCATCATCATCATCTGCTCTTTTCAGTATTATAGTAATTGAGAGTCATTTTAGGTTCGTAGAAAAAAAAATTAAAGCTTAAGAAGAACTGAATCCACATGTGTTTTTAAGGCATAAATAATAAATGATGAAAAGAGTAACCGCTTAACAGAAGAGCAGAGACAGAAAGCAGCAAAAAAAGGAGGAGGAATCAGATAGATAAATTGGTTCTATGACATTCATAGGTATTGACTTGAGAACAAGAAATAAGACCTGCTCGTATGAAAAGATATATCGTCATGAGACATAGAATAGAACTTCTTTTACATAGTTGCACATATGGTATTATGCATCTTTTATTCACCACGTCTTGTGTGGGAAAAATAAAAATAAAAACAGTCCACGAAGGGGAATGGCAAAAGGAGTTGAAAGATGTAAATTCCAGTAGCTTAAAATTGTTTAAAAAAAAGCTCTTTAAAATTATAAATTTTATTTTTATTCCTTCTTGCTTATTTTCATTTCATTTATCGTATTATTATTTCTTCTTTTTTCGAGTTCAATGTCGAATGGATAATGAAAAGGCAAAGTGATTTTAGTTCGTATTTTTAACATACATACAAAAGGAGAGGTTTCTCTATGAAAGCAAAAATAATGTAATCAGCAAAATTGCATCTTTCCACATGTAAACAGTCGAATGAATAGTTTTTTGTGCAGATATAATTTCGTACAGTTTTAATGCTCATATTCTATCTACTTGTCTGATCATTAGCTGGTGAATTTGATCAAATTCTGTATCATGGTTGTCTACGTTATAAGACAAATTTCATCTAGACAGTTGTTCCACACACTATCTATTTTTTGAGATTGTCAATTATCCTCCTATCTCAATATTAAGTTGAATTCGCTTTTAGTAATACTAAACAGCAATGAACTTTATACTTGGATCACTATATGTTCATTGCATGGCTCATTGAACGACTGGCCAGCAGCCGACTATTTCGAGTCTGCCACATTAAACTCCTCTCGATGGTTCACGATTTTTTTTTTTACGGGGGCTCAATTTGAATTATATTCAATCGCATAAATACAATCTATTACATTGTATGTACTTTAAATATTTTTTTTCTTATTTAATATAATTTAATAGCTCTCTCACATACTTTACTATTCTGTCTGTCTAGCAAGTCGCCGTTTATTATTCAATATTATTATGTGTACCTTCTCTACGTTCTTTAACGTAATCATAAAAATCAGTCTCGAGACTTTACCTTTAGCATTCGTTTTTATTTTCGTTAATAAGGAGATAGAATTTTTTTCTTTTAATTTATTCGATGATGCAATTTTTACACTGTGGGAAATTACCATAAAAAAATAAAAAAAAAAAACTTCACGACAACACAGCCTATATAGGAAATTTTCATCTATAAATTTTAATTAAGGATTTGAACCTTGAGAATTTGTAAAAGCTATTATTTTTCTTCAATTGTTATTTTTATTGACGAACGATTTATGCTTTTAAAACTATTTCAAGGAACTGCTTTTTAACTATATGAAAATAAACAAATTTGATGCCAGACTAGAACTCTAACCACATTTCAACCAAGACACAAGGTTTTTTTTCTTTTATAAAGTCAATTTTTTTAAACCAAACGGCATCTTAATTTACTCATAAGATAATATACTCATAACTTAATTCATTACTTATCTTCATCATCATCTTGGTAGAAAAAATCACTCCATATCTCAAAATTTTTATCAGAAAGCAAAAGTTTTTGTTCAAAAAAACAAAAGAAAGTCCAGCAATTTAAAAGTAAAAAAAATCAGTGATCAACCTCACATGAAGATGAGCAGTTATTAAAAAAATTAAGATTAAGAAATAAGAAAAGCGAAAGAGATGTTTTTGTTGAGCACGCGAATACCTTGAAAATTTATTTTCGAAAAATGATGATTTTTTTTTCTACGTGTAGCTTTAAATATAAATAAATAATCTTACATAACTCATGAAGCAGTGGAAAAAAAGAGTTTATTTTTAGAGTTTCATTACTGCATGTGCAGAAAAGAAGAGATCGGGTAGAGATTAAGATGAATGAGTGAATGAAAAAGTACGAAGAGAGTTTGCAGACTCAACAATATTTAAATGAGCTATGGCACCTTCGCATTATTTTCTTTCCTACCTCAATTCATTTACTCTTCTATATTGTACATATATATATTAAACATTTTGTACTTCTTGCTGCTGCATGCTTGCTGACTTTGTGCAAAAAAATAAGAAATAAATTATTTTTCTTTTATTCTTTTCATTGCCACTTCAATATAAACATAATTTTTATTTTGGTTGTATATTGTTCTTAAATATTGTACGACAAGCCATAAAGCAGACTCCAATTTCTCATTGTGATTCCTACATGGAGATCTTTTAAGTACTCCTTGCTTCTGTCTTTTTATTTACGTTGAATTCGTTGTCGCTTTAGAATCGCCTATATGAATGTACATTAAAATGAATATAATGATGTTCTTCAATTGAAAAACTGGTTGGAAAACTCCTTACGTTCATTTTCATTACTGAACTTGAGCGCATTTCAGCATCCAATAATAGTATTTCATACTAAGTTAGGGAATGATATTATGGAATGTGTAATATCTGCTTTATTGATTGTAAAATTATTGATTTAAGTTTGACTAAGAACTTAGCTACAGGCGCGTAGCCAGTCAAATTAAATACCACAAAACACATTATTCTTCATAAAAAAAAAAAAAAAAAAAAAAATAAAATTGCATTTTTAAAATATAAAAGAAGTTAAGCTTCAGGGCGAGAAAGAGTAGATTGAATGAAAAGAAGTTGTGCAGAAGGAACATTGCAAAGAACATTGTAATTGAGTGTGTAGGAATGTCTCATATGAGAAAATAGATGAATAAGATAATCAGTTTTTGTTAAGTAAAATTTCATATTAGTATTCTGAACGGGCACTGAGTTCTAGTCACAACATAGCATTCAATTTATTTATTGTATGTGCAAATCTTCACTGACTATGTCCATTTAGATGCAAACACTTAGTTTATTGGGATGAGATGTCAAAAGACATAGCACTTGAGAATGAATGTATATACATTATAAACAATCGACATTCGCAATTGCCATGCCACGAAATGCCTGTTTGATGTTCTCTTAAGAATTTAACAGGCATACACAAAATCGAGTCTTTGGCGAAATGAACTTGGCATAAGGGCAAACGACGACATCGGAGATTGTAGATGAATTCATTGATAATGAAATTGAAAATTTAATATTGAGAGAATGAAATGAGCAGAATAAGAAGGAGAATAAGAATCGATTGAGCAACATGACAGCATAAATTTCTTTAACAAGACGCACACATAAGAATAACATATTTAATTCGATGAACAGACTCTCAATTTCAATCGGAATTTTTTTTTTCTCTTCCCTCACTTGTCTTTCCCTCCTCTGTTTTTCATTTTGCGACATCAGCAAGCAGGTAATGAACTAGATAACAAGTCCCAAATGACCAAACGTTACAAAAATAAAAGTAAATGATGTGAGTTTTAAAATTTTATCAGATGAAAGAGACTAAGATGCATATAGTTTCGGTATTTTGATTAAATTTTTGTAAGTTCTGATTAATCCTGAAAGTTGGAGTTAAAATAAGGTTCTGTGGCTCGTGAATGATTAGTTTACAATCTGTTCAGGACAAATAAGATTTATTCTTTAAATAACTAGTCACTTTAATAAAACCTGCATAGTCAAGAGCCAATCAATCAGTCTATCAAAAACTTGATTTGTAAAAGAAGAAGGAGACATCAGAAAGGCGTCACTTAAATGCGGTATGCGAATAATGAAACTAGTAACGCAAAGTAAAATGATGATGATGCCATTTAATGAACATTGTATAACAAAGTTTCAACCCATGTCCTGCTGGTTCTTGCTGTTGCATGTTTATTTAAGAAATTCGTAAGGAAATATCCTTCATATTATCGAATCTACCTGACGTTGTTGTTTTTGTTGTGTAATAATATTAGAACGATAAAGACAAGAGAGAAGAAGTAAAGAAATCTTTCTTATTTTATCTACATAAATAAACCATTGGATGGCTTATGTCAGAATATAAAATTGTTAGTAAACAGTCTTTTGATTGCCTTTTAAAGTAATCTTGCCTTTTCAATTTTTTTTTTATGAAAATATTTTTTATTATGAATGTTCTATAGCAATCTCGAGAGTCTTCGGCACTTTTTCTCTTTATGTGGCTTTCATTTCATTCATAAAAGCAGTCTATGTGTGGATATATAGCCATACAAAGTCTTAAGAGAATTTTTTAAGCAAACGAATTTACACAAACTTAAATGAGTGTTTACACAATATCCATGAAGCGTATGTCCTGAACTAATAAAGATAGTATAAGATGAATAACAAAAAAACACTTAATAAATGCAGCATTATGAAACGTGTTATATCTGTAAAGAAGAAATTTGACACGCATCGAAGGTTCTCATATTTTAATGACAAATAAAAGTGAGAACTTATTTTTGTTAAATAAAAACAAACAAGAAATTGAGAACACGCATCCGGTCGGTCAAGAAATACATCAAACAGTTATATAGATTGCATAAAATAGCAATTCGCAATTACTCATCGTTTTTCGTCAAACGCCTTTTTTATTGTCTACGAGCCAATGTGAAATTTAATTTAATTTTTTTCTGTATTATTTTGATTTGAAAATCACTGGCATGCATCGTCATTTTTCTTCTTTTATTCTCTATAAGATGTCTGTAGGATTTTTATTCCTTTTTATTGTTGCAATTTTTACTTCACACTTCTGTGGTTTTAATCATCATAAAATGTGCATACGCTTTCAAATGCGATGAAAAATTGTCTGAACATTTTCAATCAGTGATGTGTGAAAATAAACTTGTTTTAAGGATATTGTATAAATCCTACCCAAACCCCTCCTTTTTTTCCTTCTACAGCATAAATAAAAAATAGACTCAAATTAGAAACCACTAATGTGCGTCAGCCATAAATTTATTTTAAAAAAGATTTCGACAACTTTTCTGTTTAATTGCAGCTACTGCAATTTATCTCTCTTTAAATGCTCTTTACTCACTATGTATCCAATTAGTCATTAATTAATGCGAAAAAATAAAATCTTTAAAAATGCAAAAAGAAAAACTTTTGTGCCAACTTTTCTTTCATCTCTTGACAATTTCTTTTCCTCCTTCATCCTGCACACACATGCATTTTTTTTATTTCAAAACTAAAAAGTCCAAGCTTAATGAATGAGACCCGCAAAAACCAAATCCACAGAATTATTTTTGAACTTTCATAAGAAGAAGGAATGAAGAAAAGAGAAGGAAATTAAATTAAAACTTGTCATTAAAAGTGTGCCAGTGTAATTATAACTTCAAACTTTTATTTTTGTTTTTCGAGAATATTTTTTGTAATTTCTTTGCCCTTTGAAATTGCCTTTCGCAATTTAATACTGAAAAATTATGTTTTTATGACTTTCAGATGAGTCAATCAGTAGTTCGCTGACTTCAATTTTTTTTTGTCATGTGCAATTCGTTAATTTATTTAATGCGATCAATAAAGCGAATTCATACCTTGTTGGGCAGAGTTGGGATTTAACCTACAGAGTTTTATATAGAGGTATGACTCTACACTCTTGTAGAAGCTTTGACTTTTAAAAATATATAAGGAAGGGCTCCTTGAATCAAAAGGAGCTATTCATAATTTCCAAACCTGTCAAATCACATTTTTAAATCAAAAAAAAAATAATAATTTGCGCTTTTATTTCAAGGTGAATGAAAGTAAGATTAATTAAAGGTAGAATCGCGCACACAGTTTGAATTTACGGTAAATCTTAAATGAATTACTCACCTTTTGCGGTAAAGCTCCAACTTGTTGATGATCATTCTCAGCGGTTCCAGTGGCAGCACTAGAAAAAAATTGAAAAGAAAGTCGATGTGAGAACTTTACAAAAAAAATCATGTAAATGCTTTTAATTGTGATTTATGTGAACAAATTTCAGCTCCTCATAAATCATCTCATTCTAAAGAATTTCTCAATTTCTTTTAAAATTTTCAATAGAATTATTTATTTCATCCATATGAATTATATAATTTCTGACACGTACATACACTTCTCATGTTTTTTCAAAATATCAAATATATTTCTAATTTATTGGAATCTATTTTGCTTGCTCGCATATATTAGACTCAATCAAAAGCAATTTGCGCGGACATCAAATTTTTCCCATAAAATATGACACATGAGTGAATGGGTCATTGATCATGTTGAAAAGATTCGAATTCCAATAAGCAACACACTATTCAGAGTTAAATTCTCACTCAATTACTCAAATTGACATCTATCGATTTCTATACGCTTGTCGTTCTCAAAATTTGTTACCAATAAAATCTCTAAAATCTCTAATTAAAATTTCCAGACTTCACTCCAAAATTCTGGAACTAGAACAAGTTCGTTTACGATTTATGCAAAAAAATAAATTAGAAATTTTTTTCAAATTACTTGAAATTTAATATGACTCGAACTATAAATTTGAATTTGAATTTTTAAAATGGAACGCGTTTCATTAAAGAAAATTAAGTTTGATAATTTATTAATAAAATATTTGTTGTGTCGCAAAGTGGCTATTTAAACGGATAGCTGATGTGCTTACTTATAAAATATTATGAAATATTGAAAATCTTAAATTTACGGGTCAATGGTTTGAACTCATTTGATTTATTAGGTGCTGATTTGATACTTGAGATTCAAATATTAACGCATATATTTTTTTTTATTTGAGAAGCTTTCTAGTTTAAGGAGCGTCTGGCTTGGTAAATTTCCGACTTTCTCAAAATTTATAGTCTTTCAACTTCATAAACCTCTAAACTAATGCGTCACTTAGTTGAGTAATCGCTACGCAAATTCTTTCTGACGTAAAATTATTTTATAACTATTAAATGTCTCAAATATCATCATTGATGTAATTTATTAACTAGGAAATCTCGTGAGAAATACATCCTTTATTCCATCAACAATATGTGTCAGTCTTAACCGTCATTTTTCTTCTTCTGCGAATTCTTTAATGTCTCTAATTAAAATTTCACTGACATAATCACTAATGAATATGAATGTCTGATCAATAATGGAGATGAAAAGAAATTGAAAGTAGGAAGAAAGATGATACAGTGGTTGAGTTACTTATTTCTCTTTTCTTTAAACGTGCGTGACGGCATATTGATAGATTTTTCTAAATATTCGCATTTGATGAGTAACGTTTCTGATTGAAAAGAATTGTTATGAATGCGAAATGTGATATGGATTTGATTGACACATTGAGTCTTCACATGCTTGAACTCAAAAAATAAGCAAAAATGCTAGACAGAAAAAGTAATTGAATAAAGGAAATGAGAATCATTATAAAGGGAAACCTTAATAATTTTTCGATTCAATAATGCTCGAGGATGTTTATTAAGTTTCTTGCCAGGAAATTAAAATTATGGTATCGAAAATAAAATAAAATGTAGAAGAATATTGAGATTTTTAACCGGAGTTATTTTTAGACTATTTTAACCTTTATCATCAAGAAATAAAAGAAATATAATATTCAAGCAACAACAATGTTACTTAAAATAGACGTAATTTGTGGATCATTCACGAGCTAGTGGTTTAACATCATATTCATTAATGAATAAATCGATTATATAGACCTCAGTATTGAGAACTCACTGTTCATCAAAAAACCTTAGCATAGATACAAGCGCCATCTATCATAGAGCACAAGCACCTCAACATCCAAGCTTTTTAAAATTGATTATTCATTGTTTTCAGAAAAAAAAAATAAGGAAATGTTTCTCATAAAATTATATTTTCTCGCTTTTCTTTAAGGCCATGCATTTTACGCTTAATTACTCTCAAATATTGTTTACAGACTGTCAGAAATATTACCGAGGAAATTATATTAATTTTATTATACAAAAAGAAATTATTAAATGACGTGAAACGCGATGTTAATAAAATATTTAATTTTGTGGGATTAATGACGATCCTACACAAAGTACCGCATTAAAGATTTATTTAATTGGACAATAACTGTTAAGAAAATGCAAAAATTACACGCAAAATACTTATGGATATAGACTTTACAGTATAGGATACTCACCTCTTATTTTTATTCAGCACAATCTTCGGTGGAGAATTCGAATCATGAATTCTCACCAAGTCAGGCGTTATCATTTCTAAGTATGGACGATCCATTGCTGTTGGGCTGAATACTGAGTGGCCACCTGTTAGATGTCATAAATAAATTAAACTGATGTTCAAGTCATGGTACAACAGCACATAATCTTACCCAATAAATCATCGATGTTTGTGTGTCGAGATATGAACATTTTCGGACGTGCATTAAAATCATTTTCTAAACGATATGCTGCATTATTTACACTCTGTTGTTGTTGCCGCTGTTGCATCACATTGTCATAAGGAGATCTTCTATCTTCTAATCCTTCCGGACTTGCTCTATCACCTAAGGTATTAACATCAAAGCTTTGTTGAAGACTTTTTGTAATCTCCTGAATTTCGTCATCTTTCTGTATTTCTGAAACATCAGCTTGTGTCTCTTGTTCCCACATGTTACTAATAGCCGTATTTTCATTATTTTGTGCAATTGCTTGATTCTCTGATTCAGCAATTTTATTTTCAGGACTTGTGCACCACCATGGTCTGTCGCCAGAGTCAACACGTTGAATTGATTTCAAGCTTTGTATTTCATTCAATGACCATTTTTGAGTGAAATTATCACTTTGAATATCCGATGGATTTAATGTCATTTCCGAAAATCCATTAACAATTTGATTACTATTATCTTGCTGTAACGTTGTTCCTACACCAGAAGTTAAAGTTATGTCATTCTCAATAACACTTGCATCGTCTGCTGTATCATCAATTGCCCACCATGGCTTTTTCTCTTCTATTGATGGTTGAGTAGTCAAAACTTCATCTTGTGTGAAATTTGTGGATTGACTATGTTCGGTTTCTGGAATAGCTGATGAGCTTTCGTCAACCCATGTTTCTGGTGTTGGTGACTTTCTTACATTGAATGTTGGATTTCCCAAAGTTTTCAACAAAAAGTTCTTTGCTTCCTCAACTTTTGCTGTGATTTTCTCTTCCTTCGACAATTCGAATTGTGGTTGTTGAATTTGTGACTGCATTTCAACACTTTCTGTACTCTCTGAACTTGTATCAGACTCAACACTTACAGATCTTTCTTTCGATCTCCTCTGAATGTCTTCTTGTTGTTCACCATTCAACATTTTCTGGAATTGCTGTCTTGTTTTTTCAACCGTTGGCGATGAATTGTCGGATGATGATGATTTCGATCTACTCTGTCGATCAGTTGGACCCATATTGAGAGCAGATTTTCTAAAATCTTTATTCGTTACTTTTGGCGACGACATTTTCACTGGTGATTCAGCTTTTGGTGGTTGAGGTGGAAGAGCTTTTGAACTTTCTGGCGTTTTAGATTTAGCAGATGACAACGATGAAGTTCTATTTCTATCTTTACTTACACATATTTTTGATGGTGATGGCGATTTAATTAGTGATGATGATCGACTTGTGTCTGATTTCACAGGTGAACCTTCCTTACTTTTCGATAATGCGAAATTAAATTTGTCTGATTTTTGTGATGTTTCTGACTTTTCAGTGTCTGCATTTGAAACTTCACTTTGTTCTCGAGTATATCTCGATGATGTGATGCCACTTGTATAACGAGACGAATAGCTTGTTGGACTTGGACTGTATGGACTGTAAGGTGATCTAATTGTACTTGCATATTTCGAATAACGTGTTGAGTCATCCATTCTATCACTCTGTGTAGCTTTATCAAGCATTGTAGGGTTATTCAATGGACGTTCTCGAACCTTTTCAATTGTTTTTGCAACCTCAACTCTTCTACTCGTTCGTGTCGTTTGTCCTGGCGGAGTTGGTGATGTGCCACGTGTAATTGTTGTAACTTGAATCATTATTTTTGGCTCAGGTTTTCTTTCTTCTTCCTCACTTTCCTCTGATGATGAATCAGTTGTTTCTTCCTCGCTTGATGATGTTTCACTAGATTCTGATTCACTTTCTGGCTTTTTTCGATTAATTGCAGGAATTTCAACTTTTGGAGGTGTCACCTCCTTTTGTGGAGAATGTCTATTAATGAAACTAATTCTTGATGCTCGCGCAGCATTGGCTGCACTTGATTCACTAGCTGTCATATAACTTAAACCAATATCGGGAAGTTTTACTTGAGGAGATGGCTCTCTATAACTGGATCTATTATAAGACGGTGTTGTTGAGAAACCAGATGTTGTAGAACCATATTTGCTTAAAGATTCCACTGGACTTGGTTCTCTTGACGGTCTTCGATAATTGGAAATGCTTGCTATTGGACTAGATTCTCTCAATTTTGGTTTTGATAATGTAATTGATGGACTTGGTTCACGTGATTTGTTGTCCTTACCATTTGTAATGCGATATGATGATAATAAATATTTATTATCAGAAACTGGACTTGGATCACGTGAGCGTGGGAAAGATGAAGTTATGGACGTGATCGATGGACGGCGAGTATTTAATGGACTCGGTTCCCTCGATCTTTCACGTGCATTCGTTATTGTAGATTTAATTTCTCGATCTAAATTCTCTAATTTCGTTGATAAGCTACTCGATAATGTTCTATTCAAGGATTTATCACTTGGTGATTTATTATTATTAGCATGAAGACTATTGGAATATGTTCTATTTAAAGGATTTCTGTCAACTGAAGCTCGGCTCAATGAATTTTTATCGACCGTTGAATCTGTATAAGATTTGGAAACAGGACTAGGATCTCTTGATCTCGCAGATGATAATCGTGAATATGCTGAAATGCTTGGACTCGGATCACGCGAACGTTGAGCTGAAATTCTTTGTAATGCAGTTTGACCAGAACTGGTATCAGCTGCTGGACTTGGATCGCGTGATCGACCTCTTGTTGTAGAAGAGGTTTGCTTGTACCGAGTATTAAAAGTAATTGGTGGACCTTTTTCCTCCTTCTTTACTGGAGATGTCGAATAAGTTGTAGAGAGTCGTGATTTTGTTTCTGCTGAGAGATCTTTCACACTCAATCGGGAGGTGGTTCGTTTTGGTGGTGATGGTTCCTTTTTTTCCTTCTCATTTTCATGATTTGTTTTGCTAAGAGTCGATGTGTAGGTTCTTGCATATGTTTTTGTAGGTTTATCCTTATCGTCATCTATGTTTGTTTTCCCTAAGGATGAATATGTTCTTGAATAACTTGGAGTAGATGCTTTTGAAGATTTATCTTTGTCATCGTCTGTGCTTGATCTGCCTAGACTTGTATAAGTTCTAGAGTAACTCGGTGTTGTTTTCGATGACTTTTCTTTATCATCATCTGTAGACTTTCCTAAATTCGAATATGTTCGTGTATAACTTGGGGTAGTTGAAGTCGTTGAAACTGCTGGTGCTCGTGATGCTCGATATGTTCCTGATGTTGATGAGTATGATGGACGATAGGATGAAGGTGTAATAGAACTAAATTTTGCTGAGGATGCTGACGATGATGAAAGTGATGAAGATCCATCAGTTCCGTACTAAAATTTCATAAAACTTGAATTAATTTTGAGAATAATGAGAGGAAGCAAAGTTGTCGATTGTTTTAAGGAAATGAATAAAAAAAATTTACAAATGGAAAAATTGGTCTGTCGACATTACAAAGAAATTTTTCATTCAGCTCCTCGAACTTAATCATACTTAGCCAAATTAACAAAATAAAAAATATATAATTTCATTATAAATGCCAATTAATTTTTCACGAAAGATTCAAAAAATTAGTAGAAATTTTTGTTGTCGTTTTATGACTCAAAATTGTTAGTCATCGGATTCAGCAATTCATATTAAGATTTATAAAGTGACGAAATGAAAATTCTACGTCGTTAAATTTTCGCTTATACATACACGACTTCTATAATTGCTCGATGATGATGATGATGAGTAACTTGACAGACTCGAATTCCACGGTCGCTGGAACAAACATTTTAAAATTGTTATTTTTAAAAGAGTAAAATGAAAAATCCTGACATGTACACAATTTAATTCACATTTTCACATAAGTGCAATGACATTTTACTCATGTTAATTACACCAACAATTTTATGCCACATATTATGCATAGTTGAATGTACCTAATTATAAACTATGAGAGAGAAAATTATTCTCATCACCACCTGTTTGTGCCGTGTATCGTTTTTTCTATGATGATTCATTTTTGGATTGGGGAAGAAAAAGAAAATGAGAAATTTTCATCATCGTCTTATTTCATTTGTAAATCATTCAAAAATTGTGTTTACAACATCAAAAATCATATAAATCATTGAAGAGTGCAGCAACAACGAAGAAATCCGATTCTTAATAAAAAATTTATTGCGTTACAT
The DNA here is from genome assembly GCA_917627325.4 of Chironomus riparius. Classification (NCBI taxonomy): domain Eukaryota; kingdom Metazoa; phylum Arthropoda; class Insecta; order Diptera; family Chironomidae; genus Chironomus; species Chironomus riparius. The sequence goes on from OU895877.1 coordinate 60,557,324, forward strand.
TTATATATAAATAAGTGTAAATTTCCTAACATGAGATACATGTGCATTAACATGCATTCTAATCCATCATCTTTTTTTGTGTGGATTACCAAATTCTCACAATATTCTATAAATCTGGATACAAGTTGGGGGAATGCATAACACAAAACTTTTTGGAGATCATAAAAAAACTTGTTCGAGGTTTTACATCATAAACACTAACAAATTTATTGAGTACTTGAGGAAGAGACGTAAACAAATGCTTAAGTAATCATTCTCAATAGCTAAGTAGAATAAGAAAAATAGAACGATAGAGAAAAAAGCGTCGAGTTGTGAAACGTAGAGAAGAAAAATGAGTCAGATGAAAATTTCTGAAGTGGCATGAAATCGAATCTTCATTAACTAGGGTTTTCTGAAGAATTTCCACGCTGACTGTGCTTACAATGCGGCCGCACAAATTAAGATTCTTTTCTCTTTTTCATTTTCATTTAAGATGCGCATCAAACTTACTAAAGGCCATTAACCAAAAGTCATTGAGATTGTTGCCTAATTTTAGAACTGAAGAAAAAAACGCACAATAAAATTTAATTTTAATTCACGCTCATTTGCCGCTCATGTTGATTTAAATGCACAAATGAATATTTGTAAACTTACTGATAAAATTAAAATAAATAAATCTTTCGATTTTTTCATTCTAATGAAGCGCCGAGATGTCCATGAAACGTGTAAAATTAGACGATATTTATATTCAGTTTCTGAGTTCAATTACATTGGAAATGTAGTCGTCACTTGCATTATTTCTGTAAAACTAGGGATTCCATCAGTAATTCTATTTCTTAACCGAATCAACAAGAAATTTTGTAAGCAATCAAAGCCGGCTCTAAAACACAAGCAGAACTAATTTTGTTTCTCTTTTATATCCACTTCTTTCCTAAAGAATCGCATCTTTTTCTCTTTATCTAACTCAAAATTACACCATAACATTACAAACTAAACCAAACGTAAAATTTTCACTGAAGTGTGGCTATTCGCACGTCAAAATATCACATCCCACTCGACATATAGCAACAACAAAGCAATAAAGAATATCTTTGCTTCAGCTACAATTTAATATTTTATAAAAGGTGTCAGCTCTACAGACTGTTTATTTTGTACGGTAAAAATAATAATTAAAACACAAATTTTGCCAATAACCGCCCATTTCATCATATTTTTAATCATCGCACATTGCCCCCTGAGCTATGAGTGAGTGCAATAATTTTTCAGGAATTTTTTAATAATTTTTTGATAGAAATAGAACAAAAATGACTTGGAGAGAGAAGTTTCACTATGGTAATTGTAGCTAGATACATTTTAAGGCATAAAGTTCAACACTTAAACTAATAAATAAAAGAAAACTTAATAAAGTTAAACTCATTCAAAAATTTATCGGCAATAATTCGCAAATTTCAAATTCTCACTTCAATAATCACTTATGATCGTCCAATTCACAAATAAATTGATATTTGTCAGTAAATCAGAAGCTGTGAAAACTTTTATTAAAAACAGCATGTTATTTATGATGATAGACTTAGCTCATTGAAAGGTTTATTACATAAAATTATAAGAATCTCAAGTTTCAATGATTTAGAATGTAGTCATCTAGAAATGAATCACATAATTTATCCAAAAATGAATCAGCATAACAATAAAATGGCGAAATTCCATAAAATACAAAATGTTATTTTGGAGAATAAAATTCGTTAAAGATGTTACAGAAAAATTGCGTCTTGAATGCTTCACTCGATCGCGTAGGAAGATAATTTAAAATTGAAAAATTAGCACTAGTATAATACGAATGAAATAAACATATCAAAAAAAGATTTTCTAACTTCCTTATTGAAAATTTTCATTTAAAAACGAGGAAAAATTTTAATTTTCTGCACTACATAAAGATCAGCGATCTCAGCACGTATCTTCTTTTTTCGCATTGGACGAGTACACTTGAATAATAATAATTATATTTTTGTTATTTTCGGACTTAAACATTAACATTATCGCACACATATATCTGACCCAAATTTTTCTTTTTTTCCTCCACGTTGAGAGAGATGCTTCTTCCTAATTTTCCTCATTCTCTCCTTTCCTCTCAACTCTTACGTCGATTTTTTTTTTTGTGAAAAATCTCTTCATAAAAATAAATTAATGAGATGATGAAGAGAAAAAAGAAAAATTTCATCGTGTGTGTTATCCGGGGCGGCATAAAGAAGAAAATTGAACATTTACTTTGTCGATAATTTACATAAATATTGAACTTTAAAAGAATTGAATTATTTACACAGAGAAGTCAATAATAATAATACTTCGACAAGACACACATAAAATATTTTTAAGGTACATCAACAACTGTTTACACGACTGACTTACATAACTTCGATATGAAGACATAGTAATTTATGCTCATTTATGTTGTAAACTTTCGTCAATTGTCAATCAAAAAAAAAACTTTTCACTTTAATTTTTCACACTTGCTGACAATTTATTTCTATTTTTTCTTAAATGATATTTGATATGATAAGAAAAATGCCTCAAAGTCGAGATTCTCACATCAATATATAAATCTATCAAGAGAAAAGAAGGAAGCGACGTAATCAAAAAAAAAAAAAGATTATTTAAAATTAAACGCAACGCACTGAAGAATTCGACGATTAAATGTCAAGGATTGAAAATGAACTGAAAACTTGAAATCGTTTCCTCTTTTTTTATTGATTTTATTATCGTCTATACAATGAACGTGATCGTGCTCAACGGATGAGTTTTATTGAAGGCATTGTTTATATTATTTAGTGTTAACTGTGGGCAAGGGATGGATGAGTTGAGTCGATTGTGAATAATTACTGGTTTCCAAAGATTTTTCAGGTATTTTTATTGTTGTTCCAGGAGCTAGAAAGCGCAAGTTTGACTCGAATGCGTTTATTGCACTAAACTTGGCAACTTAATTCACAACTCGATTGCACTTCATAGAATATCAAAAACATATGAGTAAATTATGAAATTTGAGCATTTTTTGATGCCTTTTAAAGAAAATAAATGCTTCAAAATATTACACAAAAATCAAAGTTATGGAATTAATTAAACAAATGTGGGTCAGGAAGACAGCGTGGAACTTGTCATTTAAGATACTGACTCAGCAGGTCAAACTTGTTACGCAAATTTTTTGTTGTGAATCATAAATTAACTTCACATGATTTGTGCTTGATATTTTTAGACGAAAAAAATTGTCAAAACATTTTTTTTTTTTTGAGTAAAATACAAGCATTAATTTCTGACTAAGAATCCTGAAAGTCATAATTCAATGTAGCTGCCTAGCAAGCAAAACTAAAAAAATGCTGAAGTGTTAAGTCAAGTTCTTAAAAAAATTCAATTTATCATAGAACACTCAACTCTTGTCAATGATCTTTTCAGATTCACAAATTATTCCATCCCTTGAATAAAAGGTTTTGAAAAGATTATTTGCGAGAATAGATAGAAAGAAAAATCAAGAAAAAGTACAAAAGAAAGAGAAGAAAAAAACATATGTGCAGAAAAACAATAATAATCTTGGGAATTTTCATGAAATAAAATGAAGAAAAAATTTATTTCCCAACATATGTAAAATTTGGCACTCAAAAATCTCGACAATTGTATTAAAATACGAATTTTTTACTCAATTCATGTTTTTTATTGAGGAAGAAAAATTTACAATTGTTTTAAGGACGTTACTCGAACTGTTCACTACACATCACTATTCATTCTCTCACTAGACTAAACGTGATAAAATTTTATTTCTCACGTAAGTAAAAATCACTTTTTTCACTGCTTTTCTTCTTTCCTTCTAAAAATATCTCTCTCATTCACACTTTATTTATTTTTTTTTCTTTATTTTGCAATTATTGTTGTTTCTTGCGCTCGTAAAGGAATCTTCTTTGACTTTATATTTTTTGTGTGTGCCAAACATTTACTGACATAGTAAGTAATGTCGACGGATTTATATTTTTGTTCGCACTTTTTCTCAGGATGTTGGAATAATAAATTCAAAAATATTCACTTGTTCCCAACGGAATCCATTCATCATAAAAATTGTGTATGCATAGATAATATAAACATGAGTCCAAAACTGAATTTTAAAGTTTCTTTTCACAGCGATCAGGAGATAGTTTCTTGTCTTTACACTCCGTGCTAATTCCGAAATCAAATCACTAGTCAAGTAGAGTATACAGCACATTAATAATATTCGACGTAGGTGGACAAGCGCAATTGCCATTTTCACATTTCTCTTCAGTATTTTTGCACATCACACATGCACACACACATATATACACACACAAATGATGATAAAAAATTATATAATTGTAAGAAAATGAGAAATAATAAATCTTATTTTCACTCAAATATCACGACTGAAATTGTTAAGCGAGGATCGTCAAAAAGGCTTGCCAAAGTTATCGGCAATCGCGCTACGACTAACTGTGAAATTTTAATTTAATTTTATTTTTTTCTTTGCTTTCCTTTTGCTTTTCTCTCGACTTTGAGAATTTTTCTTTTCTTTTACTTTTAAATATCTTGAGTGCTTGTTGCGTTGATTTGTTGTTGCTTATATTGATGAAGAAAAATGTATAAAGGAGAAGAAAAAAAAATTATTTAAGAATATACTTTTCGTTCGTTTTGTATGCTATTCGACGTACGTGGAACTGCGAGCGAGATCCACACTGAAAATGAAATTTTTTCTAATACTGAATTTATAGTCGCCAGTAATCATCATTATACATTTATTTTAAGAAGCATTTCTTTTGCAAAAAGATGATGCGATTTTCTGTTCATTTTGTCGACTAATCCTTACTTGAGGAAATTATTTTATTTTTACTGATTATTTCTACACTTCAATGTGTTTAAAAGGAATGTTTGAAGTGCACTGAACCACTGGGAAATAAATCACTAATTAATCAATTGAAAAGAAGACGAGAAAAGTCAGTTGAAAATATCAAATAATATTCCAACAATAAAATAGTATAACGACGCTCTGATCATCTTCAAATCAATAATTTCTCTACCAATATCTCTCTCTAAAGCTACATGATCTACACTTTCATCATATGGATATTCATTCATTGATTTTTCATTTATCTGATGATGATCTTAAGCTCAAACTGAAATTGTATAAATGTATGTACGATGAGAGACTGTTCTTGAAAAAAAAAAATGCAAAAGACAAACACAAATGAAATCGAAGATGAATTTCTCGATTTTTTTTGGAGAGAAACGCCGAATGTCATTTTTACAAAAACATTTTCTCTAAACTGTGTGTTGTCTGTGCGACGTACTAAACTTCATTTTTCGCTGTACATATGTAAATTGAGTAGAAGAGGAAAAACAGATTGAAAATGTGGCAACAACGACTTTGCGGTCGTTAAGAGGAATGCTATTTCTGAGAGAATCGAGATTTATTCTCACGATAATTTTCATTTCGTCATTATAGTGAAAAATTTTTTTTTGTTTTTATTTTCTTTTTCATTCTGCTTCTCGATAATTTATATCAAGAAGATGCTACACGATAATGACATCATTTTTTTCAAAGACGGATTTTCTCTCAAAATTTAAAAATTTTCTTTTTCCGGGTTTCTTTTCACTCTTTTTGTTTGAATTTAAATTCGAAAGATTTTTTGTGCGTCAAAGAATTGATAGAAAATATTAATAGCACGACGCGACAAGGAGGATTTTTCGATCAGCTGTCAATATACATATATCGCTATTTTAGAAATGTAAAAAATTCTCATTTTAAGATGGTTTTGCAAATTTCGAATGATGTCAGTCAGTGCTTAAGGAATGCTTCATGTGACATTAAGCTTTGCAAAATGAAAGACGATTTTGCTTAATGTTTTGAACTTTATGCAACATGATGTTCTATTTTAAGGGTAAACATGAAGTTTTAGACTATGAAATATATAAAATCCATACCTAAAAACAAATAAGTCACCTCCAAACTTTCTTCCTGTATTATTTAAACTATTCAGTCTTCATACTTTGAAGATTCTCTGACAAAACAATTAAAAATCTTTTACAATATTTTGTCTGGGAAACTTACAAAATTTTCAGGCTAATTTGTTTACTTATTGTGGCAGACTAAAAGTTTTAAACATACAGGAGATCTCTCTCGTTGTAGAAAATGTCCATTTCGTCAATATTGTAACACTCTTAATTTTAAATCTGTCATCTTCAACTTCGTTTTCATAAAAAAAATTTTCTCATCTTATGCTCTTAAAAAATGCATTCGACGACTATAAAAATAAACTTTTGGCTTCTTAAGAGTTGACGTATGGTTTATTAACTCGTGCTCATCAAATAAAAAATAAGTGCACTTCAAAATTAGACAGTTGGACCATTATTTTTAGAAGAAAGACAGATTAAAGTGTAATAACATAAATCAATGTTATTTATTGAGTTTGAGGATTATGATGCATCTGCAGAATATCTTTCTCTTGAGAAATTTGTCTTTTTAAGAATTTATAAGCTGAACATTGGAATGCAAAATTAAAAGCAATGAATTTTTTGGTCTGCGAATTCTTCACAAGATTTATGTTGGAGTCTTGAGATCAATATCCTTGATGTTTCCAAGACTTTAATAAATCATAGGATTTATTAATAAATTAAATTTTTTTTAACCCAACTTCCTATAAAGACAGATATTCCTGACTTAACTCATCAATAAAAATAACTTTACGTACATATGTTCAGATAAATGTTTCAATTCTGCAAATGAGATAGCAACAAATCATTCCTAAATAACATTAAATCACCATATGTTCGAGTTTTAGGTTTCTGTGTTTATATCCTGTTGGCAAAATTTTTTAAACAGCTTTACTTTTAGGAAGTATCAATCTAAAACTCTGTGTAGCTTGATCGTTTTGTTATGAAGCTATTTTGGTTTGATTATGTATATCCTTTGAAATTACAGCTCGAATTTGAAGTGTTATATTAAATTTTATTGCATATAAGTATTAATTTTTTATGATCATAATATAAATATTGCTTTTGCAAAATTTCGTACCAGAAGACTACTTCACTAAAACTCACAAAATGTTCAAACATATTTGCTATAAAAAAAAGTAGTGCAAACTGCCTGTTAAACAAATGAAGTATCTGTCAGTCCAATTTTAATTATTCTTTCTGCGAAATGAGCGGTGAAACAAAAAAACTTTTCGAAACTCCTTAAACAAAACTTTTCCACTGAATTTCCTCTGTCTGAATGTGTCCTAATTTATCACTTTACTGACTCAGTTTCTTTAGCTTGTGTAAACATCTGGGAATTGATATTTTGGCAATTTTTGGAAAATTTCTGTTCAAAATATTTTGCATGTTTGACGTTTTCAAACATTTTCAGCAATAAATCCTTGCACAATCAATCAAGTCCAAACAACAAGAAACCGATAACCAAAAGCATGAAATTAATTTTCGCTCTCGTGAATTTTAAATCAGTTTTACTTTGCTTAACCACAATAAAAAGAACCGCAGACTCAGAGAGCTAGAATGATCCTATTTCAAGCAAGTAAAATATTCAACAAAAGAATATTTCATCTTGGTTGTCGCTGGTTGTAAGATTTCTTCACAATTTATAAATTTTATTTTGCGAAATAATCTTTTAAGTATCTCTTTCCTTTTCACTTAGAGCTTGTCACTGTTTACAATTTTATAATACCATTTTCTTTACGATCATCAAGATATTTATCGTGTGTTTCTATCCGTCTGAATGAAGGTCGCAATTGCGTTAGAAAAAAATTTCTACCTTAGCTTGAATTAATCAAAAATTAATTGGCAAATTGGTTTAGATAAAAATTTTGAATTTACATTTTCATTTGATCCTTTAATATGCATTGGATATCCTTAATTTAATCCACACAATTTGAAATTTTCACACAAATTTATTCTCCTTTTCACTTCCTTCAACACACTTTTTATCTATTTTCTGTTTCTATTTTGATCACTTTTTCTAAATTTTTCTCGTGCACAACTTTACGCGCAAACCGAACTCAAGCAACTAATTTTACTTCTTTTCAATTCAATAAGTCCGTCCCGTGAGCATAAACGCTTTGAGAGAAAAAATAAATGAAAAAAATTAGCTCAAACTCATTTTAAAAATAACAAATGAAGAAAAGTGAAAATTTTCATTTAATATTAAAGCATAGATCAATGAAAATGTCTTCTACACATTCTTCGTGCGCGCTTAGGAGAGTTAAAACATTTTCTTCTAGTTTTTTGCGAACATTTGTGAGATTTTCACATGTGAGGATCATATTGATATATTTTGAAAATAATCTAGGTTAAAAGCTTGATCATTTAGGTAATTGGATGTTTTTTTTTTTCAAAAGACTTTAAACAGGATTGAAGTCAAGTTCAATAAGTTATACCTTGTTTTTGTTCAATCGTTGAAATTTCGTAATCTTTGAATCAAATTTCAAGCAAAGTTTATCGAAACATAAAAAAATAGTCATAAACACATGTCGATGTTTTCTCTATGTACTAGTTGCAACTGCTGTTTTTTAATTCAGTATGAGGAAAATTTCAAATTTTCCCGATCTTATTCTAGTACTACAAAGTGAAAAGCTTAGGAGAGAAAATCATTCAATATTTTTTCTTTCGTTAAAAATAAAATTAAGTTATTTACAATTTATGGCACTGATAACAACTTATCTAATCCTAGTTTTGTAAATCAATATTAAATCATAATTTAGCGAATAAAAATTGACATCCTTGTTAAATCACTAAAACCAGTAATGCAGAATCTGGTAAAACATGAACATGACATTAAAGAGGTGAATAAACAGTTGATGTGAATCATATCATAGATTAATGTCTATCTGAAAACAAAAACATTTAGCATTTCGCATATGGTTACACATTGTAGCACGAATCGTCATCTCGGCTAGTCATCGCATAATTCAAAGAACTCAAATAATTTATTAAAATGATTTAAATTAACTTACACAGCTTTATTGCCGAAAGAATATCTATCACATGAAATGAATTAATAGTTTCATCATTTACTCGTCAAAAAATTAAGATGTTTTGCTTTTATTTATAATCCACGCTGTCCACCAAAAAGTTTGTTCACATCAAATTTTTTTCTCAAAAAAATTACAGATTGAGTAAAAAATTCATTCCACTACACATTCATCCAAAAATAATTCGAAAAAGTGATATTTAACAAAGTTTTTGTATTCAATCTAATGAAAATATGAAACATTTCGCAATACATTCGTGCATAGCTCTTCAACTTTTTTTTCAATTTGTACGGAAATATTTTTGTGAAATTTTATTTTTAGAATCACTCACCTTTTTTTAAATGAACATTTTTTCCTACATTCTATTTGAGATCATTTTCTCTTGATAATATTAAAGGTGCAAATTTAAAATGAATTTTTGGAATCGGATGAAATTTTAATCACGAACTCTTATCTTATTTCTAAAACTTCATTTGCTTGTAAAATTAAAGTTTACCTTTTTGTAATATTTCTGCTGCATCTTTGAAAACAAAATGGTTTTGAGCGCACTGTTTGAAATTCATTTGATGCTTTCGCCTTGACATCCTTTTGTAGTCGGAAGAACTTTTCTTCTTTTGTTGAATAATTCACTGGTTTTAAAAAACTTCAGATTTTAAAATATTTTTTGATTTGAGTTTTAAAGTTATTGATCAGGGGATAAATGATATGTGAGAGGATAACCAATTAGTGACAAAATGGTGATAATGTCCAAAAAAGAAATGATTTGTTGTCATTTAAATTTATTTAAAATTTCAATCTTGAGTTGAAGATTTTGGACTTGATTTTTTTAATAGAATTCATTCTTAATTAACTTTAAAATTACGATAAAACTAATAACTCTTACAGATTACCACATAATTTCCAAACAAAACCCCATTCTTTCTTATTTATAATCATAAGAAACGTCTTACATTAATTTATTTTGAAGACATTAAGCTCATCTGATATATTGCAATATATTTTGATTTGAAATGTTTCGGGAAAGTCTTCTTTTTGGATCATTTTTCATGTGAATATAAAATTTGCATGTGGGATGAATTAAACAGTTTTCATGAATCTTCCTGTGAATCTTTCGTTTTGTTAATTATTTTAAAGATAGGTGTGATAATGATAGGTTATAGTCATCACTTAAAAAGTTGTGTTTTTGGTAGATGTGGAGTATGATAGTAAAAAAGGAGCAGCTCGCAATCGATAGACCCGCTTGAACCTATGATTTTTTTAATATTCTGCAAAACATGTTTAAATTCTGATAAGTAAATATTTTTGAAAACTTATTAAAATTTATGATTTTTATCACTGCAGGAATCAAAGCAATGATTTACAAATTAAGTTTAAAATAAGTGTAATATCGACATAAATCTGAGAAATTAATATCTTCCTCTACAATACACTCAGTGAACATTATGAGTAAGTAATTTATCGATAGAATAATTTTCTTCATTGAATGCCTTCAAGTACCTTCATATAGACTTGTTGATATTTTTCATTTCACTTCTCATTTTCTTATTAAAGACATCCCATTCATTTATGTAATAAATTTTTACATCATTCTCGCGAATTTTTTCGTTATTATTCACAGATTGAATTTTGTAGTGGAAATTGTGCATGTGCATACAGCAGAGTGTGAACTCATACAAATTAATGAAAATAAAATTAATGAGGTGAGAAATTGTGAAAAAAAAATTAAAAGAATGTCGGCGATTAAAATATTTTTGTAAATAGTCAAAACTCTCTATTTTTAAAGAAAAGAGACAAAGGAAGTCTTCCTGATAAGAATGAATAATAATTATCACTTTAAGTTCTCATGTCTAAGCGCCGAAATGTAATTGTGTAGTCAAGTGTGTGTTGCAGAATTTTCACATTACACCTAATAATTATGATTCCAATCTATTTTAAGAATGCGGTTTATTATGACTGTATTAGTGCTCATACTGACTCAATAAAGTGTTTTTAATTTTTTTTTTCATATTTTTTTCTTGTTGAGGAATTTTTTCTTTTGCTAAATTTAAATCCACCTGCGTGTAAGTAAGAATGTATTGAGTCTCATAATACATACAGTCACAATAACACTCATTGGAAAATTGGCTTCTTTTCGCGATCATCATCGTCGTTTCCATGATCGTGTGAAAAATAGAAAAGATTTTTTTTCTTTTTTGTGTATTTTTCACATATATTTTAATTGAGAAAATTTTTTCTGACTTTTTCACATTCACATTTCGGTTTTAGCATTCGAACGACTGAGGTCTGACGATTTAGTAGATCACCAGCCTTGGGCTCCCGACGTTATATCTTTTCTTGAGAAAATAAAAAAAAATTAAGAGAGGAGTATAAAAAATCTATCGGATTAACTCGGAAGACAAAAAAGGAATTAAGATACAAATTTAGTGAATATTTTTTTGATAAATTTTTTGATAAAATGGCCTCTGCAGTAAAAACAACGAAAAAAACCTATACATACCGTTCAGGAGTTGGCGGTAATAGCGATGTTAGCATTGAATACAGTGCTGATCTCAGTGCCCTTTCGCGTTTGGAGGTAAGAAATAATTTAAAAAAAATGGATGAAATTTCCAAAAAAGAGATAAGTGAAATATTAAAGTTATGAAATGAAGCTGAAAAAATTTATGAAAAGAAAAATAATTTGTGCAGTGAGCGAAAAATAGAAATAGAAAAAAAGAAATAAAAAATAAAATGAAAGAAAAAATTCTGAAAAGTGCGAAAAAATGTGAAAAATAAATTTAACCCAAAAATTCAAAATGAAAAAAAATGTTCTAAAAAATTCAAAAATATTTTTATAGGATAAAATTCGTATCCTCCAAGATGATTTGGAGGCTGAAAGAGAAATCCGCCAAAGAGTGAGTATCCACTTGTTTATTTATTATTACTTAAATATGATCGACTCAGCTCGTTAATATTATTACATCACCACTAGCCACTGGCTTATCTTCTTAAAAGAAAAATAATTTTTTTTGCAATTTTTAAATCTATTGGAATAGTTAAGTACGAGAAAATAACCATTTCTCTATAAATAAACTCTCCTCTTCCTTCGCACTCATGTACCGACATTTCTACCCATCATCCCAGATTTTTCATTTTTCTTCTCATATGAATGCTATACTATTTTCTTTTTCTAGAAATTTCTCGAAAATTTTTCTTCATTTTTTTCTATAAAGTGAGAAAATAAAAATTTCGTAAAATTTTTTTATATCTTTTACTTTAAATTAATTGATATTGACGAGAATATATAGAAAAATACTTCAAAATTATCTTAAAAGAGTTTCATTTTGAGTAAAATTCGTAATATATGAAAAATTTTAATGAATGTCTATTTCTCTGTCTGCACAAGATTGTAGATGTTTTCGACTTATTCTAATGTGTTGGAAATGCATTGCATTTATAATCATTACTTTGAAAATATCAATGATGAAATTCAATACTAGGGATTGTGAACCTAGGAGATCATTGGATCTTATTTTGATGTCTCTATAACCTTTAGATCTCGTTCAAAACTTGATAGTTCTCGAAAAAGGCATCCCAAACTTTAATAAATTCTTAAAATCAATGTTAAACGGTTTTCTGATGTTTAAATTTTATACAAATGACGCACCTTCATGTAACTTATGAAGATGAATAACTTTTAAGAATGTTTTGTGATCAAATTTTCGTCAAAGAAAACTAATTGATGACGTTTAGACTTTTGGAACTGAAAAATCAAATTTCACAAGAAAACAAGAATATTTAAACCGCTGATTTTACACATTTTATTGGTCGTTTTGTGATCAGAATAAGTTCTAGAAAACAGATATTTGACACCCTTTATAATTATTATGATATCCTCATTTCAAGCAGTAAAAGAATGTCCTCTCACTTATGATCAAGCAATACTGACATCAAAAAAATTTCTAGACAGTTGAATGTTATTGATGATCCTCTAATGTACACATATACAGTTCAAAAATATCAGCCAACTTTATTTGCCTTACATTTTGTCATCTTTTTCAAGACTGAAAAAAGAAACTTTTTTTGCTATTTTTAACGTCTTCTAGTTAGAGGAATGCAAAGAATTTCAAGGTATAAACAGTTTCCTATTTTAGAATGTTTTCAAACTTATTTTTAATGCACTTATCAGTTGATGTTGTTCTGTGTTTGTCAGGCAATGAACAGTTAGAATTTTGAACTTTTTCGTGAGTCATTCTGCAAAAAAACGTGGTATTAAGGAGAAAATTTATGGATTTTAGGATAATTAGATTAAAAGAGTAGCTTCAAAACTTCAAATGACAAAAATTAAGTAAGTTTTCATTTCAAATCTATGATCAATTTAAACTTACTCAAGAAAACTTTCAAACGCATAAAAATAACACACAAATGAGATTTTTTGTCTATTTTTTACCTGCTTATTCATCGAATGACTCCTCACAAGCATGCACTCAATGATGATGATGATGATTTTTCTTTAAAAGCCGATCCTACTTATTTTCTCTTAACTTGGAATTTCTACGTGGGCGTTCAGAGTGTTTTCTTTTTCACAATATTTCATACTTACTTTTTTAAAATGATACTCGCATTGATGGCTGATGAAAGCAATTTTCTCGCAACAGGAAATTTTCTGTTATATTTTTGAATGTTTTTTCGATTTTAAGGAGTAGAGCAGAATCAAATGAGAGGGATAGACAAAGAGAATAATGTGAGATGATGGAATGAAACAAAACTTTTCCAAGTGCATTTTTTAAGTGTGAATATAAAAAAAATGTGTAAGGAAAAAACTTGCACAAATACAAATAAGAAATTTTCCTCACAAATCCATTCACAGTTGTTGGATGTAGATGTGAAAAAAAAAATATTTCTTCGTTTACCTCAAGACACAATTTTCATTTATTTTTTTCTTTTCTTCATGCTACGAATTTAAGAATTTATTCATTAAATTTAAATATAGAAATGTGAGGTAACATTCATAATTTCTTATTCTCCTCATCACACACCGTCGATGACTAATTCACTCAATTATTACGAGCGGATGATATTGTCAACTGAAAATGGCATCACATATGAATCACTTTTTATGCCCTTTTGAGTTATTTTTTTACGAAATGAAAATATTATTTTGGTTAAATATATATTTTCTACTCTTAGGACTCGTTCATTTATTATGTTACGCTAAAACGACTCCCCCCTTGTTCCAAATATTGTGGGGAAAAAAATTAATGTCACAAATTCTATTAAAACATGAGATTTGTCTTACCTACATATATTGAACGACATAAATGAACCAATCTTAAAACTTAATTCTTCAGGATTTATTTCACTCATCTCTAGCTTCATAAAATTTATTCATCTATAAATCTTTCTTTCGTGTTATTGCAATTTACTCATTTTCACTTTATAGATTTTTCTTTTCTAAACATATTAAATGAAAATGTTCCTGGAAATGAAATAAAAAAAAATTCCTGTGATGTTATTTTATGGAATGTGTAGACGTTCTTAATGTGTTTGTTTTGTGAAGAAGGCTATAATAAATTTAATTGATTTTGAAGTATTTTTCTTTTTAAGCTTTCAGACATCAAGTCTGTGATTATTTATTGTTGATCATAGTTGTAAAAAAAAATTGAACTTTTTGAGGATCAGATAATTAAATAATGACTTAAAAACTTTTTATAATAATTAAATGAAATTCACATCAACACGTAATTGCTTCTTGTAATGAGCAATTTTAAAAAAATTAATTCTTATAGTTATCTTTAAATGCAATTAATATCTCAAAGTAATGACAAATAACTACAAATATCTATCAAGTAATATTAACGAGTTGATTGATTCACTTAATTTTCACTATCTTTTCTCCTCAAGTATTGATAGTTTACAATTAAAATACCATAAACAGTTTTTTAAGCATCCACTTGAATGCACTTTTCTTTGAAATAATTTTCAGATCGAACGCGAAAAAGCAGACATGAGTGTACAACTTATCTCCATTTCCGAACGTTTAGAAGAAGCCGAAGGTGGTGCCGAAAGCCATGTAAATTAAACTTTTCTCATGAATTTGCAACATCAATTCAATAAACATGAAAATATATTTTTTTAGTTGGAATTCAGCCGCAAACGAGATGTTGAATTAGGCAAATTGCGCAAGCTTCTTGAAGATGTTCATTTGGAATCAGAAGAGACAGCACACTTGTTGAAGAGAAAGCATCAAGAAATTGTCGTTGATTTCAATGAACAAATTGAACTTCTTTCCAAAGCTAAGTCAAAGTAAATATAGATTTTTTTTAAAAATATTACAAAACATTTACAAATTACACCAATCATCGAGCATTTACGTTTGTTTTTTACTCTATGGGACGGTGTGTAACATGATTTTTCATTCTCCTGTTCGTGTAAAATTTAGGTCAATATGTAATGTCATCAAAATGAAATGTGCATAATCTTACTGGTTACATTTTGTGGCAAAACATATAGAAATCGATTTTAAATGATCCTTAATTGAAAATTTTTCTTTATACCGTAAAATTGAACATTTTTACACAAATTTTCATTTAATTGACATGTCAACTCATTCATAAATCTTATTGGCAATTCTCATGTATCACGATCCATTAAGGATATTTTCTTAGCAATTAAATTTCTCTTTTTTTGAATCAACGGCTGAAGTACAAAGTTTAGTTGCTATTAAACAAGAAATCCTGAATTAATTTCTATACAAGTCATGAATTGAAATGTTTCAACAGTTTTCATTTTAAAAGCAGCAACCTTCAATTCAGTGTGTTTATAAATTGTATTGTTCACAGTCTTTAAAATTAAGCTAGATCAAAATAGATTTTTTTGTTCATTTAAAATTTGAAAAATTATTTTAAATTAAATTTGAAAAAAATTATTAACATCAAAAAATTTCCAATTTGACTTATTTCTGGTCTACCTTATGTTGGATCAATAAAAGTCTTAAGACTTTTAAATTTTTTAATAAATGATGAGCACTGTAGTTCACTAATCATATACTAGCTTCTTAATAATGCAAAGCAAATGGAATCTCATTTTCAGTTCCTAATAATCCATCATGTGCAATTTATAATCCTCTGCAACTGGCAAAAACATGAAAAGCTAATATAAAATTATTAATTTCCACAAAAAGTTGAGCTAGTAAGACAGTTTCTAATAATTTACAACAGTATTTACTTTTGTACGTACTTTTGACTCTTCTTAGTTCTTAAAAGATTTTACTCTACTTACTTTCTTAAGAAAACAAAATTATACAGGAATGAAAAACGAAAAAGATTCAATTTTATTTTTAGAAAATTATTTTTCGCTCTCGGCAGTTTTTACTCCGGGCCAAATATGAGCTGTGCTTATGTAAAAAGAATTTTCTTCATGACGATACATTTTGACTCGTTCATGCCTGTTTGAAAGAGTAAAAAACACACAGAAACTTGATGATTCCGATGAAAAATACACGAATTCTGGATGATGATAATCATCATTTTTTCATCTTACGCACACCTTCAGTAAAATGATTTCAGTCATAAAATTAACAAGTTGTTGTAATTAAAATTAACTGCAGTTTTTGCTATCGTCCTATCTCAACATACATACATCCACACACTGACCTAAATTTGCTATAATTTTAAGCACCATCATTTTTTTTCTATTTATTTTAGAGCTGAAAAAGAAAAGGCAAAGTTCCAGGCTGAAATCTACGAATTGTTCGCTCAGATTGAATCCTCAAACAAGGAAAAAATCATCTATGTCAAACAAATCGAAAGACTCGAAGTCAGCGTTACTGAACTTAACGTTAGAATTGAAGAATTAAACCGCACAATCATTGACATCACCAATATTAAACAGCGTATTACCCAAGAAAACATCGATTTAGTTAAGGAAGTCCAAGACCTCAAGATCAACATTGAAAACGTTACATATTCAAGATCCCAGGTTCTTTCTCAATTAGAAGATTCCAGACGTCGTTTGGAAGAAGATGAACGTCGCCGCTCATCATTGGAAGCAACTTTGCGTCAAGTTGAATCTGATATGGAATCACTCCGTCTTCAATTGGAAGAAGAATCTGAAGCTCGTCTTGATTTGGAACGTCAATTGAACAAGGCCAATGGAGATGTTTCTTTGTACAAGAACAAATATGAAACAGAAGCTGCTTCCCGTATTGAAGAAATTGAAGAACTCCGTCGTAAATTCACAATCCGTATCAATGAACAAGAAGAACACATCGAATCTTTGGTCGTCAAGATCAACAGCTTAGAAAAGATCAGAACAAAGTTGACCACAGAAATTGAAGTTCTTATCATTGATTTAGAGAAAGCTAATGGTGTTGCCCGTGATTACCAAAAGCGCGTTGAGATCCTCGAAAGAACCAACATTGACTTGAAGACACGCTTGGAAGAACATATTGCTCTTTATGAAGTTGCCCAACGTGACCTCAGAAACAAGCAAATTGAAGTTTCACGCCTTACTGGTGAATTGGACAAGACCCGTGACCAAAAAGATCAATTGGCACGTGAAAACAAGAAAATTGGAGGTGAGTCATTTAAATATTTGATAAGAATTTTTTCAGCCAATTTTAAAAACTAATTTAATGTACATTACCTAAACAGATGAACTCCGTGAATCAAAGAACACAGTCAGTGAATTGACCCGTCGTCTTCATGAATATGAACTTGAAATCCGTCGTCTCGAGAACGAACGTGAAGAACTCACTGCTGCATACAAGGAAGCCGAAGCTGTAAGAAATATTCTTAGTTTTCTAGAGCTTATTTTTGTTGTTACACAAGAATTCTAATAAAAATTGAAACTTCTTTATTTTAGGGACGCAAAGCTGAAGAGAAGCGTGCTCAGTCATTGGCATCTGAATATGGACAGTTCCGTCACGACGCTGAACGCCGCATTCAAATCAAGGAAGAAGAAGTTGAATCAATTCGGTGAGTTGATAAAAAAAATAGTTTAATTTTAAATTTGGGCAATAATTGAGAATCTGTCAGCTATCAGCATCATTTAAATGGCTTCTTTGCCATCGTCACAAAATTAATTAAAGTGACGAAAAAATCTGTATTTAAAGTGTGGCATTTGAAGAAATTTTTTGTATTTTGAGGCAGATACGAAAAATTAGGAAATTCTCACAGCCTTCAAATACACTTTTCTTTTGTTACTATCACACTACATATTTTCCTTTGCGTAAAGTCTATTTTTAAATAAAAATAAATAAAATAAAGGTAAAATTTTGGTGATGACAAGAATGGGAAAAGCAATTAGCCACACGACAAGTAAATTTAAACTACTTATCACTAAGGTTTTTGTGGGAATTTAAATGCTTTGATATTTTATGGGGAATGAAAAAAACAATCAGGTTTTAAGAAAAACATCAAGGAAATCCAATTTGCAAATAATTTTTAAATGTTCTATAGTTTTGTGCATTTACTTAAACTTTTAAACCTCATATTTTCGTGAACGTATGCTGCTCAATATCAAAAGTAGTAAGCATAAGATCATTAGTGAATGTTGTTGTGAAATCATAAAATCGAATTTCAAGATCAAAAAAAATCGAGCATGTTTATAAAACATATCAGATCATATGTTACTTTAGATCTTAAATTTTCTCACAAGTGCCTTGAAGATTTTAGAAAAGAAACTCGATGAGATCGTAAAATTTGATAGGCAAGATGTTGGTTCAAGAAATTAAAAGTAATGATGAAAGGTCAAGAGTCAAAATTCTTATTTTTGGAACTTCCTAATGGATTAGTAGTTTCAATAAGTGTAGGACAAAATCAAAATGACGCTTTGACTAAAATTCTTAGAATATATACATTTAAAGTATCAATTTTCATAATACATTTATCAAATTACACAAACGCAAAATTAACAGACAGATGTTAATGACAATACAATCACATTAGTTACATCTTAGTTCAAAAATAATATTCATAACAAATTAAAATAAAATTCTTAATATAAATAAATTAAATAATTGATATGTCAGTCACACAGTGTATTAGAGGACATGAAAATTTCTCTTTATTGAATTCAAGGTTCTCAGCACACAATCAAACATTATCAAATTGAATGAAATTCGAAAATTCGAATTTCAAATTAATTTAAGACTCATTCACTTGATTAATTACAAGCAAACTCATCAATTGACTATTTGCAGTTTTTCAAGTCAAAATAGAATTTTCTTAGAGAGAATTAAATTTAAAGATTTTTGTAAACTGATTCACAATTTCGAAGAGAGTTTTCTGGCGTAAAAACAAATCTTTTTACATACTACAACAGCATACACGAAGCTATAAATATTTTAAGGGGAAAATTAATTGTGTGTAATTAAAAATAAAAACAACATAAGCAACAACAGAACTAAGAGTTTTGAGAGAGTAAATAAAAAAAGAAAAAGAAATGGCGAATATATGGATTCATGTAACACCATCCGATTTGCATCGTGCAAAGATTGAATACAAACCCGGTCATCCCCACTCCAAGATTTATGATTATACATATGGCTACTCAATGAACTACTACCAACCCATGATCGATTATTTGGATCGTCGAGATTCATCAAATAATGAAAATCATCAGTTACCTCACTTACCGTGGACGAATGAGCGTTACATTAAGGAATACGATCCGAAAAAACCATTAAAATTGTATAGCGATCAAAAAGCTAAGAAAATTGCGATAAAATCACAAGAAAGTGCTTTGAAAAATATCAATAATTTTGACGTGAAAAGTTCATACTTTAGTGCAATTCCAACTGCTGACGCAACTAAATTGCTAAGAAATTTACCAAAAACTAGTGCATTAGACGCAGTGTATAAGAAAGACGTTGGAAAAATTATAAAAGATATTAAAAATTTAGAAATGGATGCCTATTATCGTTATAAAGATGGCGAACGTAAAATGCTCGAAGAAGATCGCGAAAATTTCACTTTAGAAATGAAAAGAGCAATTCGAGGCAAATCAGCTAATCAAATTCGTAATATTTTATTAGCAGATAGTTTGAAAAAAATTAAAGATACGACAGATAGTGACGCAAAAATTTTTAGAGAATGTTATGCAACATCGCGAACAAGAAGAGCTGCTCGTTCTCTTAGTGAACAGCGTCCAAATCATTATGGATGTGACTGTGGTGGTCAATGCTCATCATGCAATGTCAATCCATGTCAAGCAGTTTCATATTCATTGCAGAATATGAAAAAGGAATTGAATACTTATACGCACAAAACTGAAGAATTTCTCAGCGATGCAAGGTACAGATTACATTCAATTCATAAAACTTTGAGAGAATCTGAAGATTTCTTTAATAATCGCCAGCTTGAAAGAAAAAAGGCAAAATAAAATCTTTTTTCAATAAAATTGCAAGCTGAAGAATTTTAATTGGATTTGTAATACTTTAAAAAAAATAATTAATGATGACTTCCAAAAATAAAGAATCTATTTAAACTCACACTACTTATTGCTTATTTACATTGTCTCATATTATTACTAGTTCATGCATTGTTCAGATATTTTGCAAGGTAAAATGTCAGTGATTTTCTTAATTAGGGAAATAATTTTCTTAACTAGGCTGAAAAAAAATTATTTTGAGCTTTTTAAAATGCACCATTTATTGCCAAATTTACTATGAGTTCAAAAAATTTAAAACATATTTCTCTCGTGTGTCTTTTTGCTAAAATAGTATAGATTTACACTGATTTACTCTTAATTATTGGAATTTTAAGTTCCTCGATAATCTTTTGCATAAGTATTATTAAATTTCATTTATCAGTGTTGCTTCTAATTTTACATACCCAATTTTCTGTATAAAAATCACTTCTATAAATTAATTTCCATGAATAAAACACTAAGAAATTTTAACTCCTTCCTTACAAGCTCAATTTTAAACACAACTATTCATTTTTACAAATTTATCGCATTCGTCAACTTTGTATTTACTAAAAAGATTTTTTTTTCTATAAGGAAGTGTGCACTTCCGATTTAGAACTTTATTAATAATTAAATCGATCACCTCTGTCTAAAATTATCATCTCGTTATTTTCTTATAAATATGATTATCGTGCCACTGCTGTTTTCAGTAAATAGTCAGATATTGAACGGAACAAATCAATTTTAGTAGTTAAGGAAAGAACAGATTATAAAAAATGACACTTAGAGACGAAGTATGCAGATCATATAGTCGCGGCAAAGTCAAGAATGTAGTATATAATGATCGATGTGGTTATGCGATTGTCTTTTATGATCCAATTTTTGATTTGGATACGAAAATTGCACCATTAAGGATGGCGGACCTTCCATATACAATTCCATTGGATCGAAAACGCTTAACAAGTTTAAAGCCAGCAGGAAAGCCAGTAAATGAAGATGATATAAGAAGGCCAGTAACATCAGGTGAATGCGAAGCAGCAAAAGATTTTATAAGAAGGAAAGTAATGGAAAGGAAAATGGATGAAATCAGAGATTGTTGCTATAACATTAAAAAATGCTATGAAAAAGCTGAAAAGTTTGATCTGAAGAGACGTGAAGTCATTTCACCACGTTTAAGAAATAAACTACGTGGAAAACAGTCAGATGCCATTTGTGATATCTTGATTGATGATGTCATGCAAAATGTGGATTATGTGTATGAAAAAAATTTAGAAGAAAAAGGAAAAACACAGAAAAAGCTTGCACTAGCTGCCTTAAGAAGAGCTGCACGCGCACCAAAACCAGTTGAGAAAATTCACTTAAAGGAACCAAATTTATGTGCAGTTAAAGAAGAGGAAACACAAACTGATGAGAACAAGACAATCACAGTTAAAAAATTGGAAACAGAATTGAAAAAATCAGAAGTAAAATTTGCCGATTTACCTGTCGAGAAATACCTGCATCCATCACCACCACGTCGTGGCCTAGAAAGCTACAACTCTTTTCATCGTCATCATCAGGAAGTGATGAGTCAGCGAGCCGCAGATGCCTTACTTTTCGAAACAATGTACGGAAGACAATTACGACGATTGAAACGTGAAATTCGTAGATTAAAGGAAGAATACTCTTAAAATTACTGTTTGATGTTTGTACGAGAGGGGGTTTAATTTTGATAAATTATCTTAAAACTCTTAAACTTTATAAGATTTTATAGAAACTTCAAAAAGTTGTAAAACTTTTCAATTGTAACCCCCAATTAATCAATTAAATTCGAGAATTAAAATTAAAATTTCAATTTAAAAAAACGAAATAAAAAAGAAGAAAAAATTGTAAAATGCGAAAATTGAATCGAGAAAAGCGAAGAAGAAATAAAAAGAAGATAAAATTCGAAGAAAAATCAATTTGTAACATTTTTCATGGTCGCCATTCGTAAGACTCATTCATTAATCGACTGACTATTTTCAGCAGTCAACAAAGCAAAAATGAATAAGTTTAATTATAATCGAATTTCCTAATACATTCAAGGATTGTTATTACATTTATTATTAGAAAGGACCGATTCATACATTCAAGGATGTCATCGGAAATTGTTAATATTTATAAAGTTGATAGATATTGAAATTATTTGTTAGTCAATAATTTTATTTCATCAACTAAAGTCATGTCGAAAGAACTCTCAAAAGTCGTTTACAACGATCGATATGGATATGCGATCGCATACTATCCTCCATTACACATGCGTGATACAAAACTTGAAATACTAGAACGTTCCAAAAAGATTAATTTGCCAAGTCTACGTCCTCGTTGTAAGCCAGAACCGACGAGGGTGTGGAAATTAAGAGAAACGCCAAGTGACTTTTTAAAAAGGAAAAATATGGAAAGGGAAATTGAAGTACTGCATGATACATGTGCAAAGGCAAAAGATCTGTTCAGAAAAGCCAGAGATTTTGATCATAATCGCAGTGAAATGTTGTATCCAAGCTACAAAAATTCAATTCAAAGTCGAAATGTAAATGATGTCATTCATGATGTAAATGAGATATATGAGACCTATTTGAACAAGTCTAAACCTGAAAAGTCAGAAACTGATAACGAGAATCAAGATAATATTGAAGAGCACCCGAAAAAATCAGTAATTCTAGATATTCATGACAGTTGTGAGCATAAAATCTCAAAACGTCGCCAAGACGCAATCCACGAGATCCAAGTCTATTGTGAATCAATTGATAAGCTTTATGAACGCATTGAGCAGCTTTCGAATGCCTTTAATGAAGAAAAAGAAGAAAAGTGATTTGTCAGTGCCAAATATTTTCAATAAAATAATAATTATTTTCAATTTCCTGATTTTCTTTTCAATCAATCACACATTCACATTGTGCAAAATAATATTCAAGGTTGATTTCCATCCGTCATCAAACGTTACTTGCTATAATTAGACATTATTTCGTATTTATAAGACATTTGCAAATCAATTTTTATAGTTATTCATTAAAATGGTAGCTACAAAAGCAGAAGAAATAGATATTCCTGAAACGTGGGATACAATAAAATACAGTAAACCAATTTATCCAACATATAGCCGCGGTAAAGTCGGCAGTTCTTTATATTGTAATAATAAATTTCATTGTTATGGTGTCGTTCATTCAAAACCCACATATGATTTAATGCCATATCAACCCACGGGATTTGGATTTGCTGAAAGAAATAGAAAATATATTCCACTAAGTCATGTGCAAGACAGAAGTCCACCAGGCCGAGAAAACATATTGTCGAGAAAATCAAAGATGATGAAGATTTACGAAAATGCAATTGATGAGATTAAGGAAAAACAAGATAAAAGAGGTGGATATAGAGCAAAGAAGGAGAGAACTGATGATGAAGTAAGGAAGATCGAGGGTAATTGTAGGAGACTTGTCGCAAAACTAAGATATGAAGCTGAGAATATGACAAATGACACGAATGAATTGATTGGAGATGCAAAATATAGGATTCATCAAATAAATAAAAGGCTTCGCAATTACAATGAATATATTATGAGAAAATGAGTAAAGGATATAAGTCATGTATCATATTAAGGTTACACTGAAAAAAATAAATATTAAACAAACATTAACGATTTTTAAAAATTTGAGCTACCTCAGAACTCTTTACTAATACAATTCTATGACACATGTTGTTCTGCTTATTAAAAAAATTATTTTAAGCTATCAATGATAATAAAAGATTTCTCGTGCCTTAATAAATACTTGTTGTATGCCTGCGATTTCCCTCAGTTCGTATTCAATCCTTAATCAATCAACAATGAATTCACATCGAGTTGAACGAGTTGTCTTTAATGATCGACTTGGCTATGCCGTTATTTACTATAATCCAATCACTTCCGGTGGAGTAAAAGTTCCTCGATCAGAGGACATTTGTGAACGTCGTCGCCGTCAAGCTCTTCAACCATTTGACGATCCAATTGATGAAAAATTTATTGATGAAATAGAAGCGATGGTCAGAAAAAAGGAAAGAGACGCAGCATCAAAGGAAATTGAACATATTTGTGATGAGATTAATGATTTATTTCGTGATGTTGAGCAACTAGATTTGAAGCACCGTGACATTTTAAATTCTCGTGTTAGAGAGCAAATTAAAGGAAAGTCAGCTAATGATATTTGTGATATTTTAGTTAAGGACGTGCTAAAGCATACAAATCCAATTTATAATCGTGTCAAACAAGATACATTTCCACATAAAATGAAATATAAAATTTTAGCTGCGGGAATTAAACGAGCTCCATCACCACCACCAGTGAGGCACGCTAGACAATTGTTAGAAGAAGATCTTAAAGAAAGGAATGAGGAGAAGAAAAAGCAAGAAAGTGCTATTAAAAGAATTAAAAAGTATATGGATGAGAATGTGATGACGGAAGTTTATGGAAGGAAATACAAGCGAGAAATTGACAGAATCCAAAATGACATAAAACTTCTCAAGTATCGGTGTACGGAGAAGCTTAATTTTAGATAGAAAAACTGAGAAAAACTTTGTGGAACACTACACGCGACAGCTCGTGTAGCTTGTTATTTATCCACAATTAATTTTATGTCCCTTGTACCTAATTTCGCTTAATTACCAAAAAATATAATCTTAATGATTTATTAGTTCATTTTTTGGCACTCTACATCGCATCTATAAATATCCACAGATGTTTTATTACTCAACCAACTGCAAAGAAATTTCCTGACATGCACGAGATCAGAAACTATCAAATTTTATTAAATCTTCATTATTTTATTCAACTAATATGTTGTTTATACCGGACCTTGAGTAAACTCTCTGTGTTGTGCTTGTATTACGTCTTCTAAATGAGATAAAAATTGAGACGATTTTCTTATTCCTTTATTTTTTGACGGCCCATAGTCATCGCGAAGAAGATGATCATAAATATCGTCTTTCATTCGTTTGTTTAATAATGAGAATAAGAAAAAAAGTCGTGAGGTGGAAAAACTTTTTAGTATTAAGGCAAACGTTGAGCTCGTTAGAACTTATCTCGAGGAAAATCTAGAAAAAGTGTCGAAAAATTTTTTTTTTTTAATTAAAAGTCTAAACTTTTGTTGGAACTGAAATAATTTTCTGGAATTAAAGTCAAAAATGGAAGAATTCAGTGTTTTAAGGACCCCAGCATATCCAAAGTACCACGGCGCTTTATCACAACCTCACTATAGTGACCGCTATGGATATACCCTCACTTACTATGAACCAATGTATGATGTTGATTTAAAAATTCCTGGACTTGGAATTGCAGAAGTTCCATTTGTGCCAATCCAACATATTCGACAGAGTCGAGGACATCGTCCATTTGTTCCACGTCATCTTACTCAAGAAGATATGATTCAAATTAATTTACGTGCTGAGAGAAGAGCAAAGGATATATTGAAAGATTTTCATCCATCACAAAAATTAAATTGTGAAAGTGCCAGAGAATTCCAGATGAGAAAAGATATTGAGAATAAAGTCGATGAAATTCGTGAATCTTGTGCAAATGCAAACAACTATTACCGAAAAGCTGGAAAGTATGATTTTACAAGGAAAAATTTATATAATCCAAAATTAAGAAATCGCTTTGAAGATAAAGATAAAGTTAAAGATATTGTCCTCGATTCTCATAATGAACATTTAAAGGAAATGAAGAAAGGAATTGGTGAAGATTCTTACAATCATCGTGCAAAGTTTCGTATGCTCTCAGCTGGTTGCAAACTTGACAAGCAAGATAAAATCGAACAAGCTATGAAGGAAGAGGAGGAACATCAAAAGGAGAAATCAGTCGTTTCTGATGTCGAAGGATCTATTGCATCTGAACAGCCACGTAAAAATTCACGTGATATTCGCGCAGATCAATTGCGAATCCTTCAAGATCGTTTAGAAAAGCAAGAATCAGAATCTGATTGTTTTGAACGAACTTACGGACGTCATTTGACAAAATTACGTGGTGAAGTAAGCACACTTTCACGACACACTGATGATTACCTTGCTGACACAAGATACAAGACCTTCAAAATTACAGAAGCGTTTAAGCGATTGTAACTTGAATATTGTGTGTGTGTCTTCTTGCTCCCTCAATTTTAACAAAATAATATTTTTATTCTGTGTAAATCTTTATTGCCAAAATGATTTAAAAATAAAACTTATTACTATAAAGTATGAACATCTCTTGACATTCTAATTTAATTATCTGTGGTGGGATGTATCATTGTGATACAGAAAATTTATTTTACACGACTAGTTGATAATGATGCTGAAAATGGCTGATTGAAATATCAATTTCCCATGTCCTTCTTCTTACTATATGTCTTAAAAATTTTATCCTTCTAGCAAGCAAACAAGCATTGAAATTGAACAACTTAATGCACGTGTCATTGAGGCTGAAACTAAATTGAAGAGTGAAGTTCAACGCATCAAGAAGAAGTTCCAAATCACCATCACTGAATTGGAAATGTCATTGGATGTTGCTAACAAGACCAACATTGATTTGCAAAAGACAATCAAGAGACAATCATTGCAGTTGGTTGAAATCACTGCTCAATATGAAGAACTCCAACGTCAATTGCAAACAACAATTGATCAATACAGCATTGCCCAACGTCGTATCCAATCAATGGCTGGTGAATTGGAAGAAATGCGTGCCAACTATGATCAAGCACTCCGCTCTAAACGTCAAGTCGAAATCTCATTGGAAGAATCATCAACTCGTAATTCTGAATTGACAAACATCAATATTAACTTACAAAACATGCGCTCCAAGATTGAAGCTGAACTCACCACATTAGCTTCAGACTACGAAGAAGTTACACGTGAATTACGTATGAGTGATGAGCGCTACCAGAAAGTACAGGTAATAATTGAGATTAACTTACATCTATGTTGATCATTTTTTTTTAAAATATCTTATTTTACTCATTATAGGTGGAGCTTAAGAGCACAATCCAAATCCTTCATGAGGAACAAGAACGCATCGTTAAGATTGAAACAATCAAGAAGTCATTGGAAGTTGAAGTCAAGGTAAGAATTTATAAATATCCTCCCGATAAATTCAGTTCATATTATTTTTTTTTTGAATTTTTATTCCAGAATCTTTCAGTCCGTCTTGAAGAAGTTGAAGCTAACGCAGTTGTTGGAGCCAGACGTGCTATTTCAAAATTGGAATCACGCGTCCGTGATATGGAAATTGAATTGGAATCCGAAAAGAAGAACCACGCTGAAACCATCAAGATCTTGAGAAAGAAGGAACGTACAGTCAAGGAAATTGTCATTCAATGCGAAGAAGATCAAAAGAATGTTTTGTTGTTGCAAGAAGCATTGGACAAGGCTAATGGCAGACTCTCTCAATACAAACGTCAATTATCTGAACAGGTAAGAATCAATTTGTTCTGTTTAAGCAACAATATTAAAAAAAATTTTAAAATTTTCAGGAGGCACTCTCAGCATCATCAATCACCCGTGTTCGTCGCGTACAACGTGAATTGGAAACTGCAGAAGAACGTGCTGATGTTGCTGAAACAAATTTGAACATGGTCCGTACCAAGCATCGTACATTTGTCACAACATCAACAGTTCCTGGCAGTCAACTCTATTTAGTCTCAGAAACCGTTCGTCAATCATCAATTGAACGTTCTTAAATGCCTTTTAATTGCAAATCAATGATAAACAAAAAATAATATTTACACCTATAAACATACACATATTATAGACATCCAAAAAGCTATATAGATCACAGCACGAAAGAGAGAGATTGATGAATTTATTTTTGATCAATGATGAAACTTAACTTATTTTTTATTTAATAAAATAAAATAAAATAAAAATGAAATGCAAATTTTGATGAGAATTTTTAGCAAACACCTAACACAACATCATGGTGGATATTTAAGAAGAACCAAAAACCATTTACACATACACACATACACATACAAAAACCAATTTTTATGTAATATTAAATTAAAAAACTTTTTTATTAATTATTGTATTTTTAAAATGAGTAATGAGGGCTGTAAAAGTTAAATTTATGGTCCAAAAATTTTTTGCCGTTTAAATAAAATAAGAGCCATATATGGAGGAATTGTAAGCAACTCTAGAGATTTTTCAAGCTAACAACAACTACGCAACAACCCGGGCTTTCATATAAAAACATCATTTTTTCATTGTCTGTTACTTGTATAGTTCCTGAGTTTGTTCTTTTATGATTTCTTTTATTTTTATTTTACTACGTTTTTTTGTTCAATCCCCTTTGGAGATATGCATATTTTCTTGTAATTATATTAACATCTTGCCAAAAAAAATCTATTGAATTCGATCGATGTAACAAAACAACAAAAAAGTTTATTAATAAAACTTTCATTAAAAATCCAAAATTTCTGTGTCATATGTAGCTGTGGATCTTTATTTTTTTACAGGTTTATCATGTCACACTTTGAGATAAAGTCCACATATTCATTGAGATTTATTTGAATGTAAGATATTGTCGAAAAAGTAACTTCTTTGTAATTATAACTGATTATGGCATGCAAAAAATCAAAACTGTTTTCTAGTTAAATAAAATTTAAATTAATTTACAGCTACGAATTAAATTAAATCAAAATAGTTCGTTACGACTTCATTAATTACCTATTTAAAAGTCATCAAAATAATTCGCAATTATATTATCATCGTATTGATCATCATTGAACGGGAAAGTGAAAATAAAAAGTCAAATCTATTAATATCCATTAGTAATTTTTATTAAATAATAAAAATCTAGAAGATGAAATTTTCCTTTTTAGTTTATATTAAAAAGTCAACTAATTAAGAAGCTGAAAGCTTTAAGCTATAAAAAATAAATCAAAATGGATAAAATTCCTCTCCAAACTCTTCAAATTTACAAACCTAAAGTTGAAAAACCAAAACCAGAAGTCGTTATTGAGGGTCTGGCTATTGAGCTGGAAAAAGTGCGCAAAAATTATGGCACATCTGTCCAATCAAAACGTATGGCAAGATTTTATGATGTTGAGGAAGAAGAATTGTCAATTAAAGAAAAAGAACAGGAAGATGAACGAATGAAGTCATTTTGTATAGAAACAAGAACATTATTGGATCTAGAAATTAAGCATTACAGAAAAGCTTATGAGGAAGTACTTAGAGAATATGAAATGAAAGATGAGTATGACAAGAAAGATCAAGAAGCATTAAAAAAATCTGACGAGAGGATTGAAAAGAAAATTTCTAGAATGAATAGGTTAGAGAACATCAAAGGTACATTGGATAATGAGATTAAGGTAAGAACAATTAGATCTCAGATGATTTATCTCATTCAAATATTTTTTTACTTAACTAGACACTCATTAAGCGTCATGAAAAGTCGGACAAAAATTTTGACATGAAATTAAAGACGGCAATTGAAAAGTATCGTGAGGTTATACGCTATTTAGAACATGAACTAGATTTTCAGCGTAGATCACATGAGGAAACAATTGAGCTGTTCAGAAATTTGGAAAAATCTCTCAGAGATAATGTCTATCGATGTGAAAATTCAGAAGCAAGAGCAACTGTTTTACAAGAGGAATTAAACAAAGCAAAAGCGGAACTTCATGAATATAAAAATAAACAATTTGAAGAAGTAAGCAAATGGCATTCAAAAAATAAAACTTTGTATTTAATTGTTTTATCTTTTAGTCAAGAAGTATTGCCCGATCAACATCGCGTATAAAGTGCATTGAAAAGGAATTAATGAAAGCAGAAGAAAGAGCAGACAGTGCTGAGAGAAGTTTATGTCGCATGTCAATCAGACAAAGGACTCCGATGCATCATTGAATTTATTAGTGTCCAAAATGATGTAATAAGTAAGAACGCTTTAATAAAGTTTTAATTAAATCATCCTATCAGTTTACATAATGATCATTTGACTGTGACTATAGATAATGATCATGTACTATGAAATTTATTAAATAATATAAAATTATAGTAATTATCTGTCTCAACATTATCAAAGCTATACTGCGATACTATCAAAAACTACGATGATTGAAATTCATCATGATTTAAGGAGGCTTGGAATTTATTTGATGTTTAGTTGAAATTGATAATTTGGAAATTGATCACGTATAATTTGAAATTGTGAATAAATAGAATTTTCTTTTTTAATTCTTTTTATTATTGGAATTGAAATGCAGTCCACTGGAAAATCAACTTGCTATCGTTTTTCATGGTCCTTCGAACCTTGCGATTGGAACAGTTGGAATCTTTAGAAGTTGGAAGACATTGAGAAAAAAAAAGTTGAAGAAATTGAGAATTGAGAAATTTGCAACGCAACGCAAGTACGCTTTGATATTGAAATTGAATAATAAAAGTGAATTATCAACAAATTGAAAATTGGACAGCACATCATAAACGCTGAAAATTCTGGTCAGCATCTATAATTGAAATTGAATTTTTGAAGTTTAGTCAACGAAAAGAATTCAGTGTATTGGAGTTGATTGAACTGGTTCAAGGGCTAGATTCATATTATACTTGTTAAAATCAAGATAATTTGGAAACGAGCGTGAACCCGACGCAAGAGAGCAGTTATCATCTCTAAGAAGCAGAATTTAAGTATTTGACAATAGCACGAGCAAAAGCAATAGAGGCTCAAAAAATAGAAATGCGATCCATTATTGATGCATATGAAATTTTGATGGAAATACATGAACCAGGAATTGATTATGAAGACATCGATGATATGAGTACAGCTTATAACATCCTAGATAATTATCTAATTAAATTTATGCAACATTAGAATGATTATCAAAACTTACAAAAGGATGATGTTGATCTAGACAGTGAATTATTTTCAACGTTCAAAAAGCAAATAACATCGAAGCATCTAGGTTTTAAATTTTTGTTTAATAAAATAAAAGCAAAATCAGAAAGACAGTTCGATGTTACAATTCGAGAAAATGAAGATCGACGCCATCAAGTAAGAAAAGTACTTACGAATTCATCATTCTCTAACATCGACAAGTTTCATTATTTGAAAAGTTCTATAAAGAAAGAACCTGCATCTCAAAATATCCTTAATAATTATCAAGTGACAGATGACACGTATGAAAATGCTTGGAAAGCATTATGTTCGAGATTTGATGATCGTAGAGCAATGTTATTAGAATATACAGATTCATTGTTCAAAGTTGAGAAAATTTACAAGACTCAAGATATATTAAAGTTGGTGGATTCATACGTCAGCATAAGGTCATCGTTTGTAAAACAGAATGTAACTGATCAGGAGTTTATGGATTTGATGTACGAAAAGATGATCAGAGATAGACTTGATAAATTTACCAGAAGAGAATGGAATTTGCACATTAATACTCATAAACCAACATTTCATGAGTTATGTAAATTTTTGGAAGGAAGATATAATTTAGTAAAATATACGGCTAGTGAATCAAAAAAATAGGAAAACTTTCTTGTCAAACAACAAACCTGTTAATCTTGTATGCTCAATTTTTTCACAAAATCACGTGAAACTGTCCATCATTGAAAAGGTAGCAATCGATTATGCTGAACCTTTATTAATTAAAGCTGGGAAGGTTCGTAGTACAACTGCAATGAAGTCCTATGTCGCATTATTCAAGTGTATGTCTACAAAGGCAATTCATTTAGAATTACTAACGGATTTGACAAGAGTGGCTTTCATTGGCACATTCGATAGATTTATATCACGCAGAGAACTTCCAACTGATATCTACTCAGACAATGCAACATGTTTTGAAGGTGCAGGCAATGAATTCAAGAAATTGGCTAAAGATTTGGAAGAACAAATTCAAGAATATTACAATGACAAAAATATAAAATGGCATTTTATTTCACCTCGATCACCTCATACGGGAGGATTTTGGGAAAATTGAATCAAGCAAATGAAGCATCATTTAAAAAGAGTTATGACAGATCGATTAATGATTTATGAGGAATTCTCAACTCTCTTATTTAGAATTGAAGCAGTTTTGAATTCCCGATCCGTTACATTTATAAGCGATAATCCAAATGATTTTGAGGCTCTTACACCTGGCCATTTCTTGATTGGACGGCCGTTGAACAGTCGTTTGGAACGTGACTTTACAGATAGACAACAAGGTCAACTGAAACGATGGGATATGATTCAACAAGCACAGTAGTTATTTTGGAAGTTTTGGTATAAGGATTTGATCAACGCTTAGTAAGACCAAAAGATTCAACAAAAAAGGTTCAATATTATTTGAATGATTTGGTTCTCATCATGGATTCGATTGTACAATCAATGAAGTGGAAGATTGGAAGGATTGTTATTCTACATAAGGAAAGAGATGGTAAAATTAGATCCGTTACTGTAAAGACATCTTCAAGCGAAGTTAAGCGACATGTGAATTATATCTGTAAGTTTTCCTATCGAGACGGCAGAGTGATGAATGGAATTCATCATGATTCAAGGAGGTTTGAAATATATTTGAAATTGATAATTTGGAAATTGATCACGTATAACTTGAAATTGTGAATAAATAGAATTTTCTTTTGTAATTCTTTTTATTATTGGAATTGAAATATAGTCCACTGGAAAATCAACTTGCTATCGTTTTTCAAACTATAAAAACAATCGTTATTTAAAGAGATGTTTACACCTGTTTTATTGAACTTGACTTTCAATATCCATGAAGCTAAATACCAATGCTTAATGTTTTGACACTGTTTGATCTTAAATTTTTTTCTTAATGTCTAAACTTATATTTCTATTTATTTAATCAAATATTTATAAAGCGTTTAAAGACAGTTAACCTTAGAGGAATGGTCTCATCATAAATTGTTACATCTTCATCGTGATGGCTCTACAAGTACTCTTTGCCGCGTTGTTTCGTAGGTGGATTCAATTACTTTCTCAATTACATTTTGATTTTCGTCTGTTTCATGCTTTTTGGTATTCGGTTCAACTTTTAGAAGCTTTAATTTATCAGAATGCTAAATAATAAAAGGTTTTGTAATAATAATATTAAGGTTTGTTAATGAATACGCTTGCTTACCATTTTACTTCGTACTAATATGAAAAATAGCACTGCATGACCGCCAATGAAATATACAAAACTGGAAGTAAATAACGATAAGATTAAATAGCAAATGAATTAACTGACAAAGACAAATATCACAAACCTCATAGGATAGTTGCATTCATTGCTTACTATCAATTGGAATGCGTGAAGGAATATTAGACCGAACTGGGCAATCTATAAAATCAATAAAATCATTAGACACAAAAAACAACCTTCAAAAAGGAATGTCAATGAAGCAAATATTGACAATTTTTTATGGTTGCTGTTATGCTGTCAACTTACCTGGAAAAACGGATAGAATGGCTTCCACCAGAAGAAAATTGTATTTTTTGTTGATGGGAATTGCTGTATGGTAAGCAGATAAGTGTAAATAACAATATGAACGAACGTATTGATCAAGCCGAAAAATGTTGAATGACCTACAAAAATAGAAGAAGAAATTGTGCAAACATGATTTAAAGATACCTAAACTTGAACTTAAACTTGTTTTTTAATTACCTCCAGCTAAGAATTTCACACCCCACCAGACTGAGACCTAATTAGACATATGCAAGTAATAACTAATTTATATTAAGGTACGGATGCAATTCAAAACTTACAGGCATAATGCTATGATGCGCAACATGATAAAGGTTAATCATATCAAATCGTTTAAGCATCACAAATATACACGTTTCAAAGAAATCGGTAAATTTACTTAAGAAATACAGCCAACAATCCACGGCGATCTGCAATAAAGATAATATTTAAACATAAACAGTAAGTGTCAATAATGAATTTATGTATTCATTACACGATATGGTACTCCTTCCATACTAAAATCAACCGGTTGACATCGGAAGGAATAATATGTAAGCCAACCAGTCGCGCATGCCTCATAGAAAAGGAAAACATTGATGAGTAAATGAAATAAGTTATAATAGAATTGAAGTTTTTTTGCATTTTCGAGTGGCTTTCGATTCTCCATTAATTTTGGACCGATAATCTGTTGAAGATCACAATAGATTAATATATGCAAATATGGATATAAGGTATGTACATCTAAATGTTAAAATAAAAAAAAACCAACCTTCACTGTGATAATGTAAGTTGCACTCAAGGCAATTGTCGGTAATGGGCTGTTCATCATAAACCAATTTCTAGTTCGCGGATCTGATTTCTGCTCCATTATATAACGCCATCCTCCATATATCCTATCAAGTATGTCCATATTCTAAAATTTGTTGCAAAATATTTGTAAAGATTAAATGAAAAGATCGACCATCAATTTTATTAATGTATGATTTGCCTATTGCTGTGTACTTTGACGACATCATCATTGCCAAATAAATATTATGGTGTATTAATTCTCATAATATTAATCAAATGTGGATATCCAAACAATCATTGAAAGTGTAAGACGATAAAATCTGAGGAATCAAATGCAAATTTTGCGCTTTTTTGCTGACAGCAGTGGTGCTGATCGCATTTAATCAATTAGAAAATTATAACCGAAAATTTATTTTTTTGAGAAATATTTAAATGGAATCTTTGAGGACTGTCAAATACTTGGATTTCTAGCTATCCATGCTTAATTATTTCTAAAATCAAAAATTGTTCCGGTAACCACGTAGTCATCTTCAATTTTAAAGAATAAGGCATGTCAAAATGTGAATGACTCTCGAATTATTTTTCTAAATCCTGAAAAGCGTCATGGAAATCAAGTGCTGTAGTTTGATTTGTTTAGGTTCAACGTTGTAATCATTTATATGTTTATTATTGTAAAATTTGCTGACGTAAACAATCAATTGAAAGTTTAAGTCTGAAAATAATAGAACCATTCTTAATTACATCTCTTTTAATCTTGACACATTCTTTACATCCATTCTTTTGGAAATAACGTAAGTTATTCATTCTTAATTCTGGGAATTTTATTTTTTAACGAATAAAAGAAATGAAGGTTTTATAGGTAAGATTTTGTGAAGTTATGAAATTAATTAAATTTCTGTCAACTCCCTTTTAAGAACTTGTTAAATACCTCAAGTAATATTTCGTCCAGGGTATTTTTGAGAGAAAATAAAATAAAATTTTTGGATCTAGAATAATTCTTAATATATCCATAGACTGACTTCGATAGTACCACGTGAGACCTCCCATAAAAGAAATTGACCCAACACTTAATTTTAACCTTAACCTATGGAAAATCCAATAAAAATTTATAAATTGTAAATCACCGTGACCATGATAGAATTAAATACTGTAAATAATTGATATATCCTTATTGTATCATTAAACTTATGTCTTAAAAGACAGTATATGATTTGTTCTTTAAATTTACATTTCTCAAGCTGTACGTCTCTACACGTGTAATAAAAAGTTTAATTATTATTCATTCGCATTTTTTTTGGCAAAAAAAAATAAATCGCACATTTTGGAAATTCAAGTTTTGCACGGATTGATGTGTGAACTTATTCTATAAAATTTTATTCTCGAAAATAGCAAACATCAATCGTTTAATGATTATTTCATTGAGTTTTGCGTAAATTTTCAATAATATCATAAAGACCTTCTCGAAGGACAAATAAAATTGGACTAGCAAATTTATTTGTTTGCAATAAAATGTGAAAAATTTGTTAAATACACTGTTATTGGCAATGATATTTGAATTGATGCGAAAAATGGCTTGTCAAAATATTTAATCTTCCGAAAAATCAAATTATCAACACGTGAATTGACATTAAATGAAATAATTTTTAACACTTTTTAAAAGTGAGTGCTAATCAGACTCTCATAAGCATTGAAGTACATCATCTTTAGTTAATTGGTATTGATAGTGAATTTAGATGATTGCAATTTGTTTTATTCAATGATGCATGATGGTCAAAAAGTTTGACAATATGAAATTTTTTTTATGATTTTTAAATTTGACGTGAAAAAATCTGATTAATTTTCAGGGGTTGAATTCAAATACAGAATGGTAGAAATTTCAAAAAATAGAAAATATTGATATTTTTTCTGAATGTCAAAAGATCGAAAGGTGAGTTGTTATATCATTCACATTACATGTTAATCCTTTCAATTCTTTCAAGTATGATTGGTTATCAATCCACAAACTGACCTATTACTACTTTAAAGTGACTATTACTACTGCAAATGAATTATGAACTTGAACTTGCCACGTGCTTTTCAAAAATTCACAAGAACTGTTATGCTCATATGGGCATTTAAATGTGTAATTTAACATGGTCAAATTTATAGAAAAAAAAAATTACTCAACACCAACGGTGTTTATAATAATCCAGCATTTTTAATCACACTCAAAAATAATTAAATCCATTACTATATGCACTTCTACACATCGCTTAATTTTCATATTTATTTTGGTTGTGCCAAAAATTCCGATGTAAGATAGAAGGTATCGGTAAAGGCAACTATCACATATTGTTTTGCTTTTGCCGTAATGGTAGAAATTTTAATGAAAATGACAAGAGTAATTCCAATTCAGAAGTTAATGGTTCTAATAATTCAGAACATAAATCACAAAATAAGTCGAAATCTCACAATCAAACATTTAATCCATAAAAATGAAATTCAGCGAAAAGACTTACACATTAATATAAATTTTAAAAATTATTTAACATTTTAACTAGTTATCATTAATTTAATCATCATCTGGCAAACATTTAAATTATTAATCTCATTCATTCAAATAATTTCGTGAATCAATTTCACTTAGCAATTAGACATTCCAATGAAAATCATTTTTCAAGTTCTAGCCAGAACATTTTTGAATCAATTGTCGAAGACGACATATATAAAGTCCTTTTTTTGAAATCATGCCTCATATTCTTGAACTTTCGAGTCACTTTCCTCTCGTCCCAAAATATTTTCGTTCTTTTCACATAAAACCTTTGAACTTGTCGGATGGGAATTTATTACACGCCCAATAAAAATAATTTTTTATCAATTTATATCATTCATACCTTAATTAATCACATTTATACATTAGATGTTTAAAACCTAGCCTAGCTTAAATCCTAGTCTCCATCCTACAACATTTATATTTAACAAATAATAAATAAGGAACAATCAAAAATACAGGACACAAAATTTGGATTTATCCACGAAAGAACAGGCATTTTTGAAATTCACAAAATACATTTTTTCCAAATTCCACAGATAGCTAAATGTCAATAGTTGTTGAAGATTAAAAATATAAATTTATTATCATTAATCGCAATGTCAATTTTTCAATTAGCACTTTTGGAGATCATTAAGATATCATGATGCAAATTTTATCAGCAAATCACTTTAAACTTGGCTCTTATTCACTTTCAATTTTTATGATTTTAGAATTTATTAAATTAAAATTTCTTACTTCTTGTGTAATTTTAGCACCTTATTTTCTTATACAATTTTTAACAAGTTTTTTAATTAAATTTTAATAATCTTTCCTCCACTAAGTTGAGATGAAAATGTCAAAACGAAATAAACGAAAATAATGCCTGTTCAATGAATTTATACGGACAATGAGTAAGCGACACTAGTGCCATCTATCGATTCAAACATCCACAGTTTAATGGTTATGATAGAAAAGTCATTTTTATAAGTCATTTGGTTTTTTAATCTTCGCACATTTTCAATGCAAAAATTAAAATTTTAAAGTGCTAATTTGAGTTTGTTTGAAAAAAGATAATTTCATCTATAAACATAAAACTAATAAAGATTCAAAAGCAAACCGATTATTCAGTATTTACCAGATTTTAAATGGCAGGAAAAAGAGCTAAAATGCTAAAAATCAAGAAAATGGCACTAAATCTTAAAGCTGCACTGTTGATCTTTTAACAAAGGAAATAACCTTGCTCAGCTGTTTATGAAAACATCCATTCAGCTGTAAAAACTTTGCATTTTCAGCGAGCATCCTAATTATTTTCATTTCACCAGTCCTGTATATAAACCATAATTTCGGTAGATGCGTGTTTAGATTTTACCCATAAATTTGGTTTTTCCCGGTTTTACGGTAACGACACATAGTATTTTAATTTTAAGAAACCCAGATTTAATTTTTTGCTCCTTAATTAACTTTATTGTTGTTAATAGCTCCAAAAATCCCTAAAAGGAATTCGTAAGAGGAGTGCAAAAATTTCAAAACGTACATAATTCCTGAAAAGCCAAGTATAATTAATAAACTTATCCAATTAGTGCCTACGTGATTTTTTTAACTTCCTTTGATAAATATGAAAAATCATTCTTGTCAATCAAATCTTTTATTTTGAATGTATCCATCCTCTTTTATAATTTTCAACATCAGTTTAGTTTTTATTTGTCATAAGAATCTCGTGATTTGAAGAAAAATTTTAAATTAAAGATTTAAAACTTTCATTCTTTTAACAAAAAACTGTTCATTAACACTAAAATTATGAATTAGATATTATTAATTTTAATTCAAGAACTAATGATGTTGTCACATAATTAATAGATTGAGATATGCAAACTATGCAAAGCTACTTAAAAATCAACTCAAAAACTATTTATAAGCTATTTCGTCCATACACAAAGTACCATCTTATGAAGCATTCTTGTAAATACTGTGTGAAAAACGTCTTCTAGAAGTTTAATCTTTCATTTTCTTAAAAATGACTTCAAGCATGTTAAACGTTTATAAAAATATCAATATCGACATCATGTACATTTTTAGAAAAATTATAGAATTTTTCAATGACTACCTTTACTGGCCTTTTAAAATAAAATATTATTTGATTGGCATCGATATAAAAAATAAATATTATAAAGGAAGTGTCATGAGAGAAGTTTTCAAAGCCAATTATCGGAACCACAGTTCAAATAAAATTTTGCGTGGAATAATTTTTATCATATTATAATTATGCTGAAGGAAAAAAGTTACAAGTACGAAGATTATCGAAAAGAGAAAATTGAAAGGTCATGCAAAAATGAACAGATTCTAACAAAGCTCTGTACCGAAGAAAGGAACTGTTTATGATTAAATATGTACAGTTTCAAATTAACACATTAGTTAACAAATTATGTAAATGGACCAAAATGACAGAAAATTTGGTTGTAATAATTTGTATGTTAAATACAGTCTGAATAACTGAATAAATCACTGAGTGATTAGCGCCTTACTAATTGTTGGTGAACTTAGAGAAAAATTAAAACAAAATAGATTGTATATTTCTGAAATGAAATTAATTGGAATTTTTTAAACCACCATCTGATGGATTTACATGTTTTAAATCCTTTAGACAGTGGCAATAATTACTTAATTTAATGGAAACATTTGTTAGCTTAGAATCAACACTTCACTTGAATTGCAAATAGAGAATTTAATTAACTTATTATTGACTCTTGAATATTAATCATTCACCAATTGAGTACTGATCTTTGGAAAGATTCTCGTGCTCAATTATTTGCAGTTCCACAACTACAAATATCGCAAAACTGTTTATAATATTTTAAGTCGCTCGATCTTATGTTTGATTATTTTACACGTGAATTTTTTATTTAAATTAGTCAACCACTGACTTGATATCATATCTTCCTATCTGCGATACTCATGATTTTACGCAAATTCCATTTTTTAATGCCACATAAATTTATTAATGAGCATCTTGAAAAAAAAAAATTATGTCTTTGACTGAAATTATTACTTTGTGGATGAGTAGCTTAGTATGAGATGACAAGTAAATTCTTATCCATAAAATGCTCAAGTAGATAATGTATCCTTGTATATATTCGAAAAAAATTATCAAAAATATCTGGAATGAAGAGCTTTAAAATAAATAATGTTTTGTAGCCACGTTAGGCCTAGAAGTATGGTTTGAATTCTTAATATTTGACGTCATAATATTATTATTGTTCTTTTGTCGTAAGCAAGCGTATTTATGGCTCTAGTAGTCACGTGTACTGTATGCTTTTTTAAATTATTTGACAAGTTCAAGCTGAGTTGATCTCCAATAGTTTTTTTTCCCTTGAGAAAGGGTTTTAAAGGCATGGTTTGCTAAAACCTTTCGATTAATCTGTTGTTGCTATAAAATCATATAATGTTTATTCAATTAGCTCCTCTGCTTTTTATTTTGACACATTACCGGTTTTTAAAATTATTTCTCAAAACATGTGATTCATTCTTGTTTGAAATCCTTGTTCACTCCAAGTTCAACTGCATACATGCGAATGACATTGTTAAAGTGCAAAAAGTAAAATAAAAGACCACCAATAATCCATTCAATATTGATGTTTTCACGTCCTCCTGTTAATACCTATAACTATTTGCATACCAACTGTTTGCAAAATTAAATGAGTAAAAATATGTTCAATGATAATACTTCTTTTATTGCCCCAAATATGTTTCAATTATAAACAATAGCATAATAATAAGTATAATAAAAGCTACAAATGATTTTCATAATAAATTTTAATAATTTCTTCGTTCCTAAAAATGTTTATCGGCAAGACTATTCATATCAATTCTAAATCTTTTCATTTAAAATAAAAAGCTTACGTATCACAATTGACTATAAATAAGAAATAAGGAAAAGGAATAAGTAACATTTACAAAAAAGTAAGTCGTTCGTCTGTTTGATCGAAAGCTTTTGATTCCCACCACTAGATTCGCCACTTGTTATAAGCTTCAACAATGATCGATCATTGACATCAACTATTCCTCTCTCGCATGTGAGAGAGAAAATGTTAAATCATTTTGCAAACATGAAAATCTGAGCGCGACTGGAAGTTCCAATGGAATTTTTAAGTCTCATTTTCTCTTAATATTATTTATGTCTTTTTGAGCTTCCAAATAAGTGGCAGTGTATAGAAGTAGTCGATGTCGTTGCTTTAAGTTTCTAGCACGAACGTGAGCTGAATGCACTTCCATTGTAAAATTGCCTGGGAACCAGCCTTGAGTACCATCTCGTATTCTCTCACCAAAATACCAACCTGAATAATTAAAAATTATGTGAATTTCGTGAAATAAAAATTATTCATTATATTCTCATATCTTTATTGCTACTTACCGTCATCTTTCATCTTCCGCAACACGTTCACAGCTTCGCCGACATCTAATGTGAGCTCATCGGGCTCAAGTGCTTGATAGGCATGCTTCACAATAACTTGTGGACAATCCCATTGCTCATAAAGCGTTTCGTATGGGTTTTCTGATGTTGGTGGTGCTGTTGCTTGAAGCCATCGTTGTCGTTCAGTCTCAGATGGACATTGCAAGATCTGAAATTGATAAAAGTTTTTGTTTTATAGTTTTATGTCTTTTCATGTTATTTCGGTAATTAAAAAAACTAGGTGAATGGCATTGAACTCAATTCCGATAGGTAAACATAATTTAGATTCCAAATTCACAGATAATATTTGACTTTGGCACTGTAATTTATTTCCTAGGCAGAAACTCTAAAAATCTCATCCAACTTACTAAATCAACAGGTTTTCCAGCATTATTTTCAAGCAGTGACATGAAGATGATATATTTTCCAGTAGTGCTCATATCTTTGACGGGAAGTTGTGGGATTACATCACCCGATGATAATTGAAGTAACGATCTTTGGCAATAATCGAAAACGACATAAGACTCATCACTGTAATGAGAAGAAAATTATCTCATGTAAGTAGCTAATCATTAAAGCTAAATTAAGCGGCTTACCTCTTCTTTTTCGTTAGAATAATGACATCCGTAAATAGGAAGCAATAAATATTTTTCTTAACAGTAGCTTTCTTGCCAAATGTTAATTTTGCATCATCACCACGATAGATGATGTGTGTGAGTTCACCGCGCCTTACAAGCGTTCGTGTGAGTCTATTATTTCCGGTATTTGCTGTATTGAACGGTATTAGAGGGAATGGAGTTACATTTTGTTGAAATTCAATTTGTTTCGAGAGCGTTTCCATTTCAAAAGCTTGCTCACAACGATTGGCAGCTTGGTTACATTGGTCAACAACCTTAATAAGGTACGATAAAGGAAGAAAAAGTAAGTTATCAAATGGTAAATTGATAATTAATTAATTTAAATAGATTTCTTTTACCTTATTTGCGATTGCCATTGCCATTTTCCAATCGTCAAATTCTTCATCATTTGATTTTAATTTGGTCATAACGGCATCAATAAGCAATGGCAAGCGAGTTATTCTCTGCATTGGCAACATGAGGAATGAATGAATAGTGAGACCACAACAAATTGGATCGTTTTCAAGTATGTCGAGTGTCTCCTTAAATGGAATATTTGTTTCCTTTAATCTCTTCAGTGTTCTATCAAGTCGTCCTTGGTTCTCACAATACGATATGTAAACATGGAAGTGTTTCTCCGCATGCTTGAAAATATGTTTTGCTAAGTTACTCAACATTATACTGTCCTGCCAACAACTTTCCAAACCACAAAGCAATCGGTCAGCACATTCTTGAACTGGAATGATGTTTGAGAAAAGAGCTTTTCGGTCTTGAGGATCAAGGTTTTGTGGATCTCGAAATGCTGGATGGTTCATGAAATGTGATTTTAATAAATTTAATGACTTTAAATATGAAGCTTCAGATGTTAAGATCTCAAATTTTGCTTCTTGTAGTCTTTTCTCATTCGTTGTTAATGATGATAAAATTTCTGATTGTATAACTTCAGGTACCTCACTCCACAACGTCCTCGATGGCCCTTGATTTGGTTCAATCAATTGTAATGCTGATGGCCTTGACGGTTTTTTGCTGATGATCATTGCCTCTAAATCTTTCTTATGAATTTCTTCATATCCATCTGATTCATTTTCAGGCTCAAATTCACTTGACGAAATAGACTCAAGCTTTGCAGCTGTGTAAAGTTGGTAAAGCGGTTCATTTAGAAACATGCTATGAGAATTTTCATCGCCACATGGACTACATTCACCACCCGTTGAGACTCCAGAACTTCCACTTGAACTAAAAAATTTAAAATTGTGATTATTTTCGACCTAATTTTAAACAAAATTTTTTTACCTTGCAACAGAATTATTGCTGGTTTGGTAGAGTCCACTCTCTTGATACCACGACATCATTGTCACTTTCTCATTCTTCTCACTTTCATCTTGCTCACTGCCTGATTTAAAGAGTCCACATTCAGCATACCATGATGTTGTTCCTATTCGTCTTATACGTTCCGAAGGAGGTGGAGGTGGTTTTTCAACTGGTCGACTTGTATTGATTGCTGCTATTGAACGACGCTTTGGATCACAGCTTATGTTTGGATTTGACGATGAATTTAAATTGAGATTTGAATTGTCTGGCGAGTTTGTTGATTTTTCATTTACAGCAAATATGCCTGAATCTACATCTAATGAGTCTGTTACATAGAAAGTACTGGTCTTACTACTTAGTGCACTATAAATATTCGATGTTGATGATGAGCCAATGGACGGTGAACTAGATTTACGGAATTTTGCCTTAAAACTTTTATTATTCTTCTGATTTTGATACTCAACATCATTATCAAAATCTCCTCCTTTATGATTACTTAATTT
This sequence comes from Chironomus riparius, assembly GCA_917627325.4. Taxonomy (NCBI): domain Eukaryota; kingdom Metazoa; phylum Arthropoda; class Insecta; order Diptera; family Chironomidae; genus Chironomus; species Chironomus riparius. The sequence goes on from OU895877.1 coordinate 60,601,290, forward strand.
ATTAAGACTAGAATTACTTTCGTGATTTTCTTTTGATCCATTTGATGAACGAAACTCAGATTGTTCATATTGATCATTTAAGATGAATGTTGGCAGTTTATTGATTGTATTTCGACCTAATTTCGTGAGTTTTGATAACCCACGAGATTTCTTACTAATACTTTTATTATCATATGTTTTTGGTGGACTATATATTTCTGATGTTGGTGTTGTTGGCGCTTCCTCAACAATATCCGTTGTCTCGTAGAACTTTGAAGTTGGCACTTTACCTAAACTGCTACGTTTCTTTGCAATTTTACTAATTCCTTTCGATATTTCGTTTTTAGAAATGGAACCGAAATTTTTGATACGTTGTACAAAAGCATAAACCTGTCCGGTCGAATTTTGTGGTGGATCTGGTAGTTTTGCAATGTTTAAATCAGCTGACTGGGGCTTCCCATCTAAATTCTCTTCCTCATCTTCACTTTCAAATGAACTATAATCGTCTTCATTATCAAGTTTTTTGATAAAATAATTTTGATGATTATTATCCAGATCTAACGGTTTATCTTTCTCTAAATTTTCTTCTAATGCGGCACGCTGTTGTTGAATGGAATAAAGTGATTCATAATGATGATCTGAATCGTCTGTGAAAAGAAATTGTAAAATATCGTTAATTAACAACCGTTTGCAAATTATATGATCAAATATGTATGCACACAGACGTCCAAGACATGGATATACATATCTAATGTATGTTATTTGGTGGTTTGTTTTAAAAACTTCAAGCTTACATTTCTTCTTACAAACATAAAAATTAATAATAGCTTTTTCAGATAACAGACATAATTTTCACACATTAAAATGTGGAAGAAAAAGTTGATTTTGTTCGCTGTTACTCCAAATCGTGCTTGAAAACTGAAGTATGCTAAATATTTCTTTCACAAAATAATTTCTTCAAATTATTTACACTAACAACGAAATGTAGCAACAGAGTTCTCAATCTCAATTTCTTCTTTATATTGCGTACATAATGTACCTTAATAGAAGATTACCGAGAAAGAATAGCATTAATAATGTAATTCAGTTTGAGGTCTTTCGTTCAAATTGCGAACGTGCGATTTTATAAATGAATTAACAGAATTATGAAAGGAGATGTCTGTGTATTTTATTACAATTAAACATCATCATCTCCATGTTATTATGAGAAATAAAAAAAATTATCTACAATAAAAAATTAAATTTTAAGCGCATTTTCATGTTCCGAGCTGAAATTTGTTGTTGTTTAAATGACAGTAATTTTTGAATTTTATTTCATTGTGTGAGTTTATGGTAGGGTCTGCACCTCGCAGATCAATTTTCAATATTCATCAATTCACTCAAAAATTACAATACTGCAAAAATTAATTCTAAATTGCTCAATTCATCAAAATGCCTTCAAATTACTTCGTGTGCTATTAACATTTAAGAATAGTAGTGCTGCAATGATACTATAATTAAGTTTGATTTTTGCCGAAAAAGATAATTGATGCTTCATTACAGCACTAAAATACCACAAAATTATCTGACTTTTGAACTATTGTCATCTTTGGAAGTTCTTTTAATAAAAATTCTTCTACTAAAGTCAACCTAAAGTGAACACAAAGCCGTCCTCATGTCATTTAATAAAAATTCGTCAGAAACATGAATGAAAAATGTCAAAAAAAAGGAGGAGGGAGGAACAAAAAATTAAAAAAAAGATGATTAAAATTTTTTTCTCACCAATGTACATTGAAATCTGTTGACATTGTATCATTTTTGACGTGCTTTTAATGTAGTTACTATTATTACAATTGTTATTTTCCTCATCGTCATCTTCATCATCATCGCTGCTATTTGAATTATTTTCATTTGCGCGGTAAACAATGTCATCTTCATTCATATGTATATGCACGAGTTTAACGTCGGGCTCTAAGAGCCGTACGGAACTTTTATTACATTTATGTTCCTTGATGATATCATCATAATTTACGTAAATAGTAAATTTATTATTGTCAGATGGCACAATATTTACTCCATCATCGTCTCTTTCTATATTTTCATAAATTGGCTCAACAATCGGCAGTTCTGATGCATCGATACGATTGGCAGTTGATGAAGTTATTTTTGATTCATTAGTTGTTATGTAAATGCAAGATTTTGATGATACAAAAACTATAGATACACATGTAGACGTAAGAAAACAGAGAAGACATGAAAAATAATGACAAAATGTGAAACTGAATGCGGCGCGTACAACAATAGGCACTAACGCCTAGTGAAATTCACATTCAAATTTCCTGTACAAGTAATCTGATAATGACTTTAAAAAGGTAAAAATCCATAAATGACTATTACCTTCACCAATCTCTTTTGGACGTCGACGTCGTGGAACTGTCGCGATATTGGACATCATTAATGAACTTTTTTTTATTATTTCTCTATGAAATTGTTCCGAAAATTGAAAATAGTCACATAAACTTCACATCATAATGTCTTTATTTTATTCATTGACAATAAAAATGTCTCTTTCAAATTTAATCACAATGCACAATTCTCATAGTAAGTGAAATTTTTTGATGGAATCCTTTATTTTAATATAAAAAGAAATTATAAAAAAATAGATGAATGACTGCACATAAATGAAGAAAAGAGGGTTTATTGAATAGAAATCGTTTAGTGGAAATAATGGAAGAAAAATGTTCGTTATGTGGTTTGCAACCTTTATAAAGTCTTAAAATTGAATCATTTTTTTTCAGATATAATACAATCGAGCATTTTCAATTTTAAAGAAATCAAAAAAAAATCTCATATTGATGATAATAATATTATTCATTTATAATCATGTTCATAATCATCATCATCAGTCGTGGTACATAATAATATATTTATTAATTGTTAATTCATCGCTTCGAACGCAACTACTTATCGCTATAGGGATCAAAAGTAGACACGAATTATTAAGCAAAAGCAAGTACTATTGAAGTTTTTTTCACATTATTTCGAAATGCAAAATAAAATAAAAAAAAGTTTTTATTATGTCTCTTAAATTACCATAACGAATTGCTCGTTGCACTAACAAGCAAAATTTTGCAAATTTTTTTTTTACTTCAACAATTTCATGGTTAAGTTTAAGTCGTGAACTAAATTGTTTTATATAATTTGCAGCATTTCAATTTCATTAATCTTGGTTTTATGACCAGCAAATTATTTTGATTTATTAGCTTTCATCACGAAAACTTCAAGCTTGTCCTCACTTTTTTGTTATGATAAATTGGACGTTTAGAATACTTAAATGTGCTAAATTTATAGCACAATTAATTATATTCTTAACAATAAACACGATCTTAAGCTGAATAATGGATGTGAATTTAAGGAAGTTAAATAGACACGCACTTAGCAGATTTTCTCATAATTTGGTCCATTACTTGCTTTGAGTAGTTCGGGGTCAATTACAAACGACATTCATCAAAGTTAAGCACTTCTTACTTTTGGAAGCTACACATTTGCTTCAACATCCAATATTAAGGAATTTACCCAGATTGCAATAATTTTTCACCCAGTAGCTTTACAAATCGGTGCAAAATTTGTGCTTTATGGGTTAAAAATTTAAGAGCCTAAAGACCTACAGCTAAAATCATAAATTACTATGTTGTAACTTTAAATCATAGATAGCTCCACAATTAAAATTCTCCAAGTCATATCATAAAATGTGATAAATGTTCGACATGTGAAAAATAAGAAGATAACGTTTCATAATTTCAGAAATAATTATAGATAAACTTCACTGACAAGTTGATGGAGAAAGGTAGTGTAGAAAGGATTTCTCTCGCCAGTGCACTTAAAATTGCTTAAACCCGCACACATTTTATTTCGTTAAATTTCTCCTTTTAATTTCATGTTATGTAATATTTTGTCAGTTATTTAATTAAACAAGAATTGCAGCCAAACTGATTGGAATCAAAATACATAAATCACCAAAAGTATCGTTTTAAGCTATTTAGATCCCAAAGTATTCCTTACTTATTTAAAATCATGAAATATTACCCACAAATAGTCCCAATTAACTCGTCAGTAAAATTCAGCAATTCTTCATTGTCTGCAACTATTTAAAGCCTCTCTTTTTCTATAAGTAAGATTGATTGCTGTTGACTGTTCAATACTATATTGCAAAATTGAATCAATTTGCCTCTCTCTGAGTCTATATCTTAGATTTAAAATTGAAGAAAAATAACGACAGCGACTATCTAGCAATTTTGATCAGTATGGTTGATATAACACGATTTATGCCTCAATTATTTCAAAATTATTCATAATTTTTTCGGAATTATCCCTTAATTGAGCATCGGAAAACGCAGTAAATGGAAGTTTTGTAGAAAATGAAAATAATAAATTTGAGGTGTTGAAAATCAGCCATGAATTATGGTGGAAATTAATGCCCTTCTTTTTAATGAAAAGCTTCATAAAGAGCTTTATAATATCTCTTTTAACCATTTTTATACTTATTAAAATACCAACTACATTTTTTACACCGAACAACGAAAATATAATTAACATAATTACGTGAGTAGTTTTAGTTTTGTTGTTTTTCTTTCTTTACATATTTTAAACTGTACTTCTTCTTGTTTTTTCTTTAACCAATACATTTTTTCTTTACTATGTTTTTTTGTTTGTGAACTAATGCAATAGGATCTTGGCCAATAAATAGTGAAAAGATCAGTTATTTCTTACAAATACCACAGTAGAGTACACACCAAAAATGTAATGTGTAATGAAAATTATTTCTAGAACTAAATCGCCATCTCTCTACTTTATTGAGTTTTGTCGTTTTCAAAGGTGTGTCTACTTCCTTATTTTGTGCGTAAAGTATAGGATGGAATATATTCAGATTTACCTAGCAATTTGCAGATGAGATTGTATTATTCTAAAGATTTATTTAAGACATTGATTTTAAATCAGACATTCAAATATGATGTAAAAAGTCATGTTTATGCTTCATTTTTCTACGACTTTAATTCAACTGTTTTTGTGTAGATTTCACTAAGATATTTTAAATTTATTTCTCTGAATTTGATGTGACAAAAACAACTTTACCTTGTAGCGCGGAATAAATAGCTTAATTCAGCTTAATGTGTTTATAATAGGGATAGAAAATTGATACCTTTGTGAACGAAAATGCTAGATTTTGGAATATAAAAAAAACAGAACCGGAGAGACCCATTTGATTTTGACGAATATTTCGGTAAGATTTTGACAGAGTTGTTAGATGATAATTCAAGCAAGTGGTGAGAATGCATTCTATGATATGAAGCTAGTCTAAATGTATTTATTCCTTCATCATTTCATGTCAACTGTAAGAGAAGCATTTACGTACAAATATTTTAAAATACTTTAATGGAATCAACTCTGTTTTTGATCATGAAGATAAAATTCCGAATAAAATTTTTGTGTCGCAAAATTAATCTAGATTGAGTCAAAAGCTGATGGTAAGAAGACATTGTCATTTTAGCTGTACAAAAAACTTAAAAATTGTTAATCTTGAATTTGGTTTAATGTTTGTGAATTCAATTCCAAGTAACTGGCAATTTTGAAACATAGATTTTATTTTGGTTTTTTTACAGTTGGCAACTTTAAATGTTAGCAATTTTATAAGGTTTTTTTAATCAACTCCATTGAAAAAATTTAAATTAATACAAATTAATCATCACATTAACAAATAAATCTCTAAATTCCTTCAAAACCCCGAATAGACAAAAATAACTGCACATTACATTTCAGAGAAATGTTTATAGAAAATAATACCGTGAGCTCAACACTTTTTTCTCTTTAATACTTTTTTTTACATTGTTAATGTCTGTAACACCTACGAATAAATAATAAACGTTGGTTCATTACATTACACTGACAACCAAACGAGCTTTTACTATGAGAGAAAATGTTTTTACTTCAATATTGTATATAGTTTGTGCCTCTCAATTATGGTTAAAATGGAATTGGTTAACTTTTTCAGTTCTTAGTCACGATAATGATGATGATGACTATTTATTTGTTTGCTTGTTGTTTGTGGTGTCTGATACTTGCAACTTCGTATTTTTTGGACTTAAAATTAAACTTGAGCAACTCTCTCGTGCCTTTTTTGTTTCGAATGAATTTTTTCTTTTTTTATTTCATTACATTTCTCTGACTTGCATGTGGCATGTAAATAATAAATAGTGAATTAAACAGATAAAAAATATAAATAGTGATAGAAAAATTTATCGAAACGAAACAATAGCTAAATACGTAATCAGCTAATGAAAAAATTTCCAATTAATTTTTTTTTCTATTCCTCGAATTTGTAAATTAAATACACAACTAATGAAAATTTAATAAAAGCCCTTGCAATAACATTTGTTTGGATTTATGAATTAATTAAGTCAGATTTTAAAATTTAATGCAATTTGATTGGGATGTAAGGTTAAGAGACGCTTGTAGTGCGCCTCCTATGGCAATATAAATTTCCATATTTTTCGTGAATGAAGCAAATCAATTGGATAAAAAAAAATGTATTTTTGACTGTCGACGTGATTCTTGGATTAATTTGGATTATTGAGTAATATTACCACAACAAATTTTTGTTTTCAATCCTACGGATTAAATTGATTTAGAAATTCCTAAATGAATTAAAATATAAAACGCAAAAACTATTCAAATCCTTTGGATGAAACTTGCTGTTCAATAAATTGCAACTCTCTTTTAGGCTCCACAATGTCCAACACTTAATCTCTTTTCTTGCAAATCATTGAGTTTATAATAATATTTACAAAGTAGTTAACAGACAGACGTTGATTAACTGACTTTTTATGTAGGTACCGGTATTACCCAAATGTTATTCTTGAAAATGCTTATTTTGGCATCATTTTAAGCTCCGACAACAATACAAAAGAAATCATCCCATTCAGTAAAATTTAATGAAACAGAGTTGCTATTTTGATTATTTTTGAAAGGCATCACTATAGCCAGCACTTGATTTTTAACTTTGTCTCCAAGACTTACTAACAAGCATTTTACATTAGAGAAATTTAAAATTCATGTCTTTAATATTATTCTGACGGAAGAAGCATCTCCAACAATTCGTCAAAAACAAAAATTTTCACTTTATCATAATTAAATGAAACGGAACCGTTGAGCTGTTAAAGTGATCATTGAAAGATACTTGACAACTGTACAATTAAATTGTCTCAACACGTCAAATGACTACTTATTCTTTGAATAAGCAATAAAAATTATTTCAAAAAAAATCTTCATTCATCCGGATTAAATTTACTGGACTGGAAAGAAGTTGCTTTAATTTTTTGCAACTTCTTTAGAAACCTTCTTTTTCATTGTAATGAAATAGCTTTTTTTCCACTTTGCCATTAAGTAATTAATATTAATATTGCTATTTATAATCATTTTAAATGGATCCAATTTTTTATGTCGAATGAATGAAGGCATAAATAATAAAAGACACGAAAGCATTCAAAGCTATAAATAAGGAAATTTCTTCTGAACTCGTCTGTATTCTTCGAAACTTTTATGCTGCTTATATAACTTTTAAAAAATTTATGACGATTTCATAAGCAGCGTGAAGTTAAAATGGAAGCCATGACATGAAAGGTAAGGGGCAAGTCCTTGGCAGTTCCAACACAGTGTTTATTTACTGATCCATTATCAGCCGATTGATAGATATTAGGCAAAATTTTAAAAAGTTTACCGTAAATTAATTTTGTTTTAAGAAGTTTATGTGATGTCAAGGTTTGCACTTATTTAAAGCCTCATATGATGTAATATGCAAATTTTATGGAGGATTAAAATCAATCGCAAATTGCTTAAAGCTCGTGATTTTGGTGAAATTTATTTTTATTCCTTCTAGTATTAAGACTACACAGTTGTTTTTTGGTATTGGAGGTCAAAAGTTTTTAAGGACTTAACTTCTTCAATTTTGTGTCAAATCAACCAATCCAAACTCAAAAGTCATCAAACCCAAATATTTTGAAACCACAATATTTATAAACACTTATAAAAGTTCAGAGGTTCCAGACATCCTGCTGACAACCTTATCCAATATATACTGTACATTCGCAAAAAAATTGGTCAATAAGCCAAATGAGTGTGCAATAGCACGTTGTGAATGTCTATATGGAGACTTATGAGGAATTACTTCATTGAATTATTAAAGTTTTCAATCAAAACTTTTGATATTTAAGAAAATTAATTCCTACAGTTTCAATTAAAAAGTGATGTCCTGTTACAGCACAATAAATGTGTAGGACGACAGTTGATTTAAAGGCCCGCATAGAAAATGAGCCATATAAGTTAATAGAAATCATGCTTCTGACATCAAAATTGATTTCAAAATTCAATATTTTTTTTAAATTTCGAAATAATTTGAAAGAAATTTTTTACAAATAACAGCAATGACTCTATCTTTCATCACCAACCATCCTCCAGACATTTCACAACAATCACTCATAACTCAAAGGCATTTTTTAATAAAGAAAAATGTTTTGCATTGCAACAAAACAAATAGAAAAATGTAGAAAAAAGTATCTTAATTGATTGTTAATTTAATTTATCTTTCTCTAAAGCCAGCATCACATCATAAAGTAAACAGACACGTAAAATAAGCACATAAGATGTTTGAAGAAATTATGCAAAATCGCATTAAATCACGCTCATGAGGAATGCTAATAAATTTTAAGCGTAGAAATTAAATTCAACATGAATACACTTATGTCAGTATATGCGTGTGATACTAGCAACAAAATTCCCAACAATCATCGCTATGTATCTGCAATTTTTTCAATGAAATGGTTCCGGTCTAAAGCTTTTTCAATCTCTAGTTTTGTATTCGCATTGTCTCATTGCGTTAGGCTTCATTCCATTTACAAATAAGCCTCGGTTAAAATAAAACTAGATATTCTTTTCTTTCTGTTGTTGTTGTTGTTTTTCACCTTGTATTAGTTCATATATATTCAAATTCTTGTTGTAAAGCGTGTGCTAAATATGCACATATGCAATAGCAGTCAACGGCTAATAATGAATGAAGTAAAAAAATAGAAAAACAAAAGGCAACAAATGAAAATGAGATTTTTCGGTAATTATTGTATTTACTGTGTTAAGCTTTGTGTTACGTATACTTGGGCTCATGCATGAGATACATGAAATAAGTAAGTTAGTAAAGAAAAAAGAACATGTTACTTTGCAATGAGTTGTAACACTAAACGAATTATAAATTTTTCTAAAAGCATTCAAACAAAATTTGTGTGGGGGTTTGGAGGTTCACTTTGACTAAATGTGTTTGTTTATAAGTTGATTATCGGATTCCTTAGAATCTAGGATCGGCATTTAAAGTTAAAATCTTTGGTTTTCTTAATTTGAACTAGCCATAATCATGCATGCGCATGATTGAAGATTATTAAACTGGGATTCAAATGAGCTTTGAGCTACCACTAAAAACTACTTGATTCGAAATTAATTGGCAATATCTAAAATCATACAGCAGCAATGATTAAATTAATAATTGCATTAAGCTTTTTCTAGTTTGAAACAAGAATCAATATTTTTTTCATTTGATCATTTTGGTATACATATATTGCACTTGTTACATAAAATACGTCAAGCATCAGTTGGAGTTTTTTTTCCTACAATATTAAAATCGTGTTTCTACAATCCTAGCTCAATACTTAGAAGATGTAAATATTTATCACGTAAAAATCGAATTTACGCTTATAAAACTTGACATTAACAACTCGATCAGCAATACCACGCTTAGTCTAGTTCCAAATGTATGTCAATATTAAAATTAATTCCCTGAATGCAAACTTCAAAAGGAAAATCGTCTTAAGCCACAATGCAATTCTAACCTCCTCCTACAGTGAGTTTCTTACTAGTTTGTTAACTGTTTTGATTTTTCACACACTACGGCTATTTCAATTAACTCATATAAGCCATAAGCATTGTCTTTTTTTGCACCCGCAACGCTTTCGATTTCGCTTTTATTTTATTTTTTTTTCTGCATGTTTATAATATATTATGTATTTTCATCATTACACGGTTTTCCGTTTGACATGACTTTTTGTGCTTGTTGATGAGAAGGAGGAGAAATGTGTACAGTAAATTATGCAATTATTTATTTTCTTTCCCTCAAATTCAATCTAAAAGCAGAGACATATGTATGTAATTCAAGACACAAGAAAATAATAAAAATTGACCAAATTGCTCAATGTGAAACAACTTAACCCGGTGACATTTAGAGATATTTTTTTAATTTAAGTAATTAAGCACTGAAGTATACAAATACAGATCTGAGATATTGTCTTAAATTGTTAGGAGCATGTTGATAATTACTTCACACATATAAACAATCTCTTTCTTTCATGCAAAATGTGTTTTTCCATTTAATTGAGAATATGGGAGTGATTTAAGCGAGAATTTCAAATGAAACAGTCCCATTGAACTTTAAAAATAAAAAAGACGATAGATTAATGTGATTTGTTTCTTGTGAATTTTGAGGCGCAAACTGAAAGAAAACCAGTTTTGAAATAATCGTAAAACAAAACAGTGAAGACATTAAAACAAAGTCACAAATGCTTAATTTCTGTCACCTTCTAGAAATAGAGAGAACTTGCAGGTTCTCCTCATTTGCTCAATAACTGGATTATCGACTAATGGTGTTATAAAAAATAATATGAGTCATACGACTATAATAACCGGACTATCCACCTGATGTGAGTAATAAACTTATAAAAATAACAACAAAGTCATCTCAAACACCCATTCGATGAAGAAACTTCACCGTCAGTAATCTAAGAGTCAACACTTGTTGCAATAATTTTGAATTTTTTTGCGTAGCAAGTACTTAATATAATTTCATGGATACATGTTAATGGCAATGAGTGTACGGACAATTTATTCAAAGTCAGCAAATATCTAAACATAAGAGCTATTCAAGATTTTTTGAAGCTGCCGGAACTATGATGATTACTTGTATCAAAAACTACATCAAGCATTTATGACCTGCAAATAATCATTTTCAGGAATTATTATGTTCCTCAATATTAAAAAAAAACATTTCAGAATTTATCAAATAAATAATAGATTGCAAGCCGTTTGTCTCATTTTCAGGCTCTTAAACAGAAAAAGGGTTTAGCCAATACGATTGTGACAATAAAGCTGACAATGACCTCAATGACTATGTAAAAACAGTAAAAAAGTGATTCTGTTGATGTTTTACATGAAAATAAAAAGAAGTTTTTGCTCAACAAAAGAATTGATAACATTTGTTCATTTTGGCATATTGTGTTGGATTTTATGGTAATATACTTAGCGTTTTTGAATAGGCTCATAATATTGTAAAAATATTGCACAGCGATTTGAAATATTGGAATAAATAGCTTAAAAATAAGTAAAGTCTACAAAGTTTTTTAGCCTCGGCAAAAAAATTCAAAAATGGCAAGAATAATTGGTTTTGTTCTTATGGATAACTACAAAACTTAAAACTTTAAAAAACTTTTGACCAAGATAAATCCATTTCAAAAACAAAATTGACAGCTTATGATAAAACAGTCACGATCAATCATAGTTTAGATAAATCTTTTGTCCAAAAATAAACCCAAGAAAATCATCAAAAGAATTTCATCATCATTAAATTCTCATTCTAAAGTCTTAAGCTTCACCAATGACATCTTAAGGTTGAATTCGCGAAAATAAATGGAAATCTGAATACCTGAACCATCCATATTTGGTGTCATTTGCAGACAATCTTTAAAATTGTAAATGTCACCAAAATAAATATTTTTGAGTATATTTGGTCAAAATCGAATCAAAGGCTGAATTGCGAAATTGTTCGCGAGTTGCATGTTTTATTGAAATATCAAAAGCAGCCTACTGATTAAATCTGCATGTATAAGTACAAAGACGCCTTTGAGTATTTAGAGTCAATAGAATATTGTGAGAGTAAAATAATTCCCAATAGTGTGCTGTTGGTCTAAAATACGCAACATTTACATAATTCATGGATTTAGCTAAACATTCAGCATGAATGACGTCCATCATTCGTATCATTTCAGATCTGAACTTTGGTACTTGAACTCTTTCATTAAGTTTCCATTACTGGTTTTGAATTCATTCGTTCCGGGTTTTAGCTTGATCTCTTTCTGATATGTCATTAATATGCATACTCATATCATTAGCTAGTATTTGTTCTGTATTTAAAGGCTTTTATTAAACTGTATTAGGAATGAATCGTCGAATGTGTTTGGTTTTTTTCCAAAAAGTTTTTTTTGATTTTCCAAGTGATTCTGTTCTCAAGTTTAGACGTGATGAAGTTGATTATCTCATAAATAAAACTAAAGTTGTTTCTCAAATGCACTAAAAAGTCAGCTCATAAAATTTTTTTTTAGTCAAAACTTGTTCGGAACAAAAAATGACCGAAAAGGGAAACGAGCTAATTTACCGAAAAAACAATCGCTTGCGGCTAATTATACCCCAAGGATTCAATTAATCTCAGTTAATTTCATTAATTTCTTTCCGTACAGCCTCATTAATTTAATTTCTCGCCGAAAAAAAAACCAATCAATTTTTGTTACTTTTATTATCGGTTTTCCATTTTGCATATAATCCATTCCATAAATGCGTTATAAAAGCTCTTATCTGAGATCAAAATATATCTATAAAAGGACAACAATGTATTTAAAGAAAAATGCTTAAAAATCTCTTTACATAAAGGAAGTCAAAACTTTACATTTATGCAACATATAAAATCAATTTCGCAGTTCTTCACGCATCAAAAAATGTCTTTGAATAGTTAATTCTGTTATTGACATAAAAACACAGATAGAGGTACTTCAGCTAATGGGACCTCTATCAAAAGAAGATTAGAAAAATTCCAAAGGAAACCACATATGACATATCAAGTTTAGATTTATGATGGATTACCTACTTGTGGCTTTGCTTTGTTTTTGCGAAAGAGAAAGAAAAATTCAACTGACAGACTAAGAAACTCATCAATTTTTACTAAAATGAATAGGCTAATATTTTTAACAAAGCTATTCTTTTAAAGCTGTACAGTATTGTCGTTGTTTTGTATGTTAACTAAACAGTTACATTCTTTTTTTAAGTTCCTGTTGATTATTTCAAAATTTTTGAATGTTTTTCAGGGAAGTACAATACTGACATTTGATATTTTGGAGGATATTGAATACTTTAAGCGTACAGATGACTGAGCAAACAAGTTTTAAGGACTGAAGCAAATTGAATATGACAGAAATTGGTCATTTATCATGTCTTGAATCAGAGTTGCGATCTGTCACAGGTCAACAAAAACAGCCCACCTGTCACAGGCCGTTACCTGTTCACAGGTCAAAATTTTTCGCCTATCACAGGTCTGACCTGTCAAAGGTTCTACCTGTCACAGGCCGTTACCTGTTCACAGGTCAATTTTTTTCGCCTGTCACAGGTCTGACCTGTCAAAGGTTCTGCCTGTAACAGGTCGTTACCTGTTCACAGGTCAATTTTTTCCACCTGTCATAGCTCTGACCTGTCGCAGGCCTCACCTGTGACAGGTCGTCACCTGTTGACAGGTAGAAAAAATCTACCTGTCACAGGTTTGACCTGTCACCTGTCACCTGTCACCTGTCACCTTTGACTATCGATATTTTATTCTTCTTATGAAGTATAAAGATTTCATACAAAATTCATCAATTTTTTTGCTTCCTCAAGTCACGGGTTCAAATCTCTTCGCAAGCAACTTTCTTTTTTTGCATTTTTATGATTTGTTTTTAAACTTTTTTGATATAACATTAAGTTTTATGACAAAGTTTTCCATTTTCATATTTTATTTCTTCACTTTCTATATTTTAACATTTATTTTAAATTTTTTCCATATATTTTCATACAAATTTAAATTTTTTTGTCATATTTTATCAATATTTTATACATATTTTATTTTAACAAGCTGAAATCTGATACAAAGGCTCTTTTCCTAGATCTGGATGTTCTAAAATCGTAATCTTGGATCATAAAATGGCATAAAATATTAAAACTAGTATAGACTTTGTCATTCGAGACCGCAAAAAGTCGAAATATATAAAAAATTATAATCCACGATTACGATTTCAGAACATTTAGATCTAGGAAAAGAGCCTTTGTGTCAGATTTCAGCTTGGTAAAATAAAATATGTATAAAATATTGATAAAATATGACAAAAAAATTTAAATTTGTATGAAAATATATGGAAAAAATTTAAAATAAATGTTAAAATATAGAAAGTGAAGAAATAAAATATAAAAATGGAAAACTTTGTCATAAAACTTAATGTTATATCAAAAAAGTTTAAAAACAAATCATAAAAATGCAAAAAAAGAAAGTTGCTTGCGAAGAGATTTGAACCCGTGACTTGAGGAAGCAAAAAAATTGATGAATTTTGTATGAAATCTTTATACTTCATAAGAAGAATAAAATATCGATAGTCAAAGGTGACAGGTGACAGGTGACAGGTCAAACCTGTGACAGGTAGATTTTTTCTACCTGTCAACAGGTGACGACCTGTCACAGGTGAGGCCTGCGACAGGTCAGAGCTATGACAGGTGGAAAAAATTGACCTGTGAACAGGTAACGACCTGTTACAGGCAGAACCTTTGACAGGTCAGACCTGTGACAGGCGAAAAAAATTGACCTGTGAACAGGTAACGACCTGTTACAGGCAGAACCTTTGACAGGTCTGACCTGTGACAGGCGAAAAAATTTGATCTGTGAACAGGTAACGGCCTGTGACAGGTAGAACCTTTGACAGGTCAGACCTGTGACAGGCGAAAAAATTTGACCTGTGAACAGGTAACGGCCTGTGACAGGTGATCTTTTGACAGAAACTGTCACCTTTACCTGTGACAGGTACCTGTCGTCGCAACTCTGTCTTGAATTAATTCAGAGTAAATTACACTAAAATTTGCATGAAGAATTTAATAAAAAGATTTTATAGACAGATCAGCTAAAAAGTTTTGTGTCATAAGATGAATAATCTTCAACACGTCCCACATGACTTGGATCATGGCTCAGAAAATTAATTTCAATCTACAGTCATTAATCATGGATTATATTATAGGAGTTTCTATTTCCTCTGATTCAGAAGAATAAAACTCGAATTTTATAAATCAAGGACACCAAAAGATTTAACATTCAGAGAGATAAACCAAGTTTCCAAGCCTAATAACTCAATCAATGAAATTAGCAAATATTTACACATATATGTGAAATTCAGACCACTTTTCAACAAAAAGTTAAGCCATGAGTTTTCTTAATTGCACAATTCATGCATTCATTTAAAATGCAAATTTCAATATACACTTGACTCATATGATCCAGTCAATTAACGTCCATCTAACGATCATAAAAGCTATCTTGGTCAGCTTAAATCTTCACCATTATTTTTGTTATTAATAGATTTATAAATAAATATCTTTAGAAATAAAAATCAGCAAAAACAGCAAAAAAGCTGTATAATAAAATGCACAAAAGAACCTTGAGAGAGGTAAAAAAAGATCATTCATTGGCTGTATGTTTCTGCTTGTAGCGCGTAGAATGGAATGGATTTTAAAAGAAATAATTTACATAAAAAATTTTGTATATAAAAAGAGTTATAACTTCATCCTTGAATGCTCTTTTATGAACTCTTTTTTCTTCTCTTGGTCTCGATGTACTGAACATTAAAAGATCTGCACTAGAAGAACTTTAATTATGGACGAACATGTGAAGACAATGTTTCACACGCAATATTATAGAAGAGCAGCATACAGAAGATGAATGTGCACAAGCAACAGAAAATGTGCTATTAAATAATCTTTGATATAATATTATTGACGATGTAATATGTGTGCATGTGTTATGCTTGAACTTTTGATCTCTGCATTTTTTGATCTCGATTTCTCTTTCACATAATAATAAAAAAATATAAAATAAAGAGCAAGCACTGGCAGTAGAAAATTGTAGCAGAAAGCTGAACAAATGAGACTAAAATTTTATAACAGAATTAATGTTAATCCACATTATTGCCATAAAAAGATTTATGGAAGCGATGAATAAAGTGCAGTCAATTTTATTTTAATGTAGAATGGAAGCAGAAAATCTATTTGCCGTGTATTGTGGGTCATTGAAATTTCATATTTAATATCCAATAATTCATTGATGCATATAATCCAACACGAAATAAAGATGAAGAAGAAGTGAGATTAGTAATAATAATGAACTTCCGAAATGAAACACGATTTAATTCTACGCACAGTAGCCATATAGGAATGGCAAATGAATTGTGGACACGGTTATGATCTCATGCTATAAATTGCAAATAATAAGTCGACACCACAAAGTAAAACAAAAAAAATTGCTGAACGATGCATTGAAATACTTTCAATACAATTTATAAAGACACTCTATATTACAAAGCCACATAATTCCTTCTATTTTCATCTCAATTTTATTCCATTTTTCCTTAGCACATGTTTTTTTATTTATTTATTTTTTTAGAAAAAAAGTAAAATAACTTTTGATTTCAATTTTTACTTTCACTTTACAAAAATCGCATATATGAATCGCAATGAACTAGACTAAATATCCGCAAAAAATTGCAATTCATTCATTTATGCAATTTGAATATCGTTAATTCCTTCATTTTTTTTTCCTTGATATGCAACGATTATTTTGTTTTAATCACATTGTTAATTCACTCTAGCATATCACCACTCTCCTGCTAGCTACTTGATTTCTTGCATTTCAAATTTGACACTTTTGTTTAATCCACAGCTAGCTTTAGAAAAGAGCTTTTTTTGCACAATTTATATATTTTTTTATATTTCAATACAAAACGAAACAGCGAACACGTAATTTTCGACCCGCAGTCCACAATTACAGAAAAGCAACTGAGAAAAAAGTATTGAAATTCGTACACAAAATTCAGAGAGATACTCAATCAAGTTGCAACTACCAACACAACAAAATTTGCTTTCATGGAAAGGTCTTGGTTGTTGTGTGAGCTGTAAATTTAATGAAATTTTTCCTTATGTATTTGTGTTGAATTGAGAATAAGTTAAATATCATCTTATAAATGATGATGACGCATCTACTTTTGGATTGTTGATGGATTGTATCTTAAATTAAATTAATTTTTGTTGTGAATATATTTTAATAAATATTTGAAAGTTGATATTATGGAGTTTCATTAAAGATGATTTTTTTGATGATTTGATTTGTTTGCCTATGGAGATTTATGAATTTTTATTGTAATAGTCATTAAAAGCCTTAATTAATTGTGATAATTTCTTTTCGATAAATTTGAACTTTTTGCGAGATTACTGTTATGTAATCGAATTTGTAATGCTCGATAATTTTTAAATTTAGCATGTTTATTTATATGAATAATCATGTTTTAATGATGTTGTATTCATATAAACTGTCATTTCTTAAATATAAGAGAAAGCATCATTAAAGTATTTTTTAAAACCAAAAATAACTTAAAAATCAAAAAAGCTATAGCGAAAAAATCAATTTAAACTTCCAAAACTTACATCAAACAATCCAAACTGTCAGAGAAGCACTCATCGCTACCGAATAAACAGTAAGCACAAGCAATGAGAAACAAAAGAGCAATTTAAGCAAAGATCTCATGATGAGATCACGATAGCTGTTAAGTTTAAAAGCCCTGCCATGTACTTTATTTTATTCTTCATTGTCTTCGTTTTAAATCTGCTGTTTTTCTATCCTCCATTTCATTTTTATGTATAATGCTTGTTTTTTTTTCTCAGATCAACTTAACTTATTAAAAGTTTTAAGCTCAATCTCTTCTGCTTTACTGTTTTGACTTCATTTCAAGTAATTGTAATGGTTTTTGGTATCAAAATATTTGCTAGTGTGCGAGGCATTACTAACATCAATTTATGTGTTCATGTTTCATTAAAGAAAAAAAATATATGAATTGAATTGAACAAGATTGCCTTGTAAAATTATTGTACCATAGGCTAGAGTTTATATTGACTGAGTAAACGACTTAATGGTGTATGTTGTCTGTATTAGGTCATAAGTTCTCATTTTTTCAGCTTAATAATTTTTCAACTAAGCAATACACAGAGCCATGTCAAGAATTTACTTAACAAAAATGATTTATATATGCATATTAATGTTCATTTAATGTGTGACTATGTTGAAGTTGAGGAAAAATAATTAAGTTAAAAAATAGATTTAAAGTCACATATTTTAGTGATGCCGATAAAAAATTGCATGGCGCGACAACAGGTTTTTTAATCTCCCTATACTTCTGTTTAAATATATTATTTTGTTGAAGTATGCTAAACATATTTATGGTATTAATAAATTGCAGACTTCCCGATAGAATCACAATTAAAACGCGAAAATATCATCATCAGTAATAAACATTAATGAGATCTAGCGAAAAATACCTCGCGGATATTGCCACTTTGTGCGTTTTGCTAATTGCATTGTGCACGATATTAGCTGCTTCCTGGAGATGTCTTGTTAATGCAAATTGGTATCATCTCTTTTACAGACGCACACTCAACTTTTCTTCCCTTTTTTCTGTACTTTGTATGTCTATCATCTCAATCTTCAACTGCGATTGTTGACATTTATGAACTTCCTTTAAAGAAGAAACGATTTTCACTTAACACACAAAAAAATCATCATTTTTATCTCTCCCAGCATCATTAAGTATTTTATATTTTTTCTGCGTTTCTAATTTTTTATGGCCCTAAATGCTTAAAAGAAAATTTTTTTCATATCTCGAATTATAAATTTGATAAAATGAGGAAAAATTCATGATTTTATTGTAGAGCATGAAAAAATGCTTTTAACGTTTAAATTAAATTTAAACATTTTCTTCACGCTAAATTCACCACGACAAAATATAAGCGCGAGTTGATCGTGGTGAATAAAAATTTCTCATCATGAGTGACGTCATTCATTTAGCTCACTTATGGTATAGTAAAACAGTAATTGTTGTTCAATGTGTGAAAAAAATATAAGTCATGAGCATAAATGCATGCATTCATATAAATAGGCTTGTGTGAAAATTGATGATCTACATTTGATGTTTAGATGCATTGAAATGAGTGCGGATTATGATTTTTTGATGTAGATTAATTGCACATTATGATGTAACAAAGAAAGAAAAAAAGTTTTTATTTTTGCCGTTCCTTATTAGATTCTCACTAAGCAAATAATAATAAATATAGATACAGACATATAGTACGTGCTCAACAATGAGCTTATGCGAACATTCAAAATGAATTTAAACTGCATTTCGATGCGCTTGCAAGGTTTCTTTTGCTGCTACAGTCGACGAGACCGGAGAACTGTTATTCAATGTTATTTTTGTACACTTTTTTCTTCTTCTTTAAAACGCTTATTACAAAATCGACACAAAAAGGGGTTGACATTAATATGCAACTGTTAAAACTTGATATTTTAATTTTTATCCACAACTATATGGTTGTACAATAAAAATAAATTGCTAAGCTTAATTTGAAAGAATTCTTTATCCTCATATTTTCTGTGCCTTGTTTTGAGAACGCACGCAACTTGTTATTTAAATGACAAACATTTGGCAATGATGATTTTTATTTCACCACGTTTTAAGATTGGAAAAAAAGAATTTTATGCTTCTAATCTCGATATATGATGTGATTCTCGATTTTTAGACAGTAAATTTAAGTAAATTTAAATATCAAGAAAATACAAAAATGATGATTCACTTGGTCATTAAACCGTCATAGTATTTGGGATACAAAAGGCAGCATTTTAATATGAATATATTCTTGTTCTATTAATTAAGATCAACAGATTTGTGGATACATTTTGACGATACTAAAACACAATATCTCAGTTTAATTCTATTGATATTTATATTGACGTTCTGCTAATAAATTAATATTATTCATTATTAATTTTATTTTGGCATTTGCGCACGCTTGTGACTTGAAAAATTGGCAACCGGATGACTTTTTGTGGTTTCATTATCACCTGCTCACTATTTACAACTAGAGATAACCATAACGGAAATTGCAAAATAAAATTACCTTATTTTACATGCATGGCAAGGAGAAATTAATAAGTTAATAATTAACAGTCTTTGTGGCAACATATGGCAAGAAAATGGGAAGCATGTTTAATTATGAGAAATTATTAAGTTTGTTTTGTGTTTGACATGAGATATTACAAAGTGAGAGAATTAGTTTGAAAACTGCCGACTCCTTAAAAAACTTGTTAAATTATTATTGTAATTATTTTAAAGCAGCACGCGAGGCCAATTTTCGACTGAATCATTCGAAAATCAAAATATAAATTAATTTTAAGCTCTTCCAACTGTGGAGGAATTATTATCAATAATCAGACTAAAAAGATGTGAGGTCTCAATACTATAGGAATAAAATCTTAAAATCTGAAATTTCATTTTATTGCTGCAAAATCTAATAATAGCTGCTCATTGACCCATTACACAGTATGTGACAAATAAAACATACTGTGAGCTTAAATGCAATTATCTTTATTTTCTACAGAAATTCATCCTAATCATCTTAAATTTAATCTCACTTACGTTGCCATGCGATAAATCCTACGCTTATTGATTTACTGCTAAATCGATGAAAATAATGATAAAGGAAATATCACCTGTGACGTTTTGTTTACATGAAAAAAAAATCGTTTATCATCAAGCTAATCGTGTTCCATATTTAGCCTTGAGTAAATTCTTCAAACCCCGCACAGAAAAAGTGAACAAAAACGATTATGGCAACATGACTTTGATACCGACAAATCATTGTCATCAACCTCTCACTTTCAATATGCCACGACAATAAGAGCACGAAAGTGAATCTATTACTACCATTCAAAGGAATAAACGATCAATGAAGACCCATTTTTATATTTCCTCACTCTTTATCTCAATATAAGCCATTCAATTGATCGAGTACAAAACAAAATTGTAACATGTTCGCTGAGTAGACATGCAAAGAAAAGACTTTTCATTTTCTACAGCACTTTACTTTTAAAATTACTAAAAAGAAAAGGAAATTAGATCAATTAGAAGTCAACCGTAGCATACATAAACGTGAATGATATCGCAAAACAATGTAACGTGCATATCAGCAATAAATTGCTGATAGTTTGATTGGCTTAGAGAGCATGGAAAATGATTTCTGTCTATCAAAGCTCAAAAAAATAAAAATAATTTCATATCTAATCTAGATTACATGGGGAGAACGTCTGTGGCAAGAGGAAGTAAAAAAGTATTGTAATTCATTCACTCACCATCCCATTCGTCAAGCTTTTGGCGAATTAATCGCGACCAATCAGCATTTCGATGTGTTTTGGTTTTCTTACAGATTCTAAATTGATGAGAAAATAATAGAAACAGGAAATAGAATATTAATGAACAGCATAAACATATTTTAACGGTATATTGATCAATAATCATTAGCATTACAATACAAATTATAAATTTTTACAGCTATGAACTTACACAATAAATCGATCATTAGTCTCAGCTTCATCCTCTGTTTCCACATCAATCCACTCATCACTATTATCGCTACCACCACTCCTATCACTTGGTGGCGTTAAACTCTGTCCTATTCCATAAATACTATTAATTCGATGCTCAGATGATAAAGTTGATGTAGATATCGCATGCCTCAATATTTGATTAATTGTCGAGTAGCTCTGTTTTAGACTGATACTTTCATAACAGTTGGAAATTATTGACATTGTATCATTCTTGGAATTCTTGTATGGATTGTCAGCATCATCGCTCATATCAAATGATTCACAATCCTCCTGCTTCCGTTGAGTATCTTTTCTTCGAATATTTTTATCAACACAATTGTTATCAAGCTCAGGAATTTTTTCATAGTCGGTTGATATTGATCGTGTATCACCGTTTTTGATTGTATCATAAATGTTTTCTGTTGATTGTTGGTTGTTTTTATTTATATTTGTATTACTGTTTGAAATGTTTCGTGGTGGTAATGGTTGATATGTTTGATGTTGTTGTTGTTTTGAATGTTTTGGAAGTTGATCGTATGTTATTCTCTCGTATGTTGTTGAGTTACAGCTGTTTGATTTTTGTAATTCATAGTTTATATTACAAAGCTTTGGCACAGACAAATTGGCTTGAACTAGATTTGATGTTGTGGAAGTTAATATTGGTGAGGAAATTTTTGGTATGGAGTGCTTTTGACGCGGTGCAGGCAATTCAGGTGGTATCTCACTAATAGCCTCTGGGAAAATGTAGTCGTCCTCGCATTTTAGAATATCTGACAAATTGATCTTATTGTCTAAAATATTTTGCTTTATCTCATCGTAATTTTCAAAAGATTCGTAACTTTTAACACTCATTGTATCATCACCATTAATTATACTACCCTTCACTTCGCATAGTGATTGATAAATATTTTCAACTGGTTCCTCTTCTTCTTCCTTTTTTTCAATCTCTATCTCAACTATCCGCTCTGTCTCATTTTTCAGTCCAGTTTTGGCATTGCTATTATTACTTTTGTCATCAATGTCATCACATTCGAAATTCTTCTTTTGCATTTTCGCAAGCATATCAATGTCGTTGTCATTTGAGTCCTCTCTTGAAATTATTTCATAATCGTTTTCGACTTGTATTTCGACTTTAACACTCAACGAATCAACGACACTACCAGTTGAGGCAGACAAATCGGTTTTTGATGGTAAATTAGTTTCGATATTATCCACATCGTTTGGTAAAGAATTCTCATTGAGCATGCTACGAATGAATGTATCACATGCTGTATCAACTTTTGTTAAAGGCTGTGTACGGAATAAAAATGAGCTGTTTGGTTTCATCTCGATTGCCGCTTGCTTTTGCTGTTGATTTTCAAGTTTGTTATTTGCATTTATAGACTCCATTGTGACATCATTTATCTCTAAGTCTACGATTTGCGGACCTTGACTGGTGATATTTTTCTCCTCTATCACGTTATTTGATAAATTCTCATTGTTGAAATAGACATTTAGATTCAAATCAATTGGCTTAAGCTCAAAATCATCATCAATCTCAGAAACTAAAGTCGACGATTGCTTGTCATTAAGTGGCTTATTATTTTCAGCTGCTTCCTCATTTTCGTCTTTCTTTTCACTATCGCTGGCCTCTGTCATAATTATTTCTTTTTGTTCTATACACGTCGATGTCATTTCTTGCTTATTATGAGCCTTCTTACCATACAAAAATGTTGATCTAAATGTAAGCTTATCGTAAATTTTTCTAAAGTTATTTTTCGATGTCGTCGTGTCCTTGATTGGCTCAATTGTTTCATCTATTTTCGGCAATAGATCTTCCTCTTTCTTGTTGCTGTTGTTATTGATAGTGCTATTTAAATCTGTGTTACTATTATTATTTAATTCCTTATTTGATGTATTTGATGTTGCTTCATTAGTTTTTACAGCTTTTGTTGCATCAGTCTTCATAATTTCATTCAATATTTTCTTGCTCTTTAATTCTTTTGTTTTTGCCAATACTCGTTCACTCTTGTCTGGTACTTTTGGTTTAATAACAATCGTCTCTTTGTTCACAACATTTGCCTCATATAATTGACGTTTTGTGAGCACATTGCCATTTCCATCTTTGCGAGGCGATTCAACCATAATTCTTATACTTGGTCGTTTTCTCAATGAACTCCTCTTCCTTGTGCTGTTTTTTCCAATGCTTGGTAGGCTTATTGCATCATCTGATGCCGCAGCAGATGTATCATCCACAGAATTATTATTAATGGATTTCTTTGTAAGACTTCCATTTCCCTTATCGCTATTACTACAACTTGTTGCTGGTGCTGCTGTTGTTGCTTTCTCTTCTTTAATTTTAAATACACGACCGCCTGAGCGATGTACCACGAATCCACCACGTTTCTTAACCTCTTCTAAGATTGTGGCATCCTGCTGAATCATTTGATTAAATCTTTGAGCAATCTGTGCTACTTTATTACTATTGCCGCTATTATTAGCCGCAAGCTTCTTATTCATGTATGATGATGTTGTTGAAGGATTGGTTTTAAAACTAATTTTTCTACTTGCACTATTAGTATTTGAGGAATTTGTTGATCCTACTGAGCTTGCAATGGATGAGGTCATGGAATCGGATCGTGCACTCCTCGATGCTTTTGATGATTTATTAACAACATTTTCTTGAATTTTACTTTCAAAAGTTTTCCCATTACTGTTGTTTGTTGTGGATGATGAAGAGGTGGAGGCAGCTGCAGCAGAACCATTTGTCTTATTTGTTTTTACCGACATGATGCTATCACTATTCTTATTTGTATTCTCGGTTGGAGATTTGACTTTTGCTGTGAAAATATCTTCACGTTTTGCCCAATGAATTTTACCACCGGTTGCTGATACTTGTGGAAAGTGACAGTCATTGAGATTTGAACTTTCGGGCCGTGAATATTTTCTTACTTTTACTGGATCTAATTGATTATTGCACTCACTATATCCACCAAATAATTTATTTTTCTTAGTTCTCACAAAATTAGCGTCTTTAAACTTGTTAAAGTCATCTAATGGATATCTTAAACTACTATCTAATGTTAGTGATTTCTCAGTTCGTCGATAATCGTTGAGACTATCATTTGATTGCGAAAAATATTTTATTGTTGCACTTTTTTGACTTAAGTTCTCAGACGATTTTGCAGTCTTAATCTGATCATTCCAAAATTGTTTTAATACTTTAACACTATTCGTCTTTTGATCACTGTCACTATTTTTTTTATTATCAATTATAGTCTGTGATTTACTTTTACTACTACTAAATGGATTCAGAAACTTAATGAATGACGACTTAGATTGATGATGTGATTTGAAGTTATTAGTGTTATTTTCTGTTGTCGTTTGATTTATAGCGCTATTGTTACCAATTTGTTGATGATGCTTCACACCATTGTTGTAATTTTGGACATTTGGTGTCCGCATGCTGCTGTCTTTTTGTTGGAACATCTTTGAGCTGATTGCATCAATGAAGATGTCAACGTGATGAATTTATTTGACAGATACCTGCGAAAGTTTAAAAAAAAAGATATAGTATGGATGAATTTGTACAAGTAGTAAGGCAGGTAATAAAGTCTCATTTTCTTTCCTAAGAATTTCATTTTCAATTTCCTGTTCAAAAAACTATCTTGACTAATAGTGAAAGTATGAGAAAATTTTCATTTTCTACTATCGACTTATTTGTTTCACAATTCTTATCGATACCACTGGCTGTACTCTAAAATGGAAATGTTGAACTACATTTGAGAAATCTCTCGCATCATTTTCTTTTTCATCATCACAAACAGCCACTTTATGCTGATCAAAATAATGATCATCATCTTGTCGTTTTGTCGATGTCATAAATCTTTATATTTGTCTCAACAATTAGCGGTAAAATAAGAAGATGTAATGAAAACTTATATGTAGTGATGAAATTTTAAAACTTTTATTTATGTCTGTATATACTACAAATACAAGAAAAAGTACCACGTTTTTGTCATTACTTTTGTTTGATTTTTTTAAAAGATCAAAAAATCTGACATCATCTTTCCGATTTAATCGTCTCTTGCTGCTCATTTATAAGCGGTTAATGATTTTTCGTTGTGAACCAAAAATGAATAGAATGAGCATAATGAAAAGCCGAAAAAATCATAAAAAGATTTATAACTTTCGCGGAAGATCATTTATACATAGAAATCTGTGTAGCAATAATACAAACTAATAACAAGCACTTGCATTCCATCATCTGAAAATGAAATACTTTAGAGAAATCTGATCATCCAATAATTCATAAAAACGTTTGAATGCATAGGAAGTTCACTTAGAAAGAAATGTTATTTGAAAAGTAGTTTTGGATTTCAAAGCGCATGTAATTTTTGATTTGAGTAATTAATGAAGTCATAAATTTGGAATGTGAATATTTTGTTTCATGAAGAATATATAATATTTTGGATATAAATTAACAGATTCATGTAAATTTGATGTGTTAATCAGATATTTTTTGTTGTTCTCTTGTCTGATCAATTTATTGGTTTGCGTTCTTAATTTAAATAATTTCTTTGTCTTGTTTAGAACTTGTTCATTTGTTATCTGTTTAGAATATTTAATTGATGAGATATTTTCATGTCAGTTTCAGAAAATAAAAGTCTCACTCTTAAAAAATCAATATCCAACTCACTCATCATTAATTTAGTGTTAAATTGACACATATTATCATTAGCTTGATTAAATCCAATCAAAAATTACTTCCTACGACATCAATTACCAATGAAGCACAAGTCTCTTCAAAATTATAAGTTAATTTGGCAGGAAGCTCAAACTTTCTTTCTGTAAATACTCTTAAAATTTTCTATTTCTGCCACTTTTAAATAATATTCACTCATTTTCCTACTGTCTGATTTACATTTTGGCATATTTGTGAAACAAATGATGAAAATTTCCACCAACTGATTGATTTGCTGAATTGTTGCTAACATGATTTATAAATAGAAGCAAACACTTTTATTGCTTTACAAATTGTAACATGTGTTTGCCGGATCACACGTGAAAATTTATGTGTAGGATGACAGTAACTATGATATGTGTTGAAAATTGACAATCGGTGTGTGAGAAAGTCTCCTACTTTAATCTAATTAACATAAATCATTCATAATTTATCATTGTAATTATCAAACTTCCTCTTCATTATCTCTCATGTAAAAATCTAATGTTGTAAAATTTGTAAAAACATTCATGAACGACACATACGAATTTAGTGAATGTTGCGCATCTTTATCACACACAAATCTCTATTTCCTATGTCTCTTTTCAATTTCAATCGCTCTATGGCTATTTTTGAATACCGGTTTCATCTTTCTTTGAGGAGTTTCATTTTAATTTTTCTCGTGAAACGTGTAAAAAATGATTTGTGTTAAAACAAGTAATCGCAAAAAAACAACAAAACGAGACTCCAACAAATGCTCACATAGATAGATGAACGATGATAAAATATACAAAAAAAAACCTCTTCTTAGAGGTCGTCATCGAGATAAAAAAAATCATAAATTTGAAATAAAGAATCATAAATTAATGAATAGTTCTAGAGACGAGTTCAAAATACGCAAATCACCATAAACGCTAGTCGATCGATTAATCAGCATTAATTTGAAATATGTCAAATAGTATCTTTTATTTTATTTTAGTAATTCTAGATTCTAATCGAGTCTTAAAATGCAGAAAAACAGTTTTTTTGTGATAAATAAATTGGGAATTAAAGCTGCTTATCGATATCATGAAGTTTAGAATATCCGGAAATATCTGGGGATGTCCAAGACATTTTTTTGCCAAGTTGTTAAATTGTATGTACATCAATTTCAAAGGAACTGAGAATCGTAGTCTCAGTTTTCATAAAAATACTATGAATCTTCGAAAATAAGCATACAAAACTCAAAAACAGATCTAAAATTGTGTACTAGATATTCCAAGAACATCTAAATCAATATCTAAAGTCACTCTAATGCAAACTAAACATCTTAACTCAATAAAACAAAATTATATTTTCAATCACCACTAAAACTCCTGAGAGTGCTTCATGTAAGCACATTAAAATCTTTAAGTATATAAAAAAGTTTTTATGCCAACAGCAAACAATTAAAAATTTATTAGAAAAAAGAATATAAAGCCATTTAGGAAAAATATTATAATTCAATAAAAATAACTTTTTGCATTCAGCTATTTAGATCACAAATATTTAAAAATTGAATGTTGTTTATTAGCACTCTGTTGTGAAGTTTTTTATATCTTTTATTAGGATGCTTATATCAAGAAAAAACTTGTTGGAGGGTACGTCAGCTATTAGCTTTAATTGTAGAATTATCAGAAATATCGGTAAAGAAACATAAATGTATGGTTTAAAGATGGCAAATTTTAGTATTAGATTAGAAACTTTTAAAACTAAATTATCGAGCACTTGACATATTATGAACATTATACATATGTGTGAAGAACAGTATTAGAGAAGAAGCAGTGAATTAAAAGTGAATAAAGAAATAACAGACGAAAAAATAAACCTTTAAAAGCTTATACAAGATAAATATAATTTTTTTTTAATTTTCTTCTATTTTAATTCCATAAAGATTAAAGACATTCTTTTGTTTTAGAAACTATTTCAACATTAACTTGTCTACTCTCTCTAAAAAATTCATAAATATTGTGCATCTTCCCACATTCCACCAGAAGCATTCAACTAAAGTCTTAAGGCATTGATCCATCAGTAGACTTGTAAAGCAAAATTTAAATAATTGAAAAGATTTCATGTGTGTTTATCAGAAATTCCTCTGCTATTCTAGAATGCCTACTCCATTCCGTGCAGCATTCATCAGAAATGGTAAGACTATTAACTGTATTTTCTCTCCTCATTCGCTATAAAATTGTATGTCACACACATTAATAGTATAAACTTTAGAAAAAGAAATTGTGACTATAAAAATACTATTTTCATCACATCGTCGAAGTCGTCGTATTGTCGTGTATTGAGAATTTTCTAATGCCATGAAACAGTAATAGCAACAGCCTCTAATAATTATAATATAATTCTTTGAGAAAAGAGGAGAAGAAAAGTAAATAAAGTACATGAATTGTGCATAGTTGCACTATCATCAAGCTGGTATCAAACTAAAGCAGTTAAAACCATGAGTTACAAGTTTCTCGCGCTGCTTTTCCACTAAGAAAATATGCATTTATTGTTCAGTTTGACTGACTTGAGCATCAAAATTCAAGAAATTCTTAAAAATCAAAAGTGATTATTTTCCTGAATCAAAGAAATTTGCCTTATCAACTGATTCATTTTTCCTATGCATTATCTCTATTATTGCATTAATAAAGTCAACAAGAAAAACCATAATCTAATCAACAACAAGAAAGATTAGAACAATTTGTTCGCATTAAATTCTCAATAAAAACACAAACTAATCTAATTGAACAGCTATATACAAGGACCTTTGCATGATATGGACGTAAGTAGTTTGTGAAAATCGATTATCCATTCAGTTTATTCATGTAAATCGTTTACAGTAAATAATAAAGCTAATTAAACCATTGATGATCGCATTGCAATTTTTGTTGTGTGGAATAATTGAAGCTTTTAATATGTGAGGTCACTAATCAAGGATGAAATGAATGAAAATACTAAGAAACTGTTGATTTTCACCATCATCAACATATAAAGAGTTAATGGCTATTCAGCAGAAATGCGTTTTACGTGACAATTTAAACTAATTAATATAGTCATTTGCTTTACTTGCTTCATCGTAAAGTATGACATGTTCTACAAAACGCAAAACGCGCGAACGAATTAATGATTAAAGAAATTTTCACTAGTCTTGTAAAAAAATGAGTTTTCAACATAATTATTTAGCATAATTAATTCATAATAATCATAATTTCCTGATAAATTCAATTGCCTGGTTCACTTTTGTCAGAAGTTGTTAACGAAATGTACTTTTTACCAAGAAACTTAATTTTTTTCGTGCTATTTCTTATTTACATGAGTTTTTGCAAGCAGGAGGTAGATAATGCTTTCAATTAGCGACTGTATGTGGAAACAAATAATAGACAGATAAAAACGGGAAATTTTCGCAATTGATATATTAAATTTTCGCGTAAAAAAAAGTAATCGGATTGTGTGTGCGTTAAATATTGGTTGTATCATGAAAAGTACATAATAGACGATAAACAAGCAAAATAGCGACGCCGAAATGCAATCAATAGTTTATTTAATTTTCTGAATCAAACAAAGCTGGTCGCTTAAAATTCCTCCATTAAATCAAAAAATATGAATGGTAGATCGTGAGACAGAATAGCACCTGCTCGATATTCATTTAGTATAAGATTGTCATCAAATTCATGAATTATTATAAGGAAATGAAGACTATCATTTGACTACACACCCCGAACAATTGAATATTTATGTCAACTTTTTCTTGTAGGTATGGATCTATGGATGTCATTGAGTGAATATTTGTATTGAATCTTTTTAATATGAATATCTATATCTTCATAAAGATGAAAATCATGGTCTCAAACAAAAATAAATAAAACAAAAATGAGCTTGCTTGACAGTTCTCACATAAGTCTTTATTTTAGTTTTGGCTACTTTCAAAAATCATAAAAAGCACAATTTTTTAGAGGTCTTATTAGACTCGCTTTTCAGCATGAAGAAAAACCCTGTCTGAAATGGAATGTTTAAATTTCAATTAATCTCAATTCATTTTTCTCACGATTTCTCAAAATGAAAAATTTGTCTACCAAAAATAATAAAGTAGTTTTTTTTAAGACAGTGGAAGAAAAGTTTCTATTAAAATTAATTGATGGAGATTTCTAAGACTGAAAATTATGAGACTTTTCCATTCAATTAGTAAATGTCACCGTGGTTTAAAAAAATGTGCTGTCATTGATTTTGGAGCAGTTTTGAGAGGAAACTTGAAATTGAGATGCTTTTGTTCAGTTTTTAAAAATTCAGATGGGTCAATTACTGAATGATCAGCATTTAAATTTTTGCGTCAAAATTGCATCTAAGCAGTTATGCTGCTCCTAAATGTTTAGCTTCCGATTTCAAAATTGCCAATAATTTGCTAACATCAACATGATTGCCAACATCCAGAAATGAAAGTAAAAGTTTTCAAGAAATTCGTTAAATGCTGCTATCGCAAACATAATTACTGATATTGCTGTAAGCTAGTAGCCCCAAATCAATTGCTATATTTAGCTAAACGTGAGAAATTGCATTAAATATCTATTAATCTTCTGCTAATGATCACTCTCTTACGCTAATAATAGCTCTTTTAATATAGGGCCATTTTTAACCATTTTTGAATAATAAATGCCAAGCTATTTATCCCTTTATACATTAGTTGCTTTGCAACTTTGTGTTCAATAGACACGATTAGAATCTTTTCGATGTTTATTCCAGGAAAAGTTGACTTAAGACTAAAAGCTTAATTAAAGCAAGAAGTCCAACGGGAACATGAAAATAAATAGTAGTATAAAAATTTGGAATTAATTAGCCACCAATCTTTAAGTTTTCAAATGTCACAAAATATTCACAAATCCTTGAAAATGTTTTCTAAAAGCTTCCAAGAATCACACAGTCTGATTACAAATACTTAATATGACAATTATAATTATCGACTAATTAAAACAAAAAGTGCGCGATAGGCTTCAATCCACAATGACATTTCATCATATTTTTTGGTATAGCTTAGTATTATTCTTCTTTGGCCTTAATTAAATTAAATTGCTGAACATGCATATGTTACCCTTTTAAAATACAATTTATTATGTTGAAAGGTTTCTTCTCCACAGTCTTGTACAGCGCAGCAAATATTATTTTAATTTTAAGTGCTCGCCTCGTTTTTTCGTATTAATTCTTCAAAATTGTATTTGTGTGACTTTTATTATGCAGTTAATTCTCTATAGTTAGATTTCATTTATGGCATAATTCTTCTTTTAAATTAAATTCTCAATCATTTTGCACAAAATTTCATTTTTTCTTCTTCTTATTCTTGTGATGTTATTCCTTTTTTGTTCTCAATTCTCATTTTCTTCTTCCTTATTGCACTTTCTGAATTAAATTCATTATACAATATTATTTGTTATTATTGCAGTTATTATATTGCAAGCGAACGAATGAATGAATTTTTTTTTCAAATTTATATTTTTTTCTTCTTTTATTATTTTAGCATATTAGAATGGGAAAGAATTAAATTACAGACGGGCCCAAAATGTCGGATGATTTCTTTTCTCTTTTCTTCTTATTTTTTATTGCACTCAAGAGTCTTTTTTTTTTTGATTCATAAAATTTGATCTTTTTTCAAGAAACAACAAATGAACAGAAACATAAAACTTGAGGCCAAAGAATTTTCTTTCATGCCTCTTAATTTCGCACTCAAATCACGTTCCAAAAATATTTATTATTTTTTTTTTATTCGCAGAGATCGCGAAGAATTTTTTATTCTCGTTGTTTCACGCGCGATGTATGAAAATGTACTGGAATCAGCTTTGAATAAAAAATTTTCGTCTTCTACTTCAGACTTTCTTGTGCATTGTTTTTTTCCTCAAAAACTAATGTTGTGCTTTGCGATGTTCAAATTTACTAACATGCTTTCAATATCATTGTGTGAATGTTTCATCGCACATTACCACATTGTTACACTGTGTAAGAACGATCGTATCTTTATCAATAAAGAGTCCAACATTCAAGCACAACATATATTCATGAGATGAATCCAAATTGAGTGAGAAACAGGTTTTTTTGCTCGATACTAACTGATCTTAAATTCTTTTTTAATCGTTTCACACGAATCTGTGGAACAGCAATGAATTTGAATATTTAGTAAAGACAGAGAAAACATCAACTGGTTTATGAAGTCATCACATCAATATTTCGCATATTAATTTAATGAAAATTCGCAAAAGAAATGGGAAGTTATAAAAATTTATTTTCAAGAACTCGTAAAATATGATATTGATAAATGAACTAAAGTTGATGATTTTTTTTTTTTTTTATTGCCTTGCCATCAAACTTGTGCTCATTTCTTTATTGTATTAAACAACTTGTAACTGTCAAGAAAAACCATTATATATTGATAAAAAGTTTAGTGTACGAAAAAACGGGACTATCTTGTTGAATGTATACATTCTATCATAATATTTGTTTAAAATAATATACTCAATAACATTTAGCATGATCGTATGATAATTTGTAAAAATAGAGCAGATTGTAAATGGCTATTAAAACGTTGTTGTGAATTGGTTAAACTAGAATAACTTCTGATGATGTTTCGATGATGAAGTTTTAGTTTCGATATTCTAAATGAATACATCAATTATTCATTTATAATACTTTCACTCCTGAATTATTAAAATCAACACATTATTAATTGCACCCTATCGACTGCTAGATGAGTAATGAACATTAATGATCATAATTTACATAAATTATTAACAGTCTAGCTGTCGCCAATAATTTACATCATCTTCTAGCTAGAAGCTATTTTTTCTCATTTAATTAAGAAATAAAATAAATAACATATGTTATGAAGAGAAGCCCTAATTACCAAAGAAAAATACCCGCGTCAAGAGTTTCAAATCAATGACATAAGAGGATTGCAGTATGATTTCATTGATGAAATACCAACATTCGTCATTATATACGAATAACATAACATAAATAAAATAGCAAGTAAAAAGTTATTTAATTTAATTGCGAATTGATTACTCTTGTCGTGTGAATTATTGCATGCGAATATTAAAATTAATCAAATATGATGGCATCATGCTGATAATGAATAAAAAGAATGGAAGTGAAATTTAGCTTGTAAAATCATCAAAATGTCTGCATATATTTACTACCCATATTATGAGTACAAATCAATAAAGTAATTAGTCTTTCTACTCACTGTGTGAAATTAACTTCAAGTTTATAGACTTTCATAAAAAAAAGCTATGAACTGCTAGATTTAACGAATATAAAAAAAAAATAAAATGCAAATTCATTCTACTGATCATGTTGCGGGTTTTATGTTTTTGGAGAATAAAAAAAAATTATTCGCTCGAAATGCAAGACTCGGAATTAATTTTTAAATACTTAGGCTCATATGAAAATGAGCTTTAATGACTATTGCGCATAAGCCTTCGGCAATATTTTCTTCCTAAATTTCGTCTGTTCCAGCAGTTTTGTTTCGTTTTCTTTTTTAAAATTATATTTCACAATGAATTTTGATGTATTACAGCCGACAACTAATATGTGCATAAAGTCGAGAGATTAATAGGTTAAAAAGTGTTTATTATGTTAGACGAGTCATGAACGCATTTGATAATGTTGCTGAAATTTGCAAGCTATTTTAATAATTCAAATTTCTCAATTGAAAATTCATAAACTTCAAACTTTTGATTAGAATTTAATTTTTAAAAACCAGACAAAGTGAATACCAAATACCCAGCTTTAGGTTGAAAACTCAAAAAACGAAAAAGGAGTTTACAAAAATGATTTCCAAACAATGATAAAGCATTTATGCTCTTTCGACATTTCAATTTCATATTTTTTTATTCATTACACGATAATCTTAATTTGTCTTCTTTCCACTATTTTTCATTCATATTACAAAGTTGTTAAAGAGTTGAAAACAAATAAAGTACTTCCTACAATCGATCAATCATTAAACCAAATCTGTTAAACGGACAGTCATGTATAATTGTTGTTTTATTTAGATCATGAATATACATGAATCAACATAAAGAAGGAGTGGGTCTAGTTTTATGATTACCAAAACTCTCGTACATTTCACAAGCTTTTTCTCCTTTTTGGCGGTTTTTAGACAAATGGTAGCTTGAATTTCATTAATAACAATCTCACATAATTTTGTTGACTTTTGAATTCGTTTCAATTCAATATTGTGCATGAAATGAGACTGTTTGGCATGTCAAAGGACAACTAAATTTGCCTTTGTGAGGTCATGCTTTTGAATTTGTTTTGTAATGCTATCCCCCAAGCTTAACCTTAAAAGACATCGAACTTTTGAACATTTATTAATCATAATGTTCATGATCGCATGTCATATTTTACATCAATCATGTAATGAAATGTAAGTGATGAATGATAAAGTGCGATAATCTTGAAAATGAATTTTGTAATATTTTGCGTAATCATATTCTTTTGTGATGGAAGTGAATTGAAATTTCTTTAGAATCTTTAGAACCGATATTCTAAGACTTGTTGAGCATGACTTAATTAAACTTTGATTGTTATGAATTTGTTCTGCCAAATCGAGAAACTATTGAAGGAAATATGAAGCTTGAATAATTGAGGTTCTTTTTAATGTGAGAACTAAATGTAAAAGCTTTTCCTGTAAGCCAACTCATGTATTAAGCTTTTAAAGTCCATTTATCGGCAGTTTTAGATTCTCCCTGATAGGATGATTGTTTTCTAGGAAATTAAAGTCAATCAATGACTAATTAAAATTGCCTTGAGTATTGATTTTAAACTTTTTATAATTAATTTAATTAGTGTAAAATAAGTGACGAAGCTAGAGATTTTTCATTAAATTCTCACTTATTTTTTAAAAAAATGAAATATATTCGTCAGTTAACTTTGAAATAGGATTAAAAACCTAGCCCATAAACCAATTATATCCAAAATAACCGTGACCTTCAAATCTAATTTATTTTTTTACATAAACATATCCCATGAAATTTAACATTGACACTCATCAAAAACTTTCGTTTTGTTTTGAAACCTTTTTTCCTCAATGAATAAACAAACCTTAATCACAAAAGTAAACAAATTACAAAAGGTGAAAATAACCACAAGTTTTCAATGGTCAATTGAAGCTAGTAATCGCATTAAGCCTGTGCCTACAAAACCACTGAAATCCTATTTTAAATTAAATCTTTAATTGCTTTCGATTTCATGGAAATTTCTGATTTTCGCTTGACAGTCAAACATCCTAAAGCAAAATAGCAATGCTTATTATTGCATGACAATCACTCGAGGTGCCATTGAAAAAGGTTAGACAAAAAATAGAATAAAGCTATGTTTGTAAAATTTTTAACATACTACAAAACATTCCATTCCATGAACAGCAACAGTTCGTGTGTCAATTAAGGTGCAGTCGACTTTAGCGTTAGTCAAATGTTTTAAAAAATAAGTAAATAAATTCACAGACGGAAGAAAATGATATCAAATGTAATTAATGTGAAATGTGAGGTGTGTGAATTTGAAAACTAGACACTAATCAAGTCTGAGCTACATCAATTATTGATTAGTTTTTCATCTCATTTCATTAACGATCAAGTTCAATGGAAATCTTGATATGACGAATATGACTTTCCCTTGGTGAAGTTCAAAAATTCATGCACATGCACGTATTCGCGAAGAGATGATAATAAGATAAAATGAAGAGAAAAAAGCCGAATGCCGAGTAGCAATCAATCACAACCGGAAAAATTTTATGTTATGTGATATGCTGTAACTTCCATAATTTCTTCAGCAACTTGTACACAAAAAAGGTGATTTTACTCATTTTTTCTACATAATTGAATTTTTTAACGTAACAACTTCGCTGTCTTTTTTGCGAACCTGTAATTCACATTTGGCAAGTCGCATGACCGCCACCAATCGAAAAACATCGATGACTTTTTAGTGAAAGTACATGTACATGTGGTATTACAATGTTTTTATCGGCGAGCAAAATGCGATTTAAAAATGCGGAAAAGTTATTTAACAATTTTTTTTTTGGAATGAAGTTCATGATGAAGGTAAACAAAGCGAGAAAAAGATTTTTATGAGCGAATATGAAAAGAGTCATGCCGACTCCATTGATGGACTTAATGTCACGGAGGGGAATGAATCAAAATAATATAAAAATCGAATGTGAAATTTCTTGATTAATTTCATTACGAAAAGGCCGTTTCGTGCAATGAATAAAATGCATAGATATAAAGTGATGAAAATAGATAACCAGAGACAGCAGGTGATATAAAAAAATATAGATTGATAGATCGGTTCACATACCGATTGCATAAATAAATATTGTTTTACTTAACATTCCGAAATCAATTT
The DNA here is from genome assembly GCA_917627325.4 of Chironomus riparius. NCBI lineage: Eukaryota > Metazoa > Arthropoda > Insecta > Diptera > Chironomidae > Chironomus > Chironomus riparius. The sequence continues at coordinate 60,637,952 of OU895877.1, forward strand.
AAAATTCATTGGATATCGATCAATCTGCAATCACTCGAGTTACAAGTATTCGTGGCATTTAAATGCAATAAGTTTCAAAACATTTATTTTAGCAAGATATAAACTTTCCATTTTCTCATAAACCGCACTGTATGCTGCTGTATGTTGCTGAACTAAAACATGTGTCTTGCATATATTTGCTTAAACTTTTAAAAATGTCCACACATTCTGCAATTCCAAGTATGTCTTCAATTTTCATTCATCTGCCATTTGTCAATGAAATATTCGGAAAATTGTCTACATCTAAATGGGATGTCCGCATATTGAATTAACTTTCCTCAATTGGCATGCATTGATTTAAATCTTGTTAACCAATTACACGTGCTTGCATAAATGATTATGCATTATTCTCGCATAAATATGTGAAATATTCAAAATTATCCAAAAAAAAATTGTCAATGAATTTCTATTTTAATAACTTTGTTAACGGAAAGCATTATTTTGCGCATAGGAAATTATTCAATTTAACGCTGAGACAAAGATCAAAATTCCATTTCAACCGGATGAATAGGTAAGAAAAATTTCAGTGACTTTCATTTAACACGGCGGTATATCACATATGAGGAAATCTCAGGTGTAAAAGATAAAATGTGCAACATGACTTATATCCACTATATTTTCTCTGCACCATAAATCATTTCATATTCAATTGATGCTCTTCAATTTTTCTCCTCCTTTCAATGCAAGCATGACAGTAACAAAGTGTTGATGATGAACATGCGCCAAAAAATACTATTTTTATTTTTCTAAAATAATGAGTAAATATGTAACTTCCAAAATAAAGGAACAATAACGGGGTGAAAGTATAATTTCAAATTGATACCATGACTAAGTATTTGTGAAGAAAAAAAATCAATTATTCATTGGTAGCGTATGATGAAATGTTTAAGTCGCAATGGCGTGCTCATCATTTATCACATGCCATCACTCAAAGTTTTTATCGCACAAGAATTAACAAATTCACATTCATTTATTTTAATTTGATTATGCAATGCATATTGTAGCTTATTACCATTAATTTATGAGCTAAAAATACTTGGCAGCACTTCAATGAGATTGGTCTGGGTTGAGTGTGTAAATTTTTATATATTTTAAGTATTAGGTGTGTATGCTATGTCTATGAAGTTTTGTTCAATATTTAGCTTTTGGAGCTGAAGCAATATTGCATATCATATCGATTAACCTAGCTTTTTATGCTTTCACAATAGGCTTAATAGTCTGTAGCCTTCTTACAATTCTTCAATGATGATTAATCTTGAAGATTTTAGGCTTTTATTAAGCTCTTAGAATTTCATATAATCGGATTTCATTGTCTTATAAAAAATGCTCTGAGAGTAGGCTAATAGCTTCAAAATCAACCATCGACACAGCATTTAATCATGATCGATTTGTATCAAATAAACATTTATTAACTTTATTTTTATTTATTCGCTTAGCTGAATAATTTTCCATGATGCCAATAAAGTTATTTGAGACCTTCAATAAAATTTTTTTACAGGAAATAAAGCTAAACTGTGAAAATTATTTAAGCATAACTCACGAGAGTTCTCTTGCTTACATTCATCCATTCAGTTCCAATAATGACGCTTAAGTATTTAATAATTATTGTAATTGTTTAATGAGTTAATGAATGGATATACTCTCGAGAGGCTTTAATCGCTTGTTGTATTCAAACTGTGCAATTAAACGTACTTACTTCCAAACATCTGCTTTATTCCTCTTATTTCTTTACACTTTATGTGAATTATTTACAAACAAGCGTATTACTCTTTAAATGAGACCGAATTTGAATGCAATACAATGAATGAAAGAGTATCTTCTTACTTTCCGTAAGTGTGAAAATGTTAACATTTATTGGAATTCTATTCTTGAAACGTTTCTTCATCGTTCAAGCTGCATTGTTAACCGAATCGAAATCAGATTAAGGCAAAAGCCTTTTTCCATTTTGATTATTGTAAGATTACAGTTTCAGAAACGGAAAAATACCTAACAAGCTATTCATCTTTCAAATAGTATCAAAAGGGAATCGAATGGATTTTATTCCTCTTTAAAGTTCGGCATGAACACACAGAGAGCAGAAATATGAATCGTAAGCATGATAATTTTATGAATAAACGAGATACAGTTTAATGTTTAAATTGTTTGTAATGTGCTGCCTCTTGAGTCATATATGATTAAGAGATTGTGTATTTACTTTTTTGATGGATCCTTTAATTGCTAGTAAAAAACTATACCTTTAAGCTTTTAAAATCACAAATATTTTAAATTTCTGACTCATCAAGTCATTTCAGTTCTCATAAACTTCAGACATAAATCAAATTCTAAAGCAAAGTCGTGTACAAAAACATTAGATTTATTAGCCCTTTATCATTTCTTTAGAAAATAATCAGACAAAAATTCAAATAAATTTTTCAAACATAAAACAGCTCAGATTCAAAAAATATTGACAGTCTCACTTCTTGTTCTTTTATATTGATCTTCATAGGCTCAAACTGAATCATCATTAAACAAGAATCAAGTGAGATGATCATAACAAATGAGAAAGAGCGCTTTTGGCAAGTAAAACAACTGTCGAGACATGTTTAAGTCGTGACATGTCATGAATGGTAATTACGGATATGAATGAAAAAGAAACATAATTGTTATTATCATAGCATAATCATTTAAAAATGCTTGGCATGCGCTATGGATGTAAGTGTTTGTGTACGCCTAGCCTTTTGTTATTAAATTTTAATTATTGCATATTTAGTGAAATTTTTGTTAATTGCTTAATTCCTTTATGTTATTTTCTCACGATAAATATGTCCAAAATTAAAGTTGAAAACTTTAAAAGACTTGAATTTTGTTATTTAAAAGTAGAGATAATTTAAATAAAAAATTCCAATCTAATAACATAAGCAACTGCACATCAAATAATTACGTCAGTAAGTCAAAAGATTTGTTAATGAATTCATTGTTCAGTATAAAATATGCTAAATGTACTCATATTGCTCTCTTGTCTTCCGACATCATGCGTTCGCTTCATTGACAAGATGAGAAGAATAACGCTGAGAATAATACGCTAATATAAATGGGATGAGAATAATCGCACAAAATGCTTTGTATTCTTATGAATTCTTAGAAATACAAGACAAATCATAATATTAATATTGTTAAGTGTCTTCACGACAGCAAAAAGATTTTCATATTTTTAATTAAATATTTATATACATGAGGAATGAATAATGCAAGTTTTGTTTAATATTGACTCAATATCTTGTATTTTCCGTCTTTACCAACGTCATCAGCATCGCTTATAGAAAGGCTTAACATTTCGGATTTCGCATGTTTTAAATGATTTGATCTCAATACACGATATCGACACGGAATGAGAAAATGGAAATAATAAAAATAGATTGTTAATAGGTGAGTCACACGTTTGTAGAATTAAACATGAGATTACTTCGTGGTGTCAAAGACTGAATTTAAGCTCCGTTTTCACAACTGAAGAAAATAAGCTGATTGCAGCACTTTGTTCCCATCAATTAACCTGGTTTTAAGCACATTTGGAAATATTTTGATATCAGGAGGTGCATAATGATCCTCTTGACTATCTTCAATTTCAACATTTTCTCTTATCTTTCAAAATTACCACGACACTTTTTTGAAACGATTTTTAAGTATCCTCATTTATCTTCATTAAGATAAAAAATTTCGGAAATGAAATGAAATTAGCACTTAATATACACCTGAAGAGAAGGACATGATTAATATCTGCATATTTATGACATTACAACAAGGTGTAAAAGTTGAATGAATTTCATTCATGATCAAGTCCGGGTTTTGAGAGCTAATTTCATGAAGGTCGTGGTCGAATATTAAACATTCGAATGAAAGTTTTAGAGAATTCATTATGATGTGTGTTTGTGGATTGACGTAGAATTTGATAGTATTTATCATCTAATTACTTTAACGATTCACTTTTAATTATTATTGAATTCATTGTCAATTAAGTTTGCACTAATTGAAATTGATTGAACGCAATCGTCACGGAATCATGCATACTAAATTCAAATTTAAAATCATGGCATATGTTGAAAATGTTAAACCTAAAACGGCGACAAATTGTCTGATACAAATGCCTTCCGATTTGGTCATTAAATCGATTTGGATTCATATCACAAAGTTTTTAATTGATTATCAAACTGCACCAAAGATATTTTTTACATCTGTAAATAATATTAGAAAGTAGTTATGTGATAAATGAGCAAATATGTGAATGATACATTAATTTATGACTCTGTCAACCAGTAATGCAATTTTATCCAGACAAAAAGTGATTTATTCATAAAATTAATGATTAATAAAGGCTTTTACGATTTACATCTAATCCGGCGTAATTCCGTAGATATCATAGATGAGTAACCTTGAAACAGAATAAAAAAAAAGTTTTCATGATCATTGTCAATCTCATTATTCAAATGACAATTCTAGACAAAATAACCGTAAATCTTTCATGTATCTCACAGATATTGTATTCATTCTTCCTCTAAATTCCTTTTTTCACTGTAGAGACTAGCCTTTAATAACAAACATTTTTGCTTTTGTGAACAAAGACCTCAGCCTCTCAAAGAGTAACCGTCATTATGTGCATTTGTTGTTTAGTTCCAACGGTATTATAAGTAAATAATTTTATTATTAGTATTACATAGCATTAAGCATTATCTTAGAAAAATTCCATTCAAAAAGAGAGAAAAAATAAAATTTCGTGTAATGACTTATGATTTTTTGATTATGTTCGAACAACAATTGAGTTACGAAAGAAAAGAAAGGAGCTCCAAAAAATTGAACTTTAGTCTCATTAAAAATGAGAAAAATTCAAAAGCATAACCCGATGGCAAATCTTCAATGTAATCCAAACAAAGCTATTATTAATGCTTTAATTTTTTCACTACAATACAAAAAATATATAAATGAGCAGTGCCATATATCTGAAACACGTATTTTTCAGATGCATAATGGATGGAAAAGCACAGAGCCATTGCAATAACTTCCAGATATTTTCTTCATTATATTTCGTGGAGCACATTTTCTTCTGAAAATGAAATCTACGATAATCCATTCCAATATAAAAGAGGCATTAACAATTTACAACAACAAGACAGCAATGTTGGTAATAAACCCATGAAACCGCGCTGCTCCTTTCATTTAAAAAAATAAATTAATATTTGCATTTATACTTTCTTTTTTATTGGCAATGGCACTGTGCGATCATCGTATTTTTACAATAATCATTATGTCTCTCGGTCTGCTTTTTTGTGTGTGGTGAATTTTGGCTTGCTGTTATCAGCTTTAATGTGGGGATTTTAAAGGCAAATTTATTTAATTACTTCTGTTAAGCGCACTACAAAATATGATTGGACACAAGATGTTAAATCTAGCTCAAAGTTCATTTAGAGAGTTTCTTAACTCCAAATACAATATTTTGCTCCCATTCCATTATCACATATCTCACAATAATGAGAATTTGAAAAATCTTTAACTTTTTCAAGTCCAAATGTTAATTATCCATGTACATACGAGAATAATGCTGAATACTTTTAAATTCATAACAGTTATGTTTTGGGTTTTTCCCATGACATTCGTGCTATTCATTTTCTATTTACTACGCCGACGCAGAAAACGTCATAACACACATTATCTCACAATATTGAGAATGCACGCACTGTAGATATTTACAGAACGAGCATCAAGTGTCATGTGCTGTTCTGTGTTATCGCTGAAATGTTTCCGTTTTAATAATATTATTATTCAAAACAATATGAAAAATGATGAATGTCAGCATGTTTTGAGTGTATACATAATTTATATTGCTTATGCAGCTAGTTATTTGATTGCAAAGTTGAAAATATCTTAGACGGAAATGATATTTGCAGAGACTTTGAATTATCATGCGGTGATTCAACCTCTATACATACATTTTGACTTATTTATTTAACGGCTAATCCACAAATCCAAAGTAAGGTTTTTCGGGTAATAATAGTTATTATAACTAGTTCAGGCTTATATACAACTTATAATGGGTTTCTTCTCTTCTCTCTGTTTAGGTAAGATTTGACACAATTTCACAAAACAGATTTTTTGTATAAACAAATTTTCTCCTTTTTTATGAATGGAAACTTCTTCACAGTCACAACTGTATGATATTTTTATTTTATTTGCTTTTTGATTTATTTTTTTCAATTTTCACTTTTCTTTTTTTTTTCTTTTCTTTAATTCACTTCTCATAAGAACTCGTAAACACTTTGTATCGTATAAAGTTTTAACAACTTTTATCAGGAATTTCTGGAAATTTCACTCTTTCTTTCTTTCACATTTCTCTTTTTTTACTCTTCAAAAAATCTTTTTCTTTTTTCCTTGGTTTCAAATATAAAAAAAAAAATCACTTCTTTCGGTTTAACACTGAATGAATGGGTAAGAAACAGTCATATAGGCAGTATAGTAAGAAAAAAAATAATTTTATACGAGAGCGAGAAAAAAATACCTTCTTTCTTCATTGACGAACGAAACTTTAATGTGACTCAGTATACAACTTGTATTCCACACACAATAAATATGAATGTACGAACGAATGATGTGGAAATAACAAAGAGAAAAAAATTATTAATACTTGAAAACTAGTTGATTGAGCTATCTTATTTTTGCTGGTTTTTTGTTTTCATTGATCTAGCAATACAACTGAATAAATTAGACTAAAGTCTAACGCATATTATTAGATATAATTTACCGGAAAAATGCAAAGAATTCCACTGAAAAAGGTTTCTCTCCTGTCATACATTTAAATGAATAATTCAGGATGAATCGAACAAATTATAGAAAAAGTTTGATATTAAGGATGTCTTTATTTTAGACATTATTAATGAAAAACTCTTTGAGAGTTATCCAGGAACCTGAATAGTCAATGATTGTTATTGCAATAAAGCTTCTCAAAAATTCTTTAAGACTATTTCAAGTCTACTTATAAATGACCCCCAGCAACAGAATACCATAAAAATGTGTCCTTCATTTGCTTAAGATCAAGAATTCTTGACAACAAAAAAAAATAATTACATTCTCCAAAAGATATCGGCAAAAAAAAATTCAACAGAAGCAACCGGTCTTGGTAATGACATGTACACATATTAATGTAATGTATTTAATAAAATAAACACCTTTAGGATTTCATCATAAGACATGAATTTCAAGTAAACTGAATGGATTTTACAACTTTGAATTAAAAGTGAGACAATACTCGTAAAAAGTTTCCCACCTCAACACAAAGAACAGGCTATTGCAAGCACAATACACTATGTGTAAATAAATAAATTCTTTAAATACAAAAAAATGCTTATGTAGTGATTGTTTAAAGCTCTATTTGTAAATTTACTTTATCTAATTAAGAATTTTATTTTTTTACTTTAAATTCATAATACAATCATACGTTAGCGCGTGTCCTTAAACATTTAAATGCTTTACTTTTATGCATTAATGTTTGTGCCTAATAAAGGTTATTCACAATGTCTTTCATCTCATTCACAGCATCACTATTTGAACTTTCTTCTTCTTTCTTTCTTGTAAAACGAATTTGTGCGAAAAAAGAGAAGCCAAGAGTGATTAATACCGTAAATGATTTGGCCTGAAGATACCGTTATGACAGACATTCCGTTTGAAGATTCAATCATGCTAAATGATCAGTCAGTCATGGAGTCAATGAGTCAGATGATGTGCTCAACAAGTATTGTAGATAATGATAGATAATATTTATATCGAGGACATAGTCAGTTTCCTACAGATGTTTTTTTTTATTTACAGCAAGTTGTGTGATTAAATTATAAAGAATGTGTATTAGGCAGCTATTATCAGTGTAAATAGCAATTGCTTTGTACAAATGTTCAAGATAAATGTGAGTTTTGTGACACTCTAAGTGTCTGTCTGTCTAATGTGAGGGTTTGATGACATCGTGATCGATAATTGCATGTTTTATATCTTATGACATTTAGAACAAGTGCATCCAAATGAAGAATGTTTAAATTTTGATACTAAAATTCCAACAATGCGACTTCGTATTATTATTACAATTTTCAACAACACTTTTATTAACTCAAATCGAAATCACATGCTCAAGCACGTCATTGATATCCACGATCCACATATAAAGTTTATAATTTCAATATAATGATTTATTTTAATTATGATATGGGTCTCGACGTTTTTTTAAGGATTTTTGCTTAACGGAAAAAATTAATTTGAATTTTTCACTAACACTGTCATACAAAACATCAAAAATTAAATTCTCAAAATTCTTAATTATTCAATCATTAATCCAAAATATTATGATTTGAATAGGAAAAATAGATGATGCATTAGCTGTTTCGACTATTTTAAGAGCTTTCACATCATTATTGAGTGATATTTTTGTAACTTTTCAAATTTCATTTCGCTTTTGTTTGTAAACAAACAAATAACAACCAAAAAATTCAAAAAAGTCAAAACCCTTAAAAAAATTTAACTTAATTTTGTCCATTTGGGTAAGTTATTGCAGCAATTTTAAATTTTTTATAAACTCAAAAAGAACAGAATTGAATTTCGGACCTTAAAAAATACATTTGGAGATATATCAATAAACAATAATGAAGATATAGCAAAATTCCCAAAAATTGTACGTGAGTGACGCTCAGTTAAAGTGATTTTTTCGAGTAACTGTAAACTTTCATGAAGTGATTTATACAACAATAGATGGGGATTTTAATTCCCTTTTCAAAAAAGTAACTTAAATTTGTCAATTTTAAGAATAAGGAGATAATCAAGAGTAACAAAGCGTCACTCACGTGCAATTTTTTTGTGACGAGGCCCATATCATAAGTATTTTATGCATGCTCATTACTCACTATGTTAATAATTAATCAATAGACACACAACATTGAAGTGTGTTCACCTCTTGAGAAAGACAATAAGATCGCAAAGTGTGGAATCCGAAAACTTTCTCACTTTGCCCAATATCGATAAATAAGCCTAATGAGACTCATGTTTCACTAATAATGTTTTTAACATAATTTATATTTTTTGAGAAACCTTTCTTGCATCTCTTGTGGATTTATTGGAAATTATGTTTTTTTTTTTTACTTTTTTGTTACTAAAACAATTTAATATTATGAAATTTAAGTAATAATCAAAAAATCTTTCATTTTTCACATGAGCATAAAAAATCAAAGACTTGATGTTATGAATGTCATTTAAATGTGTTTATAGTGAAATGAAGTAATTTGGTGCGAAAGTAAATTTGATTTTTTTCTTATAATTTCTTTCAATATGAATAGACAGGCAGGGTATCATTTGTATAAATAGCCACTCTTTAACTCTTTCTCAGGTTGTGATATTCAAGGTGTGATTATTTTTTGGTATTTTTCATTCACGATTTGACTACATGTTATATGTATGACAAAAATAAATTACAAATAAAATAACATTATTCAGGATCAGAGCTCGAAGTTGACTCGAGATTTTTATCAATTTTGTGTGGTAGAGTCGACTTAGAGCTCTGTTCAGGATTTTATTTAATATGACAGAAAAATAATTGCCTAAGCTTTAAAGTTATCCATTTGTTCGATCAATATGAATCAATATTTGATCAATTGCAGTATTTTCGGACTATTAAAATACTTTAGAAAAAACTCACCCTGATTTGTTCTTAGTACTTAAAAATTCATCAGCTCAATCTTCAAAATTTTATTTGTTTCAAAAAATATTTCAAACTGTTTGCTTTGATGCTTACTATGATAACAAATTTTACAAGTTACCATCCACGTGCACTGAGTGGTTCCATCAAAATACATCGCTTCTCTTACTCTCCTCAATTTGAATCAAAAGACAACATGACTTTATGATCTTCCCAAAAATTATGATTATTGTGTGTGCCTTTTTCAATGAGCTTTCTCTACTTGTTAATTTTTGATTGTTTCATATATTTCTCTTATTTAACTGCTAATGATGGTTTCCTTTCGAATCTCTTGTCTTTTGTTTACACTTTATCGCAAACAGATCAAATAAGTTTAATGTAAAGTAGAAATATTACTTCATCGGTTTCTCTTAGTCTTTAATTGATATTCTTCTTCCTCATTTATAAACTATAGAGATGTTAAGGGTGTGATATGCTTATGACATTGACGAGTATACGGGCTGGTAAGAAATGGCATAAATCATAATACATTTCGCAATTGACTGATATGATGTAAGATGGAAAGTGTCCATTGAGAGAAATCAAGGTTTGTTCAGCTAATTTCTCAAGTCATTTAAATGATTTGGAATGATTCTTTTGGTAAATTTTGCAGGAATTTTGAAGATCTCAGAACAGATCTCGCATTTTATATTCACACCGTTTTCACGTGTGAATCTATTGGTTTTGTTCAGATTGAAAAATCAGTTTTTTGAATTTTGTGAGGTTATGGAGCAAGATAGCTTAAAATGTTCAGAGATAAAAAGTTTGTGCCTGGAATTTCACATCTTTTGCAAAAAACAGATTTCAAATTGGTTGCGGCATTGCTGAGAAAATACGCTTTCTGTAAGCAAACAAGCAAGCAAGTTAATCAGCAAGAAATCTCAATAACGAGACATCGTAGAGACTTCTAGTTTTTTACATTTGATGCGTGCTGCTCTATAGAAGAGCTGTATTGCTTTAAGGCAAGGTAGGAACATCCGTTGCTTCAGAAAAAGCAAAAAACGTTCCTTTCTTACGAATTTTTCAAAACAAAAGTTGACTGTGATTTTTATAAAGTTCAACTTTGGATGAAAATGAAAAATTGTAGTTTGAGATGTTATTGAAACGGATCTCGAACTTTACTTCCTGCAAAATCCTACTTATGCAAATTAAAGAAACATAAATTGGAAATATCAATCAGTTTCAATTGAGTTTTTACAGCCTTTAGCAACTAGCAAATCACACATTTGATCAACTAGCGCCATCTATTGCAATTAAGAAACAATGATGTGATTACTGATAAAATTCCAAAAGTTAGCAGCCCCTATATTTTTCATCGCTTTATTCGGGGAAAATTAAATAATTTAATTTAAAAGTAATACAAGTGTTTAAGAAGTTCTAATTACGTAAATTAAAGTACATAAAAATGGTGTGGGGATTTCAAACGTGTGGACCTAATGAAGCATTAGTAGTTTCAGGTAGGTTGCAAATTGACGAGAATCCAGCGCCATAGAGTCGCGATAAAAAATCGATATTTTTATGAGATACTCGGATCTTATATATTGTCATTAATTTGCAAAATTATTGCAGATATAAGGAAAAAATCTAGAAAAGATTTGATAAACTTTTGAAAGAAGAGTCAATTATCCACTCTATCTTATCGAATTAATGTTTTATGGCGAAATTCAGTTTTCACTGACACTTGTGTACTTAATTAATGATGTTTGGATGTATCACTAACACATGCTAAGTCGGTGACCAACCTTATTCTATTGTTTCGCGGATGATAATTTTGTGATTTTTTAAGTAAAACATTTCATTTTATGCTAGGATGTTGTCATATGAAGCCACTTCTTGTTCCTGGTGGTCGTGCATTTGTTTGGCCAGCTGTTCAACGGGTTCAGCGGTATGTTATAGATTTTGTTTTCATCAATTATTCATATCAATTAAACTAATGGATATGCTTAATATTTTTCAAAAATTAATTTATAGAATTTCTCTGAACACGATGACATTGCAAGTAGAATCTCCGACTGTATACACGTCACAGGGCGTACCCATAAGTGTTACAGGAATAGCACAAGTTAAGATTCAAGGTCAAAATGAAGATATGCTCTTGGTACGTAGATATCTGTTTTATATTATATCCAGTGTTGCATTCTGGCTATTTGTCTTTATCAGATAAATTCTGAGACAGAACTTTCTTCATAAAGATCGATTCTATATGAAGATAGAAAATCTAATCTACACAAAGATTATTTCTACTTAAAGATTCTGTCTACATAAAGATTCGATGTAGATGTCTATAATTCTACATTCTTCTCTGATGTAGACCTGGAAAAAATGTAGAATTGTAGACATCTACATCGAATCTTTATGTAGACAGAATCTTTATGTACAAATAATCTTTGTGTAGATTAGATTTTCTATCTTCATGTAGAATCGATCTTTATGAAGAAAGTTTCTTAGCTAGACAAAAACTATTGAAGAATCTACATTCTTCATCTAGTGTAGACATCTACATTTGCAACACTGTTTATACCCATTATACCACATTATACCCATAAAATAAACTTTTCTTCTCATGTATTATTGTTTCTTCTTTTTTTGTAGACTGCATGCGAGCAGTTTTTGGGAAAATCAGAATCTGAAATCCAACACATTGCATTGGTGACACTAGAAGGTCATCAACGTGCCATAATGGGTTCTATGACTGTCGAGGAGATCTACAAAGACCGCAAAAAGTTCTCAAAACAGGTTTTCGAAGTTGCCTCATCAGATCTTGTTAACATGGGAATCACTGTCGTCTCATACACATTAAAGGATATCCGCGACGAAGAGGTATGTCTTATTTCTATGGACATTATGACGAGTAACATTATTTTAATTCCTAACATATAACAGAACATATATTGAAAGAAAATGAATTTTTTTTATTGTCATTTACATTCTTTATTATATCCTTTTCCCCAATTTTTATGTCCTTATTCTCCTCCTATCAAAAATTTATATGTTGACCAACATCAAAAGTTGTTAGCTGAATGTTCTTTATGTTTAATTAACAACTCATTACTTCCCATCCCATAAATATTCTTTAGACCATGATGAAAAAAGAAGAGAGAATTAGTGACTTATTATTATAGATTATCATTATTGCTAAAAACTTATCAAATATTATATTTCCTTAATTAATGATTACATTATGCCACCCTTTGATTTTTGTCATCATAGGGTGCAAAGGTATGTTTTTATCCTTACAATATCTAACAGTATCATTATTTCTATTGCCGTTATAAGTTAATTTTCTTTTTTATTTCTATCAAACTTCTATCAACACACATTGATACACACCATACACAAGACTATCTCTATCTATTTTATCATAGATATTTTTGATGTTTCGCTTTAGTTACTCTGTATCTCATTGTATATCCTTCATGGAAAGCTTCTTCTTTTGTTTGAGTGTCACATTGAGAACATACAAAAACTCTAAACACAAAACTCACATTTTTATAGATTTTTAAACTATCTTGACACACATATTAAATATCAGAGTTTGACCTTAGTTCCAAAAATTTTAAAAATATATTCTATTCAGTATTATTGATGAGGTCCAACTCTGATTTTAATAAAAACACACATCATGTCATCATCATGCACGTTTTGAAAGAAAATGAACAAAAATGTTAAATAATGCAATGTAGATACACAAATTAATGAAAAAAAAAAATATCGTCTAATTATTGTTGAATCACTGAGTGTAGCGTGCAGTGGATTAGAAATACAGATATGTCATTCAACCTTCTTTTATTGTTTCATAAATTACTTTTTAGGGATACTTAAAATCACTTGGTATGGCTCGAACAGCAGAAGTAAAAAGAGATGCACGTATCGGAGAGGCTGAAGCACGATGTGATGCTACAATTAAGGAAGCTATAGCTGAGGAACAAAGAATGGCTGCAAGATTCCTCAATGATACAGATATTGCTAAAGCACAACGTGACTTTGAGTTGAAGAAAGCAGCATACGACGTTGAAGTTCAAACGAAGAAAGCAGAAGCTGAGATGGCCTACGAATTACAAGCTGCCAAAACAAAACAGAGAATTAAGGAGGAACAAATGCAAGTTAAAGTTATTGAACGTACACAGGAAATCCAAGTCGCACAACAAGAAATGTTGCGACGTGAACGAGAATTAGAAGCAACTGTTCGACGACCAGCAGAAGCTGAAAAATTCAGACTTGAAAAATTAGCTGAAGCAAATAAGAATCGTGTAATCTTAGAAGCCGAAGCAGAAGCTGAATCTGTAAGCTAATTGTGCTATTATCTTGAATAATTCATTTCTAATTTCCTTTCTGTGTATGAATAATTAACAGATCAAAATTCGCGGAGAAGCTGAATCATTTGCAATTCATGCCAAAGCTAAAGCTGAAGCCGAACAAATGGCAAAGAAAGCCGAAGCCTACAAAGAATATCGTGAAGCTGCCATGATTGAAATGTTGCTTGATACATTGCCTAAAGTAATTATTAGCATATCTTACTGTTTCTAGTTTGTTGAATTAATCCCCGATTCTTATATATTTAAGGTTGCTGCTGAAGTTGCTGCACCATTATCGCAGACCAAGAAGATTACAATGGTATCAAGTGGTAATAGTGAAGTCGGTGCATCTAAATTAACAGGCGAAGTTTTGGCCATTGTCGGAAAGATTCCAGAACTTGTTAAGCAAATGACCAACATCGACATCTCTAGGGTAAATCAAAACCATAAATACATCTAAAAATAATCATAACAACACACACACACATTGTACATTATTAACACGCAAAGTCATTTCATTATTTCATTTATTTTTTGAAACTTAATGCTCTTTACTTCTTGTCTTGTGAATGTTTTGAATTACAAGATTTAGTGCAAAAAAAATAGTTTTTCTAAGAAAATTGAGTGAAAAGTGTTCATTAACTTAAAAAAATGAATTAAATGTGTGATAACTTTAACAATGTCCTCGACTTCATGATCGATAAGCTTTATTAACATTTTAATCTAATGTATCATAAATGAATAATCACACATTAAATACAATTCATTAGCGAAGATAAATATAAGTTTAGTCAGTGGCAAAATCATTCTTACTTCCTCATCTAAAAATAGAACTCGATTATTTTAAGACCAATTTTACATTTTAGTTGCTAAGGATATGGTACCAAGTTTAATTTGCAATTTAAAAATGCTTAATTATTATTATTTATTTGTCGACGTTACCGTCCGCAAGAATTAGTATTTATGCATGTTTTACTTTTTACATTGATTAGTGATACATTTCATATCACTATGGGTGACGTAGAATCAAGCTTATAATCTTCAAATCTAGGTTTCGATTAAATTCAGGCTCTCGTTTAAATCTTCTGTGGGCGTGACGTGATACATTTCAGGTCCGTTCTGACAATATTCCATTATAAGGTAATCTTGTAGCTCTCGTTCCTATTTCTCCCGCTACACTTCAAGTTCCTGATCCGTTCCTTAATCCAACGTTGCCCAAAATGCCCAATTATGACTTGATCTCGTACATTAAGCAGTCGAAGTATCTAAACTTCTGAAAAAGAACAAATTTGGAAATGGCTGGATTCGAACCGACGACCTTCGAGTTACCATACCAAATTTGAGCCAAGCGCCTTACCTATTCGACCAGCAAGGCACTTAACTGCTTATGAGCAGTTATTCTAGTCTAATGTCCCGTTGCATGACAAATAAATAAGTGTATCAAAGATACCCGTCCGTAATTATGCTTGACAATCCTTAGTTGATCATTATTCATTTCTAATTTTAAGAATAAACGAAAAAATTATTTATTAATTTATTTAATTTCTTTCTTTTTCTGTATTTTATTTTTCATCTATAGTCTGTGCATGCTGGCTAAATAAGTGGTAACGATGAGAATGAAATACATTCTACCATTCACATTGTTGATTGTGTGTAGTAAATGGTAGACCAAAACAAAAATTTTCTTTCCGTTTTTTCGAAACAATTTTGTGTAAAGATTTGTGTCTTTTAAAAAAGAATATTAAAATATTGTTAAGGTGAGTCATCGATGAGGAAAGGATAAAATTAACGATTGACTTGTGTTTTTCATTAAGAACTATTATATAATTAATAGATGATATTAAATTGCACTCACTGGTTTTTCATGATTTATTCCAAGATGGAACCACCACAATTAAAATCAATTTTTATGTTATTTAATTAAAATTTATTCAATACTACATAAACGTAACATTCATAAATTGCATTTTATTTTACAACACTAACAGATTTATAGAAGATTGTGAGCACATTAAACCGTAAAAATCCCATCAATAAGACTTTATTAGCATAAAGTTTATAAATTTAAATAACAACGGATATGTTCCCTATAATGACTGGTTCATTACTTATTCAAAGCATACAATATTTAAGAATGTCAAAATATGAGTAATGGGCTATTTATAAACATTAAACGAAAGTAATTCACGCCATTCAAAATTCCTGCTATTTACTCCGTACATTCTATCGTAACCCTTGACCATTTTAATGGATATTCAATGTAGAATCGTAGGTAAAGTCATGGAAACTATTAATTTTAGTGTTTGTGTTCATAAGTGAGCAGTTAAAGTCTATGGAATTTTGTTGCATCTTTAGTTCCCGTTTCAAAAGTGTGGCTTCACATGATCATCATATATTTCAATTTTTCAACGGAAATTTTCACTTTTCACTGGAAATTACAATGCGAAAGAAGTGTGTCATTTCAAGGTCGTCTATGTTTACACTTTTTGCATTATTGTCAAGGTCATGTTTCACAACTTATGTCCATTGCTCAGACAAGCTTGATAAAAATAAATGATTGATTGTCGTTCGTCCCACACAAAAGGAAAGTTTGAGCTGACATTATGATAAAATATGAATGATTCCAGGTCAGAATCGGAAGATGATATTCAAGACCCTTTTGACAATGTGCTTTTGTCGAGAATTGATTTGATTCAAACAGATTTGAACGTTCTTAATTATAGAATAATTGAAGAAAAAAAAACACTTGCGAAAATGAAGTAACTCACAATCATCTATAAGTCAGTACACATAAACAGCAGAAAATAAACAAATATCTTTTCCTTGAATCTCTGTGCTGCCACTATTTTCACAAAATAATATAAGATATTAATATACTAGATTCAAAAAGTTTATTTCGAGGAAAAAATGATCAAAATATTTCTTGGTCAAAAGTTTGATTGATCTTTTTTGACCAAAGAAGCTTTACGAATGGTAAATTAATTTCAATTTTACCTCCTCGAATCATCTAAAAAGATAAATTTTTTACAATGAAAAGCCCGACAAAAACCAAAAATATATTTTGCACACAAATTTAAGCATTTTCTAAATACCTATGAACGAGACGTCATTAATACCTACTCCTATAATATACTTTATACCATTTTTAAATTACCCCAGTTAATTCAGTTGGTCCATGTTTGTATTTGCCATTTCCAATTTTGAAGCGATGAAATTCCTTCTTGTCGTGTATAAAAGAATGTTTGAGAATAAACAAAAAAAAAGATTAAAATATTTTCTGTATCTGATGAGTAATCCTGAATAAACTGAAACAAAAAAAAATGTATTTACAAATGGATCGAAATGTGTTGATTTAATTTATTGCCAATGATTGTTCCTGTTTATCTTTCAGCTTTTATAGTAATTGAAGCAATAAAATTGATAAGAAGTGTGGTATGATTAGCTGTGTCTTCATAATGATGTCAACATTAGTTTGTAGTAAGAACAAGTATGTGATGAACTGGAACCTGAAAGACTTGAATAATCTAAAACCAAAGGTTTATTTTTACAGTTTTTTTATTAAACGTTTTAATTTTTTATATCAAATATAGAATTTTACTTCTTTTTTCATATCAAACTAGAACAAAAAGTCTCTTACGAAATGTCTTATGATGTTATAGTTTTAGATTTTTGTTTAACAAATCTTTCATCATTTTCATTTTCAATAAAAATTAGTTTTTAGAAGGAAAATCATTTTCATTAACTTAGAGCTGTCATCTGCTGTATTTCTAAGATGAACTTTTTAATTATTAACTTTAACAAAATTTTCGTGAAAAAGAATTCTTTCATATTTTTAATATTTTTTATTACTCAACAGCAAAAGGACTTTGATTAAGGAAGAGACACATTATCTTCCTATTATTTAAAGTGTAATAATAATAATAATATTTAATATATATCGTATTGCTAGATAACTTTTTTTTCATTCTTTTTCAATATAAAAAAATTCATGTTTTTCTTGCTTCTTTCGCAATAAAATTATTATCATCCAATATTTCATTATTTTCTTTTTTTTATCAATATAGTATCCTTATATCCTCTTAAGAATGTCCATATTAATTTGTGTTTTACAATTTTAATGAGCTTGGGGTCAATTTTCTCTCATGTTGTGTATGTGTGTGTGTGTGTTTTAGTTCTTGAAATAGTCATCAATATTATTTCATTTCACTTTTAGTGCTTTTTCTTTTCTAAAAAAATGTACAAATGCAACAGTTTTCACATTATATATTAAATTCATTCAAGTTTCTCTAAATTGGGAACAGCATGAAACCCATTTTGATTATTCATCAATAAAGTCATCGAAATCAACAGGAAATCGTTCGCAAGTGACGTCCTTTAAAAGTATGTGACAACTTCACTTGCAAACAATCTCAAATAAAAAGTTTCATTTAAAATTCAAATTTCTATCAAGGCGGAAGATGACGACTACTTTTATAGGAATGTTTATTAGATTCGCGAAAGAATAGGTATCCAAAGATGGTATATATTGTGCTTCGATGTCAAAATAAGTTTATGTAAGAATCGTAGTATTCTTAAGTTAATGTTAAAGTTCTTGATTTTCATTACCTATTTTGAGTTTGGTTGGATGAAAATTAAAGGAATGAAAATCGAAAATCTCTTGTGACAAAATTGAAAATTGCACGATTTGATATGAGACAAACTATATTAAAAATTGGTAGAAAATCTGTTGCATTCTTACATTGTATGTATATCATATTTCATTCTCACTTTTCAAATGTAGTCTACATATATAACTTTAATATCTCATTATCCGATTCCATTGTCCATGAATTTGTTTTTGCATTTTTTTTTGTCAATTTTTTGATGATTTTCCTTTCTTATAAGAGCCTATAATTATAATTAATTAATTTGAATGGATTTTGACAATCATGATTCTTCATTTCTTCTTCCTTCCTTCTTGTAAGTTTCAACCTTACTTTACTTTTTTTTTGATTAATAATATATTATTTCGTGGTAGTCTTATCAACAAAGAGAACAAAATAGCTATCTACTGTTAATATCTGTCAAGTTATATGTGAATTTTTTTTTGTCGTAAATGACGAAGAATAAGAAATAAAAATGCTGAGCTACCGCCAATTTGCTTCAGCTTGCTCTAAACGTAAACTATTTAACTCGATTCATATTTCTTTTTACAATTAATATGCGAAAAAATTAATTAAAAAAAGGTTACCCGCGAAGAGTAAAGGAAGAGTTTTTTTGTTATGTAACAAATCGAATCAAGACTTAACGATTTGGATTCCAGGCTGGAAGGGTAGATGTTTCTGGTTTACCTCCAAGGCCGAAATCAGGGAAATCAATTTGAGAAGCTGTGTTTGGTGCTTTTTCCCATGGTGCTCCTTGAACAACGAATCCTTTATTGTTTGGCTGTTGTTGTTTTTTCATGGCATTTTCGAAAAGATTCTCGTAAGTTACAGGGCCAGATTTTGGTGCTTCTAAAACATCTTGCAAGTACTCTTCTTCCAAATTAAGCAAGTGATCGCGGCAGCTTTCGACATCTTCTTCCTTACCGATTACTATATTACAAATAAAATTTTGCGTTAGTTTAACGGAGATATATTAAATTTTAACAAACATATATTTTTTACTATTTTGATAAATTCGTTAAACTTACCGGTGACTTGATTCATGTTGGCATCGCCTTCTCGTGGGAATTTAATGTCGACCTTATAATTCTCCATAATTTGACGCACATGACGACCGCGTTGTCCGATGATACGTGAGTGTATGCGAGCATCTAACGGTACATTTTCTTTTACCATTTCATTGTAATCACCGACAATCTTTAATATTTCATCGCGAGCTGATTTAGCATTTGTTTCGTATCCCTGAATTTTGATGATATTGCTCTCTGGATCTTCCTTGCGTGGGAACGAGATTTGTACATCATGATCTGAACGAATCTTATTGATGACTGCACCACGACGACCGATAATTTTAGGATGTAAATCTGGCTCAATTTCGAGTTTTAATTCGAAGCTGCGTAATTCGCGATCTGCACGATCCTCTTCGAGTTTCTTAACGCGATCGGATATTGCTTCCTTTGCATCACGGACATTTTTAACGGCACCAGTTACTTTAATAACATCTAATTTCTTGTCTTGTGGTGATAATTCAATATGTACGTCATAAGTATTCATTAATTCACGTACACCTCTGCCTTGTTGACCAATAATAGAACGATGTAAATCGAATGGAACATCAATCTCTTCAGTAATTGGAACAAGTTCTAAAAGTGCCTGTTTTGCTTCCTCACATTTTTCACGCTTTCCACTAATACGGATTAAATCAGCAGGATGAGCATCACCATTAATATCTCCATTGCTTTCCATTGGTTTGCGATCAGGGAATTTGATTTGAACATCAAAATCTCTTGTAATGCCTTGAACTTTTGCACCACTTTTACCCATAACACTTCGATGATGAACTTGTGGAATAACACATTCAATTGTAACCATTGATTCTAAATCACCAACAATTTCAATGATTCGTTGTTTTGCTGCTTCGATGCCTTCTTTTGGACCCTTTAATGTTACACGTGTTGCGTCCGTTTCTGTCGAACGTGGGAAACTAATTGTAACACCACCACATTCCTCACTAATCTTATTAATAACTTCTCCACGACGAGCAACAAAATGACGATGATATTTAGGCTCAACATCCATTTCACTTTCTGCGTTATTATTAACTTCGCGAATGATTGCTTCCAATTGTAATTTTGCAGTTTCAACATTTTCTTTCTTGCCAATAATTGTAATAACTTCCTTATCCTTGTCATCATTTGTTGGGAAGATAATTCTTGCGCCTGTTTGTTCTCTAATTTTCTTAATGGAAGCCCCTTTTTTGCCAATTAGGAAGCGATGATGTTTTGGATTGGCACGAACTTCGGCAGTGAAACTTGACAATTGCTTCTCGCTACTCATTTCAAGCAATGTATGTTTAGCCTTTTCAACATCATCCTTTGGACCACGAATTGTAACTTTATCGCTCTTAGATTCAGGTGTTGGGAATTTAATGGAAACTCCGCCACATTCTTCCATAATTGAGTTGATCAATTTTCCTCCAGCTCCAATAATGGAATTGTAGTATTTTGGGGGAATTTGAATTTCCTCTGTGATAATATTTGCAAGCTCATTTTGAATCTTCTTAATACGTTCGCTAGCTTCTGTTACATTCTCCTTTTTCCCTGTAATAACGATGACATCATTATTCTCATCACCTTCAGCTGGCAAATCGATTTCTGTCTGTGTTTCATCGCGAATTTTCTTGATGTTAGCACCACCTAATAATAAAAAATTTTAACGGTGAATTTTTTTTCAAATTTTCAACGGATATACAGAATTTAAAATAAAAAAGTAAATTTTGAATTTTGCTGAACCGTTATTTTTCGTTAAATATTTTTCTTACCTTTTCCGATAATGAATTTATGGAAACGCTTGAAAATTGGCACTTCCATGACAAAGTTGGATTCTTGCAATTCCTTAACGACTTTCATTAAATGCTTGTAGCACTTATCAACGTCATCTTTTGGTCCACGAATTTTAACAACATCAGATTTTTCACTTGGGTTTGGGAAGGTGATTACAACTTGGTTGAATTTTTCGCGTATCTCACGAATACGAGCTCCCTTTGCACCAATAATAGTTCTGAACAAACGATGATCAATGATAGCATCACGTTCTCGCTCATTTTCCAATTTCTCAATCATTTCAAGAAGTTCTCGTTGTGCTTTTTGGACTCCGTCCGGTGAGCCTTCAATACGTATTGTACTGACTTTATCCTTTTCTTCGATGTTAATAACAACATCCATTTCATCCTTAATACGATTAATATTGGAACCAGCCTTGCCAATAATATGCTTATAATGATTTGGATTAACTTCCATTTCAATGAATGTTAATCGTTCGATGTAATTCTTTACAGTTTTTTCCAATTGTTCAACAGCATCTGGAACTTCAGATGGTGGACCTTCAACCTTAATTGTGTCGTCTTTAAATTCAACATGAACATTCGGGAAAGAGGATGTTAATTCCTTGATGCTAGCACCTTTGCGTCCAATAATATATTTATGAAGCCATAATGGACAATCCAAAATGCGTGATTGAACAGAATTTGCCTTTTCATAAACTGTAGCGAGAGCATTGCCTAATTTCTCATGAGGACCACGGAGAATGATTGTATCAGTAGCTGCATCTGTTGATGGCATTTCAACACTAACGCCAGTAATACGTAAAATTTCTTGAATTGTTGTACCACGTGGTCCAACGACATATTTGTGCTGAGCACGTGGAACTTCAACGCCAACACTAGTACATTTCTTTTCCATTTCCTTATGAATGGCTTCAATACGTGTCTTAGCTAATTGTACACCTTCTGTTTCACCAGTAATAACAATATCATCTTTCATGACCGATTGTGGCGGAATATTAATGCGTGCACCAGTTTCTTCAACCATTTTAGCAAGATTCTCATTATTTGGTCCGAGAATGAATGGATGATAAATCTTTGGGACAGTAATACGTTCAAATGCCTTGCGAGATTGTTCATCACTCGTTGTACGAATTTCATGTTCAGCTTTTTCAATGCCTTCCTTAGTACCTTGAATTGTGATAAGATCACTCTCTTCGCTTATACTTGGAACATTAATTTTCGTAGCTGTAGTCTTCTCCAAGTCACGTAATCTATCTCCCTTCTTTCCCAAAATCCAACGATGATGTTCACGTGGGATTGAAATTTGCTTACTAGCTTGCGTTTGGAAGTGAATGAAAATCTTACGGCGAGCTTCCAAAACTTCATTAGCCTTTCCAGTTACCAAGAATGTCAATGATTGGTCCTTGCTGCTTGTAATCTCAATATGAGCGCCAGTTTCTTTCATGATTTGTTGACATGTTCTGAGCGATTCTCCCTCACCAAACTTGTCATTCTCGTACTTTCGTTCTGATGACGGGACATAGAAAACCTAAATAAAATTTAAATTACAAATTAGTTTCTTTTTGTTCAGTTCAAAGTTCGTGTTTTTCCAGCTCAATTTTTGAATTAAAAAAGACCATTAAGTTTTTTAAAATTTCAAGAGACGGTTAAAAATTACCTGAGTCACGACAGTACTTCCAATGCGCTTGATGTTATTGGACGCAACGGCAGCTGGGAATTTAGGTGTTGCGCTCTCAGGAAGTGCGGGAAATAAATCATCATAGCTAAATGCCTGAGCACTGTTGGATGTTGTCGGTTGTTCCATAACTGAACAATTCATTAAAATCAATTAAAATCATGTTTAAACAAATTGAGTGCATTTAAATCTTACCCTGATCTTCCATCATTACTTTCTTGTTTTATTACTTTTTTTTCGCAGAAAAAATAATTGTGTGTCAAAATATAATTTACTTTCTTTACTTTTGTTTCCTCTCCAAAAATGCAAATGTCAATGATTTAAATGAAAAATATACCAAGATAACGTATAAATTTGAATATAATGGGTTTTAAATCCTCGTAGATATCAAATTGTTTAGTAGAAGTGTCCTTTATTCGTACCAAAGTCGTTACAGTACCGCTGTAATAAAGAAAACGAACATATGATGATTAAGTAAAAATTATGTGCTTAATTCAATTGAAAAGCAACGTGCATTAGACAACATTGTCAGTGCAGCAGGCAACAGAATATAATAAAAGAAATGATGATGATAGCGATTGGTAAGAGTCAAAAAAAAGTAGTATGTGAAAGAACGATACGAGAGAAAAAGATCCGTTATCATCCATAGAAGTGCTCATTACATAATTTCTATATTTCCATTTATATCATCGAAATATGAACTTATTTCAATGAGAAATGTGCTACGCTCATTATTAATGTACAGGGGGCTTACGATTGAAATCAAATTTCTTTAATTTTGTATAACATATTTACAATACAAAAAATAATTAAAATCTTGTACAGAAACAGTTTTTAGCAATTAAAATTGAATCGATTAAAGTTGAGGACCCCCTATAATTCAGAATCTAACGCAGACAGGCTCACATTCGACTATGCATTACTTAAATTTATTGATAAGCGATGTATGTATGAGAACATGGCTTGCCCTAAGAGTGTATGGGAATCACATGGAAAAATAATATTTCGTGGCAGTTCCAAAAGATGCCAACATATTCAAAAAAATCATCTATTTTCATTGTATTAGCATTTAAGATGCGTGAATGAGTGTTTTTTCGCCGATATGCGATTTGCACTGAGCTATTGCCTTTATTCTTTTTCATATCTTCTTCATACTCTTTGCCAACTTTAAATTGTGCATCTTTATCTCATTGGTCGGAAAACAAAGAAATGAAGATTTTTTTCTTCTTAAATCTGGCTAGCTGAATGACTAACTGGCTCTCTCTCTCCTGTTCATTCTTGATTCTTTTTTTCTTGTGTTAAACCGGCCTGTTTAACTATTAATAGCTACATTCATTAACTGTATATGTACACACATCACATAGAAGAGAACCAGCAACAGACGACGAGAAAAATGTACAATAATAAAAGAGAGATGTACAATGTGTATTTGCTACGCTGCTTTGCTTGCTGCTACGTCAGTTCGTAAGTAAGTAAGTAGAATGTTGGAACAAGCATGCAAGCTTACAAACAAATCTAAAATGTGAATAAACCTCTCTGATGAAGATTCTTTTAAATATCAAGTATTTATTTCTAGCTGATAAGCTCACACAACATTCTTTCCTCTCTCTTCGCTACTTCTTTTTCTTATTTTTCTAACGTAGTAGGTACGTATTAGAGGAAGAAGGAAGAAAGAAAAGTTTTCAAAAAGCCTGACTTAGTCTAATATAATTTCTCTTGATTTCCTACTTTAAACTTAATTCTTTTTTATCGAATAACGTAAACTTTTACATTCCTCGATTTATGTTCCACTTTCTTTGCACTGCAAACGTGTCAGATAATTCGGAAATGTGTGGCAATTGTATATGCATGCATGTCTCAAAGCAAAAATAATAATGACGACGACGATGATGACAACGACAGCAACTTCAGATCAGATGAATATATATATATATATATATATATACATAAAAATATATTTTTTTCCTCTTTATTTCTTTCTGTCCCGTTCCGTTTCTCTTTTTTTCTTCTACATCATTTCTTTTACTTATACGTGTCAGGGCACAAGGAATTTTGTTACATCAACACTCTTAACATCCACAAATTAGTCAATAATACAATAGATACGATAATTTTAAGGTTTTCTGATAAGGTTCAGAGTGCAAAATTTTGTTCCATATTGTTTTTTTTTTCCTACACAATATAACCAATTTTCCAAAAATGCCGATTTTACACGATTAAACCTATTTAATTCATTGAACTTTGCATTATTTTACACTTTATGATACTTTTTAAGCATTTTAATCCATTGGAATTAACAATAATGTGGATAATGTATGTTAAGATATTTTGATTTCGTGGCACATTTTATTATTTCATGACTTTTAAAATCGAAATAAATCGAAAATTACTCACAGAGATACTGAAATCCAAAATTCCGGCCTATGATCCTTTTAGTATATCCAGATTTAGTAGATATAGATTTACTAATCCTTTAAATTTAAATAAATTACTGCGCGACTTGTTAATCGTCTCAATTGAATATTTTATGGACAATTCCACGGATGAACCCTTTTTGCGAAACTTTTTCTCGCTTCATTCAAATTTTCATCGAGCGTTATACATAGATATGATTTTACTTCTTTTTGTGGCATTCTCGTTTTTGTTCTAATGGATGTTTCGACTAATTTGTGTTAATTCTGATGATAAGTCATTGAATATAAAGTTAAGGAATATAACAGGAAAGGTAATTGAAAAAAATTATAACTTAACGAACTTTAACGAACATGACGATTTTGAAAACAGCAGGAAATAGTAAAAAAATCATTTCATTCATTGCTCTTTAGTATAATATTTTCTTTTTTTCTTATAGAAAAATACCTTTAATTAATATTTCTAGCATACAAAATGGAGAGTTCGGACGGGGAGATCAAGGATGACTTCTCGGATATATCGGAAGAAGATTATTTCGACTCGATAGCAAGCAAAATTGAGAAAAGGAAATTGGAACTAGAACTTTTAAATTCAATTGAGGCTGTTTATGGTAAGTTATAGTAGATTATTATTTGCATAATTCGAATGTTAATTCTCCTAGTTGATGACTATGCCAAGGAAAATCGTTTTGAGAATCATCGAAATAGACAAAACACATCCAGAAGTAATTTTCGAAAAGAGAAATCCAGAAAACCACCACCACATAATGAAATACGTAATCGTGCTTATCGTGCCTCATCGATATTTTCGACTGGCTATACATTACCAAAGCGAAAAAGACAACGAAGAAGACGAAAGTACTCAAAACTTAAATCACCACCACCTATTGTCTACCTTAGTAGTCCAGAGAGTCCAGAATCTGTCGTTGAGGTAAAGGAATCTGAATCTGATGAGGAATTACTATTAAGACTACAAGCATTAACTTCAAAAAAAGAAGTTAAAAGCTTAATTGAACCAAATCCAAAAGTTGAAACTATTGAAACACCACATCCATCACCAACTGAGCCAGCATTACAAACTAATAACAATAGTAATGAAGAGGAACTGCTTAGAATCGCTGCCTTAAGATCCGCTATATTGAAGAAAAAAGATCATTTTAGGAAGAGGAAGCAACTAAGGAAACTAGAAAGTGAACGTCCATATAGTCCAGATAATTTTGAGCCAATAATTGATGTTGCAATGGATTTAAGTAACTCCCCATTAGGCTCACCATTCCACAATTCCTGTGATATTAATGAGGAAATTGATATGGATATTTCAAATAGTCCATCAGAAGTTCATGAAAATCTAGAGGCTTGTGACATGGAACTTGTATATTCGCCACAATCAAAGCATGAAATTGTAAATGAGGAGAATGATGAGGAATTGGAACTTCGGTCCATGCTTTTATCGTCTATAAATGTCAAAAAAAGAAAAAGTGACGATGATACAACTGAGAGATTATCAGAAAATGAGCTAAGTGAACCTGCATCTCCACAATTAGATATAACTAATCTTAAAATGGCAGTTGAGAGACTTAAACAACAGAAACACCATGTGCCAACACTAGTCTCTAGCAAGTCTGGAAAATCGGGAACTAAAACAATCAAAATGATATTGGAAGAACAAAAGAATAAGAAATTAATCAAAGATACTTCAATTAATGAAGTTGATGATGAAATAGTTAAGAGCACTGATAATCATGAGCTTACTTTAGATGATAATAATACATTAAGTGAAATTAAAAACGAACAAATTGCGAAAGAGGAGATTTTGGAACCGTCAGAAACTTCTCTCATTGACAAAATAAGTACCAGTCAATCACCACAAAATAATAGTAATGATGATTCAGCATTAGATAAAGTGTCTTTAACCATTGAGCCATCAGATTCATCATTTTCAACAATCACTGATACAAAAAATATTCCTTTGCTGCCAGAAAAGAAGAAAGTTGAAAATAGACTTGTTACTTCCTTAGATTCTGTTATACGACCTGTTACGCCACTCATTATAAAGTTATATTTTGATAGTTCTGAAGATGAATATGACAAGAGAGAAAAGAAAACGATTAGAAAAGTTATTCATGCTCCAAAGTCCTCAGCACCTGATTTTCAAATGAATCTTGACTCTTTCTTAAAAAATATTCGCTCACAACAAGAGCTGTCTCAAGTTAACAGAACAACTAGCAAAACAAGTCCTTCATATTTAAAAGAAAATGCTCAAATATCGCCAAAAACATCAGCAGTTAAGCATCTTCCGTTATCATCGCAAGTAGAATATGAGAAATTGGTACAAAAAATGAAAATTCTTCAAGAAGCTAAGCAACAAAGACAAAAGGCAGGAACTTTAAAACGTACCAAATCGTCATCAGAACAATCAAACCCGTCGCAAAATACCAATTCATCAAATTCCAGCAAAAACCAACAACAAACACAATCTGAAGATCAGCAAAAAGTTGTTGGTTTTAAAGAATTGGAAAACAAATCGACCAAAATTGATGACGCTTTAGGAAAAATTCCACTTTTGGACGAAGCTGCAAGATCAAGGCTTATCGAAAAGACTGAAATTAATTACCTTAATCATACGTTAGTATCCTGTAAAATTATGCTGTTTTTGCTTGTTTTATCCCTCTCAATTATTAATTTTCAGTAAAAATCTTCTGGAATCGACTGAGAGCAATATTAAGCTGCTAGATGAAAATAGTTTAGAGTTTAAGCGGAAAGATAAAATTGAGTCAAAGATTGCTGAATTTGAAAAATCTTTAATTAAATACAAAAATTATCTACGAGTCGTTAACACTAGAATTAAGACAAATACTCCAAAGATTTTGCAGTCACAACGAGATATGATAAAACTTAGGAATCACCAATTCAAGTTTGGTCAAATATGTCAGAAAGTTGGTGAAACTGTTCGAGGTGATTCTTACATGTAAGCTCTATTTCTAATCCATCTTAATCCAATGATTCATTGCATACAATTTACTCTATTATTTTGATCTTCAGTTTGCCAGACTGTGAAACTTCAAAGATCGAGAATAATTTCCTAAAGATATCAGAAAAGACGGAGGAGATACATAAAGTTGTGCCTGAAGATCAAGCATATGTATCGAAGCAGTTGAAACTCTTGGCTGATAAAGTCAAGGAATTTTCTCCAAAAGTAGATATTAGTAAAGAAATCGAGGCAACTAATAATGCTCAAGTAGATTCTGATGCCAAGAACACAAAACCAGAACGTGCCATAATTCGTAGCGTAAGTCAATTGATAGCAGCTTGTAATAATGATGAAAATGAGATAGAAGAGAAGCTTGAAAAATCAGAAGTAAGCGTAGAAGACGAGCAGTCAAAAGCACCAGAAGTTCATCGAAATGTAAAGAGAGTTTTAGAGAATATGGAATCGACAGTCTCCATGAAGAAAATGAAGCATTATGAATCGCCATTAGAGTTTCTGAAGTTACCTCACATGAGCAATCGAAAGTATGATATTAGTTTAGATTTTAAATTCCTAATCAATTTGAGTTTCTTGCAATATTTTCCTTATGATTTAACGTCAAAAAACATATTTGATTTTGTATACATTTAGAAGTGTGAATCAGATAATCTGCCCATATTCGATGGAAGGGACGTGTAATGACTTAGACTGTAAATACTTTCATCTTTGACAAACACAAACAGCGAGAAAAGATAAGTTTCAGAATACGGGGTAAGT
The DNA here is from genome assembly GCA_917627325.4 of Chironomus riparius. Lineage (NCBI taxonomy): Eukaryota > Metazoa > Arthropoda > Insecta > Diptera > Chironomidae > Chironomus > Chironomus riparius. Next base: position 60,667,338 of record OU895877.1, read on the forward strand.
TTTTACTAACATAAAACACAATTTAAACACAGACACCTGAAGTATCCTGAAAAGAAATAATAATAATATGAAAAGCACCAAAATTTTATGTTAAGTGATTTTTTTTTAAATAAACTAAATTCGAATGAAAACAAAAACAAGTATCAAGCTTCCTAGACAAGTATGAAAAAGTTGCTTTATGCGAAGACATGCAATAAATAGCATAGAGCATAATCTTCCATTATGTGTTGAATCGTTTTTTTATTACTTAAATCTTACTTTATTGATGAAAAAAGAGCAAAAGAATTTGAAATAAAGATATTTTAAAGAAATAAACTTGAACTGTTTTTATTGATGCTTTCAGGCTATTGGGATTTTATAGAAGCAAATCTTTCTGTCTGATCCAACGATTAAATATGATGAATGCCATGTGACATTTCCTGAATAGGCTATGATTTTAGTTGAAAAAAGGTTCGAAATTGTGCTCTTTTGATGTACTACTTTTAGTTCCGTTGCTGCTCTATTACAGATGACTGCAGAAATCAGAGGATTTTGTGGATGAATTGTTATTATCTTTCCCACGTCGTTGAGTCTCTTGCTGTAAATTGGTATGCTGAAAAATTACACAAATAGATTAATGTTATTAAAATATTAATAATAGCTCATAACTTACTCTGGCTTGGAAATATCAAAATAAAAGATTTGATCGTAGGCGATTGCAGCCACAATACATGGATTTTTTATGGACCAGTCAAAGCACATAAGTGGAGCATGAGTGTAGAAGCTGTATAGTGACTGACGAAGTTTCAAGCAGTAAATAAATAAATTTCCATTCTTTACACTAATTAATAGCTTGTTAAGCTCCTCAGGATTGAATTTTACGCAAGTTACAGAAGCTGAGAAATTCAAGACTGAATGCTGCTCATAATTGTCCTTGACTGAGAATATTTTGCATGTATGATCATCACTTCCAGATGCGATATATTCGTCAGAGAAGTCAATTGAATTTATGTAGCTACTGTGAGCATTAATTTTAGTCAAGCAGTTTGCTTCCGTTTCGTTTGCAGAAAATACATTAATTGTGTAATTTGAGCATGATGCAAAGACGATGTTTCTGGCTATAACTTGTGAGCAAAACTTTAATATTTTAGTCTCACTTTCAGCTATTTCCCTAATCTTCTTATACTCAAAATTTAATTCTTCAGCACTTCCAAAATCAAATGCCAAAATTAGTATTCGTCTCATAAAACCAATTAATATTATATTTTCACCGTGAATCGATGGCAATGATGAGTCGTAACATATGATCTTCTCATTGAGATCAATCTCGTACGTTGGACGTGCTGTTTGATTAGTTAAATTCTGTATTTTGTTCATGACTTACAGTATATTCAATTTATTTTTTTAACGACAATATTTGTAAACAAAAAAAAAGTGAGGTTATGTTGAGAAACAAGGGGGAATCAACTCGTTAAATAAAAACAAACAATCGTTTAGAATAATTGCCGATTATTGAAAATTATTAAATTCTCTTATTAATCCAGTGTATTAATTAAATTAAACCATCCAGAATGTGTAAGTAGATAGAAAATAATATAATAAAAATATTTATAGCATCCAAAAGCACGAATTTATCACTTAAATTATTGCTAGCATAAAACTCCATAGGAATCAAACAGTGTTAACTTTTTAAATATACTTCCAGCACTAGCCATGAAACCAAAATCTGAAATGACTCCAGAGGAGCTTCAAAAACTTGAGGAGGAAGAGTTCAATACTGGTCCATTGAGCGTATTAACTCAATCGGTGAAAAATAACACTCAAGTTTTGATTAATTGCCGAAATAACAAAAAGCTTCTTGCAAGAGTTAAAGCATTTGATCGTCACTGTAATATGGTACTCGAAAATGTCAAGGAAATGTGGACAGAAGTTCCAAAAAGTGGAAAAGGCAAGAAGAAAGCTAAGCCTGTGAGCAAGGATCGATACATCAGTAAGATGTTTTTACGTGGTGATTCTGTAGTCATCGTCTTGAGAAATCCTTTGGCTGCACAAGCAACTACTAAATAAGAAAAAAACTAATGAGCATAATTAATATAAGGATCTTAAGTGTTTATTTTATTATTTCTCCATAATCATTCAGTTCCCTTTCGAACGAAATACAAATTTCTAATCAATAAAAAATGGATAAAAATGAAATCATTAGATACAGATTAATTCATGATAGGAATCACAAAAAAAAATAGTATATTTAATCTTTTTCAGCAATTTCATTCAAGTGCTTTTCAATTTCCTCTTTCGGTAATGGTCGGAATTCTGGATTATCGCGAGTAACAATTGCGACTTCAATTTCTGATGACTTAAAATCAAGAGCCAATACAGTCGATAAGCATGAGATTGCTAATTGGATAGCTTCATTCTCATTATATTCGGATTTCTTCTTTAATTTCTTTTCCAAATAGCTATTGGCTTCAGTTTGTTTAACTCCGACTGAAACAGCTTTAAATCCACAGTAATAACCAGCAGGATCAGTTTTATAAACGCAAGGTCCTAATTCATCATCGAATGCAATAAGAACCATTGAACATCCCAAAGGTCTCATTTCGGCATTTTGTGTATAGACTTGAGCGATATCAGCAATTCGACGACATAAAACATCAACTGGAATTTCATATCCGAACTTGTACTTCCAGTTTGCAGCCTCATATTGAGCCCGTTGGACTTGAGATCTGCTATCAGCTAATTTTCCCGTCATTACACATCCAATTTTCTTAGTTATTCTAAACATATGTGTAACTGTTGCTGGATCAATAAGCTTATCTGGAACTTTTTTCTGCGTTGCTACAACTGCAATATCCTTTCCTTTTAAAGCTACCGAAGTATTTCCTTCTTGATTAATCGCCTTAAATGCATATTCTGTGGACATATAATATAATTCACAATGATATTGCATAAAAATCTGTTGTCTTTTCGGCAAAATTTTTATTTTTTTGTTTGTAACAACTTACCAACTTGATACAATCGTCCTTCAGGCGAAAAGATTGTTATATGGCGATCAAAGCCTGCACTACTTCCTCGAGACATTTTCTAAGCACTTGGAATTGCGATAAACTTGATAAATCTCACAGAAATTTAATAATAATTGATCGAGGGTTAATATGACTTGCTTTTTTCAGAAATCAGGGGGAATCTAGCTTGTATGATATTTTATCTATCTGGCAATTTTGGACATTCAGACAAATAACAGTAGATTGCATACCTACTTCAATAATTTATTGTTGACTTTCACATCGGACAACACTAGTTGTTTTTTTTTCGGAACATTGTGATCTATAATTCATTAAAAAGAACTATATTTTAAATATACTGCGATGGTAATGGAAGCCAGCCAACAGAATCAACAAACTCAACAACCAATTGTAAGAAGAAATCGACCAGGAACTACTACTAAAGTAAGTCAATATTCAATTAAAGAAGAAAAAAATTGGGCTTGGTGGAAAAAAGTGAAATTTTCTAAATGTTTTTAAATTGTTATCATATTGACATTAATTCACTTAATTATATTAACAGGAATTTTGTCAATGGCCTGATGAAAACTTCGAGGAAATGGATAGCACACTAGTTGTGCAACAATTTATCCAGCAAATGATCCGAAAAGATCCATCGAATGTTGAAAAACTTTTGAATATGCCCGATGGACAAGATGAAGGTGTCTGGAAGTATGAACATTTAAGGTAACTGATAAATGTTGGCATTGTGCACCGATTAATGATACATTGCTTTTAAATTATAGACAATTCTGCATGGAACTCAATGGATTGGCCGTAAAACTTCAAACTCAATGCTTTCCAGCAACATGTACTCAAATGACAGCTACTGAGCAATGGATTTTTCTGTGTGCTGCTCACAAAACCCCCAAAGAATGCCCTGCCATCGATTATACTCGCCATACATTAGATGGTGCAGCTTGTCTCTTAAATAGTAACAAGTATTTTCCATCAAGGTAATCTTTAAGTCTATATGACAAAACTATAAAGTAATTTATATAACTTTAATTATAATCCCACAGAGTTTCAATAAAGGAGTCATCGGTTCTAAAGCTCGGGTCTGTTTGTCGTCGAGTCTATCGTATATTTTCACACGCATATTTCCATCATCGCAGAATATTCAACGAGTTTGAAGAGCAAACTTTCCTCTGTTTGCGCTTTACCCATTTCGTAACAAAATATAATTTAATGTCGAAAGACAATCTAATTGTACCAATTAGTGATGCAGTCAGTGAAATTCCTGGCGAAAGCGAGGCGTAAATCTATCTTAGTTAATTCCTTCAAAAAGATATCTCTCTTAAAGTATAATTTATAATTTAATTCTTTAATTTGTCTCGTAAACTGCATATACTATTAATTGAATTCTGGTCAATGATTCTTTTTTCGCATGCTAAATTAGTGCTTACGAGATATTTTACAACATTTTTCTATAAGAAAAGAGTTAGATTTATGTCCCTTGTTTGTCATTATTTCATTTTATATTAATATATAAAAAGAAAGATTAACACTATTTTATAAAACCTAACATGATCAGAACATAATATGATATTATTTAACGATGAAATGTAATGAATGCATACGTCTGTAGTAAATTTAAGAATATCAAACAAAATATTAATATTAATCATATTCAAAAAGTGTTTAGTCGAACAGTAATTCAGATATTTACAGGGTTCTGTACTAGCAAGCATATTTACCAACCCTGTATATTCCTAATAAGTAAACTCTTCAGACAACTGATTAAATCTACAAGTCACCTTTTAAATAAATAGTGTATTGTACACACATGATAACTGAATAAATATTTTAAAATAAATCATCGGTTCACTTATTTTGTACATAGGGTAAACCATGTTAAAATTTGTGCAATGTTGAAATTTGTGCGCTCATGTAAAAAAGAAATCAGCCTAAATAAGCCATTTAAACCAAAATTTTGTTTGCAGCTCTGTGTAAAACGGTTGTACAAACATTTCTACATCATTTTGAACAGTCTCGAAGCTTGGAGCAGCTTTAAATTTGAAAAATTTAAAATCCCATCCAAAATTTTGGTTTTCATATTTTTAAATATTTGGACATAACCAGTGCTGCTTGTAATCAAATCACAGTTTTAAAAAAAAATGATAATTGCTTTACGGTTTCAAAAGAAATTCAAGTTATAAAAATCATTGGAAGTGCTTTAAAAATTGATTTTATAATTTCTTGATTTTAAATGTTAAAATTTGTACGAAGAATAGCATAAATGGAACTACTGAATGTCAAAAACTGATAACAGCTGATAAAAATGAAAAACGTGGATCATTTAAAATTTTAGATAAAAATAAAAAAAAATGCAAAAGACTTCAAGAATATCCATACATTCAAAAAGTATATATATAAGTTATTGTTAAAACTCTATTCTGCATAAAATTTACAAAAAAATGGAGAAATTTCTGATTTAATGGATGTTCCTTTGACGGTTGTAAACTCACCCAGCTCAAATTGAGTTAAATCTTGAATCTTGCATTATTTCTTGAGGAAAAGGTTTGAAACAAATCAGCTTTATGTTCTTAATTTCATTTAAAGTTTATTCAAATATTCCAAATTCCTTCAGCAAAATATCAATTTCTACTCCAAAAATATGTAAATAAAATGTTTGTTTACATTTAAGAATTACAATTATGTCAAAGATTGCTATTAAAAAAACGCACAAATTTCAACAATTGATCGAAAATGTCAAAAATCTCTTCCCATAAGCAGCATATCCTTCAAAAAACATTATTAACTGAAAATTCCCACAATTATTGGTCTTTTGAGCCCATAAGCAAATTTTCATCATCAGTCATTAGCAAGTTATTTGCAAATCAAATCTCCATGTGCAAAAACACAAATTTCAACATGGTTTACCCAATATGTAACACAAAAGAAAAAGAAGAAAGCATTAAAGAAGAATTTCAATTGGTTTTTATTCAGTTCAATAAAAAGTTTTGACTTAAACAACACAATACAAGCAGCTTTTTTTTACTATCGATTTGATTTAGATCCCTCACCTTGACCTTTTTGGAATTTCGTCTTTTGTCGATTCTGTTGACTCACACCGCGAAAATTGTTGCTCCTCTTATTCCTAAACACGTAATCGTCATTTTCGTGCTTTTTTGGAACTGGCCAAAATTTTGTTGGCACATTCGTTTGCTGATAACCATTGGCTTTTGGATCAATTTGATCTAACGTTAATAAAATGTGAACAGCTGCTATTCTTCTTGTGACAACTATTTGATCTAAACCACTCAAAAGTGGATCCCAATATTCTTCAATTCTGTAGTTAAAAAAATTGAAATGGATTTGAAATTTATAGATTGAATAAGAACTTTAATTACTTTTGATAGGCTAGTCTCGTGACTTGATTTAATTCTTTTGAATTTCTCTTCATAATTTCAGCACACGATATAGTTTTGGGAACTCCACCGCCACATCCACTCCAAACAACTGATCTGTACTCTCCAGATTTAAAAGCCTTTTCAGCAAAATCAACGACATTCGACACTTTTGTACCTCCTTTAACGTGCATCCATAGAAAATTTTCAGGAGTCATTTCAATTGGGATATGCTCCTTAGAAAGTTCTTCCTCAACATTCTTTCCCTTCCTATAATTTTCCATTGTCTACAAACTAGAAATTTAAATGAATCAGCATTAAGAAAGTGCACTTCTAATTTTGGCATGATAAAAAGAAAGTTTACAAAGAAATGAGGATTAATTCATAATCCACATCACATGGATATACCAATAGTATATTGATTCCTTATTTGCGTACTTGTAAAATAAGGAAAATCATTCATAAGTTATACACGCCGTCATGGCATGTATTAAAGTAAAGGAATTTGCTCAGTATTTTGAAGAAGAAACAAAAATCAATACTTCATTCATACTTTTGTTCATACATCAAAAGCAAGTCAGTTCAGTTCTTTCAACAAACAGATGACTATATTCATTCATAAACCTTCGCACAAATAACAGGCATGATGAGTCATAAACGGACTGTATTTAAAGAATTTGATGCCTTTAAAATTATTGACGATTGCATATTTTCCTGAATAACCCAAATTGGCAAATGCTATCCTCTGTTTTACAAATCATATAAAAAAAATTTCATCATCTTCCCCTTTTCACATTCTTTCACACTTCCTGGTATTATCTCTGTCGTAAGACTTTAAACAAAGTATTTCAAACGGAGCATCTATAATCTAAGGGTTAGAAATTATTGATCAACATTTTTTGGGGTCGATCAGTTACGAAAATCTTAATCATCAGGGACTTCATTTAGGTTTGAACCCATTTTATCTAAGATTTCGAAATAAATTGCAGTATAGATCAAATTTCCATTCAAATTATACATAAGTTGTCAACCCTTAGAGTTAAACGCCGCCTACAATTTATTTCTTAGGGATGAGTAAATTTGTAATCTTAACCACTAATTTACAAAATTAATTGAATATTCATTCATAAGGATAACCAGAAATGCGAAACCTCAAAATTTAATAAAGCATCAACTCAATAAATGCCTAGAGTCAAATTAATGTAGTAATTATCTAGATGTTGGAGATTATTGGACAATATTGAATGCATTTATAGATGAAATATTAATGCAATAAACGAAGCGATGAAAATGTCAAGAATGTAAAAGTCACTCAAGACATCATATAAATTCAATTTATTTTAATTTAAATTGTGAAACTCCTTTAAATTTAGAAAAGAAAGCAATTTCAAATTTCTCATTTTAATAGTATCGAAATACGTGGGTTGTGAGAAGAATTTAAATGACAACAATTAGAATTAAATAATGTAAGTCAAAATGAGATGAACAAGATGCGAAATGACAGTCTCGCTCACAAGACCATCATAGACTTATTGACGATGTCACCACCAATGTTATGACAAATTAATTGAAAATGCGTCATACACATCAATAGGTTGATTTTTCATTCATTTAATTTACTTTCCATCTCGTACATGTACCTACATACATGCATACACTTGTTGGGAGGTTACAGTGTGACTCAGAAAAAGACAATATTAAGCATTTTAAATGTCTTGTAATCTAAAATGGTTATGTAAATTTCCAAAATGATTTAAGACAAATCGGGTTTTTAAAACCTTATTTAGACTATATCAAGCGCTATCATTACAGTAAATAGTCTTTCAACAGTTTTGCCGAAGAAAAGATGATTTTTCTTTCTGGTCCAAAATATGTCATGATCGCTACTCTACATATACCAACAAATGGAAGCTTTATTTTCAATCATTTATTTTATCATTCGTTCCTACACACCGTTAAACATACACAACAACAATTGTCGTCCTTTACATCTATCATAAAAAATTGCTATCATACAATCTAATCCAATGAATTAAGTTGGAGGGATATAGATGGAAAGGAAAAATAATAACGAGAATATGAAAAATTCTTGAGCATACTGTTGTGTTAGAATTGACAGCTTCTACTAGCGCAATAAACGGAAAACTCGTCATACCATCTTCAAATAAAATTATCCTCGACAGAGCGATTTGATGTCAGTTCTAGTTTGATTTTCGAAGTGAAAAGTCGGAAGGAAAAAGGAGGAAAAGCCTTACATTGCTTTTGTTCTGAGTGAAAATTAAATTAGTTGGATTAATATTACTCAAAGACAACCTTCGTTGGATTACATGGGAATTATTGGATTCTAGTTCAAGGCAAAGAGGAAAAATAATTTGTATGTTGATTCGAATTAATCATGAAATTTAATGTGAAGCCATAAAAAATTTATTAATTAATAATCCGCAAATTTGAATTTTGAATTAAAAGTTGAATCAAAATTTTAAAGGTCTTCTATTGATTTCTCGCATGAGGTTGTTTAATCTGGCGGTGATGATTAAAGAAAATTAATTTTTTAGGATAAATGATCCATAGAAAATTGGGAAATGAATCAAGGGACGAACATTTAAGGAATAAAACAAGAAAAATAGAATGGAGTTGAAAATCAAAGACTTTTAACCCGTTTCAAATTTTAAAGTTAATTTTTGAAAGATTGGACTACACTTCTATGCAAACTTAAAGAAGTTTTCTCAATATAGAGAATAAATTAATATTTAAGAAAAAAATTGAACTCAACGACGTGTTTCCCTTGTAAATTACAGAGCTTTAAGTATAAAAGAGGTTCAAAAATTCACTAGTAAAATAAGTTTAAGTCAGTAGTGAAATAATCGCGATTGAGGAATTACTATTGAAAAGTAAAGTTTTGCTTTGAAGCTTTTAATTGATTTTTTTTTAGAATTAGAATTCGAAAATTTCTTGCTGTATGAAACAAGTGATTAGATTCAAAAAAAAATTATAAAAAGTTTCCATTCTTATACGGCTATCGAAGTTATTCATATTCTGCTTTTACAAATACATAGATACATTTTGTTACAAACTGCTCAACAAGTAGCAAGAAAAGAAAAAATTTCCCCTGCCAAACCATATACACCAAAAATATGCATTCAAGTATTTTTTTTTCTCCATCATTCAAAATTGATTGAGCATTTCATCAATTTTTATATATAGAGAATAGAATACAATTTTCATCATGTCATTGAAGTGAGAAGAATTTTTCTTTCTATGGAATGAAATAGGATGGGAAAATTCCAATGCGTTTCATTATTCCTCCTTCTTTGTATATGTGAATAATGTAGTGGTACAATATGAATTTCAATGAGACTAATAAGAGATGAAAAATCAATTATCAAATGACTTATTTTTCCACAATTTACTTGAAATGGATGATTTAATTTTTGTTTAAGACATTTTCAAGTATTCATGTCAATTTACGTGATGCAGAAGTATGAAATATTCAAAGTATTTCGCGAAAAGAAAATTTTTTCCAGTTGAATGTTTTATACTTGACCTTATCATTCATTCTATTTTTTACGATCAAGACAATAAAAGAAGAAACTTAAGTACGTCATGGATAGCAATGAATTTCGAAAGCGTGGAACTGAAATGGTGGAGTACATCTGTCAATATTTGGAAACGATAGAAGAAAGAAGAGTAACTCCATCAGTTGAACCGGGATATTTGCGAAGCTTGATTCCATCAGAAGCTCCTTTTAAACCCGAACCATGGGAGCAAGTCATGGATGACGTGGAAAATAAAATTATGCCTGGTACGGTTTATCATAAAAACTCATACCTGAGTTTTGTAGTCGAAAATTTTAAAAAAGCGTTTTGAGCTATTTTCTATCGAAAACATATTTAACATTTTTAATTTTTGAAACAGGTGTTACACATTGGCAACATCCTCGCTTCCATGCATATTTTCCGGCGGGAAATTCATTTCCATCAATATTGGGAGACATGTTGGGTGATGCAATTGGGTGTATTGGATTTTCATGGGTAATATCTTATTAACGCTTTAATCGTTTAAAAATTAAAAATAACTGTATTTTATTAATTGCATTAGGCTGCAAGTCCTGCATGCACAGGTAAATTTTCAAGTTTTCATATGATTTCTTTATTGAAATCCACAATCAAAAAAATTGTTTATACTTTTTGTTTCACTATTCAGAGCTAGAGACAATTGTTTTGGACTGGTTAGGTGAGTCATCATATCTATTATGCTTTTTATTTTAAAACAAGATCGTGTTAACGATTGTGCGAGAAAAGTCTTAGTGAGGTTTTTCAATATTTTGAAGCTTCCCACATCAGGTGTCTGTTATTCCATCAAAATGTTTTGGGAGTAGCTTTAATTGCTCCATTTGTTTCTAATATTTTGTCTATTTTTAATTTTAAAAAATTACTAAATATAGACCACAGAAAAACGTCATGAACTTTTTTGTTTAACAATTAAAAATAGCAAATTACAAATTACATACGTATTTTTCGTAAATATTAATTTTAGTAAAGTTTCATGCGTACATGTCTGATAATATTTGCACATGCTTCCTACAAATATTGATCTTCTGAACAAGCATTTCTTTTCCTAATTAGGCAAAGCAATTGGACTCCCAGACGATTTCTTAGCACTTAAAGAAGGCAGTAAAGGTGGTGGTGTAATTCAAACATCAGCTTCAGAATGTGTGCTTGTTTCTATGCTGGCTGCAAGGGCACAAGCAATTAAGCATTTGAAACAACTGCATCCAAATGTTGAAGAAACTCAGCTTTTGTCAAAATTAATGGCTTACTGCTCGAAAGAAGCTCACAGTTGTGTGGAAAAAGCTGCTATGATAAGCTTTGTAAAGTTAAGAATTTTGGAACCTGACGAAAAAAGCAGTTTAAGGGGGGAAACTTTAACTAAAGTAAGTACTCTAGATTATTTATAAAGTCAATCAATCAAATCAAAGCTTATAAATCAATCATGGAGATACTAAGTATTGAAATAGTCTGTTTAAAACTGACCATAATTACAGCAATAATTTTTATTTCCATTAATAAATCACAGGCAATGGAAGAAGATGAATTACAAGGGCTAGTTCCATTTTTTGTATCAACAACACTAGGCACAACTGGTGCTTGTGGATTTGATGCATTAGAAGAAATTGGAGTGGCTTTACAGAAATTTCCGAATGTATGGCTACATGTCGATGCAGCATATGCTGGAAATTCGTTCATTTGTCCTGAATTAAAGTATTTGTTAAAGGTAAAGGAAATGTTTTTAATGAACTTCAAGATGGCGAAAATTAATAACGTCATCATTTTTTTTAACTCTGTGAATGTATTTCAGGGTATTGAATACGCAGACTCATTTAACACTAATTCAAACAAATGGCTTTTGACAAATTTTGATTGTTCACTATTATGGGTACGTGACAGAATTCGCTTAACGTCAGCTCTAGTCGTAGACCCGTTATATCTAAAGCATGGATATTCTGACGCAGCGATTGACTATAGACATTGGGGTGTTCCATTATCACGTCGATTCCGTTCACTCAAACTTTGGTTTGTCTTGAGAAATTACGGAATTTCTGGCTTACAAGAATACATTCGACATCATATTCGTTTAGCAAAGAAGTTTGAACAGCTTGTATTAAAGGATAAACGATTTGAGGTTACCAACGAGGTTAAGCTTGGTCTAGTTTGCTTTCGATTGAAAGGATCTGATAAATTGAATGAAAAACTTTTGAGCATTATTAATGGATCAGGAAAACTTCACATGGTTCCAGCTTCTGTCAATGAACAATATATAATACGATTTTGTGTTGTTGCTCAAAATTCTACTGATGACGACATTAGTGAGTGATAATTTTTTTAAAAAAGTTCTTTTAATTCTAAAACTTTGTTCGCCAATTAGATTATGCTTGGGAAACCATAACTGACTTTGCAACAGAACTATTAGAGAAAGAACAAGACGATGAGTTTGTTGAAACGACTGAAGATCCACGAAAGAAGCACACACTCGCTCAGAAACGATCATTCTTCGTTCGTATGGTTAGCGATCCAAAAATCTACAACCCAGCTATCAATAAAACAGGAACACCCAGAATTTCAATGGAAATTTCATCACCAACAAAAGATGGTATTCCAGTTACAGTCCAATCACCGCCACAGTAAGATTATTGTTTATTTTTGAAGATTAAAACGACATACCAATCAAGAGAGATTAATTGAACAAAAATGATTTTCTATTTTTTTAGTGAGTCATCGTGGATTTCATGGCCGTTAGCTTTCTTATTCAACAGTACAGACGATGGTAATAGTGGAAAGAATGATGTTATGTTGCGATTTCGTCATTTGGATGTCAAAATGGGATCATCACGTCGAAATTCTGCAACTGGAAATTCATCTCCGTCACCCGACGGTGAAAATGGAATATTAAGTCTCAAATCGCCAAAGAAATCACCCCAATTAATGCGCAAACGTGGTACATCACCAAATATAAGAGCAAATGGAAATTCGTCTTAAATAACTTCATTGCTTGAAAAAAAGAAAAAAAAATATATTCTTTCTGCTTGAAAAAATGAACGCCAAATATAGTCTGATAGTTCACATTTAATGCTTTTCCCCCTTCTTAATCTATAGCTATCATACCGTAAAAATAAAATATCATCACCATGAAATATCGTCGTGAATATGAAAGAAAAATATACAATACAATATATAAAGTACATATTGAAAAAATATAATAATAATAATGATAATTAGAGAAATAAAATGAAAAGTCCAAAATAGCAGAACAAAAACAGATTTTCTGTCTTATTTTCCTGAAAAAATCAGATGAGAGCGAAAAATCTCGTCAGAGGAAAGGAATTTAGAAGCACGTGGTAAATAGACCGCAGAATCATTTGGTTTGTATATCGACATATATATCGACAAGAAGAATTTCGTCTACATGATGTAATGAAATAAAAAAAGAGAACTGCGAAAATGAAAGACATTAAATTCATTAAATATTTACTTCCTCGTATTCCCCACAAAATGTGCTCAAATTCTCATTTGCTTTAGGATATTGTTTCTTTGATGATGATTAAATAAAGCTTTTTAAGAGGTTTAGTCAGCAACGATCTAGCAAGTATGACCAATTTGTGACAGACAAATATAACTCTACCTTTTTAGTGCATTTTTTCAAATTTGCTTAAACATTGACTTTACAATGTAAAGCTTTTCTAATCATATGTTCTGTAGGCTAACATATGTGCGATTATTAGGTTTATTTAAAAATAGAACAGAAGTTATTTTTTTTTGTACTTTGAACATAGACCATGAACATGAACATGTGCCATTTGAAACTTTAATTAAGTTACTCAATAACAGTTTCTGATGACCAACGTTGTTGGCTTTCCATAAGATTCAAGTATAAGAAGCGAACAGAAAAAAGTCAGTATGAAAATGTATAAATATCAGCATCAACAACTACTTGTGACGAATCTGAAATAAAAATACAAAGGAAACCCCAGCACAGCAAGCATCATATTGACGTTGCGTACCTTCTTGTACAAATATTTACATTAGGGTTTCTAGTATTTTTAGCATAACATCGTCATGACTTATTTAAATTCATACACTTTTCAAATTATCATAAATTCAAAGAGCTAATCATTCACAACGGATATATAAACTTGAACTGTATTTTGTCAGTTTTTCAAAAGTAAATATTCAAATTCTAATAAATATTTTAGAAAGCTCATCAACAAGGAAAATCGTGGGTGCAAAATTATTTTAATATTTTTTTTATAAAAATAAATGAAAACGTCATGTTTTGTGAAAAGAAAATTCCTCTATAAGATTTTCTATAAGAGGGGAGAAAAAAAAATCCCATTTTAAGCGCTTCATTACCATATTTAGCATCAATTGATTAATTTATGATTCATTTACATTTTCCAATAATAATAATTACATTGTCTTGAATTAAAAATGAACAAAAGAATTTTCACACTAACATGATAAGAAGATTGCGCCCATATATCACACGTGGGATATAAACAAGACGATGAATTTACAGTTTACAGTTGAACTGAGCAAGTTTTTTGCTTATAATATTTCAATCAAAGACTTTTCATCTTTGCAGTATTTACCAGTATCCAACATATGTGAGTCAGAAAATTAAAAAAAAAATCGAGAGTTAAAGCTCCAAAGGTTAAAAATCCGAAAAAATTTAATGATATAGCAAAACGCGTGAAAAAATACACATACAGTAAGTAGAAATGTAGACAATTCGACTATGTACGAATTACTTGTTCATATTGTTAGTTTTTCTTGTAAGCATCAATTTTGACAAGTGCTTGTAATTTCTTTGTACGGATCTTTCGGTCTCTCGTTTTGAACTCGTTTCAATGACGTAAATTTTCTGCTTTGAAATTTTGCTACGAGCAATTAGTTCCGCATTTTCAACGGTAAAATATTTGGCACTTCTCGATAGAATTCCAATAATTTAATGACTGAATTAATTTGAATTTCCCTAATGATTCACTGATGGATCGATACCTATATTAACAATTTTAAGTATGTTTCAGGATTTCATCATAAAATTCGAGTTTTTTATCCTTCATGTTACTTAAAGACGCCAAATTGTCGCAAATCTCATAAAAATCGTACACAATAAATTTTTATTTAAATTTATGCCACAGCATTATACTACTCATTGTTTTTATTGCATCATCCACGTTAAAAAAAAATGATAATGATTTATTCAGTCATTTAGATTTTTTTTTAAAAAAACATTATTGATTGGTACGAAATGTTTACGTTTATCGTAAGGTTAGAGAACTCGCTTTGATAGTGCATTTTCATTGTGGCTTTTGTGTTTATTAGAACTATCTATCACTAGGTTTACTACGCTGTCTAATTGTGAATGCATCTAATTTCTCAAGGTTTGGTTCAATTATTACGTAGGAAAAAGTGATTTTATTTTCTAAACAGTATCACATAATGTAATCATAAGATATTAACGCTTTAATTCGTTCATTTCATTTGTGAAAAAAGGTCAACAAACTCAACTTTCTTTTGATAATTTTATCAAAAGCCAAGGAGAATACATGAAGATCTAGAACATATTTCCTTTAAAAATGACAGAATTTCTTAAAGTTTGAATTTAATTCCAATTTTAGTCATATTTCGTTTTCCTACTTTTTTTCATATTCTTATTAAACTTGAATGAATTTTTATGTCTTCTTCTCTTTTGTTTACTATAATCAGGAACTCTAAGATTTGCATAAACAATTTTCGCAAAAGAATAAAAGCACAAACATCATCTGAGCCTCCAATTACACTCCCACGAAATTGAAGAAATATTTCTATTTTTAACTCACATGTTCTATTAACAACTCAACTGCTTAATTCCTGTTTAAAATATACAATACAATGTTTATGACTTCACGTCTTGTGTGAATAAACGCACGTTTTGGACTAATATGTCCATACGAACTTTTTAATAAAATCGCAAAGTAATTCTTAAGTAATTGAGTGAAATGAAAATAAACTATCGAAAAATTCTCTTTTTAAAATATTCAGTTTTATGTAAACAGAATTTTAATTAAGATGATGATGAGGACATCATTTAGTTCTCTTTTTTAATTAACTCTCGTAATTGAAACTTCCTTACCAAAGAAAGTTTAAGTTTGAACAAAATAACTGAAATACGCTGAAAAAAAATATATTCAAGCTTAACAGGATATTTAGAAAAAATTTTAAAAAAAGCTCCGAGAATGTGTGAGCGTAAATCACACGAATGTGAGAAAGAAATATATCTACCCCGAGATAATGCAGTGTACAAAGAAAGAAAAAATTGTTTTATATATAATTGAGATATTCTCATCGGAGCGACCCATTCTCATATCTGATTTCAAAGAGTTAAGTTCACAAGGAAAAAAAGTGAAGTTGGAAATAAAATTTTTAACGTGAAAAGAGAAAGAAAAAAAAATTTTTTTGCGATATTTTTCATAGCTTAAACAAATAAGTTATTTGTGTTCAATAAAAAAAGAAAAATAAAACAAGAAAGATGGCAAAGAATTATGAGGAATTTCGTATTCATGGCAAACAAATGGTTGACTACATTTGTGATTATGTGAAAAATATGGATCAGAAAACAGTTGCACCAATAACAGTTGAACCCGGATTTCTTGCACCACAACTTGCCAAAGAAGTTCCAGAATTACCAGAAAGCTTTCAGGAAATTTTGGGTGATTTTGAAAAGAAAATTATGCCAGGCGTTATGCATTGGAATCATCCAAACTTTTTTGCATATTTTGGAGCTGGAAATGCCTACCCTTCAGTTTTAGGCGATATGTTAAGTTCCGGAATAGCAGCTATTGGATTTTCATGGGTAAGAAAAAAAGTTTATCGAGTGCGATCAAAATGTGAGATATTGTCTGTATGTACAGCATGTCATTCGTTACTTCAAAAAAGAATCAAAAGATCAAAACTGGCATGTTAGACAAACAAAAATTACACGGAATCTTTTTGAGCACACGAAATGAATGTACACATTCTCTCTTTTGTTTATTCTGTGTTTCGAAATCTCTTAATCATTAAACGATTGTTAATTCTTGTTTAATTTATCTGATTTTTCTCATAAATAAATATTTCTCTTTTTTATTTCTTCATCTTTTCGCACAATTTATTAGGCCTCGTGTCCTGCACTGACAGAATTGGAAACAATAATGCTCGATTGGTATGCAAAAGCATTAGATCTTCCAGATTTTTTCCTCAGTAAAAGCAGTAATTCAAAATCTTTGGGTGGCGGTTCCATTCAATCATCCGCATCAGATGCTATTTTTGCATGCATGTGCAGTGCTCGTGCACGTGCTATTAAGAAGCTTAAGGGGGATAATCTTGAGATTCATGATAGTGTATATTTACCACAATTAGTATGTTATGCTTCGTCCGAAGCACATAGTAGTGTTGAAAAAGCCGCAAAAATGAACTTGGTCAAGTTGAGAGTCATTGAGCCTGATTCTCATGATTCAATGCGAGGCGATGCTTTAGAAAGGGCAATTGAGAGAGATATTGCACGTGGACTAACACCGTTCTTTGTTGTTGCAACACTAGGAACGACAAGTCAAGTGGCATTTGATAACTTAGTGGAAATTGGAGTTGTATGCAAGAAATATCCATCATTATGGTTTCACGTTGATGGTGCTTATGGGGGAAATTCTTTTCTCGTACCAGAAATGAGACGATTTAAAGCAGGAATGGAGTATGTTGATTCATTTGAAGTGAATCCTAATAAGTTAATGATGACAGCTTTTGATTGTACATGTATGTGGGTTAAGAATGTTCTAACCTTCACAGAGGCTTTTGCAGTTGATCCACTTTATCTGCAACATCAGCACGACACATCAGTTGTTGATTTAAGACATTTTGGCACTCCTTTAAGTCGTCGATTCCGATCGCTTAAACTGTATTTCATGTTTCGAATGTACGGATTGAAAGGACTACAAGGTTACATAAGACGAGTCATCACTATGGGCAAACATTTTGAGAAACTCGTGAAAACAGATGAACGATTTGAGATAAGAAATGATGTCATTCTTGGACTCGTGTGCTTTAGATTATTGTAAGTCTGTTTATTATTCTTGTTCATTTGAAATATATTGATAATTATCTCATTTTTATGTAGGCATCCTGACGCTATAAACCAAGAATTTCTCGCTCGAATGAACGCATCGGGAAAAATTCATCTGACACCAGCCAAAGTTAAAGGAAAATATGTAATTAGATTTGTTGCTAACCAAGAGAATTGTAATGAAGCACAAATAGACGGTGCATGGAAAACAATACAGCAATTCGCTGATGAGCTCGTCGGAGAAATTAAACCTGTTGAAAAGAAAGTTCGTCCAAGGCTCAAGAAATTGGACCGTACACATTCACAGCGTTTCTCATTCACCCGAAATGTATCGCAAGAAATCTATGAACGACAATCAAGCATGTACGTACTGATCATATATTATTATTTTAAAAAAAAAGCTGGAAAAAAGCTTTACGTGGTCATAGAACTAATATTGAAATTTCTATTTTTTTAAAAAAAAATTACAGACAAAAGCTTATGGATGGAGCAACACCAATTGTTGTTATTGACACAAATGATATACTTTTGAGCCTCCAGAAAGCTACTTTGCAAAATAAAGAGGCACAAGAAAGAGAGAGAATAGACGAGCATCACAGCAAATGTAATGGAACTAATGGAGCTTAATTTATCTACATATTTTAGTAGTGTTACGATAGTATTATAACATATAAATATTTATTTAATGTTGTCAAACGTCTCTCTTTAATTTTATTTTAATAAATATTTCTATTGACTTATTTTTGATTTTTTCATTACTTAAAAATACAAAATAATCACTTACAGCTTTGATGACTCTTTGCTTCTCTGGTGTGAATGATGAGTAAAATTTGAGATTTGCAGATGTTAATCACTGTATCGAACTTAATTTTAATATATTTTACTTAAAATCACGAATCAACAAATTTACCAAGAATGTGTTTGTTTTGTTTTTGTGCTTCGCAGGGTGCTTCGTTAAACTTTCGTTAAGTTTTTGTTTGACAAAAATATTTTGTCAAAAAACATTAATAATATTAAAATAGTTGAAATAATGCATCCAAGAAATATCTATAAGACTCCACCAAATTTTGACAATTTAAGGAAATTATATCCAGAGTTTGCAGAAAAGATCCAAGTCGTAAGTTGTTTAATTAATATTTTTTTCCGGCTTTACCAGTTGAACACTTGCAGGATGTCAATGGGAAGATAAAACTTGATTTTAAGGATCCAGAAGCAGTTAGGATATTGACAAAATGCTGTTTGAAGAAAGATTTCAATTTAGACGTCGATATTCCTTCAGATAAGCTATTGCCAACTTTACCTTTAAGAATTAATTATATTTTGTGGATTGAAGATTTATTAATTCACTGTGGCATTAAAGAAGAAATAATTGGAATTGATATTGGAACTGGCGCATGCTGTATATATTGTTTATTATCTGTTAGAATGAATCATAATTGGAAGATGTTTGCTCTAGAAATTGATAAAGATAATGTCAGTTATGCAAAGGCTAATATTTCTAGGAATCATTTGGAAGAAAAAGTAGTTGTTATAGACCAAGAAGGAAGTGACGACATTTTTGAAAAATTGTTTGCACTCGATTGTCATCAGAAGACTTTCACAATATGCAACCCACCGTTTTTCGGTTCCGTAAAGGAATTGACTCAAGGAGAAAATAGATCAGGCAAAAGAAAGAGACATTTTAGTCCAATGAAAGAATCTTTGGAAACTGTTTTTAATGAAGGTGGAGAGATTGGATTTGTTACTAAAATATTGAATGAAAGTTTAGTGTTGAGAAGTAAAATTTGCATTTATTCAACAATGTTTGGCTGTAAAAAGAATTTTGAAAATTTTTTAATATTATTGAAAAGCTATAAAATAGACAGTTTTACAACTACGGAATTTGTACAAGGGAAAGTTCATAGATGGGCTGTTGCTTGGAGTTTTTCACAAAATTTGTCAGATTTTGCAAAAGACGTTCCACACAAATCACGTAATGTGATTCTGAAACATGTGATTGATAATGAAAATTTTAAAGAGGTCCATGATCAGATTCTTAAAGTCCTAAATGAGTTAAAAATTTCAAAGAAAATCTTAAAATCTGAGAATGGCAAATTATACCAATATGAATTGGAATCAACAGAGAATACTTGGTCAAATCAGAGAAGAAAGAGAAGAGCTGAAAACCGGAATGAATCTTATGATAATATAGGAAATACATCCGCTCAAAAATTAAAAATGGGATTTGAAATAAATATGATAGACAAATCTATACAAATTAAAATATTTTTTGTGGAAGGAAACATGCCAAAAGACTCTGTAAATCAGGTTCTACAGTTCATAAAGAATGCTTTAAACGGAAAATAGTAAAAGTAATCGTTAAAAAGTTAATTGAAAAATTTGACGAAACATTTATATTCAAAACGTTAACGAAACGAACGGAAATATACAAATTTGAATTTATGAAACTTTGTAAAACTGAAAAAGAAAATATTGTAATTAAATTTTTCTGAAGGAATTAGACAGTAATTAGTGAAAATAATGTGGAATAAATTTGAGGCATCATCGAATGAAGATGAAACACTTGGAGATTCATTCTTTACTAATGGATTATTTAAGATATCGAATGAAAATGAGGTATTTCAGTTGAGAGGAAAATGTTTGCACAAAATATTAAACTGATTTCTGTTTTTGCAGAGTGACACAGATCCAGTTGTAATCTCTTCGATTCATAATAAGAGCATAATTATTGGTGTCGATAAGAGCTTAATAATAATTGAAGATGAATCAACACTGGATTGTAAATTTCTTTGCTTTGGCTCCGAAATCAATTGTTTTGCATTTTCATCGTGTGGAACTTATATTGTTTGCTGCCTAAGTGATGGAAACATCCATGGAGTTCACATTAAAGGATTTCCGATTTTTAATTCGTAAGTTAATTTTGATAATTATTTTTTTTTTTAACATTTTAAACCTTTTATTTCAACAGGATTATTCAGGAAGAAGACATTGATTCGAAGAAATCTTTTATTGACATTCAGCTTGTTAATGAAGTACTGTATGTCCTCTGTAAGAATAGTAAGATATACAAAATCAAAGGAATCGAGAGAGAGTTGCTTTTGGAAATAAGTAATTTTGATAATAATGCACCATCTTGCTTGAATGAAAGTATTTTAGAGGCTATTAATGTAGTCCGTGTCAGCAATAACCGTTGTACTTCTTTGGTCAATTCATTTTGTGTCCTTAAAGACATTTCTAATGACATCTTTATCATTAGCTGTGATGAATATATAACAATCATTGAAGGAGAACAGACATTTCACATTAAGTATAACAAGAATTTAGGAGCAGTCAAGAAATTAATAAATTTGGAAAGTTACATCATTGGATTAACAGAAAATGGCTCATTGATTGAAATCTGTCCATTTTCAAGAATTTTAACAAAAATCAAATCATTAAAAGACAGCAACATGATGGATATTGATGATTTAAGAGTTTTAGAATCAAATGATCAATATATTG
This sequence comes from Chironomus riparius, assembly GCA_917627325.4. Classification (NCBI taxonomy): domain Eukaryota; kingdom Metazoa; phylum Arthropoda; class Insecta; order Diptera; family Chironomidae; genus Chironomus; species Chironomus riparius. The sequence continues at coordinate 60,688,846 of OU895877.1, forward strand.
AACTCTTGACATTATCAAGTTCTTTAGACGAGGAAAGGCAAATGAAAGTTGTGGATTATCCGTCGTTATACATAAAAAGTGAATTAATTTTACCGAACGTTTCATGGCTTGTTACTCAGCCAAAATCAGCTATTAATATGTATTACATTGAAGGCTACAAAAATGGACGAAATTTTCTTCAAAACATCGAAATAAAATGCATAACTGAAGCAGATCCTGAACAGCGATTCAAAAAACTCATTTTACGAGGACATTTTGATGAGGCCGAAGAATATGCTAAAGGTTGTGACCTAAAATTAGCACCTTTACACGAGGCACGAGTCAAGAAGACATTATTAGACATGTCTCTATTAAAAACAGATGAAAAAGTCGAAGATAAGTTTGAAATTCTGATGAAGCAATTGGAGAATATTGAAGATAAAGATTTCCTTGTTTCACTTCGATTAAGCAGTGATATTCCCGATAGATCATGTTTAACAAGATTTCTTGAGTATTTGCAGCAAAGCATAGACACAATCAAATATTTTGATGAAATTAATGAGATCAATGAGCTTTTATTGAGATTAGAAACATTACGTTTAATTGATCCTTTTGATACTAACTTACAATGGCGTAAATTTCTTCATCAAAAAGATATGCAACGTGTAGCAATGGATTACTTTAAAAGTGATGTTTTATTGTCCTGTTTAATTTGGTCGCGGCATGCAACATCAATAATTCCAAACTTGAATTTAGAAATGTTTTACCATTGGCTCGATGGCATACGATCAACTATTGAACCATTTCAATTGGTTCAATTTTTAAAACATTTTGCATCCTGCTTTCTTCAAAATTATCCTGAACAAACTTCAAAACTTTTTGACTGGTGCATCGAACGAACTCGTGATTTGCAATTTTCAATTGCTTGGCCAGAAGTTGGATTAGAGTTTATTAATAATATTAAGACAATATTTGAAGAAATTGAGTTCATTTTTGTCGATATAAGACGATCTTATCATTATAATATGGAAAAGATACTTAAAGTAATTTTCATTCTGGAGGAAATTGTCGTATTAAAGAAAAACTATCACCTTACAATGTCGTTTGATGATTACAGCAGAAATTCACCAGAAGAAACGGCTTTCAAACTCCTCCAAAGAATTCAAATTAATAATCTACAAAAGCTAGTGAACGAATTCATTTATCCATTATTTATGGAACATGGATTAGTTCCTGAAGAAACAATCGTGCAATACATTAATTTCTTAGCTCGGAATAAGAATATTGGATATTGGCAGGAACGAGCAGCTCTCTCTATCGATTTATTAAATAATGAAGAAAATCGATTAAATTGTGCCTTATTAATACTCAAAGTATCCCCTGTGCCATGGTCTGATGCTGTTCTTCCACTAGCGAAACTTGGTACAACAAGCAGTCATCCTTTAGCTAATTTAATTTCGATCGAACATAAAAATCAAGCAATTAAGATTATTAAAGTAAAGTATGGTTGGCCAGTAGATTACTTTGACTTGGAACAAGATAGAATTAAGTTAGCACAACGAATTTTAAAAGTAAATAATCAAGAAATGATTGAAGATATTAGAATACTCGTAAAGTCGTCACTAGATATTGCTCATGATGCTTATTTCTACTTGATGCAACGTCTCGTAGATACTGGAAAACTAGATGAGTTTGTTGAATTTGTGGATAGTATTCAAAATGATGAGAAGAGCAATGGAATGTTTCAAAAAACTATAAATATTTTCATTGAGCTAGTCCAAGATGAGGATATTATGGAAACAAGTGATACAATGATGAATTACGTTGAAGCGTTAAAGTTCTTGTTGCAAAAATTGAAGGAAAGCATTGATGAATGTGATTACAACTTTCAAAATGAGAAAATTAATACAATCAAAAACATCTATCAACTTAAGGAATTTAACATGAATGTCAGCATTAAGGACTTAAAAAAGGCTGAAAATAAGTTTTGTTCAATGAAGGCTTGCATCAAAAAGGTTGTCGAAAGTGTCGTTGATAGTATGTCGATTGATACAATGTGGATTCAAGTGAATTTACTAGCACGCATATTTAAAGAGAACCGAATCAAATTATTATTTATGATATGTCAAGAACTGAACAACATTTACATTACTTGTAAAGTCATCGATTGGCTTTGTGAGTCTGAAGAACATTTCAAGAATGAAGACATCAAAAATGCCTTTGAATTTGCATCACTCATGATTTCGCAACTGATAATTTCTTTAGAAAATAACGATTTTCAATTAAAACAAGTTTATGATCCTCTAGCATTCCCACTTGCATATAATCTTATGTTAAAATGTCTGGTAGAATATGATTTGGTCTGTCATACTGCAATTTTGGAACTAATGCGATGGGTTAGTCTTATTTGTCACTTTTATCCACGGAATGTTATTGATTCTACACGAGATTCTCGAGTAATCGATAGCAGAGTTTTCGTATCAAAAAAGATGAATGGAGATTTGCAACAGAATGGAGCTAAACGAGAATCTCTTTCAGTATTTGACAATTTCGAAGAACTCATTATTGTCGAGCAGGTAAATTTATTTCTTCCTTGTTCATTTTCTTCAAATCTTTAAAATCGGTATTTATTAACAGCCAAAACAATTTGACGATAAATTGTCTTCAGTCGTGGAATGCGTTTGTTCTGCAATTAAAATTATTACTCTTAGTATGCATTCAGACTTAATGCCTTATACATTATTCCGAATGTATAGCATCGATCAAAATAGTCAAAATCAAAGGTACGTTTTAATCAGTTTAAAGATTATACGATTTATAAAAAAGAAATTTTTTTCAACAGAATTAAGGACGAGTTCTTCAGCTCATTGGAAAAATTATTGAAATTGAAATTGTGCATTGAAGCATTTGTTATTACGCAAATGATTTTATCCCATCAAAAGAAATTAAAGGCGATGATTATTCCGCCTCATTTTATTACGACGGTAAAAACCCCTAAAATAAATTTCTCATTAACTTACTAATCCAATTGTTCAAACACACAGGTGAACAAAAAGATGTTGAAATTCGTATTGAGTCAAAAAGATCCGGAATATTATGATGCATTTATTATTTTTCGATCGGAAATCAATAAAAATGTATGCCTTGAATATCTGAAAGAATCATTAAAGAATAATTCACAGCGCATAGCATTTTCAACATTCTCAGAAATGTACAACAAGTATAAGAAGAATGATGACTTTAAAGTTGATCGCGAGAGTCGATTAAAACTGTTTTATTACTCTGAAATCTGCAAATCATATCCAACATTAAGAGCAGGCGGTAATCTTGATAATATTGGAATTAGTGAATTCTTAAAAGATTTAGAAAATCAACAGTTGTCAATTGATTTGCTTCAAAGGTTGTCTAAAGATTTTGAATGGAACTATCAAAAAGCTTTAGTGAAGCAAGTTAAGATTATTTTGAGCCAACAAAACTTAGAGTTTGAGATAACTAAGGATGTTTTCGGAAAGGATGAAGTTATTATTAAAACGAGCATTGAATCAATTAAGAAACAGTGTATGCCATACGTACAAGAAATTACTGAATTAAGTGCATTTGGAACGGAACTTGAAGCATGTTTTAAGGAAGTTAATGATTATTTTTATGAACTTTCGTTAGCAATTCTTGATATGATTGAAAATTTTAAGGAATTATCAATGCATCACAAACTATACAAAAATATCTTGATTCTATTAAAGCACAAATTAACTTTTAAACGTCGATCAATTGATGGCGATGAGCATGAATATTGGATGAACACTTATGCAACAGAAAGCTCAGTGTTACCTGCAATCTCTTCTTGGCGACTTCCATTCAAAATGATATTAGAAGGAATTCCAGAAGATATAATCTCAAAAGATTTAAATGTGGAAAATTTCGAAATTTATTTTCCATTAATCCAACTTCATACAGCACTTTTTAAGGCAGATGATAATATTGATCCAAATGATAGAATAGAAAAATGTGCATTAAGTGCAGCTAAAAATTCAGTTCAAGATATGAGAAATCAGTCGGAAGTAACAGTTGGAGCTCAGTGGAACTTAAAGCCAAGAAATAATGCATTTTTGCAGACAGTCAAACGAATGGTTACATATTTGGAGAATAAAGGTAAAGCACTTGCAATCTTATACTTTATAGTTACAAATACTCCAAATGGTTTTGATCAAATGGAAGCGGCTCATGAATGCTGGAAATTTGCTACGATGTATGAGGATGTGCTCCTACTTAATACAAAATATTGTGATCTAGTCGAAAAAGCTAAAAGGAAATATCCATTATTAAAAACACAACATTTATTGTACGCTTTTGGCTTAGCTGAAGATAAGATGCTACAATTAATTGAGAATCCTCGGGTATTAATCCATGCTTTATATCAACATGATTCAATATTACAGTCTCAAAAGAAAGAAATTAACAAATTGTGTGAGGAAGTAGCAAATCTTTACAATCTCGATTTAATGACAATTCAAATAGAATTAATTGGAAGCTGGTTGGCATTTGCTGAAGTATCTCAATCTGAAAATTGTGATGGAAATGATACAGTTTATGAGGACTTTATGGGCGGATGTTCGAGTAATGAAGAAAATGTTGTAAGTGATGAAAATGTCATACGTGCTTATTACATTCTTGGGAGCTGGAATAACGCCACAGCTTTGGACTTTTTGGCATGTGAAATGAGCACTGCAAAAGCTCACACTGAAAATCAACTTCAATTATACGAATGTTTTGCAAAGCTCATTGATGAAAATAACTCGAATTATATCGAATTGGTAAACACCAAGAGATTTCTCTTGTTTCGTGTCTGTCATCTTTTGAAACTTCTCGGATATAACATTAAACCTGAAAAGTTCGAAAGCTTTGACAAAATTGATTTGCTGAAAAAAGTTTGGACTGGACATAATAACAATCCAATAGGGCTTGAAGTAATGGTTCTCATCTGTTTGGGATTTGAAGTTCATATTCCTCAAATTTGGAACGGAATTCTAAAGCAAATGGTTAATCACAATATGGTAAGCTTAATGTTAATATAAGTCATTATTCGATCAATTAATAATAATTTTAATTTTTAAATAGATTAAACATTTGATAATTTTGGTAGAAATTCTCTCAGCAAAGACAAAATTTCTGCATTTGAGTAATTTGAAGCTTGCATGGGAATATGTCATTCAATATCCTTTAATTCTTGGCACAAAAGTTCAGAATTTTGAGGAAGATCAAAAGCTCTCAAAAGCATTAGTTTCATTGCAAAAATGTCCAATTTCAACATTCCTGAGCATGAAAAGTCTTGCCGATAAATTTATTAGATTAGAACGTCCACACATGGCTGCAATTTGCATAGCTTTTTCCAAAGATTCGGAACGAGAGGAAATTATCAACATGTTATTAGACTGCAATAAACGTGAATTAAGCAAGAACATTGAATATCTAGAAGAATTCGGAATAGCTCCTATAATCACTAAATCTGTTACTATTGCTTTGAATTTATAGTTTTTATTTTTCGTTTAAAATATTTTTGCAATCAAAAAAAATTGGAAATAAAATAACGTATTTTTGCATTTTTGAATTTTTTTCTTGTGTGACTTAATCTATTAACCTGCCCTCTTAAAAATAAACAAGATTGCCAAGAAATATTTTGTCAGGAGTATATTTCAATTATTAATTAATTTCTCTAAAAATGAGCTTAGAAAGTACGCAAGATGAAAATGCAGTAAGTAAGCATCAAGTCACTTAAGTTGTCATTCAATAAACCTGTTTTTTTTTTGAAGGTTCCGAATGAGAATTTGCCAAAATTATATCGCGCTGCTGAACTATCGATGCTGGATATTGGAAAATGTTCAATAGGTCCAGAAAGTACATACGAGAGCAACGGAACAATGGAAATAACTAACGTTGAACAGCATGAAAAGTCTAGAACTAAGAAATCACCAAAGACACCAAATATTGAGCATCAACAAGTCATTGACAAAATTAGTAGAATGGATTTAAGTGACTTACAGTGCTTCCAACAAAAAATATATGTGCAAAGTGTAGAGAAGAAGATTGAAACAGAAGTACGGAAGAAACTTGAGATAAAAAGAGCTGAGGAAATAGAGAATTACGAGAAAATTAAGAGAAATATAGAGATGATGAGACTGGAAGCTGAAAGACGCCATGAAAATAAGATGAAGGAACTAGAGAAAAGGTTAAAAATTGAATTAGAAAATGAGAGCCAAGAGGAATTAATTTATCAGGAACAAAGAAAGGCTTTAGCTGCAAACACAAAAAAGATCCAGGAAGAAAAAGAAAACAAGTTAAAGGAACAAATTAAAAAGTTTGATGACGTATTTAACAAACAGGAAGCGGCATTTGTAAAAACCATCCAATCATGCAATCCTGAAATGGCTCCGTCAATAGATGTCTTCAAGAAACAACTTAAAGATATTAAGATGTTTAAAGAAACACATAAAAGTTCATTAGATATAGCAAAATCGGGTTGTATTAAATTAGATGCTCTTTGTCAGAATCTCCAAAAAGAAATAAGGGAATTTGAAGCAGCTTCACAAGCTAGGAAAGCTCAAAAAGATGCCGAAGATAAATTAGCAGCTGAACAGCTAGCAGCACAAAAAGTCGAATCTATAGTTCCAATCCAAATAGCTGCTGTTCAGCCAAGAAGTCAGGATCAAGTCAATCAAGTGCCTTTAGAATCCAATCCAATTCAATCGGAAGCTTTCAAGATTTACAATCATTACAAACAGTTATTAATTATTAAGAAGGAACAGACAAATAAATTGGACGAAATGCCTGAATTACAACAAATCCGTTTTGCGTTAAAAGTTGCCATAAATAATGCTATCAATTTACTTAATGAAAAGAACAGGACTACATTAATTGACGGCTATCAAAAACTATTTACTCTGCTATCTGGTCAACGGGTTAACACACCAAAAGGAAGTATAGCTATTACTGATCATAATGAAGCTCCTGACTGGTGTAGATTAAGAATTGCTGAGAAGTTAATTGTAATATGATTTGAACGAAATTAATATTAAATTTTATTAATTATATTTATTTATCGACAGGATCGTTGTGATAAGGAACCGAGCATTGTTTTTTATACTGCAGCTTTGACAATTGCATTGTGGCAAAAATTCCCAGATTTTGGTGAGATTTTTAAAGCTATGCTTTACAAGGAATGTCCATTTTTGATGCCATTTAAACCACCAAAATTAAATACACAAAGCAACGAGGAGTTCTTAAATAGTTGGGGATTTCGTCTTGCTAACGGCGTTTGTGAGGAACACGTTTATTATGAGGGAAGAACTACAAAATTTGCATCTCTTCTTGCTGCTCTATGGGTCTCATTTCCTCGAAAAGGCGAAAGTGAAATTTCTCCATTTGACATTAAACATGCCTGGATGTACTTTGCGAATGTATTAAACACTAATCCAGATTCAAACTATTTTCATATCATTGGAAAATTACTTGAAGTTAGTGGATTCATGATGCATCAAGTTTACGGAAAGCAATTTGTTAAGCTAATGATGTTGATTAGAGACAGATACATTCCTGCTGTTCATTCTGCAGTCGATGAAGAAACTAGTGCGTCGTTTAATAGGCTTCGTGATACACTTAATAAGTTTTTTACTGAAAATAAGTTTAATGAACCAAAAGGAAGAGTAATCCTCGGTTATTGGTAAATTATTTTATTAATTATAAATATGATTAGGGTTGTCTAAAGGTTGATTTATTTTTAAATGTAACAATCACGCTTTTATAAATTTATCCGAACAATCCAAAATATCCTCCATATCTCCTCCTACCACGGACTCTTTGCCGCCTTACTCTTGCGGTTCCGTTGATAATGTTAATTGTAATATTGAAGCATTCACGGTCTTTTGCTAAAGTTTTGGATTAAATCAATGAAATTTTAATTTTTATTGAATTGATTACCATTTTCATCGTCTGCAATTAATCCTCTATTTTTTGAATTGTCATTTCTTGGAATCGACAATGTATTACAAATGACTAAAATTGACACTAAAATGTTCAACAGTGTGATCCAGTTTCTGAACATTTCTGATTTAAAATAATTCAAATTAAATAATGACATTCGCTTTTATAAAAGCTAGAAATTCAAGTCCAAAAAAATGAGGTGTAGAAAGTCACAATTTTACAGAACCATAATCATTGTAATTTTAATTTATAACAACCTCGTTCATGAAATTTCCCATAGACGTCACATGTGAATGACATTTTTAGTGTGAAAAAGAGATTCTTTATTGACGATTGAATACATCAAGAAACATTAATAAAAACAGTTGGATATGATAATAAAGATGGTATGTGTTTTCATTCAAAATTTGAATTTTCAACAGCCGAAATAAATTAAAAACTAATTAGCTAATAAGTCTTTTTGGAGATTCATGGAATACATATTTAAAATAGTAATTCAAACTTGACATTCGTTTTCTTTGAATTTTATTAATGAAGTGCACTTGAAATCAATTATTATGCAACAAGCAGTTACCAAGGCGTGGACACTGGGATTAATCCCAATAATCCCAAACCCAGGTTTGGGATTATTGGGATTATTAAAATAATTTTAAAATTTTTATATTCACACCGTTTTCACGTGTGAATCTATTGGTTTTGTTCAGATTGAAAAATCAGTGTTTTGAATTTTGTGAGGATATGGAGCAAGATAGCTTAAAATAATCAGAGATGAAAAGTTTGTGCCTTGAATTTCACATCTTTTGTGTTGCATAGTGAATCAACATTTTATTATTAAGAAAGAAATGATCGCAGATATTTTTGAAAATATTGTAAAATTAGTTTGATTTTAGTTGCAATTGTACCACTGTTCGAAATAGTCATTGAAATACAGTCCACTCATTCAAATACCTTAAAACATCATTTTTTATTGGTCCTTCGAACCTTGAGATTGAAACAGTGAAACAAGACGTGGAGTAGACTTAGAAATTGAATATTGAAAGAAATTGAAAAATTTGAAGAAGAATTTTGAAGAAAGTTCAAGTTGAAGCTGGCAGATTTGTTGAAGCAAAGTTCAACAAGAATAAGCAATAATGAATACATATGAAGGAAAGAAAGCAAAGCTGAATTGAATAACCGAAGATTTTGAAAGCATAAAAAGCACTTATGACATGTTAAAGGAAGAAACAAATTTTAAAGAAGCAAAAGTGTATCATGATGTGTTCAAAGACATGTTAGATGAATTCAACGAAGTGTTCATTGAATTTGAACTGTTACATCGAAAACGAGAAAATGATGTTGAAACTCAGAAGTTTACTTTGTTCAAGAAACTTGCAGTTATTACAACATTTGAGTTAGCAGTAAAGATAGAAACTCTGAAGAAAGAGCAAGAGAGACGTTTAGAAGTCAAAGTAAACGCAATTTAACCATCGACATCATCAACAGAAGAGTGAAACTTCCTGAAATAAAACTTCCAGAATTCAATGGAGAATTTAGCAATTGGATATCTTTTAAAGATACTTATATCTCTTTGATACATTCAAACCCAATGTATTCAGACATTGATAAATTCCATTACTTGAAGTCATCAGTGAACATTCAGCCAGAATCTCAAAATATATTAAACAACTATCAATTTTCAGGAGACAATTACAAATCTGCCTGGGAAGCGTTATGTCGAAGATTTGACGATCGAAGAGTTTTGTTGATGCAATACACAAATTCTCTTATGACAATTAGTGGTCCTATTAATGGTTCCTTATCAGAAGCAAGGAGAGCCCTAGATACTTACATCAGTCATCGTGCAGCATTCAATTTGATGAAAGTTACAACAGAAGAATTATTGGACATGATTTTTGAACAATTTGTCAGGAATCGTTTTGATAAAAATCTCATGAGAGAATGGGATATCCATATTGACAGTAGTGATGAAAAGCCTGCTTTCTGTAAATTCATGGATTAACGTATAAAATCATTGGCATTCACTTATCGAGAAGGGAATTCTTTTGGATTGTTCAAATCGTTATCTGATGAAAGTATCACATCACAGTCAAGTAAGACATCACTCGTAGTAAACAATAATGTGCAAATTGAAAAATGCAAATTGTGCTCTAGTAGTCATCGAGTCTATCAGTGCGAAATATTCAGAAAAGAAAATCAAGAAGAAAGACTCAAAATAGCTTCAAAATACAAATTGTGTATGAACTGTCTTAGACCTGGACACAGCAAGCAAGATTGCAATAGTAATTCAAGGTGTAAAGTTTGTGAAGAGAATCATCATACAAGCTTGCATAGCAACAACTCAAATTCTTTATTAAATTCGCAAGAAGCAACTCAAACATGAATTTTTGTCGAGAGGGCAGAACTCTCTCATAGTATTGAGAGTATGAATTAAGAAATCAAGTTTTATCATGCTCAAGTCGTCTTAACAAGCTTGGATCAACATTCAAGTTAATTTTATCTCATCTCATCTCTAGCAATACTTGGACGACCATTCAAGTTTTGCAATCAAACTCATCTCTTCCGAATCATATCTGGCAGAACAGAATTATTCTGCAGATTCTCAATAGGCACTAATAGAACAGAATTATTCTTTTAGTAAGATCTAGCAAAACAGAACTATTTTGTTATGATCACAATTACATTATAATTTGTCAGAGCATCCTGCAAGATCTAGCAAAACAGAATCATTTTGTTAGCATCTTCAATATTGAAGTACTGATAGAACAGAATCATTCTATTAGTATATCTCAAGATCAGGACAGAATCATTCTGGTAGCTTCTACGTCATTGGCTTCAGATTATTAACATCTAGCTCCATCTAATAGAACAGAATTATTCTATTAGACACTCAAACTAAATGCAATAGAACAGAATTATTCTATTTGCATTTTACTTCAAGTGCTAACAGGACAGAACTATTCTGTTAGGGACTACACTCCAACGAATTGTCTTTCAAGATATTTGTTATCAAAACTATCAACGAATCATCATCAAGATGTGAAGTCTTTGTTATTCATCATAAGTCGAGGTGGCAGTTTGTTGCATGGTGAATCAACATTTTATTATTAAGAAAGAAATGATCGCAGATATTTTTGAAAATATTTTATTAGTTTGATTTTAGTTGCAATTGTACCACTGTTCGAAATAGTCATTGAAATACAGTCCACTCATTCAAATACCTTAAAACATCATTTTTTAAGGTATTAAATTTAAAAACAGATTTCAAATTGATTGGGGCATTGCTGAGAAAATCGCAAAATATGCTTTCTGTAAGCATGCAAACAAGCAAGTTAATCATCAACATTTGATCCGTGATGCTCTATAGAAGAGCTGTATTGTTTTTAGGCAAGGTAGGAACAGCCGTTGCTTCAGAAAAAACAAAAAACTTTCCTTTCTTACGAATTTTTCAAATTAAAAGTTCATTGTGATTTTTTTTTTTATAATTAAACTTTGGATGAAAATAATTTTTTTGAGCAAAGAACCAAGTAAGAAATACATTTTCAATTTTGGACTAGGGGCGACCCTAGTCAAAATCAATTTTGTCACTTTTTTCTTCAGGGGTTTATCCAAATGGATTTAAACTTTGCATAAATATTCTAGTGCTTAAAACAAATACAAATAAAACACCCTAAAATTTTTTTGAGCAAAGAACCAAGTAGGAAATACATTTTCAATTTTGGACTAGGGGCGACCCTAGTCAAAATCAATTTTGTCACTTTTTTCTTCGAGGGTTTATCCAAATGAATTGAAACTTTGCATAAATATTTTAATGCTTAACAAATACAAATAAAACATCCTAAATTTTTCTGAGCAAAGAACCAAATAGGAAATACATTTTCAATTTAGGACTAGGGCCACCTTAGTCAAAATCAATTTTGTCACTTTTTTTCTTCGAGGGTTTATCCAAATGGATTGAAACTTTGCATAAATATTCTGGTGTTTAAAACAAATACAAATAAAACATCCTAAAATTTTTTTGAGCAAAGAACCAAGTAGGAAGTATATTTTCAATTTTGGACTAGTGGCGACCCTAGTCAAAATCAATTTTCTCACTTTTTACTTCGAGGGTTTATACAAATGGATTGAAACTTTGTTTAAATATTCTAATGCTTAAAACAAATACAAATAAAACATCCTAAAAATTTTTTGACCAAAGAACCAAGAAGGAAATACATTTTCAATTTTGGACTAGGGGCGACCCTAGTCAAAATCAATTTTGTCACTTTTTACTTCGAGGGTTTATACAAATGGATTGAAACTTTGCATAAATATTCTAGTGCTTCAAGCAAATACAAATAAAACATTCTAAAATTTTTTTGAGCAAAGAACCAAGTAGGAAATACATTTTCAATTTTGGACTAGGGGCGACCCTAGTCAAAATCAATTTTGTCACTTTTTTCTTCGAGGGTTTATACAAATGGATTGAAACTTTGCATAAATATTTTAGTGCTTAAAACAAATACAAATAAAACATCCTAAAATTTTTTGAGAAAAGAACCAAGTTGAAAATACATTTTTAATTTTGGACTAGGGGCGACCCTAGTCAAAATCAATTTTGTCACTTTTTTCTTCGAGGGTTTATCCAAATGAATTTAAACTTTGCATAAATATTTAAATGATTAAAACAAATACAAATAAAACATCCTAAATTTTTTTGGAGCAAAGAACCAAGTAGGAAATACATTTTCAATTTTGGACTAGGGGCGACTCTAGTCAAAATCAATTTTGTCACTTTTTTCTTCGAGGGTTTATCCAAATGGATTTAAACTTTGCATAAATATCCTAGTGCTTAAAACAAATACAAATAAAACATCCCAAAATTTTTCTGAGCAAAGAACCAAGTAGGAAATACATTTTCAATTTTGGACTAGGGGCGACCCTAATTAAAATCAGTTTTCTCACTTTTTTCTTCGAGGGTTTATACAAATGGATTGAAACTTTGTATAAATATTCTAGTGCTTAAAACAAATACAAATAAAACATCTTAAAATTTTTTTGAGCAAAGAACCAAGTAGGAAATACATTTTTAATTTTGGACTAGGGGCGACCCTAGTCAAAATCAATTTTGTCACTTTCTTCTTCGAAGGTTTATACAAATGGATTGAAACTTTGTATAAATATTCTAGTGCTTAAAACAAATACAAATAAAACATCTTGAAATTTTTTTGAGCAAAGAACCAAGTAGGAAATACATTTTTAATTTTGGACTAGGGGCGACCCTAGTCAAAATCAATTTTGTCACTTTCTTCTTCGAAGGTTTATACAAATGGATTTAAACTTTGTATAAATATTCTAATGATTAAAACAAATACAAATAAAACATCTTAAAATTTTTTTGACCAAAGAACCAAGAAGGAAATACATTTTCAATTTTGGACTAGGGGCGACCCTAGTCAAAATCAATTTTGTCACTTTTTTCTTCGAGGGTTTATCCAAATGGATTTAAACTTTGCATAAATTTTCTAGTGCTTAAAACAAATACAAATAAAACATCTTAAAATTTTTCTGAGCAAAGAACCAAGTAGGAAATACATTTTCAATTTTGGACTAGGGCCACCCTAGTCAAAATCAATTTTGTCACTTTTTTCTTCGAGGGTTTATCCAAATGGATTTAAACTTTGCATAAATTTTCTAGTGCTTAAAACAAATACAAATAAAACATCTTAAAATTTTTCTGAGCAAAGAACCAAGTAGGAAATACATTTTCAATTTTGGACTAGGGCCACCCTAGTCAAAATCAATTTTGTCACTTTTTTCTTCGAGGGTTTATCCAAATGGATTGAAACTTTGCATAAATATTCTGGTGTTTAAAACAAATACAAATAAAACATCCTAAAAATTTTTTGACCAAAGAACCAAGAAGGAAATACATTTTCAATTTTGGACTAGGGGCGACCCTAGTCAAAATCAAATTTTGTAACTTTTTTCTTCGAGGGTTTATACAAATGGATTGAAACTCTGCATAAATATTCTAGTGCTTCAAGCAAATACAAATAAAACATTCTAAAATTTTTTTGAGAAAAGAACCAAGTAGGAAATACATTTTCAATTTTGGACTAGGGGCGACCCTAGTCAAAATCAATTTTGTCACTTTTTTCTTCGAGGGTTTATACAAATGGATTGAAACTTTGCATAAATTTTCTAGTGCTTAAAACAAATACAAATAAAATATCCCAAAATTTTTCTGAGCAAAGAACCAAGAAGGAAATACATTTTCAATTTTGGACTAGGGGCGACCTTTGTTAAAATCAATTTTCTCACTTTTTTCTTCGAGGGTTTATACAAATGGATTGAAACTTTGCATAAATTTTCTAGTGCTTAAAACAAATACAAATAAAACATCCTAAATTTTTTTGGAGCAAAGAACCAAGTAGAAAATACATTTTCATTTTTGGACTAGGGGCGACTCTAGTCAAAATCAATTTTGTCACTTTTTTCTTCGAGGGTTTATACAAATGGATTGAAGCTTTGCATAAATATTTAAGTGCTTAAAACAAATACAAATAAAACATCCTAAAAAATTTTTGCCCAAAGAACCAAGAAGGAAATACATTTTCAATTTTGGACTAGGGGCGACCCTAGTCAAAATCAAATTTTGTCACTTTTTTCTTCGAGGGTTTATACAAATGGATTGAAACTTTGCATAAATATTCTAGTGCTTAAAACAAATACAAATAAAACATCTTAAAATTTTTTTGAGCAAAGATCCAAGAAGGAAATACATTTTCAATTTTGGACTAGGGGCGACCCTAGTCAAAATCAATTTTGTCACTTTTTTCTTCGAGGGTTTATCCAAATGGATTTAAACTTTGCATAAATATTCTAGTGCTTAAAACAAATACAAATAAAACATCTTAAAATTTTTTTGAGAAAGGAACCAAGAAGGAAATACATTTTTAATTTTGGACTAGGGGCGACCCTAGTCAAAATCAATTTTCTCACTTTTTACTTCGAGGGTTTATACAAATGGATTGAAACTATGCATAAATATTCTAGTGCTTAGAACAAATACAAATAAAACATCCTTAAAATTTTTTTGAGCAAAGAACCAAGTTGGAAATACATTTTTAATTTTGGACTAGGGGCGACCCTAGTCAAAATCAATTTTGTCACTTTTTTCTTCGAGGGTTTATCCAAATGGATTTAAACTTTGCATAAATATTCTAGTGCTAAAAACAAATACAAATAAAACATCCTAAATTTTTTTGGAGCAAAAAACCAAGTAGGAAATACATTTTCAATTTTGGACTAGGGGCGACCCTTGTCAAAATCAATTGTGTCACTTTTATCTTCGAGGGTTTATCCAAATGGATTTAAACTTTGCATAAATATTCAAATGATTAAAACAAATACAAATAAAACATCTCAAAATTTTTTTGGAGCAAAGAACCAAGTAGGAAATACATTTTGAATTTTGGACTAGGGGCGACCCTAGTCAAAATCAATTTTGTCACTTTTTTCTTCGAGGGTTTATCCAAATGGATTTAAACTTTGCATAAATATTCTAGTGCTTAAAACAAATACAAATAAAACATCTTAAAATTTTTTTGAGCAAAGAACCAAGAAGGAAATACATTTTTAATTTTGGACTAGGGGCGACCCTAGTCAAAATCAATTTTCTCACTTTTTACTTCGAGGGTTTATATAAATGGATTGAAACTATGCATAAATATTCTAGTGCTTAGAACAATTACAAATAAAACATCCTTAAAATTTTTTTGAGCAAAGAACCAAGTTGGAAATACATTTTTAATTTTGGACTAGGGGCGACCCTAGTCAAAATCAATTTTGTCACTTTTTTCTTCGAGGGTTTATCCAAATGGATTTAAACTTTGCATAAATATTCTAGTGCTAAAAACAAATACAAATAAAACATCCAAAATTTTTTTGGAGCAAAAAACCAAGTAGGAAATACATTTTCAATTTTGGACTAGGGCGACCCTAGTCAAAATCAATTGTGTCACTTTTATCTTCGAGGGTTTACCCAAATGGATTTAAACTTTGCATAAATATTCTAATGATTAAAACAAATACAAATAAAACATCTTAAAATTTTTTTGACCAAAGAACCAAGAAGGAAATACATTTTCAATTTTGGACTAGGGGCGACCCTAGTCAAAATCAATTTTGTCACTTTTTTCTTCGAGGGTTTATACAAATGGATTTAAACTTTGCATAAATTTTCTAGTGCTTAAAACAAATACAAATAAAACATCTTAAAATTTTTCTGAGCAAAGAACCAAGTAGGAAATACATTTTCAATTTTGGACTAGGGCCACCCTAGTCAAAATCAATTTTGTCACTTTTTTCTTCGAGGGTTTATCCAAATGGATTGAAACTTTGCATAAATATTCTGGTGTTTAAAACAAATACAAATAAAACATCCTAAAAATTTTTTGACCAAAGAACCAAGAAGGAAATACATTTTCAATTTTGGACTAGGGGCGACCCTAGTCAAAATCAATTTTGTCACTTTTTTCTTCGAGGGTTTATCCAAATGGATTTAAACTTTGCATAAATTTTCTAGTGCTTAAAACAAATACAAATAAAACATCTTAAAATTTTTTTGAGCAAAGAACCAAGTAGGAAATACATTTTCAATTTTGGACTAGGGCGACCCTAGTCAAAATCAATTGTGTCACTTTTATCTTCGAGGGTTTACCCAAATGAATTTAAACTTTGCATAAATATTCTAATGATTAAAACAAATACAAATAAAACATCTTAAAATTTTTTTGACCAAAGAACCAAGAAGGAAATACATTTTCAATTTTGGACTAGGGGCGACCCTAGTCAAAATCAATTTTGTCACTTTTTTCTTCGAGGGTTTATACAAATGGATTTAAACTTTGCATAAATTTTCTAGTGCTTAAAACAAATACAAATAAAACATCTTAAAATTTTTTGAGCAAAGAACCAAGTAGGAAATACATTTTCAATTTTGGACTAGGGCCACCCTAGTCAAAATCAATTTTGTCACTTTTTTCTTCGAGGGTTTATCCAAATGGATTTAAACTTTGCATAAATTTTCTAGTGCTTAAAACAAATACAAATAAAACATCTTAAAATTTTTCTGAGCAAAGAACCAAGTAGGAAATACATTTTCAATTTTGGACTAGGGCCACCCTAGTCAAAATCAATTTTGTCACTTTTTTCTTCGAGGGTTTATCCAAATGGATTGAAACTTTGCATAAATATTCTGGTGTTTAAAACAAATACAAATAAAACATCCTAAAAATTTTTTGACCAAAGAACCAAGAAGGAAATACATTTTCAATTTTGGACTAGGGGCGACCCTAGTCAAAATCAATTTTGTCACTTTTTTCTTCGAGGGTTTATCCAAATGGATTTAAACTTTGCATAAATTTTCTAGTGCTTAAAACAAATACAAATAAAACATCTTAAAATTTTTCTGAGCAAAGAACCAAGTAGGAAATACATTTTCAATTTTGGACTAGGGCCACCCTAGTCAAAATCAATTTTGTCACTTTTTTCTTCGAGGGTTTATCCAAATGGATTGAAACTTTGCATAAATATTCTGGTGTTTAAAACAAATACAAATAAAACATCCTAAAAATTTTTTGACCAAAGAACCAAGAAGGAAATACATTTTCAATTTTGGACTAGGGGCGACCCTAGTCAAAATCAATTTTGTCACTTTTTACTTCGAGGGTTTATACAAATGGATTGAAACTTTGCATAAATATTCAAGTGCTTAAAACAAATACAAATAAAACATCTTAAAATTTTTTTGAGCAAAGAACCAAGAAGGAAATACATTTTCAATTTTGGACTAGGGGCGACCCTAGTCAAAATCAATTTTGTCACTTTTTTCTTCGAGGGTTTATACAAATGGATTGAAACTTTGCATAAATATTCTAGTGCTTAAAACAAATACAAATAAAACATCTTAAAATTTTTTTGAGCAAAGAACCAAGAAGGAAATACATTTTTAATTGTGGACTAGGGGCGTCCCTAGTCAAAATCAATTTTCTCACTTTTTACTTCGAGGGTTTATACAAATGGATTGAAGCTTTGCATAAATATTTTAGTGCTTAAAACAAATACAAATAAAACATCCTAAAAAATTTTTGCCCAAAGAACCAAGAAGGAAATACATTTTCAATTTTGGACTAGGGGCGACCCTAGTCAAAATCAAATTTTGTCACTTTTTTCTTCGAGGGTTTATACAAATGGATTGAAACTTTGCATAAATATTCTAGTGCTTAAAACAAATACAAATAAAACATCTTAAAATTTTTTTGAGCAAAGATCCAAGAAGGAAATACATTTTCAATTTTGGACTAGGGCGACCCTAGTCAAAATCAATTGTGTCACTTTTATCTTCGAGGGTTTACCCAAATGAATTTAAACTTTGCATAAATATTCTAATGATTAAAACAAATACAAATAAAACATCTTAAAATTTTTTTGAGAAAGGAACCAAGAAGGAAATACATTTTTAATTTTGGACTAGGGGCGACCCTAGTCAAAATCAATTTTCTCACTTTTTACTTCGAGGGTTTATACAAATGGATTGAAACTATGCATAAATATTCTAGTGCTTAGAACAATTACAAATAAAACATCCTTAAATTTTTTTTGAGCAAAGAACCAAGAAGGAAATACATTTTTAATTTTGGACTAGGGGCGACCCTAGTCAAAATCAATTTTGTCACTTTTTTCTTCGAGGGTTTATCCAAATGGATTTAAACTTTGCATAAATATTCTAGTGCTAAAAACAAATACAAATAAAACATCCTAAATTTTTTTGGAGCAAAAAACCAAGTAGGAAATACATTTTCAATTTTGGACTAGGGGCGACCCTTGTCAAAATCAATTGTGTCACTTTTATCTTCGAGGGTTTATCCAAATGGATTTAAACTTTGCATAAATATTCAAATGATTAAAACAAATACAAATAAAACATCTCAAAATTTTTTTGGAGCAAAAAACCAAGTAGGAAATACATTTTCAATTTTGGACTAGGGGCGACCCTAGTCAAAATCAATTTTGTCACTTTTTTCTTCGAGGGTTTATCCAAATGGATTGAAACTTTGCATAAATATTCTAGTGCTTAAAACAAATACAAATAAAACATCTTAAAATTTTTTTGAGCAAAGAACCAAGAAGGAAATACATTTTTAATTTTGGACTAGGGGCGACCCTAGTCAAAATCAATTTTCTCACTTTTTACTTCGAGGGTTTATATAAATGGATTGAAACTATGCATAAATATTCTAGTGCTTAGAACAATTACAAATAAAACATCCTTAAAAAAAATTTTTTGAGCAAAGAACCAAGTTGGAAATACATTTTTAATTTTGGACTAGGGGCGACCCTAGTCAAAATCAATTTTGTCACTTTTTTCTTCGAGGGTTTATCCAAATGGATTTAAACTTTGCATAAATATTCTAGTGCTTAAAACAAATACAAATAAAACATCCAAAATTTTTTTGGAGCAAAAAACCAAGTAGGAAATACATTTTCAATTTTGGACTAGGGGCGACCCTAGTCAAAATCAATTGTGTCACTTTTATCTTCGAGGGTTTATCCAAATGAATTTAAACTTTGCATAAATATTCTAGTGCTAAAAACAAATACAAATAAAACATCCTAAATTTTTTTGGAGCAAAGAACCAAGTAGGAAATACATTTTAATTTTTGGACTAGGGGCGACTCTAGTCAAAATCAATTTTGTCACTTTTTTCTTCGAGGGTTTATCCAAATGGATTTAAACTTTGCATAAATATTCTAGTGTTTAAAACAAATACAAATAAAACATCCCAAAATTTTTCTGAGCAAAGAACCAAGTAGGAAATTCATTTTCAATTTTGGACTAGGGCGACCCTAGTCAAAATCAATTGTGTCACTTTTATCTTCGAGGGTTTACCCAAATGAATTTAAACTTTGCATAAATATTCTAATGATTAAAACAAATACAAATAAAACATCTTAAAATTTTTTTGACCAAAGAACCAAGAAGGAAATACATTTTCAATTTTGGACTAGGGGCGACCCTAGTCAAAATCAATTTTGTCACTTTTTTCTTCGAGGGTTTATACAAATGGATTTAAACTTTGCATAAATTTTCTAGTGCTTAAAACAAATACAAATAAAACATCTTAAAATTTTTCTGAGCAAAGAACCAAGTAGGAAATACATTTTCAATTTTGGACTAGGGCCACCCTAGTCAAAATCAATTTTGTCACTTTTTTCTTCGAGGGTTTATCTAAATGGATTGAAACTTTGCATAAATATTCTGGTGTTTAAAACAAATACAAATAAAACATCCTAAAAATTTTTTGACCAAAGAACCAAGAAGGAAATACATTTTCAATTTTGGACTAGGGGCGACCCTAGTCAAAATCAATTTTGTCACTTTTTTCTTCGAGGGTTTATCCAAATGGATTTAAACTTTGCATAAATTTTCTAGTGCTTAAAACAAATACAAATAAAACATCTTAAAATTTTTTTGAGCAAAGAACCAAGTAGGAAATACATTTTCAATTTTGGACTAGGGCGACCCTAGTCAAAATCAATTGTGTCACTTTTATCTTCGAGGGTTTACCCAAATGAATTTAAACTTTGCATAAATATTCTAATGATTAAAACAAATACAAATAAAACATCTTAAAATTTTTTTGACCAAAGAACCAAGAAGGAAATACATTTTCAATTTTGGACTAGGGGCGACCCTAGTCAAAATCAATTTTGTCACTTTTTTCTTCGAGGGTTTATCCAAATGGATTTAAACTTTGCATAAATTTTCTAGTGCTTAAAACAAATACAAATAAAACATCTTAAAATTTTTCTGAGCAAAGAACCAAGTAGGAAATACATTTTCAATTTTGGACTAGGGCCACCCTAGTCAAAATCAATTTTGTCACTTTTTTCTTCGAGGGTTTATCCAAATGGATTGAAACTTTGAATAAATATTCTGGTGTTTAAAACAAATACAAATAAAACATCCTAAAAATTTTTTGACCAAAGAACCAAGAAGGAAATACATTTTCAATTTTGGACTAGGGGCGACCCTAGTCAAAATCAATTTTGTCACTTTTTACTTCGAGGGTTTATACAAATGGATTGAAACTTTGCATAAATATTCAAGTGCTTAAAACAAATACAAATAAAACATCTTAAAATTTTTTTGAGCAAAGAACCAAGAAGGAAATACATTTTCAATTTTGGACTAGGGGCGACCCTAGTCAAAATCAATTTTGTCACTTTTTTCTTCGAGGGTTTATACAAATGGATTGAAACTTTGCATAAATATTCTAGTGCTTAAAACAAATACAAATAAAACATCTTAAAATTTTTTTGAGCAAAGAACCAAGAAGGAAATACATTTTTAATTGTGGACTAGGGGCGTCCCTAGTCAAAATCAATTTTCTCACTTTTTACTTCGAGGGTTTATACAAATGGATTGAAGCTTTGCATAAATATTTTAGTGCTTAAAACAAATACAAATAAAACATCCTAAAAAATTTTTGCCCAAAGAACCAAGAAGGAAATACATTTTCAATTTTGGACTAGGGGCGACCCTAGTCAAAATCAAATTTTGTCACTTTTTTCTTCGAGGGTTTATACAAATGGATTGAAACTTTGCATAAATATTCTAGTGCTTAAAACAAATACAAATAAAACATCTTAAAATTTTTTTGAGCAAAGATCCAAGAAGGAAATACATTTTCAATTTTGGACTAGGGCGACCCTAGTCAAAATCAATTGTGTCACTTTTATCTTCGAGGGTTTACCCAAATGAATTTAAACTTTGCATAAATATTCTAATGATTAAAACAAATACAAATAAAACATCTTAAAATTTTTTTGAGAAAGGAACCAAGAAGGAAATACATTTTTAATTTTGGACTAGGGGCGACCCTAGTCAAAATCAATTTTCTCACTTTTTACTTCGAGGGTTTATACAAATGGATTGAAACTATGCATAAATATTCTAGTGCTTAGAACAATTACAAATAAAACATCCTTAAATTTTTTTTGAGCAAAGAGCCAAGAAGGAAATACATTTTTAATTTTGGACTAGGGGCGACCCTAGTCAAAATCAATTTTGTCACTTTTTTCTTCGAGGGTTTATCCAAATGGATTTAAACTTTGCATAAATATTCTAGTGCTAAAAACAAATACAAATAAAACATCCTAAATTTTTTTGGAGCAAAAAACCAAGTAGGAAATACATTTTCAATTTTGGACTAGGGGCGACCCTTGTCAAAATCAATTGTGTCACTTTTATCTTCGAGGGTTTATCCAAATGGATTTAAACTTTGCATAAATATTCAAATGATTAAAACAAATACAAATAAAACATCTCAAAATTTTTTTGGAGCAAAAAACCAAGTAGGAAATACATTTTCAATTTTGGACTAGGGGCGACCCTAGTCAAAATCAATTTTGTCACTTTTTTCTTCGAGGGTTTATCCAAATGGATTTAAACTTTGCATAAATATTCTAGTGCTTAAAACAAATACAAATAAAACATCTTAAAATTTTTTTGAGCAAAGAACCAAGAAGGAAATACATTTTTAATTTTGGACTAGGGGCGACCCTAGTCAAAATCAATTTTCTCACTTTTTACTTCGAGGGTTTATATAAATGGATTGAAACTATGCATAAATATTCTAGTGCTTAGAACAATTACAAATAAAACATCCTTAAAAAAAATTTTTTGAGCAAAGAACCAAGTTGGAAATACATTTTTAATTTTGGACTAGGGGCGACCCTAGTCAAAATCAATTTTGTCACTTTTTTCTTCGAGGGTTTATCCAAATGGATTTAAACTTTGCATAAATATTCTAGTGCTTAAAACAAATACAAATAAAACATCCAAAATTTTTTTGGAGCAAAAAACCAAGTAGGAAATACATTTTCAATTTTGGACTAGGGGCGACCCTAGTCAAAATCAATTGTGTCACTTTTATCTTCGAGGGTTTATCCAAATGAATTTAAACTTTGCATAAATATTCTAGTGCTAAAAACAAATACAAATAAAACATCCTAAATTTTTTTGGAGCAAAGAACCAAGTAGGAAATACATTTTAATTTTTGGACTAGGGGCGACTCTAGTCAAAATCAATTTTGTCACTTTTTTCTTCGAGGGTTTATCCAAATGGATTTAAACTTTGCATAAATATTCTAGTGTTTAAAACAAATACAAATAAAACATCCCAAAATTTTTCTGAGCAAAGAACCAAGTAGGAAATTCATTTTCAATTTTGGACTAGGGCGACCCTAGTCAAAATCAATTGTGTCACTTTTATCTTCGAGGGTTTACCCAAATGAATTTAAACTTTGCATAAATATTCTAATGATTAAAACAAATACAAATAAAACATCTTAAAATTTTTTTGACCAAAGAACCAAGAAGGAAATACATTTTCAATTTTGGACTAGGGGCGACCCTAGTCAAAATCAATTTTGTCACTTTTTTCTTCGAGGGTTTATACAAATGGATTTAAACTTTGCATAAATTTTCTAGTGCTTAAAACAAATACAAATAAAACATCTTAAAATTTTTCTGAGCAAAGAACCAAGTAGGAAATACATTTTCAATTTTGGACTAGGGCCACCCTAGTCAAAATCAATTTTGTCACTTTTTTCTTCGAGGGTTTATCCAAATGGATTGAAACTTTGCATAAATATTCTGGTGTTTAAAACAAATACAAATAAAACATCCTAAAAATTTTTTGACCAAAGAACCAAGAAGGAAATACATTTTCAATTTTGGACTAGGGGCGACCCTAGTCAAAATCAATTTTGTCACTTTTTTCTTCGAGGGTTTATCCAAATGGATTTAAACTTTGCATAAATTTTCTAGTGCTTAAAACAAATACAAATAAAACATCTTAAAATTTTTTTGAGCAAAGAACCAAGTAGGAAATACATTTTCAATTTTGGACTAGGGCGACCCTAGTCAAAATCAATTGTGTCACTTTTATCTTCGAGGGTTTACCCAAATGAATTTAAACTTTGCATAAATATTCTAATGATTAAAACAAATACAAATAAAACATCTTAAAATTTTTTTGACCAAAGAACCAAGAAGGAAATACATTTTCAATTTTGGACTAGGGGCGACCCTAGTCAAAATCAATTTTGTCACTTTTTTCTTCGAGGGTTTATCCAAATGGATTTAAACTTTGCATAAATTTTCTAGTGCTTAAAACAAATACAAATAAAACATCTTAAAATTTTTCTGAGCAAAGAACCAAGTAGGAAATACATTTTCAATTTTGGACTAGGGCCACCCTAGTCAAAATCAATTTTGTCACTTTTTTCTTCGAGGGTTTATCCAAATGGATTGAAACTTTGAATAAATATTCTGGTGTTTAAAACAAATACAAATAAAACATCCTAAAAATTTTTTGACCAAAGAACCAAGAAGGAAATACATTTTCAATTTTGGACTAGGGGCGACCCTAGTCAAAATCAATTTTGTCACTTTTTACTTCGAGGGTTTATACAAATGGATTGAAACTTTGCATAAATATTCAAGTGCTTAAAACAAATACAAATAAAACATCTTAAAATTTTTTTGAGCAAAGAACCAAGAAGGAAATACATTTTCAATTTTGGACTAGGGGCGACCCTAGTCAAAATCAATTTTGTCACTTTTTTCTTCGAGGGTTTATACAAATGGATTGAAACTTTGCATAAATATTCTAGTGCTTAAAACAAATACAAATAAAACATCTTAAAATTTTTTTGAGCAAAGAACCAAGAAGGAAATACATTTTTAATTGTGGACTAGGGGCGTCCCTAGTCAAAATCAATTTTCTCACTTTTTACTTCGAGGGTTTATACAAATGGATTGAAGCTTTGCATAAATATTTTAGTGCTTAAAACAAATACAAATAAAACATCCTAAAAAATTTTTGCCCAAAGAACCAAGAAGGAAATACATTTTCAATTTTGGACTAGGGGCGACCCTAGTCAAAATCAAATTTTGTCACTTTTTTCTTCGAGGGTTTATACAAATGGATTGAAACTTTGCATAAATATTCTAGTGCTTAAAACAAATACAAATAAAACATCTTAAAATTTTTTTGAGCAAAGATCCAAGAAGGAAATACATTTTCAATTTTGGACTAGGGCGACCCTAGTCAAAATCAATTGTGTCACTTTTATCTTCGAGGGTTTACCCAAATGAATTTAAACTTTGCATAAATATTCTAATGATTAAAACAAATACAAATAAAACATCTTAAAATTTTTTTGAGAAAGGAACCAAGAAGGAAATACATTTTTAATTTTGGACTAGGGGCGACCCTAGTCAAAATCAATTTTCTCACTTTTTACTTCGAGGGTTTATACAAATGGATTGAAACTATGCATAAATATTCTAGTGCTTAGAACAATTACAAATAAAACATCCTTAAATTTTTTTTGAGCAAAGAGCCAAGAAGGAAATACATTTTTAATTTTGGACTAGGGGCGACCCTAGTCAAAATCAATTTTGTCACTTTTTTCTTCGAGGGTTTATCCAAATGGATTTAAACTTTGCATAAATATTCTAGTGCTAAAAACAAATACAAATAAAACATCCTAAATTTTTTTGGAGCAAAAAACCAAGTAGGAAATACATTTTCAATTTTGGACTAGGGGCGACCCTTGTCAAAATCAATTGTGTCACTTTTATCTTCGAGGGTTTATCCAAATGGATTTAAACTTTGCATAAATATTCAAATGATTAAAACAAATACAAATAAAACATCTCAAAATTTTTTTGGAGCAAAAAACCAAGTAGGAAATACATTTTCAATTTTGGACTAGGGGCGACCCTAGTCAAAATCAATTTTGTCACTTTTTTCTTCGAGGGTTTATCCAAATGGATTTAAACTTTGCATAAATATTCTAGTGCTTAAAACAAATACAAATAAAACATCTTAAAATTTTTTTGAGCAAAGAACCAAGAAGGAAATACATTTTTAATTTTGGACTAGGGGCGACCCTAGTCAAAATCAATTTTCTCACTTTTTACTTCGAGGGTTTATATAAATGGATTGAAACTATGCATAAATATTCTAGTGCTTAGAACAATTACAAATAAAACATCCTTAAAAAAAATTTTTTGAGCAAAGAACCAAGTTGGAAATACATTTTTAATTTTGGACTAGGGGCGACCCTAGTCAAAATCAATTTTGTCACTTTTTTCTTCGAGGGTTTATCCAAATGGATTTAAACTTTGCATAAATATTCTAGTGCTTAAAACAAATACAAATAAAACATCCTAAATTTTTTTGGAGCAAAAAACCAAGTAGGAAATACATTTTCAATTTTGGACTAGGGGCGACCCTAGTCAAAATCAATTGTGTCACTTTTATCTTCGAGGGTTTATCCAAATGAATTTAAACTTTGCATAAATATTCTAGTGCTAAAAACAAATACAAATAAAACATCCTAAATTTTTTTGGAGCAAAGAACCAAGTAGGAAATACATTTTAATTTTTGGACTAGGGGCGACTCTAGTCAAAATCAATTTTGTCACTTTTTTCTTCGAGGGTTTATCCAAATGGATTTAAACTTTGCATAAATATTCTAGTGTTTAAAACAAATACAAATAAAACATCCCAAAATTTTTCTGAGCAAAGAACCAAGTAGGAAATTCATTTTCAATTTTGGACTAGGGCGACCCTAGTCAAAATCAATTGTGTCACTTTTATCTTCGAGGGTTTATCCAAATGGATTTAAACTTTGCATAAATATTTTAGTGTTTAAAAAAAAATACAAATAAAATATCCCAAAATTTTTCTGAGCAAAGAACCAAGAAGGAAATACATTTTCAATTTTGGACTAGGGGCGACTCTAGTCAAAATCAATTTTGTCACTTTCTTCTTTGAGGGTTTATCCAAATGGATTGAAACTTTGCATAAATATTTTAGTGTTCAAATCAAATACAAAAAAAACATCCTGAAATTTTTTTGAGCAAAGAACCAAGTTGGAAATACATTTTTAATTTTGGACTAGGGGCGACCCTAGTCAAAATCAATTTTCTCACTTTTTACTTCGAGGGTTTATACAAATGGATTGAAACTTTGCATAAATATTTTAGTGCTTAAAACAAATACAAATAAAACATCCTAAAAAATTTTTGACCAAAGAACCAAGAAGGAAATACATTTTCAATTTTGGACTAGGGGCGACCCTAGTCAAAATCAATTTTCTCACTTTTTTCTTCGAGGGTTTATACAAATGGATTGAAACTTTGCATAAATATTCTAGTGCTTAAAACAAATACAAATAAAACATCCTAAAAAATTTTTGCCCAAAGAACCAAGAAGGAAATACATTTTCAATTTTGGACTAGGGGCGACCCTAGTCAAAATCAAATTTTGTCACTTTTTTCTTCGAGGGTTTATACAAATGGATTGAAACTTTGCATAAATATTCTAGTGCTTAAAACAAATACAAATAAAACATCCTAAAAAATTTTTGACCAAAGAACCAAGTAGGAAATACATTTTCAATTATGAACTAGGGACAAGCCTAGTCAAAATCTCAAACTCTGAGTTAATGTCTAATCCTATGCCAGAAACCGATTGTTTAAATAAATCAGTTAAAATTCTGTGAAAAATTATTGTATATGATCGAATTTATATTTTGGTACTCGACAAACACTTCAAAATGATATATTTTCACATTGTTTTAACTTTACAAGTCACAATGGCTTTAAAAACATATTTCTAACGGTTCATTTTCTCAAAACATTCAAGATATTTGAATAATTTTTTCTCCAATAATCCCAATAATCCCAACTAATCCTAAATAATCCCAAATAATCCCAATAATCTTAATAGTCCCAATAATCCTGAATAATCCCAGCGTATTTTTGAGTGTCCACGCCTTGGCAGTTACTAAGTATGCAACTTAACTATTAAGAAGCCTATTGAAGAATTAATAAAAAAACCAATAAAATTATTTAACGGGGTAAAAAGATTATATTGATATACCAAACTTTACATTGCATTAATATAATATATAATTTAATTAGTCATAATTGTTCATCT
This sequence comes from Chironomus riparius, assembly GCA_917627325.4. Classification (NCBI taxonomy): domain Eukaryota; kingdom Metazoa; phylum Arthropoda; class Insecta; order Diptera; family Chironomidae; genus Chironomus; species Chironomus riparius. The sequence continues at coordinate 60,716,865 of OU895877.1, forward strand.
TTGTCCTTGACGTCTTTCAAATCTTCGAGTATTGTTGTTGCACTCACGTTGTACTGTAATCAATTAACTTGCTAAACAAACTCTCAAATAAACTTTAATGGCATTAACATTCGTCATCTTCTGCTCTTAAACTTCTGACGTCTGAATCATCTTCATTCTGTAGAATTAATTCAACTTCCACAATGGCAATAAAAAAACATTGCAAATAAAAATTTTAACTTCATGTTTGTCAAAATATATTCTGAATCTGGCCTGGAAATTTCAGAAACTTTTATACGCTATTAAGAGCTCAGAAAAATAAAATCAATGGTTTTTGATAATTTTTGAAGCACTTTTTTACCCAAAAAAGTTTTATTTCTATATAATCCCCAGTAATTCTAACATGAAAAGTATTCATTAAAGTTTTTTTTTGTCAACAATAAAAATAAATCATAATTTAAATACGAAATCAAATAGATGAGTGACCTCCTTCCATATTCTCGAATTCTAACTGTGCTAGCGTACGAACAACTTCACCGCGATTTGCAGCTGATAGATTTGAGCATAAACCCACGACAGCATCAAGCGCAACTTCAGGACATTCCTAAATGATGAAAGCATAACAACTTTTGGTAAAAAGAATATTTAATGAATTTGATTGTAAACTGAGGGACTTACTTCAAGAGCTTTCTTTATTTGTGATACAATGGCATCTTTTCTTACAGCATTTATGTTTCTATTGACTATCGAAAGCTCGTCCTTCTTCTGTTCTTCAAGCCATTCAACAACTGGTTCATTTTGATCCCATACAAATGAATTTGTTTCTCCTTTGTCTTCAACAAACCATCTTTGCAGCATGGCTAAATTTTTAAAATATTATTAAACGGATATTCAATACATAAATAAAGAGATTTTTTTTTACATTTTGCTTGTCCAACAGATAAGCTTTGCTGAACATTGAGTATCTTCTTAACGAAATGATCTTCCAATATGAGTCGTCTTAATCTCCAATATAGCCAAACACGAGAAGTTCTCCAAGGAACTATTTCACTAATGCATCCCTTTTCTAACATTCTTTCAGGTGTATCATGAAGATCAGCAAAATGAACAGCAACAGTGTGATATACAGCCATTAATGCTGTCATTCTTTCTTTAATTTTATTCTCTAGCGCTGCAACAGCTTCCTTGTCTCCACCAAGTTCCGTAATTTGTGTGTTCCACTAATGATAAATTAATTGATTAAGGATTTGAGAACTGTTAAAGATAAAAATGACTTACATTCATAATTGCTGGATCGAGTCGTTGGATTGTCTTGATCATGTCCTTTTCTTTGTATTTCACCTCAACAATTCCTTCGGGTTCTAAAACTCCGGCCCGACTTTCGGGATCAGAATATGTTTCAATATATCGTGGATTAATGAGACTATCAAGAACAGCCCAGGCGCCTCCTCTCAATTCAGCATTTGGTGGTAAATAAATAATAACTGGTTGCTTATATTCTCTTAATCCATCAACAATGTAAGCACCAAACTTAACAATCTGCTCATACATATCTTTCTGTCCACCAGAGAATCCCCGCCAGTTTGCAAAGATAAATAATGGCAGTTCCTCACGATCAAAATCTTTTATTGCTTGTGCTGTTTTGTAAGATGAGTCGGGATACCAAACTTGTCCAGCTTGCTGTACTGTTTTAGATTCTGAATCCAAATTTGCAGGATCAGCTGGAATTGTCACTTCCACAGTTCTCGTTTCAACAGCAATGACACCAACTGGAATTCCTCCTAATCTTGCACGACCCGTAACAACTGTTTGTGCCCAAGGTTCCATAATTTCTGACCATGAATGACGATCAAAGAATCCAGTTTCCCATTCATTGTGATTAACTGGATTGACTCGGCCTGCTAACATCCATCGTGGATCATAAGGAGCCTTTGTTGGAATGTAACCAATATTGCGATTAATTGGATCGTTTGGAATACAAATCGGCAAACGACCACCACGGAAATCAGGAATGTATGATAGCCAGTGCAGAATTGTATAAATTCCGTCCAAGTCGCAAACTATAATAATAAACCAATTTAAGGATTAAAGTATCTTTAAAAAAATTTAATAGCTCACCATCAGTTTTATGAGAAACGCCATTATTGTGCATGATTTGAGTTCCACCTAATTGATTATTGGATGCATAAACCTTTCGACCTAGCAGTTTATTTAATGCAGCATATCCAGTCAATATGATGTGTGAATTCTCAATTTGAATAACACGTTGACCTAATCGGACTAAATATGAGCCGATACCAATTGTTCGACATGTTACCATAGAAATCGTAACAATATCTTCATAAGCTTTCGATGTTTCACTTGCAATCATACCAGCATAGCGTAAATTTTCAACACCAATACCATCTTTCTCTCCAATAATGTCCGTGATTTTATAGCGTGGTTCACCTTCATCTTCAATCAATATTGCTCGTACTGAATTATTATTGGCAATTTTACTATAATCTTCAGTTGTCAAGTACAGATACTTAAAACCCTTTTCTGGCTCTTCTGGATCTTCCCATGCAATCTTAAACATTGATTTAATTTCTTCAGCTAACCCGATACGTGCACCGCTATTACACGAGATGTAAATCCTTGGAATTTTTCTTTCTCTTGCAATTTCAGAAGCTTTTTGAAAGACCATATCTTCTTGTGGACCAAAAGATCCAATATATGATGTCAAATCATTAGCAATAACAATAATATCTCGGCCATCTGGAAATTCTGGTGTTGCTAAAGTGATTCTCCAAGCTACCATTCCAATATCATTTTCACCTGGTAATCTTTGAACTTCTTCCATAGTGTCACCATTAAGAATGAGTTCAACGCATTCTAAGAGAATTTTCTCAGGTATACGAATATCTTCATTTGGTCTATCTTTCGAGAATTGTTTCCATAACTTTTCAGTCATTTGTCTAAACATGTCGGGGAAATCAAAACAGTAAGTCGTTCCATTCTGTTGTGCTTGGAATCTTTTCTGTTGTAAATAATCTTTTGTCATGTAAGGTGTTGATATAGCTAGTAAGTGTAATGGTCCCTGACGTTTCCCATAAGCATTAAATCTAATTACTCCGTTTTCTGTTACTTCGTGATACATTGAAATATCTAAGAAATATCCTGAATCGTTAGCTATGCACAAACGAATAGCTGTAGTGTCTGATTGTGGTGTTGGTCGAATAACAAGCTTCAATTCAGCTTGCAATACACGTAATTTCCACAAACGTGGACCGTATCGCATAATCATTTTTGTGACAGATTCCTCAATTTTTGCTGGGTCCATAATAACGCAAGGAACGAAATTAAGAAAGATATGATTGCAATCAGTATGTTTAGCAAATCGATGTGAAAATGCTACTTCTAATTCGTCCATAGCTTCAAGCAAGACTCTTTCTCCTTCATTTTGCAAATATTCAAATGAAGCTTCTTTCGTAATAAGATCTGAATGACGAATAATTGAACGAATGAAGAATCGATAGTCAGAAACTTTTGAATCTGCCGCAGATTTTGCACGTCCAAGATACAAATGCATTTTTTGATTGGCTGTTGGAAGTGCTTCCAAATCATATGTTCTCATTCTATTAAGCTCAAGTTGGAAAGCACATGCTGGCTCCAAATGACGATAAATACGATCTTCTTCGAATAAATCACGTGAACGGAATGTAAAGAATTTCGGAAATTGACGTTTTTTGAGCGCTGCAAATGTTATTCTACGAACACGACGACTTAACAGTTCGTCGCGATGATGTGCACAAAATGATCCGAAAAGATTTGCCATCTGTAAATCATCTAAATCTCCCAAATCTCTTACCGCAACACTAAGAATATGAATTGGTTCTGGAGATCTTATAACAAGTGAAGTTTCACCATCAGAACGAATTGATCCATCACCAGAAATCGAGACGTTAATTGATGTACTCATTCTTCGATCATCAGAAACGGAATCGGCAGCATCAACAGCCTCCATAACTTTTGAATTTACATAATTTGGTGACGATAAGTCTTCAAGTAAATCCAAAATCTCATCAGAATATTGTTGGAAATGATCAAAAGAATCAAAAGCTGCCATACAGCCAGTTCTCATAAAACTACTACTAATAGTACCATCAATTGTCACACGATTTGGATGTGCAAACGGTAATAGAAATTGGAAATGAACAAGAGGAACTTCTCCGCTCAATTCGAGATGTTGTAAGCATGTCAAATCATAAGACGTATACGCACGGCGAACATAAACTTCAAGTGCTGCATTGCAAACAGCGCGATTAGTATGGTAGAAAAAGTCATGTAAAATATCAAAAATAGATGTTTCTGATAAAATTAATCGTTGCAAGTTTTCAGGATGGAAATCATGTCCATACATATCAACAGCTGATAAGAAAATTGATTCCATTTGATTGTGTCTTAATTCGTAAGCTGGCTGATGAGCAGCAATTAAAACTTGTCGAGCTCTCAAAGCAACTCTTGAATGTTCTGCACGATTTAGTGATGTCAATTCACTCAGTGTGGCTGCCAATTCATCAGTCAGTCCAGGTTCATTGCTCCATAAATGATCAATCAAAAGAGTAACAAGGAGATTCTTTTTAGCAACTTGACTATGCGAAAAAATTGTATTTACAACAGTTTTCATATCATCCTTATTTTGGTCACGAATTTGTGCAACACATTTATCGTAATGACCATGCTGAAACTGACTTTCGACTGAATAATATTGACGTAAAAGCTCATGTACAGCTGCTTTCATACGTCCACGAATTCCATTACGATATCTTTGTACTAATTGTACAATTCCTTGTGTCGTCAAAAAGAAGACATCACGATCAGATCTTTTTTGGAGAGTAGCTGCATGCATATCAATCACAGAAGCAATTTGTTGAGATGGGAATTGAGCCAAAACGCTTGTAATATTTCGTTCATAAAGTGTCATCAATTTACGGATCTTCTTTTCAACCGAAACTGGAATTCTATTAGAAATGCTAGCAATAACTTCCTGGAGTTCAAGCAATGGCAATGATGGATCTCTCAAGCTTTGCATAAACTTTTCAATAATCTCACGCAATCGAGCAGCGTTGTACGGATCAGGCAAGCAATATCCATTAAGTGTATTTTCCAAAATTGATTTGTAGTTATTATGAACACGATTAAGTTTCTCGGGAACATGAATATTATCATTGACTGGCCACGTGCCTCGATATAGTTGAGCTTTTGTGACTAATGATGGATCATCAAGTTCCAAACTTCCAATCAAACTTCCAGCTTCAAGTACAGCTCCTGGTCTTTTAACAAATGTAATGGTTCCATTTTCTTGACTTGTCAATGTCATAACCATTTTCATGACCTCAATTTCAGCATAAGGTTGACCCTTATTAACATATCCACCATCTTCAATCAATAAATTAATCAATTTTCCGGCGCTTGGACTTCTCATTAAAGATGGATCATTTTCTTTTTGGAATATACACGTTTGGTTTCCAATTATTATACGATAACGATCAACTTCTTCCTTCATATACGTGGTGTAACTTGCACCGTCCATAGAAATTAACATAGCACCGTCAGCTAAATGATGAACATCAACTTCCTTGAAAGATCCATTCATAACTAAAAAGTAAGAATTTTCTCCACTTTTAACGGCTTGAACTTTATACTTGATTGCTTCTGAAATGAGTTCAACATCAATAACGTTCGTTAGCATGTTAGCTGCCTGAATTTGACCTTTCTCTAATGAAGTTTGGAAACTCCTAAATGCTTCCGTTATTTGACGATCAGCAATGTGCAATGAACCACAAATAACACCTAACAGCACATCAGGCTTTTCGGATTTGACTCTTTCAGCAATCAATGCATCAAGCCATGCTGTATCTATTGTGTTATCGAGAAAACGATTGGCTTCCAAGAGAGTGATAAGATATTCAACAGTCGTTCTGAAATCTCCACGAATTGATAATTCCTTTAATGCAATAACTAAATTTTCGCGTGCCTGATTACGATTTTCGCCCCAGGAGAAACAATGACCAAATTGCGAATCAGCAAATTCATGCAATCCACCAGAAGCTGCAACACTAAAATATCCCCAAACATTTTTACTAGAACGGAAGTTCAATTCTTGGACAGTTCCTGAAGATGGTTTAAAACCTTCGTCGGGATTTTCAGATGTTATTCTAGCTGCAATTACATGACCCCAAGGTCTCGGCTTATTTTGAGGATTGTCAAAGTCAATGACTGTAGAATCCCAAGGTGATTCACCATATAATAAACGAATATCTTTAATGCGATACAGAGGAATTCCCATACCAATTTGTAACTGACATGCTGGCAAATTTACATCGGCAACCATTTCAGTACATGGATGCTCTACTTGTAAACGAGGATTGAGTTCAAGGAAATAATATCTTCCTTCAGTTGGTTCATAAAGATATTCAACAGTTCCTGCACTAACATATCCGACCATTTTTGCTAATCTTACAGCTGATTTTTCCATATCTTCAAATATCTCAGGATCTGCAATAACAGCTGGAGCTTCTTCAATAATTTTCTGATGACGACGTTGAATACTACAATCCCTTCCAAATAAACTAATCGCATTTCCATATTGATCAGCAAGCAATTGAACTTCTAAATGTCTTGCACCCTTTGCTAATTTCATCACAAAAATCGGAGAACCAGGAACCTCAGCTTGAACTTGACGAAATAATGCTGGAAATTCTTCAGGTGTATCAACTCTTCTGATTCCTTTTCCACCACCTCCTTCACTGGCTTTGATCATAACTGGATATCCGATTTTGGTTGCTGCAATTAATCCTTGTTCAGCAGTACTGACACATCCGCGATTAAATAATTCTGTTGAAATTTTAATCTTCTTTCCACTGTATTGTGCTTTCAATTCCGATCCAGACCATGGCAATGTTGGAATGTCAGCCGTTTGAGCGACAATTGATGATGCTACTTTATCTCCTAATGCCCACATTGCTCGTTCTGGTGGTCCAAGAAAAACAATGCCATGCTTATGAAGCAGTTCCGGAAGCTTAGGATTTTCAGAAGCATGTCCCCAACCTGCCCAAATTGCCTGAACTTGTGTTCTCAATGCAATATCAACAATCAATTCAACATTTGCGTAGTTATTATTATTGCTACCTCCAGCAACAGGTACATAATGATCTGCCATTTTAATATATCTATAGGAATATAGTGAGAGTAAAGTCATTAACTCATCATTTTCGTTGATTTGCGTCATAATATCAGACGATGATCATATGTTAGTAAACAAAGTAAAAAAAATCACTTACTCAGCATTAGCTTTTAAATCTTCAGGCGTCACCATAACAACAAAACGAACAGCTCTTTCGTTTTTAAACATCTCATACGACCAACGTCGAACAGAACGCATACATTTGACAGCAGCAATTCCATTATTAGCAATTAGGACTTTGTTAATCACACGATTACCGCCAAATCTTTTAACAAACTCCTCTGTGGTTGCGAGCAAAAAATCACGATCACTGTAAACTCTTCCCAAACCCGTTCCATGACTCATACTTGGTCTGCACGGGTGTTGCAATAATTAACATAAAATATCAATGAAATAAAAAACAAGAAGATTGGAAAAACGAGATTGTTAAGCGATTAAAAATTGCTCAGTCACGATACGTATTGATAAAGATAGATAAAAAAAAAGAATGAGAAAATGTCAACAGGCAGACAATAGATAAAAAAAAAATCAATTGGAATCAATTTATTGATTTGCTATTTACTTCATTCCAGATTTGATCGTTTGTGGGACAGAAAGTCGTTGCGCTTTTGGGTGTGGTTGCTCAATTTGCGTCTCTTCAATGTTTGACTGACATTCCTCGTCTACGAAATCAGACTCAGAAACCAAGCCGATATCAATTTGAGGAATTGTCAGTGGATCATTATCATTAACTGTGTCCCATGCAGTCTCTTCGCCCATTTCTGCCAGCACAAATCTTTTACTCGGACGTCGTTTTAACATCGCTTTATTAATATGCTGCGTATTTTTTTGCACAGAGAATTAATTGATGGGATATTTGTTAATTATGTGCAAATAATTTAAATCTTAGCAAATAAAACTTTATTTAACATAATATATTATTTTTTGCAAAAAGGAATCGCAACACATGTGTTTGGAATGTATGTTAGTGACCAAGAATTCTTAAATATAGGTAATAAAATAATAAAAATATCACAGTACCTATTAGATTTTCGTATGAACATGTCGAATGCTTGACATTGAACTTTGTACCACCAAGAAAAAAAGAGTTAGTAATTTACGTAAGCTTTAACCTTGTCCCGTGTCTTTATACTTCTAAGCAGAAGAAACGAATTGTTAGTCTTTCAGTATCAAACGTGCAAAAAATCTCAAAATGATTTTTTTTTGAAGTGCGTGTGAAGAGAATAAGATATCAACAAGTAGCCTATAGAAAAAGAATTGAGGAAAAAAATGGAACCAGTTTTAAGATTCAAAAATTTATAAGACACATGAAATGCACAAGGGGTCTGTTCATAAATGAAGTCCTACGTTTCAAAGTGGCCAAATTCAACACTTGTAATATTTTTAATCATACAGGGAAGTAAGATTTTGATGGATATCATTAATGAGTGACCCCTAAGATATTTTGGGAAATAAAGCCAATCTGGTTTCTCAAATAGCATTGATGAATATCATAATTATGTAACAAAAGAAAATTGGAAGTAGTGAAAAGAGAAACTTTATTATTTCGAAAATGTTAATATGAAAAATTATTTAAAGCAAACAGACAAGACCCAATGAATAAGCAATTGGGTCTCTTAAGCGATTTGACTCAAAATAAACAAAATGAACAGCTTAATCAATTGTCTTAACTACAAACACACTTATTTACCGATAAATTGGAACGCTTATAATTATCTTTGGAAAATTTATTAGCTATATAATTAAACAATGAGCACATTTAAATAAGAAGATAGAAGCTAGATGATGTTATGTACTATTGTTCTACGGAATTTATAACTAGATGTAAATTGATCCACAAAATGTTGCAATTTCTTCTATACACTAAACTATCTCTAGTTACCGAATTAATTTTTAATACTTTTTTAACAACACTTTTATGAACAGGGAAAGGGATTTTTTTTTTTTGTTAATTAGACGCGTCTACACTCTTTTTATTACTTTTTTACTACTCAATTTTTCGCTCTTGACCGTTCAACGTACAAATCACAACTAACATCAAAATCAACCTTTAGTATTGTTGAACAGAAAGAAAACATTGATCGTACGATACGCGAATCCAAGCAGTCAAACCACTTTACATTAGCCAACGTAAAGCGATGGAAGCGAAAAGAAAATGTATTTTCGTCATGAATGTGAGTCGCAGGATTTTGTAAGAGTAAATGTGAACTTGAAAACAACAATTTATCTTCGATGGGAGTTTCACTCAAATATTTTTCATTCAAGTCTACAACAGCATTCCAGTACAACATGTGATTCATTTTTTATATATACTCATTATACCGCTAGATGATTGTTTATATTTACACTTATTTTTATGTTTCTGTTTCTTTTCTCTCAGCAATTTAAATGAAAGAGAATGAGTAATTCATTGCCTGCCTGTTGACACATACATAGACAAATATTTTTTTTTAAGATAAGAGAAAATTATTTACCTTAATCTCCTTCGTTTATCGATCAGTGCGGCATCAGACAACTGTTTTGCTAATGAGCCGGTTATATCTTCTGGTGGAAAAATGTCTTTTTCTTCAATCTCATCATATCCATTATCACCGCCAACAAGGAAATTTGGCTTTTGTTCTGAACTTCCCGTACTACTTTCCATCATGAAAAAGTGTCTGTGTGTGTCTGGTGGTTTACTCAGCAGATGTAGTTCGTCCGAAAACGTGACACGCTTTTGAATTTTACTTTCAACTCCTAGCTTCTCTAGATTTTCAGATAATTCTGAATCTTGCTGATCTGAATCTGTCAAAGGGCACAAAAATAATGAAAATTAAATTAGTTGATCAACTTGCACAGAAGTTGAATGCATCACAAAACTATAAACAATAACTGCTGATGATGCATGTGTTTGACGTATACACAAACAAACAAAAAAAATTATAGTCAACAAAAAATTTAAAATAACTTATTAATGAACAAAATCAGGTTTATTTTAGCATTATTTTCCAATTTACAATCGATTACGTACTTAAAACGTTAGTTTCGCTTTGCCGTTGCTGATCTAAGGTTAAATTTCGGCTATCGGACGTTAATTTATGGAAATAGTATTGAATAAAAGCCAATAGAAAGCTAAAGATCACCACCATAAAGTAGAACATTAATTTCAAATTTCCTTAGAACTTCCTCACTTTTATATTTATTTAAAAAATAACACTCAGTTCTTCTTTTTCTAACACGATTCCAATTGATAAAAAATCTAATTATTATTATTTAATCACTCTATGACACAGCAACACGCCACACACATGAAAAATTTGCAAGCACAACAAAATATTAGTAAGATAAGATTCGTGATTGAGAGATTATGATACATAAATGTACGATAAAGAAAAGTCACCCAATTTACTTATTTACCCAATTTAAATGAATATATACTCAGTAAGAATGTGTAGAGAATAAAAGAATAGTTCTGTACAATATGACTATTTGTCGTAAAGTAAAAGTGCATTACACTTTTGCTCATTTATTTAATCGAGTTTCAAGTGCGAGAGAATCGCATGATCGATCATGACATATTTTATACGTTTTTTCATGTATATATGTGAGACTATATGTGATTTAGCAGGCCGGTAACAAAAAATATATATTGAAATTTTCGTTTGTAAGTGACACTTGGTCTTAAAAAAGTCGTTTTAATTACAAAATAATACTATATTTGCACTTGTTATTGTCGCTAAATTATGCAAGTTCACTATTTTTCTTACACGAAGGAAGTTTTATTTAAAAGAACTTTAAATCGTTTAAATAAAAAGAATAGCACACCTTACACTTTAAAAAAATTTCAGAACCGTCTCGTTACAACCTTTATACTTGACTAACAGTGTAAAGTGGAAAAATGATAATGATAAGCAATCGGATTTGACTTGCAAATGAGGAATGAGCATATTTAATAAGTCAGTGGGGAGTTCGGAAACTTTCGTATTCCAATTAGTTTTTGTTTAACTGTTTCATGAGACAGACAGAACTGAGCCTTAATTACTTAGCTAAAACATTAGAAACAAAACTCATTTTAAATCCTAGCTTAAGCCACCGTATTTAACTTAAAATCCTTTGAATTTGATTTACGATAAAAGCTTAAACCTTTAAAAATGTCAAAGAAGCACTCTAAACTAGAATAACAAGCTTCTTATAAGAAACAAAAACGATAAGACATTTTTGGCAATAAGCGTGTTGTTTGTTTGTTTGTTTTTTTATGAGAAACTGAAAGTTTTAATTTTATTTTTAGATTATGGTGAGTAGACGTCGATAAAAGAAAGTATGTCTCACGTGCATCTTTCGAGAAATGACCGTAACATACAACACACTCAAACAACAGAAAACTTATGAATGAAAAAAATCAAGTTAAGGCGCCAAAAACCTTTACGAATTGGCATCAACGAAACTTACGTCACGCTTAATTTTTTATTAACATAATTAACATGAGTGAGAAAATTAGATATTGTCATAGATTAATAAGATGAGCTTGTTGTAGATGGTAAAGTTATTGACAATGTGGAAAACTGAATAGTTTTTAATAAAAATTTACGTCATCGACGAATCTTGTGCTCGTATGATGTATCGTATGACCCAATAGAAATTCAACGACTGACTCGAAAATATGTGGAAAATAACTGTACAGTATTAAAGAAAATTTTCTTAACGAAATACGTAGTATCTTTAACTTATTAAAATGAAGTATTGAAGAAATCTACGAAAATATAACAACATGACCAATGTAATTAATGAATCAATTTTGTCTATTTACCTTAAACACTAACTTAATTTTATTACAAATACTGAGATATTGCCGGTTTGACCTGAATAGCAAATAGATATCTCAAATGTTTAGTATTTTAAATACTTTTTGTGTTATGTACAACAAATAATCTTAATTATGTCATTCAATTATACAACAGATGATCCTTTTTACAATGAATTAAGGTAAAAAGCACAATCTTTATCCAAAATTAAAATATATGACAGCAATGAAAATTTATAAATGCTCGAAAAAAATCTCTATTTCATACTTGAAGCCATAATTTATTCACTTTTGTTTTTGCTCTTCACTGATTCTTAATTACCAATTAATATAAAACATTCTAGTTCACTGTGTAATAAACACTTTTTTTTATTATTTGGGAAAATCGAAGTTTACTGCAACGAAGAAAACAACAACTCTCACAGAGTTGCTGAACTGGATAGTCGTGGATAACAACGATCAGCAACTTTTCCATTGAAAACTCTGTCTGATTCGAAAAAAAATTGTCAGTTATACATTAGGAAAATTGAACTTTTTTGTTTTAAAAAATTTTCCTAATAAATTCACTTTATTAATCATTCGATAAAAAACACATACACGTGTCATCATGCTTAACTACATATTCAAATTTATAAAATTGCACAACAAAATAGAAAAATCAAATTGGGATAAAGGATTAAAATCATAATAAATGCAATATGATTGTCGATTCGGTAAAAATTTTGAATGTGCAGGAATCGAGGATCTGGTGACACTCAATAAGAACGAGCTTAAAAATTTACATGCCATTATAAACAGGACCGTTTCCTTCGGGTGTGACCCAATTAATATTTTGTGTAATATCCTTTATGTCACAAGTCTTGCAGTGGATGCAATTTTGTGCATTAATCTGTAACCTCATTGCTTTTCCAGTCTTATCTTCTTCGTCTGGGACATATTCATAAACGCCTGCAGGACAATAGCGTGATTCTGGACCTGCATAAATGGCTAAATTCTGTTGAACAGGTACTTTATCATCTCTTAGTGTTAAATGTGGGGGCTGATCCGATTCATGATTAGTTCCAGTTAAAGCAACAGATGAAAGTAAATCGAATGTTATTTTATTATCAGGTTTTGGATACTCTATTGGTTGACATTGCTTAGCTGGCTTTAATTTAGTATTATCTGGTCCACCGTGAGAAAAAGTCCAAGGTTCCTTACCATTAAGAAATATTGAAAACCCACTATACATAACTCCACCAAAAAGTCCTAATGATGTATGGAAACTTGGACGAACATTTCTAACATTATATAAATCCTTGTAAATATATGATTCTTTTACTCGTTCCTCATATTTTGTTGGCTCAATTGTCTTCTCCGAAGATGTTGTTAATTTTTCAAAAATACTTTCAGCTGCTAATATGCCTGACTTCATTGCATAATGACTTCCTTTTACTTTTGGCACATTTAGGAATCCAGCAGAACATCCAGTTAAGCAACCACCAGGAAAAGTTAATTTTCCAAGTGATTGATATCCACCTTCATTTAATGCTCTTGCTCCATAAGCTATTCTAGTTCCTCCTTCAAAAACTGGCTTAACACTTGGATGTGTCTTAAATCTTTGAAATTCTTGGAATGGACTTAAATAAGGATTACTATAATCCAGACCAACAACAAATCCAACAGCAACTAAAGGAGTTGATTCATTCAAATGATAAAGAAACGATCCTCCATAAGTATTTTTGTCTAAAGGCCATCCAATTGTGTGCTCAACAAGTCCAGGCGAATGTTTTTCAGGCTGAATCTCCCAAACTTCCTTAATTCCAATTCCATAGCTTCCAGGTTCACATTGTGAATTTAAACCATATTTTTTTGATACTTGTTTAGTCAAATGACCACGACATCCCTCAGCAAAAATTGTACATTTTGCATGAAGTTCCATTCCTCTTGTAAAATTATCTTTTGGTGATCCATCCTTAGCAATTCCATTATCTTGTGTAGCAACGCCTTTAACACTTCCATCCTCATTATAAAGAACTTCTGAAGCTCCATATCCTGGATAAATTTCAACCCCTAAATTTTCAGCTTGCTCTCCTAACCATTTAACAACATGCCCTAAACGGACAATATAATTTCCATGATTATCCATAGGCCATTTAGAGAAAATTGGAATCGGGAGTCTAGAAGATTCCGTCAAATAGCCAAATTTATCTTTGGTCACTGGAGTATTAAGCGGAGCACCTTGCTCTTTCCAATCAGGTATCAATTCATTAAGAGCAATTGGATCAAAACAGGCACCTAAAGATTATTTAAATATTTATGACTTATGTGCGATAAGAGAATAGCACAAAGAATTTACCCGATAATATATGAGCACCAATCTCACTTGCTTTTTCTACAAGGCATACACGAATTTCTTGTTCCTTTTCAGCTGCTAACTGTTTAGCACGAATTGCTGCTGATAATCCAGCTGGCCCTCCACCTAAAGAAATATACAATAGGAAATGAAAATCTAGTAAAGAATTTATTACAGTTTAACTCACCTACAATAAGAATATCAACTTCATCAATATATCTCTCCATATTGACGTCCTTCCATCGCTCGTCTTTATCACGAGGATGAATTGTGTAATGAGTCGTTATTTTCGCATAATTTCTGGTCAATTGTTTATGATGATGATAACAAACTGTTGGCAGTAAAATAATATTACACAAATCAGTGATCAAAGGTCATAAATTTGTGAATCGACTTATTCTAAAAACAAATGCTCACCTTTACGAATATTATTAAATGAACGCAGCATTTTGCACTCCTAAAAGTTTGACGAATAGAGAAATACTAAGCAATCGAAGGAAGAATAAATAAATTTCTATGTATATGTTGTTGTTTGATAAGATACAAAATGATCTGTTTACACTTGACGTCAGCAAAATTAGGAATGTACCCCCCCCCCCCCCTTTTTACCTCTCCTTTAAAATCTAGTTACAACAACTGTTAATTGTGTTTTTGAATATTAGATCTTTTTTATACTCTTCTTTCAAATTAGTTAAAACACCCCCCCCCCCCCCCCCCCCCCCTCCGATGATAACTTTATATATCATCAATAAATGGCTCCGAATATAAATTTTCGTTAAGTTCTTCGTCAAATTTAAAAGCAGATTTTTTGCATCAAGAAAATATTAAATAAATCACTTTGTCCACATATAAAATTACCTATCGTGGTGGGACGATGCACACGATGACGTTTTATAAATAGGTTAAAGAATTAGATTTTATCGATTTTATATAGATTGATAATAAATAAGAAAGATGTTTACTATTTGGAGTTCAAGAACAGACTAAAACAATGTTAAAAGTTCTTTGACTGGATTTAAAGTGGGGTGCAACTTCATGTTATTGAGAGACTTTCGGAATTTAGGTACCTACCTAATCTGAACAATCCATTTTAAAAATCAATCGCCATTAGCAAAAGATTTTAAATTTCAAAAAAACTTTTAAGACATGTTGATAAAAACATATATTATGCATCATATAACCATTGTTTCATAAGAAACAATCAGAATACATACACTGATTTTGCGTTGCAAAAAGATGAAAAACTTTAATACTTGTTTGCAGCAACAAAAACAGACGATATGTGATCGAAGTCACCAAAAGAGAACTTAAAAATTAAAATATGTTTAGTTTTAAGTGAAACTTCATATAAATCGGATGTGGTCCTTAATGACTTTAACAAAAATTAACAGATCTTTTGTTTAAGTGTCGTGTAACAGTGTTTTATAGTCATTTAATTTTTGGGATAAGATTTTTCCAAGAAGAAAAAATTAATAAAAAGTTCATTGAACATTCAAAAGCAAGCAAGTAAATAGAATAACAGTTGATTTTTAAAAGCAGTACATATCATAAGAACCCAATAAGATGACAGAATCGCATAATGGACATTCAACACTTCCAAAAAATCCCATCAAGCACATTTGTTGCATTGGTGCAGGCAAGTTGCTAATTCTATGCATTTTTAATTTCTGAGAAAAAGATGAGTAATGAGTCGGAGAAAGACACATTTTTGTCTTAAAACAATATTTATTCATTCCGTTGTATTGTAAATATAACTCTTCTGGATTTGTTTATCTGGATTTTGGTTGTTTAATGAACCATCTATAATTAACTTAACAAATTCATATTAAATCTTTGATATTTCTCGATGAAAAAATTTTTAAGCGGTTTATTAAATTTATTATAGGCTACGTCGGTGGACCAACATGTAGTGTGATGGCATTAATGTGTCCGGATATAAAAGTCACTGTGGTTGATCAAAATTTAGAACGCATCAATCAATGGAATTCCGATAAACTACCAATTTATGAGGTAAGAACATATTTATTCTTGCCATCGGCAGTTCTAGTTTGATTAGTCACAAAGTCTTTTCGAATGTTGTAATAAAATTAACATGAGGAAATTGTGTCCGATATCTGGTTTCACATTTTCATAATTTTTATTTTGTGTGTTATGTTGCCTGCACATATCAGCACGAGCGTTTTTGTATTAAAAAAAAAACTTTATCAAGGATTACATTTCTGCTTCCGATCATAAATATTTTAAGATTATTACTGGAAATTAACATAAAATTCGCTATGATCATCCGAATAAATCATCTTAAATCTCTGTTATTCCCTGCTCTTTGTCTTGTCAGCTTGCAAAAAAGAAACACAATAGTCATTCTTATTGAAATTTATATTTTCTAAGTTTTGGAAAATACCCAAAGAACAAGAAATAAAACACCAGTCATTGCTCGAGTCGGAAGTTTTAACACAATTTTTCAATAATAAATTGAAGATCTTTTTGAATAGCATTTAAAACGTGGCTTTAAATTTGTCCCGAGAAGCATTGACTAATATAAATACAATCTTGATAAGAAAATGAAAGTGACAAAGAATTCCCAGTTATAGCACAATCGTTTGCTTAATTAATACGTCATAAAGATAAATTCATTATATTATCACTCAAAAAAAAAAAACTGAAGAATCTAAAATCTGAGAAGATGCGGGTCAAGGTTCCATTGCAAATTCACACGCACGGCTCGGTTTATATCCTCAATTATTTTTACAATAAAAAAAAGGCCATCGTTAAATTGTATAATTCATCATTAAATCAAGGCCAGCGTCATCACTTTTTTTACGCTTAAAGACTACCTTACACATATTCTCTGTAATGTTGAAGATTTATGACAAGCATAATCACAAAATGATTTTCTCGTATTTACATTCAAGCCGGGTCTAGACGAAGTCGTTAAGAAATGTCGCGGAAGGAATCTCTTTTTTTCAACAGACATGGAGAGTGCAATTCATGAAGCTGAGCTAATATTTATTTCGGTTAATACACCGACTAAAACAAGTGGAAATGGTAAAGGTCGTGCTGCAGACTTGAAGCATGTAGAAGGTACAATAAATCAATTAGTCGTGATAATATCAGTCATAAAATTATTTTTATTGCTTAGGATGTGCACGATTGATAGCAAAAATTGCTAAAGATAGTAAAATCGTGGTTGAAAAAAGCACCGTTCCAGTAAGAGCTGCTGAAAGTCTTATGCATGTGTTGAAGGCTAATAATAAGCCTGGAGTTCGTTATTCCATTTTATCAAACCCTGAATTTTTGGCTGAAGGCACGGCAATTGAAAACCTTATGAAGCCTGATCGAGTTTTAATTGGCGGAGAAGAAACCGAAGAAGGAAAACGTGCAATTGAATCTCTTTGCTGGGTTTATGAGCATTGGGTTGAAAAGGATAAAATTTTGACCACGAATACGTGGAGCTCTGAGCTGTCTAAATTGGCTGCAAATGCGATGTTAGCACAAAGAATTTCAAGTATTAATTCATTGTCTGCAGTTTGCGAAGCAACAGGCGCTGATGTATCGGAAGTTGCGAGAGCAATCGGTTTAGATTCTCGTGTAGGATCTAAATTTCTGCAGGCATCTGTTGGTATGACTTTGACATTTATAAATTATAACTTTTTTAATTTATGTTTTTTAAAAAGGATTTGGTGGATCATGTTTCCAAAAAGATTTGTTGAATCTAGTTTATATTAGCGAAAAATTGAATCTACCAGAAGTTGCACAATATTGGCAAAAGGTCATAGATATGAATGAATATCAAAAATCAAGATTCTCACAAAAGATCATAGAGTGCTTATTTAACACGGTAAATGACAAGCCGATTGCAGTATTAGGATTTGCATTTAAGAAAAATACTGGCGATACAAGAGAAACTCCGGCTATTTCAGTATGTAAGACATTATTAGATGAAGGCGCTAAGCTTAATATCTATGATCCAAAAGTAAGTGGAAAGGTGTGTCATTTTAACGGTATTTTTTTAAATTTTTTTAAAGGGACTAAAATCATTCAGTAACAAAACGGTTCATGTTGGTTGAGTTCATTAAAATTCACCGTTAATTACACGCTTTTTGAATTTCAGTTTTCCATTGAAATTAATAATTTTTGCATTAAATTCAGGTTGAGAAATCTCAAATAATCATGGACTTGACTTCACCAAGAATCACAGACTTTCCAGACGAAGTAAAGAGCTCAATCGAAATCTTTACGGATCCTTATGCTGCCGTTGAAAAAACTCATGCAATCGTTGTTTGCACTGAATGGGACGAATTCACAGAATTAGATTTTAATCGCATTTATCAATCAATGATGAAACCTGCATATATCTTTGACGGCCGTAAAATTCTTAATCACGAAGAACTACAAAACATTGGATTCCATGTTATAACAATTGGCAAACGTTTGAATAGAATTGGTTTGAGAACCTTTGGAAACGTTCCTCAACAATGATTTTTGATCGGTGCACGACAAATATACTAGTTAGGATTAAACATTTATTTTGAACGATTTGTAAGTCGGATTATGCATTTTTAACAGTCGAATCTTAAATTTTATTTATAATCAGAGTATTAAGAGCTGACATTTTCGAGGTACATTTCTATACAATACTTCTATTTTTTTGACAAAGTAGAAAGTCGTGAGCTTCATTCTTTGAAAAATTTCATTCCTTTATGTCAACTTATGAATCATAAACTTTCCTCACGATTTATCCTTAAATTTTTCATTACAATGACGATTTTAAGTTATTTATCACAGGAAGAAGTTACTTTTTTAAGGTTTCTATGGTACATACTATCAACTGATGCAGCTTAAAATCACCCACAGACCAGAATATCTATGCAAATTTCCCCGAAGCCCCCATAAAACGATAATCACGAGTTTCCAAAACCACCACTTGAACATGTATGTGGTGGTTCTGGAAAACAGTGTACTTATTTCATAAACACCACATATATTTCCAAGTGGTGGATAAAATCACACGTGTGTTTTTATTCACCACATACAATTTCAAGTGGTGTTTCTAGAAACACATGTGTTTCATATCACTCAAAAATAGATTTAATTGATTTAGACTTTAATTATTCTTTTAATTCAAATTTAATTAAGTGACCCTGTCATTCTTGTGATGATAACTCGATAACAGAAATCGGAATTTTCCATTTTTATTATCCGAAGAATCGAAAATTATTGATATTAGGGTAAACCATGTTAAAATTTGTGCAATGTTGAAATTTGTGCGCTCACATAAAAAAGAAATCAGCCCAAATAAGTCATTTAAACCAAAATTTTGTTTGCAGTTCTGTGTAAAACGGTTGTACAAACATTTTTACATCATTTTGAACAGTTTCGAAGCTTGGAGCAGCTTTAAATTTGAATAATTTAAAATCCCATACAAAATTATGATTTTCATATTTTTAAATATTTGGACATAACCAGTGCTGCTTGTAATCAAATCACAGTTTTAATATAAAGTTTGATAATTGCTTTACGGTTTCAAAAGAAATTCAA
Organism: Chironomus riparius; assembly: GCA_917627325.4. Classification (NCBI taxonomy): domain Eukaryota; kingdom Metazoa; phylum Arthropoda; class Insecta; order Diptera; family Chironomidae; genus Chironomus; species Chironomus riparius. The sequence continues at coordinate 60,736,725 of OU895877.1, forward strand.
GTTATAAAAATCATTGGAAGTGCTTTAAAAATTGATTTTATAATTTCTTGATTGTAAATGTTAAAATTTGTGCGAAATTTTTTTACCGAACAACTGAGTTATAAAACAGAAAAAAATTCTTTAAATTAATTGCTTTTTTGTTTCCTTTAAGTCATTAATTAATGAAATATTTCAATTCCTTTCTTGTTAAAGTTATTAAAAAGCTTTTTTATTCGTCCTATTTCGTGAAAAAACAAAAAAAAATAAAACATATTTTTTAATTTTTCTACTTATTTTGGTTGAATTTTTACAAGCTTTTTATAACATTTCAATAGAGCATTTGTAAAGAATTAATTTTGCTTTATGATCTACAAAAGTTTTAGCTGATTAATCCTTTATGTAATATAAAATTAACAAAAACAATTTTTTGGTAATTAAAATATTAATTTCTATATTGCTTTAATATTTCAAAAAAGTTTCTGGATAAAAAAGCTTTTGGAAGTGCTTTAAAAAGATTTCATACTTTCCCGCACAGTTTATTTTTGAATTTAACATTTAACGGATTTTCATTATTTAAATACAAAAATTAAGTTTGCATTTTAAAAAAATGAGAATAAATCCTAATTTTTTTTCACTACTTTTTAAACTTCAAAAAATATTACACTGATCTTCAAAACGCCCACAGACAAAATTTTCGGTTGATATGAAACACATGTGTTTCTAGAAACACCACTTGTAATTGTACGTGGTGAATAAAAACACACGTGTGATTTTATCCACCACTTGGAAATTTATGTGGTGTTTATGAAATAAGGACACTGTTTTCCAGAACCACCACATACATTTTCAAGTGGTGGTTTTGGAAACTCGTGATTTTCGTTTTGTGGGGGCTTCGGGGAAATTTGCGTGGGGATTCTGGTCTGTGGGTGATTTAAAGCTGCATCCTATCAATTTATGTTTATAAATTTACTTTTATCATGTAAAATTCTTGTCAACATTGGTTAAAATTTATGTTTAATAAAGTGGAAACATATAATGTTTTAAGTAAGCATACTTGTGCATTCTAATTTCGACATTTAGAGTGTGTTGTTAATAATTTAATCTTAACGCACTAAGCATTTTTGAAGCGTGTTTAACGTAAAGTTTAAATATGTCTCAAGCATACATTCCTAAAGAGACAATAAATAGCAATGCAACTTCTGGTCTTTTAATATAGATGTCGCTTTGTGCATTTCTAGTGTTACGGATTTCAAGAATTGTTGATTTTGTTGGTGATGCCTTTCCATTTTAACGGTGGAAGTTTCTCACATACCACTTCAAAAATATTAAGAAAAACAGATATCAATAATAAGCTGTTTTAATTTAATTGATAATTGTAGACTGCTTAACAAGAACCAACGGCTATTTGAAATTTGACTTAGGACATTCCCTCAAAGTTGGAAATGTTTTGCTATATTCACACCGTTTTCACGTGTGAATCTATTGGTTTTGTTCAGATTGAAAAATCAGTTTTTTGAATTTTGTGAGGATATGGAGCAAGATAGCTTAACATGTTCAAAAATGAAAAGTTTGTGCCTGAAATTTCACATCATCTGCAAAAATCAGATTTCAAATTGATTGAGGCATTGCTGAGAAAATTGCAAAATACGCTTTCTGTAAGCAAGCAAACAAGCAAACAAGCAAACTTATGCTGAGCCAAGCACAGCTGACCCGTCAAGTTTTACACCTTCAAACTTATGCTGAGCAAATCTTGCTTTATCCATAATACTTTTGATGGTACGGTGTGAATATATCCGCATTGGGTTTCTACCCGATACACTAGTTTCTCTTAAATATATTTTTTATTTATATTTTAGTATTTTTTGAGTTAATTTTTAATTATTTTGTGTGTTATTCAGTCTATTAGACAATCATTCCAGTAGTTATAGTGATCTGTTGACAATAAAAATAGTATTTAGTTGTCAAGACAACGATAAAAAAAATAGGAAAGTAAAAAGGAGAAATTTTAATTTGAAAATAAAAAAAATGTTTTCAAAAAAGAAAAAAAAACCCCAAATCTCGAATCCATCGAATTTTGAGCACCGTGTACATACTGGATATGACAAGAAGGAAGGAAAATATATTGGATTACCATTGCAGTGGGCTTCAATAGTGGGAAATAATCAAGTTCTAAAATCTTCCAATCGACCTCTCCCATTAGTTGATCCCTCTGCTATTACGCCTATCGAAATATTAGATTTAAAAACTATCGTTAGACCACAAAGTAGCTTAGCAACATCCATTGGAGATAATTCAAATACATCGTCTCTTGGTCATGAACTCCATAATCCACAAACATACAATGGCTTTAATCTTCCCAAAATATCTCACGTAGCACGATCGAATTCTTTAAGATGCTCAAGTCCACCTCGAAACCATCGTGAACCTCATATTCCTAACTCCGTTCAAGAGGAAACTCCACAACAAACAAATCAACCTGTACATCCATTAAATCCTGGCCAAGCACAATCACATCATCAGCAGCAATATCCACTTGCATTAATTCATCAAGTAGATACAAACGTAAGGAAAATGCAGCCACAACCTCATCAATTACCACAATTACCCATCAATGTCCCATTCCATTCAATGATGGCGAATAATAATAATAACTCACTTCAATTTAACGGAAAAGCTGGTCAGCCACAACCAAGTGTTTATGGAAATCTTCATCAAAATGCTCCTATAAATACACAACAATCTCAATCGAATATTCAAGGTCCACTTCAATTACAGCAGCATCATTTTCAACAAAAGCAATATGAACAACAGCAGCAGCAATTACAAAATAATAATAATAATAATACTAGTGCTCCATTAAGGCTCAATCAGGATATAGCGAATAATAACAATAATAATCCATCAAGAGGATCAGTAACAAGTAGTGCAAACTCGACGGGAGGAGGAAGTGGAGGGCTCCAATTGCCTTTAAATCAACCACAAAGTCATCCAGGCAGCATGAATGGAACCAATGGAAAACAAGAACAGCGTTTAACTCATGAACAATTTCGAGCAGCACTACAAATGGTGGTATCTTCAGGCGATCCTAGAGAAAATCTGGAAAACTTTATAAAAATTGGTGAAGGTTCAACTGGTACAGTTTGGATTGCATTGGAAAAGAATACAAGTATGTTGCATTAAATCTCAATTGTAAAGACTGAATAATTCTAGTGTCACGTATAATTTTCAGAGCGTAAAGTTGCCGTTAAGAAAATGGATTTAAGAAAACAACAAAGACGTGAGCTGCTTTTTAATGAAGTTGTCATTTTACGCGATTATCATCATCCTAATATAGGTTCGTTCCCTTTTCTATTGTTAACCCATCCTTTATATTACACTGTGTTCCACTGTGTCACAACAACGTTGGTAACGTGCTCTAATTATTAGACATTTATTCTATTTATTATTTTATTTCAATAGTTGAGACATACAACAGTTTCTTAGTGAATGATGAATTATGGGTTGTTATGGAATATTTAGAAGGAGGCGCATTAACTGACATTGTCACACACGATAGAATGGATGAAGAGCAAATTGCCACTGTGTGCAAGCAAGTTCTTAAAGCTCTGGCTTATTTGCACTCTCAAGGAGTAATTCATCGTGACATAAAATCTGATTCTATATTATTGGCATCCGATGGACGAGTCAAGCTTTCCGATTTCGGATTCTGTGCTCAAGTATCCCAAGAATTACCAAAAAGAAAGTCATTGGTTGGAACTCCTTATTGGTAAGCACAAATTTTTTTTAATTCTAGAAAGTAGAATTTTAATGATTTTTTTTTTCTAGGATGAGTCCTGAAGTCATCTCAAGATTGTTGTATGGACCAGAGGTTGATATTTGGTCACTAGGAATCATGGTGATCGAGATGATTGATGCGGAACCTCCATTCTTCAATGAGCCACCATTACAAGTAATTCACTTATAAACTTTGAATTTCTAAAATACCCTTTAACATTATTCATATTATTTATAAATTAACAGGCAATGCGCAGAATTCGAGATATGCCACCACCAACACCGAAAAATATTCACAAAGTATCACCTCGTTTAAGACGATTCCTTGATAAAATGTTGGTGAGAGATCCATCGCAACGAGCGAGTGCGGCTGAATTGTTATCTGATCCATTTTTGTTAGTTGCTGGACCTCCTAGTATTTTAGTGCCTATCATGACTTCGTCTAAACAATTTTAATCAACATACAATTTTAATGTTAAAGAGTTTAGTTTTATGAACCGTGTATCATTATGATTACTAATTGATACAATCAAGAGAATACATTTATAAGAAATCAACCTGCTTATCAGTACTTATCTTAACCAAGACAAAAAATGTTTAAAAGTATTAATCTTTCCTGGAATCTTTAATTAATCGAATGCATTTCCTTGTTAGTAAACAGTTTTTAATTATTTTATTTATAATTGTTGTAAGTTACATGCAGCATAAAAACACAATGAGTATTTGGAATAAAGACTTTTGATACAAAACATGATTTTTTTGCGGTTTTAAATCCCCACACATTTATAAATTTTCAGACACTTTGGTTGTATTCCAAACTGCATATGAAAAATACTTCAAAGTCCTAGAATAAAATTAAATCCGTAGATTTTTTCGTCCAAAAACCCTAGCTCATGTAATGATCTTCTTAAGATGCTGTCGAGTTTGATGTCTTTTTGATTTCACTGAGTTGAAACTGAATCAAAATGACTAAATAAGTCACAGTCGAAGCTGCCATACCACCAATCAGTGTGAAATTAATGGAGAAAAATCCGTTTGCAGTAATTGTTATTGGCTCATGAATCAGTTGTAAAGAAAACTCGCGAATCTAAAGGAATAATGATTAATTAATAAATTTAAAAAGGAATAAATTGATCAATTTACTAATGCATTCTGCAAATCACTGTTGATATCTCTTTCAATCTTGTGGATCAATACACCAAGTTGTTGCGCATTTTCCGAGCAGTTAAAGCATGAATTAGCCATAGTTGTCAACAGAATAGCAATCGGGAATATTGAGCATAGCGACTGAATGGCGAATGACTGTTCTAATAAATTTTCTAAAGCCAAGAATAGCCAATATCCATTTGATGTAAATTCAATGAAATACTGCGTCACCTAGATTTCATTTAAAATTAGTAGTCTAAACATATAGAAAATGAGAGTTAATTCCTCACAACAAAAAGAAGAGACCATCCAAAAACATCGTTAATCAAGTTTGACACATCGAAAATTTTGCCATAAATCTGTTTCAGTGTGATGATTTGCTCATATAATGATGAACTTATCTTCTTTTCCTTTACATCAAACTTTTGAAGCTTGTGTGAGAATAAAATGAATGCCATTTTATCGTGATTACGGTTAATCATATCATGAAGCTTTTGATTCATCGATTTTAATTTTTCGTTAATGATGTCCACATAGAACATGTTTTGAATGCAGCGGAGACGTGTAGCACCAACAGGAACAATTAAATGCACATAGTAGCTAAAAGCTACGCCATAAACTGTCACTGACACAATCGAAACAACATGAATAGCAAGCAAAACAAAAGCCAATAAGGTATATTTGATTATTAATCGACGACGAATCTTTTTATAGTCAGCATGAACAAGTAGCTGATTAGCAAGCATTAAATCAATCTGATCAAATTTTCTGTAGATTTCTGTCTGTTGATTTACTGAGAAGAAGGCTTGTGTGATATTAATGAGATTAGTGAGTAGAATTCCAACAAAGACCAATCCACCAACAAGCAATGACAGTGAATTATCATTTTCAAGCACCGGAAATATGCAGAATGCTGAGATGAAGATGAAAACCGTTAAACCAAAATTAAACAGCGAATGAATCTTCAAAATAAATGATGAAGGATAAAGTCCCATTACTTGAAAGATTTTGATAAACGGAGACATTTCCTCAGTAAAAACGTTTGTCATTTTTATAGATCCGATTCTTTTCAATCCTTCTTTAGTCTTTAAAGCCCACGAGAGAACTAAAATATTTCAAAAGCACTCAATGTGTAAAAGGACGAATGTGGTAAAATATGATGAATAATTTAAATGTTGTTACTATCGTGATTTATCATCTTTTAAAAAACCTGCATAAGCTTATGAAAAGACAAATTATGATGGGTGAGAAAATGATAATCTATCAAAAATGTCGATTAATTAGTCGCTGACACAGTCACATTTTCAATTATCGTTAATCAACAGGTAAAAATACATGGATGATAAGCACTTGCGTATTTCCTTTAAAAAGGTGTTTCATCAAAATTTGTTTAGTCATAAGGAACGACTAAAATTGACCAAACATTCATCAAAAGCATAAATTAAAATCTAATTGAATTATGTTTTATGTGCTACATAATCTTGGCTCATAAATTAAATTTACCGTTATGAATGTCTAAAAAGCATGTATAGAAAAATGAGATCTGGCAACACGAATGAGTCAATCAGTCTCAAAGTCTCCAAACGTAGAAAAAAAGTGTACACATAAGTCTCTGACAGAAACTAGATACATTTCTTATTTTCATGTATTAAAAAATCTTTTTACCTCCTTTTCCACGCAATTTTTATAGAAAATTTATTGTGATCATATCTAGCTACATAAAAGCGCATAAATAATTAATGTGTAAGCCAAAGATGCTAACTTATGTGAAGTTTTAGATGAATTTTTTTTGCACCCATTAAATCGTAAATAGAAGAAGAAAAGACTTAATACAGCGATATTAAGTTCTTTTTGCAAAAAATATAAGCATTTTTATCATCATAAATTTATTTATAAGTGCTGTGTAATGACGACGGAGCGTAGAAACAACAATAATAATATGAATTGGGATCGGTAAAATCCATAAATTCCCACATTAAAATTAGTGTTATAAAAAAAATTTCACTTTCATGTTTTCAGTTATGGTCTTGATTCTGACAATATTCCACGAACAGCAAGATCTCGTGTGGCAGCTGGCGGATTTGTAGATCTCGGAAATGAAGCAGAATATGCTGTTTCAGGACATCAGCCTTCAGGTGCCGATGAAGTCTTTGCCACTGAGCAAGGGGATAAGCCTTGGTAATTGAAAAATTCATACAAGTTTGATTCCGTCATCAATATTAATAATTTTAGGTGGCGATCACATTTCTTTATAAGTCAACCAACATTGTTTGGAAAATGGGATGGTGTAAGTATTTTTTTAACTTTTAATTTGTCAATTCCTCAAAGTACTCATCAACAATTTTATTTGTTTTCAAATTAGGTTTTTACATCATGTATGGTCAACATATTTGGTGTCATTGTATTTCTTCGATCTGGTTGGATTGTCGCACAAGCTGGAATCCTTCACTCGATTATGGTTGTCATATGCTCAGTAGGAATTGCTCTCATCAGTGTTTTAAGTGCAATTGGAATTGTTGAGAGGATACGAATGGAAACAGGAGGGGTATATTTTCTTATTGCAAATACATTAGGATCAAGATTTGGTGGAAGTCTTGGTCTTCTTTATTGCTTTGGACAAGCTGTTGGATGTGCATTAAATGTACTCGGTTTTGGAGAATCTTTAGCTGGTCTGATGGGTCTTCAAGATGAGCAATGGATTGTTCGAGGATTCGCATGTGCAGCTGTTATACTTTTAGGTGTGATCAATGTTGCCGGTGTGAAATGGGTTGTTAAGCTCCAATTTGCATTATTAATTGTTCTGCTGTTATCAGCTTTGGATTTTATGGTGGGAACTTTTATCACCGATCTTGATGAAGATGGAAAAGGATTCCAAGGATGGGGAAGTGGATTGTTCTTTGATAATTTATATCCTGATTATCAATCTGGAATCTCATGGTTTACAGTTTTTGGAGTATTTTTCCCTACAATTACGGGAGTCTTAGCAGGAATCAATATGAGTGGAGATTTAAGGACACCAAGTGTTGACATTCCTAATGGAACTTTAGCATCAATTGCTACATCTACATTCCTTTATATGGTATTCATGATTTTTCTTGGTTCGACAGTTCATCGTGCTACATTATTAGTTGACTTTACAATTGCAGCTAAAGTTTCTGCTATTTCCTATTTATTATATGCTGGCATTTATGTAAGTTCAATGAGTTCGTGCCTTGGGTCTTTATATGGTACTCCTAGAGTTCTTCAGTCAATTGCAAATGAAAGTGTAATCCCCGGAATCGGGAAGTTATCTAAAGGAAAAGGACCGAACAAAGTTCCACTTAATGCAATGAGCGTTGTAGCTATCATAATCATTTCATTCATTGTCGTCGGAGACATTAACTCTTTGGCACCTGTTGTAACAATGCCATTTTTGCTTACATACGCTTGCATTGATTATTCATATTTTGCATTAGCACAAACCTTTGATATTCAAACGAAACGAGAAGAGAGATTTAGGATACAGGCAGCATCGCCTCTTTATGAATCGAGAAATTATGGTGCAACTAATAATCAACATGATGAGAATGATCTTGATGTTTTGTTTCCGGAAAGAACGAGACATAAAAATTTATCTAGTCCTGAGAATACTCCTTACCATCAACAACGTGTACCTCAGCCACAAGTGCAACAGCAACAGCAACAACAGCAATACATTAATGAACACAATAATACAAATACGACAGACAATAATACAACTAATAATGATGTAGATCCAATTATAAATACAGTAAATAGTAATCATGTGGAAGGTGAAAATGAAGAGAATGACGATGAGCCAATTGCACCAATTCGTCCACCAATTCATCAAAAAACGAAGAACTGGTACAGTGGATTTTGTAATCGATATTGCTCACTTGTTGGTGCTTGCATCAAAATTTTCATCATGTTCCTCGTCAACTTTTATTATGCACTCATTTGTATATTCGTTGTTGCCGTCGTTTGGTTCTATGTTGGAACTGCAAATCCATCTTGTAATCCTGGAATTGCTGACGAATTTCGATTGTTTGTATGGCTCAAAAATGTTATTTTCCAATGCTTCGGGTAAGTTATTATAAATGACACTTAACTCATCTAAAAATTTATTTTAAATTGCAGTAAAAAAGTTCATGATTACGAGCAAGTAATCGTTCAGCCACATGTGACCGTAAATCTAACTCAAACTCAATTGAACGAAGAAAATGAAGATTTTTCATCAAGACGTCGATATCATCAAACTGGGACTGTTACAGGACAACTAATTGATATTTAATTGTCGCACAAAATATGGTAGCTTAATAACATTCTTCTTAAATCATTCTTGTTAAAAATTTCATTTTATTTCTTGACTGTTGTAAATAATCATTAGAGATTTTTGAATTTTTTTAATTATTTTTATATTTTAATGACTATTTAGAAGAAAACTTAATTTCCATCCCACTTTTTCGTGAATCTGTAGAGAAGAGTCAGAAAACAAAACTTTCGACATCCAATTAAAAATTAAAGAGAAGAAATATTAGAGTGCCTTTTATATCTTCTAAATGTCTATTCATTACACATATTTCTTTTGATAATCGCTTCAATATCAACTTAATATCATTAAAGAAAATCTTCTTTCACTCGTATTTAACGGACATATTTCAATGAGACATAAAATATTTTCTATTATAGCGAATAATGAAAGCATTTACCATAAAGAATCCTATTGTTTTCCCATCTATAACTTTTTTTTTGACTAATATTAAACTTACCAAATTGGATTGATTCATGAGCATAAAGCTGTGTATATAACATGTAAAAAATAAATAATGTTAACCAAACTTAAAAAAGCATTAAAAGTCAATTTTTATTTCAATTGAGTTAAGAGCCCCTTAGAAAGTCTCCCAGTAAGGAACTGCCTTGATTGTTTTTGTTTACACTTTTTTGTTGTAATTTTCGTATTCTGTTTAAAACAGTTTAACAATACATAATTAACTTGTGAAAACTGCATAATGCCACCGAAAAAAGATGTTAAAGGAGGCGCCAAAGATAAAGGAGCAAAAGACAAATCTGGTGGAAGTGAAGATAAAGGTAAAATCAATAAAAACCGGTCTATAACTTTATATAAAACGAATAATTTCTAAAAAATCGATTTGATTCAACAATTCGATCTGCAAAAAAAATCCAATTACTGGGGGTCCTCGATTTGAGTAGTTGTTTTGTTCCAAAAAATTTCTATTCAAATCGAATCTATTCAAATCGAGGCAAAGAATACATACAAAATTACATGTTTTGTTCCAGAGTCCAAAAAATGAATCAAAACAATGAAAATCTTGATCATTTTTTGCACATTTTACCTCGTTTTTTAACTTTTCCTATGTGTTTTAGACAAATTAATTTATTTCAACGCATATTCATATTGTTTTTAAACGGAAATTCACAAAAAAAATGTTTTTGAAACAAAACAAAAATATGAGAACCTTGCAAATGTTATTTCACTGAACAATTTGTAAGGTTTTTGAATTTGAACTTTTTAAAATCGTTGATTTTATATCGATTTTTTAAATTTTTACTTTAATTTTGTAACTTTAGTATTGATTTTTCTATCAATATGATAAGTTCACGCTTATCGCAGTAAAATTTATGTTTTAAAATTATTTTCTGAAATGTTTTTATCAAAAATATTTGTTTTGTAAACAATTCAAATCGAAGAAAACAGGAAGAAATCTACTCAAATCGAATATTTTGGTGGGTAATAAATTTTCTGTTCAAATCGAATCTACTCAAATCGAGGACCCTTAGTAGAAACTTCTGCATGCTGCCAATAATTTCATAGTAATTGATAAAAATGTCGCACATGCCAAATTTTGTTTTAAAAATATTCTGAATAGTTCACTGAATTTTACATCTACATGTAAATTGCCATATATCCAATTTTTCCTCGTAATTCACAGTTTTATATGTTTCAATCCTGAGCGGCTTATGTTGCGAAAATATTCAACAAAAAAAAATTTTTGATGCATCACACAACATTTTTAAATTTACAATTTAATTTAAAATTTAATACTTTATTAATGCAGGAGGAAAGGAGAAGAAAGGAGGTGGAACTTCTGTGAAAGTTCGTCATATTTTGTGTGAAAAACAATCAAAGATTCTTGAAGCTATGGAGAAACTTAAAGCTGGACAAAAATTTCCAGATGTAGCTGCAGCTTATAGTGAAGATAAAGCAAGACAAGGTGGAGATTTAGGATGGCAAATTCGAGGTGCAATGGTTGGTCCATTTCAAGATGCTGCATTTGCACTGCCAATTTCAACCGTAGCGAATCCAATTTATACAGATCCACCCATTAAAACAAAATTCGGTTATCACATTCTCATGGTTGAGGGGAAAAAATAATTAAACTTTTGTTATTTGCATTAATTAATAAGAGTCAAATCAGAAATAAAATCAATTTAACGACAATTTAAACTTGGACGATGCAATTCTATTCAAACATGAACGTATCTTGTATAAACATGCGGTGTGTCCCGTGGCAAACATCGTATTTATGTGTGTTCTGCACACATATCCTGTCGAGAGGAATCATGAAATATGATGTATTTAGCATACACAAGCGAGCATTAAAAAAAATTCACACTGCTCGTCCTTTTAAAATGTTTTAATGAAAATATTTGAAAACTTCATATATGCATGCTATAAGAAAAAAAGCAGTCATTCCATAGAATCTCCTATTCGCTCATCATACACTTTATTTTCAAACCTTTCATTCACATCAATTTTATTGTTGACTGAGATGTGATGAGAAATGCCTTCTCGTCAAGCCTAGAAAAAAAAATCATCATTTTCATTTCGTTATCTTCTATTTTCCAATACGGAAAAGGAATATATCCCTAGAGGTTTGTTCCTGTATATGAGACACCAAAGCGAGAGATTTCTTCGTATTCAAATTTTTTTTTTCCATAAATTTTATTCTTTTGCATGGAGAAAATCTTGTTGACACAAAATGACATTTAGAGAGTATTCATAGCTATTTCTGTGTGCTCAATAAAACTCCCAATGACTCAATCTTCATGATCAGGAAGCATATTGAAAATTTTTGTTAATAACATACGATTATAATCCCTAGAGACGAGTCACTCGATGATTGTTTTAGGTTCCTAGGTATATATACTTTTTGCCCTGATCCTAAAATGCTTTTTTGTCAAACTAATGAAATTCCCCCATAAAAAGCTATAGACTAATTAGAAAACTTATTTAGGTATTTAATCAAAGAAAATTTTCATTTGAAGAAACTTGAGATGAAATTAAATTATCTTAAACATGTAACTTAATTAGCAGCAACAGCGAATTTATTAACAATAATTTGCAAAAGCTGTCGTGACATTTTTTTTTATTAAAAGATTTATTTTGTGCTTTGATTAACACCAGTAAATGTCCTCGTCATTAAGGAAGTTATATTTAGCCATACTGCCATAGCAACAGATTAGAAAAAAATGTATCTGTATACAGTTACCACCCTATAGAATAAAAACATTCCGTTATCCCATTATGGTCTAAGAAAAATTTATCACAATTGGTCATTCATTTCGAAAATAATTTTGCCATTAGACTCCGACGACGACTTAATGGTCGTTTTAATAAATTTCATTTCCGACTTTTATAGTATTTATTACGTCAATTTTTGTTAAATTAGTATTGCTGGTTAAAGTATGGCTTAAAGGCGTAGAAATCATGTGAGGCAATAATAAAAATGAAATGTGAGAGTAAAATGGTAAACTTATAAACAACAAGTATTGAATTAATGTTTCCTTGAATAATCACTTGTGTGGTGTTTCAATGATAATTTGGGTGCAAAAAATTTCTGGGTTGTTTTTTGGTTGGCATAAATAGTATATTCTTCTAGGTAACCAACTCGTTTTCAAATATACACTTTTTTTGCTAAATCTGGGTAAAATTTTGTCATTAGTTCAGTAAGAAATAAAGTTTCATCTCGTTTAGAAAACAGCTGTCAATATTTTCTACGTACAAACAATAGACTTGCCAATATATCGATTTGTATATTTATATGATATTTATTACAGTCATAGACTGATGTGTGGCATCATTTTCACCAGATGTAGGCACGTGGAGACAAAAAAAATTCTGGAAATATTAATTGCATTTTTAGCATCGAAAACTGTAGAAAATAAAGGTGATGATGAATATTTCATTTTTTACGGCAGATCGTTTGAGTAGACAAAAAGTGAGGCTTTAAATGGCGAATGAAATGTCAAAATCATATTGATAAATATGTTTATATAGCATGTCGATTGCGGCAATAGTAGCTGCTCATTTCTCTTTCATCTTCTTCTAGTAAAATGATGTTCAAGTAATATTACTCATAATTCAATTGAGAAAAAGATGTAAAAAAGTCAATCGTTTGACACGGGGAAATTAATTTTTCAAGCCTATATTTGATGCTTTGTGATGATAGAAAAGTCATACATTATTCACTAGGTAAGGTTTCCTGACAAAGCTTCGAAAAAAAAAATAGTCAAAATACATAAACTAAATCAATTTAATTTTGCTATAAATCTCGTACAAATGCCAAGACTGTATATGCTTCCAGAAACATCAAAAGGATCCCTTTACATGCTTTGCTCATTTTTGAAAAAAAATTGTCATAACATAAATTGTGTAGAAAATGTCAAGTCATTTGTTGACAACAATTTTGTTTGTTGAAAAAATTATATTCAACTTCCTTGTTTAAAGCAACACTCAGTTGAACAGTTCTCATCCGATGAGAAATATTAAATGAAATGTTTATAAGATAACAAAAAAAGTTCTCTTGTCATCCAGAGATCATGTTGTAATATTTTCGCTTGATTGAAAATGAGGAAATCAAAAAAACTTCAAAAGAAAATGAGAACTTAAACGATTAACTTGTCACTTGAAGAAGCATAAAATAAAGGCAAAAAGTGTTTTGGGGAAAATATATTTTTATCTGTAAAGCTGAAGTTTTTTTACGATTCCTTGAACCGTCAAAAAGGCATTGTGCCAAGTTTTTATTGATGTTTTATCAAACACGTGTATTTGCTGTCCTTTATTATTGATAAAAAAAAAATTAATCATATGTTTGAAAAACATGAGTGGCTGAAATTATGAGTAATATTTTTTGAAAAGGAATGAATAAGTCTCAATACGTAGACAATTGATTTTAAAAGAACCGAAAACAGACTAAACACTGCTTAACTCAAAAAATATAACAGATTTTAGAAAAAAAAAATAGCACTACTGAATGTATGCGCCATAAAAGTTTCATCAATAACCTGACAACAATATCTGACGCTTTCTTTATAGCTCATAACAACCAAAAGCTGTAATAAAATAAGTATTTCTGTTTATATTGTTTATCGATACATATTGATGTTATTGACATTTGCTGTCTGATGAACACAGTTGATTAAAAAATTACCGCAGCTTATTTACGTCTAGAATTCTGCATGGTGCTGAGAAGATAAACAAAATGAGAAGGATTCGATATTTTTCCTTTATAAGTCATAATAATTAAATGAAAGGAAAATGGTAACTGCTGCTAGATCATTTTTGGATATAACAAGGAACTTCTTTATGAACAGAATAAACCTTAAAAAATAATTCGTACAAAGAAATCTCAAGCAATTAATTGTTTGTGAAAAGGGAACGAGAAGAAAGTAATTTTTGGAAGAACCTTGAGGCTTTTTTCAACGCAAAGCAATACAATGAATATTTTCCTTTTAGTAATTACTTTTAAAACTCGTCCAAAAACAATTTTCTTTAATTATATGTTTTTCAAGTTAGGAAATGAAAAGAAGACTTTTGGAAAAGATTAGATGATTGCTTTCTTTAAGCTGTTAAATCTTTTTATGAGAGTATTTACAAAGAATTATTGAAAGCTGTGGGCGGTGAAAAAATCGGTGCTTAATGCCATTTATAAAAAAAATATTAAAGGTTTTGTTATTTCAATCTCTTATTTTATAAATTATAACTCATTATTTACTTTTTGAAGTTACTATCGTTTATGTATCTTTATCAATTATAATTTTTCGAAAACCAATCTTTGGCTTAGCAGAAATTAATGACGAGTAAGTAATTTCCTTTATTTTTCCATAAGATTAATTGTAATTGATACTCATAATAGCCCATAAATCTTCCACATATCACAGCCATTGGAAATTTCCAATTTTATAATTCATGTGAAGCTTATTGCTTGCTTTTAGCATCGTTTAAGAGGAAAAATAAATAAATATGCTGCGATAAAGAGTGGATTTTTAAATGTTTAATTTATTTCCATTAAATTCATTGAGAAGCACTAAACACATTTTTCATTTATTTTTAAGTGCTCATGTGTTGCATACTAATGGATTTTATTCTCTCTCTCTCTCTCTTTCTCTCTTGGCTAATGTATGCAAAACGATTAATATACATACCCAACACTAGACAACGGTATCTTAATTTCGATATGTTTAACCTTATTCTTTTTATTCTTTACATTTATGATTGAAAATTTAATTTATCAATTTTAGATTAACTTTAAATTCTATGTTGGTGATTTAAAAAAAATTAGTTTTATTCTTGAATGATTTCACAATAAATTACTTTTTTTGACCAAAATATGCATGGCGACTAGGGGCAAATGCATTCGCAAAATCGCAAACCATTATGTCAAATGTATTCAACATAAATTTAAATTCCTGATTAGTTTTATCACACGCCACCAAATTTCATTAGAATATAAATTAAATTATTGCTTTTGCAATTATTCCACTTCCTTCTTGAAGCATAAAATAATTTCAGTCACATAAAACTTTTTCAACTATTTTAACATCGAGGATGAAAAAGATCCAATCTTTCATCAACTTAATATCAATGGAAATATCTCAGAAGTATTGACATGAGAACTCCAAGATTAAATTTTTTCAAGACACACGATAGATGATGAGACTTGTATAACTTTTCTCATCGATTTTAAAAGGAAGAATCATCAATTAGATAATTAAAAAACCTTGATTTATTGCAATTGAAAAGATGAAATAATTTATTGTTCGTTAAATTTCTGAAACTTGGAAACGATTTAAAATCAAAAGATGAATTTTAACAATAAATTTAGTAAAGAGACCAATAATTGGATTAAAAGCTCTAGACATTACCAACTGCAAATTAAAATCTTATAAAATCGTTCTTAAGTCCTAATAATGAACATTTGCACGACTGCAAAACTAAAAATTGATGTCATGTGAAAATATTTAATTTTATTCGAAACGAAATTTTAGAAGACACAGATAGAGGAATCACATGAAAAATCTTTTCATCTCCACTGCTTTTTCACGAGCAAAAAATTTTCTGCATTTCAATTTTTTTTTTTGCTCGAACAGATGTCGTATTATAGACTAAGGCGATAAATTAAAAGAGCTAAAAGCATAGCTGTAAAAAGATTTAAATGAAAACGTGAAATTGGGAAAATGCATTTACGTTATTGATCTTTTTCTTTTTGTCCTTTACTCGTTTAATCAGATAAGTTGATGATGCAACTATAAAGAATAAAAATGGTTGAAATATATTTCAAAAAATGTGTAGTATTATAGCGCATTTTATTGAACTCTGTAAGTCCAATCAAATTGGTTTATTGAAATTGTGAGGTTGTACATTGACCATTCATATGTGTATAAACCAGATCATCACATAAACATAAGAAGAAACGAAAAAAAGTTTAATTCGCAAGCTTTTATGACACAAAATCAATATAAGCTGGTTCTCAACTTTAGTTGAAAAATAAATTATGTAGGGTAAAAAAACAACAAACTCTTTCTTCTTGGAAATATTGTAATAAAATCTCACTCGTCGAAAAATACCTTAACATTAGGCACTTAACATAATAAATGAAAACATTTAAACAAATTCTAAGAAAATTAAAATTGCCTGTGTCAAAACAGAAAGAACCTTGAATGTATTGTTTTTCTTCTGCATCGTTGTTATTTTTTGATATTTTGCTTCACAAGCATTTACAATTCTTTGAAGAACTACACCTACTGAACAAAACAAATTCTGTAGAGGATTTTCTTGATTTTAAGGTTAATAATGCCAATTTTAATCTTTTAATGTTTCTGGAAGCAAAAGTTTAACATGTTGGTTTATTTGCAGTTGTTCAAGACAACAGACAATATGCACTTATATACGATTTTTATAGCACGTTATGTAATTGATCTGACTTAATGTTTGCTTGATCAAATGAAATGAAACATAAAGGAAAAGAAACAAGAAATTATTTCCACATGAACTGCATATAATAACTTTACAATTGATAGTCATTCGTGGAAAAGTATAAACGTCGCAAAATCAAAACATTCTGCTCTGTTCTTATTGCTTTTATAAATAAAAAGCATGAAAATGTGAAGCAAAAATTATCATATTCATCCGCATAACAATAAAAAAAAACATAATGAAAACGATATTAAAGGACATTAACAAATTAAATTTTCTTATACTTAAAAGATACTATAATTAAAGTGCTACCGACATTCAACATGATTCATTAAAAACTTTTACCTTCAACTTGAGCATGTAAAGATGGAATAATATAAAAAATATGTGAAACTAAAATTATAACTTTTTGTGATATTTTCAGACATTTCAATCCTTTTCATGAGAACAGAAAAAAGACTATTGTATGTATAATGAAGCATGTAGATATTTTATGCATATGAAAAAAGGCATCCCTTGTCTTTTTCATCATCATTATATCTTGCTTTAACCATAATTTAGGGCTCGTTTTGATGAGACTGCTTCTTTTATTCAGATTGTTCTATTTGAATTTTAGGAATAATAATCAAATTTTGTTCAAATGAATTGGATACTCATGTTGCAGTTTTGACCATTTTTATCTACAGTAATATGTCGATAGTAATTCAGCAAAAAGTTTATTGAATTTTATTAAGTTTTGAAAAAAAAATCTTCCTAAATTCAACAATTTTTTAAAAACTACCTGAAGCTCTTTATGTATGATATGGATTAGGGATGTAAAAGAGCTTACATAAATACAACATTGTAGTAAATGTCAACATATCTCTTGTTCAGCAGCATGTCACAATCGACCTACAGAGAACATTGCACAAAATGTTTGTAAAAGAAGTGGAAGTAAAAAAAACTTTTCTAAACTTCCAAAAATGCGAATATGTGTGTTTTTCATGCATATTTCATAAACACTACAGCATTTAATGAACAGTACATCCACAGAAGAAACTGAGTATGACATAGAAAGTAAAAATTGAAATGAAAAATGAAAATTTAACGAAAGCTATGACTGTATACAAATAGAAAGGGTTGTAAGAGAAAAAAATAAATTGATTTTGAAAAAAAATAGACACTTTTATGACAAAAAGACAGTCATCAAATTGAAAGGAGGAAGGCAAAGTTCAGTGTTTTAGAAACTCTCAAATCCATTCCCTTCACAGCAATGCATTATCATTATTCCTTTTCTTTTGAAATCCCTATTGTACATCTATAATAAAAATCATACCATTTTTGTTCAGTTGCTTTGTTAAGAACATCTTTTCTGACTTTTTCAAGAGTGTAAAAGTAAAGTCAGAACTTTCAATTCTGAGTTTTCAAATTATTGTGGAAAAAAGTTTTAGAGAGAACATTATATTCTATCCTATTCTATCTATTTCAAATAATCTATAAAGTTATGATAGTTTTTCAATGAGATAGCTTGCAGACAATTCGATTATTTTATGCTAACGCGACGTTCGAAAATTATTTTTCATGCTGACCAAAATCGCAATAAAGGTTGTTTAATGGCTTTTCTTACTCATCCATCCATACACCACGAATAAAATAAATTTCCTCGTCTAGGTTAAAAATTAATTTATTGACAACAATATTGTATCCAAATGAATCGGTCAATATGGGTTAATGTGGGTTGAAATCATAATATTCGCAGTCAGTGGGCAAATTGTGTAACAGATATTGTCTATCAATAAATATTATGCTATTTTATTTTATGTTGATTAATGTCTGATGAAATTTCATACACGTGTGACTGTCTGCATGATAATCAAGTGAATGGCTTTTTTTTAAACAAACTTTTTGCTTTTCTTAATTTGACACACATTAGAATTTTTTATATAAAAGATCTTTAATGTTTATAACTTTTATTTTTACCATTAATGTAGGATAAAAACATGAAGCAGTATACGAGGAAATATTAAAGCTAATTCTTATCAAAGGCCATATTGTTGATTCATATTTATTTAAACTTTTTTAATTAATTTCTTTGCTTTAATTAGGTTTTTTTTGTAAGACAAAACTTTCAGCATTTGTTTAAAAATATTCAGCATAATACTAAAGTTGTCTCCATCGCATACGCAAAAATGAAAGCAAAAATTTTGATGAATATTATCAGGTTTTGCTTTAGGGGATTTTGACTCTCATCTAATTTGAATAAGTCTCATTTCTTATCCGAATCACTTAAGCATTAAATGATGATCAGGTATGCTCATCCTTATAATTCTCATAAGAATAATTGAATTTAAAAAAACCCCGAATCAGCTTTTGACAATAATATAAAAATAGAATCACAATTTCCATATTATGGCTGTTACAGCTAATGACACAAGCTTATTGAAAAAAGATTACTTTCTGAATGAAAATAAATTCTTTTCAAACAAATGGCTCGAGGATGAAATAAATAAGAAGACAACAATTTTTACGAACCTTAATTTCATCAAATCTGCAGCATCAGCGATCAATTAGTCCCAGGATTCATATTTAACTCAATCATAATAAATAATAATCCGTAAATGTCATTTAATATTTTTCTTAATTAAATGGATATGATTTTAGGGTTTTGAATTCGAGACAACTGAGATCAAAATTTGAACAAAAGTGAAATCTCGATTTATTATTTTTATGAAGTATTGTAAAACTTAAATGTAAATTGCTAGACAAAAGTATTTTTTAAATTTATTCTCTAGGAACCTCTAGTGAATGTAAATTTTATAAATATGAGAAATGGGAAATGGAAAAAGCGATCTTTAATAAAAATTAATTCAATGAAACCCCAAATTAATTTCCATTCATATTTTAATTTAATTTATCTCACTTCCGCTCATTGTGTTTGACTCTTTGCCATTTTCAAATAAATTAAATTTGAATTGAGATTGTCATATTAAGCTAATTCACCAAAAATAAATTTATGAAAAGATGGGCATTGAAATTAAATTGAAATATTGAAAAGTTTTCCTTTTCAGAAAATGAAGACCCTCGTTCTAAGTCTTTTAACTTGTCTTTGCAGATTGAAAATTCTTCTTTTATCTTTTGTTCTATATTTAGGCTTCCTTTAGCAAAGTAATTACCTTAGTTCGATTGAAATAAATTTATTTTCTTTCATTCAATTATTTTACTGTTATTGAATTATACACGGATTTGCAGAAACAGCCATTTTACTATTATTCTGTTCAAGAGTAATTAAGAGCATTGACTTTTATGTTCAGAATAGTTTCTTAATTACTTAATAAAAGAGTTAATCATAAAGGTGAAGGGACAGCCAAATGTGAATGAAAAGTTGAGGCATTGAACATGGACGGACGTGAACTTCAATTATCAATGTAGATAATGAATTCATTTGCTATTTGATATCCATACGCTGGTGCTGTATAAAATATTTTATGTCATAAACAATTTGAAGAGCACAAAATGCCTCGGACCAAATATTGCATTTCAAAAAATATTCATAAGAGCTTTTTGTGCTGATGATTTATAAAATGAAAAATAGTATGCATGTTATTGTATAAAATGAATAAATGAGATAAAATAAAATTTATAGGATGAATAAAAATTTCAAAAAAGGTAATGAAGCCAGAAGCAATTTTATTAACTTTATTTGGTGGCTTTTTTAGTTCAAATTGAATTTGAAGCATTTAATCTTCCTCAAATTGTTTATGGCAGGTTAATATAATATTATTGTTTATAACTTTTTTTAAAGACACAGAATAGCCATGTTGATGTATTTAAGGTTTTTTAAAAACAAAATTACATATCATGTTAAAAATTATTTTCAATTATTCTCCAGCATTGAATCACGATTACAATACTTTTTCAATTAAGCATGAAAAAATTAATTCATGCAGAAAACTTTTGTTATATGCTAAAATTTCATTCAATTAAAAGTTCATCCGGAAATAACCTAAATGTGACATAACTTTGCAAACAATTATTGGACAGGCGGTAATGGTAATTATGTAATCTACAGTCTACAATCTTCGAAAAAAATTTACCATTACATGGAAAATAAGCAAACCTCAAATACCACTAAAGTTAAACTTTGAAGATAATTGGATTACCAAAAATAGCTACAATTCAGGAAAGGACTTCTTATGCTGATGTAGAGTACTGCAAAATTATATTTAAATTGTTGAATTTAAGCTCTTTACTACATGATTATTAATAATATATTAATGTATGCTAAGTCATCTATTTTATATATATTTTTATTTTAATATATTACTGTTACTATGCACACATAAGATTTATTGAAGCACTGAATATTGTCGATTAATTGAATCTGCATTTAAATAAACTGAATTTAATTTTGAAGCTTTGATTATGTTAATGTCCTATAAATATTAAAATTTGCTTTGGCAACAACAGTGCTCATTAGCGGGAAAATTTACATTTTGTAATTTTACAGCGTAAAATTATGGAACTAAAACATAAATTATGTTGTATTGTGAAACTAAAACACAAATAATTACTACCACAACTATCATTAGCTCTACAATTTAATGATAATTATTGAAAATTGATATATGTTTATTAATTACAAATAAAATCAGAAAATATAAATTATAAACATGCATTTTGGTTTTATTCAAATATTTTATTTTTCATTTATGTAAGCTTCAATATTGACTTCTGCTATTAACTATAAAAAAATATATAGACAAAAAGAAATTCAAGTTCATTATTTTAGCTGCCTGCAGAAATGACTATTATGTAAAATACTTTCCTTTTCAAATGAAAAAACTTTGAATCAATTCCAAGAATTTTTGATATTACCGAATTCAATGCTAAGATTCACAAATGAGCAAATGTGAAATAAACAGTAGCATTTCTCTGAACGATCCCTATGGTGATAATTTCAGATTAACATTCGCCAAATACATTAAATTATCAATTAGTGAATTGAAGAAATAACAAACAATAACAAGCATTCAACAAATTGCGTTGGAGAAAGTTTCTAGCACAATAATTTATTTTTTTTCTGTTACTTTAAGAATGTAAACTTCATGAGGGTTCTAACTTCAATAATTTTTTTACTAATTTCATAGATTTAAATCTCATTAAAAAACATTAGTTTGGTTAAGATTAGAATGCAACTTTGTTGAAATTATCAACATTAACCACAACTGAAATTAAATAATTCAACAAAGAGAGTGAAAGAGTGTAAGGAGAACAGTAAACAGGAACTATAGATGTTGATGCTGCTTCTGTTATATTTAAATATGTATGGTTGCATCAGTACGATTTTTTTAATTTAATACTCATCTGGTTAACGCCTGTTGAAACAAAAAGTAATTAACATAATTAATTGTCATTGTGGATATTTAAAAAATCCTGAAAAAGAGGTTGATTATTTCAGGATTAACATTGTTCATTAATTGTTACTATGGATAAAACTTGTTGGATGTAATATGTCATGTTGCTAAAATCTCATAGAACTAATTAGTCCAAATGAATTATGATTCAACAAGCACAGCAGTTATTTTGGAAGTTTTGGTATAAGGATTTAATGAACGCTCAAGTAAGACCAAAAGATTCAACAAAAAAGGTTTAATATTATTTGAATGATTTGGTACTCATCATGGATTCGAATGTACAATCAATGAAGTGGAAGATTGGAAGGATTGTTATTCTACATAAGGGAAGAGATGGTCAAATTAGATCCGTTACTGTAAGGACATCTTCAAGCGAAGTTAAGCGACATGTGAATTATATCTGTAAAATTCCTATCGATATGGCAGAGTGATGAATCAAATTTATCATGATTTAAGGAGGCTTGGAATATATTTGAAATTAGTTGAAATTGATAATTTGGAAATTGATCACGTATAATTTGAAATTGTGAATAAATAGAATTTTCTTTTGTAATTCTTTTTATTATTGGAATTGAAATACAGTCCACTGGAAAATCAACTTGCTATCGTTTTTGAGTAAGGGAGTATACATATAGTAAGGTATTAAAGAATATCTACACTTATCTCAAGATTTAACATTAGAATATAAAAATTTCCTGTTGAAAGGATTTCGTTTATCAATTAACATAGATATTTGATAATACCAAACATGTGTATGTACGCTTTAGATTCGTATATTTTAAGTTCATGACAGGAAACAACATGTTATCAAAGGTCTAACCAAAATGTTTTCATAATGAAAATGTCATAACATTCAATTAAAATGAGTTAATATCATGTGAACTATTTAAAATCAAGTCAAAATTTTTGATTGATCTTCAGAGTGACTTTCATTGATGTTATTGAAGAGCATCTTTTAAATACTGTTCACGTCTGAAAAGCTTATCATTTCGTAATTAAGTCTTTAAAAAATTAAGAGCTTATTTACGTATGAGCATATACTAATATATTACCTCAAAGAAGAATTTTCATAATTAGGCTTTTATATATCTTAAGTGAAATATAATTAAGATGAATATGAGGAAATTATGTGGGTGACATGAAAAGAAAAAGCAACGTATAGCTTTTGAAGAAAATGCCTTTGTGGATTTTAAACGAGTTTCAACTTATGCTTGACATTAATCAAGTTGCACAAACGTAAAGGAAAGAAGAAAAGGGAGAAAAGTTAATCATAATAATTGTTTTTTGCGAGCAAATTTGAGCAAATTCCTCAAAGCATTCTTAAATTTTTGTGTTTTCCATTCACAATAAAGCAATTGCTTTCACGGGACTTTTCCTTCTTTGCGCTGAAAAAATGAAATCATATCAAATGGAAAAAAAAACTCACTTGAGGATTGTGAGCTGGAATTGATTGAATTTACTCAAAAAAAGGAATGATTTTTTTTAATAAATATTTAAATTTTCTTGTTCAGTACATAAAATAAATAGTTTTTAAATACCGAAAGCCTGTCATTGTGGCAATGAAATTTTTTCTAGGAAGGTCAGTTTTACAGCTTATTTAAAAATATTATTTTAGGTGTCTTATGTGAATTGTGGGTTGTGAAGTTGAGCCAATATAAATTGCAGAGCTTCATGAAAGAAAACTCGTTTGTTTTATAAAAAAGAGGAGGAAATCTTTAAATTTCACAAGTAATATTAAAGCTTTAATAATCCTTTACACAATTTTCATCAACAAATCTTCTCACTTTCTCTTTATGCGCAGTAAATAAAAACAAATTAAGTTTCATTTCATCATAAATATTTCTCGATAAAAAATCAATCATCAGATTAGAAATGAGCAAGAAAAAAAATTCAGAAGCACAACATGTCGACTTGCATTAATCAAATAAATCAGAGTGAGCATTTCGAAAAATAAGTAAGCAGCAAAAAGGTTTTGCTTTGCCAGATTAGGTTTTTCATGTCATGTTGCGACGTAAAACATTGAATTAAAAGCATAAAAGGGTGTGCTGTATAATTTATAATTGAACACTTCTTATCTTCACACTTTATAATTTTTTACCAATTTCACGACTGATTTTTTATGTTGAGCAAAAATTTAATGTTTTAACTTTAAAGCTTCATACCTTGAATTAATAGATAAAAAGAATGTAAGAAAATGAAACAATAATACTTCATTCATTTAATGATTCCCTTACTTAAAATTATTTTCTTTAAGGATTTCATTTCTGCCACCCTGAAATAAAGCTTCCACCCCCTTAAAGCAGATCAGATATGTCTTTACCTAATTGTATAGTGGGCGTCCAAAAAGAAGAAAAATTTAGCTTATGATATATATTGTGAAATATTATGCTGTTTATTATTGAAAGCATTTCTACATCTTTGATTGAATGGAAGCAATTGAAGTTAATCAATCATTTGATATGTTATTGCTAAAATTGATTTGGCGTCTGGAAAATGTATTAGGGGGGGGTAAAGCAAGAATCTGTTCTTTATTAAATCCAAAAATCTCTTTACACAACATTTTTGATGCTTCAAACAATGTCATGAAATATTTTATTTAAGAATTTTATAATTAAATTTCGGTTTAAAGTCATTTATGGTCACATAAAAATGTAACTATAAATACATAAACAAAATATACATTAAAATAAAATATTAAAGTTCAAGAGCTCAATCCTGAGAATGGAAAAAAAACATCGAAATACGAATTGGCTGTTTTGAATTGAAACCTCTAAGAAATGAATCAGTTGACATTACAGAATTCAAGGAAATTTATTTTTAGAATTCACATTAAACTTAGGGTAAACCATGTTGAAATTTGTGTGTTTTTGCACATGAAGATTTGATTTGCAAATAACTTGCTGACTCATGATGAAAATTTGCTAATGGGCTCAAATAATCAATAATTGTGGGAATTTTCAGTTAATAATGTTTTTTGAAGGATATGCTGCTTATGGGAAGAGATTTTTGGCATTTTCGTTCAAATGTTGAAATGTGTGTGGAAAATTTTAAAATTTGTGCGAAAAAATGTTGAAATTTGTGCGAAAAAATGTTGAAATTTGTGCGTTTTTTTAATAGCAATCTTTGACAAAGTCTTTGCTGAAGGAACTACTTTGAATAAACTTTAAATGAAATTAAGAACATAAAGCTGATTGGTTTCAAACCAACCTCAAGAAATAATGCAAGATTCAAGATATAACTCAGTTTAAGCTGGGTGAGTTTACAACCGTCAAAGGAACATCCATTAAATCAGCAATTCCTCCATTTTTTTTTGTAAATTTTATGCAGCATAGAGTTTTAACAATAACTTATATATATATACTTTTTGAATGTATGGATATTCTTGAAGTCTTTTGCATTTTTTTATTTTTATCTAAAATTTTAAATGATCCACGTTTTTCATTTTTATCAGCTGTTATCAATTTTAGACTTTCAGTAGTTCGATTTATGCTATTCTTCGTAAAATCCTATAAAAACATGAATTTCTATATTATACGTATATAATATTTGTTGTTGACAAAAATTCCCATCGCTTTCTACGACAAAAAGCGCACAAATTTCAAATTTTGTAAAAAAATTTCGCACAAATTTTAACATTTACAATCAAGAAATTTTAAAATCAATTTTTAAATCAGTTCCAATGATTTTTATAACTTGAATTTTTTTTAACAGTATAGCAATTATCAAACTTTATATTAAAACTTTGATTTGATTACAAGCAGCACTGGTTATGTCCAAATATTTAAAAATATGAAAATCATGATTTTGTTTGAGATTTTAAATTATTCAAATTTAAAGCTGCTCCAAGCTTCGAGACTGCCAAAATGATGTAGAAATGTTTGTACAACTGTTTTACACAGAGCTGCAAACAAAATTTTGGTTTAAATGGCATATTTGGGCTGTTTCTTTTTTATGTGAGCGCACAAATTTCAACATTGCACAACTTTAACATGGTTTACCCTATTAAACGAGTTTATTAGTCTTTGTTTCAAGGTTATGGAGCTTTATAGTAATTTCTAATCAGTTCCAATATTGTCTGCGAATAAAACTAAAAGCTTAAAATATAATGCATGTTCATGCATATATTTTTTTATAACAATAGCAGATGATGATGATTATATGCTGTCAGAATATAAGACAGACAAAAAGGATCATCATATAAGAAAATGTGTTTTTATTTATTCATTCCGTTTCATATTGATGGTCGGTTGTAAACACCTTTTTTATTACAATATTATTGATTCGATTCTCTCAGGACATAAAAAATAAATTTTTATTTCCCAAATAAATCATGAATATTATTAAACTGCAATAAATTTATTGTATACTTATTATTACTTGAATGCCTTAGTTGTAATTCTATACAATGTTATAAATTGAAATAACTTAAGAAATAAAAATGATTCGGGCGGAGAAAACTTCAAGTTACATCTTAATAGAACATTAATTCAATTTCAATGTAACTACTCATCTGGATTTCTTTGTAATAACTTTCTTAAATCTCATAAACAATTATACCTAACAAGACGTCATCAAATATATATTTATTTCATTTTATTTTTCAAAGATCTGGTCTCATTATGTAATTTTCTGATAAATTTCAATATTAAAATAATAAACATTTAATAAACCGATTCAGAATTCTATAAATACTTGTTCTCACAACTGCGTATTCAGTATTTAACCACAGAAGTCTTCGTGTGAAAAATCTGAATTAACAACCAAGAACAATGAAAGATATAAAAATGACACGTGTTAAGATGAACAAGAATTTTGCAATAAGTACCCTAAGAGTTACTCTGACAACGATGTCAAATGAGGTATAGTTGAGAGAAGAACATATAAAAATGAGTATGCCAAGTCATAAGCATGTTGTATAATAAATTTGAGAAAATAATTGTATATTTATTTTTTTTATTTTCTTCTCTAGCAAAACAATCATCATAAATATGTTCAATTGAGAAAAATGAAGCACAATAACAAAAAGTTGCGGAAACATAAAATATGATTAAAAATTTACATTTCACATCTGCAAGGAAAGCACGAGCAAGGAGACTTTATATTAAATTGTCTCTTAAAAATTAATTCGATGGACGCATATAATAATGAAGAAATAACGTCCTTCAATACAGAGTTGTGATGTGATACTTGCCTGTCAATACCTGTGAACAGGCACTGCCTATCTCGCTTACTTTTCAATTTATCTCTGTTACTGAAACATACATCTCAGAAAAGGTAATATAAATTTTGCCTGAAGCCAGACAGTTTCTGTGATAGACCTGTCACTTGTGCCTGTTAATAGTTGACCTGTCTCGCAATACTGTCAAGAGCTGATCTTCTTGTTTTTCTGCAATTGTTTATCTGAAGATACTGCAAAAATTTCGCCATAAATCTGAAGAGGTAGACTTAATTAAAAACATTTCTTGGTAAGTTCTCGAAAAAAAAAAATCTTTATTATTATTCTCAATTGTTTTGTTATCATTTCCTTAAGAGGCATGTACACAAATTCGAAAAAAAAACATTGAGATGCACATAACATTCATAAAAACATTTTCTTACATATCGTTTTTCATTATAAACATCTTTATATCTTTAAATTATTTAAATCTTCATTTGCATTTTCTTTTCTCTTAACTCGTATATGAAAATAAGTCTAAGTTCTCTGATTTATTTCTCTTGTTTTGTATTTTCAAAATTAAATTTTCTTTATTTTTTTTATATTCTCACATACATTTGAACGGCATTTGCTATCTGTAGAAATTTGAATAAAAACTCTTCAAAAATTAGGGGTTGAACTTATACTTTTTCCTATGTTCATTATAATGACTTAATTTCAGAATGATTTAACAATTAAATTCTATTTTCATCCTCTTTTTGTTTCTGCTTAATATTTGTTGGCAATTGATTTTCATTGTATGCGTTTTTTGTTGCTTTTGATATCTTCAGGCTGTCCACTTTAGGCTTTATTAAACAGAGTTTTCTTCTAGTCCCTGCTGAATGAGAAAAATCAATGAAACTCATAACTTAAAGTAAAGATTAAACAGTAGAATAAATAAAAAAAAATAAGGAAGTTTAAAAAGCTGATATTTCTAGAATTCAATAATTTTCTAATAAAATACACGTGATCTTCAAAAAAATTGATCATTTTACTTCCTCAAAACAGTTAAAAAACCATAAATACATACGAACTTAAAAAAAGAAATAATATCAGTTGCTTATTCTTTAAATGTCATAAACATAATTTATCTTCTGTTTAACTAATGAATTTCCATAGAAAACAAGAGAATAGAATGTTGTACATACAATAGAAAACAAATTTATTTACATCCTCACCATCAATGGACCCGAGTTGCGTGGTGGAAAGGCTCCATTTGATTCTCGAAGAACAGCACAATAATTGGATGGAACTTCAGTTAAGATTGTTGTTGATGTGACATTTGATTCCCGTTTCTTTGTATTGCCTGTAAGTGGTCTGTTGATGTCGAATTAAATAGAAAGAAAAAAATTACAACAATAAGAAGAAAAGGTTAATGGAAGATGGAAAAAAATGTTGATCATTAATAATACTAAATCGAGAATGGCGTGTGCAAATGAAAAGTGATTAGAATCTTCTCTTTACCTTAAGCTCTCGGTGTTTGAATGAGGCGACTGATGGGATCCGTTATTTATATACCTATCGAATGTTTATGGAAACTAAATTACTTTTCATTAGCCATACGAAGGACGACATCAGCCTTCAATTTGATGTTAATTAATCCTATGTAAAAATTACCTTTTAGTGGTCTGGTTTGATGAATGACGAAGTTGTGGTCGAATTATGTTTCTCGCATCTCGCCAACGATTGATACTTTTTTTGATTGCTTTTCTCACTTCTGAATTTAGAAAACAGTAAAATAGAGCAACAAAAAATCCCTGAAAAGAAATAAATTTTCATGAGGAAATGACTCAATCACATTAGTCAATTCACACTTTGTAGTGTGCCTAAATTTCTTTTTCACTTCATTTTTGTGGTAACATTTCTTCTTTTTTCATTCATTGCAAAATTTATTCCAATTTCCTGTTCACTATAAATGAAGATTTTCTTTTATTACCCCTAAACTTAGAAACATGTGCAGATAAGAAATTTTCATTTTTACTTAGCAAAGTTTTGTCTACGTATGGTCCATTATTTATGTCTAAGCATCAAGAAACTTAATTTACCATTTTTTTTTTGCTTTTCTCATTGCATTTGTGGTATGGAAAATGTGTAAATGCTATTCCTGGCACTTTTGGTCATGTCTTACACTTACTTTATTCACAACTTTTACTGAGAGTTAAATCCGTAAACTTCAAAATACTAAAATAAATTTTCAATTTATTGATTGCAATGGATTTGAAGATTAAAAATTTTAAGACCATCAATGAGACTTAAGTTGATTTGATTTTCTTTCGATTTTCTTTTTCTAATCTCTATTAACAGAATTTATTTTTTAAAAGCTTCTTTTTGTAATTTTAATCTTATAGATTTGATAGGATTTTAACTTTTTTCATTTCGTTGTTTCCTTTTACTTTTAACAGAAAAAAGTTTGAACTATAATGTCCGATGCACAGATGTATAGTTTTGGGAAATACATGCACAGTAGTTTTAGCTGGGTATGTGTGTCATGTTTATATGCTCTAGAAGCATGACAGTTTTTAATTTTTTCATTAAAATTCCGAAAAAATTGAAATTGTTAAAATTGCTGCAGTTTGAACCATAATTTAAGAAATAGCAAGTTGAATTAAGCAGTACTGCTTTAATAATTCTCATCAGCTTTTTAGTTATTATAATAATATATGATGTTGTACCTACGTATTTTAGAAAACATTCGTGTTAATATTTTGAGCAAAAATAAAGAAGAATCGATTACACGAATCAATTAGTAAGAAGACAAAGAAATAAAAACTAATATTTAATCGTTATTATTTATTGAGCATATTGAGGTATAACGTAAGGGATCTTTCACTTATTACGTTAGTCAAAATAAAACGTATAATTTTGTATGGAAAAATGTAGCCCTAAAATGTGAACGTAATAAGTACACGTTAGTCTGAAATTATTCGTCTGCTTCTTTGTCCAGGCAAGAAACGTTATAATGAATAAAGAGAGTTTTATTTGTGCTATAAATTAAAAATTAATGAAACAAAAAATTTATGACTTTTTTTTCTCCTTGTCCGGTTTTTGTTCGTCAAAACAGAAAATGAACCACCCGATGCGCAAACATAAACGAGCTTATTTTCGTAATGATGATGTAAAACCAGCTTAGAGGAAATGAAGAATTAGTTGTTTTTGAATTTTAGGATACAATTTTTCTGGAACGTCAATAATATAATCTCTTCTATGATTGTTGTTCCCTTAAACCTTAGCTTGACAAACTTACGACCAAAAATTATTTTAATCAAAAAAAGGCGTGCCACAAAAATGTTCAAAGAATCATAAATGACGTGAAGTTACAAAATAATAAAAGCTACCTGTGTGCTCAATAAAAATGCTCTAGCAAT
Source organism: Chironomus riparius (assembly GCA_917627325.4). NCBI lineage: Eukaryota > Metazoa > Arthropoda > Insecta > Diptera > Chironomidae > Chironomus > Chironomus riparius. The sequence goes on from OU895877.1 coordinate 60,767,793, forward strand.
ATCGAAAATTTGTCTACCCATCCCTTCATTTGGTCCATAAAGCACAATCAAATACGTCAATCCAAACAGTGGAATTAGTACGAGTAAAGCTTTTGAGGCTTTTCGATATTGGCGCGTCTCAGCTGTGTTTGCTGACCGCAATTTTGTTATGAGCACCTATTATGATTTAACAGTAATATGAATTAGAGGCTTATTTGAATTTTGACTGATAAATGTGATGACTTTTGAACTTACCCACATGATACTTGTTAGGAAGATAAGATTTATTAATAGTACAGCACATGCTGGCCCTTTAAATATCCAATCTACGCCTGACTCTTGCATCCACAAACAATCAACTTCAATCTTAATTAATTTTGTTGAATAGAAAGAAACGGGAGATAATTTATGATTTAGAATCAGTCTTCCTATATTAATCCAACCACATAATCAGATACTATTTGAATTACATTTTTGCGACAGTTAGGGCAAAAGTGCCCTTATGCTCGTCTAGATCTATGTAGATGCTATTCTCAAATTTATAAATCAAAGCATGTCATATTTAATATGCCATTAATTTTTATTCTTATATCTTGCACTCTTGCATAGCATGCGCTTGTTCTATTATGTGAAACTTACCTCCAGGGAATCTGCAACTCTTGAGCCAACAACTCCTTTAACGATAGACCATGTAAGTGCAACTACAGCAGGAACACCTTGAAATTTAATAGAAAAAAATTTATGTTTTTATGTTTTTTATTCAAAAATTGAGCTTAAAGAAAAATAATTTGGACCGGATCGTAAAAATTTCTTTGAAGATTTCGAATAAACTTTTTGATGTCTTTCTTTCTCCTTTTTGGACACTTTTAAGAAGTTTTTCTTTGCAAATCTTATGGCAAACAGAAAATTTTAAAAAACATTGTTTGGTTTGCTTTTCAACAACTTGATGATTTTTTTTTTCATCATAATATTGTTATTGAATAAATGCTATGGCAGTTGAAATGATTCTATGCTTTGTAGCATTTTGATTTGATTTTATTTTCTTTGTGTGGGTTGAATATGTTTTTGAGTTTAGAAATTGGTTCATATTTTTTTTTTACCCTGAATAAGATGTGAACTGCTACATATTTGGTTTTGTTTGCTATATTTTTTGGAATTTGATAATTGAGCTCATCATCATAATTTGGTTTAGAATAAAATTTTAAATTTTTTGATTTGACATCCAATCTATAGATTATTTCAAAATTTAGATCTCGTTCGAAGAATTTTACAGCATTAATCTTGAAGAAATTTTTCATCATTGCCGTTTTTTCCTCAGAATGTTCTCCATTCTCAGGAACCATTTAATGTTCCTGATGCATACACGTGTGCGAGAAATTTACGACGCTTAATTTAATTATTAAAGTATAATGCTGTAATATTATTATGGGAATTTAATGTGATTTCTTTAAAGCATCTTCTTTATGTCACTCGAGATAAAAAGCTCCGAAGCTTTATTCAATGAATAAAACGGAAGAAAAATTGTAAATTATGATCAGGAAGAATAAATCTCAAGAAATAAGATAAATGTTAAGGTTATGATTTTAATGAAGAGCATCTTGTGTTTCATCTAAAGTTATTTATGAGAGCTGAGGCATAAAATATAAACAAAAGGGCAAGAAAATATAACAAATATGAACAACTGAATTCAAGCTTAATAAATAAATGAATTAAGATGATTCTCGTTAACAAAATGCATCTAAGAATAAAAGTCTTAATCTCCATCCAGCCAAGTTTCCTAATGTCTTCTTTTATGAATTAAGAACATCCAACTGTTTACATCATAAATTAAATTAACGATAATGGTTTTTCACTTAAATGTTTTTCATTTTCTTAAAGGGGCGTATCCAGGTTATATTGAAGACGTCAATGTTAATATGGTTGTGTACTTGTTGATTTTTCAGCCTACCTTTTCTTAAAGATTAAAACTGGTTTCTCAAAGATTCTGATGGAAAAAATGTTTTGTAAGACATTTACATGATGCTCTCCCCAGAAAAATGCTGCCATTTAAAAAAATTAGTACTGAGCCTTTTTTTTCAGTTAAAGTAATTAATTTCTTTGAGGACCAAAATTTAATGTTTGATCCACAAACCTAACCTTATCGTGCAAACAGAAAATTTATTTTTGGTTACTTCCATCAATCAAACGAAGTGCGCTAAAGACCTCTCCTTCATTTTATTTCTTTACTAAAGGATGAAAATTTTATTGCATCCGAAATATTTTCATAGTGACGCGAAGGATTGAATAAGGAAAAATGAAAAATAATTAAAAATACTTCAGTCACAAAAAAGCGGATCCAATTTTTCATACCAAAATTGAGTTTAATAATAATAATATAAAGGATAAAATTTTCTATTTGTACAAATTGATGACAGAAAAAGGTAAATATGAAAAGTTATCAGAATGAAGATCAGAAATATTACAGCTTTTAATTTAGTAAAAAGCAATGAATTTTTAAAATATTTTCTTTTTTATTTCAATGAACCAAAAAAAAAAATGAAAATAAATGGATCTTCAAGTATGTGACAGTGTGTTGCTGAAAGCGACAGGAAATTTGATAATATTCCGGATAGTAAAAATTTCCTTGAGCTATTTGTAATAGAGATTGTTTAGTAACAAAAAAAAACAAACGATTGTATCTTTGGTTATCTTCTGAGAAGTGCTTACGAACACTTTTAAGATGGTTGAAGAAAATCTTTTACATTCAGTTTTTACATCTTAAGATAATTCGTTTTTATTGAATACGATCATGTTTAGCTAGGTCTATTTTTAAAAATTTAAGGAATTGACTTTTTAAACTGTAAGTTTTAACAAAACAATAAATATATTTCAATACCTCATGTAAACTTATGTGGGGAAAAGGTTTATAATTGTTTTAATTGCTTATTCAATTTAAATTAAGCTTTTGAGCTGAAAACGATACGATTTTCAAATAAAAGGGAATTTCACTTATGGCTTCATATGATATAGTAATTTCACAATGTTAATGCTGTTATGGAGATAAACTAATTTCAACTTTTGTAGGTTTAGATTAAGAAGATTTTACTTTTGAATGTATTAAATGGTACTAAGCCTGTAATTCTTTTAATTTTTCTTATTTTTTTATCACTTGTTTATGACGCTACAAAGTTACCAGTAATTACTGATATTCTTCAACATTTATATTCAAATAGTCAAAAGACTCGAAAAGATCAACTAAGCTTATGAAAATAATAACCTAATTGCAAAATTAGTATGTCAAAAAATAAAACAACAATTTGCAAATGCACTTTTTATCACTGACGCAAATCTGTTCCATTTATTCTATATTTAGATCACAACTCAACCAAAATTTTTTAATCTATTTTGTTCCTCAATTAATTAATTTCCTTTCCTGTAACATCATTTCATCATTTGCAAGTCCTTTTACCAAGTATATCTTTTCGAATTTTGGCACAAAACACGCAAAAAATCGATAAAATCCCTTTATGAGAGCATTAATCTAATTTTTCATAAAACCCAGAAAATAAAGTTTCGATATATTGAGTGTTCAACTTTTTGTGACACTATATCCCTTCGGATAAAATATCATAATAAACAAAAAACAATGAACTTGTTATCAAAAACCTTTTAATCTCAATAATCTTCTCTAATCTACGAAGATGTTCCTAATGAGTGGAAAATAAAACTTAATTAATTGATGTTACGTGAGATATTAACGTTCATATTGATAGAAATAAATTATTGATTGTGCTGTTTTCAATTATCAGCAGTAATTTTTAAGCTTATCGAGAAAGTATAATATCTTGAAAGTTTATTAAAATTAGAACTGCAATAAGAAAAAATTGATCAATATACAAAATAAAACGACGCTCGACTTTGAATTTAAACAGTTTGAACTTTTGAATGAAGTGCTGCAGAATTTTCGAGAGTCCTTGAGAAAGGTTGGTTCTGTTTCTCACAACTTATTGAAAAAATTTCTAAGTTCCATTGTAAAAAAGTTTTAAACCTTCTATTCAAATTCATTCATCTACAGAACATAATCAATAATTTCAAAAAATAAATTTGCAATTCTAAGGACCATAAAAGTTTTAAAGCTTAAAATTACTCGAACTTTGTGATTTTTTTTCTTTTTGGTGCAACTTTTCTTTCAGTTCAAATCTACATCTTATTTCATTTTGAGAATAGAAATCTGATTGAAGTGATTGCACATTCAAGCTAGTTAATGACATTTTCTTTGTATACTTTTTTTCACTACAATTTATTCATGATTCAAGTATGAATTGTATAAGATATTTAATCATGAAACTTCTTGTTGGAATTTTTAATATCATTTCATATTCTCTAATATAATATAATATTAAGTCTCACATTGTAAATAGTTTCACATTGAGGCTTTGTTTCTTTAAAATTGAATTCAGGGATGAGAATTCTTACATAAAGACAGTGTATCACGGCATTATTTACGCCTGATGAGATCACAATTAATTCATGTTTAAATTTGATTATGAAATTTAATTTAAGGAGAAAAGATACACATGAGACAGAACTAGAAAGGACTTAATCTAAGTTTTTACTAAACTATTTGTTCGAAAACTTTTGCCAACATAAAAGTAACAAAAGACATCAAGAAAGTTGTGCTCGTAATTTCTCTATCAACAATGTTATAAGATGTTTGAGGAAAAGCATTTAAGTGTTTATGTGTCATACATACCATATCCTATAATAGCGTAAACGGCAAACTTATTTATTACTTCTATACGTGAAAATGTTTCCACAACCAGTAGATAAAGATATAGGCCTGCGAACAAGTGTGTTGATAATAAGAAGAAATGATTATCTATTTCTTTAGTCATGTGATTCATTTTCATTTTTATCTAGATCTGGAAAAATTTCTAGTCCCAAATCTAGACTCATTGTTTAAGAAGTCAAGAATTTTTTTAAAAAAAATAATTACGAACCCTCAACCATCATCCAGAAAAAATTTGTTAAATTAAAAAATTGCAAAAGGGTCAATAAAAGTATACATTCTATCAGTCCTGCTGTAGACGACATCTGTAAAGAAAGGGAACAAAAAAGACAATTCATGAGAATAAAATAAATGAATTTTGTACATGCTGCATAAGATGACAAATTATGTTTCCACGAGTTATCATGTGGTGTTAAGAATAGGAACGAAATATGAGCAAAAAACTTACTTGAAACGATAGTGTCAACAGCCATAATAAAGCAGAAAATATATACGTAATGAAAAGATTACAGTGAATTGTGTTACGCAAGCAGCGTAGTTCTCTATAATACGCATTCAGTTATTTTCCATCCATGAAAAGAAGAAAAGAAATAAAAGGAAGAAAAAATAAGAAAGTTGTAAAAAAAATTCACAAAGTGTGACATTTAAATCGGAAAATGTTAGCGAAAACACATTTTTATGTTAAAAATGTAACAAGAATATAAAATTTCCATATTCATAGAGCTCTTTATGCTTTTTATATTTTTATGCCTGTTTGTCTCCATATATTTATTGAAATGATCTTACGACATAACTTTATGCAAATTCAATTCCGCTTTAAGTTATAGCAGCCATCACTTTTAGTGAGCGATTATATTAGAGATTTTAACAAATCGGAACTTAGATTGTAGAATTCTATTTTTAAAAATATTTCATGCACAAAGTGTATTGAATAATAATCATGAAAGACCATCCAAAATTGTTATATTTAGTTCAAAAAAAAATGGTTTTTAAATCTTAAAGAATCCCCAGAACTCCCATTAAAATTTTGATTACTCACAAAAAGTTCACATCAATCAATTTGGTTCTTATTTAATTATTTTAAAAATGTGATCCGCATTCGATTTCAGATACAATTTAAATTCCATTCTCTTAAAAGCTTTTCATTCCTATCCAAAATATCCCCAATCAACATTAATTTGAGGTTGTCAATGGCTTTGGTTACTATAACAATAATACTATTGGAATTGTTCAGTGACTGTAATAAAAGGGTTCATTGATACTGTAACCAAAAAATTGAGTTTATTGACAACCATGAAAAAATCTAAAATGATTCTGAATGAGATCTGAGCATGACAACAGCCTTTGGTTCAATTGATGCTTTTGAAGTTTGATCCTCTTATTAAGATTCGACTATAAAAAATTATTTTGGAAATCTTTAAGTAAATTCAGAATAAAAAAAAGTTTAAGAGTAAGAAGAGATTTTAGAGTAAAAAAAGAAGATTCCTCACGGTAACATTGAAATTGAATGAACCCCTAGGATACAATTCTCAATAAAATCTCGTTGTGTACTGCATGAAAAGCTTAAAATACTTGTGATAAAATGATAAAAAATTCATTTGTATAGGCAAGAATATGAAATTTTGATACTTCTTAAAATGATCTTGAATGAAAATTTCATATAGCAAAAGCTGAAATTGTATTTTCTTTTTCTTCGCATTTCTATTCTATTCTACGCAGTTTTAGAAAAGAAAACATAAAATCAGTATATGCAGAGAAAATAGTAATGAAAGTTTATTGAGAAATTCTATGAAATTGAGAAAATTTGTCGCACTCATTTAAAGGTTAAACTGTTAATTTCTAAATAAGATATAAAGTCTGTTAATTAATATATGTTTATGTGAACGTAATTCTAAATTCATTCACAATTAAATGGATTTTGATTTAATATTTTCATATGATATTTTATATCTCAAAAGAGATTGAAAACGTGTTTGAACTCAATTTATTCTACGAAATTCTTCTCAAAGAGATTGAATTTCATAAACTCGTTAGAAATTTTCCTATCTATTGCCATAGCGCCGCTGTATGAATTTTACATTTTGAATCAAATGAATCTACGAAATCTGTGTGGCATCAAAGCTCATTAGCCATTTAATTTCCTCTAATAGAAAATTTAGTTTCTTTGATTTTACGCTTTTGGTGATGAAATGGGAAAATTTTGCAATGGCTTTTGAGGTTGAATAGGATTGGAAACTTTATTAAATTCTCTAAATTGGCAAGATTTCCATTTGAAAACTGTTCATATTATATTGTCACAATTACAATACGAAACCAAAAAAACACTTCTTCTCCAAATTCATACTAGACAGAATCTCGACTTATTCATCTTTATGTTTCTGATTTGCAATTTCAGCACATTTAGTAGAGAATGAAAAAAAGCTAACATAAAGAGATTCAGACTAATATGAAATAAATCTCTATTAATATGCTGTGATTTATGCGCATTTTCTTCAACAATAAATAATATTCTTTTGCTTCACAAGTAAATCCTAAGAGATTTGAGGTAAACAGTCTTAAATCTTTTTATAAGTTCTTTTATGAAAGAACGGTGATTGACTATGAGAGTCAGGTGAACAATCTTTGGAAACTTTTCTTTCTTTCTTTACAGATCTTTTTAAAACAGCCACTGCTGTTATTACAAATGCACCACATAACATATTTTATAGTGATAATTAAAAGAGCTGGTAACTGTCTTACAATTGAAGATTTAGTCAACTAATAGTTCAGCTAATTCACCACAAAAACAACTTGACAAAGTGAGATCAACAAAAGTTTTTTCAGTAGTGAAATAAAACCATTAAAAAAGTTATACTGTACACGTCATGATATATTTTTCTGCTTCCGTGCTGATAATTTTGATTTTATTATTTCTCTGGTGAAAAATAAAAATCATAAAAAAGTTTAATGAGATTTTGAAACTGTCTCGTAATTTGGCACCAATCCAATATGTGAATAGAAAAGTTGAAAAATTGAGACATCATGTTGTAAAGAGATAATGATATTCGAGCTGATATATGGACAATAATCTATCAAAGAAAAAGTTTGGATAGATAAAAAAAAATAAATTTGTTTATTAAATGCAATATGAGATTCCGAAAATCAACAATAAATAGATTAAATTGGTCTCAATGTCTTTTCAATTTAAAATTTCTTTCTGATTTCGCATGTCGTCTATATGATTATTTGATTGTAAAAATAAAATTACGTGAGATTATAGCTTTTATGGAAATATGGAAATTTTTCTTCAGCCTAGCGTCAAAAAAAAATGAAATTTTACTCACTTAAAGGTAACAAAAATAATCACAGCGATAGTCAAAACGATGATACTTAATGAATATCCAATACAGTAAATTATTGTATTGTACTCAACATCGTGCGTCAATACCGAATGTGATGATGAATGGACACAGCTATCGTACATTGATTTCTCCCAAAAACCCTCAGCATTGCAGAACTTCGTGGCATTATCTGTGAACGAGAAAATGAGAAAAGGAAAGATTAATTATTCGCTGTAATATGAAAGTGCTGGTTATGGTAAGATATAATTTAACCGCTAATTTCTATGGATAAATGAAACTATATTTAACTTTATGTTCACTTATAAGCATAAGCACACCATTGGTTTGGAAGATTATAAAATAGAAGGAAATGAGTTCAGTTTCTTCAACCATTGCTTCTTAACTTTTAGAGCCAATTCAACGTAAGTGAGAAATATAAAGGCAAAAGAAGAATCTGTAAAGGAGTGAACAAAAATGTTTGCAAGAAAGCACGACGAACAACTTTCCATAAAATTCAAATACAAAAGAATTAATTAAAACTTTTGATTTAAGCGTTTAAGATCTAGTGTAGAAAAGTTATTGAAGATAATGACTGAGATATTGCTTTATCTCGAAACGTTTGGTTAAAGAATGAAATTAATTCAACGTAAAATTGCAGCCTCGAGGTTTGCTCCTCCCTTCCACAATCAGCGCGACTCTCTGAACCAGCAAATGAACATATATGACAATTCACTTTGAACCGAATGGTTGGGTCTTGGGTCAATTTGGTTAGAAAATGAAGCCAAATCTAGCATTTGATCGTTTTTAATGATTTCAAAATTTCATTTTTGGAAGTTCAGCGACAATGTCCCAAATGATTGTGGTTTATTTGGTTTTACGAAAAATGTTTAAAATTCGATTTAAGAAGTGAATATTCACAGTAAATGATATTAAATGATAGGAAACGATTATTTTATTATATTTTATATAGAAAATTAAGCTTGATTATAAGATCTGTTTCTTGTTTTAAATTGAAAAATTTTATGACGTGTCTTATAGAATTCATTTCAATATTAATGCGCTCAATAATGCATTTTTTACAGTATAAACTTATAATATTTTTCTTTAATATCTGTTGAAAGGTTTCTCTGTCTTGCCGGTATCCTAGCATACACTTTCAAAAGGCTTATAATTTCCTTTAATTTTCTCGTGCTGTTCCTTTTAAATTACATTCAGAAAAACGGTTTAAAAGGTTTCATTCACTTACTCATTGTAGAAACGCGGCAAAAATTCATAAGCAAAAAAAATCCATTATTATGTTTTACATCAATGGCGAGTCTGGGTGTGAAAAAATAATCAAGTTGTAAATATTTTTGTTTGCACATTTAAGAATATTGTAAATATCTTCTTCACAGTCCATTTCATCGTTTGTAGTACGCATTACGGTCTACAGTCTGATATTGACTTCGAGATTGTATTTTATCAATGACGATGAAAAGGAAAATGCTTGAAGTATTCAAATGTACTTGAATATGAAGAAAAAACTTCAGATCCTTGAATCTAGGATTATAGAACACAGTCAATATATGATAATGTATTTGCAGTTGCAACTTCTTTAATGCCATTTGCAGTGTATATCCTTAAATTCTCGTTAACTTAATCTATTTGAACTTTATTTTAATTTTATTTGCAAATATTGAAAATATAACTTGAAGATGTTTTCAAACCGAAAGATCTATCTTTAGAAATTCAATAAATATCAATTTAATTCACAGTAACCTTAGATTATCCATCTTTGGTTCAGATTAACATAGTAAGTAGCTTTATTGATTGCTATTTATGTTGAGAAAATCAGTTATTGGATATGTGGATAAGTGCTTTTCTGAATGTATTTATTTATGCATCTCATCTAGCAGAAAACTTTTTGAAAGAGCTTATTTTTATATTTTTTTGATTGCAATTTACGTAGGGAAAAAAACACGACTAAAATAATTTGTTTGGGTTGAACAGTTCAAAAATATCATCGACTCTAAGCTTGTAGATTATTTATAACTTGAGTGGGATGAATTTTTTTCAATGATGTTCATGTGATGACATGCTTAATGAAGTGACGTAATGTAATTTACATAAAGAAATACTAATGGCTATGAATAATTTTACAATCATAATCTGTGCTTTTTCAAATTTTACTTTTAGAATGAAATTGTGTCGATTAAGTTTTCTGAAACTATTCATAATAGCCAAATATTTCAAGCGAACCATAGCAAATGCTTTTGTGTCACCGTAACTATACAGTCGTTTTTTGTCATGTCAGCCTTTTTCACAGGGAAAAACAAAAATTCAAATTTCACAAAAAATCTCTGCATCCATTCATTTCAACCTGAAAATGAAGCATGAAGCTAAAAAAACTGAAAATGTAAAGCATAGCAAATCATTTTCAAGTTTCTCATTTAAGCACATTTAATAAAACTCTAGAGTCACATTGTAGCCCACAAGTTTTGTTGACCGAGTATCATTATGTACTGTTATAATACTTGACTTTGAAAATCAAGCACTCGTAAAAGTACCATCGATTGATTATTTGTTTGGAAGGATTTATATATTTATTTTTTATTAGAAAGGTGTAGGACGCTGTAATTTGCTTCATTGGTTCTGTGTAACTTATTTAAAATTTAATTGTAAGTATTTAAAAACAAATCTTCAAAATTTAAAGCTGTTTTTACTTTCTAAAGTCAAGTTTACTCTTTTTATTTTGCATGTGTTGACAAATATCAAGTTAAAAGTGAATAAAAACACGAGAAAGGAATGAAATAATTTAATTTAAATTTTCATGAATCTTTCATCTCATTTTCTTCTTTCCTGTAATTACTTTAAGAAGTACTTCTCTTGCTCTGCTTGTAACTCCTTTAACTTTTGTCCTTTTTTTTCTCATACATCATTGAAAGGAGTATGATGAAAAGAATAATTTAAAAAGTTTTATTTCTTGTTTTCTTGAGGAAAACAAAGTACTTCATAAATTGAATATTTCTTACTGCTTTACTTAAAATTTACTTGAAAAGAAAATTCTATTCTTGTTTAATACAACAGCAACATACTTCATTGTTGTATGTTTATACATCATCATCATCATATGTTCTGTATATGAACGCTCGTTTATAATATAAACGGAGACAAAAAGACGAGATGGAGAAAGAAGGAGAGGCATATTCATGGCTTGTACAAGTTGTGGAGAAAAGGAAATTTATTTCAATTTCGGATGTGGTATTTTTCACAGCTCATTTTCTACTAATGGGATTTTACTCTATGATGCTTTTATGCTTTTTTTATGAAAGTTTAAGGTTTCATATAAAAAGTATGAAAACTTTTTTGACCTTCAAAATTTTGCATAGGACCCTCATGAAGAATTAAGTGCCGTTTCATGAATAAAATATGCACGAATATTTATGTGGTTGATAAATTTTGTTACATATTTTTTGACAAGATGTTTAGATGTTGTATAATAAAGTTTAAAAGTAAGTTGTAATGTTTTGTGGTTATGGAAGCAAAGATCGTGGGCGACCAAAAAACTCGTGGAAGGAAGCTGTTGATAGAGACAGTATAGCGCTTGGTATTGGAAATTGGCAGACGGTAGCCAGAGATAGAACTAGTTATAGGCGTAAACTAAGGGAGGTCATGGATCACAATTGATATGTACGACCAGCGAAGTAAGTAAGTAAGAAGGGCAAAACATGTTAAAATATTATCAACGTAGAGTGATCAACCTACTCAAATATAATTTATAGTTGATGCCAATCCTAAAAGGAGTCTATTTTTCGATTACATTGACCTTTACACTTGCTTTAAACGCTTTAATCATTGACATTTAAGCCTACATTTTTTTTAACAAAAAATTTATTTTCAAAATTATTTCTCAAGTACTTAAACCTTGGCAAAAGGCATCAGTTTTTAATACGAACGAATGAATGACTTTTGAAAAGTCTAAATCTTTTGAATGAAAATAATGGAAATTTGTATGCAACACATGATGAATAGGGAAGAAAATTTACAAAAATATAAGCAGAAGAAATTTAGGATTGAAAAAAGCAACAAGGAAAAGTGTACAAATAAATACTTGAACAAACGTATAAGAAGTGGTGAAGGATAAAATTGAACATGAAGTGACTTTGAAATGAACAAAACATAGAAGAAATGCTTAAAGTTACAGAGTTTCCTGTGTATTGTTCTTTGCTAAATAAATAATAGATAATCATTCTACTATATGCACATACTTCTATTTGATTTCTTGCACAACTCGTTAGTGAGTGCCATTCCTGAATGATAAAGACTGTGCATTGAATTTTCAAGTTTTTTATTCACATACGAAAGAGTTGTAGATTAACATGAAAATTTACATGCTTTGAATAACAATAAATTTTATGCGAGAGAATATGACAAATCCTGTCTTATAAAATATAGATTCAGTATGGAACAAAACATATCTCACATCTATATCATTACCTTCTTCATCATACTGCATGCCATTAATGGTAAACATACAGCGCTGCGTTGCTAGTGTGTTGTATGGTGTTGGGGGCCAACATAAAACCTGTAAGATAACAAAAGCAAATTATTTGTTAATTAAAAGGTCATAGCTATGAACTTGAAAGATATAAAGAACGTAATAAAAAATTTCCACATCATGTCATTTGTATCTTACCTTATCATGTGTTGGCGGACATCCCGATAGATTTGTCTATACAAAAACGAGATAAGTCACATATTGAAATTGATTTTTCCATCATATATACAATTTTTAATTACCAGAGCATGAATGTGCTCATATAAGCAGGAGAGTACATCCACATCCGTACCATTCGATGCTAAGGTTTGATTATCAAGATCGAAAAAATTCCCATATGGGAAAGATTCATTTACTTCAGTGGAAGCCACTACGTACATTCACTACTTTTAATTTTGATTTACTAAGATTTGATATTTTTCTCCTTATTTTTTTCACTCTCCACTTCCTTATTGCACTTCCTTTTGCTTATTCTTCAAATAAATTTTTTTTTAATCAAGATAAATTTTTGCATCGTTTCTGCTCATATTTCAATTATTTCCACACTTATGCGACTCTTTTTTATTTATCATAAATATATTATTTCTCATATGAATTGCGTATGATATGATGACTGCTCTTCATCGCAATGCGGCAAATCGGAGGCAACAAAATGTCTATGAATGAAAAAATATTAAATGTTATTGTTTCATTTTTAATTTAAAATGCGGAATTTAATTAGAGAGGAAATAAAGGAAATTAATGGATGTGCTGAATAAATTTCCAATTAAATTACAATCTAAAATATTTTAATGAAATTTTTCAAACGAATTCCGGAAAATGGGGTTAGATAATATCCATTTAAAACCTTTATACTTCGCTGCATAATAAAATGCTTTTAATCAAACGAAGAGACATTAATTTCCACACTTTGTAGTCGCTATTGAGACTTAAGAATTATTTCTTTCATGTCGTCGAAATGATGCTTTAAATTTTTTCTATACTTTTTATTACACCACTTAAGTTTCGATCCCTTACGTGCTTCTTTTGATTTCAAAATAAGAGATACTTAAATTCCATAAAGATTATATATAGCAACACTTTATGCTCAAGATATGTTTTACATTATTTGGTGGACTTATTGAAATGATGATTTATACTCAATTTGTCTGAGCTCAACTGGATTAACAGGTTAAATTTAACTCCATTTGTAAGATATTTTAATCGAAAGCATAAAATATTGCTGCATAAATTTATGAAAAACAAAAATATTGGAACTGCTAATTTTTTGATTTAGAAATTGAATTTAAAAAATATCTATTGAGAATTAAAATTTGCCAGGACTAGCTCAAATCTCGATATAATATGTTTATGCGTTGTAATCCATATCAACTTCCTTAAACTTTGTTCTTCATCGTTATCGCAGCAGAAGTACGCACATTATTATGTTTCATATTATCCGCAGTCTTTTGAGATATACATTTTTTTCGGATTTCTACTTAAAGCAAATACAGCACAATAAGATTTGTAGATTGCGTGTCTGAAGAACATTAAAAAAACGTGTTTTCGCATAAATATTGACAAATTTTGAAGCACAAAATAAAAATTTGAATGGCCCGGAAGACAAACTTGAACGTCAGATTGATTTATGTCAGTTAGATGAAAAGCAAAAAAAAAATCCATAAATATTTAATAGAGTTTGGGTATGAGAATTTGTCAATCATTTTGCTAGAAATTCCATTCCAAATCCCTTAACGCCACCGCCTCATTTTTCTTCAAGAATCCTCATCCATAATTTTATATTTGGATAAATTTAAGCTTACGGTTGAGATAATAGCGAATAATGATGATGGCAAAGAAGGAAAATCCTCAAAGATTTCATGAACATCACGCCTGTCAATTATGCTCAAGATTATTTATTGAACATTCATGATATTGAATTTTCACCTTTAAGTAATTATATTTTCCATCTTTGATTTAGAGGCTAATTATAAGGTTGATTATGAAAATCATTGAAACAATTTATCGGCATCTTCCCACAAGAATAATCGTATGGATGAGCACGACTCAAAACAATTTTGAGACAAAATTAGAATTTCCTTGAATTCAATCTGAATAAGAATGTCCTTTTATGCTTTATAAATCCAATGACAATTTCTAAAATGCTCACATATTTAATATTTTTAAAGAATTGCTAAATCATTTAATGACGTAGATGATTTTTTTTTATGAAATGCTTCAGATAATAATCTATTGGATTACGTTCATCAAGCCTCATTCGATTTGACATTTTGAATGTGAATTCGTTTCAATAACGAGAAATGTTTACATTTTTGGGACAATTTAATGATCCGAATAATTTTATGGAAAATAAATTCTTCATATTCAATGAAGAATCGAAAAATCTAAAAAATTCAATATTCTTGCAAAAGTCCTTCCTTGAAATAACTTTTTATTTTTTAATAAAGTCAAGAGGTCAAATTAAATTATGTTCTCGTTTTCAACCTTTTTCTGAATTGCGGAAACATTTTCTGTTTATTCTTATTGTTGCTGATAATACGCAAAGGAATTTTACTTTATATAATATACTTGGAAAGTCTTTAAAGTTATTTACTTTTGATGAGTGGGAAAGATAAATACTAGGAAAATTTTTGGCAGTTCTATTCATAAATTTTTAATGGCATTTTTCAATCTTGAATTCCATTAGATAACCATAGTGATACCTTTCCAATCAGTGATAGCTCTTGGTGATTTACTTCTATGGGGAACCATAAGCAATGAAACTTTAATTTTTCGAAACAATGTTTTTCCTTTAGCAATTTCTTGAATAAATTGAAAGAAATTATAAAATTAACGAGAAATGTTAAAATTCTGAACTATTCTACAAAAATAAAGGAATAAAAAATTTATTTATGGATATTTGGCGGCAAAATCACTTTCCCATTGAAAAAGCAATTTTCATTTCTTCGATTTGATTTCACCCTGGCTTTACTCCAAATCCGATAAAGCACCTTAATGCTGAGCTATTTTTTCTCTTTCAGACAAGCGCTTTTTTCAGAAAAGCAGGTTGAAAAATGAGAAATATTTACAGCTTATGAAAAATCCAATTTCATTTGTAGAAATTGTAATTAAGACACAGTCCTGTCTGTGTTTGACATAACAATAATTAAATCTTGTGACCAAAATTGTTAAATTCACAGAAATCCTACAGCAGAAGTGTAATTGAAAGTTTAAATGTTATTTTTGGGCTACTTACTACATCACTGCTTTTGAAAAGTTCTATGACAAGGTTTATGTCACATTTAATGTCTAATGTCATGCTTCTTATGTAATCATTCAATGAACTCAAGAATATAAATCATAAAAATGTTCGTGCTATTTCCTCGCTAGTAATTTCTTAATAAATTTTTGTATAGGTTTAATGTTTCGTAAAACATTACAAATTTTACAATCAATTTAATAAATTATTATTCATTATGCAGCCACAGCTCAATAATCCCACGGAAAAATATTTACACAATTGATAATTAAATCTACCGCCATTCACACACTTGAAATACAATAAAAACACTATCTATTTGGCAATACGGTTGGGAAACAAAAAAAAACAGTAAATGCGATGCAAAAGCAAAGAGGTTGAAATAGAAGGGTTTATGGAAGTGACAAAATAAGCGTCATTATTATTTTTTCATTTATAAAAACATACATAAATTTATGTTCATGTGAAGGCGGCATTAAAAAGCCATAGGAGGAAAAAAGTTTATGCATAAATTTTCTATAGTTTTCTGCTGCTCATTCTATATAGCTTGATAAAATATTTTTCAATATAAAAAAATTTAAATCTGCAAAGACACAACATAAATCGATGGAAAATTATTAAATTGTTGCCAGTTCTCTTCGTAGCGATCTCATTACAAATGTGTAAAATATATTCACAAAAATTGAAAATTTTGTGTGAATATGATTTAAATCAAGTAATTTTAAGATTTTTATCATAAGTTTAAGACAAAAGCAATTAAATATCACTGAGGACGAATAGAACTTTCTTATGACAAATCATGCCATATTGTAGTCTTTGTGTAGTTTCTCCTTTTTCTTTAATAATTTATCACAACATTTACTTGAATTTTAACAGATTGGCCGTCATTATAAATGCTTAATATGTTTATAGCCGTGAGGATACCATTATTAAAACCTTGCATATCTAATATCTGAAACAATTTTCTATACCGTTTCCACATAGCATTTGTATACCCTAGCTAGAACATTGACTAGAACTTTTTGCCGTTTCACCAAATTGCATTGTATATAAAGATAAAACATAACATAACATTTCCAGATGCCTGTAGAAATAGTGTTGCTCGCATCCTTTTATCTCAACAGACAAAAATGTTTGAAATATTTTTTTGCTTTATTCCAAATTGCATCATTTGACTTTGAACAATAGAATATTTTTTATAGTAGCTGTATGAACCAAGCATTTCCACTCGTTTCACGAAATAAAAAAAAAATCACTATTATCTTCTTAGTTTCTCGTCTTTTGTTTATTTCACAATAAAAGAGTAGAATGGATGGATTAAAACATATTCCAGAGATGATAATGTAATTTTTCATGATTTATAAATAAGCATTTTTCATTTAATTCCCATCGCTTAAAGCGAGGAAAAATAAATTGTGCATTGGTATAGCTGCACACATGCTATTCAACTATCAATTTGATTAAGATTATTTACTAATGTGAAAGTGGTAGAATCAATTTTCCATGCTTCTGATGCATGCGATTTTTCTCCATTATTTATCTCTTTTGTGCTGTTCTATTGGATGTTAATTGATATTAAATTGAATTAAACTGAAAATCATTTAAAGAGAACAATAAAAGGGGGAATAGGTAACAAGATTTTTATTATGCTTAATGATTTATGATGTTTGAAATTGAATTTAAGAAATTATTGATTGTTTGGCTATTTATTAGGATTAATGTTTCTATACTCTAATTTGGTACACATGTTTGATTCTTTGGGGAAATTATGGTTAATTTATTTGTGTTGTATTACAATTCAGGGCATAAACGAAATATTATGTTTTACTGATGTAGATATTAGCTTTTAACTAAAATAAAGAGCCAAAGTCCAAAAGAAGTTTAAAGGTCAACAAACAAAATCACATTTTACGGCTAAAGTGTTTTTTTTCTAGAAAAGTCTTGCGGTTTTGTAAAAAAATAGAATGAGTTTAATAAAGACAAAAAGATATGATTTGCAAAGTTGTAGTAGTGTTAAAAAATTCTTTTCTATTGAAATTTAAATATCAAATGCAGCTTTATCTCAAAACATAGATTTTAAAACTGTCTGAATAGAATGCTCCTTAATGCATTTCGTTAAATTAAACATCACTTTCCAAAAAAAATTCTTCACAATTCAGGTTTTTAAAGTTATTTTGCTTACATTTCTTACTTCACAAAGGAAATTTCCTCAAAAAATTATTCAAATCAACACGCTTAATATCGAAATACTTCCTCAAAATTCACTTTCGATAAAAATTATTCCAAAGAGCAACTTCACTTGTTTATTAACAAATTTATTCTGACAAGTTTTGTCTCTTGATGACATAATCACAAAAAAAAAGTCTGCATATACATACGAAATTTAATTTGCATAGGCACACATCTTCGTAACTTGTTTATAAATCGCTTCTCTTGCTTGTTAATACATCGATGGCATCAACCTCCATTATGTTAATTAATAAGCAAATAAGCGTCTATTTTCGATTTCATTCACAGATCATTAGATATTTTAATGCTAACCTGCTTAGAGATTCTTGGGTAGAGATATTTCAAACATTTAATAAATTAGAGAAGAATCGATAATGAGTCCTCAAGTATTTAATATTCAAAACATTAATAACATAATTATCATAAGTTTCCAATTATCTTTGAGTCCACAGATTTTTTTTTCTTTTGAAAAGGTGTCTTTACAATAAAATCTGTTATTAGTTCTGCAATAAGCTTTTCGTATCTCAAATACAGTCAATCTGTTTTTATCATATGTTAAGGCTTAAGCATAGAGAACATGAAAATAGAAGATTTATAGACCCTAAAATAAAAATACGGTCTCATAAGGAAGCAGGGTTATTTTTAGAACAAAAAAAGGGAAACGAAAAGAACTTTCTTGCTTTCCGAAAACATTTTCATATTTTTCTCCAAGAATAAAATATCATAAGATCCGTTTCCTTTTGAAGTTTATGTTCCATATTGAGCTTTTCTTCGTTTTATGTCCTCATCATGTACATCATGATTAAGTTCATGAGCCAACCCAAAGAATTTTACGAGACTGAAGTGATTTCGTAGACGCATATAGAAGCAACCAAAGCATAAATATTTCAATGCCTTTCACTTTGCCATAAATGCTTTTCGAATGAATTCTGTGATTTATTGGCAGTTTTTTTGAGTCGGTTGTGGTTTTGTAGTCATTTTGGTCATTTTTAAAGGTTACATAATGAAATTGTCCATAGAATGGTTATGATGCATGCAGATTAAAAATATAAAATTATTTTAAAAAATGATTTTTTTTTTTTCATTCTAAATTTACGAAAATTCATCACCTTGATCAGTAGTCTTTCAAACCTATAAGCACTAAATTATCCCAGTAAAATGCTCTTAAGTCATCAAACACCATTAACCTTTCGAACGAGCTATCCTTTCTCTTCTAACAAGATTATCCTATCTGTATATTTCGTTACCATAGCATTTTATTTATATCATTGTTAAGTTCTTCCTTTTCTCTTCATTTCCGTTGAACTCTGAACAAAAATTTCCTTTTTTTCTGTAACTTGTTCTTTATATTAGCCTCTATTTTATTTTCACATTACCGTATTATTTTTTTTGGATATATTTTATTGGCAGTTACGTTTTAATTCCCATCCCACTCATAATTCAATTAAGAATTATCGCACAAGATAAAATAGCTTATTTTCGAATGATAATTATTGTAAATAAAGGTGAAGTGGATGTGGAGTTAAATTGGAAATATTTTTCAATTTCTCCGTCAAGTATTAAGATTTTAGTGTGCCAATTAAAGCTAGAAACAAATTCTAAAAATACATTCCAAGTGAAATTTGAGAAATGAAATGAACGAAGAGGGAAATCGAGGCGGAAGAAGAGAAAATAACAAGAAAGGAAAATAAACAATTTTCACATGACAAAATTTATTTCTCATAAGTAAACGATTGGTATGAAACAGAATCAAGTACATGATGTTTATTCCCAAATAATGAGTTTGATTAGGAAGGATTATAAGGAAATAGTGCTTTGAAATGAAGTTACCGAAGTAATATGTCTTTAGGACATACTGAAAGTTTAATTATTTTGTCTTCCGCCTACGGCATGATTCCAAATTAAATTTCAATTTTTAATTGGCTTGATAAGTTTGATTTTTGTGTGCAAAAAATGTCTCCTACTTTAAACTTGCTTCCATCAAACCAATTAAAACAGTTCAAATGCCATTGGCTTTTTTCTGCAAATAAAAGATCAGCCAAGTTCATTAAAGCATGGAATGAAAACTCCCAATTCATAAGTCATGCACCTTTTTGATGCACGTTGATTAAATATTGAACAGATAAATTAAAGCTGACTGGAAATTTCAAATAATATACATTACGAATTCCTCTTTTCACATATGAAGCTTTTGGAAAAGCGAGTTCTCTTTTTTGCTACAAGCATCTATCAAGCTTGATAATAAAATCGGGCATATCATAAATTTGAAAACACGAGGCATTACCGTGAATTTTTCGAACATATTGGCCTTTAAAAAAAGAGCATAATAAACATTTGTGAATTTAATCCAGCAGTGCTGAAAATTTTGAGCCCCTTTTGGTACATTTGATTTCAATGCCGATAAATTGAATACAATTAATTTCATTATCTAAACAAGAAAGATGGCTCATATATGATAAGCGAAAGAACCTTGAAATGCAGAATCGTCAAAAAACTAATCTCATTTTTGCTAAACAACCCAACATCCTCAATATGGAAAACATTGAATTGGGTTAAATGATTCATGTTGTGTTAATGAAATGAGAGAGTAAACAAAAAAGGTTGGGAGTGCCTTATCGTCATTAGGAGAATATACATAAGAAATTACAATATTAGGAATGCTTGAATGAAGATAGAAATGAAATTTATTACTTCTTTACTGCTGTTTATTGATAATGACTTGAGCTGATGTAGTATTTTGTTTTGATGTTCCGTAAAAAACATTGTCAGTTGTTGTTAATGATGATGAATTGACAGCATCTTTTTCATCACATCCGACAAGAAAATATTTGAGTGAAAAAGGGCATTTAACATTTCACAAGAAATGAGCAACAAATAAAAGCCAAAAGATGTGAAAAGTTCAAATATAAAGTTATCATCATCTCAACTTAGAGTTAAACCTTTTGAAATCTATTGTTTGCTTATTGGTATGCAAAAAGATGATACGAATGTGCCTTTAACGGTAAAAGAATTTTTTTATGATACAGAATAAAACTAAAAGGTTCACCATGACAATATCCTTAAAAGAATTTTACTAAGACTTAAGTTTCCTAGAAAATGGACCGTCTTGAATGAAAGCTGTATCTTATGAGGGGAGATCCATCATTCATGTCAGAAAGGATCAAATTATCTGATTAAATCAAATGTCTTGTATGTTTCTGTTTTTGTGGCTGACAAAGGATTTTTTTTTTGTTTGTAATAAAATTACTTTTGGGGGAAACAATTCGGAAAATTAAAGTTTGTTGGACGGGAAATAGACAGAGGGTTGTTGCGTATTCACAAATATCTGTAATTTGAGGAATTTTATGCAAATAGTCAGGTTTGAATCATGTTATGAGATTCCTTTTTTGGAATGTCTACTGAAATTTTGTTGAAGATGATAGCCTGATAGTAATGTTTATGTGAATGCATGCAACTGTCAAATGAAAACGGGTTGAATCTGATATTTTTTTAATTATACATTACATTTGAAGTTCCCTTTTTAGAATTGATTTATACTTGATAAAAAAGTTCTCATATTTCATTAATTAAAACTCTTAAATCAGATTTATCTATATGGAACTTACATCCAATTTTTGCAAGATCCAAACTCTTGAAATAAAAAGATTTTTTTTAAAGCTGCTAAAATACATGATATCCTACAAAAATATCAAAAATTAAGTAATAATAACAAGATATAAAGATCTAGTGTCAAGTCTCTCCTCCTCACTGCACCACCCGATTGCTTTATCTTATTTGTTCACCATATATATGTAAATTTTTGTATTTAAGAAAAAACGAAGTCATAAATTTTTTTGATACTTCATCGTCGCCCTGAAGACAAGCACAAAAAAAATTAAAATGCTGAGAAAAAGATTTATTAGAGGATTTTAAAAACAAATTTTTCTCAGTATCAGCATCAGTAACACTTTCTTGAAAGAACATGATAATGAATGAGAGTCTATTGTTCAATGTAATATCTTTATTTATATGGATCCTGATTTATCAAATTTCTTTCCTTCTCATTTTCTTTTTGATTGAAAGACAATAATGCAGATATCTTGTTTCATTGATTTTAATAGCAACTTAATGAAAATAATAAGACAGAAATGAGAAAAAGGAACATCATTTGGAACATTAAAATAAGAATTACAGAAAAAACTTTGGTATTTTTGTGTTCTTCCAAACCTTCCCAAAAGCTCAAATATGGAAAATTAACAAGTTTTGGTATTGACAAAAATTGCTGTGTCATGCATTTTATCCCTAATCGGTAGTGTTGAATACGATCGAATATTTCCTTACGAGAATAAAATTTCATGAACTTCCGCATGATTCTATCATAAAGTAAATAAGTGTGATCTTTCACGTCAGCGGTGGTGATATGATAAGATCGTAAAATGTTGGCATACATAGTGTATCTCCACTTTAGAAAACAATGACACTGCACGAGTTTAATTTACGTTCATTTATTTTTTCTTTATAAAGCAACATGAGATTGCCACAAAATTCCTTTCATCTCTTGAACGCATGGAATTGAAAAATCGATTTAAAATTTCAAGAGCATTTTGTGCATAAAATTAAAGCTTTCTGTTTTTAGGAGGCAAAAAAAATGAGTGTCTGCTGAGCATACGATAATCATAGGAAGAAATTGCAGAGCTGTAGGAATGTAGGTCATTTATTTTTTTTTTGTGTACACATCTAGACGATTGTCAGCAATTAGGCATAAATCCAACAGATTAATCCATTGATCGTCCAATTCTTTATTATCTCCACATCCATATCAAATAATTCATATTTCTTTTTTCCAACGACATGATAAAATATTTTTATTATTTTTCATTTTGATTGTATATTCATTTACAGTCAGCCGTATACGAACTTTATGCTTCAATTAAATTCATTTTATACAGAAAAGATATTACAAATTTTTCCGGCACCACATTTTTTAAAAATTTAGGTAATTATTTTTCGCATATGTTGAGAAAAATATCACATGTGATCAAGAGAACGAAACTTATTTAATAAAGCATGTAAATCCCTAAATATTTACATCGCCTGTCACTTCGCACATTTAAAAAAAAACTCATTTCAAAACTTCATTAATTATTTATTTTCATTTTGTTCCTTCCGTTAATTAAAAAAGCTGTACGCAAAATGGGTAGGGAGAGCTTAAAGCTATTCCATTTTTCCAACATCATATCATTCTTGTATGTTGGATGTTTCAAATACATTTCGATACAATTTTCATTATATTAATATTTCTTTTCGAGAGCATCAATAAAAAAACTTATTTTTATGCAATGCAATTAAATTTCTTTATCGTCATGCATTTTTGCATTTTCACAATATAAAACATCAAGTGCTTGTAGAGTGGAACAAAATTTATTTTCATAACATTATTGCATTGTGAGTTATTCATATAAAATTAAATTTATCCTAAATGTCTTGCACAATCTTTTTAAAATATAAATTTATGGACAACTGCACTAGTTATGTGAGTGTGAATTAAAACTATTGAGAAAAAAAATCATCAAGTATGAAAAATAATTATTACATTTATGTTAGCACTTCAAATCCAATTTTTGCTTTAATTGCTTCACTAAATTCTTTCACATCGAAATTAATTTTTTTATGTCTTTTTTTATTTTCCCTTTGAACAGAGAAAAATATAATTTTTGAATATGAAAAACTCGCGCTACGAAACCGTCAGCCTTGTCAGAATGAATACCAGCGAAGAACTGTAAAATATTTATTCTTTGCTGAAATGTGCATCCCACCCGATAAGCAGAGTAAAAAAGTAAAGACCGAAAATAAAAAAAAAAGAAAATGTGAAAAAGCAGCAGCAGCAGAAGAGTGTATACGCAATTGAATAATACAAACAGTCACAAAAGAGCGAGTAACGTGACAATAGTGATTCTCTGTAAATTTCGCTCAGTTTTGAGAGAAATTTTCGTGAGAGGAATGAAATCTTTATGAGAATCGGACTTTTGGGAGTTACCCGATGTGCTTGTCTATTTTTATCATAGTAACAAACATAAATTTTATGCTGTATTTTTTCGTTTTCATTTTCATGAAAAATATTAACAGTCCTACATCTTAAAAACCTTGTTGTTGCCGTATAAACCACATTGTACTTCCATGAACAATAAAAATGTTTTCAAACTCCTATTGTTGAAACTCTTGACATTATTTTTCTTTCTTGGCGCTGATTCTACAAATATCATAGCTGTATATTATTTTAGGAAATCTCGAATCATTGATTACTGTGGAAACATAAGGATATGAATACAAGTGAAATTAGGACCAAAATATATCGATTTTTTTTTTTGCTTATGGATGTGAATAAGTATGATAAAATAAAATTGTTTTTATCTTGTTTTTGGTTCATGAGGATTCTTTTGCTATTATGAAGGATTGGATCTAAAAATATTTTATGATTTGAATTTTGAATCAATTTTAAATAAACAACATATTTTTGTGTGGACATTGCATTCTTAGAATCAGGGTCGTTTATTTAAACGAAATTTTATATATTTATTTTTTAAAGATAATGCAGTCTTTCTTCTTACAATTTGCCTTTTGATCTCTTTAATGGAAGTTATTAAAATTTCACCGGGGTGTTTTGAATTGCCAAATTTTAAGTTGTAGGAAGTAAGGGAAAGGTCATTCGCATATTTATGATTTAACCTTTTGGAAAAATTGTATTTTTCCTCTGACCTTTGTTATTTTAATGGTTTAGTCATTTTTAATTTAGAAGAGTTCCTTAGCGAGCAGATAGAAATATTAATTGTTAAATTAATTAAATTTAAGCTTTAATCACACTTGTGACTAAGCTTTCTCGATTTCTCGGTCTCGACAAATTCTCGAGACCGAGACCGAGACCGAGACTTCCCGGGAATTCCCGGGAAGTCTCGACTTTAAAAACTTCTTAAAATTTTGCTGAAAGTAATTAAAAAACACTTAGAACATGTAGATTACGTCTATTTGTTATTGAACTTCTGGATATATTCCTTGTTATGCGATCAGTCAAACTAATTTTATTGTCTTAATACTAATATAAAATATAAAAGAAATACGAAATACGTAATGATAAAAGAAAAGCATAATGATAAGAAAGTGTGTCCCTATTAAAACTATTCTGGGTTTTGGAAATGACTTTTCACAAAAACGATAGCATTTAAGTTTTTGTTAAGCAATCGCTTCCTTTGCTTGGTCAAAACATTATTGCTGATTGAAAAATTACGTTCACTCTGGGTAAATGTTGGTTGAATGCTTAGCAGTGCATTATACAGCTGATTTAATAACGGAGTTTTGACTTTATTTCTCTCATACCATACTTTAGTTCTACTCATCCTTTTGAATTTGCACCATCAAAATAATTTGAAGCAACGTCAGATCTTCATTTTTTGGTACCAAAATCCCAACTAAATCTATCACATACATCCCAAAATCAAATTTTTAATAAATATTTTTTTTGTATGGGATTTTTTGGGTGCAAATTATTGAGCTTCCTAATGGTTTAATATCACTAAAAATGATGCAAAAACATCTGCGCTGGTGTTCTACAAACATTTCCGATTGATCGTCTGAACAGAAGTGACATTTTTACATATAATTTTAAAATTTTCGTTTTCATACGAGTGCGCAAATTTCAAGGTTGCGCAAATTTCAAAGTCATTTACCCTAACTGTAAGATTAACTACAAACTGTGATGGGAAAAATTCTAAAATTATCATTTTTAATTAAATTTTTTTCTTCTCTAGTCTCGGGTCTCGGTCTCGGAAAATTCTCGAGACCGAGACGAGATCGAGACCGAGACTTCCCGGGAAGTCTCGGTCTCGATTTCGTCATCGGGAAACCATACTTGTGACCACTCATTTTCTGCATTAACTAGCAGTCAAAAATTAATCAAAAATTATTGACAGGAACTAATTGTACCTGCTTTTACAATTTAAAAGCAAATTGAAATCTTTCACCACAAATTAAAATTTTATTCAAAATTTCAGGTATCAATTTATTTAATCAGATTTCATAAAATATCAATTTCAGACTTCACATTTTCTATATTTTAACAATACATGATACACTGCGCTGCAATGGTCTCATTCATGTAAAAAAAAATTTTCCCCCAAAAATAGCATTCTCATTTTTCGCTATTGTGTTCATTGAAATGTTTTCATTTTATGTTTATCAGCAATACGAAAATGCTTATTGTACAATACTTTATGACTATGAATGCTACATGCTATTATTTTTTATGATTCGTATTTCCTTTTTCATCTGGAAATGTCTGATTTTGCTTTTCATAAATTCTGAGGTAAATTTACTCACTGAAAGCAAAAAATTTTCATTCAAATTAAGCACCAAAAATAATGTTTTTTTTTGTAAAATAAAAAACATTTTTATATCCAAAATATCAATCATCACGTCTTCGAAGAAAAATCTCTTTCATTCACATGCTAATTTTGCATATCATGTTTACACCAGAAATTGTGATATACACAACAAAGTGTCATTTTTGAACATCATGAAGAGCACAGTTAATATTCCATATCATCATCAACCTAATATATTACATTGTCCAATGGAGACATGTTCAAATGATGAAGAAACTCATAACGATGTGAGAATTACTTTATTTTTCACTAATATTTCTGTTACTAATTCAGTGACGAGAACTTTCTTCATATGCAACGTCATAATTTATTTGTGCTGGGTGTTTATCTAATCATTTATCACTTATAATTTCCTTTGTGTATTCAACTCATTTGTTGAATAGATTTAAGAAATATTTACGTGATGGATTAATTCAGTTTGAACTGATCTTTATACTTTATATTTTATTAGGAATTCTTTGAATTTTATCAAAAATGCCATCGTTGCTTTAAATCTATTAATCTGATAAAAGGACTCATTAATAAAAAATAGAAGTTCATTTCAGAAGATTTAAGTCTTATTTGGAATTGATCGGCTAGTTTGGTTGCTTGGTTAAAAAAACTATTTTACTGCACATTCTTTTAAAGTTCCTAGCTACTCTGCATTCATCGCACATCAACAATGACGAACAACTTTTTTTCGTATTCTCATCATCAAACGAGTACACTAAAAGTGATAATGTAATAAACACATAGCACGTTTTGATTTTGTTTATCATGTATGTTATTTACGATCATGTTACTCTGCTGAGTGAGGAATGAATTTTTTTCTGAATGAAAAATAAGTGAAGATGCTTCTTCATGAGACTTTATAAAAAATATTTTGCAATTCAAATTCTTAATACTATAAGGGAAGTGAATGAAGCTCGTAAGTGAATAATTTCATTATCATTCAACGTCCATGGAATGTGAATGTGAATGGGAAGTGATAATGTCATGTTTAACGTCTTTTGAATGTCTGTTCACAGTGCTCTTAAGAGAGGCATTTGAGTGAGTCATAAAGATTTTTTTAAAATAATTCAGTCAAGAAGAGAGTGAGAGAGAAAGTTTGTGAAAGTTAAAGATGCTCTCAGAGAGAGAAAAATCAAAATTTGCGAGAATAAATGAGAGAGTGTCTTGTGGATGCATATAGAAGATTTTACTTTCAATTGTTAAACTTTTCACTTCATTCAACAATAATGTTCAAAAAAATACATAGAAATCATGATGTGAAGGTTTTAAACACAGACGCTATCAATGTTGTTCTCTGCAGGGTAAATGATGACATTTCGTCCAATCCAAACAATCAAATTTATTTATCTACTGGGAATTCAATTGAAATACTTTTATATGTATATCACATTGAAACAGCAATCGGAAGATGAAGAAAGAAACTGTGAAAAAAAACATAGATTGTGGATAAGATCAAGATTTATATGAACCGCCTCAAGCTTTTATTGATCTATTGTTGCTCCCTACAATATTTTCTCATAATATCATTTTCTGAATATAACTTTCAAGTTACTTTTCTTTCAATTTGTGGTTTCATATTATTTTCATAGAACATTGTATGTATTCACTACTTGGCAGGGATTTAGCATTCGATATTGATTTTTTATGTTATTTTGATGCAGCATTTGCTTTATGCGGTTCCTATATGTTTGGTTAGTTTTTTTCCTGGAATCTGATAGATAGAAGTCGAGTTCCGATTGCTAAATCAGAGAAATTAAGTTTGATCTGCAATTTTTGCATCAAGATTTCCATCCAAAATTTTGGCATCTATAATGAACTTGTTTTTATAAAAAAAGAGTCACCTAAACTTGAATAAAATATCTATTCTTTAAAAGGACAAAAGAAGCAATTGATTAAAAAACTTTCTCATGCTGCCTCGAATTTCATTGAGATTTATTTGTTTACTAAAAACGAAATTCTATCAAGTGCCTGTAATAAAATTTCTCCAGTATATAATCTAATAATGGGACAATGTTCTGTAAATTTGTATCTCACACATGACTCCTACACATGTTGTAATTTAGATGAAATCTGAGAATGATGCTTTTATATTTATAATAATTTTATTTAAATTTGTACAAAGATTATGAAATATACATGTTGATATTATTTCTTTGAAACATATAGAAATGTTTTGACAATAGTCTTGAATCATAAGGAACAGACTGAGGCAGTAAAATTTGAAATATAATAAATTTAAATTGAATTTTATGTTATTGTGAGATACTAAAATTTTATATTATTGATTTAAACTTTTATTACAAAATATAAAATACAACAAAAACTGTCAAGCCTTACAACTTTAGATTCTGTTTTTTTTTTTAAAAAAAAATCTTGTATGCTTATCTGTTTGAAGCAATCAAACTTAAATCAATAACCTATTTACTTAACCATCTAATGATCGGATGTTCAATTACAAGTTTACAGGAAGCCTTAATCACTGCAGTTTGAAAGAACCTACATATTCTGTGTAAATAAATGGATAATGGTAAAAGACGAAAAGGTTTGAAAAGATTAACATATTTAACGGATGAAATGTATATTCTTATCATCAATGATGATGCTCTATTATTGATCTCACTTTGATTTTAAAAAAATCGACACATTGTTAGATAGAAAATTTGATACGTTTCTGGTGCCATATGAAAATCTTACAAATTTTATCTCCACTTTCAAACATATTAAAATGTCAAGTGTATTATGCATTGTACACCGTAAAGTAGATACTTAATCCAATTCACTGCAATCAAAATGATTACAATTTGTACTATTTGCATTCCAATATGAAGTTTGCTGTATGAGCTGCTTGAATTAGCATTAATTTTGCTTTTGTTTTGGAGAAAAAAATTATTTGTACTTAGAAACTCTAAATTATGTTCCTACATTTGTTATTGATTTTCTTTAAGAAGATAAATCGGTTTGAACAAGAACAATTAAATATAAAAAAGACCCAGTAAATAATACAAATAATAATCTACTATTAATTGAAATAATTCCAAAAAATTTCATTGAAAAGTCCTCATTGATTAAATCGTTATATAGTTCCATTATCTACAATAATAATTTTATAGTAACATTAATTATTTTTGTTAATATATTTTGAAAAATTTTACCAATTTTTTGACTTCTCGTGAACATGGAAAATGATAGCAATCAATTAGTCTCCCAATAAGTTTTTTATGTTCTGTCTTAATTTGTTCACCAAATGCCGTAAAAATTATTTTTAAGCATAAAAATTGAAAGGCAATGTCGTATAAGATGTATGCAGTTTTTTCAAACCCAACTTTGAGTTTTATTGTTTGAGCTAAGTTAAAGAACTAATAAATAAAATCATTAATTACTTTGAAATTGATATAATGACCTCAGCAATACTTACCCCAAAAGTGATACTGCACACAAAAAAGCCAACATTTAATGAAAATTGTAAACCAAAAACTTCTCTAAAATGTCTTAAACTTTGCATTATTTTGCAAAGATTTTGGATGGAATTAATGCTTGAATTTGAAAAATTGGAATCAATGCAGCTCGTCAATTGTTTCATTTCTAAGACCAATTTTTCTTTTATCATTATTAAAAGATAATATAGAAGCAATAAAAAGCCTTGATAATACATCGATGAAAGAACTAAAATTTTTGCTGGATATGGCTCTGTAGATAGAAAATAGAAGTAAAATCCATTGGTGGATATAAAGTAGAATGTTGCAGTAATCATGAAAATTTTGAGTTTTTTTAAATACTTCATTTTAAAATCTTTGTTAAAATTTAAATTTTCTAAGTTCATGAAGCATTTTTTAACTTTTTTATAATTCAGATTTTGTAGAATATACGATGAAACACAAAGTGAATGATAAAGCAAATCCTCTACTTTAGTAATGATTGAAGCAAAATTTGTTCTTTTTTCTGAATGATAAAAAGATTTTATTTCATATAATTCAATTAAATAAAAATTGAATAATAACTTATATCCAATAGCAAGGAAAAATTTTAAATAATTGAAAAACAAAAGAAAATTTGAAATTTCTAGGATTTTTTTGGAGTTGATTTTAATGCAGGAAACACCAAAAAAATTAAAAATTTGCTGTAAAATAACTTTTCTTCTTAACATTTTGACCAAAACTAATTGAATGAAAGCTTTTAGCGTTAATGAGGAGGTAAGTTACCTAATTAGATGAGTAATTGTAATGCATTGGAATAATGATGACCGAATATATTAAATTATACATTTTTTGATTGTACTAATAAACCATAAATAGACCAAATAAATTGTTATCATTCATTCATTGTTTATTTGTCATTGACTGTTTACCAACTTAAGTCAGTTTGAATTAAAACAATAAAATATGAAAATTAAACAGTAAATAATTCAAACAGTAATTTACTATCAACATCTATATCAAATATCTTCATTGAAAAATCCTCATTAGTCACGTCAGCATGAAATTTTTTGATCTTGAAATGTTAAAATAAAAATTCAAAAATTTATTTCAGATGTCAAAATGCTTACCAAATGTTTCAATCCTTTAATATGTGAAAAATAGAAACATTCTATTAATAGCTTAGACAGTTTTTCCTTTTCTCCATTAAATTTTTTCTCCGAACTCTGTGAAAACGACTTTTAAAAATGTGAATTGAAAAGTTATGTCAAAAATGATGTAAGAAGCTTTGACAAAATCGAATTGGTGTTTTATAGCCTGAGCTAAATTAAAAAACTAAATGAATTTAAAAACAGAACTTGTTTATTTAAGGCAAACACTGCACTATGTCTGTAGGTTCCTTACCGCAAATGTAATACTAACAGCAAAAAATCCAATGTTTATTAAAAATTGTCCCTTGAACGCTTTTCTAAAATGGTTAAAACTGTAGAAAATTCTACAAAAACTCACTTCTGCTGATTTAATTCCTTTCTTTGTAACATTTGATTTAACGAAACTTCTTAATTGAACTAAGTTGAAAACCAGCTTCTCTTCAAAAATTTTCATAAAATAATAAAACAGCACGAAGAAGCCTTGGAAAAATGTAGATGTTAAGAGTAAAATTGAAGCAGGATATGGCGTTGTAAATAAAAAATAAGCAAAAAATAAATTTGAAAAAACAAAGTAAATTGCAATAAGTGACACAAGAATTTCACATTTAATTAAATATTTTCGATGAAATTTTTGGTCTAATTTTAAACTTTTTTCTAAAGCTATCAAGCATTTTGTGACCCTTCTGTAGTTAATATTTTGAAGCATGTATGATAAGATACAATTTGAGTGATAAAGAATTTCTTGTAATGCATTAATTGCAGCTGCAAAATTTGTTCTCTCATTTGAATCATAAAATGTTTTGATACAGAATACCTCAACCAGATAGAATTCGTATGCTAATTTATATCCAATAGCAAATAAACATTTCAAATAATTTAAAATGAGAAAAATCTTCGAAATTTTTAAGAAATTTTCGGTACTAGTTTTAATGCATGAAACACCAAAATGGTTATAAAAAAAGTATATTACATTTTTAATACTCAACATTGTGACCAAAACTAAATTACAATTTCAATTATTTTGATAAAACATCCAAGTCTCTCATTTATAATTATGATAAGTACTGAAAATTAGGGTTCGGAAATCTACAGTTATTAACAGTTAGTAACACTTATCTACAGTTATCTACAATTTGTAACTGTAGATAAGTAACTGTAGATAATTTTTTCAAAGTGGAAAAAAACGTTATTAATTTACTGAAAAAAGAGTTGAAATGCTAAAATCAGGACTGCAACAGCATGTAACAGTTCATATAAAGTGACATTAGGCTTCATTCAGTATTTTAAAAGCGTTTGTATGGTGATTTAATTGAAAATTAAGAAATTTTCGCAAATTTTTTTTGTTTACAAACATGTGAACAATATTTGAATTTCATATAACCGTTTCAAATATTCGATAAACAAAAAGTTGATTTTTAATAGCTAATTTTGACATTTGAGCTCTCTTAATGTATAATAAGTGTATTCTATATATAAATTTATTAAAAAAGTCTCCAAAAATTGTTTGTTTACAAAACTTTGCAAATTTTTTTAACGGATTTTCTTCATTCAAAAAATTTATCTACAGTTTACTAACTGTAGATAACTGTAGATTTTGTGTAGATAATCTAAAAGTTGATAACTGTAGATAATCAGTTAGTGGTTTTCCGAACCCTACTGAAAATATTATTTTTGTATTATTTTCAATTATTAACGAAAATTTAATCTAATCAATTCTTTGTTGAATATGAATATGGAACTTTGTTGAATATCAAAATTTGACCTTTTCAGCCCCAAAACTGAACCATTTGATGTTTAAAATCCGTATTGAATATTACTGCAACCTTTGCAATAATTAATAAAGCTTCCTTAAATCACAAAATTTGAACTTTTCAGCTCCAAAACCTTAATCATTTGATGCTTAGAATCTGAATTGAATATTACTACCACAAAATTTGAACTTTTCAGCTCCAAAACTTAACCATTTGAAGCTAAGAATCCGAACTGAATATTACTGCAACCTTTGCAATAATTATTAAAGCTTCCTTAGACCACAAAATTTGAACTTTTTAGCTCCGAAACTTAACCATTTGAAGCTAAGAATCCGAACTGAATATTACTGCAACCTTTGCAATAATTATTAAAGCTTCCTTAGATCACAAAATATGAACTATTCAGCTCCAAAACCTTAATCATTTGATGCTTAGAATCCGTATTGAATATTACTGCATCCTTTGCAATAATTATTAAAGCTTCGTTAGATCAAAAAATTTGAACTTTTCAGCTCCAAAACTTAACCATTTGATGCTAAGAATCCGAACTGAATATTACTGCAACCTTTGCAATAATTATTAAAGCTTCCTTAGACCACAAAATTTGAATTTTTCAGCTCCAAAACTTAACCATTTGATGCTTAGAATTCGTATTGAATATTACTGCAACCTTTGCAATAATTATTAAAGCTTCCTAAAATCACAAAGCTTGAACTTTTCAGCTCCAAAAACTTAACCATTTGATGCTTAGAATTCGTATTGAATATTACTGCAACCTTTGCAATAATTATTAAAGCTTCCTAAAATCACAAAATTTGAACTTTTCAGCTCCAAAATCATAATCATTTGATGCTTAGAATCCGTATTAAATATTTCTGCAACCTTTGCAATAATTATTAAAGCTTCATTAGATCAAAAAAATTTGAACTTTTCAGCTCCAAAACCTTAATCATTTGAAGCTAAGAATCCGAACTGAATATTACTGCAACCTTTGCAATAATTATTAAAGCTTCATTAGATCAAAAAAATTTGAACTTTTCAGCTCCAAAACCTTAATCATTTGATGCTTAGAAAACGTATTGAATATTTCTGCAACTTTTGCAATAATTATTAAAGCTTCCTTAAATCACAAAATTTGAACTTTTCAGCTCCAAAACCTTAATCATTTGATGCTTACAATCCGTATTGAATATTTCTGCAACCTTTGCAATAATTATTAAAGCTTCCTTAGATCACAAATTTTGATCTTTTCAGCTCCAAAACTTAACGATTTGAAGCTTATAATCCGAACTGAATATTACTGCAACCTTTGCAATAATTATTAAAGCTTCCTTAAATCAAAAAAATTTGAACTTTTTAGCTGCAAAACCTTAATCATTGGAAGCTAAGAATCCGAACTGAATATTACTGCAACCTTTGCAATAATTATTAAAGCTTCCTTAGACCACAAAATTTGAATTTTTCAGCTCCAAAACTTAACCATTTGATGCTTAGAATTCGTATTGAATATTACTGCAACCTTTGCAATAATTATTAAAGCTTCCTAAAATCACAAAGCTTGAACTTTTCAGCTCCAAAAACTTAACCATTTGATGCTTAGAATTCGTATTGAATATTACTGCAACCTTTGCAATAATTATTAAAGCTTCCTAAAATCACAAAATTTGAACTTTTCAGCTCCAAAATCATAATCATTTGATGCTTAGAATCCGTATTAAATATTTCTGCAACCTTTGCAATAATTATTAAAGCTTCATTAGATCAAAAAAATTTGAACTTTTCAGCTCCAAAACCTTAATCATTTGAAGCTAAGAATCCGAACTGAATATTACTGCAACCTTTGCAATAATTATTAAAGCTTCCTTAGATCAAAAAAATTTGAACTTTTCAGCTCCAAAACCTTAATCATTTGATGCTTAGAAAACGTATTGAATATTTCTGCAACTTTTGCAATAATTATTAAAGCTTCCTTAAATCACAAAATTTGAACTATTCAGCTCCAAAACCTTAATCATTTGATGCTTACAATCCGTATTGAATATTTCTGCAACCTTTGCAATAATTATTAAAGCTTCCTTAGATCACAAATTTTGATCTTTTCAGCTCCAAAACTTAACGATTTGAAGCTTATAATCCGAACTGAATATTACTGCAACCTTTGCAATAATTATTAAAGCTTCCTTAAATCAAAAAAATTTGAACTTTTTAGCTGCAAAACCTTAATCATTGGAAGCTAAGAATCCGAACTGAATATTACTGCAACCTTTGCAATAATTATTAAAGCTACCCCGAACATACAAAGAGCATGCTCAGAAAAGTGAGCATATAAGTGAGTCTACTCAAAAAATGTACTCATGCAAGCTCATTCAACTGAGCATGCTCATGAGAATATTATGAATGTGCTCACTTAAATTTTTTATAAAAACTTTATAAGCTCACGTGAGTGCATTCAATAAGTATACTCTTGAGAATATTAAGAACATACTCATGTGAATTCACTCATATGAGTGCACTTACTGATTGTACTCATGAGCATATAATGAGCAAGCTCACTTCTGTGTCACACAATTTTTTTTATATTCTCATATGAGTGCACTTACTGATTGTACTCATGAGCATATAATGAGCAAGCTCACTTCTGTGTCACACAATTTTTTTTATATTCTCATATGAGTGCACTTACTGAATGTACTCATGAGCATATAATGAGCAAGCTCACTTCTGTGTCACACAATTTTTTTTATATTCTCATATGAGTGCACTTACTGATTGTACTCATGAGCATATAATGAGCAAGCTCACTTCTGTGTCACACAATTTTTTTTATATTCTCATATGAGTGCACTTACTGAATGTACTCATGAGCATATAATGAGCAAGCTCACTTCTGTGTCACACAATTTTTTTTATATTCTCATATGAGTGCACTTACTGATTGTACTCATGAGCATATAATGAGCAAGCTCACTTCTGTGTCACACAATTTTTTTTATATTCTCATATGAGTGCACTTACTGAATGTACTCATGAGCATATAATGAGCAAGCTCACTTCTGTGTCACACAATTTTTTTATATTCTCATATGAGTGCACTTACTGATTGTACTCATGAGCATATAATGAGCAAGCTCACTTCTGTGTCACACAATTTTTTTTATATTCTCATATGAGTGCACTTACTGAATGTACTCATGAGCATATAATGAGCAAGCTCACTTCTGTGTCACACAATTTTTTTTATATTCTCATATGAGTGCACTTACTGAGTTTATTCAAGAGCAAATTGTGTACGTTTTCGATTTAGCTGACATTTTTTTAAAAAAACGTCAGCTACCTTAAAAAATCATTATTTGAGATTTTTTAAAAAAATGTCAGCTAAATCGAAAACGTTAAAAAAATGATTTTTTAAGGAAGCTGACATTTTTTAAAAATGTCAGCTAAATCGAAAACGTTAAAAAAATGATTTTTTAAGGAAGCTGACATTTTTAAAAAAATGTCAGCTAAATCGAAAACGTTAAAAAAATGATTTTTTAAGGAAGCTGACGTTTTTAAAAAAATGTCAGCTAAATCGAAAACGTTAAAAAAATGATTTTTTAAGGAAGCTGACATTTTTAAAAAAATGTCAGCTAAATCGAAAATGTTAAAATAATGATTTTTTAAGGAAGCTGACGTTTTTTAAAAAAATGTCAGCTAAATCGAAAACGTTAAAATAATGATTTTTTAAGGAAGCTGACGTTTTTAAAAAAATGTCAGCTAAATCGAAAACGTTAAAAAATGATTTTTTAAGGAAGCTGACGTTTTTTAAAAAAATGTCAGCTAAATCGAAAACGTTAAAATAATGATTTTTTAAGGAAGCTGACGTTTTTAAAAAAATGTCAGCTAAATCGAAAACGTTAAAAAAATGATTTTTTAAGGAAGCTGACGTTTTTAAAAAATGTCAGCTAAATCGAAAACGTTAAAATTGGCGCTCAATAAGATTCAAACTTCAAAGAACTTAGTTCGCCTGTAAAAATATAATAATTTAAGTATGTGTTATGCCATATATAAATTATTATATATTTACAGACAATAGCTCCAAGGAAAAGTGTGAGATGACAGAAGTTAAGCAACGCAGAAGATATTTCAGCAAAGATGGGTGACCAGATTTATATGTTTCCGTCTAAGTATTTGAGATAAAATATTAATAATAATTTCTAACTCTTTCAAAATTATTCACAGAAATTCAAAGAAATAAACGGAACAGTACTTGATTTCAGCTAACCTATAATATTCAAATTTAGCTTAATTAATTTTTTGAATTTTGCAACTTCACTTGAGTGCACTCATGAGTGTGCTCAGATGAGCATATACTCATAAATATACTCACTGAGCATATATCTTTTGAGTATCTTCATGAGTATAAGCTCTTTGAGAATATTTATGAGTATATGCTCTCTGAGAATGTACATGAGTATATTCAATAAAAATGTTACATGAGAAAAATGTTGCATGTGACATGTTACCTTCTCATTTGAATATGCTCATGAGTTTACTCAATGATCTTATTACATGTCACATAGGAATGTGCTCACTGAGCATGCTCAAGAAGGTACCGTAAGCGCATCACTGAAATGTATGAAAATGAGCACATTCTCACAAAGGCTAATAGGCTCACAAATAATGTGCTCTGAGCATGCTCATTGTATGTTCGGGTACCTTAAATCACAAAATTTGAACTATTCAGCTCCAAAACTTAACGATTTGAAGCTTATAATCTGAATTGAATATTACTGCAACCTTTGCAATAATTATTGAAGCTCTATTAGATCACAAAATTTGAACTTTTCAGCTCCAAAACCTTATTAAAGCTTCCTTAAATCACAAAATTTGAACTTTTTAGCTTCAAAATTTTAATCATTTGAAGCTAAGAATCCGAACTGAATATTACTGCAACCTTTGCAATAATTATTAAAGCTTCCTTAAATCACAAAATTTGAACTTTTCAGCTCCAAAAACTTAATCATTTGAAGCTAAGAATCCGAACTGAATATTACTGCAACCTTTGCAATAATTATTAAAGCTTCCTTAAATCACAAAATTTGAACTTTTCAGCTCCAAAACTTAACGATTTGAAGCTTATAATCCATATTGAATATTTCTGCAACCTTTGTATTAATTATTAAAGCTTCCTTATATCAAAAAAATTTGAACTTTTCAGCTCCAAAACCTTAATCATTTGATGCTTAGAATCCGTATTGAATATTTCTGCAACCTTTGCAATAATTATTAAAGCTTCCTTAGATCAAAAAAATTTGAACTTTTCAGCTCCAAAACCTTAATCATTTGATGCTTAGAATCCGTATTGAATATTTCTGCAACCTTTGCAATAATTATTAAAGCTTCCTTAATTCAAAAAAATTTGAACTTTTCAGCTCCAAAACCTTAATCATTTGATGCTTATAATCCGTATTGAATATTACTGCAACCTTTGCAATAATTATTAAAGCTCCATTAGATCACAAAATTTGAACTTTTCAGCTCCAAAACCTTAATCATTTGATGCTTAGAAAATATATTGAATATTTCTGCAACCTTTGCAATAATTATTAAAGCTCCATTAGATCACAAAATTTGAACTTTTCAGCTCCAAAACCTTATTAAAGCTTCCCTAAATCACAAAATTTGAAGCTAAGAATCCGAACTGAATATTACTGCAACCTTTGCTATAATTATTATAGTTTCATTAGATCACAAAATTTGAACTTTTCAGCTTTAAAACCTTATTAAAGCTTCCTTAAATCACAAAATTTGAACTTTTAAGCTCCAAAACCTTAATCATTTGATGCTTAGAATCCGTATTGAATATTTTTGCAACCTTTGCAATAATTATTAAAGTTTCCTTAGATCAGAAATTTGAACTTTTCAGCTCCAAAACCTTAATCATTTGATGCTTAGAATCCGTATTGAATATTTCTGCAACCTTTGTAATAATTAGTAAAGCTTCCTTAAATCACAAAATTTGAACTTTTCAGCTCCAAAACCTTAATCATTTGATGCTTAGAATCCGAATTGAATATTTTTGCAACCTTTGCAATAATTATTAAAGTGTCCATAGATCAGAAATTTGAACTTTTCAGCTCCAAAACCTTAATCATTTGATGCTTAGAATCCGTATTGAATATTTCTGCAACCTTTGTAATAATTAGTAAAGCTTCCCTAAATCACAAAATTTGAACTTTTCAGCTTCAAAATTTTAATCATTTGAAGCTAAGAATCCGAACTGAATATTACTGCAACCTTTGCTATAATTATTATAGTTTCATTAGATCACAAAATTTGAACTTTTCAGCTTTAAAACCTTATTAAAGCTTCCTTAAATCACAAAATTTGACCTTTTCAGCTCCAAAACCTTAATCATTTGATGCTTAGAATCCGTATTGAATATTTTTGCAACCTTTGCAATAATTATTAAAGTTTCCTTAGATCAGAAATTTGAACTTTTCAGCTCCAAAACCTTAATCATTTGATGCTTAGAATCCGTATTGAATATTTCTGCAACCTTTGCAATAATTAGTAAAGCTTCCTTAAATCACAAAATTTGAACTTTTCAGCTCCAAAACCTTAATCATTTGATGCTTAGAATCCGAATTGAATATTTTTGCAACCTTTGCAATAATTATTAAAGTTTCCTTAGATCAGAAATTTGAACTTTTCAGCTCCAAAACCTTAATCATTTGATGCTTAGAATCCGTATTGAATATTTCTGCAACCTTTGTAATAATTAGTAAAGCTTCCTTAAATCACAAAATTTGAACTTTTCAGCTCCAAAACCTTAATCATTTGATGCTTAGAATCCGAATTGAATATTACTGCAACCTTTGCGATAATTATTAAAGCTTTACAAAATATGAATTTTTCAGCTCCAAATCTTAACCATTTGAAACTTAAAATATAAATAGAATATTACTGCAACCTTTGCAATAATTATTAAAGTTTCACAAGAGCACAAAATTTAAACTTTTTAGCACCTTTGACAGCGTTAACATATTGTAAAGCATGGAAAAAGTTTGGCACACGTGGATGAATTGGATCCTAATTTATCTATCAGAAGGAGACAAATAAAATATAATGAAATCATATCACATAGCTTTAAGGTATTCTTGCTCGCAATGTTTTTCGTTTATGATTTATATTATAAATATGGTTTATTTAGTTTCGTGTTTAATACATATTATTTCCCAACATTTTTATAATAATTAACTTTCATAACATAAGCTCAATATTTTAGTTTTTTTAATCATAAATACCATGCTACGGACACGTCGAAAAGTCCGTTATTTTTTGCTTTGAATTTCAAAAAACCGTTAAATTTTCATGAATATTTCTTGCAAACACCGGCAAAAACAAGTCTTGAGCATACGATTCTTATTCTCAGCTTCGTTTTTAGCTAAGTTTAGCTAAAATCATCCCAGAAAAATACAGGAAGTTAAATATTAATGCTTAAAATCTTAAAATTGACAATTTTTTAACGGTTTTAAAATATACAAACGCTAGGTCGACTAAATTTAAACATGTCGAAAAAATTCGACACTGAAATGTCCGTAGCATG
Organism: Chironomus riparius; assembly: GCA_917627325.4. Lineage (NCBI taxonomy): Eukaryota > Metazoa > Arthropoda > Insecta > Diptera > Chironomidae > Chironomus > Chironomus riparius. Next base: position 60,808,172 of record OU895877.1, read on the forward strand.
ATAAATACAACCCTATAATAGCAAAATGCTTTTGGTGCGTGATGATATATATAAAATTTATGTTTCTTTTGTCTTCTGGTTTCTTCTTTTATAAAGTGATGTTATTACTTCTTTTCATCATATTCATGCCTTTACGATATTATAAAGTAATATAGGAAGAAAATTAAATCAACATGCAGTAAAAAACATTAGCTATCTTAGAATAGCTCAAAAATAAAACAAAAATGCACCGAATTCTCTCGTTTAAACCAGCTTTTTTTGGCTCTTTGATAAAAACTTTTTCTTCTTTAAAAAGACAAATTGCAGGCAAACTACGAGACTTTAATCAGTAAAAGATAAAGTTTGTAAACTAATTAAAGTTCCTTCACAATGTGAATCTAAGTTTGATTTTTAGACTTTTGCTTATTCATATCGTAAAGTATCGTCACTTAAAGTGAAAAATCACTCATTTTTTATGGAAGTTAATTATCTATAAATTTAGGGTTAAGTTTTTACTTAAATCAAACGTAACTAGCCCTGAATTTCATCATTTTCATCAGATTTTATCATCAAAATCCTCTAAAACATGTTTTCCATTGTCATTTCATTCTGAAACTTTACAGCATAAACATTATTTACATCAACTGCAGAGTTCAAAATCTAATAATCTTCTTACAACATAAAAGTATCCACAACAAGATCTGGATGCTACCCTTTTGTGAAAATTTTAATAAGCCGTAAATTTGATTTCTATCATCTTTGAGGAATGTTAAAGATTTTTGATTATAGATGGTACATAATCTTTTAAAAGATTGATCAAAATTGGATTTCGTTATCACCAAATAATAATGGCATCTTTGAAAGTTCAACAAAAAAGGCTTCATGTTGAAGTGACACATCACAATGAACCTTTTTTTTTTGTTGCAAAAAGTTTGAAGTCGCTCCTATTCAAGCCACGCTACAACGAATTTGACTTTTTTCTCTATAAATGCGGGTGATGAAAATCCCATTTTTTATGTTCGAAAAATTTTAAATGCTAATTTTATCGGTTAATCTAATTTCATGAGGCTTCTTTCTATTAAAAACTAAGTGTAAAAGTTGTTAAAGATCCAGTTAAGACTACAAAAGATCTAGAAATTAATATAACTCATACTTACATTTTGTTAATGCTGCTTAATCTGTTGACTCAATACATACTCATGGTGGATTTAATGGTAATTTCAATGGTTTACAGCAATTAATTTTGCAACATTTTTGTACCAATCTCTCTGTAAACAAGAGAAATTTTCTGAAAAAAATGAATAAAAATGCGCCTTAGATTTTCTGTTTTGTTCATTTTAAGAGTGTAAAGAAAGTGAATTTTTATTAGAAACTTTTCATCCTTTTTATTGTATTCGCTAACAACTACCCAGGTATTGTGATTTGAAAAATTTGACATGTTAAAGGTTCATTGTGAAGTAAGTTGAACAATCTATTGCTAGGCGTTTAAGCTTTGCTCTCTGCTCAATATTTTGCCTAATGCAAACTTAAACTTTGAGCATATCTTTCTTGGTGGATGATGCTATGGATAAATTGTATCAATCATCTTTTTACGGGTGGAAACTCAATTAAGTACATACTCAAAATACCAAAAATGTTTTAATTTAATTTTCATTTGATCATAAACGATAAAAATATTATGAAGAGCTACTTTATTGAACAACTGGGCATAATTATTGATTACTTTCATTGCTGTAACATTGTTAGTTGATTGATTTCTTTAAATCTACATTTCCAGCTTAAGAAAACTATCTTCTTAAAATTTAATGTATATATTGTATCATCTCAAAAAGTCATTTCCTCCTATACATCACGTAAAGGATAAAACTTGGTTGTTCTTTTTTTATAGCCAAAATATAATAGATTTTGAGATCAAAGAGCATGCGGTGTTGAACATGCATTCATTCAGACATAATAATTCCTATTTGTAGCTCAAAATCAATCGATTTTAATTCGAACTGAAATAAAAGAAGGTAGGAGATATATTTTATTAGTTTAACTGAACAATGATTATTAGTATAAACTCACCGTAAATTTTTCTCCTTAAATTAATTAAAATGTTTGTATTTTAGTGTTCACGGTGCAGTTTGACTGCAAAAAGGAACAATTGATTCTGTTACAATTTCAGCCTCAGCATAATGTGGAGCAGATTGAATCGAAATATGAAAATCTGGCGATTGATCTGAGGAATTTGTACTTTGAACAGATTCTATTATCTCGACCTCTTCAGCTACAATAGGAATATCGTCCATTAATTTTGGAATTTCACTTGAGGCGCTCTTAGATGTTTTAAAAGTTAATTTTACAGTTTCATTTGGAGTGGGTAGAATTGGATTTAATGCTGCAGGAGTATATTTAATCTCATTGTCACGATTTAAATTATATGTCAATTCAAATGCTGCATCCATCTTCTTTTTCTTTTTATTTTCGGCTGAACTCTCATCATCCAATTTACTTTTTTTTGGTGTACAGCCATCATCACTATCATTTAATAATGATTTTAATTCTTCACTCGATTCAGCGTCAACGCCGTTTTCATAGCCAGGCGACTTTTCTCGCTTAATTTTATTTTTTTTTGCTGATTTCGCTTTTGCCTTACTATCATTACATCGCTTTGTGGGCGTCTGTTCTGATAATGGCTGCGGTAATAATGTCTGCTTTTCTTTATATTGCGGTGTTTCTATATCATAATTGCTAGCCATTTCATCTGCTTCCTCTTGGTCGGGATAGTAGTCCTGTAAACGCACATGCCATGCTATACTTGTTACAGCAGAAATCGTTCGGAATTGATGAATGATGTTTCTTGGTAGGAAGTAAATGTCATTATCGAAAAGCGGAAATCGAGCATATTTGACACCCTCACGCTTTAATTGATTCAATTTAGCTTCCTCTATCCACTGTACACACTGTGAGATCGGTGGTTCATGCAAATCCAGTTGCAATTTTTCAACGAGAATAGGGAAGGATTGAGCAGCAAAACAAACAACATCTTTAGCTACACGATTGTATTTATACGGCTGACCACAATGAACAGACTTTAATACGCCTATGAGAAAATGACATGAAGAAGCGACAAATTATGTTAGTTTTAATAAAACATGAACAGTCAGTCAAATAAAGATGACACTTACCGACTGCAGCAGTCGTTTGTCGTTCATAGCCCACTCCAACATGATCCGCATGTGCCTTAGTGCGGTCTTCAAACATGACTTCTCGAGCCTCAGATGCTCTAGGTAGATATTGCAAGTTTCTCAATTCATTGATCCGAGTTCGTTGCCGTTTCTGTGGAGTCTTCAAATCAGCAGTTGGAATCAATTGCTCACCTGGACGAATCCATAAAATCGGTCCATCGTTTGATAATCTCGGATCCATTTGCACGGTTGATAATTTACCCCAAGGCATTGATTTTTTTAAGAAAGGATCTAGTTCGAGTTTGCCAAGTAAATCTGGGAAATAGCCTCCAACTTCCTCATGAACTTTTCCTACTAAACTTATCTGATGCAATGGGCCGTATCTGAAAGTTCCTTCTGAATAATTTTTTACTACTTGCTCATAATATTGAAGCATCGTACAGGTCTCAATGTCATTATTCTTGCCAATTACACCTGCCTTTACTGTCAAATTTGAATAATTTTCAGCCATATGTTCGATCAAGTCGGGTAGATAGCGAGCAGCATCATGAATAATTCCAATAACATGATAAGCAAATCCATTTTCATCTTCACTGAAGACAAGCTTAAAGAATTCATCAACCAATTCATTGAGATCTTCTATACTTAATATATTTAATTCATCCTGATACATATGTACAAGAGATGCTTCGCCATTTGGATGAACTTCAACGTGATAAAATCGTCCATATTTTAAATACGATAAATTTGTATCGATAGTAACTGGATTCCTATTAATTCCTACACGATGAGATGCTTCAAATTCAAGTTTCCTTGTCGGTGGCTTTGGTGAATTTTCTTGTGGTGGTCTTACTTGTACTCCGACATTACTTCTTTTGATCTTTGAACGTTTATAACATTTTGAACATTCTCGGCTACTTCTACTGCTGCTTTTATGTGAAGTAGATGATTTTTCTTTGTCTTTATGGTCTTTACTGTGAGATGATGAAGATCTACTCTTATGATGTGAATTATTACTATTGTGATGATTTGATGATGATTTGCTGCACGAAGAATGTTTTGTTGAACTTCCAGGTTCCTTTTTGATTTCTACTTTCTCAGTTTTTATTGGAGTCTCAAATGTTGGTTTCCTTTCTTGTAATTCCATCAATATTTTCGATGACTGTTCATCAACCACATCTTTTTCCACTTTTATTGGTGTCGTTGATTCAGTTTTATTAATAATTTTAGTTAAATTTGCTTCTTGTTTCGTTAATTCCAAATTGTTACTTGTTCCGTTAACTTGTTTGTTATTCGAGAAATCTAAGATCCTTGAAACATCTTCACGATTTTTCTCCGATTTTGATGGTTTCAAGTAATCAATCTTGATGAATGTTTCTTGCTTTTTCACACTTGAGTCCTTTCCCTTGCGTGACGATAGCGAGAAATGCAAATTTGAGCGTTCTTTATTATTAATTACATCTTTCTTTGTACTTAAATTATTTTGAGATGGTTCTTTTGAAACACCAGTGGAATTTTTATTACTCTGAATTGATTTACTATTTATCATTTCTGGTGCTTCTTTAACTGAATTTCCATTCATTTCTTTCCTCACGTCATTTCTTGGTTTCTCTTCTTTGCTGGACTTTTCATCCTTATTACGGGATGTAATCTCTGTATTGCTGGATTTGTCCTCTTTGCTTGATTTTTCCTTAGTTCTGGACATATCATCCTTGCCATTTTTTTCATATTTACTTGTTCTCACTTCCTTGCTGGATTTCTCATCTTTACTAGGTGTTTTTGTTGTTTTATCACGATACTCCTAAAATTAATTAACAGTCTTAGTAAAATAAGAATTGATAACAGTCGTTGCTCTTACTTTATCACGCTCCTTTTCGCGGTCTCTATCTTTACTTTTCTTCTTTTTGTGGCTCTTTGAAGAATCTGTAATAATATACATCGAGTATGAGTCACGACGCTTAGGAAATTTAATTAGTGATAACTGTACCATGTTTATCTCGGTAATTTCTCAAATTTTCAATATTTTCAGGCTTAACATTAACAGTCGATGCCTCTGTGGATGATAAATTCTGTGATGTCTTGGTTGAATTTATTGTTGTTGTTCCTGTTTGTGAGGTTGTGAGTTTCTTAGAACATTCAATACTATTTCCATTAACTAGCTTAGTTAAATCCTCTTTTAAATTTTTTTCGTGCTCCATGTTGCACTTAAGCACTTTTTATAGAAAGATTCTCACTTAAAGTCTTATAAATTTAGCATTATTTGCATTACTTTTCCGCCATTGTTTCATAGTTTTTTTTTGCTTAACAAATTTACAGTCGTTTTTGCAACTCATTGATCATATAAACGGCATTCTTCAAGCTTTTCGAGTTATCATCACTTTTAACTTTAATTTTATTGATATTCAAACTTTTAATACCGACGAAAATCTATTGTTTAAATAAAAATTATGAAATTTTTTTGTTATTCACCCGATGCTGACATTTGGTTGACATTTTGACAGTTTTAATTTATCAAAGAAAAAAAAACGCAATACATTACGATTTACCTTAAAAAAGATTTTCAAGTGACATTTAATTAAACTTAATTAAAACTTTCGCAGATAAAATTGGAATGCAGTTTAAAAAATAATATTTAACTTTCTAGATGCCTTGGGATTGTTAAAAATGCTGACTATAGCAAGTGAAAGATTTATAATAAAGGAAAATGTCAAATAAATATTTAAAAATATTTCGACCGTTAAGTTATATCGCAGATGTTTACATTCATTAAGGCACGTATTTTTGTGCTGTGAAAATTTATCAAGCGTCATTCAGAAATTGTTTCTATGGATGTTTGTGTATATGGAAATTTCCCGCATCGATTTATTTGTGAGACAACTACTTGCTAATTTGATGCCATTTATTCACAAATCAACATCATTTGCTTTTCAGTAATACAGTTATTTGTTTTGTTCTTTTTTTTCATTTCGTTTATTTTTTGAAATTATTAATTTGGTACTTAAAAAATTCGAAAAATTCAGAGATTTTGAAAACATTGAGTGGTTAGATTTTATTCACCTTGACTGACAGGCTGTACATTATTTCCGTCATCTGCAACAAAATTTTCACCTCCTCGAATTTCATTATTGGGAACTTCGTCAAACTCATTTCTCTGAGATAATTCAACAACTTCAATATTATTTTCCAAAGGTGGCGGATCTGCAGTTGCTTCAGCTTAAAAATTGATAATTATGAATACAATAAGAACTTATAAATTAATTTCATTAGAATTTACCCAAATTTGTTACAGATTTCGATTTGACACATTGAAAATCCACATGACGACTTTTTGCTTCTTCCTTTTCCCAACTCATGTGAATGAATGGCCTCTGCACGTAGTTGTAAATTACCTCTGCTCTTCCATCCGGCCTTTTTTTGATCTTTTCCTTGTATGTTGGCCAACCCTCGATTCCTAATCGAATTTTCTTCAAACCACGATCTTTTAAAACTAATTTAGCGACTTCTCTATTTTCAATATATTTAAAGAATCTATACATTCCATTACTGGCAACTGTCTGACTATATTCCTCGCCTGTCATTTGCGTAGTTGGTGGATAATCAGCATCCCATTCAACGAAATCATCTTCTAATAATACAACTATGTGACACTCGCGGTCTCCTCGTTGAGCGCTATTCACCATTAAAGGAAGAAGGAGCTCTTCTAAAAATGCTTCAAATTGTAATCTAGCTCCTTCATTTGAAAGTTCATGCAGCAAGCCCCTCAAATTCTGACATCTTATTGTTTGTGCATCAAACGGAACCATCAAATAATCACAAGCTTCTCGCAATTCTTGCACAGAAACACCACTTGGACATTTAATATATCCACATTTATAATAGTCTAGGATTGCTCGGAATACAGTCGATGATAGTCCTTCAGCAACCTCATATTCACCTCTCTCGTTTGGCACTTGCCATTCAATTCCAGATGAGAACATCCGTCCTAACAAAGAATTTGGATGTTGAACTAAAAGACCTGTAAACAGAGTTCAACGAATGTAATGTGCATAATTTTAAAAATGTCATTAAACTTTCAACTCACTTGGATCAATTATGAATCGTGTATTATCAACCAGTAATGTTATACGTTCGTGGTTATTACCATCTTGAGAATTGCCTGTGACACCCATTTTTGCTAAACTCGTTGACGGAGCTGTTTGTAGCTTTGTTATATTTGTTGTTGTTTTTGCATTAATTTGTCTTAAAAAAATGTAATGACCCAAATTTAAAAAAAAAATCTTAGATTTTGAATGATTATCACAAAGACAAAAGATCAGTGCTCTTTATCTGTAAAGATTACTGTGATTCTAAATAACTTCGCTACCTTCGGAATATCCGTCGTCTATCTGCAAAATCAGGATGCTCATCACTGCTGCTTGATTCCTCAAGATCTGGTGAAAAATTCCTAAAGCTCTTCATATCTTTTGTAAAGCAATTATTTTCTTTTATACACTTTATAAATGCATTAAGCATGTAAATTTGAGTTAAGACAATAGCAAAATTTTACCTAGTGATTTAAAAAAGATTTTAAAATGGGTAAGACTAGTTCTTTTTAACTTTTTCTTTTAAAATTAAATTTTACAAAGAAAACTCTGTAAATATTCTCTTCATGCTGGGGGATATTCACTCGTATTGTGTGGCTTTTTGATCAATTTTTCGTAATTCATTTTTTGGAATCATAAATTTTTTTAACGATATTACGTAGATAAGGTAGACAAATATTTGATGTTTTCGAAAAAGAGCTTTTTTGAGCCAACTTTTTTGTTTCATTGAAACAATTTCAACATTCTCTAGTTAACATTATTAATAATTGACCCCCAATTTGAATTTATTTTGACTGTTTATTTACTCAGAATTGTTAAGGAAGAACTTTCACATTACGTGCTTAATAAATGTTTGACCTTTTACGATTAATTTACAATGTCGCTGTTTAAAAAAATTACATATGACATTTATGCCTGAAAAAGATAAAAAAAAAGTAAGGATTGAGAATTATACAACTTAGTTAAAGCTTTTAAAAGCTCGTTTTTATTTAGACTTTAAATAAATCTTTTGAATGTAAGCATACATGTATATTCGTCAAAAAATAAAAATAAATGTTTACGAAGACCTTTAAAAATGGATCTCTGCAGAGTTTTTTGAAGAAAAAAAAAATGAGTATATGAAAACAATAAGATTAAAAAAACTTAAGAATTAAGATGAACAGTATGTTGTTAATTGTAATTTTGGGTATTTTGTATTGAATAGTGATTATTTCTATAGATAGGCGAATATCTGTGCGGATTTAGAGATTCTGTGAAACTTTAACTGCAAAAATAAAGCACTTTGTGAAACATCCAATTTATTTATTTCCACCTAGGTTTAATTTTCCGAGCATGTTCGATGCTTCACCCATTGCACTCTGTTGGACTTTGTTGAGACTCTCAGTGATATTCTATAAAAGCAATAGATATTAACACTAAAGTTTTAAATTTCAATAAAAAATAAGTTACATGTGTTATTTCCTGTCGCTTTGAATCAGCATACTTATTTGCTTCTAAAATTTTGTCGTCTACAGCTTTGCTGGCAACTTTTATTTTTTCATCAATGGTCTTTTCTACTGCTCGCAATTGATCATCTACTGCTGTTTCAGCTGATTTAAGGCCTTGATCAATAGCTGCATTTGCACCTGTTTTAAGAAGATCAGCTTGAGCTGCAGATTCTTCCTTGACCTGATCAACTTTCTTAACTGTTTCCTCGACAGCAGCATCTTTAGCTTTTTCGACATCATTAGTGACCTTACTAGCTGCCTGATTGGCTTGAATAATTTGTGATTCAATTGAATCTTCGATGTCTTTCACACCTTCGTCTGTACGTATGAAATAATATATTTTGTAACAAGTTCGTCAACCTTTAAAAATCATCAACATACCAGCTTTTGTTTGAACATCATCCTTGGTATCGGCAGCTTCTTTCTTAACACCAGCAATTAGGCTTGATGCACCAGAAGTAGCACCTGAAACAGCATCAGAGGTCTTCTGAACTTGTTCTTCTGCCAATTTCTTTGCTTTTTCAACTTTTTCTGATGCAATATCACCTGCTTCCTTCTTTTTTTTCTCAAAAAGGCTGGATGCCTTATCACCGAGATTTTTTAATGAAGCTAAAATATTTAAAAATGAAAAATGTAACATTATTGATAAACTTCATTTTGATGTTAATGAGTGAATTGTGGAAAAAGAGAAGATAATTATTTAACGACCCAATTTAAGGTCAACCGTACTTACACGAAGATTTTTCTATTAATTCATAAAGTCATGAAAAATTCCATTGTGGGCATGAGAAGATAATTAATTTAAGGAATAGTCAACATTAATAACTAAGTATTGATGAAATTTTTGCAAAAAAAATTGATTTTTTTTCGAATTCTTGGCAATATTAAGTGCGTATATTAATCAACATATAGATAGCACACTTTTGTAAAAACGCAGAAACTTAATTTTTACAGGCGACTCTGACATAATAGACTGAATGAAAAAAATATGACAAGTTACTTGGTCAACAATAAATATGATGACTAATGTACAATTTGATTTATTGAATATTATTCTTGTTGAGGAATTTAGTCGATGAATCAAAAAATCTACGATTTTTTAAATAAAGACAAGTTATAGATCTGAATTTTCATATACTTTAATTCAGAGGCGACTGATATTCGGCCAATAATAATGAGATTCAAAACACTTCTACCATAAACGAGAACCTAACATCACTATTCTTCTTTTCTTTAACAGCTGAACGTTTGAAACAAATGATGTAAGAACCAACTTCGCAAATGACAATTTATGTCTTCTTGTTTTTGAAACAAGCTAATATAAATATTTTCCTCTCACACTGTATTGAATCATTCATCTCTTCATAGTTTTTTATCGACCACATAGACAGATAAACATAAAGAATTGTGCCAGCTTGTTTTTATATTTTTCATTTTTTTTTTGATAGACATTTAAAATAGAAATGACGAAGTTTCCAAAGAAACATAATTTTTTAAATATACTTTATATAAGTAAGTTGCTTAAATACCTGTGAATCCACTGAACATTTTTAATTACTTTTTGGTGTATAATTAGAGAACTTAGGAGAACAAATGCGGTCAGGAATTTATAATTCGGATGTTCTTTTCTGCAAAAAATAAAATAAAAATGGATCAATAGTATTATATTCATTTGATTTTACAATCGGTATTAATGACTGGTCATTAATTACAAATTTGATTCTTCTCTATTAATAACGGTTTTTAAAGATACTACTTGTACTTTAGGCAGTAAGGATGTTTATTGCTTTTTGTGTATGTTTCAAATGGAATGCGTTAGCTTGAATTTCTTGTAAACATTTACTAAAACCTTTAATGCGCCTCTGATTAAAGATGATATCAGCATCATCAGAAAGAATGCGGAGAATTAATTATCAAAGAATCTTTTCAAATGTGCTAGTGAATGCGCATTAAGCACTTAAAAAAATTTCAATTTTTTTAAAAAATTTTAAGCTAGTTTCTTTTTCTCTCATCTCTCTAATTTTGCATACACGAGTTTGTGCTTATGACATAATAAAAATAAAAATGGAAATCTCACAAAAATCATTGATTCATACTGCGCAGCATTTTCATACTAAGACCAATTAATTTTGCTGTATAATTAAAAAAAATTTGCAACACTGTCAAATTTATACACAGAAAGAGAATTAAAGTATAGTAAATGATGACTGCTAAATTATGGATAAATTAACAATTGATTTTAGTACGCAAAATTCTAAAAATATTTCTGCTGACCTTCAACTTAAAAAAGTAATTTCACTCGAATGCACTTACAGTAAAATGATTAAAAGAAACTGGAATAATTAAATGATGAGCTTGCGATCGTATTGTACTTTTTAAAAATAAAAAACTATGAAATAACAAGATTAATAGCTAAGACAATTTAATTACAATACAAGCCTTCACCGTTCAAAAATCGAAAACTATATGATTCTCGGTTGCTTTATTCTCGAATTTTGTGCCGGGTCTCACATACATAAATACTCATACTCATTTACGTTTTATTTTTGAATTCTTGCGTGAGAGAACTGCTGCTTTTACTACGTTTAATTTTTTTCTATTCAACTTTGTTTCTCAACTAAGGAGTGCTCAAAGGATGTTTGCAGGACAACTAGAAATGAGAACAAATCAATATCAAATTGGCGTCAAGTAACCTCTTTTAATTTTTCTTTTTTCATGCGATTTATAGTTGAAAGCTTCTCTTCAAGGTCAGTTGATTTGTAAACAACCCATACATATGCTTCATGAGTGGAAATTTTTTTTATAATTATTACATTTTTGCTTTTCATCACAAAATACATTTAATATTCACCAGACAATTTTATTAATTTTTAATTGCCGATTCGTTTGCTTTAAGATTTTATAATTTAATTGAACATCAAACATTAAGTATGTAGTAGTCAGCAGAAAAAAAAACATTAATTAAGTTGCTGCTTGATGACTCATTTCACTTAACAATAAATTCTTCTATTCAAATTTATAACACATTCCACAGCCTACGAATTAAATTGTAAAATACCACTTACATCGTCCAAAAATTTATATGTCACTAAGGTTAACTTGCACAATTGAAAATATTGCATTAACTGCTACTCTATATTTTCCTTTGAGAAATATTTTTCCGTAATGCAGTGTTTTTTTCTATTGATGAATTTAGTATGAAACAAAGACGATGAATATTGTATTTTAGTGACATCTTTTGGATGTTTCGTGAAGTTTTGAGGAAACTTTTCTGAGCTTTTATTTTAAAATTTTTAAATGAATAGTACATTAAATTTTAAGAATAAAAAATTCAGAAATTAAACTTGGATCCAAAACTTATTTGACATACAAAGTTTCATTAAACATTCCGTTCTCATTTCAACTTTAAACTTAAAAACAGTTGCTATGCACACTTGTAGTGTTTGTTTTGAATTATATGTAGCTTGTTTATTTGTACTTTTGTGTTACCGGTAGCCAGTCATAGTATAAGAGTAAGAATTTCATTTTAATTTATAAAATGTGACAATTAAAGAAAATAAATTTTTTTAAGTGAGTTTCGAGGTATAGAAGGTTTAATTTCATTTATAGACAAAAAGTAAAAGAAAAAACTAGCAACCAAGTAAGAATAAAAGAAAGATTATGAAGGAATAATAAACAAGTGACCCATGCCATTTTCTCAATTTTCCACAAAGAGAAAATAACGCAAAAAAATCCAGAAACATTTATATTTTGTGAGTTATGGAATTAGTAGGGTCACAGGTAAGTAAAAACAAACTTAAAAGGTCAATTATAGGTTGATTCCATAAAATGGTTTCACTATTAAATGGTTAATCGTTGCCTTATTGCAAAAAAAAATATTATTTTTTATTTTCATTCTGTGTTGTGGTCACAAAGATTAGCCTAGCAACGCGTGAAAAAATACAAGCAGCACCAATTTATTACCCACCCGTTTACATACATCGACCCGCTTCCGCTTCATTGAGTTTCCATCGAAATCGGTTAATATCACGTAACAATAGTATTTTGTTTCAAAATCGACGACCATTGTCAGCTGACAGTCAATTTAATAATTTAAAAAGAAACTCTAGTGTGAAATTTAATTTTGGAAATGTAAGTTGCTTTATGCTTATCTGCAAATTCCATGTTTATTTTATTATTCCTATTTTTTTCCCTTCATATTGCTATTTTTTTGTTGTTACATCTTATAAATTTATTTCCACCTTTTTGCTAGCAAGATTGAAGCTCGAGTATGCATTTCACATATTTGACTCTTTTCTAAGACTAAGTCAATTGGCCCACTCTAAATGACTTTTTTATTAAATTACATATTTTTCCTTTCGCATAACTGCACACTCTTGACAAATACAATTGCCATTTATAATATCATCCTTTTTCTTAAACAGAAAAATCACCGAAAAGCAAATTCTTCGTCAAATATTTTCAACTTGTTAATTGATGAGCATTCAATGTCGTCAAAATATTGGACAGCAGCAGAAAATAAAGAAAAATTTATGGTAAATTGTAACAATGAACTGAAATTAAATGAGGATTCACAAAAAGAGAACGATACAATGAGTTGTAGTGAAAGTACTGAGGAGAATATTGTGACTATGAAGGATAACCTAATGGCAGAGAATGAGAACAATGAAAATCATCATGATACATCAAAAACATTTGAAATTTGCAGATCGTCTCACATCAAGCAACGTCCAGATTCATTAAAATTATCCTTCGCATACGGCAGCTCAACTGATCTCGGAAAATCTGTTTTCAGTAATAGCAACGTCAATCAAACTAAATCCTTGACAGTTGATGGAAACAAGAGCCATCATAGTGGCAAAAAGTCGACGTCTTACGACTTATGGGTTAACGAAAATGCTTCAAAAGTTGTAAATGTTAGTGATGGTGAATGTAAAAAGTTAGATTTGCCAGGACGTGTGTCATTCAGGTAAGTTAAGAGTAAAAAACTTCTTAGGATTTTTTTTTTTCTCTTGCCTACACTTAGTTTCTTCAAATCGTATTTTATGCGCATGTTATTTATTTAAATTTGATTCAACAGGTAATATTTAAAGCTAAAACTAATTTGCAAATAAAAAGATTTACTAAGAATATATTCACGAAAAGAGAATCAAAAATTTCCACTTAAGACTCTAGAATTATATTTTCAAAAAAAAAGAATTAATTTTTACTTTTGGATTTTAAAGAAAAATCATTTACTTTTTTTAAACTATGAATTAAAAATAATAGCATGAATTTACATTTAGAAATCTAAAATAATCCTTCGGATTGCAAAACAAAAGAATAGAATTAATAACGAAAAAATTGCTTTTTCATCTCTTTTTCCGGATTTTCACATAATTGAACACCTTAAAAATTCTCGAACATTCACTTTCTTGTGTTGTACAACATGCCAACAAAACTGATAAAAATAAAAAAATTGAAATGCTCGAGTGCAGCACAAATGATGTATATGAGATAGATTATAGTGATACTGAATCAAGTCATACAAGTGGTAATGTTGAAAAATTAAATAAATCATTTGATGAACAGCAGATCCAACAACAACACCATCGAGAGAATGATAAAGTTACTTCGTTTTCCAATACAAAACGATATGTAAAAGAACATTATATTGAAAGTAATTCCGATAATGAGCTCGATGAGCTTAATTATCAATACTGCAAAGATAACGAGAAATCATTAAAATTGAATCAAATTATAGACGATTACAAAACAGAAGTTGCTACAATTAATCATCGAATGGCAGATAAAACAACAAGCACAACATCAACACAATTGAATAATTTGCGAAATAAACAGCACATAATCGACAATAATAGCAATAAAATAAATCAATCGATGAATCCTGTAATTAAAAAATATTTAAAAGCCAAAGACCAGGAGATTGGATCATCAAATGAAAATTACAACAGCTCAGTTTCCAATAATCGAAAAATTAATGATCTATCAAAGAAATCTAAAAATTTAAAGGATTTAACAAAGCCAGCCAAATACTCGAATACAATTGGAAAGTCATCAAGTAATGCAACAATTGGTCACCATAGAACGAGTAGTGCTGATAAAATGAAAAAACCACCAAAATCACCATCGACTGGATTGTATGGACATCAGCAGAGGCAAGATTCGACATTAGATGAGTTTCAAATTGAAAAAGTGGTTAGTTGGATGTCTGTAAATGAGGACAATTTTTCCGAACTTGATTTTAGTACTATTGTCGGTGGAAGTGGAGTTGGAACGTGTCACATTAATGACAATAATAAAGAAGTTGAAAATATCAAAGATGAATCAACATATCAAGAGATTGTCAGCTTTATAAAGGAGATTGATCATGATAGAAAAGATACAGAAGACTTTAAGACACTTAAAACTGATGTAGAATTTAAGTTAAACACAATATTAAACTCAATGGCATCGCCTGAAAATGAAATGTCGATAACAGAGTGCACAGATACTGTAGAGAATGCAAATATCAAGCTCAAGTGAGTTTCATCATGCTTATTTTACGCAATTTGGTGTCACGAATTTTATCGTTTGTTAAACTTGAATCTATTTTCATTTTATCTTGTTTAACTTTTAAATCTAATTTAATTATTCTCATCTCCACCATCATTTTAACATTTCTTGTTCCTTTTTTCATTCTTCGTAGAGAAATTTTCTCATACTTGGATAAAGTTGATTCGACATGTGACAAAGCAATGAAAGAGATGAAGGGCAATAACCTCGTTGAACGAGAAAATGTAGAACTTGAGTTCGCAATGGAGCCTGATGTCATTGAAGATGTTCCCAAGTGAGTTTTTATGACAGGAAAAAAATTAATTTTTATAAATTATTTTTACGACTATTTTCTTTTACGATTGCTTGTATCATCCTTGTTTCATTAGTAGTCATTTTGTATTTAAAACATGAAATTTTGTTTTACCTTTAAATAGAATATCGGATCTTCTTATGTTGCCAAATCATCAATTGGCTCGTCGCATTGTAAAGCTTTCGTTGCGTGCGAATGAACTTTCAAATGCAATTCAATTGAGCAAAGAGCATGTAGGAAATGTTAGAAATGATAAAGCAAAAGCATTACGCTTGGAAAAGTTGAATGGACAGAACCGCTTGAAGGAACAAAAAAAGCATTACGAGGAAATAGTAGCACGACATCAAACCTTCATCGAACAATTGATTAAAGATAAGGGATCATTATGCGAGAAAGTATCACAAATAACAAGACGCTTGGATAGTCAAAATCAAGCGTGGGAGCATCGATTAAAGACAGAAATTGAGAAAGTTAAGGAACAAACGATAGCGGGTGAAAAGATTCGTCGTGAGAAGTGGGTTCGTGATAATACCAAGAAAATAAAAGAACTGACAGTAAAAGGATTGGAGATAGAAATTTATAAAATGACATCGAATCACAAACAAGATATTGATGCAATAAAACGACAGCATCAACTTGACATCATGAAAGCTATTGAAGAGACAAAAGATAAATATGAAAAGTCAGAAAAAGCAATTCGTGAGTCTTATGCTGAAGAGCGTGAACTGGCAATTGAACGTGAACGTCGTGCGATAAAAGAACGTTTCGAGAAGCAATTGGATGATGAGAGAAAATCGTCAGAGCAACAGCGTATAAGAATGATTCATGATTTCGAGATCGAGAAGGAACGTTTATATAGTGAGATTCGCGAAAAGGAACATCAATTTGAAATGAAAAAGGATGAATTGATAAATGAACGAATTGAATTGTTGGATGACGCAAAGGAGTCATATGATGAGAAATTCAAACAACGGGAGTCAAAACATCAAATGGAGTTAAATAAAATTCAGGAGCAATACGAGACTGATTTTAAGATATGGAAGCGAGATTTTGAGAATAAAATGAAATTGCGTGAATCCGAAAAAGAAAATACAATACGCGAAACATATCGACTGGAGCGGGATAGACAAATTGATGCGATTATTTCAAAAATGGATATGGAATCGACTAAGAATCAGCAAGATTATGAAAGCAAATTAAAGTGAGTACATTGGGAATGAGGTGGGTAGGCTTGACTTCAATTTTTGCATGTATATGCCTATATTATCAGTCATTGCCTTTTAAAAATGATCTCATTTATTGTACTTATATATAATCTCCCTATTATTTTTATGTTTTTATTCTTCTCTTGCTTTTGTTTCCCTCGCTCATTTTTCTGTTGAATGTAATTCTATGAGTTTATTTAAAATCAGGATTCTCATTCATAATAGCAAGAACATGTATTTAAAGCAAATATGCAATGAAAATTTTTTTTCCCTGTTTCCTCACTCATGAAATCATCCTATGATGATGATCAAAAAAAAAGTTATTTTTCTGAAAATTCTTCTGTCCGAACTTTTAACATCAAAATTGACTGTAGTGAATGCTAAGAACAATTAATTGATTAATTTTTGCCTAATATCGAGCGATGTCATGCAGGTGTAAACTTGTAAAATCACTTCAAGTGTAACAAGTGTTGCTTTTTATGTCAACAAGTGTAACTAAGTATTGTTAAATTTTACCCCTTTTATATCAACTTAACATTACCAACGAGTTTCTCAAAACAATCAAAATTTAATATTGAGGCACGAAAAGTTTGAGCGCTTCATTTATTGATAAATTGATTTACTTTACCAAATAATACTTTTCAATCTTTAAGAACTGGATAAATATAAGTAAAATATATAATAAATATATCGAGAATTAATGTTCAGCATTAAAGAATTAATGTTCAGCATTAATTTAAGCTTTTCAGTTCCTTAAAATTTCAAATGTCTTTTTTAAGCAAAGCACCATTTAATTGTGGCAAATGGATTTAATAATCAATAATAATAATAATTAACGATGGTAATTAAAATTCTCCTAATATCAAATTACACAAAAAGCCACGCCAGTGGTGTAGCCTCATATTATTATATCGTTTCTTCTCAATTAAAACTCAATAATATAATAAGATGCTTTTTATTCTTCTGTTTCTATTTTGAACTGTTCTACATTGTCATCGAGACAAATGTAGTGACGAACTTTATAACTCTTAAATTAATTTTTTGAATGAAATGTTTTTTTTTCAATTCGTCGCGCCATTGAAGAATTTTTTCAATTTTCCTTCCAAATCACATCACAATTTTTCTATACTGTATGATTTTTTTTTTCTCCAATCCTTGTTTTTCCTTGTACAAGAGTGAATGCAAACAACAACGAGAAAAGAATTAAATTTATATGTTTGAAACTCAATATTTATTTTTCATTTGACAGTCGAATGAAAGAAAAATACGAGCATGAAATTAGAGAATTGGAAAATTCCGAAAAAGTATTAAAGGACAAATATATTGAAGCACGAACGCGACTAGCTGAGAGTGAAGCAAATGTACAGAATCTTAAATCAATGGTTACTCAAATGGAACTTCAATTGAATCACTTGACAAAGGTATGAATAACAATTTATTGCATAAAATCGTTTTACATTTTTTAACCAAATTTTTGAAAACTTGTGTCAATCCAATATCGGTCTATTTGCAAAAAATTCCAAATCTTGCGATTTTTTAAACACTTCTGCTGCTACAATCGAGCTGAAATTTTACTTTACAAATTCATATAAAATGTGATGAAAAGAATAAACTAGACGCAATTTTTCCTAATTTGATCTTTATTTAAAATAAATTTAATAATTGTCTGAAGAAAAACATGAACAAAACATACATACCAGCGTATATTCATGTTCCTCATTCAAATAAATTTTACTTTATTCTCATTCCATTTATTATTATAATGTCTCATTTTTTCTTTCATTACATTTATTCTGTTTTCATCAACATGCACACATTCATTCAATGTTGAGCGGGATAAAAGCTATGTGAAAAGTATACAGCTGAAAAGGATAACTTGAAAGAAGAGGCCCACAAAGAAATCAAAACAGAATTGCAAACTATCAACAAAGAGCATGAAATGGAAATACAACGAATTTATTCTCGAGTGCAACAGGCTATACAGAAAAAGGATGCCACTTTAGAAGTACTTCAAAAGGAAAATGCAGCATTGCGAGAGCGGAATTTGAAAATGGATGCCATAATTAGACAACAGAGGAAGGATTATTGTACTAAATGATGTTTCCTCAGCGACATTTGGCAGTAGTTACAAATGAACGGAAAAAAAGTTTCTGTCATATTTTATTGACTGCGATTTTTATTGTGAGATCAGTGCTGTGTGTGTATAAAACGTGCATGTCTGAAAAACAACGATGTTCAAAGTGATCTGAAAGACACATCCTCTAGCAGAAATTTACTAGTAATTTACTGGATAACTTTCCATTTGCTACTTGCTATTTACTAGTCAAAATCCAAGTTCAAATCTTCGCCAAAGACCCGCATTTTGACTTGCTAATTGACTAGTCAATTCGCTTACAATTTAACTAGTAATTTACTAGTAAATTTTGGCAAAAAAATTAAATGAATATAACCGTTGATTTCCACGTGTTCTTTTGATTTTTCTTATTTTTGTAAATTATTGTAAACGTATTAATTAAGTCGAACATTGATGAACGCCCATGACTCGCACGCAAACCTGAGAAAGATAAATTATTAATTGAAAGTCACATACAAATTTGGATCGACCTTATAAAGGTGATTTCTGCGTGATCTTGAGAAGTATATGGCAAATGCCAAATTTAGAACAAAATTTTTATGACGCAAAAAATTCTTTTTTTGATGATTTTTCGTAGGATTCGAACTTAAGCAGATTTGATCAAACATTTTACATGGTAATTTGGTAGTAATTTGCTATTAAATAACAAGTGTAATTTATTAACAGTAAGTTGTTTTAATAATAACTTGTAAATTGCAAGTAGTAGAATAGAAAGACTAGCAATTTGCTAGTTAATCTCGCTAGATATCTCATCTTTTTTTATTGTCATGGATGTTTTATAAAGGAAACAATTAATACATAAAATGAATCAAATAAAATGAAAATGTGACCTACCGAAAAAAAAAACCGATAAATATTCAATAACAATAGATTGAATTTTCTCAGAAGGGATTATATAAATATTCAATAAAGTCGAAAGCCTACAAGAACTTATCGAATATAAAAATAGTTATCTAAATCTATACACAGTTGAAATACAGGTAGACAAATTGATGCCAATAATCTAGGTCCTGTTTGGGTTAAAACTTACCTTTAATGATAGTACAATAATCTTAGGTTGTTCAGTAGTTGCTAAGCACTGTTTACGATTTAGTAAATGTGTTTTTGAATAAAATTCAAATCATCATGGGAATATTTCTCTACCTCCCAATTGATTGTATTATCATGCTCTGTATTATCGTACTTTTATTAGTACCTTATTTTAATAAAACTTTTCAACAATTGTTAATCATTTGAATTTTTTGGGTCGATAAAATATGCAGATAGGAAACTACTAACATCATGCGAATTGTCACGAGAATTTTGTTAGCATTAAGGAAACTTGTAACGTTAAAATAATAATAATAATGATAATGATGATTTCAATAAAACATGAAATATTAAAAACTTTGTGTCTGTGCTTACTGATTATTATGGTTATCTCTAGAAAGAAAGATTTAACAAAATGTTATGAAAAAAAAATTCCGGAAATTTTACAAAACCGAGAAATCAGAAAAGCTTAAGTGGAAATAATAATTTTTATTAGAAGCTCGAATATAAAAAAACAAAATATTTTTCATTTCCCCGTTAGACGTAGTAGAAAAAGGAAATGCTTAATAAAAGTTAATGAAAGATAAAAAAAAAAGTTAAATGATTAGAATTGTGCAAATAAAAATCTCATTTTGTTCCTCATCAATAGCTTCATTTGTGGTTTATCCCTGTATTGTATTTTTGTATTTGTGTTTCTTTTTTCTTTTTCTTGATTTTGTTTTGTATATTGTTGGAGATTCTTTGCTTGTTTTAATGAAATAAAAATAAGCATTCTCTTCATTCATTCATCCTCTGCACGCAAGAGCAAAAAAATCAAGAAAAACATAAGAGCAAAAAGTCGAAACAAAGAAGCGGAAATCATTAATTTATTTTAGAGATTATTTGTTTACTAAGGACTGCTACTACCTTCTTCATGTTTAGTTTGGTTCTGATTTTTTTTCTTTTCATAATGTTTGTGATTTTTTTCTTTTTACTGTTCATGCCGTAAACACTTTTATTTCTATTTTGACATTATCATTAAAATATGTATGCTGCATTGCATAATAGCAAAACAATGAAAGGCATCAAATGGCATGTCTCAATATAATGTACATTGCGTTTTTAAATGCAACAATTTTCTCCAGCACCTGTGTTACAAAGAGTTATGTATGTTTAAATAATTGTGTGGAGAGTAGGAAGGAAAGAAGAAAATCCGAAAAGAAGAGGAGACAAAAAAAATGAAACTTGCACGAAAGAATATAAATCATTCTCAATCACAACTTCATTTAAAATAAATAAAATTCATGGTCAACTGTTGATATACTTCGTGAAATTACTTTCTCCCCTCCATGAACATTTTTCCTCTTGCATCTTTAATGTTTGCAGTATTTGATTAGTAAGATCATTAATTATATCATGGAATTTAAAAATTTGTAATTTAACGATTTTTTGAAATTCAAATTTTACTATATAGACAAACAGTATAACTCCAATAACTTGATAAAACTGAGCTACTTAAACAAACCCGAGCTCTTTAAAATATATGGGTAATGAAATCTCAGATCCCCCAGCCGAACGAACGAACAAAGTGAATTATCAAGCTCGCTTTTTTAAATTTTTTTTTTCAAAAATGCGTTAAAAATGAACGAAGAATCAATAGAAGAAGAAGACGAAAAATACATTTAAAATGAAAAATGTTTAATAAATTTTTATAATTTTCAAAAAAAAAATAAATGCTTTCATGATTCAATTGAATAGACCCATGTTTCCAATTTATATATATACATTGCAATAGTTATATGTAGATGATGAACTTTTCCTTTTCTTCAAGAAAAGCAAAAAAAAATACTGTTGGGATCTGTATATGAAACTAATTGATTACAAAATACTAATGTACAATTCCAGTGTCGACGTTCCATTGCGCATGTCGAGTTATGAACAATATTTCCTTATGGAACTATGTCAACAAGCGCCATTTAGTTGATACCAACTTTAAGAAATGAAAAGTATGATTCTGAATCATAAAATCAAAAGAGCACATGAACGCTTGTAATTCATTGTAATATGTTTCTTTTTTAATTAAATTAAATAGGATATCGCAGACATCGAAGTGATGTTGAAAATAAGTTTAAAGTTTGTCTGAAATCTTTTTTATAATTTTAAACTATAAACTTAAGGTAGATCCAAAAAAGTAAATTTTAAAGTTTTCTAGCTTCTGATATTATTTTATTTGCATTCTTCAAACTATGCACTAGGATATTCCGACGTCCTTTTAGGTATGTGTATGTAAACTTTTTTATACTCATTACGGTATTATCAATTGAATAAAATTTCCTCCTTTTGTTTCCTTCACAGTGCATGATCAAAAATAATTAAAATTTAAAGAAAAACTTCGGTCTTCTATTCTCCATTAAAAGAACAACTTTCAGGTATTAAAAACCTTGGAACTAAAATATCTTGATTGGGTTATAGAAATACGATAAGAAACAAAAAGCAGAGATAGATGTTTATCTTTTTAAATTTTTCTTTTAATAATATGCACTTTGCCAATTTAATTTTGTCTCTTGCTCTCCTATTTTGTTATTACTCCGTCCTCAAGATTACTTATGGATAAGGTCCAAAGTTACTTTTAGCGAAAATCTAATTTTCACCTCATCCAATACAATAATTACACAACGTCACGCTATAAGAATCATGCGCTATTAACAATGTCTTGTTCACTTTTTCCTGCGTTTCTTGTTCATTTCTCGACACTTTTTTAATTAATTAATTTAATTCTTACTTCGAGTAGTATAGCATTGTTTGTTTTCCCCCCAAAAACTCACATAAATTAAAAGAAAACAACAAAAAAGATTTGGGAAGAATGAAACTAGCAAAGTACTGAACAGAAAAGAAATCAAAGAGAAGATTCATTTGTTACACGCAAAGGCAAATAAGTTTCATTATTTTTCATTGAATAATTTAAGCCCATTTATTTTATATCATGTCTTACATTCTTATTCATTTTTTTTTATGAAATGTTTCTACGGAAATCGATTGGAAGAAGGTAACTTAGGTGTTTGTCTTATGTGATGCAGTGCTAATGTTCTTTTGTAACTTTAGCAGGCTATATTAGTTAAATAACTGATTAGGTGTTTTGTATTGTATTGCTGCAGATATATGTGAGAGGTTGATCCTGACCTATCTTTTCTGATATTTCTGAAGTTGATTATTTACGAATATTTGTGAATTATACTTCCTTTGCTTTTGATTTAAGACAAAAATTTTGACTTTTTATATGTAATGCACGACAACAAAATTCAAGTTAATATTATGGATCTTCTTTTATACATTTGCATGCTAATCGCATAGCACATCTATTTGAGATAACGTTTTTTAATAATCTAATCAAATATGATAATCCATAATAATGTAATCATAAAAAGGATTAGTTTATTTTACATTAGTACAAATTCATAACAAACATAAACGTTTATTCAATTTGCCTCCTTTTTGTAAATCATTCTCTTTATTCTTTTGAATGATTCAGATCATTATATTTACATAATTGTCTACTTACTTATTAGTGAGTAGGACATAATGTCAACTAAAGTTTATTAATAGATATTTAAGTGGATATGATTATTCCAACAAGACATTTGGTATACAGATCTTAATTTCTGAAAATTTTCAATGACTGCTTTTACAGCTTACAAGTAGTTGTTTTATTTAACAGTCTTATTTGGAATTATACTTTATGAGTTTCTGATATGATGGCTAATATATTAATAAATGCGCTTTTTTACCGATTTCTTTGGATATTCTTTAGTAAAGCTTGTTTTTTGGAAAAAAAAAATAAATATATTATTCTATTCACACATAAATACTGACATCTTGCAGATCACAGAAAAAGTTTTTCGTTATGCGGATGGAAGCTACTGTTATAATGTTGGTTTCATCTCTCATCTATTAATACTGAAATTTGTTTTACCTTAAACGTGATCAGAATTTGAGAACAGAGAACTCTTCGTTTCGAGTAGTTGAGAGAATAAAGGAGTCTGACGATAGTTTGTTTCGAATGATTCTATTGTTATGAGACACAGAATGAAATAAAATAAAATAACATCATTCGAGTAAGACACAGAGAGCAGCAACACAAAAAACTTTTTTATCCACCATCATATTATTTTTTCTTTTTTTTTCTATTTTCTTCCCCATTAAAGAGATTCTTCGAGCTTGTCTTTCGTGATGAGAAGTTTGTCATTTTATTTTCGTTTTTAATTATTTTTTGCTGTGCTTTGCACAAATAATGTTTTTATTTCCTTCTTTATATTACTTTCATTTGTATTGTAGTTTGATAATATTTTCTCTTTTCCAGTATTATCCAAGGAATTCTTATGAATCATATTATTATAGTCTTATTGTTATTATTATTACATTGTAGACCTGTTAACAATTTGTATCAAATCAAATACTTTAATTGTATTTTTGGTATCAAATATTTTCGTATTTTGAACGATTTTACATTTCCCTTCCGAAAATAAGGTGTATATAAAATTAAATATTATCTATAATTGTCTTTTGAATAGACTTTTATCTTTAAAACCACTTTAAATCACCACAATTTTAAGTTTAAGTGCGAGGCAACATCATCTCAAGTGAATGAAAATTTCCATAAAATTGTTAGTAGTTATTCTTTTATAGCTGTCCACAGTGCACAGTTAAAAACTTGACATGAACACCATTGTATTAATCTTTTGTGACAAATCTAACTGGACATAAATATCGCATTTATGTTTGTATGAATTATTCAATTTTGTTTATTCCTTCAATCTTTTTTCATTTTCACAATTTTAATGTGCCACATTTTTCTTGACATGTTGTGGCATAGAGTATGACTCAATAAAATAACATAAAATATGAAGCAGCGCTCATCCCATGGGAAAGAGAGAAGACAACTTGAAACAAGAAGTTCGAATCGTTTTATTTTACAAGAAGCTGGCGAAGCATGTGTACATTTTTTAATATTCACCCATAAATTTTATTTGTCAGAGAAAATGACGTTGAAAATTGAAAAATAGAAACCTTTTTCATTCTTCTCTTTTCCTTTAGCAGTTTATATGCTTGCTTCGTTTATTCACTCATTCATTTAATCCGGATGTTTTATACATATCACTTAAAAATGTAAATGTACGCACAATGCGGTGAAACTAGGGATTAATCCTGAAAAATGCTGTAAAATCCCAAAAGTTTTAAACATGATATCTTGAAAATTCCAATAGATTCTGGTATTGTTTGATGAGGAGGACAAGGATTTTTTAGGGAAAATTTTTCTCGAGTGTTACCGCCTTAATACGCACAATAATAATAAAAATGAATGGCTGAAGCTATTTTATGCTTCCATTTACATGCGAAAAATTCCCCATACTCTCACTCATCCATTTTTGTGCCATCAATTTTCATTCAGGCACAATTTTGTTGACTTTTCTTTTTAAATCATATTTAGCAAGCAGCATGAGCGAAAGATACAGATACAGATGATGATGATGGAGGGGGGGGAAGTAACAGCCAAGAAAGATATTGCATGTATTCTTACAATAATAGAAGATTTATTGAGTGAAAATACGTTGGCAGAAAAGTTAATATATCGATGTTTGCAAAGCAATAAAGACATCTCCTATTAATCTTGTGTATAAATTAAATTTACTTTGATTTTTATGGCGTGTTTTAAATTCATTCTTGAAATGGAAATAAATTGAAAATGCGAGGGCTACACTTAACGTGACCTTTTGATTTTTTTTTTTTTTTTTTTTATGATACTGCTCTCCGTTTTAATGTGAATTTTATATCGTAACGTTTCCATGGCACCTTGATTCCGTATATAAATAAATAAAATTCATAAAAATATCAATATATCAACTATCTTTATAAATATCAAAAATATCGAAAAAAAAATTACTTACAACTTTAGACAATGCAATTTAGAATTCGAATACAGATACGGCCTCATTTATGCCCTTTTTTAAATTCCCACTCTACATAATCATTTACCGGACATGAACGATAAACTAAGTTTGTTATATTAAAAATGTTTGAAATTCCTTTTTGTTTGTCCTACCATCTCTAATGCAATATGTTGAACTAAATGTCTCCTTCGTTCTTATCTATTCGTTATTTTGCATCATTCAAACACACGAGCTTTTTTACATCACGTACAAATTTCTTTTGCTTTTCTTTTGCATTAAATTTCAAGACAACTTTGAATTATAAATGTCAAAAGATACAAGTCTGTTCCTGTTCATACTATTTGTAGATTATCAAGGTAAACAGATGCTGGAAATTTTCAAACAAAACGTGCCTTGCATAATTAAATTGATGATAAATATAAACCTTTAAAAAAATATATTTTAAAATGTACAGTTAATGTGAGTTTCAAGTTACTTTCCATACTCACTGTCGTTTGCGAGCATTAATTTAATATTTGATTTATCGCCCTATTTATAAATGGTTGTCGAATAATTTGTGATTAATTGATGAATTATAATTAAAAGTTGCGCTATAGAATTAAATAAATTAAAAATGCTATTAAAAGCTTCTTTAAAATAACGACAATGAAGATTCAACATTTTTTAAAGTGTAAAATTTTAAATAAATAAAAACCTTATAAATAAAAACCTTAATAATTTGTATAAAAAAATAAAAACTACATAAAATCAACTTCAATCAGTTTGGAATGGTCAAAAATATGAAAAAAAAATTGTCTTGATCAATTTGTCATTTCATTCATCCAGTTATAGGATGTTTCCGTTTTCCTTTATAGTAAACATGATATTCTCTTCTGCGCAAGAAGTAAATTACACCGGAAATATAATTGAAGAAGTGAAAGCGATAAAAGTGCTCATAAATGAGAGGTTTGCGAATTGAAAGACATTTAACCCTCGTTTAATGACGGAGGATGAGTATTACAGTGTGATGTACTGTTCTACTATGAAGGAAGTACGAAAAGGGATATAGCATCCAAAGCATACGACCAAAGTCTATATTATTTGTTAAATCAATATTGATTATAGATGAGCTGTCGATTATGGAATACAAAATTGCTAAACACATTTTCTCTGTCTCATTTTTCGCTTCAATATGTTGACTGAATGAAGCAACATAACTTTTCTCGATGTCTTCTTATTATTCTATTTCTACTTTCTATTAAAAGGCGTACACACTTAGGAAACTTTTGGAAGCTCCGGATACTTCTCAAGATAAGAAAAGACTAAAATTATTTTACAAACTTCGAATAAGTTTTAAAAACTAATAAGCATGTTGTTATCTATAATTGCACTTCAATCGCATTTTTTCATTTTCTATACATTTTACCGAAATTTCTGTTTGTTTCCATAGTGTGTACGCCTTTTTCTTATTTTTGTGCATTCTCTACTTTCTTCTAGCAGACATTGTTGAGTAGTAAAAGAAATATTTTTTTCCTTTTATTCTTTTATTTATTTTATATTTGTATAAACCATGTAATATGTTAGAGCAGGCGTCTCCAAACATTGTTTTATTATGCAAAGGTTATATATGCTGTATAAGAACCGATATCCGAAAAAAACATGACTAAAGTAGAAAGCCACGAACTTCCACGCTTGGCTAATGATTACAATAAAAAAGAGCACAGCAGTTGTCGACATGACTGATTAACATAAAAAATAGTTCTTCAATAAATTTAATTATCTTTGTGAACATACTTGATACATGTTGACAGATACTATCAATGAGTGTGAAATTAATAACTTACACACTTTTGCGAGGAAGTTAATATTTTGACGAAATTTGTGACTGCTTTTTTTGTTGCTTCTTATGCATATATTTAAGAATATATTGGCAAGTAGTTGATCTAGCACGAGTAATTTACACACTAGTGATTTCTATACAAAAACAAATGATTAATTCGAGCTCGAATTCAAGGGAATTCATTGTGAAAATCGATTTATTTTAATTACATTAACCAATTTAACTGTTAAACTTAAATGAATGGTCAGACAGATATTTACTTTCATTTTAATTTTTTCATCATGGTGACGAAATGAATGGTTTCATAAAAGTTCTTTGACTTTGTATTAAGTTCAAGCCACCCAACATACTATGTGCTACGGTACATACATGTATGGAGAGAAGAAAAGCATTATAAAGAAAAAAGAGGAAAAAGCTATTTGTAAAAAATTCATGAGCATATCTATTATTATTATATGCGATACTGCTAATATTGTAATGAATGAATACTAAGACCATTTTTACCTATTCAGCGAAGGAACTGAACTGTGGAAACGAATAAAATGAGAAATTATATTTATGAATAAATAAATTTTCCACAACATTTGTTGTGATTTTTTTTCTTTTTTTTCTTTTCATTTTGATGTCGATTCTTATAGAATTTTTTATTATTCCTCTTTTACTGTTGAATAGCTTTTTATGTATACAAGATGATAACTCAAAAAAAAAATTTCCCTTATCTTCTGGCACTGCAAAAAATACTCTGAGAAAAACTTTTATTCTTGTTTGCCTTGTTCAGTTTTATGCATAGACAAAATTTTAAAAAAGATATGAATGTGAAAATTGTGAGCAAAATTTCTAGTACCTTTGTTTGTCTCATCTCCAAAAAAAATTTTATTTTCTTCTTCTTACTTTTTAATTTTGATTTTGAAAAAACGAACTTAAGAAATTTTGAAATTCAGATGGTTCAAAGCTTTTAAACATATTTAGGCCATTACATATTTAAAATTGAAGTTAGCTTATTGCAAACGTTTGAAAAACACTGCCTTAAAAGATTATTACTTTTTAATTCCAATTGCCTCAAATAGTTCCACTCACCAAACTCCTCCAAAAACAAAACTCGGATTTAAAAGATTGTCACTTATTCCGCAAGAATGTAAAGTCTCAGATAGTTATAAGTTCTATAAGTGTCATTGGTAACATATAACCCCCTTAATTTATTAAATGTCACACATGAATAGTGGGAATAAAAGTTTAGGTAAAACGAACATACATAATATCTTTACGGAAAGTTTTCTAATAAAGCACAGCTTTGACATTCTTACAACAGTTTCCCACTCACGTTTTACACGAGCACAACTTTATGTGACTTAAAATGAAATTCTTTATCTGTCAGCATCACACACATCTGCTGTTTTATCAAGAAAAGATTTACTTTTTCCTTATAATTTGTTGTTGTTTTTTGTTAAAATGGTTGAATAATAGCTTAAAGTTTTTAGAGTTTTTATTCTTGATTCTGTGCTTTATTCAAAAGAATAAAATTTTTGCTGGTTTTTTATTTCATAAAAGTTGCAACTAAGTGAGGAATTTTTAATCAATGAATTCAGCCTATCTTATCTAAATTTAGTTGTTTTGAACGGTCATCGAGAAAAAGAATACGTTGAAGTGATCTTTTACGTCTCGTATTTTATTCACATTCCTTCAATTATATAATTAAGAATGGAAAAGTTTTACGTGTCAGTGTATTCGGATTTCGTTTTACGTATTAAGCATAAACGGGTAAAACAGAAACGCATTTTCCGGTTGTAGACTTTTTCCCTATTTAGGAACAGCCACTGTCATACCTATAGA
Organism: Chironomus riparius; assembly: GCA_917627325.4. Taxonomy (NCBI): domain Eukaryota; kingdom Metazoa; phylum Arthropoda; class Insecta; order Diptera; family Chironomidae; genus Chironomus; species Chironomus riparius. The sequence continues at coordinate 60,837,678 of OU895877.1, forward strand.
ATATGAATGAAAAGAAGTGGCCAGTTTCGTAATCCTAGATTCGGTCAGGTTCTCAACATGTGTCAAATATGAATTTAATTGGACCTTTCATTATCTTTACTTTCTGTGGTCAGCAGACGGAACTTCGGACAAAGTATAGTTAACAGTGCTTTTTATCTGAAGTAAGAAAATGTGCTATAAAATATCTAAACCATTTTATTTGAGTGAAGAAAATTAAATCTTTACGTGCTCTTTTCCAACACATGTTTGTTTCCATCATTTTATTATTTTCTTCTGCCTTCCATCATCAAATAGAGGAAAGGAAATGTGTTTTAGATCGGAGAGATACTCATTAAAGAATTTTGTTCGAAGGATCACAATTTGCAATAATAAATTAAATTCAACGAGTCTAATTTAAAGCATTTCTGAAAGTTGTACGATTTTGCAGAAAGCTCGGCCAATGTTGTAACGCATCTGCAGCATACAGGAAGAAAAGTTCAACAATACATTGACAAATGGAAGATTAATCTAAACAAATAGGTAATCCTGGCAATTTCCAAGTAACAACATCAAATTCCTCAACGAAAAAATCAAATGGGAAACAGAAGCAATAGGGCTTACACCACGTTAAAACAGCTCTATCTGCTTATCAGTAGGTCCTCACATCTCCACTTCCGTAACAAACTTCTCATCTAAAAGCTACTATAAATGATTTCTAGGTTACTAAGAACAGAATATTACTTCGTCCAACATTGCTCACTATTCAGTATTCATTATGAAACTGTTATTTTATGTTATGATTGATTACTTAGCATCTATGAATTTGATTAAATATATATGTAATATTCAGCAGAAGCTAACGAGAGCGAGGAAAAATTAATTTTTCGGTGTGAGAAAAAAAAAGTTGAATAATCTAAATGATGTTGAATTTTGATTGATATGAGCATCTTGTGTTTCAATTCTTTGTGTAGTTTTTCATAAGGAGGTTTCAAAAAACATTTACCCGTTTCTCAATGATGGAACCCTTTTCTCAGAAAAATAACTATAATGCTGTTTTTCATTTCCGATTTCTATTCAGTTTTAAGTTAACAAGTCAGTCGAATATATTCATTTCATAATTTTCCTTCTTCCTTTTTCATAGCAGCATATCAACAAGTGTTTTGATTCATTATGCGAAATCTCATGCATTCACCTTCCACGTAAAACTTTTTTTTTGCTGCTCGTTACAAGTGTTCGTGCAATATTCAAGCTCATTTCATAAGTCGAAAACTTTTTCTGGAATATAACCAAGGTGCACCAACTTCGTTGGATTTTACTGAAAAGAACTCTGAGGTTGAAGAAAACAAGTATAGAAGTCACCGTTACAGATGTGAACGAATTATCTTCAAACCTACGAATTAGCACCTATTTTTTCAAAGTGGACTTATAAGAGCATTGTTTCCTAAAACTATAAAATACTCATTCAATGAAAGAACGATAAATCGAGTAGTCATTTTTTGCGCCCTCAGTTAGCTTTTCAGTGAATTTAAACGAAGTTGGTCTACCTTGAATATAGCACAAAATATAAAAATAACAACATAATATATATAAAAGTCAAGTAAGTAAGACAGTTTCGTAGAAAGGGATAATTGCATGAAAACGAGGAGAAATGTAACGAATGAATAAAAAAAACTTTCTGATTATGAAATAGCATGTTTAAAGCACATTTACGATTGTACTTAATGATTTTGAACTTTTCTTCTTTTTTATAAGATTTTGATTTCTCGTACTTATGTATGAATCAATCGTAAAATGTCATTAATTCAAGTTGTGGATATAATAAAATTGTTTTTTTTTTCGGGCGGGTAACAACTATAAGGAGTTAAGATTTAGGGTTTTGTACCAAAATGTTCGTTTTGCAAATCCATGCAAAAAGTTATTTGTTTCATGAATGTGAAACGATGTATATCATCCACGAGAAAATGGGATTTAAAAAAAAATTTCTTCTTCATACTTTTTTATCCATCACACACATGCACATCGGAACCAAAACTATTAATAATGAAAGTGGAATGTGAGAGAGTGAATAAGAGACGATATGACAATATGGATTATGGAAATTAATAATAAATAAAATGCATATAAATTAAAGCATAAATTTTAAAGTTGCTTGTTGCTGCAGAAAATATAACAAAGATTAAAAACAACATCCCATCATGAAAATTTTATACATATGAATGTTCAGTGCGCGTTACAGCAGACTTTGTAGTTGCTGTAACATTTTAAGGGAAGAAAAAATTGACGAGCGATTTTGGTTAGTGTCAAATTTGTTGGGGTCTTTTAGAGGAGGATAAAAACGAAAATGGAATTGAAAATTCGAGCTCTATACATTTTTTTTAAAAAACTCTTCAAAAATATCATTTCAACATTTTTGAAGCTCTCGACTTATTGAAAGTCTCATTTTAGTTTTATAAATTGTATTTTTTGAATTAAAAGAAAAAGGCACAGCCACCAAATCATGAAAGCGTCGCAAGGGAGTAATAGGTTCCAACTTAATTAGGATAAAATATTTTTGCTACGAAAAGTTAAGAGCTGAAATTAATAAGAATTTGATATCTGAAAATGAAAATCAAAACATGAATTTTATTCAGTTTATTTTTTCAATAATAATTTTTATTTCAAATATTTTTTTATTTCATTTATTTTAATTAATATCTACTTAAATTCTATAAATTTCTTCTGTTGGTTTTTTATCGTTGCGCTCTCATATTTATTTAAATAATGGTAGTCCGAAGAAAGTAAGACGTTTGATGCATTTATTACAGATTATTTAATACAGAATCTTTAATAATGGATTTTGAAAATTTGAAATTTTATATTCCTTCCAACTCCTGTAATTTTTTTTTCTCACAAGTTTGAGGGTTTAAGGTTACTCATTCAGTTCTCATGTAACTTGGTAGACACAAGGCTACATTCCTACGAAATCTTTTGTCTAATTTGTGCTGCTTGGGTGATTTCGTACAAAAGATTCCATGAATTGATTTGGGATAATTCACTTATTACGTTCGGAAATAATGGTCATTTTTCAAAAAAAAATCTCAGAATTTCTATTGTTGAAATCTCGTCTACGCCCCCACCCCCCCAAACATAATAAGTGAACGACCCCTTACATTATTTTACATAGTTTATTTTTTGTCGCTTAAACACAAATTTTAGATTTTTTTTTGCTCTCTCATTATTATTGATGCGCAAGTCTTTTGCATTAATTATAAATTAATTTTAATTTACTTCTCTTCCTTTTGTGTCATACAAAGTGCATTCACAAAAATATGGTATCAGTCAAAGATATTAAATTAATTTTTTTTGTAGTAATTTTTTGTACAACTTTAAAAATGCAACTTGGCTGTTCGTTCGGCTGTCCGAAATCTGAGATCTCCATAACCATAAATCATAGAGACTTCGGGTTTGTTTTATTAGCTTTGTTACTATTGATTTATCAGCTCATCGAATAATTAAATGTCTTGAAACAGTGTGTTCATACTAAAATTAATGGTTTTTCTATTTCATACAAAAACACGTGATAAGTACGTTTAGAAATTAAAATTTATTTCTCCCGATAAATGAAATAAAACGTTAAAATTGTACCTAATGTTTAAAACAAAGAAGCTTTGCTAAGACAAACCTTTGGTACTATTTGCTTATTGACTCGCATTAGGTTGCTTAAAAAAATACTGATTGCTACGACAAAAATGTGCTGAAGTCCCTCGACCAATAACACGAGGACTTTTTTTTATTTGTATGATGTTCTATAATTTTTGTAATGTATTTTTTACAAGCAGGATTTGATAATTTATCATTTTGATACTTTGTTTGAAGGCATGGCATGAAAATTTTTTTTATTCGAATAATAATGTTTTGGGGAAAAAATATATTTTTGAATAAATTGTAATAACTATAAATGGTGAGAAAAGGAAGAAGACTTCAGCTCATTTTATGATTTTTTGACATTCTTGTATGAAAAATAAATAATAAGAAAAATGGCATCAGTAATTTAAATATATAACAGCTGCATGCCATATGTGGATGATTTTTATATAAGATTCATTTATTTTTTTATAATATTTTATCGAGAGTAATTGAGATGGAGAGAGTTTCATGAGAACTCAATAACTTTCAATTTTTTTAAATTATTCAATGTTGTGGCATCGTTTGGTTGAAGATTTAGAGCAGTTTTATAGCTTTGGATGGCTAGCTCTGTATGACCAAGAATATGAAAAATTGCACCTAAATTTGAATGAACAAGTGCATCTTTCGGACGCAGATTGACTGCCTAAAAAAATTTTAGACAATAATTTTTTTTATTAATTTTCCGATTTGATAGACAAATTAAGGCATAACAAAAATTCATAATTTTTGAAAAGTTAAGAAAAATGTAGGACTGTGCTGTGTAAAACTAAGCATAGTCCTCGTAGGTTATTGAAATTTTTAAAGATCCAGTTCAATTCCTGCTTACCTGTCGATACCATTTTAAAGCATCCTCTTTTCTATCTCGCCATCTTAATGAAGTCGCTGCAGCCATTACTAAATTATAGTTATTTGGTGACAATTCAGCCGCTTTCACTCTACTCTTGCAAGCTTCCTCATGACGTCCAATGGACGCAAGAAACTCCGCTGTTTAAATGAATAAAAACAGTGAAGAAAAAAATAGAAAATAGAATTTGACTATGAATAAATGATTAGCACTCGTCACGTACCATAATGATGATGAATACTTGAGTCGAGTGGAGCAAGTCGAATCGCACGTTTAAAATATTGTTCAGCGTCTAATGATCGACTACTCTAATTAAAATAAAATTAATGAAATAAAAAATATTAACATAAGTTTGTCATCATGTCCACAAAATTCACAACACGCTATGTGCGTATTAATCTTCAAAAAAAAACACACAAACAAGGAGCAAACTTGTACATTTACGAAAACATCTATAAGCTTATTATACTTACATTACGTGCGAGTATTGTGCCGTATGAAATGTGAGCACCTATATGATTTGGTTCGGCTTCTAGTGCTGCTTGATGAAAACGTTCTGCTTCTGGCCATTTATTCAGTCTTAAAAACACATCACCGAGGCGATGATAAATTTCCTATGCGCACCACCACCATGTAAATAAGTACGAATAGTTGAAATAGAAGGAAAAAAGAAGCAGCAAAAAAGATAAAAAAAAAAATATATTCAATTAAGTTTGTTTCTACAAATTTAATTTATTTGCAATTGATGATATAAAGGCGTAAGTTACAAGGAAGTTAAATATCAAAATAGCTTTCTCTCTTTCTCTCTCTCTCTCTCTCAAGTAGTAAGCACTATAACGAGAAAAGTTTTACATTCAGTCTACACAATGCTGTTAGTTTGCTACTCTAATGCTATTTATATGCAAAATATTGAAGACACTGAGGGGATTATAGAGTGTAATAACATAGATAATTATGTGTAAATAAATGCACTGACTAGTTTTATGCTTGTTCATGTCACTTGAAATTTCGAGCTAAATTTGACGTCTTTCTCCTTTTGACCTATTTTGAAAGCATTTATATACGAATGAGGAACATCTTATTTTTGGAAAACACTTCGTTTTAGGGTCGTACGCATTTTTTTTCTTTACGTTGCATACTTTACGAGTTTAAAAAATCGTTAAAAATTTAAAAAGTCGAAACACTCAAAAATTTGTACGAATTGAGATTGTTTTTGAGCATTTAGATGAAGAAAACGCCAATCTTATCTCAAAAGTTATATCCAAAATGCCGTTAATTATATCTTCTTTTAATACTGGGAGTAATTTTTTTCTGCCACTTCAGTGTGCTTTTCGGAGAATTTTTTCGAAGTTGGTGTGCCATGAAAAAAAAATCTTTTATTGCCTCATTGAAAATGAAAATTCCTTTTATGCTATGTTATTGCATAAAGCATGAATGGCAAAATATACAACAAGATACTGTTTGTAAAATGTGCAAAAATTTCTCTGTTTATTAATCGACCATTTTCAGCTGAAAAAAACTTTTTATAGCAGAACATTGCTGCATGTATTGTTGACAATCTACATATTGCATTACAAGACTTGAACAAAAGAGCACTGAAATTGATCTTTTTCATAACAAAGCAATAATCGAAGCATAAATCTTTAAATATTCATATCTTGTCTCATAAATTATGATACGCTCTACAAAATCTATATCTCAAGCACGAGGTAAACTCATGAGGTAGTTTCTAAATTATCTAAAGAGATGAGATTAAGTAATGAAATATTTATAAATTTTTTTGGAGACTTTGGTTATCAATAGTGAGTTTTGGTTTATGAATAGAATTTATTTAAGGCAGTAATCAAGAGGTATGACTCTATTAAAGGATTTGTTTGATGTAACAATACACGAAGATCGATTTGATAGACCTTCATGAATTAATTGTTTAAAAGAAGAATTTCTTGGCGAATTTGATTAATTGGAATGCATTCGTTTTATTCATTTTTAAATAATAAAATGTAAAAATGGTTGCCCTATTCAAAATGGTTGTCTGACAGCACAAAATTTCAGAAAAATAAAATTTTTGCATAAAATCTAAAAGAATCTGATAAAAATTAAAAATCTAATACAAAATTTTCATATTAATGAGATTAATATCACATATTTGTAACTTTATTTAAAAAAAAATCTGTTCGCAAACACAAAATGTCGATGACAATATAAAATTTATTTTCAAATTTTCAAGCCCCATCCAGACAGTAGAATTTAAATATTATGCAAAAACTTCTCATCCGCTTAGTTTTTCAAATTCCATAAAGTTATTTATTTACCAAAACAGTGATAAGAGTATCTCAAACAAAGCTAATGTCATGAAAATGGCAGAAAAGAAGAATTAAAATAATTTTTCTTTTGAAAACTTGAAATGAAATATTTCTATTTCTATTTAGTTGAGGGAAAATCAATGATCTTTTAGTCAATAGCACTTTGTTATACAGACATTACGGTTCTCAAGGCTATGCATGAATATTTGAATTTGAATTTCTGTACATTGAGCTTTTTTTAAATTATTGACTCTTGAGACTAAAGAAAAATATTATTGGAAAAAATATTTCATAAAATTTTGAATTATAAAAAAATTGATAAAAAGGTTGAAATTTAATCTATTTATATATTTCTTGAAACCAAATTTTACAAATCTAATTTTAGAAACTGATAGAAACTGAAACTGATTTAAACATTCCAAAATTTTTATGCTTTAAATTTTCCTTTGTGTTGGTTTTTTCATGTCTTAAAATTCTTAAAGCAACAGTTTTTAAATGCGACTGCGCTATAAGGAATTCCCAATACCATTTCCAAAATGGAAAAACTGGAAACTGTTTTCTGATTGTTTCAAACAGATGCTGCAATGCTACAAAAGAAATTAAAATCATAACATGAAAATGCGCTACAAATATGTAGTTATTAAGGGAGTGGAAGAGGGAGGAACCATCATTATAAATTTTTATTGTGTTAGGCCTCGATAATTAGGTTTAAGCATTTATTTTATGTCACAAAAATATTAATGCTGAATTTGATTTAAAATAAATGTGCCTTCTCTTGTAACAGAAGTCCTACTTTATTTTTCACTTTCTGACTGCATTTTTGAAAACTTGTTTTCATAAATGTAGCTTGATAACTCACTCATCAGTTCGTTTTTCGTCCATTTTTAATGAAAAAGTTCATATTCCTCATTTAAAAGACTATTTTTTTAATCACACACAGCAGCAACATTTAAAAAAAATCTATAAAGTTACAGCAAGTGGTTATAATTGTACAGTCAACTCATTAATATTTTTGGAATAAAAAATCCTTCAACCTTTTTTGCTCATCAAATCAATTCCAAACCCACATCCAAATGTCAACATTAAAAAGCATTTTTTCGTTGATCTAATTCTTCTAAATTTTTCAACGGGCTCTCATACACGTAAAATGCTTTGCTTTGATCAAAATTCAACTGGTGCTTTTAGAAAGAAAGTTTGAAAAATATTTAAATGAAAAATGAGAAATTAAGCTTTTTCAAAGTTCGCTCCTCGCATCCTCATAGAGAAAGAATGTGTGTATGTGGGAAAATGGAGGAAGAGGAGAAATCTGTTTACTTTACTTTTCATATTATTTTTTTTTTCATCATTATTACAATGTTAAAGGGTTGGTAGAAAAACTTTTTTCATTATTCTTCGGTGAATCTAGAAAAAATTTCTCGCTTAACAATATCGAGCGAGTATATTGGCGAGCAACAATGAGTAAAAAGAATCTGTAGAATTAGTATGCGTGATGTATTAGCAACATAATGAATATGCCACATACATACAAAAAACTTTAAGTTAATTTGTCATGTCTGATAATTTGTTTCTATCTCATTCATGTAAGGATGTTGATTACAGGAAGCCATAGGATGCAATGTTTTCTTTTTGGAATAAATCTTACAGAATCCTGTAGAAGAAGATTTTTTTGTAAATAATTAACAATAACAATATTGCACTGTTGCTGGTTTAATGCAGTTTAATGGGAAGAGAGAGATATGAAGAAATGTAGATGATGAACATGTGATTCATAAATTCCCTATTCGTAAATCGATCGTTTTTTTTAATAAATGTGTAAGAAACATAAACTTATGAAAAATTGATACCCTTAGAAAAAAAACTCACTTGTGGTGGATATGATGACGGAAGTGTATGTAATGCCTCTCGATACACGGCTAATGCTCGTTGTAATTTTCCTTGTTCTGTGTATAATCCACCGAGCTGTATAAGAGAACTAATTCTAGCATTCTCATGCTCCGTTTTATCTCTTAATCCAGAACTATCTAATTTTGTTCCATCACGTAACACTAGTGCTGCTTCATTACATCTACCCAATGCAATGAGCGATGTGCCAAGATTCAAATAAGCCACTGTAATGAAAAACAAAGTATTTTAATTTTTACCTGATCATTATTGTTGAGATATTTTTAAAAATTTGTAGTTAAAACTATAGCGTGTGTGAGAAGTAAAAAAATTGGCAGTGTCTTAAATCCAGTGGTAGTGCCCATATCTTTTAAAAATAAAGTCTGATTGAAAATATTTTTTGATTTCAATTTCTCGGAAATAGGAGATATCTTTTGATACATAATTTACTTTGAATGAGTTTTTTTTAACAAAAAAAGTCCAGACAGAAGTACAAACGGAGCATCTGCAGATCTCGGAAAATTTTAACTTGACCTCGGTTTTTCTAGTTAATACATATTGTTGTCAAATCAAATAAACGAGGATAGGAAATGAATATTGAGTGCAATCATATTTCTTATAACTTCTTTCAATTTATCTATCTTTCGACTTCCTTCTTTTCATTCATTATTTTTTACCGGAAGAAAATTCACAAGTTTCTTTGATTCTCAAGATATGAAATAATCGATTATAATCAACAAGATTGTAATAAAAATAAAGAAAAATGGAAACGTGCTTAAAAACTCATTTCCCATTCCGGAATCCCTCAGCATAACGCTTGATTATGGAATTATTGATTTTTAACCCACTTTGGGAAGTATATATTTTATTCTTTTTTCGAACATTTTTTTTTATTCTTTCAGAAGCATTGTTTGTGTTTATATCTTCATTTCAAAAAAAATTCATGTGAGTGACTTGTTGTAAAGGAGGTTAAATGGATGTCTGGTAAGGTGACTTTATAATGTATTTAAAATTGCATCACTATATATTGAGTTTTAAGTTTCTTAAGTAAATTCCAAAAAACGCAGAAGACGCTACAAAAATTTGCTTTAGACACTTATACCTGAGTGTGAAAAAAACAGAGGATTGGATGTGATACATTATAGAAATAAAAGCATTCAATTTGAACTATGTAATTTCATTAAAAATCCACTTTTTTACTTCATTATCTAATTGACGACATAAATCTTTTTCCATTCTGCATTACTGGTATTAAAGTTTTATTTTTCGTATTGCGAATACTGGCGAATACATTAATATCATTGATTTCTCTTGTTATCGATGTTGTAATAAAAATTTAATAATTTAATGTCGTTTGTCCTACTTACATGCAAGTGTTGGTCGAAAATGAATAGCTTTTTGAAAACTTTGCACAGCATTCTCATATTTTAGTTGATTTTGATACAAAATTCCTCTGAAAAAAGAAAAGAATAAAAGAGAATCAAGTTAGTAACTTTTTTTCATTGCAAGAATTGGAAGTTACATTGGTTTTACTTAAAAGTGAGAGACGAGCTTTTTTTGTCGATGTGTGGGAAATCGAGAGATAAAATTATGAAATTGATGGGAGTGGGAGAATATTATTAACTTTAGCTTTGTTATTAATTGTAGGCAGATATAAAGTCTCACATTCAACCGACACTTGATAAAATGTCACGATGAATTACACTCATACCATAGTGCCGTAATCTAAACAGTAAAATCACAAAACATAAAACAATTTCAGAATCACTTTAGCATTTGAACATTGCGTGATTTTTAGACATACACTTTAAATAGTTATGTATGGCACTTAATACTGGAAGAATGTTTTTTTTTGTATTTTTAGAGCACGTTGTAAAAGTTGTTTTGTATACTAAAATACGAATAATGATAATAATCTTAAACTTTTATACCATGATAATAACAAGGATCGTCTTGAAATAAAGATAAACCGCTTTTTAACCGCATTTACTAAGGCGAGATTAAAAAAAATCTAAATCGAATGAATACGTCTGATAAGGATGGAATTCTTTAGGTTTCTTCATTTCATTAGCATTTAAAATTGTTTTTATGTGACCAAAATTTTTTTTTTCATTCTAAGTAGGTAAACAATCTGAATATTATAGTATTCTCCTTCTTAAAAACTTTAAGAGCTCATAACTTTTTACAGGTTTATTTTTTTAAATGAAACATAAACTAAAATGTTCATTAAAGTAAACATTTTTGTATAGCTTTGCAGTCTTTCATGTTTTATAAAGACCTCATAAAAAACAGTAATTAAAAAAAATGACCGAAATATTTGTCACCACAGAAAAAAAAATCAAATTCAAACTTTTAAAATTCTTAATTTAACTCTTCGATTTCCTTAATCTTAATATAATTTTAATATTTTTTTTTTTCAATGTGAGATATTAAGGGTTATTCATTCTATAAATACTCAGAAACAAATATTCCACCGACCAATCCATTTCTTGATATATAAAGGTTTTTTTCTCGCTGTCTAAGATGAGTATGATGAACACAATGCGGCGTTTAATACATAAAATTTATTTTAACGGCAACCACAAAAAACTAAAATTTGAAATTTTTACGACCATTTGAGAAATTCTGAACCTTGAACCTTTTGAAAGCTTAAACTCGTGGAAAATAATCCATAAATATGAGCAAAATAATCATTGAAAAGTACTTACAAGTTATAATGAACATCAGCCATGTTGGGTCGATGCTTGAGAGCTGCTTTTAGAACTTTCTCAGCCTCCAAATATCGACCTAGTGAACAGAAAATGCTTCCTAAGTTTCCAAGTGCTGTAAAAAGAGAATAGAATAAATTCAGTTACATAGAATTTAAGTTCTATTTTATCAAATTAAAAAGAAAAAGCTCTTCAGCTTTACATTTGTTAAATGGATTGTATAAGGAAAAAATATTTCTCACACAATAATCATGCCTGCCTGGAAAAACAAAACTTTTTTTACTCAACTGTGAAGATCCAAACACATATATCTATTTCACTGTTGAAACATTTTGGCTCAAAATGAAAAGGCGAGAACACATTATCGTATTAACCTATCTTGTAACTTATATTTTCAACCCTTTTTTGCCTTCTCGTACATTATACATTAGTTTAATATTCTATTGAAGATATGTATCGAGTCAGTGAAATAGAAATTGATTTGAATGGAAAAAATATATAAACTTAGTAAATAAAGCTCGTTGCATTCAATGTGATTAAAAAATTAAATTAAATTGACATGAAATTTTCTACAGAAAGTTTACTTTTCAAGTCTGATGGGAATGAGATGTACATTAGAAAATGTTTTTTGGTGGATGTATATTCACAGGTACGAAGCATTAAATTCAAAGATGTGGCAAGATTGCAATCAAAAATTTGCAATCATTTTTTTTTCTACCTAAGATTTAAATATTTTTTGCGTTTAAAGTTTTTGTTCTCGAAACGATGAAAATGAAGTTGAACAACGTTTTTAGGTTTGTGACATTTTAGAATTCGAGAAATAAATTCCAGTTTGATTCTTTTGAGCATTTATTTTAAACATAACTTTTGCCTCGTCTCATTCACATGAAACAAGTTTTCTATATCAAGTATATAAAGACATTCACTTAGAAACTCTGACTATTCCCACAACTTTATAATTTATGCATGTCCTGGCAATGCTTTTTGAAGCTTTCTCTTTTATGATAGCATGGAGAAAAAGGGAACGAGTGGGAAAAATGGAGATATGTAGAGAAAAGGGCATATATGTCTAGGGGTATGGCACTTGTTTATAAAATAAGGAATAGCAAAAATATTCCAGGACAATCTTAATTATATTCACTTCTTCATATTCTTAAGCATAAGTTTAAAAAAAAGTTTTCAAATCAATAAATAGAATTGAATAACTTTTTAAAAAAATTATCCACATGTTCACTGATGTTCACTCCCTTTGCCTCGCTAACCGTATAAAAAGAAAATACACAGAGGAAGAGCGACACAAATCTGATATTGTGTATGAGAAACTCGACCAAACAATAAACAAGAATTTAAAATGAATATATTGCTTTTTCATGAGTGCATGTACGTATAACAGCACAGTGAAAGGGATGTATAATCAAAAATTATGATATCTTTTTATAAAAATGTAAAAAAATTATAATACAACCATTCACTATTATATTTTGTGACGCACAAGCGTGAATCCGTGTTCACGGTAATAAACAACATAATATAATGTAAACATAAAGCAAAGAACATAAAAAACGTAAGAAGTTTAAAGAGACATATAAAAAGTAAAAACCAAGAAGAAATAAAGACATAAAAAGTCTAACCAATTTTTCTCATATCTTAAGGGGCAAAACAACTCTACCAACTTTAAGAAAGATGTGAAGGATGCTTTAAAAGTTGATAAAATTTTAAAACAAATGTCAAAGCTTTATCAATCAACAAGATGACAACATTACCAAACCTTAGCTTAATTAATAGTTTGTTTTTTTTTCTTTCGAGACAGTAAAATTTGATTTGTAAATAAATGTTTAAAAATGTAGGTTGGTACCCAAAATTTTATAATTAATTTTTTAAAATTTATAAGCTTTTAAAATTAATTGCAATAGCTTGAATTCTAACATTATTTTTTTTTTGTTTCTTACCTTTTGGAGGATTAACGTTTACAGCACTACGATACAGACTCTTTTCGTCGTACCAATCACGATTTCTTATCATGGTTTTAAAACTGAACGCACTTAACATGACTATGATACATAAAACGATGGCAATTGATTTAGCATTGCTCCGTTTATCACTCTTATATCTCATTCGCACATTATGTTCTAATTTTTTTTGTGAATTAATTAGTTTACCTAAACCTAATCCCACTAGCAAACAATATCCAACACTTGGCAAATACAAAATTCTCTCGGCTACGACAAAGCCCACATAGAAAAATACATTAGTTGCCGGTATAAAAGGTAATATGAGTATTGTGAGGGATATAAGAATTGCAGCCGAACTGCTGAGTTTTGAATTAGTCTCTTCATTTGTAAAATTATTTAGATTATGAATGGCAGCTTTAGAGATTCGACATGATAAATTTTTTACGCCATCTATCAGCTTTTGCCTATTTATCGGATACGCTTTAATTGTCATATACAATGCAGATAACTTTGATGATTTCGACATCAATGTCGATGATTTCGGAGATGTATAATTATTATTATCAATTACATATAAATTATTGTTGTTATTATCATTAATGAATTCATTATTATTGTTATTGTTATCATCTTTGTTCATCAAATATACAAGATTATTATTGTTTCTGATATATTTCTTTAAAGGCGATAGTGATATACTTTGATTAAGATTATATTTATTGATTTCACTCTGTTCTAATCCATTCATGACATGTGATGTATCATATGATGGAATAATCATACTATAATTATAATCATTATAATTCGTTTGATTTGCACTCATTTGATGATAGTTTGAATTATTATTTTTGCATGCCGAACAACCTGTTTCTGTGCTTAATAATTGATTATGTTTTGATAGTGGCCACGTGATGTTGTTTTCACAATTATTATTATTATTATTGTTATCCATCAAATTTTCATTGTTATTATTATTATTATTATCCATCAGATTTTCATTATTATTATTATTTTTATATTCATTATTATATTCATTATTGTTATTATTTATATTATTATTATTATTACTATCATTTTTATTATCTATCAAAATTTCACTGTTTTTATTATCATTATTATTTTTATTTATCACTTGATGTTTTCGTTTCATTCTAACTATTTTTCTGTTTTTGTGACTACTCATTGATATCGATGGCTTTTTCCGAAGTCGAACAACACATTTCATAATGACAACACATAGACCGGCATAAAATGCGATGGAAATAAAATTACGCGAATCAAAAAATGAGGTAATTCGCGGAATAGCATCCATACCCCAGTCAAAGCTCAATGTTTGTGGGTAAAGGAGCATGATGAAATTGAATACGGGCAGGTATAAAAATGTATAAAAACGTGTCATTAATGAGTTGACCCTAGCGGTTGGATTATCGGCTATTGAAAACTGTTTTGTTGGTCCGGGAAGTGATAATCGGAGATGCATTATGGTTAAAGTTACGACTGCGACTATTCCTATGCTCCTTAATTGATGCTGTAACAAGAAGAAAAGGAATAAAATTAGTTTTATTCATCATGCACATTTCTAGTTTAAAGCTAAAGTTTTCTAAACCCAACGATGTACCATTGCATCTGAACTTATAACTTATAACTTAGCAGAGGGTTTAGACTTAAAAATTAATAAAACTTTAAGCTTACCTTATCTTTGAAAATTATGTTGAATCCTTTCAGGATGTCATAAATGATACAGATAACAAGAGCTGAGACTGCAGTTTCTTTGCACAAAACGGCAGCGGAAGCACTTAAAATTGCACCACATAATGCCATCCAGTGTCGCAAATAACATTTTTTACGCCATTGAACGTGCTTTATATATGATAATATAGTTAATATATAAAAATTGCACGCTATTAAATCGGCACGTCCAACAATTCCAGCCACTGCTTCAGTATGAATTGGATGTGAGGCAAAAAGTAGTCCCGATATGATTATACTAATGCCATTTGGTAATATATACCTAGCTAACTTAACAACTAATCCAGTAGATAGACAGTGTAAAAGCACATTTATCAGATGATAGCCAAAAGGTTTGAGTCCACCAACAATATGATTTAATTTGTAACTTAACACGCACATAGGTCGATAAGATCCATGCGAGCCGGAATCAACAAGTGGCGTGCCCCAAAAGTCATTGAATAAAAGCTGATACCACGGTTGAGTTGCACCCGTCACATCGGGATTGTTTAATATAGCTCGTCTAAAATGAAAAAGAGGAGAAGGGAAAAATTTAAAATAATGAACAAAAAGAAGAAATGATGTGACAAAAGATATATTGTTAAAAATTTTAATATAGTACGACACTTATTGTTAGTCGAGTTTTCTTAATTGGGACTTTTATTTAATTTAATCACATTTAATAATCCTTCTGATTGCTGATTGTGTGCCGTTTTGCACTTTCATCTTCTTAATTTTTATTATTTCTACTTTTTTTGTATTTATGACAATGAATTGTTTGCATGTTTATTGAGTCATTGAACTTATAATCAATACACAAAATTAAAGCAAACTCGTAACGTTGAAACTCGTTGAATATAATTGATCAAAGTTATTAATTAGGTGTTAAGATCAGCAAATAAACGCACAGATGAAGATTCAAATAAAATAAATTTCTTCTCGTTACTGACGAAACGACTTGCAAAGAAAAAGAAGTAAAGTAAAGCAATTGGGAAATCCACAAGCATTAACTTTACGAAGCAAAAATTTATGCTTAATCCACACATTAAGGCATTACGTTTGCAGATATTATCATTCTTAATTATTTTTCCAGTCTAATTTTGATCAAAAGAATCCATTTCACGATGTTGTTTCCACCTTGGTTTTATCCCGTCTACTTTTTGCTCGAGTTCTTTTGAGAATTGTAACAAATTGAAAACAATAAAACCAATTAATAAGTGAATAAATAAATTATTTGTAGATATATCACTGGAAGTAGAAAAATTCTATTTTTTGACATTTAAAACGAGTTTGAAAAAGAAACAAGAATGTTATATTGAAATTCTTAAAAAAAATTGTTCTTCTAACAATAGCTTTTATGTTACTATTGTATAGTATAAATGGATATATTTTACTTTTCGGGCAGAGTAAGCAGAAATTCCATTATGATTATCATAGTTATGATTTTCAAATTTCAAACATAATTATGGGTTAATACATTGTGTATTGAAGATATAAAGCACTAGAGAGAACGAAAGAGGAACTACTGCTTCTAGCATAAGAATTTAATTGAACGATTGTTTGGTGATTCTGCAAATTTTGTGTTCTAAAATGTGGCAGCATGAAATTTCTATTACTACTGCAAGAAATTAAATATTTGCCAAAACTTATTCATAAAAAATTAGAAGGTTACCATACTTTGCTGTGACAGCTCAAATAGGTAGTTTTTTTAGAAGTCATAAGTGAACAATCCTTATGGCATAATTCTTAAGTATATCCAGTTGGATAAAAACCACAAAAATATCCTAAACTAAAGGAATTTACTCTTGCTAACCATCCCTTTTGTGGTTGCTTAATAAAAAATTACTTTTCTTTGAGTCAATTATATGCTCATTTGTCACAATCCGACATAAAAATGAATCACTGACCAGTTGGTCAGCTTCTACTTCTTGAGCATTCAGTAATTTCTATTTCCTCATAAAAATTTAAGGTGAAAGGCAGAACAACAAAAGAGACTTTTAAGTCGTTTTAAAATTGTCTCTAATTTAAAAATAATAATTATTATGCACATGAAGCATAATTTCTATGCATATGAAAAATATTTCCTTTTTTTTTTCAAAAACAGTGCCAAACTAATTAAATTGCAAAAAATGCCTTGTTTTCATGAATAAACTTATGCAGCAGCGAATAACTTTAGTGCCATTAAACATTATCCGGAGATAACAAAAGTTTGCATCACGTTTGGGTAATAAACTTCAGCATTACTCGTATATCCGGCCTGTAGTTAAAATTCTCTTTTCAACTCTCGGACTTCTGTTTTTTTCTTCTTTGTTTTCATCAGGCACTAAAAAATCCTGCGCCGTTTATACAAATTTAATAATTTTATTATGTTTAAATAAAAGAAAAATGTAATAAATAGTCTTGTGTATTCTATAGGATTCTGAATGAATAAACCACAAAACAGTAGGAAATATTTTCATTTCATTCTTATAGAATAATGAGAGAAAAAAAAGAAAATTCATATTTAAAGGTTTGGAGATTCATAGATGTTCTAATAAATTAGAACAAAGCTGATAGAAGAGACTTAAATAATCTCAATACAAGAAAAAATGACGTTACTGCATATTAATTTTTGTTTTTTTGACATGAGCTCAACACCTTGCGTATCATCCTTTTTTTCATATATACAAATTCACATAGGTTTATTTATGCTATATACGCGCGCCTGAGTGACAAGAGTGAGAATAACGAGGAACAAGAATGAAAAGAAAAGTAAGAAAAAAGAATAAATTCGTTTCGACTTTTTAACCTGTCCCACTTGTTTATTATTGAAGCTACTTTAATATTTTGACACTTCTAACTACTGAGGTTAAAGGATGATTTTAAGAGTTTTAAAATAATAATAAAAGTTTACAACAGTGACACACAAATGCAAATGGATCCAAAAGGACACAAATTCCACAACTCACGACACAACTTTCACTTAAATGAAAACAACTGTTTTGGTAATGATGTGAAAGAGCAGTTATTCAATGGTGCTATAAAAGTTGAGAATGAATAGCTAAATTTGTTTCATTCCTGGTTTTTAATGTGTAGTTCAGTTGTATAAAAATGTCAAGACACAATCATTTTCTCACTTTAACATGAAAGTGATGAAATAAAATAAAAATGCTCGAAAAGTGTTTCATGCTAATGGAACGATTAAATTATCATAAATAATTGTCCAGTGGAACAGCATAAAAAAGAAAAATTAAACATAAAGTCACAGAGACAAGAAAAATAATAAGATTGTTGTCACGGATAAAAATGACATGCTCATAAAAAAACAATTTTCACTATTTTTGAACACTTAAAAAAAAATAAACATTTTCTACTTTTATGTTTTTTCCAAAAATTCGGGTGTGAGATACAGAAATAGTTGTAGGCAATTTGATTTCATGCAAGTGCAGTTCATGAATGTATTTCGGACAGTTTTTTAATTTGTCACTCCTAACGTTTATTTAAAAAAATATGTTAACATGAGTTGTTTCTGTGTGTCTATTGAAATACTGTTGTTAATGTTTTTTAAGCGCACTTATTTTGTTAGGAATACACTTTGCACACTCATTTGGGGCGTATAATAATAAAATTTTTTAACCAAGCATTGTAAAGAGCTCGAATTTATTTTACTAGCTCAGTTATATCGAGTTATTTGCCGATCCAATATTTTTGAGTAAGTTTTGTTCCAAAATAATCCTGTTCTAATCGAATCTACTCAAATCGAATTATTTACTTTTTGTATGAAAAATGTAAATTACAAATCAAGGATCCATTACAAATATTGACCCTTCTTTTGATATTCCTTTGAATATTCTTGATTGAGGTATGAAATTTTTCAATTAACAATTATGCTTTTTCAATAGACTATTTTATTTTATTTTAATAAAGGATATTAAGGACGCAAATGAAAGCTAATCAATCCTTAAAATAATCCACTTAATATTCTCCTTCTGCGATTCAACTGCTTATTCATTTCTCTTACATCCTTATTGCCAGTTCTATCAAATAACACACCTTCGTCATTCGTATATAATGAATGAATGAAGTTAAGCATTATTTTTTCTATTTTTACCATTTTTTTATTTTTTTATTAGAATGAGAAAATAAAATTGAAATGAAACATTCTATAATATGATACGATAGCGTGACCAAATAAATAATTGGAACCGCTTTTTGTCTACCGTATTTTCATTATTAAATGCTTTTAGACTTAATCGCCATTATTAGGAAATGGAAAATGACATGGAACAGAAAATGGATTGAATTGAAACAATTTTAATTTTAAAATTCGATCTCTATGTAATATAATGAATGAATAGCCTGTCTAGCCGTTATAGACAATTGACAGTTGACCCAATCAACAATTATTGGTGGAGAAGATTTAAATTAAATTGAATGTTGAACTTACCTATCGTCGTAAACGAAGCCAGCCTTCAATGTATTGAGATAAAGCACGAATGCAAGTATACAGCAGCATATATTTACATAATCCATTCTAAAATAAAGAAAAGAAATAAAATTATGCCATATCCTTATAGAGTATGATGTATACAAACAATTATAAGAGATGAAAAAGTTTATTTTTTATGTAAATCTCCCTAAGTATTTTATAAAATTTATGATGATGATGATAAGTATAAAATTTGCTCTCTCTTACTCAATATAAATATATACATATAAATGGAAATGAAGAATCTATGTTCATGTTTTTTTACGTTCACCGTTAGAAAATTGAAAAATCAGTATTTACCGAAAAAAAAAGCAAAATAAGAGAAAAAGGAAGGAAAATTTCTTAAAATGCAAATTGATATTGATACAAGAATTATGGACATATGCAAATTGCAGAGGGAGAATCATACTGCTTTTTGTTTGAACTTTAGTATTTACATTAAAATTCAAATAGCAAAATGGTGTTCTCTTTAGATTCATTGCTTGTTACTTAATTTTGCATTAGGGTTCTTTCACTTATTACGTTACGCAAAAACACAATTTACAACCTATCTACGTATACCCAGCTACCGATTTTTAAAGCCATTACTTTATCCTATTTGGAGTTCATGAGTAGAAATTTGGCATGTTAGATAAATTAAGGTTACTAAGTTAAGATACTTAATTAAGTTTTTATTTTAAAACCTCTATCAAAAAATCACAAAAATGCAGAAGTGAAAAATGTAGAAAAGAAAGTTGAATGCAATGATGCAAACAGATTTTAATCTGTTTTGCTTTAAATTTCATCACTTTCTCACCACTTTTATCCTCAAATTTTGCACTTCTCAATTATTTTTTAAATATTTTTTGACCATTGTTTCTTATTCGTTTTACAGTTTTTGATATTACTTTTAACTCGAATTATTTGCGTCTTGAGTGACCACCTCTTTACTAGTTTTATTTGAAGCTAATCACAAAATGAGTAATTGGAAATTCATGAACTATATCAAATATATGCGATCCATATTTAATACATGCGATACACTTTATAACGAATCAATCAATATCGATCATTATTATTTACTTACATTGTTACAAGCTTTTTACTGTCGCCTATTAACGATATTAAATGAAAGAATAATACACTGAGTAAATAAACTGTTGAATTGTAGAAACAGTTTATTTTAATTTACGTAATGATGACAGTTGATTTTTTTTTTATTTTTTAACATTTTTCTTGCATCACAAAATTCCTAGAAACCCTAAACCAAAAATATTTTTTGCAATATCAACTGTAATGTCAAACAGAAGTGAAAGATAAAAATGTAGATTTTGATCTTGAATGTTGATGGTATTTCCCAAAAATCATCATACAAAAGCAGCAACTATCAAAAAACATTATTTCCATATAATGAGTTATATCCAGTAGGTATAAATTATTGTATACAAAGTGTCAATAAAAAAATATCTTTGAAAAAACACATTTATCGATTTTACACATGCTGAGCACGCAGTTAATGTCGCTAGGTGAACGCAAAAAGGATATTTGTTTTAAAGTTCATTTATTTGAGGTAAAACATATGGAATAATTTTTTTCGACAAGACTTTTATAAACCAATAACTTTTCAATGTTTGAAGATATTTCTAGTTGTGAAAAAATAATGAATTCACTTAGTATTAGATTCAAATTTTAATTTTTATCCTACATAGGATGTATCACTGCCTCAAAATTCGTTCATTTATGTCGACATTGATAACTTTCAAGGAAAATGTAAAGGACATGAAAAAGTTGTATTCAGTCAAATTAATTTCATCAATACGTTGAAAAACTGGTCCAAAGATAAACTTTAAATTTTCATCATGAAAAAATTTTTTTTAATTCTCAGAAAAAATTTCATAAAGTTTAAAAGACTTAAACTTAGTAAAAATGAATATAAAATCTCCGTAAATGGCACTTTTTTGTCATTTTTATTCACCAAAATTCGCTTATTTTCTTGCGAATGACGGCAAAGCAATATGGAGTTGAAAAATGATGAAAAGACGTGCAGCCTTTCAAGTATCAGTATTAGCTCTTAAAAATCACACCGTCATCTATTCACATCGATATTGCTTGTTATGTTTTTTTATTGTAAGTTAAAGAATATTAAATTAGATTTCAATTTAATTTTATTTTCACAAATTTTTCTTTTTAAACACTTCAGACATATTAAGTGTACAACAATAATAAAAAAAAGCAAAGTGGAAAAAAGTTTTGGGCTGGTATGTTTGTGTGTACGGAAGAACAGAATTTTATTGCCAACTAGTTTTATTTCTTTAATAAAAATTAACATATCCTTTCTGTGAAAGTTTTTAAAATTGAATTAAACCCTATAACACTAACTTAGCATCTTGATTTTAAAGAAAATTCTCAAATATAGCACTATTCGTTGACTTTTTATAAATAACAGTGGTGTAGCAAGATGAAAAAATTCATCCCCTTGTTGCCAAAATTTTGTTTAACCAAATCTACCCCTCTCAGATTAAATTATACGTAAAGCGATTTAATAAATTTGTGCGTTACATTTATTCTACATCAGTTCACTTTCTTTTGCTATTTTTTTTTTTCATCAACCCAATTTCATAACATGAGAAGCACAGTAGATAGAATGAGTAACAGAGAGAGAGAGATGTGATAGTGGAAAAAAATTCGCATTGATAACAAAAATATATTTTTATGAATATACTGGTCGTACAGGAGCAAAACTATTCACGGTATAATTTACCTCCATTTCTCTCGTGGTTGTGAAATTTTAGGAGCATTTTTCATTGTTGTAAAAATGTCAAAACTTCATCACTTATCAGGATGCTATGTGTATTTATGTGATAAAATAATAGATGGAAGAATCGTACAAAATTTTTATGTTTTTATTTTAAAGACCGTATTAAGGATTAATATCACAAATATCATTCGTTATTTTTTTTTTTGTGAAAATACTTTTAGTCCACGTTTATATCATAAACACTAATTCCCTTTTTACTGCACTTTTCTTTTTTCATAATTATAATTTTGAGGCTTCTATCTCTGTCGTCTCTATTATAGAATCTTTATTTTCTTTTTCTTTTTTTTCTTGTTCACTGTCACTCGTAAATGTTTTTGTCACACTCTCATAACTCTTTTTTCCTTAAAATTTAATTACTTTTATCAATTTCACTTTTATTCCATTTTGCTATAAATAAACATATCTTCACTATCTTTATTCACATCCATATTTTTTCCATTTATTTTAATGCTTTTATTTTTTAGATTCTTGCCATGGAATTTAATTAACAAAATTGATTTTTTTTTGCTGTGCCATTTTCACATTGTCTTTCGTTTGTTCCGTCGCGCAATGTCTCAAAGCAATAAAAACTGAAAAATATTCCTTGTCTTTTTCAGTTTTTTGCATGAAAATTGTTTTTTTTTTTAATTAAATCGGTTTCGAATAGATTTAGACGAATATTTTCTTTTTCTGTAGATATTCCTTTATGTATAATCCAAATTTACACAATTTAACATATTTCTATGACAAAGTCATCAAATTTTGACAATGAATTCACAATATTTTTATTTTATCTTCCCCAGCTATCCCATCATACTAAAAAGTCCTTTCATTTCTCACTGTTGATTGACATCGAATAAAATCCTGGAAAGATTTTCATGGAAAAATGTATCGACATTCGACACGGGATGAGGAAAAGTATTTTTTTATAACAATATGGAACTTCCAGTCTGATGGAATAATTCCATTGCGCATTTAAATGCAATTTGAAATTTTTGATTTTGCAAAAGGTTAATTCCATAGATTGTAAAAATAAAATTGATTTTCTTTCAGATTAGATGCGTACTTGGTGACTCATATAGCATGATGTTATTTTGTTTGAACTTGTATGGATGTATGACGTCGGACATGAATTTTAAATTCCTTTTTTTCTTTTAAAAACGAAGATTATAATCTTTGTATGGAAGGTTATTGAAGATTATTATCTTTATATGGGATTATTTAAAGATTAAAGTCTTCCAGAGCCTTGATTTTTTCATTCGATCAGAATGAAAATGAACTACCTTTAAGGATTGTTAGAGTTCATATCATATCCCTTAGGATCTTTATATTCAAATTCTTTTCTCACTGAATACAAATTTAAAAAATATTAAGTTGAAAAAATAATATAAAGTAGAATGAAATAAAAGATTCTATTGGCACAAAATGGAACATTTTTTTATGAGAACATCTCCGTCTCAAGAGTCACATAAATTGCTTTTTTTTCAAACCATGTCTCAGCATGAATATAAAATGAACAATATGTTTTGTTCTTACGGGTTCTTACGAATATAGTGAAATCATAAAATTTAGACGAACAAATTTTTCTACAAAGACTTTGTGCTTTACATTTTTCTGTTTTATTTTATTATTTTCTTTCATTTTTATTTTATGTAATCCAATCAACATGCTGTTTTATTTTGAAATTTGCACCTTTTTTTCGACTTTATTTTTTTAAGAAAAAAACCAAAATTATCAGCAATGCTTTCAAAAATATTCAAAACTTCTAAAATGCTGATTTATTGGGTTTTAACCAGTTTGAACAGAAAAATCAAACTGCACTTATAAGCAATCAAACGGAAAGTAATGGAAATTAAAATACCATCTATTATATCACACTCATAGAAAAAAAGTAACAAAATGTTTGTAACTTGTATGGAAAATGTTAACAAACAATTCGTTAAAATAGTGTTTACGAACTTATTTGTTAAATTTAACCAAATTATTTGTAAGGTTGAATTGTTAACTATAAAAATTGTTAATTTAACAAACTTTTTGTTAAATTTTTTTTTTACAGAAAAAAATAACAAATTTTCGGTTAATATTAACCAGAAAATTGTTAATTTGGTCACCCATCTTATTTTAAAATGTTTCCGTGGTTGCTTAACTTCTGAATTCCTGTTGATGATCCGCTAGTCCGCTGCTTGTAAACTTTTACTTATAAAATTTGATTCAGAACCAATATAAATAATTCTTTAAAAAATATATCCAAATTTTAAAATTAATTTATGAATAATAAAATAGAAATGTAGGACTTAAAAAAATGAACAAATTTAATTTTTAAATTACGATTTGGTTTGTAAATCATTATTTTCCAAAACAAATTACAAATAAAAACATTGTAACAAATGTTTTGTTAAAATTAACAAATTAATTTGTTAAACAAAATCAACAAAATTCAATTTAAAGCAGTTTTCTCATTAAAAATAACGCAATAAATTAATGGGAATCGTTTGAAATTAATCAAACAAGAGTTTTGAATACAAAAATTAAAATTTAATTAAATCAATTATTAACAAATAAATTTGTTGATTTAACAAACTCAATTGTAAAATTTTTAACAAATAGTTTGGTTGAAATTTTTTTTACCCATGTAAACTTAACCAATAATTTGTTAAACTAGTTTAACAAACATATAACAAATATTATGGTTACTTTTTTTCTATGAGTGCAGTCATTATCAAATTATTTAACGACGTAATTTTGGGAAGCGTGGAGACTTCTGTGTTCAAAGACGACAAATGAAGAAAAAATGCATTCATAAACTTAAAAACTGAAAACCTAAAGGAAAATTACTAATAATTTGAGAATATTTTTAATAATTTTCTCTTGGTCAATAATTTATTAATGTAGTCTTAGTGTTGCTGGCTCGAAGCAGATTACAAATCCCTATTCTGAAGTCATGAATTTTGCACGAGTTGATTATATGCCTTTACCTGAGAGTCATGCTTATAAATATTCTCTGAAAAGGGATAATAAAATTATGAAAATGAAAAGTTTTAATTTAGTATAAAATTGCATGGAAGCTTTATTAGTTTTACATTTGTTTCATCTAGTAGTTTATAGTAATATTTAGTAATCATAATAAAATTTTTAATGAAAAATAACAAAATTTATAAAATCAATGTATCTTTAAATCAATTAATGCTTTTGTTTATATATTTGCTCCTTAGTAGTTGCACAGAAAATTGTTTTGAGCTCCAATGAGAATGAAAATCATTTTTTCAATGAATAAATATTTAGAGGTCATATACAAGATTATAAACGTGGAGATGTTTACTTTACACTTCATTTGAGCGTGAAATTTTTACGTGAAATTTATATTTTTATTAAGAAATAAAATTTTCATATTTAATTTTTGTTTTTTTTTTTCGTTAAAATTTTGGCTTCATAATTTTGCAAGAAACTATTCAATCGTGTCAGGAACTACAAAATAATCTTTTTTATTATCAAACTCCTTGGATATTTGAGTGATTATGCAACTGCAATTTTGTGTAGAAAAAAAATTAACATTATAATTAAGTTTATTGGCACTGCATTTCTTTAACGTTCACATTTTCTTCATCAAATAAGCACATCCCAACGTCAATAAAATTTTGCACATTTATTTTAATACTTTTGAAGCTGATTATTTTGTTTTTTAAACCATAATAAAGATATAAAGAAAAAAAACTTTCCTGGGTTTTATTCTGCGATAATCATTTCATTGCTCAATGTAATTTAAATATATTTATTAATGGATAAGATAATTATATATTGGTAGATTAAGATATGTATCTTAATATAGAAACAAAGTTTGATTGAGAAGATTAACATTTTCTTCGATCAATTGATTGATATGTTAAAAATATCAACAAATAAATTATAATTTAACCAAATATAAAACGAAAGAAAAAATAATGATAGAAAAAATATTTATTAAAAAAATCAACCATTTATCCAAAGAGCTTTTCAAAGCATGGAGCACAGAAGGGTTTATCATTTTGTTCCTTAAATGTACCTAGTTAAAAAAAATAACAATAAATATATTTTTGATATTAGTTCAATTTGATCAGAGCAAAAATCAACGAAATTATTCACCTTTATTTAATTGCTTCAAACAGAACGCACAAACAAAATGTTCAGGATGAAATTTGCGGAACATTGCTGTTATACAGCGACCAGTAATTGGTTTGGAACATCCAGCACACAATGAGCCACGTTTTGCATGATAATGAGTTTCACAATATGGCATTCCTTCGTGGTCGAAGAATGAACCACCATAAAATGGCTGTCGGCAATCCTTTTTTCAATGATAAAAATGATGGTAATAAAATAGAGAACAAATTATTTATTAGCAATACTATATTTTGAAATCAATTTATTAATTTTTTATGATTAGTTTTAACAGTACACATATAAAAGACACAATATAAATGACAAACAAATCAATATAATGCAAATTGATTGTAATGACTTGTGTAAATGCTCTGAACAAATCTCCTGAGCATCTTAGATCATACAATAGCAAAAATTTCATTTAATTTGTAATTAGAGTCTAAGTACATAATAGGATTTTGAAATGTTTAAGAGACTCTCGGGAGTTTTTGTTTTAAATTTCATCGATCGCAAAACCACAAATAATGATCAAAAATTGCATTGATGTTTGGAATGTACATACAATAATATTTATGTAAGCAAGCAGCCCCAGAGATAAAATTGATTGAAATATATAAACATAAGACGAACGTGTTTCCTTTCGCAATAACTTCCTGTCATTACTCTCTAAACCATTTAAACATTCATTTAAATTTATCATTTGATGTAAAAAAACAGAACAGTTCCTTTGAGGCGTTGATTTGTAATTAGTGATTATGAATTGCAATAAACATCGATAATAAACTAAGCGAAAAGTTACACACTTAAATGCAGGCAAGTACGAAGATATATGAAGTTATCATAAAACAATGGAGTTTTTGGGTAAGATTAAGAAAAATCCGATTTATTAATTTTTTTTCTATAAATAAATCAAATGCATTTTTCATTTTAAAAACAACAGAAAATGAAGACGATTTGTAAGAAAAATGCTTTAATAAAGCTGCATTGTAAGTAAATTATACACGCATTGTTCTAAAATTTAATATCTGAATTTATGTCATTTTATTTACTTTATAAAACTTCGTTGTTTCATTTACGAATTAACATTATTTTAATTGGTTGTTTTCAATTTGTTAAATTACAGCTCTGTGAATAGCAATGGAAATCGCTTAAAATAGGGTTTAGAATTATTCAAAATCATTTAAATCCTGTATCGTCAAATTTATTCATTGACTACAGACTTAACATAAATCAAGTCTTGTTGAATAAAGAAAAGTCTTATTAGCACATTTTTGGATTTATTAACGATTTTATTTTAAAATATTTAACGAAAAGTGCAAAAATTAAATAACTTTCAAATAAATTCACTAAATTTTGACTTGATCTAATAAAATAATATTGCATGTTCCCGTTGAAATATAATCTCATAAAAGAGAACATCAATCAGTCTTGAAAAGACATTCAGACAAAATAAAATATATTTTTTAATTAATGTGAGAAAAACATCCAAATATTTTATTCCCAAAGCAACAATATGCGCAAATAAAAATGAAAAATAAATTAGGGCTCGTTGACTTATTACGTTACGAAAAATACGATTTTAAGCCTCCCCCTCCTCTTATTAGAAATTTCCAATGAAAAATAGATTCCCGTTTCCCCCATAAAAAGTGAACGTAATAAGTGATCAGTCTCTTATTGTGTCATCAAAATCAATTAGATATGATTGTCTAAATCTATTGAAAAGTTTTTTTTTAAAAAAAATATTTTTCTTCCATGGTAAAAGAGCAAAAAGCTATTTTTGACATTATTGGATTTGGTCATGATATCCTCATACATGAAAATGGAATTCAAATAAACAAATTGTAATATTTTTATCACCGTTGAGAGCTGTATAAAATTCAATTAATGAGAATGTGTGTGGATGCATGATGTCAGCAATTTGACAAAATCTATACAAATATTTACATTCGTAACACATTATTATCAGTATTTTTCTATTTTTTAATTGTTTATCACAGTATATCATAAAGCAATTTGGGTTGTAAAATTTCCTCAATACGTTATTACATCATCATAGCCAAACTTTTCGTTTAAGCGGAATGAAAGATAAAATTACTTTAAATAAATTTCATTTTTTTCTGTTTCTTGTTTATTCATTAAAATGTTTCAAGAATTTTTAAGATTAAAATAAAACAACAATTTCTTTTTTAAATCAAAACAACATTAATTTACAATAATTTTTTTTGGGAACTTTAAGAGGAGCACTTTTCATTTGCGAAAAGAAATATGGTCTGCGTTTGTGTGTATGTGCAATGCATTTATTAACTTTTTTGTACAATTAATTAAATGACCATTCTTAATCATCCTCATCGACACCAACACATTTTGGACAAACGGGTTTACCTTCCATCGCATAGAAAGATTTTCCAGTCACTGCTTGCTTACAATCCTAATTATATACACAAATATATAGATATTTACAAATGGATATACAGATTACATTTCCTACAGATTTGAAAATTGACTTTTAAAACTCTGGTGGAATTTGTGGATCCGATGAGTTTCGTTTAATTTTTCCCCATCTTCCACAAAATTTAATTAATTTAATCATCAACCATCTCAATTTTCAATTCTGCAACTTTAACGTTGACATTTTTGTCTACAACAATGCAATATATTGTTTTTATTTGTTTGTTACTATTATGTGTCACCTATAAGGAAATAACAACAATAAAAATGGAAAGAACATGCAACTTACTCTACAAACAAAGCAATCAGGATGAAATTGACTGTTAAGAGCAGATATGTAATTCTCCATGATCGCCTGATTACATCCTGCACAGCGTGGTGCAAACATATCGAAATAATCTTTACGACAATAAGGTTTTCCATCGCGCTCATGAAAACCTTTATTTTTTCGGAATCAATTTTGTTGTTTTATATGTTTTTGACAGAAAAAAATAATTACGTCAGTTTAAAAATAATGTTCTCGCAAACAGCAAAATAATGAACAAATATATCACCTTCATCTCCAAATTGTTGACCGCATTGTGCGCAAAAGAAATGTTCAGTGTGCCAAGTCTTATCAAGAGCTGTAACGCATTTCTATACAATTTTATGTTTTTATATTCATCCGGAATTGAAATGTAAAAATAAAAAAAAAGAATTTTATAATGAACATATAAAGATGAAAATCAAATAATACTGAATTCCTACATCAAGTATTGGCCCATTACAATAGCTACATCGTGGGCTAAAAAGATTATGGTAATCTGCTTCGCAGTAAGGGTTTCCATCACGCTCAAAGAAATTTCTAGTTCCGAGCTCTTGATTACAGTGGTTGCACGTAAAATGTTCCGGATGCCATTGTTTTCCAAGTGCTGCCAATTATGTTATTTTGTAATTGAAATAAATAAAGAAGAGTTAATTAAAATCTGATGTTCTTTTTGATGACTGCCGACAGGTTGCTTTTAAGATATTGGATCTTTGAAATTGAGAGCACTTATTTTATGCTGTTCTATCATTAGCTTTTTCAGAATTTTCATATTAGATAGTTTTCGGCTCTGTTTTAAAATTAAATTTCAGTGATTATAAAGCCGATTCCGTTGACCTAATCCTTTTTAAAATATTTCAGTACTCAAATTTTCAGAAACCTTTAAAAGTTATTCAGCAACATTACGAAACTAACCAGTAATAACTTGTCCAACAATTGGTTTTTCACAACCAGAACAACATCCTTTTTGTTGTGTATTAACTCCTTGACGCGACATATCCGCTTGTAAATTTCCAAGCATTAGTTCTAACTGGTCACGACGTGGCTCTCTGCCGTGTGTTGTTTCAACGACTGTTTCCTCACCAACTTGATAATGTGATATACCTTTTGTAGGTTTTGCGTAGTCTGTAACAGATGTTTGTTGATGGCTTGGATTGATCTATAAGTGGCGAGGGATAATCGGGATAATTTAAAACAATCAAGAAGTCAATCAGACAGCAATGTTTCAAGAAAATTTTTTAAGCATCTGTTCGGTCGTACGACAATATGAACAGAAGTAAGAGAAAGAGAGATACAAAGAGATAGGCCGAATCGTGAATCTAATCATTTTTGAAATATAATGAAAAGTGTAAAAAGAAAACTAAAAGCACGAGCTACGAATAAATTTTGAATATACCTTTCTATCACATATATCGCCATTCCCAAGAAAAATATCGCTTAAGTAAGTAAACAGAAATAGGAGAGAGAGCGAGAGATATGAAAATACAAAACCGTTTCAAAGTGGTTTGAAAATTATTTCTCTATGTTTAAGCGAGTATTTGAAAAGTTTTTTTATTTTGTATATTTTTAATGCGATAAAAATAAATTTTCTTTTCGAGCCCACATACATTTATTTTCGGCGTTCACGCGAGCGACTTTTCATTGAATTTTTGTATTATATCGAAACCAAAAGTAAATTATGGCATAAAATTTTCCTCATGTCGAGAAGCGCAATGGAAACTAAATGAAAAGAATCATTTGAAAATGAATAAAATTGTCGTGGGCAGAAGAGTGTTTAAAACTGGCACATATTATGTGATAGAAAAAAGAGAAATAGTAGTGGGTGAGTGAGCGCAACATACTAAATTGAAAATATATATTAAATATGCACATATAAACCGAAAAACCTTTATGAGACCGCAAATATCAGAATATAGTCTTTTATTTGATTTCCATATATCTATTGACTATTTTATTAATGATATGTGTACATTATGATCGTATAAACAATGAATGCAAAAAAAATGCTCGCTTGCTCTCTCACACAAAGCGGTCTCTTGATGTTTATGCACAAAATCTCGATTTATTTAGAATTATTCGAATGTTTTGATGAGATTAGTAGACTAAATGCTCAAGTTATTCTCAGACAATCATCTCTTTTCTCCTCCTCGATATTATTTTTCCGTTTTCTATGTCATTCTTTCCAATTTTTTAAGTATGTATATTATTTTCAGTGATGAGTAATAGCCACCAAATGCGAATATAAATTCCAGAAATCCAAAAATAAATTGTAACGAAGTTGAAGATTTTTTTATCGCTATTTACTTAATTTTTTTCTTTTAATTATCGAGTCTTACCGTTTCAAAAGTTCGATTATGACTGACTATAACTTGATGAATAAAAAAACCGGAGAATATTTTTCTTCGGTATTTTTTCTTTGCTATATATATATTTTTTTTTCTTTATAAACTAAATGAGAGTAACTTGCTCAATTTTTTTGTATGAAATTAAAACTAAATTATACGGCAAAAAAAAATATTTTGAGACAGTGTGCATAGACACAGAATGAAGTCTCTAAAATGTATTTATGATACTTATTGAATGTCATTAGTAAATCAATTCTTCCATTTGAACTTAAATTCAAAGGGAAATGTGTAATAATTTTCATAATTAAAAAAATATTAGAAATATAAAAATAAGAAAAAAGTTTACATTAACGATGACATCTTAAAAACTGAAAAAAAATGGTTTAATATTAAAATGTTATATTTTTCAACATAGCTTTTAAACAATGTTTTCATACTTTCTTCCTAAACGATATCGACTATAGACAAAGAATCGAAAAGTTTTTACGAGTAAAAATTAAGTATAATCAATCATTAGAGTGGCATCATTTAAATTTCATTTTGTTTTACAATTTAAATTTTTTTTATGTCTTTAAAGTCGACATGAGAGCAAATTATTTAAAATCTGATTATTTTTTTTTTGTATAATGTGTAGTCAGATGGCGATCTCATTTTAAAGATCTTGAATGGTTTTTCTGATAGATTTACATGTATAAATTTTTGTTGCTTTTTTTCGTCATATAATTAATGTGACATCTTAACTTAGGAAAAACATACATTCAAG
This sequence comes from Chironomus riparius, assembly GCA_917627325.4. Classification (NCBI taxonomy): domain Eukaryota; kingdom Metazoa; phylum Arthropoda; class Insecta; order Diptera; family Chironomidae; genus Chironomus; species Chironomus riparius. The sequence continues at coordinate 60,869,980 of OU895877.1, forward strand.
GTTGGAGACTATAAAAATATGTTCTTCATCAAGTTATAATAAAAATGTTTTTCGTCGTGGATAATAATAAATGTGAAAGAAGATTTTCCTACCTTAAAATCCGACAGAGATGCCATCAGGTCATCGAGTTCCTTCGTTGCAGATGATGCATTGTGACCTAATGCTGATGCTGATGTGCTATACGAATTTTGTCCATTTACTGTCAAACATTAAAGAAATTTAGAACAATGAATTAGAAAAATATTTTTACAAAAAATTTCTTTGATTAAAAGATAAGATTGGACTAAACAAATGTTTGACATATTTTAACATATTCCTGTAATATATTACAAAAGTCCTTGTGATATTGATCGAGAGATTGTGCATTTTTGACGCAGCGTAAGATGATTTCAGCAACAAAATCTGAGTCAATAAGCAAAGCTTTCTTGTTGTATTACAAATCCTTAGTGAAATGGACATATAATTTTAGGATTCAATGAGATATGTCAATTTTTATCCATACATGCTCAAGGAATATTTTGGATATTTGGAATATTTTGGATAGTTTCCACGTCCTGAAATTGGTTTTTGCTACCTGGTTTTTAGATTTGGTTCTTATAATTGTATCTTTGTCACAACTAGATATGTTCGCATTGACGCTTTCAGGACTTTGATTTTAATTGTTAATTAATGCAAGCTTTTAACAAAAAAAAGGGTGGTTAATCAAATGACTGGCATCATAAAATTTAAGGTCAATTTATATTTAAGAAGAATCACTTTATTCCGTTTAAAAACGTTTGATAACTGGCATTTTTTGTGGTTTTTTGGTGCTTTAAATGACAAATTTCTCTCCAATAATAACAAATTAATATAAAAGATACCCTCATAAATTATCACCAATGGAGTGTAAAATCCTTTTAATTTCAAGTTTTTGATTCGTTTGATTTTTCATTTTATTAAATGTGCATTGAGGCCAATAAATATAAAAAGACTTTGAAACGCCTTTAAAATATTTTAAAAATTAAAAATAACTAGAAAGAATATTTCATAGCTGGTGAAAAACGATAGCAAGTTGATTTTCCAGTGGACTTTATTTCAATTCTAATAATAAAAAGAATTACAAAAGAAAATTCTATTTATTCTCAATTTCAAATTATGCGTGATCAATTTCCAAATTATCAATTTCAACTAATATCAAATATATTCCAAGCCTCCTTAAATCATGACGAATTCCATTCATCACTCTGCCGTCTCGATAGGAATTTTACAAATATAATTCACATGTCGCTTAACTTCGCTTGAAGATGTCTTTATAGTAAAAGATCTAATTTGACCATCTCTTCCCTTATGTAGAATAACAATCCTTCCAATCTTCCACTTCATTGATTGTACATTCGAATCCATGATGAGAACTAAATCATTCAAATAATATTAATCCATTTTTGTTGAATCTTTTGGTCTTACTAAGCGTTGATCAAATCTTTTTACCAAAACTTCCAAAATAACTGCTGTGCTTGTTGAATCATATCCCATCGTTTCAGTTGACCTTGTTGTCTATCTGTAAAATCACGTTACAAACGACTGTTCAACGGCCGTCCAATCAAGAAATGGCCAGTTGTAAGAGCCTAAAAATCATTTCGATGATCGCTTATAAATGTAATGGGTCGGGAATTCAAAACTGCTTCAATTCTACAAAAGAGAGTTGAGAATTCCTCATAAGTCATTAATCGATCTGTCATAACTCTTTTTAAATGATGCTTCATTTTTTATATTTTTGTCATTGTAATATTCTTGAATTTGTTCTTCCAAATCTTTAGCCAATTTCTTGAATTCATTGCCTGCACCTTCAAAACATGTTGCATTGTCTGAGTAGATATCAGTTGGAAGCCCTCTGCGTGATATAAATCTATCGAATGTGCCAATGAAACCCACTGTTGTCAAATCCGTTAATAATTCTAAATGAATTGCCTTTGTAGACATACACTTGAATAATGCGATATAGGACTTCATTGCAGTTGTATTACGAACCTTCCCAGCTTTAATTAATAAAGGTCCAGCATAATCGATAGCTACCTTTTCAAATGCATTTGATTGATTTACTCTGGAAGTAAATCTCCCATAATTTTTTTACGACACTTAGGAGATGCTCGAAAACATTTGATGCACTGACTGATAATTTTATGAGTCATCGCTTTTACTTGCACAGGCCAGTAAACTTGTCTCACAAAAAATAATGTTGAAAGTTTTGTCGAATGCAAATTATCAAGATGAATCTGACGAATCAAATTATAAACAAATTGACACTTAGGCATGATGATTTGATGCTTATTTTCATATGTTAAACTTTCACATTCACCAATGCGACCTCTTGTTCTCATAATACCATAATTATCCAGAAATGGTGACAGTTGTTTGATACTAGATGATAATGAAACTTCTTTTCCTTTTGTCAACTTCTTCAATTCTTGAGGGAAAAAATGTAATTGTATAAGATGAATTATTTTGTTTTTAACTAGAAGCTCATAATCTGCATGTTGACGTTCGATTTTGATATTTGCTTTCTTCTTCCATTTTTCTATTATTCTTAATAAAGATGCAAATATTTTAAATAGCTTTGTTGGATGAGAATATCTTTTTTCAATGTAATGAATGATGTGATTCAACGATGGATGAGTTACAAGTAAAACTCGACGAAATTCCTTTTTATATTTGGAATTATCCAAATCAAAGTTTAATAATGAATGTGGCCAGCACTCTACATCTTCTTGAAGATAATCTGGACCATTCCACCACAATTCACAGTTATTCAATTCTTTTTCTGTTGCACCTCTTGAAATGAAATCTGCAGGATTACTTTTTGTGTGAACATGACTAAAATTGAATTTTTCTGCTTCTACTTGAATGTCGGCTACACGATTTCCAACAAAAACTGATAACATAGCAGGTTCTGACTTGACCCAATGAAGTGCAATTAAAGAGTCACTCCATAAATAAACATCATTTGCTGGAAATCCTAATACTGTGCTAATTCGTTTTGCAAATTTTGATAATAATAAAATACCACTAAGTTCTAGTCTAGCCAGTGTTATTTGCTTCTGTGGTGCTACACGAGATTTTGATGTAATAATTCGACATGTAATATTTTTGTTAATATTTGCTGATCGCAAATAGAACACCATCCCGTATGCCTTTGTAGAAGCATCACAAAATTCATGTAATTGAATATTTACTGGATTTACACAAATGATTTGTCAATCAATTTTAATTTGATTAACCAATATCAGTGATGTTTCAAATTTTTTCCATTCCTCACACAAATCATCAGGTAATGCTGACTCTCAATCAAGATGTAGTGACCACAGCTTCTTCATAAATAATTTTGCAGTTAATTTAATTGGACCAAGCCAGCCGATTAGATCGTAAATACTGGCAATACATGAAAGAACTGATGACATTGTTAACGACTTTTTATCTTTGAAATTCAACTTGAATGTGAATGTATCTGAAGATATGTTCCAAATTATACCAAAGCTTTTATTTCACTTGATTCTTGAATCTTTTCATGATGACTCGTAGGAATTGAAGAGAGTACTTCTTGACTATTTGAAACCCATTTACGTAGAGACATTCCCACCTTTTCGAATACTTCACACAATTCTTTTCGTAATTTGTTACTCTTGTCAACAGTATCACATGTAAACAACAGATCATCTACGATGATAATCATCTGCTAGTTGATTTAATGCTCTCGTTGCCAAATAAGGAGCACATGATGTTCCATAAGTTACAGTATTCAAGTTGAAATGTTTGAATTTCTCATTTGGACCATCTCTCCAAATAATGCGTTGATAATTATAAATCTCTATACTTTTGTACTTTTAATACCTTAAGGTAAATAAACCAATCTATCTATCTATCTATCTATCTATCTATAATTCTGATGCGATTCATTTACAAGAATTTGTCTCTACATCTTAGCAATATTAGCTTTTAATGCTATTGGTTTTGTTAAGAATTTTATGATGAGATCATAAAGTTTTGGTAGTACTTAAGCGACAAACCAGTTGCAGACTTGTTTGATCAAAAACAACACGCAATTTTGTTGTTGTACTATCTTCCTTCACAACTCCATGGTGTGGAAGATAATAACACGATTAAAATGGCGACGTTAAATTTTTCAATTCAGTCATATATCCCAATTCTTCATATTCATTTATGAACTTTTTGTATTCACGATAATATAAATCATCTCGCTTGAATCTGTTTTCTAAGCCTCTAAATCGATTAATTGCATTATTCAAGTTATTGCCAAGATAAGTGATTAAATGGAAGATTAACCACATACTTCCGTCTCGAACTGTTGTGGCCCTAAATAGCTCTTCACATGTTTTTTGATCTTCAGTCAACAGTCTGTTTTTATTTTCACATTGCTCAATCATCCAGAACTTCTCCAGTTGTTGTTCAAGTGATGGCTGTTGTGACATTGATAATAATGTTGTCTTTAACTTTTCATTACATTCTGCATTTCCGCTAAACATCCATCCAAACTTTGTATGAATTAATAATCTATGTTAGATATTTGATGTCTGTCTTTCAATACATCATCCCAAAATATCTTGCAACCAATCAACATGTCAACATCACTTGGAATGTTAAATTCTGGATCAACCATAAAAATTTCATTGGGTATTTGAAACTTCTTAGTTTCAAAATAATGAGTAGGAAACTGATCTGCAATTACAGAAAAAATATCGAGAGTTATGGTATTTTTGAAATTACTATATCTTGGATATCTTGACTTAGTCGTTGCGACAGCTTCGTATTTTACATCAGTAGGAATATTATTGATTCCCTTTATTTCTCTATTAATTTTTCTAAGAGATAAGCCCAGTCATTTTGCTGTTGCTTCTGTGATGCCATGTCCATTGCTACCAGAATCCATAACAGTTTTTTTGACTTGCCATTTACCTTCTTTGTCACAAATCAATATTTTTACTGTTGATAGTACAGTTAGAGTTGATGACAATAATTCTTTATTGTTTATCACTAATCTTTTGTCTGATGTACTGCTTGTTGATGGTTTTTCAAAAGCTTCTTCGTCTGATGCTTTAACTCGATGAAGTGTCGTATGATGTCTATTTCCACATGTATTGCAATTTTTTGAACTTATGCATTTCTTTGCAATATGTCCATGTCTTAAACAATTCATACATAGTTTGAGCTTCAAAACTATTTCAAATCTTTTGTCAATGTTCTCTCTGAAAAATGATGGACAGTTACTGTTCAAGTGATTTTGTGAACAGATTGAGCAAACAAGACTAACAGGTTTACAACTTTGAACAATGAATATCGATCATCAAATCTACGATCATCAAATCTCGAACATAATGTTTCCCAAGCATTTTCATACGTGTCATCTGTCACTTGATAATTATTGAGGATGTTTTGAGATGCAGGTTCTATCTTTATAGAACTTTTTAAATAATGAAACTTGTCCATGTTAGAGAATGATGAATTCGTGTGTACTAATGATACGAAAGTATCACGGAAAGTTAACCATTTGTCGAAACTTCCATCAAATTCTGGCAATTTGATTTCTGGTAACTTGACTTTTCTTACTTGATGGCGTCGATCTTCATTTTCTCGAATTGTAACATCGAACTGTCTTTCTGATTTTGCTTTTATTTTATTAAACAAAAATTTAAAACCTAGATGCTTCGATGTTATTTGCTTTTTGAACGTTGATAAAAATTCACTGTCTAGCCTCCTTAAATCATGATGAATTCCATTCATTTCTAATAATTAGTTGAAATTGATAATTTGGAAATTGATCACGTATAATTTGAAATTGTGAATAAATAGAATTTTCTTTTGTAATTCTTTTTATTATTGGAATTGAAATACAGTCCACTGGAAAATAAAATTGTTATCGTTTTTCAGATGGTTAGTGGCTGAAGAAAATATTTTTAAATTTTCTAAAAAGTGACGGATAGATTTAAGAGAATCCATACTTGTGGCTATTACTTCTCATTTTGAAATTTTTATCTGAACAAACTTTTAAAAATTCTAATAAGCCGAGAGAAATGTAATAAAGTAAAGGTAATTGCACTCACTTTGACTAGGATTTCCTTCAACACGTTCTGTTGTTGTTTGCTTGACAGTTATAGTAACCTGCCGTCCAGAGTTTGGCTTCTAAAATTAAAACAATACATAGAGAAAGAAGAATTAAATATTATAGAGTCAAAAAATAAAATTATTTTATATGTAAATTAATTTCCCCAGGACTTTCCCTTCTCAAAATATTTTGTGGATTGATATCATTAGTTTTATTTCAAAATGAAATGTATTTTTGTGATTCTCCCAGATTCTTCTAATAATATGTATTAAATTTTCACAAACTCTGAAAAATATTGAATGACATTTAACACAATAGAGAAAGGACAATGTGTAATGTGTATGTTTCATTGTCTAATGTGTACACTTATGACGTCCGTCATAAATCATGATTTTAAGACCATCTCTGTCACAAACTTGAATAGAAAAAAAAAATTTTGTTTGGTCCGTCACAAAATTTTGTCAATAAATAATTATCATTTTAAAAAATCTCAATATTTTTAAAATCATCTGAATAATTTTACTAATGGTAAAATTTATATTTCTATTCCTTTGTGCCAGGTAATCAAGAAAGAAAGTAAAATGACATGAAATAATAAAAAAAAAACTTCAAATTAAAGCAATTAATTACTTCATCATGAGGAACAGCATATACTGGACTAGAAGATCGAACATTGAGCTCTTCCAATAAAGTATCAACAGATGGTCGTTGAATTTGATCGATAATCTCTTGTGATATTCCCGAATCCTTGACACTATTTTGTTGATCTAGATTTTTTTAAGAATTTTTTTAAAAAAAATATTTAGTCATGCATAACTGATATATGACAAAAAATTTGTGACTTACATTTCTTTTCAAATCCACTACCATACCGTGCATTACTCAGGTCATTAAGAAGCGAATCTAATTCATTTAGATTTCCACTTGCTGGTGATTGCATGGTATTGCTATAAACGACTTTCTGTTGAACAGAAGAGTGAGAATGATTGTCACCATTGTTGTACTTTAGCAGGAAGAAAAAAAAGGAAAGCATTAAAATTTAGCTATTAACTCTTAATTGCAATCATCTGCTCCTGACATTTTGTTTAATGGCGAAAACAATGAAACTTTATCCAGAAAACACTCACCAATACTTCTTTTTTCTTGACGCCTTTCAAGCATCCGTAGCCGGAAGTATTATTGTCAACGTTTTTAAATGAGTTAGCATTTCCACTTGGTACGACGGTGTTTTGTAAATCAGCAAGAAGTGCATCTGAAAAATATATAAAAAAATAATTAAAATGTAAGCAGATGTAAGCAGCTAACATAAATGTCACGAGACAAATTGACAAATTTTGAGCTTTAAAAATTTGTATGTCCTGTTATTCGCTATCTAAAGCATTATTTGCTATATTTTCATATGTACAATTGCTATTTAAAAGTCATTTCAATTTTAATCAATTTTTTATAAAAGAAAAGAGCAAAAGAACATCTGATTTTATGGAGCTTATTACTTAATCTTTTTCGCCCTTATCGAGAGCTGGGAAATTGTGCTGATTATTTTGTTGCATTAAGCTAAATGTTACCTTTTTTATATCTAGAATTCTGATTTATCTTCAAACAGCAGTAAACATAATTTTTCTTTTCTAATTGTTCAGCATGTCTCTAAACAAACTTACAATTTACGATGATATGAAACTCGAAAACTATATTATGATCTTACCAGAGGGGAGACAAAGCAAAAATTGTTGAGAAAAAAAAAACGGAAAAATGTTTACTGTGATGAAATTTCCAAGTACTCAACTTTGTATTGGAAAAAAATTTGTCGAAAAATGAAATTTTCGCAATATTTCCTTTCGATGCAGTTTATGACCAAAATTTTGATTGTAACTGATGAGAATCATGATTTAAGACCTTTTGACATATAAAATTTTTTACTTGGATGCTTCAGTTCCTTTAAATTTGACTTTTTCAATTTCGTTTTCTTAGCAATTTTTGTTCTGCCCCCCCCCCTCTGGATTTTACACAATACTCAAATGTTGTATATTATCATTTTAGATACAAAACTATTACTTATTTATGAAGAAAGCCATATGTCTTTTTTTCAAAGCTTATTTTTTACTTAGAATTACATACAATGAAGATAGAGAGAAAATGATAACAGTTGAAGAAATTTTCGTATTTTTTCTTTCCAAATTACATCGAAAATAACGTTTTTCTTATTTGTTATTTTTTCTCTTATCTTATTATTTCCACTGCCACTCATAAGCATTAAATATACAACATAAGAGAGAAAAGTGGAGACGGAAAGACAAAGCCAAATTTTTTGAACTATTACCATTCATCCTATCACACATAAACCGACATAAACCAATTTTCTTTCTTAAGAAAGCTAATAGTAATTTTGCCAGTCAATTAATTAAATGATGCTTATCAAGACTCTGGCATCGGGCTAAATTTACTGATTTGTTATGTCTCCGTTTCACCACGCCCTTATATTTCTGATAGTCAACTTCAATGAAAGTTTTTGAACCCATATAAATTTTGGTGATTTTTTTACCCCGAATATTGTGAAAAATGTTGCAATAACATAATTCTAAATGCTTTAACATCTATTTGAAGATAATTTTATTTCTCATGAAAGTAGCGTAATTAACAGTAAAAAGGATTTATATTTTAAAAATTACAATTTGCTTCATAAATCTTTTAACGGGATGGTTATAAATAACCACATTTCACATCCACAAGTCTTTAACTTGATTGAGAAAAAAACTCAAAATTGTGCTTCGCTCTTCATTTTACTTGAATATTGTTCGTCCCTCGTGATAACCCATGGTATTTTACCAAGGGGTGTCAGTGTTGAAGATAAAATGTAAAAATGGTTGAATTGATCAAAATGGTCTTTTTGTTTCAAGTTGGCTTTAGCAAGTAAGCATAAGAGTAATAGAATAAATTTAACATAAGTAGTTAAAAACTCATAAAAACACAAAAATTAAATTTTGTCATTAGTTCAGAATGTGAACTTCAAGACAAAAAAAAATTTAAACATAATAAATAACTAGTGAAAATGATTGATTAAAAATTGAAGTTTAAAGAAAGGTATCGGGTATAAACCCAATTCGGATGTATTCAAACCATACCATCGAAAGTATTGGTGATAGACCAAGCTTTGCTCAGAACTAGTTTTAATAAGACGATTCAACTGTAAAATCATGTGTTTGAAAGTTTAAATCAAGACGAGTGGCTGAGCTTCTCTCATGATATATGTTTGAATTTTTAAAGTTTGATGGATATTGTTCGTGGTTGAATTTTAAAAAATAATAGTAACTTTTGGTTTTTAAAATTCGTATTCGAGCAAGGGTTTTTTTGAAGCAACGACATAATAATGATGAAAATAATTGATGGAATGTTAAAAAAAACTAGAAGTCTTTACGATGTATCGTTATTGAGATTTCTTGCTGAGTAACTGACTTGTTACTGCTTACAGAAAGTAATGTACCTATAGTGATAAAAAATGTATCACTAATCAATGTAAAAAGTAAACATGTATAAATACGAATTCTTCCAGACGGTAACGTCGACAAATAAATAATAATAATATTTTGCGATCCCTGAACCAACTTAAATTCTGTATTTTGCAAAAAATTCTGAATAAGAATAATACATTCACACGTGAATTCGATTTGAATGTAACAAACAAAACAGTTTTTACATTAGCTGATACAACTCCAATAAAAGGTAATCTATTTTCTAATTCAAACTTTGACTGTATGACTTCTCTCATCCTTTATTTCAGATAAAAGTTTACGTTTCAATACTTTGTAAACTAGCGAGAAAATACACTTGTTTTCTAATTACTTATAATTAATCTTGATTAGTCAATTTACTTCAACGATTATTACATATTCAAAATTAATTGGCACAAATGACGATCACAATTCGTAAGTCTATGTTTGAAAACTTTTGTGTTACCACTCATTTACTAATTTTTTTTACTATGAATCTATAATAAGTTTTCTCAAAATTGAGAAAAAAAAAATTCTGTATGTTTTCTCACTGAAAGCAAAATAAATTTTTCGTGCCTTGAAAAATTGTTTTATTGTCCATTGATTGGAGTCATAAATCAAAGAAATTTTTTTTTTTGTTTATCAATTTCTCACTTATTAGAACAATTTTAATTTGATGTGGGAAAAAAATACACAAGGAGAGATGAAAATTAATGAATTCTATTTTTTTTTTAACCTTGGACTCGAGTGACTCACACAAGTGAAAATGTTTCACTTAATCGACAACAAAACTTTATATCTTCACTTTTATTCCGTTAAACTTACTCAAATCAACCTCAAATTTTGTTAAAGGTTGCACTTGGCGCTCATTTACAATATTTGTAGTCTTATTTACAACCAGACTCATTAGAAATAATTTTTAAGCAAAACTTGATAAATTTTGTGAATGATAAATTTAAGTTAACGCCGCACACTGCTTGTAAAGGTTTCTTTTTATTTTTAAACAAGTAAGAAAAAAATCTCAGCACACCTCTCAATGATTTCCCAATCGACATTCACATATACACAAAATGCGATGTCTTTGAGATAAAATTTTACGGAAAATATTTTCTTACTTCATTTTTTTTTCTCTGATATTAGTTTTTCCTTTTGTTTTTCATACTTTTTTTCTCTCATTTGCAAAACATGTACATGTGAATGTGATAAATGAAAAGTCTCCTTCGTTAGTTTTTTATATTTTACGTCGATTTTACTACAGAGAATTTTATTATTAAGTATTATATTCAATCAAAACCAACGGCGATTAATCCTTATGATTAATTGCGAATTTTTTAAAGTTTAATTTTTCTTTAAAGATCATTATGTCATTTAAAATAAAGATAACACTTAGCTATTTAACTGTTATATGACCATGGTTAATCATCTTTTTTTTTCTCAAAACATAATTATGCAGATTATTTTTAAATCAGAATTTAAAAATTTTATAAACTTCTTAATTTATTTATGAGCTTTTTTTTTTTTGAAAGTCTAAGCCTTTTATTGTCCTCGGATGTGTCTTGACTAGTTTTATTAAAATTTCCTCAGACACGAAGATTCTGTTATTTCAATCTTAATCACGTTTTTGTCTATACTCTCTTACGGATTACCATCTTACTCAACCAACTTTTAAAAACCTTATTTTCATTCTTGTTTTGAATATGAATACTCAGTTTGTTTTAATTTTTTTTTTAAAGTTATGAAACTTATATCTGATATAATTTAATTTTGTTTAAACAAACAAAAAACTTCGCCTTCGCACAATTTTTTTTAAACAACTTTCTGTTTGATTGTATGGTATGAACCACATTTTTGATGCATTATGTGTCAGAAATTTTAAACATTTTTCGGAGATTTCTTAAGTGATCATCTTAATAATTACATTTCTAAAATTGGAATGCTACAGATATTGATAGTCATCCTACGACATTATTTCAACTATTTTGTGCTATTTTGCCAGTAATTGTAACATATGATTTTTTTGATGTGGCAAAATTGTTACCATAATTCGATTTTAATTTATGTAACTTTGGGATCTGTGCCTCAAATTTACCTGAAAATTTAGTCATTTTGAATTTTTCTGAGTTTTCCACTATGAAAATTTTAAATTTTTACTTTTAAAACTTAAATATTATTCAAATTGTTTCAAATTTCTCTTAAAATGTCCTTTTACACAGTTACAGTAAGATCTTTTAGCACTATCACTGTTATCAATCCTTCATGAGCGATGAATTAAATAAAAATTGTAACATTTGTTGTGAACACCGACACAGAACTTAATGATACTCAAGAGAGAGCAGATAAATATTCACACCAGAAACAACATTATAGTCGACTATTACTGAATGAAATTATGGACATGAAAAAAAATCAAATGTTTCAAAATGGAAATAAATGAATAAAGCAACACCACATCGACAAAAATCAGCACTAGTACAAGCATGAAGAAAAAAAACATCATCGCTTTTGCTATATGTAAATAATGGATCGCGTTGGATTCAAAACAATTTTAAGCTGGACTTGTTAATATAATTTCGCTTAGCAAAAATTAAAAATTAAGAATCACATTAGAAATATTAGCGACTCCTATTTTTTTTTTTATGATTGAATTTATTGATGGCTTGATTCATTTAATTCTAAAAATATTTATTTTGTAAATATGTACAATCGACTTTTTTCAATTTAATGTCTTCTTTTTCTTTGAAGGAGCGATGATTTCATATAATTTATAAATGTTTCGCACATCTACGATTTCTGAAATAATTTTTAATTAATTTGTCAACAAATGGTGCTTTATAGTCATAGAAAAGTTCAGAGTTGTGCGAAAATTGATCTTAATGGGGAGAATAATTCTTAAAAAAATTTGTGTATGCCATAATAATGCGAGTCAATTCAATCTTAATTTTGATGATAAATTAATGAATTGAAGACTAAAATCAATTTAATGATATCATAAATTTGCATTTCTTCGGCAATATATTATTAATGCATTATGATTGCAATATCTCCTTTAATGTGAATGGATTTCTTTTGTTTTGATTCCTCAAAAATCGGACTTTTAATTTTAAATTTAAAAAAAAAAATAAAAAAAAACTTACCTAAATCATCCATTCTAAGTAAATTACCACAATTTTTCACTTTAAGTTGTACTATAAACTTTTAATTATTCACTATCAAACTGAATATTTAAGAACTACATTCACTAGTTGAAAATAAGCCAATTTCACATATGAAATTTTATAAAAATGAATCATTTAACATGAAAACAATTTTCCAAAATAATTCACAGGGGGTGACTAAATGCTTTGAAATGTTGCTGATAATGATATGAGATGAATTTTTAAAATTTATTTTAAACCATTCATTCTCATTGTTGAAATTGAATTTTGGTTTCAAACTTATTTTTTATAAAAATTTACTCGAAACCATCATCAAATTTTTCTATCTTTCTTTTGAAACAATTTTCAGGGTGCTCTCTGTTGAAGCGAAAAAAAAATTTAAAACTTTTTGTCGTTTTAACGGAATGAGTCTTAAATTTCTACAAATATTTTTCACATATCCTTTAATTCAATTATTTTCTAAACATTAAAATAACTCATACTAAAATATCAAATAAAAGTTTCAATGTCTTTATTGTTCTGTTCTATTTATCATGATTTTTGCTTACATTAAGGCACTAAATAGTAATATTTATTGATATCTAATAATAAATCAAACGTTTTGATTCAAACAAAAAATAAAAACTAAAATTATTAATTAAAATAAAATCTAATTTAGGTAAATTGTTTTGGTATTTCATCGAGAAAACGTTAATTTATGTATATTGTAATTCAATCGAAATTTAAATTACTCAATGGTCTCAATTTAATTTGTTTTGTTTTTTTTTTCATTTCATTTTTATCAAAAATAATATATTTAATTGAATCAATAAATGATTAAAAATAAATATCTCTATATTAAAGCAAAGTATGTTAATTAAAAATAGTAAAATGTGTGAATTAGGGTCTTATAATTGTAACTAGATAGAGAGAAAAAGATTGAGATAAATTATGAATTAGTTTGATTTTTAATGAGAGATAAATTAGTCAAATTAGGTAGTTGATGAAGGTGATATTCAAATAAAGGTTTAAGTAAGCAAGTAATTGTACAGTTTTGAAAATTAGAGACCCTCATTTACTTATCATTTATGAAAGAATTCCAAAATTTCTAATGAAAAGTGGAATAAATTTTTTTTAATATTTGTTCATTTTAATCCTAAATGCAATTTTCATAGACACTCAGTGTATTATATTTTTGTCTTGTTCCTTAATAGTCTATGTGAAGAATTTTCATTCATAAGTGCATCACATGAAGGCAATATTTAATTTATCTTAATTATCTATAAAGTATAACAACTCATTCAAAGCTTAACGACGAACTTTGGAGGGCAATTTCATCAAAAATATTTAAATTTGTTTCAAGCTGTATAAACTCAGGATTAATCCCAAAAGTTCCAAAAAAACCTAGCACTTGCTACCATCAAACATAAAATTCCACTTGAAATACCTACTATAGATTAGAAATAATTAAGGGAAAGGGATTTTTGGTATTTTTGAGACTAATCCCGAGTGCGAATGCACTCTTAATTTGTATCTTATCTTTTGTTTCTTCGCTCTTTATCATATTTCATTATTTCATATAGACAAAAAATTCTCTATTCGTTTGTGATTTTGGAAGACTTACAAGTTTAAAAAAAAATTTTTTTAAAAAAAAATCCATTCAATTTCGGATTAATATTAATAAACTGTGCAATATTGGGTTTTATATTTTTGTATCTTTTAATTGAATATTGCGAGACGAAAATCGTTAAAATTAAAAGCATTAAAAGACAAAAAAATGTAAAATTTTCTAATACTGAACATTCGTCCTGACAGATTTTGATTCGTGTAGATCATGATTGAAATTGCAAATTTGTAGCCAGGAGGAAATTCATGTTCATGTCTTTGTTATTGAAGGGATAGTTTTTTTAGTATATTGTGATGATATTTTAATGGTCTAGATTGTTCGAACATTTTACATAATAAGTAGTTGCGCAAAATTATCATTTTTTCAGCACATTTATTTACATAAAGGAATGTAAATATTTGAATTTTTAGAAACTCATACTTCTCCAACAAGCCAACTTTTATCACATTTATCATCACAAACAATCCACATATATCATTATTGGACATTTTATCTGATTTAATAAAATTTTGTTTGCTAAATTGTTACAATGTCTTGTATCTATAACATGTAAGATTTGCTGGAGGTAAAAACAATAAATCTCGTGTATCTATACCGGCAATAATTAAAAATTTTGTTTGTTTTTGAAATCTCATTAAATTAAATACCAAACATATAATATTTAAAGTGTTGAGTGTGAAAGTTCATTCTTTGTTGAGTAATTACTGTTTCTTTTGTTTAAATTAAAAAAAAATACTTTTTCAAAAAGAGAAAACTTAAAGCTATTAGATAATAATGATAATTATAGTCATAACATTAAATGTGTAGCTCAGAATGTCATTGTTTATCGATTGTCTGGAAAAACCATTCAGTAAACCTTTTAAGTTGTTGTACAGCTTGTTGACTCTCGTCTTGTAATCTTCGATTTTCTTCTGTAAGTTTTTTGACGGCAACTTCAAGGCTCCTGCGACGTCTTGTCTCACGCATAACGCGGTCGGATAATTGCGAGACTTGACATTGCAATTCAGGCAATGCACATGTAGGATCATTGTTTATATTATTTACACTACTGTTACTGCATACACTAGCGGCGCCTGAGTTGGAAATTGGAGAGTTTGAATTCGAAACTGTACTGTACAGAAATTGATTTACTGTGATAGGTTCACTGCTTGTTAATGCATTGAGCTCATCATATATGCTCTCTTGATGACCATTAATCTACAAAAATTAAGAAGTTTATATGCAAATCTTTTCTTTTTGTATATTTTTGTAGAATAAACATTTAATGTATATAAAATACAATTACCTGTATATTTTTGGAAGAATTATTTACAAAATTTTTCCATTCAGCCTCTTTCATATCCGATAATGTTGAAATTTTTATTTTTGGTAGTCCACTCTCATCGTTTGGGTTATAAAAGTGATCTCTAGGTGTTGTATTTATTTGGTCTTCTTTTATGTGTAGATAATTTGTGTTTTGGACGATCTCACTCACAGGTGAAATAACAGTTGCTGGTCGTGCTGTAGTAATTATAACTTCTTCTTCGGGTGAAACTGATTTTGCTTTTTGAAATTTCATTCGAGTATCAACAGGATTAAATTCCGATTCTTCCTTGAACTTTGTTTTTGATCGTATTACATTGTCATCACGAATCATTGGTGTTTTGAGTGGAGATAGCTGGTTGCTTGCTATAGACAAATTCCCCAAGCTATGACTGGTTGATGATTTTTTATCACTTTTCAATGAAATTGGTATGTCGCCATCATGAAAATTGTCATCGTTTGATCCATGCAAATAGTCTGGATTTATCAATTTCAACAAATCTTCTTTCAAGGTACTAGTACAATGCATGCTGGATCTGTGAGATGGATTTATACTCCTGGATACACCAGCTTTTAATCTTGTTTCCGCAGTCGGTCTCGGACTATTATTCCTGCTAGATGAAGAAGAGGAAGTTGAAGCCACAGTTGCTGTTTGAGCTTTCTTAACAACATAAATTGCATTTGTTGTAGCTGAACGCTTTAACTGTGGAGTCTCTTGTTTAGTCAATTTCTCTAATTCATCTTCACTGTATGACGGTTGTGAGTTTGTATCTTTTACTGGAACACTGTACACTGGCTTAACACTTACATTACTACTAGATGCATTTTTACTTTCCTCATCTTGCATCTGATAGCTTCGATTTAATACACTTGATTCAGCAGCTGCTTTTATTGAATTATGTTCAAAAAAATCACTATTATTGTTTTTATATAATTGCGAATTTTCATGTGGTACTGTATTTTTTTTATTATTTTGATGCATTGGTACAGCATTTCCGCGTTTGGTATAACGACCATTTGAGTCATAATCTAATAGTTGCAAGTTTGTATTTTCAACTACGTCATACCATTTTTCATCATTGCTTGAATGTCCACTTGAAGAAGAAGTTAATGTCCCCATATCGGGCACATATTTTCTATCGTTATTAGCTGTAAATGATCTACTTGAACTTGCTGTTCCATAACCAGAACTGTCTACTGATTTAGGTGGTGAAAAACTGCGTTCAATAAATCTACGCGGAACGGCTGATGCTTGTTGTTTTGGGGGTAAATCATTTTCATATTGATAAATTATTGAATTGAACTTACAATTTGAAAGAAAACAGCCTCGACGGGGAGAAAAATCTGAGAATGACTCAATTACTGTCACGGTAACTTGAATAGATGTTTTCAACAAATCGACCATTTGATCGTGTGATAATGTTGCAACTGCCACTTTACAAATTTCAACCAATCTACAGCCTTGTCTTAATCCAGCTGACCATGCAGGTCCATTCAGTTCAACTTGAGTTACAATTCCGTCAGGTTGAACATGAAATCCTAGTTGCCCCATTGTATTTCGATGTAAACTTAGTTCTAAAGCTCCACATCCATTTGATACAGCCCTTAATCTTTCTATTACTTCTAATTGTTCATCTCTGTCACCATAGTCTCTCATATTCATAGTTATACATTCACCCTGATGATGATAAACTCTTAGAGCGTTTCCGTTTGTTGACCAACCTAATATCGAACGATTAGGTGCTGCAAATACTGTTTGTCTCGATGACTCTTCAATTAATACAAACGTTTCAGATGATATTCCTAAGAAACATTCCATCTGAGTTGACGATCCGCTGTCATGAAGAACTACTTGCCAACAAAATGCTCCTCTTTGGATTGCATCACCCTTAAAACGTGGCTTCGTTGGTTCCCTCTTTTTACTTGGAAATATTTTCAATTTCTGTCCAGTCTCTATAGATGTTTGTGTACTGAAGTTATTACACAAGTCTTTTAAATACTCTTGTCGCGTTCTAGTTGCCATTGTTGCAAATTTCTCACTTCTGTGCGCTGCATTCTCAGCATTGATGACTTTTGCGAGCAAAAAGTCAATGAAATTTTTATTCTTTGAGTAGCAAGCATTACTTCTAATTGGCGGTCCAAAGACTGGAACTTCTCTTGATCTTGATACAGCAACACGAAAAGTCGTATGTTCAGAACAAGGATTTACAACGCGAACGATAATAAAAACATGTTGAAATTGAGATCGAATATTTTTGGGTGTAAACGGTAGCGCTCCTGGTTCTTGAAAAACAATGGTAACAATATCATTTCCAATATGCCTCTTTCGTAAAAGTTGTTGTCGATTATTCGGCGTAAATGGTAGCATTGTTGATACATGAAACATAATTTCACAATTTTGGTAAGTTGTGTACACAGAATGAGTTCCGGTCGAGTCTGTTTTGTTATCTAAACCTCCCTTGTAGTTCTCAAAGCCTTTTAAACGAACTCGTTTACCAATAGTCTCGAGAAACTCAATAAATGCTGGTCCTGCATCTTCATTATTATACATGTCCTCCTCGGTTGTTTGTCCAGCACGACAAAAAAGAACTCCAACCTTATATTTATTCGTGAGACCTTGCTCATCTAATTTCAACAGCTGTTGTTCACACTGGGGTGTATTGATAGCCAACCTCAGGCATGAAATTTGCACTTCTGGAGCAATATGATCGATAACATCTTTGGTATTTACTGATTTATTTGAACCTCTTGGATTTGGTATAGACTCTTCGAAAATGCAACCACGAAGTGTTAATAATTCACTCGTTCTTACAATCATTCGGTAGAGATACTGTTCATTTGAAAACTCTGGAGATATTGGCTGATATGGTGGTTTGTCTCTCTTAATTGAAATTGCAACCGGTCCCAGGTGTTCGTCCATTCCAATGAAATTCTGATGCTCTTGTCCGAAAAAGTATTTACGGTAATAGTATGCACCATTGTCAGTTTGCTCAATTAAGCTCGTATTACTTTGGTAAGGGCATGCTTGTTTGCTCCAAAGGGATTCTCCAATATTACATTCTAATATTGAAGTGCCGTAAGTAAATAAGGGACGATGTATAGCTCTCTTTTGATGTTTTTTACTTAAGGTCTTATTCATTCGAGTCAAGCTTACTTCTCGTTCCTCTTCTCCACCAATTTCATTCCGAAAAAAAGGACAAATTTCAATCAAATCGTTACACAATCTTTCATCCAAATCCTCATCACCATTGTCACGATCAGGAGTAGACGATCTTGAATACATTGCTGCTGCTGAAGCTCCTGTCGTTGTATTTCTTCTTTTTGCAAGCAAAAGACCTCTCACTTTAGCAGCGTATCCCAAATTGGCAGTGAGCGATTGGCAATCATAATGAGCAAATGCTCGTCGTCTGGTTCGCTCCTCTATGTCAGATGAAATGGTCGAAACAACACTTGCATTTTCATTGCACATATTTACATTGATTTCATCAACAACTGGAATATTCGTTTGCGATTTTGAGGCTTTCGTTTGACCCCATAATTTTAATTTCATTCGTAGTTTTGGACTGGATGTTACTTGATCAAGCTGATCTTCCAAATAAGAAGCATCAGCAACACTTAAATTATTTTTCTGAATTACTTCTGTTTGTTCTTTCTTGTTATCTTTATTGTTATTGTTATTGTTTCTCAAATTTAATACTGCTGGTCTATAGTCTTGTAGCATTGTGAAAAAATTCTCTCCCTTTGCATTGGATGTATTTTTTTCGGAAATGATATCAATCGAGCTCTGTGAACCATATTCTCTTCTCAGTGGTCCACTAGCATTCGAAAATTGATTGTCAACTTTTCCAACATCCAGCAATTCTAAACTCGAATTGCTTCTGTACATAGTTTCTCCGTTCATTGGTGCATAGTTTCTTGTTCCAGCTAAACCAGCTTCCATACGTGCTCGAAGGACATTATGATTATAATATTCAACAGCATTCAATGTCTGTCTTCTCGTAGACATTTGTTGTTGACTATTTGAATGAGAACTTGATGGAACTCCATGCGTTGGAGTTTTTAGTGAGTCTACTGTATGCACACCAATCATCTCATTTTTTATTTCCTAATATTTGTAGAGTAAATGGAAACAAATTTTTTGTTTATTTATTATAAAAAAAATTTTGTGTCGATGTTCTTATCAGTAATCACACATATTTTTTTGCATAATGTTTGCAATTGTAGAAAAAACATAAAAAAAATATGAGAAATTATGAAAGGAACTTCTTATGTATAATTTTATGTTTGCTCTTTTGTTATTTTTCTATTAAGTAGAGAAGAAAAAGAACAAATACAAACAACTTACTTTAGCATTCAAATCTAAAGGAATGCGCTGATTTTTCCCTGTTGTATAAAAATGATCCAGAATTGTACTTTTGAGGTGACTTCTTTATTTTTGAAGAAAAAATTACACAGTAATACGAAAAAAACGATTATACTGTGTTATTAAAAAACACTTTTTTTCCACCAATGTTATTTCTTTGAATAAATTTATTCTCAATTTCTCATAATATTTTTGTAAAACACCAACACATTCATTATTTGTTTTATGTGTATGTATTTCAGTTTTTTTTTAATTAATATTGGTTGTGGTACATAATTCACATTGTTATTTCATTCATTAATTTTCGTATTGAAATTTAATATTATTATTAATCTAGTAATTTATTATTGTTCCTCACATTCTTCGATTTTGTTTTAACTTATAAAAACTGAAATTTTCTTAAACATAATATCTTAATTTTTATTTTCAACAAAGATACCTTCTTACCAAAACTTTTTAAAAAATGACATGGGAATTCAAGCGAGTCTTACTCACCCGTGAGCAACTGTTGCTCAAAATTTTAAAATTTCATCAATGACGTTATTACAGTCATTAAAAGCTTGACGTTAAGCTTTCTTCTAAGGTTGGTAGATCATTTTTTTATTATTAAAATTCTAAAAGGTTTATTTTTTTAAGATTATAATTTCAATTTCAAGACATACTGAAAGGTTTATTTTTTAAGATTATAGTTTCAAAACAATGTGGTAGAGTTAACTCAAGATGAAATTATTGAATCTAAAATAAACAGTTTATTTGAGTTTCAAAATGGAAAAGATATTAAAGTAACTTCTTAAACAAAAATTAGTTTTTCATGAATATTGTTTTAATTATTCTTTATTCAGAGCACAACAATATTGTATTACTTACAATTTATTGGAATACATAAATATTTAATATATCATATATATATTAGGTAATGTTTTTTTCATTTTTTCATTTTATTATTGTCGATCGTTTTATTTGAAGCAATGTATATTCTTATCAATTAAATATTGATATTTATTTGATAATTTAAATTTCAGAAGGTAATAGATTTGCAAAAAAGTAGATGTGATTATTGGCAACAGTACACTAACAAAAATGCTCTTACTAGCTTAACTTTTAACACTTTAAATGTGCGGTGTAATATAAAATTATTCTTAAAATCACTCTGTGTCATAAAATTATAAAATTCAAATGAAATTAAATCTCTTTTGGTTTAAAACGATAAAATCAAATAATAATAAGTTTTCAATAATAGTCATATTATTTATCAATATTTAATAAATTAACTGTGAGATCATTTTTTAAGTTTGAAACACTTAAATAATAATTGATAAAATGTAAATTGTATAAATAAAACAAAAATTGGAATTGAAATTTACTTATCATCTTGATTCGGATGCAATATTTGGAGTACGCTAGTAAAGGTTCCAAAAACGAAACCCATTATTCCAAAAATTACTATCACAATGTCTTTCCATAAAATCCAATTATACTTTCCTAGTTTGTTTGGCCAAAAAGTGATCATCTGTGAAGATTCAAGAATCACTTGTATCATAATTCACAAACAAAAATCTTTTAAACCTACCTCAATTATTGGCGGGAAAATCAAAGCCAAAGCAGATGAAGAAACTGCTCCAACTAAAGATATGACTGCGCCAAGATTAGGAATCATCGCAGCAAGTATGAATGTAAGTAATACTAATGCAATTCTCAATCCATAATCAGCAAATCGTCTGACATGATCTCCATGCAATTGAGACCGTAACCATGACCCAATTATGTTAACAGGAACATAAAATTGTATTGTATAGCTGAGAAAAATTGCGATTGCCATCATTAAACGTACTAGTTGCGCCAACAAACTGTCTCCAAGGTTTAAAGTTATTGATCCTTTTGCATTGTCACCATACTTTAAGTAGCCGAAAAATCCAACAGATGTATATAAAATTGCAACTATTGTCATGCCACTGTTGAGCACTCCTGCACAGCTTGCAAAGTCTTCTGGAGATTTTAAATTGTTTTCAAGCGGAAGGACAACACCGATTCCTTCAAAAGCTGCAAGAGAGTAAGGAAGAAAAGTTAACATTTTAAAAAGAAGCAAATTTTTAAATGTTCTCTGCGGGATAATATTCCTACTTAGAAATACACGTGGAATTATTATCCATCCGAGAAGATAATAATCCCACCTTTAATTACAAGTGGGATTATTATCTCCCAGGTAGATAATAATTTCACTTACATTTCTAAGTGGGATTATTATCTTTATGGAACACGATTAAAATTATGGATTAAATTAAATCCAAAAACTTATTTGTCATAGTGGATAATAATTTCACTTGTATTAATAATGGGATTTATTATCTAATATGATTTTCATCCAAAAAAAATCCCACTTATTAATTTGTCAATTTCATTATTCCAAAAACTTAAATAAGAGGAAACATAATAAATATTCGTTGAATGTTTAAGTTGAAAACTTGGTTTTTTATGAATTGTAAATTTTCTAAAAGCCTAGAGCCTAGATGTTTAATGTATCAAAGATCTATTCACTCAAGAAATCATATTCACACAAAATTTTCAATTTTTTGTTTTTGCAAATAGTTATTAATTAAGTCTTTCAAAATTTAAAACGTGCGGAACTAATAAATCACGTTTTTATCATTTTTGTCATTGGCAAAATTTGAGTTCACGTGATAGAGGATGCAGGGTTTTTTGCATTTTTGGAAGCAATGGCTGTTTCTACCTTATCCAATAAAAAAATAAAGCCTTATCCTTTTTAACACAGCAAGAATCAAATGCAAGAATTAGAAGTCTCTAAGATGCCTCGTTATTGAGATTTTTGCTGATTTACTTGCCTTGATGCTTGTTTGCTTACGTATTATGCGATTTTCCCATCAATGCTACAGCCAATTTAAATTCTGTTTTTGCCCATTTGCTTTTTTTCCTCAAAATAATAATCAGAATAATTTCGAAATTTTGAGATTATAAACAATCAAATCTCTTAAATGTTCTAAAACCATTGGAAACCTTTTTGGAGCTTGTAGACACTGTTAAACAGCATCAGAACTGCCATCATTTTAAAATTCTAGTTAATTTAATAAGAATATGAGCAACAGAATTTTAAATTTGCGTTCTTTTTATGTTTAAATCTTTACATTTTTCTTAGCAAAATGTGTAAACAAATATTATGATTAGATTTATAAATCTAATTTTGTTAAGAGCAATTTACAATTCTTTGAATGACTTTTGGAAAATTTCAGGAAAGAATCGAAAATTTATTATTTTGCCCATTAGAGGTCCGGATTTAATAATTCTAATCGATGTTAAAAAAATGTAAAATACTTTCGATATCATAAACTTCTAATCGCTGTGTTAATTATTTTTATTGATTTCTTTAGTAAATAACTCGATGACAGAAATCGGAATTTTCCATTTTCATCATTCGAAGGATTGAAAATTAAAGAAAACTGTTGAAATTAGTATTAAATAACAACTGCTGAGTTGTAAAACAGACAAAAATCTACAATTAAGTAGTTTTTCTGTATGCTTTAAGTCATTAAATAATGAAATATTTCAATTCTTTTAAAAAATATCATGTGTCATCGAGTTATTAAAAAGCTTTTTGTTGTCCTAATCCGTGAAAAAATACAAAATTTTAAAACATATATTTTTAATTTTTCACTTAATTTGGTTGAATTTTCAACATTTTAATAGATCGTTTCCAAAGAATTATCGCCGAAAGTTCTAGCTTATTTATCCTTCACAGTAATATGAAATTACCCTGTTTTTTCGTTATAAGCTAGTAGCTTAGAAGAATAAAAAAGTGATTTTTTTGGCTTACTAGTAGCTTGGTAACGAGTAGTAGCTTATAACGAAAAAACAGGGTAATGAAAACATTTTTTTTAAACAAAACTCATTGATATTGGATTATTAAAGCTTGGGATTATGGAACCATGATAAATAAACTATTTTTCTTAGACTGAGAAATTTAAAAATGTTTATCGAGATTTTTTAACAAAAAAAAAATTGTCTGTTTATATGAACAGGCTAACACCAATTTCATGTCCATTTCGACTGAAATGGATGATTCGACTCCGAATTTCAAATAACAAAACTGTGATTTTTAAACAGTTGAATGAATGAAACATTCGAGCGAATCTCGAAAATAATTTATATATGTTTATATGGAATAGCTAACATCTTTAGATCAGTTGAACCCACTTGAAACCACCTTGAAGTTATTTTTTAAACAATTTGGAATATCATATTTTTAAAAAACAAACATTCAACCAATATTTATGTCTTCTTCTTATTTAAGTTTTTTGAATAATGAAATTGACAAATTAATAAGTGGGATTTTTTTCGGATGAAAATCCTATTACATAATAAATCCACTTATTAATACAAGTGGAATTATTATCGAATATGACAAATAAGTTTTTGGATTTAATTTAATCCATAATTTTAATCGTGTTCCATAAAGATAATAATCCCACTTAGAAATGTTAGTGAAATTATTATCTACCTGTGAGATAATAATCCCACTTGTAATTATAGGTGTATTTCTAAGTGGGAATATTATCTCGCAGAGAACATTTAAAATTGTGATTTTCGTGGTTATTATCACGCATAATCGTGGAATTAATATCTTTCGGGGATTTTACCCCCCATCCTTGACAAAGATTTATAATCTTCCTACCATAAATAGCAGTTCCAAAAAATAGTGGAAGTTGAGCCCAAGTTGCATATGGTCTAACACTTCCAAGCTCTGGAATGTCTTGTAGCATGTAGTAAAAACAGATGACTAGGCCGGTAATTGTCAAAATTGTTGCAATAAATGAAAGTGGAGTTAAATACTTTAAAGTCTTTATTAGATTCACCATAATTAATGGTATCAAAAGTAGAATGAGAAAGACATGAGTGTCGATTTTCATCCAATAATATGCCACTATTTCTTGAAGATTAACGGCAACAAAGACAAAGTATACGCAACAAAATCCAATTTGAGTTATAATCAAAAAAATGTTGATTAAATTTCTTGCATGTGTAGAATATTTTCGTAGACTCTCAGGGCCAGTTTCAAAGCTCGCATGACAAACGCCAGAAAAATTTAGTGACGGTACTTGTAATCGACGACACAGCTCATGGGAACATTTCACTAAAATGTGCATGCAATGTGTGCACACAAATCCTAAGAACAATGTTGAGACCAATCCAATATATAAGCCAGAATTTCTAAATGCATCGGGCATGCTGTGTGAAAAATATGAAGAATGAGAAGACGTAAAAAATATTTATGCATGTGCAAAACATATGGAAAGTGGAAGCTAGTGAAAATTAGATAAAAACTAGTTCTATTGTCAGTTTTATTTAATTTTCAAAACTAATTTTTCAATCAAATTAAATAATACTAATTACTTACGCCAATATACCTGTCCCCACGTTCCCTTTAATCAGTAAAATTAAAGTTTCTAAATTACTTGTTGGATGCTCCAAATTACGATTTTTATACGGCTCATAGTCTGATAAGAAAAAAAAAATGATTAATAAAATACAACGAGTTTATATGACTCAATGTTATTATGTTAAGGTTCAATGCTTAATCACCATCGTCTGGACTTTTGAAGTCGTCCGATCCATCGACAATGACATTTTCCGGGGAATTACGAACATCAGGCCTTGCTGGGACGGTTTGTTCCGTGTCATTTCCCAAAAGAAGTGGTTGACGTTCATTTGTCATGTCGAAAGAATTTGACTGAAAAGCACAAAAAGCTTTCATTACAATCAAAAGAATGAAATGTTTTTTAATCGACTTAAGGCTTTTTTTTAATGAGATTTATCTCCACAATGAAATTCTAGAATGTAATATAATCTTTATACTCTTCTCTGTTAGACAGGCTGGAGGAAAGTGAATTAATTAATATTCATCTTTGTTTTATTGATATTTTCAATATAAATGAGATCAATAATATTTATTGAATGAATATAAAAACAACCTTTCAGTATTAAAAACAAAGTTAAGGGCTAGTTTATTTAAACTCCTAAGTCCCACAAGTCCACAATAAATTTTTCTTAAAGCCATATAACACTGCAAGTGATTTTCTTGCTAATAGTTTTCCAAAAATTTTCCTTACTTCAACAAGATCAAAACTTTCAGATTCCATATTATGGCATAATTCGTGTGCTTAACAAAATTCTAAAACTTCTTTTAGTGTTGCATTCTGTATACGACATAAAAATTTAACATATCACCACTTAAACATAAATAAAATACAGATGTATCTCATCAAACTTGTGTACTTACTTTCAAGGTATTTTTCTACGGATAAACGAAGAAAAAATTTGATTTGTTAATAAAGACGAGCTTTTGTGCAAAAAAAAAATCCTCTTTAGTTCGCTATGTTTTAACTTAGTAAATGCAAATTTTTCAAACTATGAATTAATCATTACTTTTAATTTAACAGCATTCATAAGTTATTTATGTCAAAGCTTTAGTGAATTTGTATTTCCAAAATATAATATTAAAGCTTTTTTAACCGACTCATCCCCCTACCCCTTGAGCATAAATTACTCAAATAATTGACTTATTAAACAAAAAAATGTAGCATTCAAATGAATTTGCATATTTAATGAAGTGATCATGTAATAAAGTTTTATCTTGTTTAATATTTTTTTACACGTTTTATCCGTTTTATTTAAAATTTTTATTATGACCCGAGGAAAAAAAAATTTCTAAGTGACACTGTTTTTCTTGATTTTCTCCAAGTCTACAATCAATGATGACATTAGTCACTTTAATAAAGCGTAACTTGCATAGAATTTTTAAGAAAATTGCTATGTCTTCGTTAATTGGTTATCGATTAATTATGAAAAGAATTTTTTGGTTCAGAAATTTAATATTGGTTTGATACCCACCCTCACCCACCACCTCTTAATGCCGAATCTGAAGACTTCTTGAAAAATATTCATGTAACGGTATATTTCTATTCAAAAAATAACGGTTTTTTTAAATTTTATTTCATTGGTTTTAACCAATAACAAATTTGTATGCACCACTAAAAACAGAAAAGTGCGTTTAATTAATAAATTAGGGAAGTTTTTTAAAAACTATAAAAAACATGCAAACCTGCGAAGTAGCAACTATTTAATGCAACTAGTGTATCGGGTAGAAACCCAATACGGATATATTCACACCGTACCATCAAAAGTCTTATGGATAGACCAAGATTTGCTCAGCATAAGTTTGAAGGGTGGGCGTGAAGTACGGCCGAGACCCATATCGACACAGTTCAAAAGTTATACATAATTTATGTCATAATTATGTCAGCTACAAAAACATTATTTGAACCACATTTTCTCGTAAATGTTAAAATATTATTAAAAAGTAATTAATCCTGAATTATGTCGCTATTTTGCCAAGTGTTTTAAGATAAAGAATTTGTTTTTTGGTTTCGACAGTGAAGAGTATGAACAAAATTCAGATGGGGTAGTCGAAATTTTAGATTTCGATTTTTTTAAGCTATGCATTACAAAAAGTAATATTGGAATGTGATTTATATCAGAATTATGTCAATTCAAATAAAACATCCAAAAAGTTTTTTTGACCACAGAACCACGTAGGAAATACATTTTCAATTTTTGACTAGAGGCGACCCTAGTCAAAATCAATTTTGTCACTTTTTTCTTCGAGGGTTTCTCCAAATGGATTGAAACTTTGCATAAATATTCAAGTGCTTAAAACAAATACAAATAAAACATCCTAAAATTTTTTTGAGCAAAGAACCAAGTAAGAAATACATTTTTAATTATGAACTTGGGACAGGTCTAGTCAAAATCTCGTTTTTCATTTTTTTCCCTTCGAGGATAAATCCAAATACAGTAAAACTTTGCATGAGCATTCTAATCCTCAGGTCACACATTTCTGAATTAATAAAAATCATTTTTTTGGAAAAATTTTAAGTCACTTTGTTTTTATATGTAGAACCAAATTTATAAAATTTGGGTCTGACGACATATAGAATACATTTCTTGCTTTAGATATTTAAAACTGTTTTGCATAAATATTAGTATACTCACACAAAGTTTCACTGTAATTGGATAAACCTTCGAAGAAAAAAGTAAAAAACTAGATTTTGACTAGGGTCGCCCCTAGTCCAAAATTGAAAATGTATTCTTCTTGGTTCTTTGCTCAAAAAAATTTTATAATGTTTTATTTGTATTTTTTTTAAGCACTAGAATATTTATGCAAAGTTTCAATCCATTTGTATAAACCCTCGAAGAAAAAAGTGACAAAATTGATTTTGACAAGGGTCGCCCCTAGTCCAAAATTGAAAATGTATTTTCTACTTAGTTCTTTGCTCAAAAAAATTTTAGAATGTTTTATTTGTATTTGTTTTAAGCACTAGAATATTTATGCAAAGTTTCAATCCATTTGTATAAACCCTCGAAGAAAAAAGTGACAAAATTGATTTTGACAAGGGTCGCCCCTAGTCCAAAATTGAAAATGTATTTCCTACTTGGTTCTTTGCTCAAAAAAATTTTAGAATGTTTTATTTGTATTTGTTTTAAGCAGTAGAATATTTATGCAAAGTTTCAATCCATTTGGAAAAACTCTCGAAGAAAAAAGTGACAAAATTGATTTTGACTAGGGTCGCCCCTAGTCCAAAATTGAAAATGTATTTCCTTCTTGGTTCTTTGCTCAAAAAAATTTTAGGATGTTTTATTTGTATTTGTTTTAAGCACTAGAATATTTATGCAAAGTTTCAATCCATTTTTATAAACCCTCGAAGAAAAAAGTGACAAAATTGATTTTGACTAGGGTCGCCCCTAGTCCAAAATTGAAAATGTATTTCCTACTTGGTTCTTTGCTCAAAAAAATTTTAGAATGTTTTATTTGTATTTGTTTTAAGCAGTAGAATATTTATGCAAAGTTTCAATCCATTTGGAAAAACCCTCGAAGAAAAAAGTGACAAAATTGATTTTGACTAGGGTCGCCCCTAGTCCAAAATTGAAAATGTATTTCCTTCTTGGTTCTTTGCTCAAAAAATTTTTAGAATGTTTTATTTGTATTTGTTTTAAGCACTAGAATATTTATGCAAAGTTTCAATCCATTTGGATAAACCCTCGAAGAAAAAAGTGACAAAATTGATTTTGACTAGGGTCGCCCCTAGTAGGGTTTGGGGAATCTGTTAACAGAAAACAGAAAAACAGCTGTTTTTCGACAAAAATCTGTTAACAGAAAACAGGTCTCAAAAAAGTTTTCTGTTTTTCATTTTTACATAAAATTTATAGAAAAAAAAATTTCTTAATTTTTTGAAGAACTTAATATATTTTTCTAGCATTTCAAATTGAAATGTATTTCCTATTTTAATATTTTTTGGATGTTTATTAATTTTTAATTTTGCAATCGAAATTTTAAATTTGTTGAACCTTTTGTAGCATTTACTAAAGTTTAAAAATATAATCAACAATTTTACAAGATATTTTTTTATTCAGAAAGATTTTTTGAATATTTCAAATAAAATATTAGAGCTTATGGAACTTTTACAATGCAACAATGCAATGTTACTTAAAGGTATAAATTTTTTTGGATTTTATTTTTTGCATTTTCATATTTCATTATATTTTTTACAGTTAATTAACATAAAAAAATAAGAAATAATAATGCTTAGCTCTAAAATGTATGCTTAACTGCTTATAACCACCAAAAAGTTTCATTATCTTAGAGAAACACTTAGGATAACTCAGTTTATTTTGAATTTTAGAAAAACAGGAAAACAGCTGTTTTTAAAAATCAAAAACCGAAAACAGATTTTCAAAAACAGCTCTTTTCCACAAACCCTAGCCCCTAGTCCAAAATTGAAAATGTATTTCCTTCTTTGCTCAAAAAAATTTTTTTCATCCAAAGTTTAATTTAAAAAAAATCACAGTGAACTTTTAATTTGAAAAATTCGTAAGAAAGGAAAGTTTTTTGCTTTTTCTGAAGCAACGGCTGTTCCTACCTTGCCCAAAAACAATACAGCTCTTCTATAGAGCAGCACGGATCAAATGTAAAAAACTAGAAGTCTCTATGATGTCTCGTTATTGAGATTTCTTGCTTGTTTGCTTGTTTGCTTGCTTACAGAAAGCATATTTTGCGATTTTCTCAGCAATGCCACAACCAATTTGAAATCTGTTTTTTTTGCAAAAGATGTGAAATTCAAGGCACAAACTTTTCATCTCTGAACATTTTAAGCTATCTTGCTCCATATCCTCACAAAATGCGAAAAAACTGATTTTTCAATCTGAACAAAACCAATAGATTCACACGTGAAAACGGTGTGAATTGGTGTGAATATAAAAAACCAGAAATCTCCAAGTTCTTCCAGTTCCGAGCACTCGAGAAATTTGCTCAAATTTGCTCAATTATTAGGTGACATTCTTCTTACTACGTCATTTATAGACGACCCCTTATTATTCATCAATTTTTTTTAACAAAATCTTTCAATCATTACAATTAAAAGATTTTAGAATTGGATTTGGCATTAAAAAAACATTATTAAGTTTTGCATTAACCATGGGGATATTTGGTAACTCGGCATCACCACTTGAAACTGAAATAGGTAAGTCAAAAGATTTTAATTGAATTAAAAATGTTATGACATAGATTTGAGAAATTTTTGAAAAAATATCGATATTCAAATAATTTCTACGTCTGTATTGATTGTATTAATTAGAGTAAGATTGAAACAAAATGGTAAAATATATTGACACAATTCGTATTATTTGGACTTATCTACAATGAAATCTTCGGGTCAACAGATAAATAAAAGCAGACGCAATTTGAAATTAATTTTGAATCAAACACAAAGAAATTTTCTTATTTTTCCTCGTTCATTTCAACAAAAGATTACTGAATCTTATAATGTCATTAATAATCTTTTGGTGCTTTCTGACTTTCTTACAGAAAAAGCAACGAGTGAAACTAACATTACGGAAAAATGGTCCCTTATTATGGATGTATGTGATAAAATTGGAAGTAATCCGATAAACGCAAAAGAAAGTTTGAGAATCATTATTAAACGCCTTAATCATGCTGATCCTCATGTTGTTATGCAAGCCATTACCGTAAATATAAATAAAGTCAATCAAGTGTGTCTATAACTGATTAAGTTCATTATAATTTCAGTTGTTGGATGCATGTATCAATAACTGTGGGAAAAATTATCATTTGGAAGTCGCTTCGCGAGAATTTGAACAAGAATTTAAGAAATTAGTCATTAAAAGTCAACCAACTGTGGCAAATGTAAGAGAATCTGATAAATTATTATTATGATATACTTATTGCATAGTAAAATCTAATACATTTTATAGAAATTGAAGCAATGCTTGAAAAAATGGGCTGAAGGAGATTTCAAAGCTGATCCACAATTGAATTTAATTCCATCCCTTTACAATAAGATGAAATCGGAAGGACATGATTTTGTTGATCATTCAACGCCAGTGAAAAGGGAAATTGAGAAATCAAGTGATCCGAATGTGGTTTCTAGTCAGCAAGAAGAAGATGATATTGCTAAAGCCATCGAATTATCGTTAAAAGAAAAATTTACGCCATCTAAAGCAGCTTCGAGCATTACAGCAACTGCATCATCACTTTATCCATCAATGAGTGATGTGTTAAATAATTCAAGTGCTACAGTAACTGCTATTAAAGCTCCAGAGCCTCGAAAAGTTCGTGCAATTTATGATTTTGAAGCAGCTGAAGACAATGAATTGACATTTAAAGCAGGCGAAATAATTATGGTTATTGAAGAGTCTGATCCGAATTGGTGGCGTGGTAGTAATCACAGAGGTGAAGGATATTTTCCAGCAAACTTCGTTTCAGCTGATTTAAGTTCAGAGCCCGAAGATTTGATGCAAAAAGAAACTAGAAAATCTAATAAAGTTCCAAATAATAACGATGAGCCGAAAATCGAAAGACCTGTTGAGATAAATGAAGAAGCTATTGACCGTTTATTGTTCCTTTTGCATGAAGCTGATCCAGAAGATCCATCTCAAGATACCGACGAAATGATGCGATTAGAAAATTTCGTAAATCAAATGGGGCCATTAATTGATTCGGAATTAGAACGTGTCGATAGAAGGCATGCTCAGCTTACTCAACTTAGTAGTGATTTGATTGATACGATTAATCTTTATCATAGTTTAATGCGAGATACTGAAAAGATTCCAATAATGAATACATTTCCAAACATGCAACATCAAATGTATCGTCCCAATAGCTCTTATCGAATGCCAAGCAACATGGTAGATCCACATCTCATTGGACAGATGGGGATTCCTGAACAAATGCATCAAAATTTTCCTTCTCATCTTGTACAGTCAGGCAATATGTCTGGTCATATGAGTCAAATTAATAATCAAAGTCCATCACAGGAACAAATGATGCAGCAATATCAACATCCAATAAACGGTATTCAACAAATGCCTCAAATGCCAAGTGCAATTTATCATAATAATCAGTCACAAGACATGTCACAAGCTAGCATGCCGTCTCAGCAAAATCATTCTTCGTTACCACCAACATTCCCTCAAAATCATAATTTAGGTAAGTTCTTATTGCAATCAATTTGTTCCTACTTTCTTTGTTTTCTAGCTATTTAACGATAACTCGACAATGAGTCACACATGTTAAAAGTAAAACATTTTTCTTTTTGTAGCTCAAAATTATTCTTTATCTCCTTTACAACAACATCACCAGCAAATGACTAGAATGACGCCGCAAAATTTTCAAATGAATCCAAATATGATTCCTTTAAATCAACAAATCCAGCAGCAACAACAAATTACAGATATGCTAGGAAATATGACACTGCAGTCAACAACAATGAATTATCCTTCACAGCAGACGATTGATGCAGCAGCACAACCATTATATCAACAGCCATGAGCATTTAGTTATTGCATATAAATTTTTGAGTAAGCTTGATGTTCTGTTTAAAAAATGACGAAGGAAGGAAAATAAATAATTGTTCTAGGTATTTAAAATTATCAGTTTAAAAATATTATCTATTATCTGTAATACAGTTTAAAGATTAATAAAATTTTATTATATTCTAAAATTATAGACATGCAGATTGTAAATCTATCTCCTCTAATAATATTTTTATTTTTTTTTTATGCAATATTTAACTTGAAATCTATACTTGGCTATTGAACCTAAAATGGATTATTATTATTATTTTTATCATAGTCCGTATTAAAATTAAAGGACCTTTACTTTTCTTTTTGCTTTCAATTATGTATAAAGGAAAAAGCACTCTGTAGAAGTACTTAAAATTTTCAGAATGCATCCTAAAATGGATTTATTGTGCTAAGAAAATGCACTTTTATCGAATAACCAACCTGCTGATCTTTGTGTCTTAACTTCTTCAATTAATTAATTGGTCAATGTAAAGTTTGTCTGTATTTTCACTTCTGTAACGGCTTCTACGTTTCTTAAAAGAAGTAATCGCCCTATGATATTCATGAAAAATACAGTTCATTCATGTTATTGTGAAAAATTTCGTAGATAAAAATATTTTTTAGGCAGAAGCATAAATATATTAAAGTCTGACGGACATTATGAATAGTTATTGGATGAAAATAGTGAAATTAAATTAAACATGGTTTTTGTAAAGGATGTTTGTGGTAAAAATTAGAAGAAGATACGATACATTGATGAAACTGAATTGACATTTTTGTAAATTCTATATTTTTTAGGGATAATATGTCTTATTTTTACATATCTTGCACTGTTTTATGCTGACTATGTAGTTACACGATGGATAATTATGACAGTTTTCACCAACTCGTAAGATCATCGTAATTCCTTTGAGTTCCTAATAAACAATTCTAATGAGATTTCTGACACGAATGTCTATTTTTAAAACTAAACAAATAGAAATATCGATCGTAAATAGAACATCCAGTAAACTAATAAAATACTTAATTTTCTTTTAAAGGCTTTGGGGACCTTTCAACGTATTCTTATTTAACACAATCATTTTTTTACTTGTGATTGCGCATTTGAAAGCAGTTTTTCTAGATCCAGGAACTGTTCCACTCTCCTCAAATCGTCTAGACTTTTCTGACCTTCATTCGCATCCAAAAGAATTAGAAAAGGATGAATGGACTGTATGCACAAGGTGCGAGACATTTCGCCCTCCAAGAGCACATCATTGTAGGATCTGTAAGCGCTGCATAAAAAAACTGGACCATCATTGTCCTTGGTATGTACGTATGTACTGAGAAGAAAACTTTTTTGAATGATCATAAAGTCTTTCAATTGGATTGATTTTGCATTACAAGCATGATTTTCTCAAAACACCGATAATCAATATAAATACAGTACCGTTCAAAACTGTTTCCATGTTTCACGAAAGTTTTTCTTTCCAACATATTTCTTATAAAACTTAATATTTTCCCAACATGTTATGTATCGTTTTAAAGCTTGTTTAATAAGCTATTTAAAAATGATAAGCAACTTTGGAAAATATTTAATTAAAGTAGATTTTTTTCTTAAAATATACACTGTCACATGGAAACACTTTTGAGCTAATAATTGTTTTTTCAAATTTTGATGCATAGCTGAACTAATTGATTAAAGTTTGTTTATTATAGGAGAAAGCAAGTAAAATATAAGATAATAGCACATAAATTAAATTGCTAGACAAACTTAAAATATTTAAACATGAATGTCAAATCACATGATAAATTTTCATATAATTTTGCAAAAAATTAGTGAATTAAAGCCAAATGTTGTGATGTTTGCATCTATACAAATGTATTTTAGCTTATTAAATCTGAAAAACAGTTTTTAATTGTAAATAGAAGCATTTGAAAGCAAAAAAATTGATGAGATTTCATGGAAACACTTAAATTTTCTTACTTGCAAACACAAACATTCAACAATTTTTATTCCTTCCTCCACTTCAAAGAACTTTAATCGCTTTTTCTGATAGATTTTATGTTAACAAAGATAACCATATATGATTTATGTAGTCATTGTGAGAGGAAACGGATTTTTTTTACAATTTTATTGGTCAATGATAGCCATATTCAAAAATTCTATAAGCATTTACAAAAATTCAATTTTTTTACGTAAATAACGACTTTAGACAGTCTAATATGATCATTTTTTATTATGAATTGGATTTTAAAGTTATTTTAATCATTTTGGATTGTCTAAAGTCGATATTTAGGTTAAAAAAATGAATTTTTGTAAATGCTTACAGAATTTTTAAATATGGCTATCATTGACCAATAAAATTGTAAAAAAAATCCATTTACTCTCACAATGACTACATAAATCATATATGGTTAACTTTGTTAACATAAAATCTATCAGAAAAAGCGATTAAAGTTCTTTGAAGTTGAGGAAGGAATAAAAATTGTTGAATGTTTGTGTTTGCAAGTAAGAAAATTTAAGTGTTTCCATGAAATCTTTTAAATTTTTTTTGCTTTCAAATGCTTCTATTTACATTTGTATAGATGCAAACATCACAACATTTGGCTTTAATTCACTAATTTTTTGCAAAATTATATGAAAAATTATCATGTGATTTGACATTCTTGTTTAAATATTTCAAGTTTGTCTAGCAATTTAATTTATGTGCTATTATCTTATATTTTATTTGCTTTCTCCTATAATAAACAAACTTTAATCAATTAGTTCAACTATGCATCAAAATTTGGAAAAACAATTATTAGCTCAAAAGTGTTTCCATGTGACAAGTATATTTTAAGAAAAAAATCTACTTAAATTAAATATTTTCCAGAGTTGCTTATCATTTTTAAATAGCTTATTAAACAAGCTTTAAAACGATATATAACATGTTGGGAAAATATTAAGTTTTATAAGAAATATGTTGGAAAGAAAAATTTTCATGAAGCATGGAAATAGTTTTGAACGGTACTGTATGTTTACGGCAATTTTTCTTCTTCTTTGGTATGTATAGGATAAACAACTGTGTGGGGGAAAGGAATCAAAAATATTTTCTACAATTCTTAGTATATGTCGGGGTGCTTGCAATTTACTCAATAATTCTAATAGTAATTACATGGATGTCTGAAGTTGATAATAATATTGATCAAGAAGAAATTCAAAAGAGAATGCTCCATAGCATAATTTTATTACTCGAAAGTGGACTTTTTGGATTATTTGTAATTGCCATAATGGTTGATCAGCTACATGCCATTTTATATGACGAGACGCCTATTGAACAATTGCAAATGAGAGGGAGTTATCGACCGCATAGACCAAAAATGTATTTGATGGGAGAAGTTTGTGGACATAGAACACCATTTATTTGCTGGCTTTTACCATGCAGTTTAACAAATCGAAAATATGAATATGAATCGACAAGCTTTCTTAATCATGACGTTTAAATTATTATTTAAAAAAAATAAAACTACTAATAACTGCTTTTGTATTGTGATGATTAGGTCATTAAAGAATTGTGAGAAATTTAATAATTGTAAGAATGTCATCGTCTCACTTAGGAACATTTATAAACCCTTAAGTTATACACCTTCATTCTACATTGATGTATTTCATATAAATAGCCCAAAACTCACTCCAAGAAGGCATTTTTACACACAAAAGAAAAATAAAGTAGAAGCAAACTCATTGCATATTTATCTGTCGAATGAAGTGAGTTGTTGATAATCTATAGTTTCCTCTACTTTTAAAAAAATATTTTGTCTTGCAGACAGACTTAACACTGCAAATAAACTAGCTAATTGGAAAACTCATGTACATAGAACAGCTCGGTTCTTGAGTCTATTCGAGCGAGCTCCTTTATTTTTAAAAATTAATAAAAAACTTTTTGATTTGTACATGATGACATTTTAGCATCTTCTGCATGACATCATAGTATTAATTTCAGATATTATGTTTCGTATCCTATCAATTATCTCTTTTAATTGTTGGTTCTTCTCACGCAATACTTCATTCAATTCCCGATTTTCAGTCAATGCCTTCTCATATTCTTCAGCATTTGACATTGGTTCAATTGTGTTTGTTGTATCTCCTATATACGGTATAAGATTTTCAATCTCTATATACTCTTCAGAATTCTCTGACTTTTCATATAATAATCTTAGTCTCTTAAAAAGTAAACGAATGGTTCGAAATTGATCCTGCATTTTTTGTTTTTTATCATCGGCCGAGTTTTGAGTTCCATTTGGTGGTTGTAAATTTTTCAAAGTACTGAATATGTCTTGAAATCTCGATAGGATATCCTGTACAGTTTCTTGTCCTATAATTAAAAAAATAAA
Source organism: Chironomus riparius (assembly GCA_917627325.4). Taxonomy (NCBI): domain Eukaryota; kingdom Metazoa; phylum Arthropoda; class Insecta; order Diptera; family Chironomidae; genus Chironomus; species Chironomus riparius. The sequence goes on from OU895877.1 coordinate 60,907,268, forward strand.
TATATGCAATGCTACTCAAAATTATAAACTGTCAGCTGACATTTGCTTTACTTACCAATTCGACACAGTGTCAGGACATTCAGTTCCTTTTGCTGTGTGTTTATAGAGATATTTGCTCCGGGCGTTTGAGGAGTTTGTAGTGTAAACTGTGGAAGATTTTGTGCTGATTGAGTGGCATTATTATTTCCAGCAATTTGATTTTGAAAATCTGATTAAAGGAAGTAGAATTTAATAGCGGAAATATAGGAGAAAACATGTAATTTACTAACCAATCTCGTAAACCGGCTTTGACATTTTTGTAATTAATTAATTACTTGTATGCTCTATGCTCAATTAATGTTTTTAAAATGTTCTTTATTTTGTCTTGTTTACGATTTTAACGATGCAAAAAATTATCTTTTAAATGTTTTTAAAATTCACCATAAAAATAATCCTCTTGTATCTATATTACTGAAATATTAATAGAAAATCTTGTTCTTAATGTTGCGGTTTATGCTTTCAGATGGTCGAGAAAGTAAAAAAAAATACTACAGTTTCAGTCTTGCGCACGAAATAACAAAATGCTGCTGCCCCCTGAAACAAGGGGAATAACACTGAAAAAGTTTACTACAGTTAACGAATTTGTTAATTATGTCTTTTGGAACTCATGATTTAAACTTGCTTAATTTAAATCAATTCACTTTTGACATACCTTAAATTCTTTTGTAAAATTAATTGATGTTTTTTAAATTTTAAAAAAATTCTGAAAATAACAAGTACTGTTGTGTTGTTTTAGTATCCAAGAACAGCACGTTTAGGGATTAGATAGTCAGAAAAATAGTAATACAAAAATCTAAGAAAGATATCTAGTACCAAAAGATGACATTTCATAATATAATATTTTAAAACCATATAAATTTCAACAATAGTTGCTCGAGCAAATAAAAAAGCAAACGTGTAATTATTAAGAGTAGTTCTTGCGAGCTCAAAGAGGATCAAAAATAAGTATGTTTGTTGTCCCTTAAAAACAGACAGCTTTAAGAAAAGTAGAATTACAATATAAAATGCTGAGCATAAAAGACTAGTCATCGAGCATCCGCTAGAGGCTAGCGAGGGGATAAATAAAGCCAGTTTGTGAAAATTGTCATCGCCCTCTTAAAAATATATTCATTCAGCTCAGTGTAAATTTTGTTTTCTATTATCCATGACTAAAAAATTAAAAATAGTGAATAATTTTAAGAATTTACCTTTATTTTAATGTTCATAAAAATACAAAACATAAAGTGTTTGTGTATAGTAATTGTATAAAAGGAAGTTTAAAGTTTTTGCATCCTGGGCAGAATAATCGATATTTGAATCTGAAAAAAAAAGGATTTTTGTCTGTCTTGCGTTTTAAATCATCAGATTTTTTGTTCTGAAATTTTACCAAAGAGGAAAAAAGAAAAGTTTATTTTATGTGGTCTAACGCTTATTTCTTACCTCCGCAAGGAATGTATTTTCCGGTATGTATGCTTATTAAAATATGTGCAATTCATTATCTCTGTAAAAATTCGTCCAACGTTTAAAGTGCTTTAAACATTCAGTCAGTCTCATATTTATATATATATATATATATATATATATATATATATATACATATGTATACATATACATACAGGAAAGACGTAGCATGAAGAGACTAGCAAGCGAATTAACTGAAAATGGGCTAAGCAGCAAAAGATTCAATAATTTGATTAATTCACTGCACGTTAATCATGAATGTTTTCTTGACAATGATTTTAAGACGCTCGTTTCTCTTTCTATAAATAAATTTTTATGATGATGCTTGCATATGGAATCTCGTAGACAAACATCATTACTTTATTTTTTCACTCACTCTCAAGCAGATGTTGTTAACTTTTTCTTTCTTGTTCTTTTATAAAGAATCCTTAAACTGTTCTTTACTCATTCACTTTGTGTGTATGTATGTCTCTAATTCTCTCATCATCATCAGTTTATTTCTGTTTCGGAACAGGAAAAAAATCATCAGTATTTTTGCATATTATTTATTTCTTTCCCGTCTTGCACACACGAAATGAACGAAGAGGAAAGATGAGAACTTTATTCAGTATGATAATTTGATTCTAAGCATATATAGATAAAGTACAAGAAAGAGATGAGAATATTAAAGGATATTGCAATTCCGAAAAAATTATAAAATTGATTCATGCATCTCTCACGTAATTTGAATATAAATTTCCTTTACGACAATCATTAGTTTCTTTCCTTGAAATCAGTTCACCATACTGTCTTTGATAAATGATTATTAATGCTGTGAAGTTTTGGGAGGCAAAAAAAATTCGGAAAGAAATAAAATGGCAAAAAATTGTGTATGCATGTAAATAAATTTATTTATTGATAGCCTTTAAACTATAACCTCGTAATACATCTATAAAATTTTTTTTCTTTCTCATGCATGAATATAGGGTGTCCAACTCATGGGTGTACGAAGGGACGGTTCTGGATTTGAGGTAATTGCCCCATCATCCAGAGTGAGTTATTTTTTTAAAAGATAGGGATTTTCACAAATATTTTTTTTATACTTGACATTTATGCTAAGCACATTTTTTGATAACCGACAAGCATGATGCCTCTGTTGTGTTATCAAAAACTAAGAAGAATTGTATCTAAATTGTTTCTATTGTCCTACAATGATGATTTTAACGCATTTTTCTCACTTAAATGCAGACTGCATAACATTAAATAAAGTATTACAAAAAAGAATTTAATAAGAATAAAGTGGACGAAATATCTTTAAAAAGCCCTCTGATCTTCCACAAATGATGAGCTTAAAAATAACATCTTCCTTTGATCAGAAACGAGTTACGAAAGTGTTTACAATTTTTTATAAAATATAAGATATTCAAAATGTCAATGGCGTGGTGCTAATTTTATTACTTTTTCGGGTCAAATCAACGTCTACAAAAAGAGACGAATAATCTATGGACACCCTGCTTCTAATGCATGAATATACAAAGCATATTATTTTGTATAATATCAAACAAAAAGTTTTTTCTTCAATTTAAATGTTCCTGCATTCTGTTCAATTAAGCTTCGTACATTTAAGAGGTCATTTCAATTTATTTCGAAAATTCTATATATTTAGTGTATGTATAATCTTGAGTAATACTACGACTTTTAGTGGTGTTTTGATGTTGGATTGGCTCTTTTATTTAGTAGTGACTCTTGACTCACAAAAAATATTCAAACTCATATTCGCATGAGATAGATTATTTTTTAAGAGTCGCATGTACCTCATGGCTATAAAAAATTATTTAAATCTTAGGAATTTAATAAATTACATAATATAATAATGTTGTACAATATGCACAAGTAGTCACAACGAGAAATATTGTGCATTTTTTGAGCGAGCTATTCGTTAATTTTGGCAAGAAGGGAACAAGTTTGGATGTTATTTGCTCAAATCTAGCAAAACCAGCATTTTTTTCGAAAAGATTTATATTATTGAATGACAAAAAATGTATGCAGAATAGGGATCAAATAAAAAAAAAACAAGAACTGAGATGCAAAATGTGTACAGCAGGACATTTCCTTGAAGAAAATGCGCTGAAAAAAAGTAAAATTTAGAATAGAAAGTGAAATTAAACTAGTGTATCGGGTAGAAACCCAATGCGGATATATTCACACCGTACCATCAAAAGTCTTATGGATAGACCAAGATTTGCTCAGCATAAGTTTGAAGGGTGGGCGTGAAGTAAGGCCGAGACCCATATCGACACAGTTCAAAAGATATACCTAATTTATGTCATAATTAGTCAGCTACAAAAACACTTAGTTTGAATTTTGTCACCCTCGGGAACACTATGGTCCAAATCTCGGCCATACTTCACACTTATTTGAACCACATTTTCTCGTAAATGTTAAAATATTTTTAAAAAGTAATTAATCCTGAATTATGTCGCTATTTTGTCAAGTGTTTTAAGATAAAGAATTTGTTTTTTGGTTTCCACGGTGAAGAGTATGAACAAAATTCAGATGGGGTAGTCGAAATTTTAGATTTCGATTTTTTTAAGCTATGCATTACTAAAAGTAATATTGGAATGTGATTTATGTCAGAATTATGTCAATTCAAATAAAACATCCAAAAAATTTTTTTGACAAAAGTACACCATAGAAAATCAATTTTCAATTTTGGACTAGGGGTGACCCTAGTCAAAATCAATTTTGTCACTTTTTTCTTCGAGGGTTTATACAAATGGATTAAAACTTTGCCTAAATATTCTAGTGCTTAAAACAAATACAAATAAAACATCCTTAAATTTTTTTGAGCAAAGAACCAAGTAGGAAATACATTTTCAATTTTGGACTAGGGGCGACCCTAGTCAAAATCATTTTTGTCACTTTTTTCTTCGAGGGTTTATACAAATGGATTGAAACTTTGCGTAAATATTCTAGTGCTTAAAACAAATACAAATAAAACATTCTAAAAATTTTTTTGAGCAAAGAACCAAGTAGGAAATACATTTTCAATTTTGGACTAGGGGCGACCCTAGTCAAAATCAATTTTGTCACTTTTTTCTTCGAGGGTTTATACAAATGGATTGAAACTTTGCATAAATATTAAAGTGCTTAATACAAATACAAATAAAACATTCAAAAAATTTTTTGAGCAAATAACCAAGTAGGAAATACATGTTCAATTTTGGACTAGCGGCGACCCTAGTCAAAATCAATTTTGTCACTTTTTTCTTCGAGGATAAATCCAAATACAGTAAAACTTTGTATGAGCATTCAAATCTTCAGGTCACACATTTCTGAATTAATAAAAATCATTTTTTTGGACAAAATTTTAAGTCACGTTGTTTTTGAATGTACAACCAAATTTATAAAATTTGGGTCTGACGACATTACATACATTTCTTTCTTTAGATATTTAAAACTGTTTTGTATAAATATTAGTATACTCACACAAAGTTTCACTGTAATTGGATAAACCTTCGAAGAAAAAAAGTGAAAAACTATATTTTGACTAGACCTGTCCCAAGATCATAATTGAAAATGTATTTCCTTCTTGGTTCTTTGCTCAAAAAATTTTTTTCATCCAAAGTTTAATTATAAATAAAAAAAAATCACAGTGAACTTTTAATTTGAAAAATTCGTGAGAAAGGAAAGTTTTTTGCTTTTTCTGAAGCAACGGCTGTTCCTACCTTGCCCAAAAACAATACAGCTATTCTGTAGAGCAGCACGGATCAAATGTAAAAAAATAAAAGTCTACAATGTCTCGTTATTGAGAATTCTTGCTGATTAACTTGCTTGCTTGCTTGTTTGCTTACAGAAAGCGTATTTTGCGATTTTCTCAGCAATGCCACAACCAATTTGAAATCTGTTTTTTGAAAATGATGTAAAAATTCAGGCACAAACTTTTCTTCTGTGACCTTTTATAACCAATTTTGCTTTGTTTTCTCACAAAATGCGAAAAACTGATTTTTCAATCTGAACAAAACCAATAGATTCACACGTGAAAACGGTGTGAATATAAAAATAATGTTTAAATTGTAATAATGAAGAACGAACACAACGTGTAGCAAGTTGTATTCACAAAGTAAATTAAATTATAATATGAGTATATTACAAGAAATAAGAAGATTTGAGGAAGATAATTTGGTATAAATAAATTTATATTATTGAATTATTAAAGCTCTTTGCTGCTCTTTGCATACGTTGTTTATAACAGAGAAATGAAATTTTCGCAAATTTCTTTCGCATATTAAGTGTCACTTAGTATGAAAAAAATATTTGATTTAGTTAATTTTAATCATCTTTCTCATAAAACGTTATTATTTGCCTTGTTAATTTTCTGACGAAATATTCTTTCATTTTGTTTAAATTGCAGCCAGTTTTACAAGCTGGCATGAGCCCATTTCCAACACAATTTACGCCAAACCCTCAAAATGTAGGTCCTACTGTGACTGTAGCAGTAAAAAACTCAATGACAGATCCTCTGGCATCGTTAAAGCCTGATTTAAATACTCAACAGTCAAACTCAATACATGTAAGTTAATGAAAGATAGAAAAAGATAAATTTCGTCAATTAAAGTTAATGCTGGTTGTAGCAAAATTGACTCCCAGTGGTCACCACCAACCATGAATGTTCTTTTCTTAATTGTAATTTCTCTATTTTTAGAATGCTGTAACAGAATTTGTTTCCAATCAAGCAATAACAACAAATAATCCTACAATACCTCTCACAGTATCCACTCCGACAGCCAATAATGAACAAGTGAAGGTAGCGCTCTTTGTTTTTTTTCTTTGTGACTCACAAGCATGCTAATAATCGCATTATTGTAATTGACATTTACAGAGTACAGAGGCCACAGCAGACACAAATTTATCTAGTGCCAATATTGACGCCAAAACTTCATCACAATCAGTCACAACGACTTCATCATCTGGAACACAAGTGTCACAAACAGAGACAGTCATCACGACATCGAGCAATTCTACAAATGCAACAAATACTTCATCTTCCATTATTTCAGAAGCCAAAAATCAACCAAAGCGTCTTCATGTATCAAATATACCATTTAGGTTTAGAGATCCTGACTTAAGAGCAATGTTCGGGGTAGGTTCACAACTATTTGAGAGCAAATGCTAACAGACAACTGTCAAAATGACAAAGGATCTGAGCCAAGAATAACTTTCTAATTAAATCACATCCCTTATTTCCTTTTCTGCAGCAATTTGGACCAATACTTGATGTTGAGATTATTTTCAATGAACGAGGAAGCAAAGTAAGTTTAAAAAATTCAAAAATCTCCATACGACAATTTGTCAATTAAAGCCACCAATCAAGTCTTTTTATGTTTGTACAAAAGCGCATTTTTGTTTTGTGAATGGAATGACTAAGATTTTTTCCGAAATTTAACACGATTTTTGGTTCAATTTTGTCACTTTTTTTTAAAAAATTTTTATGTTCAAAGTTTTGAAACCAAATCAAGTCAAAGCAACAAAGCAAATATAAACATGATTGAACAAAAGTGCGCTCATATAATACCATGAACAACAATCTATTCTAAAATTTTATCTCCCAATATCATCGAAAGCAAAATCCTATAAAAAAAATTAATCCCTTTTCACTTACTTTTTAATTGAACGAAAACAAAGCAAGTTTCGAGGTAGCTGAATTGTATGACTAGATCATCAAATAAGCTGAACTATAACAAAACAAAAAAAAATGGAATTAAATAATAAATTCTTAACCCACCTAATAAAAGTTTAATTCCTTCTCGTATTTCGTCATATATCAATCTTATGTCAATGCTTTTGACATTAAACATACTTCTAAACAAAAAAAAATTACATATCATAATGCTTACTTTTTCATTCTCAAACAAATCTTTTCCTTATCCTTTTTTTTTTGAATTGATATTATTATCATGTATTACATTAAATTTCCCTTATACCTACATATTATTATTAAGAAAAAAATTGAACAAAAACAAATTTTTGGAGCTTGGATGAATGAATGTTGTTGCATGATTTTCTATTTTAGGGTTTCGGTTTTGTGACAATGCATAATAACGCAGATGCTGAGCGAGCACGTGAAAAACTACATGGCACTGTGGTAGAGGGACGTAAAATTGAGGTGTGCATGATAATATATTTTATTTGATAAGAAATTAATTATAGTAGTTTGAAACAAGACATTGAAATTGTGAAAGTACACACTAAAGAATATTTTCTCTTTTTGAGCAACATTAAGTATTTGTAGATTAGTACTGGAAAATGTCAATATGCCATTTTCTGGTCCTGAATTAGACCAAAACTTTTCTATCATGAAATTTGCTTTTCTTGAACTTTTGTTATTGGTCAAACACAAAACTGTTTTTGGAACTAATGCAAAAAAAATCGTTTGGAACTATTTGAAATACTTAAATAAACAAGACGATGCATAAAATTAAGCATGAAGTATGTGAACAAAAATGAGATCAAATTGGCCAAATGCATAAGACGTGACAAATTTTCCTCTTGTTAAATTGTCCACGAAAATTTTTTTCTCTTTTATACACGAATCTCAAGTTTTTGTATTTTATGCTCGATGTTTTATTTTCACAATACTAACAATGTGTAATTTAGTTACTATTCGATTAATGAAGGATTGATACCATAACCGTAGATTAATTTTATTAATACAACTTAATACAATTAAATTAACGGATTATGGTCATGAAAATGTTTGCTGCAGAGCTACTAGCTGAGCTTTTTTGCTATTTATTCTTGGATACAATTTTTTTTTATAAAAAAAACCTAAAATCATTTTTAAAATATTTTAATTTTTATACTCAGCTAATAGCTCTGAATGTTGAAACCCACCCGTAATGTAAATGATAAACTATTTTTCTTGAAATCGTCCCTCTTATAAACTAGGTAAATAATGCTACTGCTAGAGTACAGAGTAAAAAAGTTGCTACTATTCCAAATGGTACGTTCTCGCACATATAACTAATTTTAATTTTTCTTTCATTTGTAATTTTGTGTTGCATTATTTTCTATAAATTAGTCAAATTATCAATTGTAATGAGCTTACTGATTAATTAATTCTTTTTTATTTATTATAGTTTGCGTACAATGGCCTCCTGATGGTAGGAAAATAAAGCATTTAATAAGTTTGTCTTGTTCCTAATTCCAATTCATCTTTTTTTTTATTTTATTTATTTTTATAGCAACTGCAGCGGCATTAAGAGGTGTTACAATCCAAAGTGCTAGAGCGCGTGCCAGTGCTGCATTCCCGACAGCTAGAACTTTCCCAAGACTACCAACGCCTTTAAACAGTGCAGCAGCAGCCGCAGTTGGTCAACTTCATGGATATACACCGTATGTTTTTCATCTAATTTATTCTCTTTCCCTCACATATTATTCATTTTGTTATATGGATAATGATTAAATTAATTTCAATATTTATCGCCCAATTTTTGCAAAGCAAATGAACTTATGAGCTCATTTTGTTTTGTTACCTTTTTAATAATGCTTTTATTCCCGCAACAAAGATGTTTTAAGTTTTTCTTTCATATTTCCCATTTTGAGGATTATCTGATTCAAGGATGATTAATTTTGTGACTGAAGGACCACGGCATGAAGTGTCCAATCACTTTGAAACTTTGCCAGAATTAAGTCCATATTACGTCCAATTGCGTCCAACAAAAAAAATAATTGTGTCCTACTTCCTGTGGCTGGATATAGCAGGTTCCATTTTTGAGAATTATGCCGTCGTACTTCAGGTTTTAAACGGCATCATTCCCAAATATCAACTTTATTAGACATATTATACATCAAAATTGATCTCTTACGTCCAATTGCGTTCTGCAAAAATTTTCGGAATTGGATATAACCAGCAAGATTTATGGACTGTCAAAGTTTTGGACAGTACTATTTGTGGACCAATATTTTTTTTGCCCAAATCCTATCATGTTATATATCAAAACACGTCTACTTTTCGTCAGACGCTTAAATCTGATAGAATTATCTTAGTCCAACCTGTAAGTTTCGAAATATGGCTGTTCCAGTGTATTATAACCTGTACCTGCACATATCGAAAGTTTTTCTTTTACCTGTCTAATATTGACAGAGATTGTTATTACTTTATAATCTCAATTACAATCTTATAATTTTTTTATTTCTTCGGGAGTTTTCTAAATAAATTCCGATTTTTCTAGTCCTATTTTGTGATTTAATAACTCAGAAAGTAAAATAGTTATCAAAATAAAGTAAAAAGTATTAAAATTGTTAACATAGTGGAAAGTTTTTCAAATAGTTTTTGTAAGATAATTTTCTTATGAAAACTCTGAAAATCACTTTGAATGTAGAGAAAAATTAATATTTTATTCTCCCTTTTGTTCATTGCAATTTTCTCAAGAATTATCTCACTAGGGAAAAATTTTCCAATGATTGATATCTGTAGATATCACAATAAGCTAAAATTTGCAACTATTTTCATAATTTTTCGTCAACTGGTTTTTCCAGAAAATTGATTTGAACCAAAACTGAAAAAAATTACTGATTTTCAAATTTTCTTGTTTTTCCTTAAAACTATGAAAACATTTGAAAATCTAAAGAGGTAGTTTTGTAGCACATAACCTTAGCTATAATTTCCAAATTTGTTGATGGAGTAATAACAATCTTTGTCAAAATATATATTAGACAGGTAAAAGTAAAACTTTCGATATGTGCAGGTACAGGTTAGAATACACTGGAACAGCCATATGTCGAAACTTACAGGTTGGACTAAAATAATTCCATCAGATTTAAGCTGCTGAGGAAAAGTAGACGTGTTTTGATATATAACATGATAGGATTTGGGCAAAAAAAATATTGGTCCACAAATAGTACTGTCCAAAACTTTGACAGTCCATAACTCTTGCTGGTTATATCCAATTCCAAAAATTTTTGCAGGACGCAATTGGACGTAATTAAGAGATCAATTTTGACATATAATATGTCTAATAAAGTTGATATTTGGAAATGATGCCGTTTTAAAACCTAAAGTAATTTTAGAATAACGATTCTTTTTATACATACAATATAAATTTTTAATTTTGTGGAAACTATAGAAGTATTCGAACAACTATTCAGTCCCTGAAAAATTACCATAAAATGAATAATTTGCGAAATGTATTACAACCTAAATGCCGCGACTATTTTTACTTGATACTCATCTTTCAATCATTTTCTTTGTATAGGGTATATTATGATCCATTTTTCAATCCAGCGGCAACAGCTCATCATCAAAACACAGATCCTGCGTTAAGATTACAAGTAATGAAACAGTGAATTTATTTTAATAATAAGAATAAAGCTATAATATATTGTTTATGTATCATGTAGGCCGCAACTGCTCCCATGATGAAAGCTCCGATGGCACAACCTCAACAAACGTTTCCAACAGCCGCGTTTACTCAAGTACAGGCTCGATCTTTGGGAGCAGCTGGATTATCTCAAGTACAAGCTCAAACGCAACCATTAACTGCAAGCTACGCAGCAGCCTCGCTTGGAGGGTTCGTATAATTCATTTTGTGTTTTGCTTATCTCATTTTGCTAATTATGTTTTTTTTTTTAATTATCTGTAGATACAGCAGAGATTTCGCAGAAGCGTATCTTGGCCATAGTATCGGACCTATTCCTGGGTTTACTGTACGTCAACAGTGTGGTTGTTTTAATTGATAGAATTAATTTATTTTTTTTTTTATATATATTTCAGACAACTATGTACCGTAATGCAGGATATAATAGATATGCGCCATATTAACTATAAAACTCATAGAATAGTTATACAACTTTTAAAACCCTCTATTAGAAAGCTATTAATTTCAGCATGCATTCAACATTCGTGTGTTAATGAAATTTAATGATAAATTTCATTGATCATGTTCTGTAAAAAAAAGAATTGTATGTTGAGGAACGTATAAGCAAGCTTCAAAATGAGGAAAATATTATGAAAAAGAAGAAAATGGGAACTACATACAAAAGAGATAAACTTGGAGATTTTATTAAATTGGTATTAAGAAAATGCGATAAAGTGTTTTTGCTCTTCAAAATTTCGTAGACAGTACCACAACAGATACCTTTACACACAACAGATGAAAAATTAAAAAAAAACTTGAATAACAATGCATCACTTTGATTTCGTCATGTAATTTTTAAGACATAGTGTTTAAATCCGTTTAATTGTTCCTTATTTTTTTGTTCCCATCTCTCTTTCTCTTCTTTCTTAATTCTGACCATGTATAATTAATTAATTAAGTAATCAATTGATGATTATTATGTTGAGGTGAGTAGTCATGTCAACATTATTAGATTGTGACATACATAATAGACATATACATAGAAAACAAATATTAAGTAAGACACAAAAAGTAAGAAATATGCACAAAATTACGTAAAAAGAAAGGAAAATCTCACTTTTTTGAGATTATTTTTCTAAAAGTACAATTATATGTTATTTTTATTTGTTCTTTAATTAAAATAACCTTTAGATTAAATGTAAGCATTTCCTATTTAAATTTTAGTTGTCTCTCTATGAATGGTTTTGTCAGTAATAAACTTCGAATACATCGCCAAATGTTGAATCTCTTGCAAAAATAAAAGATTAATCTCTCTATAACTCTCTCTCTCTCTCTAACATTATGTCACAATCTAAAAATCTTGAGCCATATTAGACTTTTGAACAAAAAAAGAAAGCATAAAATATTTTTTGAAACTTGAAATTATCTAGGCAATGGCACTTTTGTGAGATTTTCATTGTTTTTTAATTTTTCCGCATATATTGTAAAGCTAATTTGTATTTTGGACAATTTGCTCACAAAAATTATGAAAATATGTTTAAAAGTTATTTCTATAAGTATCCAATGAATCATTGGAAAATTGTGGAATCATTCGATGACAGTTTATTGGAATCAAATTTAGATTCCATTAAAATAGCTTCCATTTTCAAATTGAATACCAATAATCTTTAGTTTGAAATTCCTCGAAAATCTTCCAAATTTTGACTTTAATTTTTTTTTTATTCAAAATTGATCGAATTGCTTCCGAAACCAGAAGTCCAATAAACTGTTTTCTTAACTGATTCCAACTTTTTTGGTGCAACAAATTGAAGTGTCGTAAAAAAAAGTAGAAATGGAATAGAGTGTCAAATCCTTTGAAAACCCAAAATCTCTGCTTTTGTTGAAGACGTGATTATAACAATTATGATCAGCTGAGTTTTTGCAATATTGCTGAATAACAAATATGACCTCGTCTTCATCATAAGCAGGTTCTTTCCACGGTTCCAAAAATAAAAGCTCTATGTAAAATTAAGTTGAAATGATATTAAGTAGAGAATATTTCTAAGTACTAAGCTATACGTTTCGAAAAGCTATACATAACAAAAAATCAGAGATTTTTCGCTAATTTGATACAAGAGTTTTAAAAAATATATAGCGTTAAGCAATTAATTAATTACGATAGATATTAAAAAAGCAGGCTTAAGAATATTTCAATTTGCACTCTTTAAAGAAATACTTTGTATGTTGAGATTCTTTTTACTTTTACGCCAAAGTTATAAAGTCATTTTTGAATGAAAAATATAAAAAAAAAGAAGTAATAATAATTATGATTTGAGTAAGTAGTAAATAAAATGTGATTTAATTATTTTTTCTTCGACAAAAAAAAAACGAAAGAAATCAACTTTAGTTTGAAATGAAAAGGAAGTTTGAAAAAGTAAATTTTATATCTATGTCATGATAAAATGTTTCATTATTAAGCGGCACTATTGGCGGAACATATATATATATATATATATGTAGGTATATGAAACCAAAGAAGCAAGAATTTTACATACTCACAAATAATGAATAGACTCTCTCAATATTTTTATTTTATAATATGAAAATTTTTCGAGTTGTCGTTACTAAAGGTAATATGCTTGCAATGTCAAGAAAGTAAGTCAGTCTGTTAACTAGGCAGTTATTTTTTTTTTCATTCAAATGAAAATCAGTCAGTTAAATGTGGGTTGGACCATTACCAAATGTTGTCTCTAAAGATATTCAAAATTGATGACCAAATCTTAAGAAAATGTATTTAATTCTCGAAAATACCAAAAAACTAATGCAAATGTAAAACTTTTAATATAAACAACTCGGAAAAATTTCCAACCAAAAAAAGTGGCAAAAAAATGTCAATTCAAACCTTTTTGTTGTTTCCGCTGCAACAAAGATGATTTTAAATTTATTTAAGGACAAAAAAAAATAATAATGAACAATTTTATTAAGAAAAATCTATTTTAGAAATGATTGGTTTATTGTGAAAATTGAAAACAAAACCCCCCTCCCCATTATTGGATACAAAGCTTTCAAAAGTATTATTACATATTAATTAAAATTGATATGCTGAAAAAAAACCTATGAAAAAGATGATAACAAAGAATAAATCCAAGTTCAGACTAAAAGTTTTAATGAGAAAATTTCATGTGTTTTTTAAGACTCAATTATGTTTTGAATAAAAAATTCTTTCATAGAATAGTTTATGAAAATGATACATACCATCTTCCTAATTCATATCGATGAACAACAAAAACAAAAAGAAAATTCAAATTTTGCCTCGTTTAAAACGTTCTTTGGATTATATTGTCCGATTTTTCGTGGATTGTGTGGATCTCTGATATAGCTTTCAAGACATGTCAACTTCAAATAAATTGATAACAGATCAATCAGTTTTTAAGAGTGTCAAACTTTTATTATAGACTGTAAAAATTCCTTATTTAATGTGTAGCATTATGTTGGTCACATTACAAAAAACGTTTTAATAAGATCCATCTTGAATGTAATCTAAAAAGGATTAGGAAATCTGAAATCATAAATTTCTTGGTGTTTTCATTTAAAAATGAAAAACGAAAATTTAAATTGAGTTAATGATAAATGTAGATAGAACAAGTGAAGAATCCTTGGATAGCTCTCTTTTATATGATGTCTACACCACAATTTAAGAGATCGATTTTTAATTTTAAATGTTGAAGTCATCTTATCCGGTTTTTTATTGTATCGGCTCAAAATGCACAAATGATGAAGAAAAATAATTCAAATTGTTCTTTAGAACCTCTTTCCAAACTATATATGATGATTAATGAAAATGAAAAATAAAAAAAAAATGAATGAAAAAGTATTTCATAAAAAAAAGTCAAAATTGTTTTTGTTTTTAATTTAATTGAAATCTTATATTTAGAGAAATATCAGTAATTAAGTTCTAGGTTGCTCCATTCCATTACAAAAAATTTTTTACTCCAGTTTCTTGAAGAATACTACAATAATTGTAAGAAAAGATTACATATGAGCTTATGAACATTTCACATGTGATCATTAATATACTTTTTTAAATCATATCTATAAGCAAACATTAGCGCGCAACATAAATGAATTTTGCAGAGGTCGAAATAACTTCGTCACTTTTGCAAATCATGTAAGTTTAAACAGGCTTCGACCTCCGGCAATTATGAATCACTTACATTTCTCTCTTTAAAAATTAATTAATTACAAGACTTAAGAGAATAAAATTCATTTGTCCAATTATTTATAATTAGAATAATCTTTTTAATCTGTTCCTTACTTATCATCAAAAAAGCTCATTTCCTTCATACGAAATGATAATTTTAATTGTTTATTGTTAGAAATTTTAATATTCTACAGTAAAATTATACTTGAGACGTATTCAGTATTTTTATCCTTTCAAGTAACAAATAAAGAGAGTAGAAAAAAATATTAATCTTAATGCTTGCAGAAGCCAATCGTCATGAGTCATGACTTACACAAGGCGCAGTGTGTTATGAAACAGTTCATTTAGATTTTAAAATTAAGTGACAAAATTCCGAAAATGCTTTCATCTTTTCACCTGTTTCAGTGCATTATCCCTAGTACACTTACTTCTGATTTAATTTGCTTAATACTGCACGGGGAAAATGCACTTCTTTTGATCACGAATGACCACATATCTACTAGTTTCTTCTTTTGGTGATGATTATGATGAGAGTTTTAAACGATACTTTAGTATTATTATTTGTTTTCTGTCTTAAAAAGAAGCCTTTAGCATTGATTTTTCCTTTGTTTTTTTTTTCAGAGTTATTTAATGTAGATACACTCGATAGGTTGTTGTATTTTCTTTTATGAATCATTCATAAGCTCAGTAAAATATTTTTTAAAATATTTTTTCTTAGCATAAATTAGTTTAAGTTTTTTTCTCTTCTTTTTTTATGTGTTGTGATTTTTTCTTCTTTTCTTTCTTTTTGATTAACATGAATGTTTATCAAGGGTTTTGTTTTAGTGTATATTTATGTGTATTATTTATTTATATTCCGTGTATCTACCGTTTGTCCTCTAATCCTTACAGATGCTCTTCTCTCGTTCTCATATTGATTTCGAGAATTTGATGCGATTGGTTCATCAGGATTCTGATGCTGTAACATTGGTATATTATTTCTTCGATTTGTTCCATCGACTCCTTCTTGCGGTAGTGGCGGCTGTGGTTGCTGTGCATCTTGATTAGTATTACTACGAGGTCCACCGAATTTCAGCATATTCCAGTCGAATACATAGTCATAAGTGAACCCTTGACTGTGAAAGAGGGTACGAAATAGTTTACGCAAGTATGAGTAGTCGGGACGTTGGATGAAGTCGAGACGACGGCAGTATGTTAAATATGTTGGAAATTCGACGGGAAAATCCTTGCAAAGAACCTCAATTGGCGTTGAGAGCTTTTTCTCGGATATCCGTTCGTACTTTTGTCGTTTATTTGCTGCCTTTAACCCTTGCCAAGGCAGTGTGCCCAAATTAAAGTACATGAGAACGTAACCCAATGATTCCAAATCATCTCGTCGTGATTGTTCAATGCCTAAATGTGTATTAATTGAAGCATAGCGCGCTGTTCCAGTCAAATTCTTATTTTCTCTGTACGGTATATGCATCGAGGATTTTGCATCTTTGTATTTTTTCGCTAGTCCAAAATCAATAATGTAAACCAAGTTTCCTTTCTTCCCTAAGCCCATTAAAAAGTTATCTGGTTTGATGTCTCTATGAATAAAGTTTCGAGAATGTATGTAGTCAATGCGCGATATCATCTGATCAGCCAAAAGCAATACGGTTTTCAACGAGAAACGTCTTGAGCAAAAATTAAAAAGATCTTCTAGCGATGGTCCCAACAGCTCCATTACCATTACATTGTAGTCGCCTATTAAGTAAATTGGTTGCATCCAACAAACAAAAACAAGAGAAGAAAAAAAGAGAGTAAGAGAGAGAGAGAAAGAGGGAGATAGATGGATAGAAAATAGGAGTAGAAGCATTTAATAAGTCAATCGAATGATAAAGCAGTTATTGATTATATGTACACGATAAACGTAAAATGCTCGAAAAAGAGCAATAGCTGCACAAAAAACAATTATTTACCTTCTGATCCACACCATTTGATTGTTGGGATTCCGATTCCTCCTTGTGTCATTTTATAGAATTTACTTTCAATGTGTAGCTGTGGATGTTTTGTTTTAATGCATTCTAATTTTATTGCTACTTCCTCGCCAGTTGATATATTCGTGCCCAAATATATATCACCAAATGAGCCTGATCCAATTTTTCGTCCCAATCTATATCTATTTCCAACGCGTAACTCCATTTTTTTCGATAGAATTATCTAAAAATCTTTTGTGTTAACAAGAAAGACAAAAAGATCAGAAATGAGTATTTGAATCATCAGAAAAAATTTTTATGCATTTTTTTCCAAGGGTGATCCATCATCGTAAAATGTGTTACTTTAATCAAAATCTGGACTAGATCCAAAAAAAATATGTTTTGAAAAAATTATGTATGAGACACTTTGTCACTTTCGATACAAAAAAACTTTTTTTTTGGAACCAGTCAAATTTTAATCAATGGGTTACCATTTTACGATGATGGAGCACCTTGATTTTTTTCTCTTCTTTTTTTTCACAGAAATCCATCTTTTTTCAATTGTTAAAATGCTGAAAAATCACAATTTACTTACATAAATGGCTTTATAGATGCTTTCTACTTTTCAATATAACAGTTCTAGTCAGTTTCTATGCCTTTTTTTTATTTTCCGTCGTAATTTCTCAAAGATATTTGCAATTTATCAAAAAAAAAAATATTAAAAAGCGTTTTTCTATCGATTTAGAGCGCGTTTTACGCGTCAAAAAAGTTTCAAGATGCACTTAAACCTCGTTCGAACGTCTTTTCCTGCGTTACATTCAGGTTCTTTTGAATTTTCAAATATAAAAATAGTCGTTAAAACTGAACATTAATATATTAAAGTTAATCTTTTGTTTATATTAATTCCTTTATTATATGGATTTTTATTCAATTTATAAAACTATTATGTCCTAGACAAATAATACACAAGATTCCGAAAAAAATATCTTTATTAAATCCAAATAAGTATTTCAACTTATTTAATAAATAACAATGTGTTTAATTATCATCATCGACCTCATCCTCAGTTTCCCAATTTGCTTCTTCGTCGTCGTCTTGTGCTTCATTCTCATCATTGTCATCATTATCACCTCCTTCAGATGCATTTTCATCGGAATCGGCTTGATCTGATCCATCAGAGTTGAAATTCTCTTCAGATAATTCGCTATCCGATAGACTTTCCGTAGACAATGAAATAATGTCAAACATATTATTCAAATTTCCTCTATTAATGTTCATCCTACGGCGTCGTCTTCGGTTGCTTTCCCTATCAAACTCTGTGCAAATTTAAGTAAAAATAAGATTATTGACAACAATTAAATTTATAGACAGTCAGTCTAAAGTTACCATTATCGTTATCGTTCTCTGATATCGAATCCAGTCCATCCTCTTCATCTGAGCCCATTTCTTCATCCTCTTCCATTTCATCCCCATCAAATTCTTCACGTTTACGACCGACTAGAACAGTAATTAAAAACTTGCACAAAAATTAAAAAATAAAGCTGAAAAATAAAATTTACCTGCATAAACACGAACGACGGATTCAGAGGCTGATTCGAAGCCACCTTGATTCTCGCACAAAGCAATTTGGCAACCGCTCTCATTAACAGCCAAATCATAAATTGATTTTCGTACATCCGTTGTCGATATACTTGAATAATCATAACTATCAATAACTTTAAATGATGAGCCATATCCTTGCTCTTCGTCTATGTCTTCATATTGAATACTAAATGCATAAATGACATTCTGGGTTGAAAACTTTAATTGGCATTGATCCAATGTTGGAATTGTTCGCATCAAATGAAACGTTCGAAGATCCCATACTTCAGTGTTGGATATTACTTCCAATCCATTTTGATGGAAAACTCCCGATACCGTATTATTAAGCTTATCAAACTTGTGTATTTGCGTACCAGATCTAAAGTCCCATAAAACACCATCCGATAGAATTAATTCATCAGTTGGACAGAATGTCGCACGATTCTTATTGTATTGATTGTAAATTGTTGGCACTAATTTTCGTATTACTTGACCAGTATTAATATCGTAAATTGTGGCTTTTTCTGCTTTCGTACCTAAAACCTTATCTTGTGTTACGTTACTAAACTCTACATACTCTTCCTCCTCAAAGTTCATTTTTGGTATAAATTGTTTATTATCAACACTCCAAAGACAAGAAAGAGGCGACTGCCATGCACTTGTTAAGACCAATCCTTCATGTCGAGAACACTTAATGTTGTTTATATACGAGTCAGAACACGACGCACTAAACTCTTCCGTTGAATCATTAATATTGAGCACTCTTACTTCGCCAGTATGTGTTCCAATCAACAATTTATTTCCTTCCGGTGTAAAGAAGTCACAAGTTGTAAAATAAAGATCCAAATCTGGAATTCTTAGTGTCCTTACAACATTAAAATTCGAATGAACAAATCTACGATCAAGCTTTGATGAATTAAATCCTTGATGACGTTTAAAGAATCTAGCAGCGACATTTACACTCATTCCACTAATTGATTTTGGTCGTGGATCAGGGCATTTGTGAGGTTCAAAAAGATCAAAAGTTGGGCATGTAGACATTGGATTTTTACACAGCGAATGCTGATTTGCTAGGTATTCAGTTATGATTGTATTGAGCGATATGTTTGCATTTGAAACGGAGTTCTTTTGTTGATTTTGTTGTGGAACTGAGGCTGTAAGAAAAACTTCTGAAGACGGTTGTTTTTCTAAAGCTGATTGATGAGTTGTTGGCGTTTGGACACTACTTGCTTTCTTTATAAGCTTTATGGGTGTTATAGTCGACGACGATGCTGATGAATTTAAAGCATGTTCACATGCTTCAATCATATTTAACTTACTACTGAAACTGATTTTTGCACTGTCCGTATTGTCAATAAAATTCTGTGGATGTGTCTCATTTGTTTTTCTATGAATCCTTGAACGTTGAATTAAAGGCGATCTATAATTAAATGGAGAATTCAAATGCTGTGTACTCGATGCTATTGCCTTGTTACTTCCAAGTAAATGCTCAATCTTTGCTTCTCTCATTAATGCTTCTGCAGAAGTTGACAATCCATGCTCGATGAGATGTTGATAAATCAGAAAATATAGCTGTTTTTCATTAAACTGAATCTTCGTTTGTGCTACAACATTGGCTTTATGGATATTAGCGAGCGATGTATCGATATTAATGGGCTTTCCACTAACTCTTTCTAGTAATTCTAATGCATATTTTTGGAACTGAACATGTTCGGTACGTTTCTCTTGAAGAATCGGATCTCTGCATAGCTGTTGAAGTTGACCGTTTACAAAAAGTGGCAATTTACTGATAATTTGTCGAACTGTCTCTGATCTAGCTAATCCTGCTAAAGCACGACATGCCATTCCTCGAATATAATCAGCATCTGTTATTGGTGTCTTTACCATCATCAATTGCAAAAGAATAATGATTCCATTATTGCTTCTGACAGTTTCCCAGACCATTTTAATGAGTTCTTCACTATTCTTGTCTGTCATTTTCTTCTTATTACTTCCAAATCGAGCAATTCCACTTGGCCTTAATATTGGAGCGCAAACACAATTAACCAACAACGATAGAGCAGACTTTTGAACCTCAGGATCAGCTACAATTTCGCCTTCGAGACATCCAAGTATAATATTAATTCCAGCAGCACTGGCTTCATCGGGAAAATCAATTCTATCGCAAAGAACTGCATGAACACGAGGTAAGACACAACAAATATTGATGACATCTAAAGCAGAACGAACCGTTTCACCTCGTCCACTAAATCGTAAAAAATTACAGAAGTCCTCATGTTATTGATCGAGAGACTTAAGAGCATTTTTGTATTTGTGATCAGTATTTGATTATCTAATTATTTTGCGTTCAATTACAGATCATGAGAAGATTAGAACATCATTAATTTTAGTGTAATTAACCCGACGAAAAAAAAAAATTATTCGTGAGTGACGCTTTAAATCTTAAATATCTCCGAAACCACAAAAGTGACAAATTTCAAAGTTATTTTATCCTGTAGGAAAAAAAAGGTTCCCATCTTTAATATACAACTCACTTAATAAAATTAAGCAGTTGCTTCAGAAAATCACTTTAATTAAGCGTCACTCACGAATAATTTTTGGGGATTTGCCATAACTTTGTCAGTTTTCATTGATATATCTTCAAAAGTATTTTTTTAAAACAGAAATTTTATTCTCTTTTATTTGGCTCCAAAAAAAGTAGTAAATTGTCCCCGATACATACTTGAATGAACAAAATTAAGTTAAAAAAAATTTTACCGATTTTAAATTTTTTGAATTTTTTCTGTCGTGAGTTGTTTGTTTACAAACAAAAATTGAAATAAAATTTAAAGTCATGAAAATATCACTCAATATTGATGTTAAAGCTCTTTAAATAGGCAAAATAGCTAATGTATCATTTCCTTTTTGTAATCATATCATAATATTTGGGGATAATGATTGAATAATTGAGATATTTGAGAATTTAATTTTTGATGAATTGTAAGATAGTGTTAATGAATTTCAAATTTAATTTTGTCCGTTGACAATAATCCTGTATAGAAAGGCTTTATTATTTAACTGTTTTGTGAATTTCGAGAATTATGTACTTTAGCGGCGACTTTTTAAAATACATTTTAAACGTTTTTATAATGTTTCTTGGAACCATTATCAGTTGTTTTTAGCGAAGCTTGGGAAAAACCGGCGGAGCTCGTGGGAACCTGGGGGGTTTTCGGGTGGGGACAACTACACGTGGAGCTTTTAGGTGTAAAAAGCTTTAAAAAAGCTCCATAAAAGCTTCCAAAAAAAGCTCTTTAGATATTTTTTGATTTATCGGTCAAACTAGGGGGCATCGTGGGAACCGAGAGTTCTCGGGTGGGGGCCACAACATAAAAGCTCTTTTGGGGGGTCAAAATCTTTCAAAAAAAGCTTTATAAAAGCTTTCAAAAACGGATAAAAGCATTTTCTTCGAAAATCAATTTTTAGGTGGGTACAAGGATTTTCTTCGAAAATCTGTTTTTCCAGTGGGTTTTATATTTCAATTGAAATTCAAAAAATACGACACTGAAATGTCCGTAGCATGATTAATTATAGTATAAATACATGATTTTAAGACTTTTAACCAATCGATGGGACAATAAATCGATAGTAATGGAGATAATAAAACAAACGCGAGCTCTCTACGATGTCTGGCTAAAAAGTTTTTCTCAAACAGCCGAATAAAGTGAATTATTAAGCTACCTTTTTGAAACAAGTTTCAAAAATGCGCTAAAAAAATGAGATATAAAATCAGAAATATTTCTTTATGTTTTGACTCACCTGTAATTCCACTCATAACTGTGAGCTATGATTAAAATAAAAAGAGTAACACCACCAAGTTGTAAAAATATTTGGACAGGCTGCCAATTAGCCTTCATTGGCAATAAATTTTGAAGAGCCATTACTTGCTCATCTATTACTTCTGGCGTATTTTTTAATGATCGTAAAGGAACTGGGTATCGCGTTGTAGGACTTCGTACTACTTGTGTATATTTGTAAAACAAATGACTTTCGAAATATTTCTTAATGGCTACGCAAACGTGTCTAATGACTTGTCTTTCTGCATTCTCTTCATCAGCTGATAGATTCAACTCATCATTTGATTGAGACAAAATTGGAAGAACAGATATAACGTTATAAAGTTGACGAAGACCGTCTTGTTTATCGAATTCATCAAGAATGTTTTTAAATTGAAATGAAAGTCCAAAGAACATTGTTGCATGACATCTTCCCGAATCGTGAGTACATGATAACAATCCTAATGCGTAACTTACTAATTCTGATATTAGTCGTGGTGCCATTGAGCATATCCTTTCCATAGCTTCTTCACAATATGCAATATAATATAGAGTTATTGCAACTCCTGTTGCGGTTGTTGATTGTCGTGGAAGTTTAAGCAATTTCTGTATTCCATTTTTATTAAGCAATTCTATGCAGCATTTTTTATGACAAAGTAATGACGCGAGATACTTTAAAGCCTCAAATGCTAAGCATAAATCTTTTGGATCGACATTTTCAATGAAATCAAAAATAATGTCCATAGCAACATGCTCGAAAATGAATGGAAGAAATTCCTGATATTCGCCCATTGGTGACAAATACCGTAAGATTAACATTTGACTTGTGGCTAGAGTCGGTGGATCAAGCAAAATGACATGTCTTGGGAGATTATTTTGCGGCTGACTTGTACTCATTGAATTTTCATCAATATCGATATGATTTTCTTCAGCTGGAGTTTCTTTCTTCGATGCTATCGCTGTACATTCTGAAGTAGGCCCGTTTGTAGATGTGCTATGTTCCTGTTCCTGCTCTTCTTCTGTACTTTCTGGTATCAAACTTGAAATGTTGCCATATTTTTTATATCTTGCTTGAAGCGTTCTCAATCGCTGAAGAAGTAATGGAAGCATCCTAATATTTTGCTCACGATAAGCAATTGCAATATCTTGGATATCCATAGCTGCACCCAAAAGTCCTGTAGCATAACTTCTTAGTGGTTCCGCACCATTTTCAACCCAATCATAAAGACGATTTATTAGCTGATCATTGGACACTTGAAATACAGCTGAAGTTTCTAATCCAGGCATGATTATTAATATGAGACGGCATGCCGAGATATTCAATTGAAATGAGCTCTTGTTTATGCTTTGTCTTGTGAAAAAATTATCGCGAAGATAATCATTTACGAGCCTATTCATAAAAACTTCTTTTTTAAATAGCAATTTCAGGTTCTTTCCTAATTCTGAACTTGGATCTGTTCTTGACGGATGTCTTTCATCAAATGGATCGGGATCTAAATGATATTGTGCAAGATTTATATCCGATTATACACAAGAGAATAATAATAGTTACCTTTTTGCATATACTGCTCTGTTTCCTCCTCGAAAATATCCGCAAGTCTGCAAAAAAGAATAGACGAAAAAGAAAAACCGATATAAACACAAAAGTCTTTCCTTAGAAAAGTTAATTACATTACCGTTTGACATAAGGCTCTGGATCAAAATTAGCTGTACTATACTTCTGTTCCCATACTCGAAATATCTCGTGCAAATCACGTTGTTCTGAAATGTCTGTATCTTGATTCATTATTTTTTTTTCCTAATTTTTATTTCAGCTTATCTACATGAATGTATAAACAAAATAAATTTAATCTCAATTCTTGCTGTTTTAACACATCAACACAAACAACCTTCACTATGCACTTAATCCTTCTTTAGCGCAGCGACTATAAACACAAATTTATTCTTTAAAAACTTATCAAATAACCGAAAATAAATTTAATTAGATTAGATTTTGCAATAAACGAAGGTAAGGTTATGTTGACAATTTGATTCAAATTTTTGTAAAAAACCGTTAAACATTGAACTTTATGAAATTTAACGATAATTTAACGAAGCATCGCTTATTTGTTAAATTCCAGAAGATAAGCTTAATTAATTTTTATTCAACTTGATTAAACGAAAAGTTTAATTCACATTTTGAAAGAAAAATAATGTAGGATGTTCTTTAGGGATCACTAGAAAACGAAAAAATTGTGCATATAAATCAAACGAGAATTGTTGACCCTATTAAATTGAGCAAAAATTGAGTGAAAAACTAACATAATATTTATTATATTCACACCGTATTCACGTGTGACCCTATACTATTTATCACTAATTTACAGCTGGAGATTACAGATGAGCGTACTTAAAAATTAAATTGTAGCTGTAGTTTATTGGGCTTAAATAAAATACAGCTGTAAATGCAGATGGTATACACTTACAACCTGATTTTTTTCTCACAAATTTTGCTTTTACAAAAAGTCTGGAATCGCAATTTCCATCAATTTTTTATCATGTTATATTATTATTATTATTATTTTTATTATGGTCCGTATTAAAATTATAGGACCTTTCTTTTTGCTTTCAATTATGTATAAAGGAAAAAGCACTCTGAAGAAGTACTTAAACTTTTCAGAATGCATAAAAAAACCTTTCATAAATTGATTTCTTATTTACAATGCTCTTTTTCAATAGTATTCAGTATAACATAGCTAGTGTAGTTCAAATTTCATCGTATAAATATAATTCTTTTAAAACTTCGATATTTTTCATCATGTTTTCCAATGAAATTTGTTGGCTTTATTGCAAATACCAATAATTTAACGGTTACGTAACAAAACCAATGGTTCTTCGAATATTATTGGGATTACATTTTTACTTTTATCAACTTTTGTAGTAAACATTTGTTCAAAAGTTTTTAACATGTCACTTTTTATCCAGTCGTTTTGCAAAAGAAAAAATCATAGCCGAGATGCAATCTAATTACAGCTGTATTTTAGTGCTAAATAGTAAAGGGTTTGTTTATTTTTCAGATTAAGAAATCAGTTTTTCGAATTTTGTTCTTACAAATTTTAAAAACCAAAGATTATTATAATTTTTATAAAATTAAACTTTGGATGAAATTTTTTTTAAAAAAAACTTTTTAAGCATGTTTCGCATATTTTTCAACTTTTAAATCTTCAAACATGTGCTGAAGCTCAGCTGACCCGTCAAGCTTTAAACCTTTAATCATATGGTCTTTTGGTCATTTCATATGAAGCTTGGTCTTTTCACAAGACTTTCTATGGTACGGTGTGAATATATCCGCATTGGGTTTCTACCCGATACACTAGTTTCATTTATATTATTTAATTAACAAGAAATCAAAACATCCTAGTGATCGAAAACGTTTTGTGAGTACTCGTTTAGCATTCATATATTGAATAAAGAAATTTTAACAATCAAATAGCTTAATTAAACTACAATTTAACAACGGTGATTGAAATTGCAGAAAAAAATTGTCAAAAAAATTATATTATGGTGGTTTAAAGTTATTTATTTACAGTAACTGGTGATAAGGCATTAATAGAGAAATGCAAGTAGCGTAGATTAAGTACACTTTAGCTATAATTAAAGAAAAATTCTTGAAAGTTAACTTTTTGGGGGATTTTTCAAAAATTTAATTATAATTGAATGGCTTCAAAACGGCATAAAAAGGGAGCATCATTGTCTTCCTCTAATGCTAACTTATCAAACATCACGACACGACTTTCTAGTCAGCAAAAACGAAAAGATGAAAATAACAAGAAAAGTCAAAAATCTAGCGCTCAGGCAATCGAAAAATCTAAACTAAGAGTTAAGACAGAAACCTGTCAAAAACCAAAGAAAATTAATAATTGTGAAATTTGTGGAAAAGTTTTTAAAGGTTTGTAGCTAATGACTTACTATTTATCGTGATTTTGTCTTTTCATCGTGTGATTCTTAATTAAACATTTTTTGCTTGATTGATTTTTTTTTTTTTCAAAAACAGACTTAGAATGTGACTGCTCATAGAAATTTATTGTTTTTATATACATAGAAAAAAAAAGCTATTTATTGCGATATACATCATAGCCCATCCCAAACAATTTGTTACTATCCTATATATTGTATAGCTTATTCGTTTTTCCTTTAAACTAACTTTCCTATTTAATTCTTTTGATAAAGTGTTCCATGTACGTCTTTTTAATCAGAACCAAATAATCTACACTTTTTTCCCCAATCTGGCTTAATCTTTTACACTTTTTTTTTATCCTTAACCAATAGAATAGCAATTTGCATGTCCTTATCAGTTATATATTTTTAGATGTTAATGAATTATTCATTATTTCAGATCATGATTGCATGCTAGTTAAGAAGTTTGTCAGGGTGGATCAATTAATATGTACTTTCATTTCAAAAAATTATTTTTTTTTCTAATTTCAAATAGGACTAAACGATTTAAGAAAGCATATTCGCATCCACAGGTAGCGATCATTATCCTGAAACAATGCATGAATCCGAATTTTTGTTTTATATTTTTAAATGATTTGTGTATAAAAAATGTAGAGTGGAGGGGTGGGCTGTTTCCAGGCATTAGATTATCTGAAAAAGATTCAAAGATTCGGATTTTCAAGCAGCATGTTTCAGCTGTTGATTCAATTAAAAATTATTAACGAATACATTTTCAATTTTTTTTCAACAGTGATGAGGTATGAAAATATACTTTTAACTCTCTCACTTGCAATCTTTGTTATGCTATATTGTTAATTTTGAATTTTAGAGACCTTATGAATGTCCGGAAGCAGGATGTGGAAAAAGATTTCGTCAAGCCGGTTGTCTCAAAAATCACAGGTAATAAGACGAATTTTCTTCTACTGTATTATCACCATTTTCTATTTTGATATGACGACTTTAGAGCATCCCAGCATGGAACGGACATCATTTACTACTGTGATGTGAGTAAAAATTGATATTTAAGAAAGAATATATGGAACTAAAGAAAGGGATTTAAATTTGAATTAGCTCTGTGGTAAACAGTTTCCTGTAAAAGAGAGATTACGGCTACATTTACGAGTTCATACAGGTATATTGTGCTTGTAATTAACTTAAAAGACATGATTAAAATATTGTTATTTTTGTAGGATACAAGCCCTATAAATGTTCCGTTTGCAGCAAAAATTTCGCACGGTAATACATAATTTTTCCATTTAATTCAAAAGGATTATGATTTCCAATCTTCGTTAAAAATTTATTTAAAAAGCGGAGGTCAACTTTCCCAGCACATGGTTACACATACGGGTGTAAAAAAATACAAATGTGATTACTGTGACTCAAAAGTAATATGATTCCTTCTCTATTTTTGTCAGTTACATTAATATTTCATCTCATAAATTTTTCAGTTCTCGTGTCTAGCAAATCTGAAAATTCATTTGAAAGTAAGTCCTTTGTTGAAAATTAAACGATTTTATTTTAAATCTATCAATAATTTCAGAGCCATTTGGAAGAGAGAGATTACATATGCCATATTTGCAGTAAAGCATTCTATAGGTTCGACTTGTTGCTTGAAATAAATCATAGAATTTAAATTGTAATTTTATTGCAGACGTGATGCTCTCAAAAAACATATATCATGTTTTCATGAAAATGTAAAAGCTTTTCACTGCAACATTTGTAACAAAATGTTCAAAGGTAGGATTTTAAAAGCATTCACGATGAATTCAAACATTTCATTATTCAATCCTTTTCTGCTTTCTATAGGTCACTTGCCACAGGTAATTTATGCTTAATTCGATAAAATTTAAAATTATAAATGCTTTTTTACCATTTCTAGCATCAGCGAACACATCAAGCGATCAAAACTCATGGTTGTTTAACATGTGGGGCTTTATTTTCTCAACGATCTCAATTGATTGTTCATCAAAGAATCCACAGGTACACACATTTAAATTCCGTCAAAAAAAAAAAATAAATTGAAAAATAAAAACACGACTTACGTAGAAAGTCAAATGCTTCCGCTTAGATTATAAAATAGAATACAAAAAAAGAAATATATTAAGATATTAATTCCACGATCCTGCGGGATAATAACCCCGAAAATCGCAAATTTTTAAATGTTCCCTGCGGGATAATATTCTCACTTAGAAATACACCTATAATTACAAGTGGGATTATTATCTTTATGGAACATATTATTAAGATAATAATTCCACTTGTATTAATAAGTGGATTTATTATCTAATAGGATTTTCATCCAAAAAAAATCCCACTTATTAATTTGTCAATTTCATTATTCCAAAAACTTAAATATGAAGAAAACATAAATATTGGTTGAATGTTTAAGTTGAAAACTTGGTTTTTGTGCCTTTTGTAATTTTTTTAAAACCCTAGAGCCTAGATGTTTAATGTATCAAAGATCTATTCACTCAAGAAATCATCTTCACACAAAATTTTCAATTTTTTGTTTTTGCAAATAGTTTTGAAATGAAGGCTTTCAAAATTTAAAACGTGCGGAACTAATAAATCACGTTTTTATCATTTTTGTCATTGGCAAAATTTGAGTTCACGTGATGCAGGATAGAGGATGCAGGGTTTTTTGCTTTTTTGGAAGCAATGGTTGTTTCTACCTTACCCAATAAAAAAAATAAAGCCTTATCCTTTTTAACGCAGCAAGAATCAAAATGCAATAATTAGAAGTCTCTAAGATGCCTCGTTATTGAGATTTTTGCTGATTTACTTGCCTTGATGCTTGTTTGCTTACCTATCATGCGATTTTCTCATCAATGCTACAGCCAATTTAAATTCTGTTTTTGCCCATTTGCTTTTTTTCCTCAAAATGCGAAAAACTGTTTTTCAAGCTGAACAAAAATAAAGTGAATACGGTGTGAATATAAAATCTATTTTAGGATATAAAATTTTTTTATATTCACATAGTTTTCACGTGTGAATCTATTAGTTTTGTTCAGATTGAAAAATCAGTTTTTCGCATTTTTTGAGAAAACGAAGCAAAATGGGTTATAAAAGGTCACAGAAGAAAAGTTTGTGCCTGAAATTTTACATCATTTTCAAAAAACAGATTTCAAATTGGTTGTGGCATTGCTGAGAAAATCGCAAAATACGCTTTCTGTAAGAAAATAAGCAAACAAGCAAGCAAGCAAGTTAATCAGCAAGAAATCTCAATAACGAGACATCGTAGAGACTTCTAGTTTTTTACATTTGATCCGTGCTGCTCTATAGAAGAGCTGTTTTGTTTTTGGGCAAGGTAAGAACAGCCGTTGCTTCAGAAAAAGCAAAAAACTTTCCTTTCTTACGAATTTTTTTAAAACAAAAGTTGACTGTGATTTTTATAAAATTCAAGTTTGGATGAAAAATTTTTTTTAAAAACTTTTAAAGAATGTTCGTTAAGCTTTAGATCTTCAAACTTATGCTGAGCGAAGCTCAGTTGACTTATCAAGCTTCATACTGCTTCATACTTTCATACTTATGCTGGGAAAATCTTGGTCTATCCATTAGACTTTTGATGGTACGGTGTGAATATAATCCGCATTGGGTTTCTGCCCGATACACTAGTTCTGACAGGTTTTATTTTAAGCTTTTCTTTAAAAGAGCTCAAGTTTGAAACCGTTTGAAAGAACTTACAAAATATTACGTTTGAATTTTGTACGAATCACTTTAATTATTTGCTGAACATTTTCAATAAAATTGTGGCCATCAGTTTGTTTAAGTAACCCTGTATACCTGAATAATCAGAATAATTTCGAAATTTTGAGATTATAAACAATCAAATCTCTTAAATGTTCTAAAACCATTGGAAACCTTCTTGGGGCTTGTAGACACGGTTAAACAGCATCAGAACTGCCATCATTTTAAAATTCTAGTTTATTTAATAGGAATTTGAGCAACAGAATTTTAATTTTGCGTCCTTTTTATGTTTAAATCTTTACATTTTTCTTAGCAAAATGTGTAAACAAATATTATGATTATATTTATAAATCTAATTTTGTTAAGGGCAATTTACAATTATTTGAATGACTTTTGGAAAATTTCAGGAAAGAATCGAAAATTTATTATTTTGCCCATTAGAGGTTAGCATATCTACTTCTAAACATTTGAACAAAACTGTGATTTTTAAACAGTTGAATGAATGAAGCGAAACAAAATGGAATTACGGCTACATTTTCTTTAAACATTCGAGCGAATTTCGAACATAATTTTATATGGAATAGCTAACATCTTTAGATCAGTTGAACCCACCTTGATTTTATTTTTCAAACAATTTGGAATAATATATTTTTAAAAAGCAAACATTCAACCAATATTTATGTTTTCTTCATATTTAAGTTTTTGGAATAATGAAATTGACAAATTAATAAGTGGGATTTTTTTGGATGAAAATCCTATTAGATAATAAATCCACTTATTAATACAAGTGGAATTATTATCAACTATGACAAATAAGTTTTTGGATTTAATTTAATCCATAATTTTAATCGTGTTCCATAAAGATAATAATCCCACTTAGAAATGTAAGTGAAATTATTATCTACCTGGGAGATAATAATCCCACTTGTAATTATAGGTGGGATTATTATCTTTTCGGAAGGATAATAATTCCACGTGTACTTCTAAGTGAGAATATTATCCCGCAGGGAACATTTAAAAATTTGCGATTTTCGGGGTTATTATCCCGCAGGATCGTGGAATTAATATCTTTCGGGGATTTTACCCCCCCATCGTAGCAGATTAGCTAAGCTACGCATATGTTTGAAGGTTTAATGCAAGCTGGGTTAACTGAACTTCGCTCAGCATATGCCTGAAGATTTAAAGCTAGATGAGGGATAGCTGAGATATCCTCAGAGATTAAGACCGGTACTATCAATAAAAAAATTTTATTTAAAAATCCGTTTTAAAATTAATCAAGTTTATAATAAATATTGCATGAAACTACTCAAGAACTGCTTAAACGAAAAAACTTTATGTTCTCAATTTTCTACCTTTTATTATCTTTAATTTGCATGAATTGGTCTTGAATAGAAGAGATAAAGTTGATTTCATTTTTAATCCGTTAGATTTTCGCCACAATTGACTAAGTTTTGACATATAAATCATTGCTTTTGGTTAAAACGGTGGACCCATAGGTTGGGTGACAAAATTTGACATAAAGAAACACCTTCTGTGTTCCACGAGTAATTAGACCATAAATTACACTATTAATATTATTATCTTTAAAAATCTTTTTACTCAGCGGCGAACGTCCATATAGGTGAGTCTTAACAATTGTTTAATAAATAGAATGAAATCAAAAGGTACAACTTCTAGGTGTCAAATTTGTCATCAAGCATTTGCACATTCTTCCGTTTTGAAGCTTCACATACGAAAGGTAAGTAAAAGATTCTCATAAAGTAATAAAGTTCTATCGAATAATGTCTTATATTTTTGTATTTTAAACCTTAAGCATACGGGTGAAAAACCTTTTAGGTAAGATCGATTTAACCAAGTCTGTATGTATGTCTAAATAATTTAATTTTTTTAAGATGTCCCATCGATGAATGTACCAAGTCGGCAGTCGCATTCTCACAATTACCTCATTTGAAAAAGGTAAGTGAAGAAACGAAAAAAAGAGCAAAATCTTTCATATGTCAGAAGATATTTTTTCCCCAATTAATCTTTTCAGCATATGTTAAGTATTCATCATCAAAGTCTACCATATATGTGCAAATGTAAAACGTTCTTTAAAACTAAGCAAGAATTGCAACAGCATTATCAAACGTGTAGAGAAAAATCGTCTGAAAGTGAATCGAATAATGGAATGAGGTATGCAGAAACGGTAATGCCAATTGAGAAAATGAGGCTTTTGATTACAATCTTGATTAAGAAAATATCTTCGGAATCAAAGTTAAAAGAGTTGGTAAGAAAATAAATTTTCTTCTTCAATTACTTAATTCTAATAGAAATTAATTTCTCAGGGCTTTGAGAAACGTCTAATTGACAACATACTAATAGATTCATTGCGTTGCGCTGGTCGAACTGTTTATACAGATGAAAAATTCACAGAAGCCGAACGATTAAAATTAAATATTGAGGAATTTCTTGAATGGACAGTTCCGCTTGAATCAATGAAGAATTTCAAGGAAGGGCGGAAAAGTGTAGAAGAAATTCTTGAACAATTAGTCGAAGGATTTAATTAAGTGTTGATTTTAACTAATAAACCAATGATTTTATATTAGGAGTAAATTGAGAGTTTAGCAAGTGTGTTCAATGGATTAAAAAATTGATAATCCGACGAAAATGTATGTCTGTAGATTAATAATAAGTATATGCTTGATGTCGAGATGCTATATGAAGAAAACAAATACCAAATAATAACATTATGTATGTCAAACAGATGCTTTATCAAAACAAGTAACAACTTTTGATGCCACATAAACCAAAGATTTTTGTTATTAAATGAGACAATTCTGTCCTAAATTAATTAATAAAACATGATCTCGTATTAAACATGCACACAAGTTTTACAAAAAAAAAAAATCAGAATTGCGATAAACGTTATGTTTATATGATTTTATGTTGAGGACGAAGAAGCTTACCTAATCAGTGTGAATTAATTTTAATCTTTATCGAAAAATTGTCTTACAAAAAAGAAAAAAATAAACTTTTAATAAAACGAATGAATTTTAGTTTAATTAAAATGCTTAATTTGTATATTTCTTTTATTTAAAACATAAAGTAAATGCTTACACAAAATTTCTTGCTTTCCTTCCTCTTAAGCGATCAATAAAAGCTTTCCAACTTGCGATTGTTTTACTAGAGCATAACCATGTTAATCCTGATGTTATGCCGACATGCATTGAGCATAAATATTTAAGCATGAAGATTGCGAAAATTGGCTTCGATTCATCGTTAGCACTTTGTGGTGGACAAGGAATTGAGAATTTCTTGCATGTCATTCGATTCCACTGAAATGTTAAGCATACAATTAGATGATTTCGTGAATAGATCTCATTAAAATATACCTGGAGAGTCCATTCGTCAAAGTATATCCACTCATAAAATAAGCATCCAATGTAGATAAACGATGGGATGACAAATAGAATACTGAAATTAATTTTTTTAAAACATATTCCTTACGAAAACGAAAGACAAACAATGCTACCTGAAGAAGACGATGCGAAACATTAATTTTTCCAATTTGTCAGTTCGAGTGCCATCATTTTTATTCCTCATCATCGTTCTAATTTTAAGTAATGCTGTAAAGCCGACAGAGAAGAATAATGTTCCAAGCACTAAGTATATAGTCAATGGAATAAGTAAGAATATTGCAATTGAATGCTTCGAGAGAGTTCCAACAAAGCAGACACCAGATAAAATATCTCCTTCAACTTTTCCCAATGCCAGCACAAAAATTGTTTGAATGCACGGAAGACACCAAGCTATTAAGTGAAATAGGTGCGCTCTGGATTCGATTGCTTCGTGCCCCCTAAGATATTAGTTAAAACCCAATTAGAGAAAAACCGTTTGAGCATAAATATTATATTTTTTTACCATTTAAATCCAGAGGCAAGAAGCCAAGATAAAGCGAAAAACACCCACCAAGTAAAGGCAGACATCAAGCAAAAATACATCATCAAGAATAAAACAGTACATGATAGGCTGCTTTGATGTCCCTATGATAAAAGTTTGTCAGGAGATTGAATTAGACATAAATAAAAGTATAAACTCACTTGGGTGATTGTTGGAATAAGCTGCAAACGCCCCAGTCGACCCGCATGCACAAATGGCTCACGGCATGAGACAGACTTTCCAGCGGATAGTCCAAAAATGTAAGCAGAACTGATTATTAAGTAGCAAATTGCCAGAAAAACAATCGGACGTTCTGGATAGCGAAAACGTGACGAGTCGATGATGAAAGTTAAGATCTATGCAAAAAAATAAAATTAAAATTCCACTAAACAATAAAACACTAGTGTTTATATTTACAGTAAATAGACAACATAACGCGCAAATAACTGCCCAAAAACTTATCCAATATCTAAAAAAAATGAAGAAATAAAGTTATTGATAAGTGTGATAATAAAAATTATGACAGTTTATAGATATAATAGTTTGGCATATACCTCAATGTCGTTACTTCTTTATCATCGAAAGATAATGAATTGCATGGTGCTCCACAGTCTTTGACGACTTTTCCACCAATATTTATTTCATATCCAAGGACGGCTGGTGCTTTTAATTGGACTGGACATATAAATCCTCTAAAACGATGAGAATAGGCAGTAGTGTTCTGAATTTTTATGGGAGTTTTCTCGACTTTTCCAAGAGAGGTAATTTGAGAATTAAAATGTTGTGAGTCTTGTGATGTTGATGCTGTTGATGAGGATGAAATGTTTGGAGAGATGCAAATGTCAGTTCCATCTTCTGGAAACTTTGTACATTCGAGATTTTCCGGCCAAGGGAACTAAGACATAATAAATAAAATAAAACAACATTTCACTTACATTTCTATGTAAAGGATTATCATCTTTATGGAACACAATCCAAAAACTATTTTGTCATCATTACAAGTAAATAATTTTTCAGTCACTCAAGCAAGTTACTTACATCAAAGGTTCTCATGATTTTTTCGCAATTTCGTGCACTTTCACATAGTTTTCTGCATGGTGGTATTGGATATTCCAAAATTGTACATAATGGCGCATATAATGAGCATAAAAATAATTTCAAATCTGGTGAGCAATTAATCTTAATAAGTGGAATAAACTGATGAACTTCCAATGCTGCTTCATCCTATTGATTGAATATATTGAAAATAAATTGATAACAAATGATCTAAACGAGTGGTAGTTTATTTATTGTTTGCACTCATTACTGTAAATAAAGTAGTTCAATACCTGTCTAGCATGATTAAGTAGGTTTGGGAAGATGGTTTGATTATAAAATTGTATATCTTGGCACAAAGGTATCGAAATAGGTTCGCATTTGTTATGATGATTAGTGTTTGAAACTTGAGTATTATATTCCTTCTGATTATATCGACTTTTTGATTCTTGAGACGAAATTAAAACACTTGATTGCTGTGATACTACAACTAATATTTTTAATGAAAATACTATTACAAAACTAAACATTGTAAACATAAATTGCCAATAATTCGACATATTCACTAGTTATGCTTGTAATCATTTATACTATAATACTCTAACGTGGGTTTTACATTAAAAAATTTAACTTTAAAAAAAAATTTCAAAGGAGTTTATACAAATTAAACGAGTAAAAAATACTATACATTTATGCTTCGTCGCATGTGTCAACGCACCTATCTATTTTCGTGGACAAATCTGAGCTTGTGAGATGTGTTCGAAATATGTGCTTGGAAATGAAATATTAACAATTTACATTATAATTATGCTTATAATTATCATTGATATTCAAATAATCAGTTTTAATGGCTCTGGACAAAGTGTAGTCACAAAAAACAAAAAGATTATTATGTATGCTACAATTCACCCACATAACACGCATTTGACTCAAAACTTGATGCTTAAAATTGAGCAACTCGATTGTCAATTTTCAACATAACAATTAGTTGAAGTAATAAAGCTCAACAGGAGCACAAATTTAAAAATGCCAATGCCGCTCAATTTTCCGAATTATGACAAAAATCTTAATCTTTTGTTCTAATTTTGAAAAATTCATATAAGGGCAATTCCATACTTTAAATTTGCTGTAAAATATTCTCAAAAATTTTTTCCCTAGAGTCGACGTTGATCGAAAAAGTGAAAAGTTTGTCAAAAATTCAGCTTATATGCTTATGTTGTAGACATTGGTCCCTGGTTTATGGGAAAAATAATTTTTTTCCCTGGAAGTGCCTGGTCCTCGAGAAAAGAAGGTTTGAATTTTTGTACTTCATGTAATTTTTAAAATGCTATTGTGCTTCACCTACTTATCCGTTTGTCTTCAAATATTTTTTATTTGATAGGTACAAGTTAGAGCTTTCTTATGAATATCCACATGATATACTTTTGGTTCCTAAAAGTCGAAAAAACTAGGTTTTTTGTCATTTTTTGGACCTCATGACTATATAAGGCTTTCTATTTTTTTTTGATTGTAGTTTATTGCAGACCTAATTTATATCTACAATCATCACATACATAATCTCCATATTTTATGTAGTTTGAGTAGTGAAAATTAACTTTGAAGTCAAAAATTTGCATATTTTTTGCTTTATTCTCAATTATGATCCACTGTCCACGTCCGGCTCCCAAATTTTATTTCATTAATTTGTAGACTTTAGTATGCTCTATCAATTAATGCAATAAGAAAAAAGAATCACTTGCAAGAAAGATTAAAAATATGAGCCTGAAGTTTCCTAGTTTTCAGGTTTTATTCAAAAAGCAATGTACTTAACATCCACAACAAACGTTTTTAATTAAAAACACAATTTTGTTGAAAATTTAAGCAAAAGTGATATATGATGTTATGAAACTATAAATGCTCAATAGAGCTACTATAACTAGTTTAAATCAAAACATATCTACAATTTTCATATAGTTCATTTAAAAAGCTTTCCAATGGTATATAATAAGTCATATAAAGATGTAATTTCTAGCAAATATCATCAAAATTTTAAAAAATGTATCAAATTGTACCGAATCTGAAAGCCTATGCTTGACATTTTTGCTTAGAACTATTGTAAATCTTAAGTATATGCAATAATTTTGGTATTGTTAGAAAGCTTAAAGTAGTGTTGATGTATTTAAAAAGAAATTGAAGAGGCTTTTAGATCCGGTACAATCTGATACATTTTTTTAAAATTTTGATGATATTTACTAGAAACTAGTGTATCGGGTAGAAACCCAATGCGGATATATTCACACCGTACTATCAAAAGTCTTATGGATAGACCAAGATTTGCTCAGCATAATTTCGAAGGGTGGGCGTGAAGTACCCGAGACCCATATCGACACAGTTCAAAGGTTATACCTAATTTATGTCATAATTATGTCAGCTACAAAAACACTTACAGTAGCGTGCAAAAGTGAGTGGACAGAACAAATTTTTTAATAATTTCGTTCAAAAAGTATCTTTCACTAAACGAAATCACTTCAAATTTTCACAGCATATTTAATTTTTGATGAGATTTCACATGCAAAACAAATTTTGTACTATAATTAAGTAATTTGAAAAAACCGTTAAATATTCAAAATCGATAACGTGCAAAAGTGTGTGGACAATTTTCAATGACAATAAAATGTGTTAATAAGTATGTTATGGTAACTTTTTAAGATGGAAATCTAAAATTTTAACGATTTTCTTAATTTATGTTCAAAAATTTTCCACCAAAACCACGTGTTTTCTCGATTTTTCTTAAATTCAAAATGGCTACTATTTTTCATCACTTTTAAGCAAATATGTCATATAATTCAATCTTAATTAACTTAAACTTAACTGATTTATATAGGATTTTTAATAAGCTTTCAGAATATATATAGTTTATTATAGTAAAAGTTGATATTTTGCAAAAAAATTATAGAAATATTATTTTCACTGTCGATTTTCTCAGAGTACAGAACATTAAATTGAGGAAATCTCAAGGGTCAGACACTCCAACAGAATTGTAAGGATTGTACAATCCTTACAATCCTTCCATACGAATTGTGAGGATTGTACAATCCTTACAATCCCTACAATCCTTTTCATATAAGGATTGTAAGGATTGTACAATTCCTACAATCTTTCTATATGAGGATTGTAAGGATTGTACAATCCTTACTAAACAAAAAATAATGTCCATTTATTTTTAAAAAATAAGATAAAATACAAAAAATGAAGAAAGTCAGAAATTTCTTTGAAAACAATTATATTTAAAATGCAATAATTTACCGTGAATCAATTCGAATGATTTTTTATACATTTCAACACATTAAAAAGTTGTAAAAAGTATAATTGTGAACAGGGTGAGTGATTTAAATCAAAAATCAAAATCTTTTTGCAATGATTTTTAAAAGAGATTTTGATTTAAATCATTGCTGTATGGGGATTTTTTTTTAAGATTTTGATTTAAATCTATTGTATGGAAGATTTTATTGGAATTTAAAAATCCATCGATGTAAAATTTTTGTATTTAATTTCGCAAATTATTTTTCAAATCAACAGTTTTCAGTTGCAGTTTCTCAAGTAAGAATGCAGTTGATCATTTTTTGGCCACATTCTTGCAACTGGATCTTTTAGATCCAAGCAGTTCTTAAAGAAAGGTTACAGCAACCAATGGTTCCATGCTGTTTGACTGAAACGAAATCCAATTCTTGATTTTTATCTTCTGTGCCTTGATGTACGAAAGGAATCGGCCATTTCCGCAAAAAAATTTTGATTTCAAGAGGTGAATCTTTGATGAAAAAGCAACAAAAAAATTTTTTGTGGATGTAAAGGAACTAGGCAGTTCAAGTGCCTATTCTTGCTTATGACTCATTAAACTAACGTACTGTAATAAAAGATATTTAAGTTTTTGAAAGCATTGAAAGCAGGTAAATCCTCATATGAAGTAAGATCCAGGCATGATTGATAAAGTCCAGTTATTTATATGCAAGCAGCAAGGCACAGAAAATTAAAAAACACGAAATGGATTTCGTTCAATTCAAACAGCATGGAACTATTGGTTGCTGTAACCTTTCCTTAAGAAATATTTGGCTCTAAAAGATCCAGTTGCAAGATTCAGGCCAAAAAAGGATCAACCAAGGGTCAGACACTCCAACAGAATTGTAAGGATTGTACAATTCTTCACAATCCATATGGAAGAATTGTAAAGATTGTACAATCCTTACAATCCTTACAATCTTTATATGAGAAGGATTGTAGGGATTGTAATCCGTACAATCCTTATATGGAAAGGATTGTAAAGATTGTAATTCTTACAATCCTTTCCATATAAAGATTGTAAGGATGAAATAATTGTATGGAACATTTAAAAATGTTTTTCACGGGTTATTAGAGAAGAAATATTAATTTAATATTAAAAATTTATTTGTTTGAATTTAAAGAACGAAATAAGCTTGATATAACAATTTTTTCATTTATAACCAGGGTGGGTGATTTAAATCAAATATCAAAATCAAAATCTTTTTGCAATGATTTTAAAAAGGATTTTGATTTAAATCATTTTTTCAAAGGGATTTTTTTTTTTGGATTTTGATTTAAATCTCTTGTATGAAAGATTTTATTGGGATTTTAAAATCCCTCCATGCAAGATTTTTGTTTTCAATTTCTCAAATTATTTTTCAAATCAACAGTTTTCAGTTGCAGTTCCTAATAAGTAAGAATGCAGTTGATCCTTTTTTGGCCTGAATCTTGCAACTGGATCTTTTAGAGCCAAATATTTCTTAAGGAAAGGTTACAGCAACCAATAGTTCCATGCTGTTTGAATTGAACGAAATCCATTTCGTGTTTTTTAATTTTCTGTGCCTTGCTGCTTGCATATAAATAACTGGACTTTATCAATCATGCCTGGATCTTACTTCATATGAGGATTTACCTGCTTTCAATGCTTTCAAAAACTTAAATATCTTTTATTACAGTACGTTAGTTTAATGAGTCATAAGCAAGAATAGGCACTTGAACTGCCTAGTTCCTTTACATCCACAAAAAATTTTTTTGTTGCTTTTTCATCAAAGATTCACCTCTTGAAATCAAAATTTTTTTGCGGAAATGGCCGATTCCTTTCGTACATCAAGGCACAGAAGATAAAAATCAAGAATTGGATTTCGTTTCAGTCAAACAGCATGGAACCATTGGTTGCTGTAACCTTTCTTTAAGAACTGCTTGGATCTAAAAGATCCAGTTGCAAGAATGTGGCCAAAAAATGATCAACTGCATTCTTACTTGAGAAACTGCAACTGAAAACTGTTGATTTGAAAAATAATTTGCGAAATTAAATACAAAAATTTTACATCGATGGATTTTTAAATTCCAATAAAATCTTCCATACAATAGATTTAAATCAAAATCTTAAAAAAAAATCCCCATACAGCAATGATTTAAATCAAAATCTCTTTTAAAAATCATTGCAAAAAGATTTTGATTTTTGATTTAAATCACTCACCCTGTTCACAATTATACTTTTTACAACTTTTTAATGTGTTGAAATGTATAAAAAATCATTCGAATTGATTCACGGTAAATTATTGCATTTTAAATATAATTGTTTTCAAAGAAATTTCTGACTTTCTTCATTTTTTGTATTTTATCTTATTTAGGATTTTGATTTAAATCATTTTTTCAAAGGGATTTTTTTTTTTGGATTTTGATTTAAATCTCTTGTATGAAAGATTTTATTGGGATTTTAAAATCCCTCCATGCAAGATTTTTGTTTTCAATTTCTCAAATTATTTTTCAAATCAACAGTTTTCAGTTGCAGTTCCTAATAAGTAAGAATGCAGTTGATCCTTTTTTGGCCTGAATCTTGCAACTGGATCTTTTAGAGCCAAATATTTCTTAAGGAAAGGTTACAGCAACCAATAGTTCCATGCTGTTTGAATTGAACGAAATCCATTTCGTGTTTTTTAATTTTCTGTGCCTTGCTGCTTGCATATAAATAACTGGACTTTATCAATCATGCCTGGATCTTACTTCATATGAGGATTTACCTGCTTTCAATGCTTTCAAAAACTTAAATATCTTTTATTACAGTACGTTAGTTTAATGAGTCATAAGCAAGAATAGGCACTTGAACTGCCTAGTTCCTTTACATCCACAAAAAATTTTTTTGTTGCTTTTTCATCAAAGATTCACCTCTTGAAATCAAAATTTTTTTGCGGAAATGGCCGATTCCTTTCGTACATCAAGGCACAGAAGATAAAAATCAAGAATTGGATTTCGTTTCAGTCAAACAGCATGGAACCATTGGTTGCTGTAACCTTTCTTTAAGAACTGCTTGGATCTAAAAGATCCAGTTGCAAGAATGTGGCCAAAAAATGATCAACTGCATTCTTACTTGAGAAACTGCAACTGAAAACTGTTGATTTGAAAAATAATTTGCGAAATTAAATACAAAAATTTTACATCGATGGATTTTTAAATTCCAATAAAATCTTCCATACAATAGATTTAAATCAAAATCTTAAAAAAAAATCCCCATACAGCAATGATTTAAATCAAAATCTCTTTTAAAAATCATTGCAAAAAGATTTTGATTTTTGATTTAAATCACTCACCCTGTTCACAATTATACTTTTTACAACTTTTTAATGTGTTGAAATGTATAAAAAATCATTCGAATTGATTCACGGTAAATTATTGCATTTTAAATATAATTGTTTTCAAAGAAATTTCTGACTTTCTTCATTTTTTGTATTTTATCTTATTTTTTAAAAATAAATGGACATTATTTTTTGTTTAGTAAGGATTGTACAATCCTTACAATCCTCATATAGAAAGATTGTAGGAATTGTACAATCCTTACAATCCTTATATGAAAAGGATTGTAGGGATTGTAAGGATTGTACAATCCTCACAATTCGTATGGAAGGATTGTAAGGATTGTACAATCCTTACAATTCTGTTGGAGTGTCTGACCCTTGGGATCAACTGCATTCTTACTTATTAGGAACTGCAACTGAAAACTGTTGATTTGAAAAATAATTTGAGAAATTGAAAACAAAAATCTTGCATGGAGGGATTTTAAAATCCCAATAAAATCTTTCATACAAGAGATTTAAATCAAAATCCAAAAAAAAAAAATCCCTTTGAAAAAATGATTTAAATCAAAATCCTTTTTAAAATCATTGCAAAAAGATTTTGATTTTGATATTTGATTTAAATCACCCACCCTGGTTATAAATGAAAAAATTGTTATATCAAGCTTATTTCGTTCTTTAAATTCAAACAAATAAATTTTTAATATTAAATTAATATTTCTTCTCTAATAACCCGTGAAAAACATTTTTAAATGTTCCATACAATTATTTCATCCTTACAATCTTTATATGGAAAGGATTGTAAGAATTACAATCTTTACAATCCTTTCCATATAAGGATTGTACGGATTACAATCCCTACAATCCTTCTCATATAAAGATTGTAAGGATTGTAAGGATTGTACAATCTTTACAATTCTTCCATATGGATTGTGAAGAATTGTACAATCCTTACAATTCTGTTGGAGTGTCTGACCCTTGAGATTTCCTCAATTTAATGTTCTGTACTCTGAGAAAATCGACAGTGAAAATAATATTTCTATAATTTTTTTGCAAAATATCAACTTTTACTATAATAAACTATATATATTCTGAAAGCTTATTAAAAATCCTATATAAATCAGTTAAGTTTAAGTTAATTAAGATTGAATTATATGACATATTTGCTTAAAAGTGATGAAAAATAGTAGCCATTTTGAATTTAAGAAAAATCGAGAAAACACGTGGTTTTGGTGGAAAATTTTTAAACATAAATTAAGAAAATCGTTAAAACTTTAGATTTCCATCTTAAAAAGTTACCATAACATACTTATTAACACATTATATTGTCATTGAAAATTGTCCACACACTTTTGCACGTTATCGATTTTGAATATTTAACGGTTTTTTCAATTTACTTAATTATAGTACAAAATTTGTTTTGCATAAGAAATCTCATCAAAAATTAAATATGCTGTGAAAATTTGAAGTGATTTCGTTTAGTGAAAGATACTTTTTGAACGAAATTATTAAAAAATTTGTTCTGTCCACTCACTTTTGCACGCTACTGTAGTTTGAATTTTGTCACCCTCGGGAACACTATGAACCAGTATAGCTGATTTTGGTCCCAATCTCGGCCATACTTCACACTTATTTGAACCACATTTTCTCGTAAATGTTAAAATATTATTAAAAAGTAATTAATCCTGAACTATGTCGCTATCTTGTCAAGTGTTTTAAGATAAAGAATTTGTATTTTGGTTTCCACAGTGAAGAGTATGAACAAAATTCAGATGGGGTAGTCGAAATTTTAGATTTCGTTTTTTTTAAGCTATGCATTACAAAAAGTAATATTGGTATGTGATTTATATCAGAATTATGTCAATTCAAATAAAACATCCAAAAAATTTTTTTGACAAAAGTACACCATAGAAAATCAATTTTCAATTTTGGACTAGGGGCGACCCTAGTCAAAATCAATTTTGTCACTTTTTTCTTCGAGGGTTTATACAAATGGATTGAAACTTTGCATAAATATTCTAGTGCTTAAAACAAATACAAATAAAACATCCTAAAATTTTTTGAGCAAAAACCCAAGTAGAAAATACATTTTCAATTTTGGACTAGGGGCGACCCTAGTCAAAATCAACTTTGTCACTTTTTTCTTCGAGGGTTTATCCAAATAGATTAAAACTTTGC
The DNA here is from genome assembly GCA_917627325.4 of Chironomus riparius. Classification (NCBI taxonomy): domain Eukaryota; kingdom Metazoa; phylum Arthropoda; class Insecta; order Diptera; family Chironomidae; genus Chironomus; species Chironomus riparius. Next base: position 60,950,981 of record OU895877.1, read on the forward strand.
ATAAATATTCTAGTGCTTAAAACAAATAAAACATCCTAAAATTTTTTTGAGCAAAGAACCAAGAAGGAAATACATTTTCAATTTTGGACTAGGGGCGACACTAGTCAAAATCAATTTTGTCACTTTTTTCTTCGAGGGTTTATCCAAATGGATTGAAACTTTGCATAAATATTCTAGTGCTTAAACAAAATACAAATAAAACATCCTAAAATTTTTTTGAGCAAAGAACCAAGTAGGAAATACATTTTCAATTTTGGACTAGGGACGACCCTAGTCAAAATCAATTTTGTCACTTTTTTCTTCGAGGGTTTATGCAAATGGATTGAAACTTTGGATAAATATTTAAGTGCCTAAAACAAATACAAATAAAACATCCTAAAATTTTTTTGAGCAAAGAACCAAGCAGAAAAAACATTTTCAATTTTGGACTAGGGGCGACCCTAGTCAAAATCAATTTTGTCACTTTTTTCTTCGAGGGTTTATGCAAATGGATTGAAACTTTGCATTAATATTTTAGTGCTTAAACAAAATACAAATAAAACATCCTAAAATTTTTTTGAGCAAAGAACCAAGTAGGAAATACATTTTCAATTTTGGACTAGGGACGACCCTAGTCAAAATCAATTTTGTCACTTTTTTCTTCGAGGGTTTATGCAAATGGATTGAAACTTTGCATAAATATTTTAGTGCCTAAAACAAATACAAATAAAACATCTTAAATTTTTTTGAGCAAAGAACCAAGTAGGAAATACATTTTCAATTTTGGACTAGGGACGACCCTAGTCAAAATCAATTTTGTCACTTTTTTCTTCGAGGGTTTATGCAAATGGATTGAAACTATGCATAAATATTCTAGTGCTTAAAACAAATACAAATAAAACATCCTAAAATTTTTTTGAGAAAAGAACCAAGTAGAAAATACATTTTCAATTTTGGACTAGGGGCGACCCTAGTCAAAATCAATTTTGTCACTTTTTTCTTCGAGGGTTTATCCAAATGGATTGAAACTTTGCATAAATATTCTAGTGCTTAAACAAAATACAAATAAAACATCCTAAAATTTTTTTTGACCAAAGAACCAAGTAGGAAATACAATTTCAATTTTGGACTAGGGGCGACCCTAGTCAAAATCAATTTTGTCACTTTTTTCTTCGAGGGTTTATGCAAATGGATTGAAACTTTGCATAAATATTTTAGTGCCTAAAACAAATACAAATAAAACATCCTAAAATTTTTTTGAGCAAAGAACCAAGTAGGAAATACATTTTCAATTTTAGACTAGGGGCGACCCTAGTCAAAATTAATTTTGTCACTTTTTTTCTTCGAGGGTTTATACAAATGGATTGAAACTATGCATAAATATTCTAGTGCTTAAAACAAATAAAACATCCTAAAATTTTTTTGAGCAAAGAACCAAGTAGGAAATACAATTTCAATTTTGGACTAGGGGCGACCCTAGTCAAAATCAATTTTGTCACTTTTTTCTTCGAGGGTTTATGCAAATGGATTGAAACTTTGCATAAATATTTTAGCGCCTAAAACAAATACAAATAAAACATCCTAAAATTTTTTTGAGCAAAGAACCAAGTAGGAAATACATTTTCAATTTTGGACTAGGGACGACCCTAGTCAAAATCAATTTTGTCACTTTTTTCTTCGAGGGTTTATGCAAATGGATTGAAACTTTGCATAATTATTTTAGTGCCTAAAACAAATACAAATAAAACATCCTAAAATTTTTTTGAGCAAAGAACCAAGTAGGAAATACAATTTCAATTTTGGACTAGGGACGACCCTAGTCAAAATCAATTTTGTCACTTTTTTCTTCGAGGGTTTATGCAAATGGATTGAAACTTTGCATAAATATTTTAGTGCCTAAAACAAATACAAATAAAACATCCTAAAATTTTTTTTGACGACCCTAGTCAAAATCAATTTTGTCACTTTTTTCTTCGAGGGTTTATGCAAATGGATTGAAACTTTGCATAAATATTTTAGTGCCTAAAACAAATACAAATAAAACATCCTAAAATTTTTTTGAGCAAAGAACCAAGTAGGAAATACATTTTCAATTTTGGACTAGGGACGACCCTAGTCAAAATCAATTTTGTCACTTTTTTCTTCGAGGGTTTATGCAAATGGATTGAAACTATGCATAAATATTTTAGTGCTTAAAACAAATACAAATAAAACATTCCAAATTTTTTTGATAAAAGAACCAAGTAGAAAATACATTTTCAATTTTGGACTAGGGGCGACCCTAGTCAAAATCAATTTTGTCACTTTTTTCTTCGAGGGTTTATCCAAATGGATTGAAACTTTGCATAAATATTCTAGTGCTTAAACAAAATACAAATAAAACATCCTAAAATTTTTTTTGACCAAAGAACCAAGTAGGAAATACAATTTCAATTTTGGACTAGGGGCGACCCTAGTCAAAATCAATTTTGTCACTTTTTTCTTCGAGGGTTTATGCAAATGGATTGAAACTTTGCATAAATATTTTAGTGCCTAAAACAAATACAAATAAAACATCCTAAAATTTTTTTGAGCAAAGAACCAAGTAGGAAATACATTTTCAATTTTAGACTAGGGGCGACCCTAGTCAAAATCAATTTTGTCACTTTTTTCTTCGAGGGTTTATACAAATGGATTGAAACTATGCATAAATATTCTAGTGCTTAAAACAAATAAAACATCCTAAAATTTTTTTGAGCAAAGAACCAAGTAGGAAATACAATTTCAATTTTGGACTAGGGGCGACCCTAGTCAAAATCAATTTTGTCACTTTTTTCTTCGAGGGTTTATGCAAATGGATTGAAACTTTGCATAAATATTTTAGCGCCTAAAACAAATACAAATAAAACATCCTAAAATTTTTTTGAGCAAAGAACCAAGGAGGAAATACATTTTCAATTTTGGACTAGGGACGACCCTAGTCAAAATCAATTTTGTCACTTTTTTCTTCGAGGGTTTATACAAATGGATTGAAACTATGCATAAATAATCTAGTGCTTAAAACAAATAAAACATCCTAAAATTTTTTTGAGCAAAGAACCAAGTAGGAAATACAATTTCAATTTTGAACTAGGGGCGACCCTAGTCAAAATCAATTTTGTCACTTTTTTCTTCGAGGGTTTATGCAAATGGATTGAAACTTTGCATAAATATTTTAGCGCCTAAAACAAATACAAATAAAACATCCTAAAATTTTTTTGAGCAAAGAACCAAGTAGGAAATACAATTTCAATTTTGGACTAGGGGCGACCCTAGTCAAAATCAATTTTGTCACTTTTTTCTTCGAGGGTTTATGCAAATGGATTGAAACTTTGCATAAATATTTTAGTGCCTAAAACAAATACAAATAAAACATCCTAAAATTTTTTTTGACCAAAGAACCAAGTAGGAAATACAATTTCAATTTTGGACTAGGGGCGACCCTAGTCAAAATCAATTTTGTCACTTTTTTCTTCGAGGGTTTATGCAAATGGATTGAAACTTTGCATAAATATTTTAGTGCCTAAAACAAATACAAATAAAACATCTTAAAATTTTTTTGAGCAAAGAACCAAGTAGGAAATACATTTTCAATTTTGGACTAGGGGCGACCCTAGTCAAAATCAATTTTGTCACTTTTTTCTTCGAGGGTTTATCCAAATGGATTGAAACTTTGCATAAATATTCTAGTGCTTAAAACAAATACAAATTAAAACATCCTAAAATTTTTTTGAGCAAAGAACCAAGTAGGAAATACATTTTCAATTTTGGACTAGGGGCGACCCTAGTCAAAATCAATTTTGTCACTTTTTTCTTCGAGGGTTTATGCAAATGGATTGAAACTTTGCATAAATATTTTAGTGCCTAAAACAAATACAAATAAAACATCCTAAAATTTTTTTGAGCAAAGAACCAAGTAGGAAATACATTTTCAATTTTGGACTAGGGACGACCCTAGTCAAAATCAATTTTGTCACTTTTTTCTTCGAGGGTTTATGCAAATGGATTGAAACTTTGCATAAATATTTTAGTGCTTAAAACAAATACAAATAAAACATCCTAAAATTTTTTTGAGCAAAGAACCAAGTAGGAAATACATTTTCAATTTTGGACTAGGGACGACCCTAGTCAAAATCAATTTTGTCACTTTTTTCTTCGAGGGTTTATCCAAATGGATTGAAACTTTGCATAAATATTCTAGTGCTTAAACAAAATACAAATAAAACATCCTAAAATTTTTTGAGCAAAGAACCAAGAAGGAAATACATTTTCAATTTTGGACTAGGGGCGACCCTAGTCAAAATCAATTTTGTCACTTTTTTCTTCGAGGGTTTATCCAAATGGATTGAAACTTTGCATAAATATTCTAGTGCTTAAAACAAATACAAATAAAACATCCTAAAATTTTTTTGAGCAAAGAACCAAGTAGGAAATACATTTTCAATTATGAACTTGGGACAGGTCCAGTCAAAATCTAGTTTTTCACTTTTTTTCGTTGAAGGTTTATCCAATTACAGTGAAACTTTGTGTGAGTATACTAATATTTATACTATTTATACTTGGTTCTTTGCTCAAAAATCATCCAAAGTTTAATTTAAAATAAAAAAAAATCACAGTGAACTTTTAATTTGAAAAATTCGTAAGAAAGGAAAGTTTTTTGCTTTTTCTGAAGCAACGGCTGTTCCTACCTTGCCAAAAACAATACAGCACTTCTATAGAACAGCACGGATCAAATGTAAAATCTAGAAGTCTCTACAATGTCTCGTTATTGAGATTTCTTGCTGATTAACTTGCTTGTTTGCTTGCTTACAGAAAGCATATTTTGCAATTTTCTCAGCAATACCGCAACCAATTTGAAATCGTTTTTTGCAAAAGATGTGAAATTCAAGGCACAAACTTTTCATCTCTGAACATTTTAAGCTATCTTGCTCCATATCCTCACAAAGTTCAAAAAACTGATTTTTCAATCTGAACAAAACCAATAGATTCACACGTGAAAACGGTGTGAATATAATTACATCTTTATATGACTTATTATATACCATTGAAAAGCTTTTTAAATGAACTTTATGAAAATTGTAGATATGTTTTGATTTAAACTAGTTATAGTAGCTCTATTGAGCATTTATACTTTCATAACATCAAATATCACTTTTTGCCTAAATTTTCAACAAAATTGTGTTTTTAATTAAAAACTTTTTGTTGTGGATGTTAAGTACATTACTTTTTGAATAAAACCTGAAAATTTCAGTTCCTTTCATTAAGACTGGTATGTGAAAATTCATTTTGAATTTTGAGATACCTCACTAGGGAACTTCAGGCTCATATTTTTAATCTTTCTGGCAAGTGATTCTTTTTTTTATTGCATTAATTGATAGAGCATACTAAAGTCTACAAATTAATGAAATAAAATTTGGGAGCCGGACGTGGACAGTGGATCATAATTGAGAATAAAGCAAAAAATTTGCAAATTCTTCAATGTTAATTTTCACTACTCAAACTACATAAAATATGTAGATTATGTATGTGATGATTGTAGATATAAATTAGATCTACAATAAACTACAATCAAAAAAATTTTTTAAAAAGCCTTATATAGTCATGAGGTCCAAAAAATGACAAAAAACCTAGTTTTTGCGAACTTTTTTCAACTTTTAGCAACCAATATACATCAAAAGTATATCATGTGGATATTCATAAGAAAGCTCTAACTTGTACCTATCAAATAAATATTTGAAGACAAACGGATAAGTAGGTGAAGCACAATAGCATTTTAAAAATTACATGAAGTACAAAAATTCAAACCTTCTTTTCTCGAGGACCAGGCACTTCCAGGGGAAAAAATTATTTTTCCCATAAACCAGGGACCAATGTCTACAACATAAGCATATAAGCTGAATTTTTGGAAAAACTTTTCACTTCTTCGATCAACGTGGAGTCTTTGTTAAAATATTTGAATTTGAATAAGAAATACTTATAATTTCATAACGTAAAACAAAGATTGAAGGTAATATGTATAGCTGAGTATAAAGAAATAATTCTACTAATCTAGTTTTACTACCAATGAATAGGGTAAATTCTTTAAAATTTTATTCATAAAATTGTGCAATAAAACCAATTTTTTTCTTAAAAAAAGCAAGATAATTACCATTTTATCAATAAAGACATGAATTTATGGTCCCTATACTTTAGACACTTGTTTTTTTTCAACTATTTGGGTATTTTTAAAAATAGTAAAAACTGGTAAAAAACCAAAAATATCGACAACTCTAAACGCAACATATGTTAGTAATACTGAAAACATGAAATAAATTTGTGATTAATCATTTGCTTAATATTTTTTATTCTTTTTTTTTGATTGTTTTAGTAACAAATTATTTTTTTGAAAGTTAGACGTCTCGATAATAGGTAATCTTCTCATGTGATAATATAATATTAGAATTAACTTGAAATTAAAGTTTTATGCAAAAATGTGTTAATCAATAGTAATTTAATGACACTTAAGATTCTCTCTCTTATAGTTTTAAGGTAATTGAACAGAGTAAAACATATTACATAATACGACACTTCTCTTCTCCAGATGCTGGATCGCCCTGTAATAACAAACATATTGTTTTTTTGTTGATTATTCCACTCTTAATGTCAAATATTTTAAAGCTTACTCGTTGGTGATGGAAATCTTCGATGCCTCTATATCCGAATTCACGATGAATGGTTTTTTGAACTTGTTTTCTTTCGTGGGTTGCAACCTCCTATAAAGAAAATGATGTTAATTCAATGTAATTAAGCATAAATGCACAATTAACTTACCTCTCCGTCTCCATTGACCAAACGCGTTGACATATTATCGCTCACAAAGAACCGTTGTCCCTTCATGACAATATTTGCTGGCGGCTCATGTGTAGCACCACTATCGGAAGACCAAACGGTGACTGTTTGTCCTCCTTCAATTTTCACGGTTCTATGAAATTTGAACAAAGTTTCGTTTTCTCCACTCTTGCGTACCAATTGCCATCCACCAATAAGAATTTCCTATTTATAATTCAATATGGTTAATAAATGACTTACAATGGAACGAAAGTTATTTTTTTCGTACCTTATTTCCACGATTTAACAATTTGACAAATTTCCCTTCAGCATCAACTTCAGTTATTTCTACTTCCCCTTTTGCTGATGATGTGACGCTAAAATTTTGCTCGTCCTCGTCTTCGAATACCGCTCTCTTACGTTTACCTGCTCTTGAGGGGGTCCGAAACTGAATCGGTGTTGAACGCCCTGCACGCAAAGATTGTGAAAAGGAAGCTGTCTGAGATTGAGTTGGTGTAATGTTCAAACGAGTTTCTTCGCCTTCCAAAAGTTTACGATAAGCTGCAATTTCGAGGTCCAATGAAACTTTAATATCCATCAGATCTTGATATTCTAGCAATTGTTGTGCCATTTCTTCGCGCATGCGAGCCAATTCTGTTTCCAAAACTTGTAAGTCGCGATGGAACCTGGCACGTTCAGCATCGAGAACACTCTCAAGATCACGAATACGTGCTGATAAGTTAGCATTTGATCCTTCCAAGTCAGCAATTCGTCCATTTAAACTATCAGCACGCGAACGAACGAGAAGCATCTCTTCGTGGACAGCTGAGGAAGCATTATTAGCTCTGGCAATTTGCCCTTGAAGACCCTTAATTTTATTCTCATATAATCCTTCAATTTCATCGCGATTATTACGCATTTGTGCTTCGTATTGATCACGTAATTCTTGTAAAGATTGCTGTAATTTGGCTTCATATTGCTCGTTAAGGCGCCCATCGATCTCGCTGATCTCAACTTGACGACGTGAACGTGACTCTGACAATTCTTGTTGAAAAACTTGATCCTTGAAAGTTAATTCCTCTTTCAAGCTCTGAATGTTATTTTCAAGATCAACGCGTGCCAAAGTTTCTTCCTCCAAGTTCTTGCGAAGAGCTTCAAGCATCTTCCTCAATTTGTCAACTTCCTTCTCTAAATCCTTCAACTCATCTTGAGCCTTTTTGCGCTCTGAACATGCAGCATTATACTTAGCAGTTAAATCATGGAACTTTTGTTCATAAAGACGATAATTGTTTTCGGCAGTAGCACATTCCTTATTTCTTTTGTCCAATCTAGAAGAGCAAATAAAATTGTATTAACTAATTTACTAAGTTGGTTTACTACAATCAGTATACAAGTGTAAATCAGTATACAAGTGTTAATCTTACGATTATTAGGTATGAAGGGGAAAAGTTAGAAAGATATTAAGGCTAAATAACACAAGATATTCGCAATGAAGCAAGCAATACAACCAAAATAATATATACAGGATGGCGTCATCAGCATCTTCTTCAAAATGTCATATTTGTGTAATGGCTTTTATTTTGAAGAAAACATCGTCATAGTTTTGGTAAACTTTCTTGTGTCTTCTTTTTTTTATGACTTTGATATATGTATGAACGGGTATGAGCGAGTGGTATCTGTATTTTGGTTGATGATGTCATTGAACTTTAAAAATAGACTGCGTTTGGTTCATAAAATCAAGAAATTAGTCACAAAAATAAAACTACACGCATTGAAATGCTCGAGCATTATGTTTTATGATCATCTATAGCTCTATACATGAATATAAACATAAGAATTGAGGGTGAATATGCGCGTATTCTACCAATGTATGAGTGGTTTTTTAAAACAAACTAGGCAGCTATGAGAGTCATTTGTGTGCGTGTTCCTCTATGAAAACATTTTCTCACTTTTTACAATGTCATGCATACAAATGTAGCTAGCTGAGCGAGCAAGAACGTCGGTTATGTTAATGTTTGACGGGTGACATCATATTCTTAAATTAAATCAATTTTTTTCTAACCCAAAAAGTCAGTTTTACTTGCCTCTTTTTGAGATCCTCATTCTCCTCAAAGATACGTTTGATATCGATTTCAAGCTTGGCTTTTTCCTTTGATGTCTCATCCAATAACTTTCGTGCATCGGACAATTCATGTTCATACATACTTTTAATATTAGTAACCTCCCGCGTTGTTGTATCGCGATAACACGTAATTTCGGTTGTTAATCTGGCATTTTCATTCTCAAGATTCCTGACACGATCAATATAAGCTGCAAGACGATCATTTAGATTTTGTAATTCATTCTTTTCAACCAATCTGGAGTGTCTTGTAGGAGAAAGCGGCGAACTTGGACGTACATTCGAAATGGGTGTCGTTTTTCTTACACTTCTGCTTGCCATTTTATCTTTAATTCACTTCACTCTTTATCAAAACTATCTGTTAATTGTTCTTATTTTAATCCGTAAACTTAATATTTACTAATGTGCTGAATTTAAATTAAAAAATATTATTAACTTCAAATAGACGCGGCAGCTCAATTCGTGTACTAGATGTCACATTAAAGAGACTTTGCTTATATACACGAATATTATGTTAGGGCGTTATTGATATTTTGAAACTTTTAAGTTTCTTCCGACCGTTTTTATTCTTATTAGAATCACATTTGAATCTGAAACAATTTACTGTCGATTGACGATACTTACTGAGCCCTATTAAATCTATCTTAATTCATAAGCTGCATTTACGATGAAAAAAATTATATAAAAATTTCACAAAATTCTTTGAATACTCCGTCTAATGTCTTACCTTTAAAATCGAACAAATACTGGATGTCAATCTGCAAATATTAATAGGTTAAACAATAGAAAACAAAATTGGAGCTATTTTAAGTGTTGTTTCGTCCGAAATTACCTTAGTTATTAGATCTTTTGCTGATTGTCTGTTATTTGGATGATCAAGAAGTATTTTATACTATATTCACTATATTTAAATAATTATTTTGAAAATATTGATTTTGTGTATGTATTGGTGCGGGGTTGATGTGTTGGGGTGAGTCACCAAGGAAAATTTTTCGTTCTAGATTTTGAAAAATAAAAAGCGTGTAAAAATAGCTCCAGATCTTTGATTTTTCTTTATGTCTATGTAGCTTTCATCGTCAGATGTTTCAATATCAATCTCGGTATTGTCGGTATTGTCAAGAAATGCCAAGTTTTGCACTTTAGTAAAGACTGGAACTAATACCACATTCAAAACACCACTATAAACTGCTATAAACTATAGACTTTACTTGCTCTAAATCTTTAAAGCCCTAAATCAAAAAATAATTGGTAGCTTAAAGCTTTTAAAAGTTCTTAGGAATTGACTAACACCAAAATCACTTTTAAATTATTTTACATGGAAAATTGGTAGTGGCTTAATAACGGAAAAGAACTAGTATATCGGGTAGAAACCCAATGCGGATTATATTCTCACCGTACCATCAAAAGTCTTATGGATAGACCAAGATTTGCCCAGCATAAGTATTAAGGTATGAAGCTTTATAAGTTAACTGAGCTTCGCTCAGCATAAGTTTAAAGGTAGAAAGCTAGCGAGTCAGCTGAGCTTCGCTCAGCATAAGTTTGAAGGTCTAAAGCTTAACGTCAAAAGTTGAATTTTATAAAAATCACAGTAAACTTTTTTTTATGAAAAATTCGTGAGAAATTAAAGTTTTTTGCTTTTTCTGAAGCAACGGCTGTTCCTACCTTGCCCAAAAACAATACAGCTCTTCTATAGAGCAGCACGGATCAAATGTAAAAAACTAGAAGTCTCTACGATGTTTCGTTATTGAGATTTCTTGCTGATTATTTTGCTTGCTTGTTTGCTTACAGAAAGCGTATTTTGCGATTTTCTCAGCAATGCCACAACCAATTTGAAATCTGTTTTTTTGCAAAAGATGTGAAATTTCAGGCACAAACTTTTCATCTCTGAATATGTTGAGCTATCTTGCTACATTTCATCGCAAAATGCTAAAAACTGATTTTTCAATCTGAACAAAACCAATATATTCACACGTGAAAACGGTGTGAATATAAAAAATTTCATATCCAATTTTCTTTAACAGTCTACTTCTACTACTGAAATTTGTCATTAATAAGTTTCGGAGATATTTAAGAACCGAGATTTAGGAAGTATGGGGGATGAAAGATTTTGTGAAAGCTCAAACAAAAGAATTTTTTATATTCACACCGTTTTCACGTGTGAATCTATTGGTTTTGTTCAGATTGAAAATTCAGTTTTTTGAATTTTGTGAGGATATGGAGCAAGATAGCTTAAAATGTTCAGAAATGAAAAGTTTGTGCCTTGAATTTTACATCTTTTGCAAAAAACAGATTTCAAATTGGTTGCGGCATTGCTGAGAAAATCGCAAAATATGCTTTTTGTAAGCAAGCAAACAAGCAAGTTAATCAGCAAGAAATCACAATAACGAGACATCGTAGAGACTTCTAGTTTTTTACATTTGATCCGTGCTGCTCTATAGAAGAGCTGTATTGTTTTTGGGCAAGGTAGGAACAGCCGTTGCTTCAGAAAAAGCAAAAAACTTTCCTTTCTTACGAATTTTTCAAATTAAAAGCTCACTGTGATTTTTTTTATTTTAAATTAAACTTTGGATGAAAAAAATTTTTTTGAGCAAAGAACCAAGAAAGAAATACATTTTCAATTTTGGACTAGGGGCGACCCTAGTCAAAATCAATTTTGTCACTTTTTTCTTCGAGGGTTTTTCCAAATGGATTGAAACTTTGCATAAATATTCACTTGCTTAAAACAAATACAAATAAAACATCCTAAAATTTTTTTGAGCAAAGAACCAAGAAGGAAATACATTTTAAATTTTGGACTAGGGGCGACCCTAGTCAAAATCAATTTTGTCACTTTTTTCTTCGAGGGTTTTTCCAAATGGATTGAAACTTTGCATTAATATTCCAGTGCTTAAAACAAATACAAATAAAACATCCTAAAATTTTTTTGAGCAAAGAAACAAGAAAGAAATACATTTTCAATTTTGGACTAGGAGCGACCCTAGTCAAAATCAATTTTGTCACTTTTTTCTTCGAGGGTTTATACAAATGGATTGGAACTTTGCATAAATATTCTAGTGCCTAAAACAAATACAAATAAAACATGCTAACATTTTTTTGAGCAAAGAACCAAGTAGGAATACATTTTCAATTTTGGACTAGGAGCGACCCTAGTCAAAATCAATTTTGTCACTTTTTTCTTCGAGAGTTTATCCAAATGGATTGAAACTTTGCATAAATATTTTAGTGCTTAAAACAAATACAAATAAAACATCCTAAAATTTTTTGAGTAAAGAACCAAGTAGGAAGTACATTTTCAATTATGAACTTGGGACAGGTCAAGTCAAAATCTAGTTTTTCATTTTTTTTTCCGAAGGTTTATCCAAATGGATTGAAACTTTGCATAATTATTCTAGTGCTTAAAACAAATACAAATAAAACATCCTAAAAATTTTTTTTGCAAAGAACCAAGAAGAAAATACATTTTCAATTTTGGACTAGGGGCGACCCTAGTCAAAATCAATTTTGTCACTTTTTTCTTCGAGGGTTTTTCCAAATGGATTGAAACTTTGCATAAATATTTTAGTGCTTAAAACAAATACAAATAAAAAATCCTAACATTTTTTTGAGCAAAGAACCAAGAAGAAAATACATTATCAATTTTGGACTAGGGGCGACCCTAGTCAAAATCAATTTTGTCACTTTTTTCTTCGAGGGTTTTTCCAAATGGATTGAAACTTTGCATAAATATTCTAGTGCTTAAAGCAAATACAAATAAAACATCCTAAAAATTTTTTTTGCAAAGAACCAAGAAGAAAATACATTTTCAATTTTGGACTAGGGGCGACCCTAGTCAAAATCAATTTTGTCACTTTTTTCTTCGATGGTTTTTCCAAATGGATTGAAACTTTGCATAAATATTTTAGTGCTTAAAACAAATACAAATAAAAAATCCTAACATTTTTTTGAGCAAAGAACCAAGAAGAAAATACATTATCAATTTTGGACTAGGGGCGACCCTAGTCAAAATCAATTTTGTCACTTTTTTCTTCGAGGGTTTATACAAATAGATTGAAACTTTGCCTAAATATTTTAGTGCTTAAAACAAATACAAATAAAACATTCTAAATTTTTTTTGAGCAAAGAACCAAGAAGGAAATACATTTTCAATTTTGGACTAGGAGCGACCCTAGTCAAAATCAATTTTGTCACTTTTTTCTTCGAGGGTTTATCCAAATGGATTGAAACTTTGCATAAATATTTTAGTGCTTAAAACAAATACAAATAAAACATTCCAAATTTTTTTTTGAGCAAAGAACCAAGAAGGAAATACATTTTCAATTTTGGACTAGGAGCGACCCTAGTCAAAATCAATTTTGTCACTTTTTTCTTCGAAGGTTTATCCAAATGGATTGAAACTTTGCATAAATATTTTAGTGCTTTAAACAAATACAAATAAAACATTCTAAAATTTTTTTGAGCAAAGAACCAAGAAGGAAATACATTTTCAATTTTGCACTAGGAGCGACCCTAGTCAAAATCAATTTTGTCACTTTTTTCTTCGAGGGTTTATCCAAATCGATTGAAACTTTGCATAAATATTTTAATGCTTAAAACAAATACAATAAAACATCCTAAAATTTTTTGAGCAAAGAACCAAGTAGGAAGTACATTTTCAATTATGAACTTGGGACAGGTCAAGTCAAAATCTAGTTTTTCATTTTTTTTTCCGAAGGTTTATCCAAATGGATTGAAACTTTGCATAATTATTCTAGTGCTTAAAACAAATACAAATAAAACATCCTAAAAATTTTTTTTGCAAAGAACCAAGAAGAAAATACATCTTCAATTTTGGACTAGGGGTGACCCTAGTCAAAATCAATTTTGTCACTTTTTTCTTCGAGGGTTTATCCAAATGGATTGAAACTTTGCATAAATATTTTAGTGCTTAAAACAAATACAAATAAAACATTCCAAATTTTTTTTCGAGCAAAGAACCAAGAAGGAAATACATTTTCAATTTTGGACTAGGAGCGACCCTAGTCAAAATCAATTTTGTCACTTTTTTCTTCGAAGGTTTATCCAAATGGATTGAAACTTTGCATAAATATTTTAGTGCTTAAAACAAATACAAATAAAACATTCCAAATTTTTTTTGAGCAAAGAACCAAGAAGGAAATACATTTTCAATTTTGGACTAGGAGCGACCCTAGTCAAAATCAATTTTGTCACTTTTTTCTTCGAAGGTTTATCCAAATGGATTGAAACTTTGCATAAATATTTTAGTGCTTTAAACAAATACAAATAAAACATTCTAAAATTTTTTTGAGCAAAGAACCAAGAAGGAAATACATTTTCAATTTTGGACTAGGAGCGACCCTAGTCAAAATCAATTTTGTCACTTTTTTCTTCGAGGGTTTATCCAAATCGATTGAAACTTTGCATAAATATTTTAATGCTTAAAACAAATACAATAAAACATCCTAAAATTTTTTGAGCAAAGAACCAAGTAGGAAGTACATTTTCAATTATGAACTTGGGACAGGTCAAGTCAAAATCTAGTTTTTCATTTTTTTTTCCGAAGGTTTATCCAAATGGATTGAAACTTTGCATAATTATTCTAGTGCTTAAAACAAATACAAATAAAACATCCTAAAAATTTTTTTTGCAAAGAACCAAGAAGAAAATACATCTTCAATTTTGGACTAGGGGTGACCCTAGTCAAAATCAATTTTGTCACTTTTTTCTTCGAGGGTTTATCCAAATGGATTGAAACTTTGCATAAATATTTTAGTGCTTAAAACAAATACAAATAAAACATTCCAAATTTTTTTTCGAGCAAAGAACCAAGAAGGAAATACATTTTCAATTTTGGACTAGGAGCGACCCTAGTCAAAATCAATTTTGTCACTTTTTTCTTCGAAGGTTTATCCAAATGGATTGAAACTTTGCATAAATATTTTAGTGCTTTAAACAAATACAAATAAAACATTCTAAAATTTTTTTGAGCAAAGAACCAAGAAGGAAATACATTTTCAATTTTGGACTAGGAGCGACCCTAGTCAAAATCAATTTTGTCACTTTTTTCTTCGAAGGTTTATCCAAATGGATTGAAACTTTGCATAAATATTTTAATGCTTAAAACAAATACAATAAAACATCCTAAAATTTTTTGAGCAAAGAACCAAGTAGGAAGTACATTTTCAATTATGAACTTGGGACAGGTCAAGTCAAAATCTAGTTTTTCATTTTTTTTTCCGAAGGTTTATCCAA
The DNA here is from genome assembly GCA_917627325.4 of Chironomus riparius. Lineage (NCBI taxonomy): Eukaryota > Metazoa > Arthropoda > Insecta > Diptera > Chironomidae > Chironomus > Chironomus riparius. The sequence continues at coordinate 60,966,153 of OU895877.1, forward strand.
ATGGATTGAAACTTTGCATAATTATTCTAGTGCTTAAAACAAATACAAATAAAACATCCTAAAAATTTTTTTTGCAAAGAACCAAGAAGAAAATACATCTTCAATTTTGGACTAGGGGTGACCCTAGTCAAAATCAATTTTGTCACTTTTTTCTTCGAGGGTTTATCCAAATGGATTGAAACTTTGCATAAATATTTTAATGCTTAAAACAAATACAATAAAACATCCTAAAATTTTTTGAGCAAAGAACCAAGTAGGAAGTACATTTTCAATTATGAACTTGGGACAGGTCAAGTCAAAATCTAGTTTTTCATTTTTTTTTCCGAAGGTTTATCCAAATGGATTGAAACTTTGCATAATTATTCTAGTGCTTAAAACAAATACAAATAAAACATCCTAAAAATTTTTTTTGCAAAGAACCAAGAAGAAAATACATCTTCAATTTTGGACTAGGGGTGACCCTAGTCAAAATCAATTTTGTCACTTTTTTCTTCGAGGGTTTATCCAAATGGATTGAAACTTTGCATAAATATTTTAGTGCTTAAAACAAATACAAATAAAACATTCCAAATTTTTTTTCGAGCAAAGAACCAAGAAGGAAATACATTTTCAATTTTGGACTAGGAGCGACCCTAGTCAAAATCAATTTTGTCACTTTTTTCTTCGAAGGTTTATCCAAATGGATTGAAACTTTGCATAAATATTTTAGTGCTTTAAACAAATACAAATAAAACATTCTAAAATTTTTTTGAGCAAAGAACCAAGAAGGAAATACATTTTCAATTTTGGACTAGGAGCGACCCTAGTCAAAATCAATTTTGTCACTTTTTTCTTCGAAGGTTTATCCAAATGGATTGAAACTTTGCATAAATATTTTAATGCTTAAAACAAATACAATAAAACATCCTAAAATTTTTTGAGCAAAGAACCAAGTAGGAAGTACATTTTCAATTATGAACTTGGGACAGGTCAAGTCAAAATCTAGTTTTTCATTTTTTTTTCCGAAGGTTTATCCAAATGGATTGAAACTTTGCATAATTATTCTAGTGCTTAAAACAAATACAAATAAAACATCCTAAAAATTTTTTTTGCAAAGAACCAAGAAGAAAATACATCTTCAATTTTGGACTAGGGGTGACCCTAGTCAAAATCAATTTTGTCACTTTTTTCTTCGAGGGTTTATCCAAATGGATTGAAACTTTGCATAAATATTTTAGTGCTTAAAACAAATACAAATAAAACATTCCAAATTTTTTTTCGAGCAAAGAACCAAGAAGGAAATACATTTTCAATTTTGGACTAGGAGCGACCCTAGTCAAAATCAATTTTGTCACTTTTTTCTTCGAAGGTTTATCCAAATGGATTGAAACTTTGCATAAATATTTTAGTGCTTTAAACAAATACAAATAAAACATTCTAAAATTTTTTTGAGCAAAGAACCAAGAAGGAAATACATTTTCAATTTTGGATTAGGAGCGACCCTAGTCAAAATCAATTTTGTCACTTTTTTCTTCGAGGGTTTATCCAAATCGATTGAAACTTTGCATAAATATTTTAATGCTTAAAACAAATACAATAAAACATCCTAAAATTTTTTGAGCAAAGAACCAAGTAGGAAGTACATTTTCAATTATGAACTTGGGACAGGTCAAGTCAAAATCTAGTTTTTCATTTTTTTTCCGAAGGTTTATCCAAATGGATTGAAACTTTGCATAATTATTCTAGTGCTTAAAACAAATACAAATAAAACATCCTAAACATTTTTTTTGCAAAGAACCAAGAAGAAAATACATCTTCAATTTTGGACTAGGGGCGACCCTAGTCAAAATCAATTTTGTCACTTTTTTCTTCGAGGGTTTATCCAAATGGATTGAAACTTTGCATAAATATTTTAGTGCTTAAAACAAATACAAATAAAACATTCCAAATTTTTTTTCGAGCAAAGAACCAAGAAGGAAATACATTTTCAATTTTGGACTAGGGGCGACCCTAGTCAAAATCAATTTTGTCACTTTTTTCTTCGAAGGTTTATCCAAATGGATTGAAACTTTGCATAAATATTTTAGTGCTTTAAACAAATACAAATAAAACACTCCAAATTTTTTTTTGAGCAAAGAACCAAGAAGGAAATACATTTTCAATTTTGGACTAGGAGCGACCCTAGTCAAAATCAATTTTGTCACTTTTTTCTTCGAAGGTTTATCCAAATGGATTGAAACTTTGCATAAATATTTAAGTGCTTTAAACAAATACAAATAAAAAATCCTAACATTTTTTTGAGCAAAGAACCAAGTAGGAAATACATTTTCAATTTTGGACTAGGGGCGACCCTAGTCAAAATCAATTTTGTCACTTTTTTCTTCGAGGGTTTTTCCAAATGGATTGAAACTTTGCATAAATATTCTAGTGCTTAAAACAAATACAAATAAAACATCCTAAAAATTTTTTGAGCAAAGAAACAAGAAAGAAATACATTTTCAATTTTGGACTAGGAGAGACCCTAGTCAAAATCAATTTTGTCACTTTTTTCTTCGAGGGTTTATCTAAATGGATTGAAACTTTGCATAAATATTCTAGTGCCTAAAACAAATACAAATAAAACATCCTAACATTTTTTTGAGCAAAGAACCAAGTAGGAATACATTTTCAATTTTGTACTAGGTGCGACCCTAGTCAAAATCAATTTTGTCACTTTTTTCTTTGAGGGTTTTTCCAAATGGATTGAAACTTTGCATAAATATTCTAGTGCTTAAAACAAATACAAATAAAACATCCTAAAATTTTTTTGAGCAAAGAAACAAGAAAGAAATACATTTTCAATTTTGGACTAGGAGCGACCCTAGTCAAAATCAATTTTGTCACTTTTTTCTTCGAGGGTTTATCCAAATGGATTGAAACTGTGCATAAATATTTTAATGCTTAAAACAAATACAAATAAAACATCCTAAAATTTTTTGAGCAAAGAACCAAGTAGGAAGTACATTTTCAATTATGAACTTGGGACAGGTCAAGTCAAAATCTAGTTTTTCATTTTTTTTTCCGAAGGTTTATCCAAATGGATTGAAACTATGCGTAAGTATTCTGGTGTTTAAAACAAATACAAATAAAACATTCTAAAATTTTTTTGAGCAAAGAACCACGAAGGAAATACATTTTCAATTTTGGACTAGGGGCGACTCTAGTCAAAATCAATTTTGTCACTTTTTTCTTCGAGGTTTTATACAAATAGATTGAAACTTTGCATAAATATTCTGGTGTTTAAAACAAATACAAATAAAACATTCTAAAAATTTTTTGAGCAAAGAACCAAGAAGGAAATACATTTTCAATTTTGGACTAGGGGCGACCCTAGGGGGGTTTATCCAATTACAGTGAAACTTTGTGTGAGTATACTAATATTTATACAAAACAAATTTAAATATCTAAAGCAAGAAATGTTTTCTATATGTCGTCAGACCCAAATTTTATAAATTTGGTTCTACATATAAAAATAACGTGACTTAAAATTTTTCCAAAAAAATGATTTTTATTAATTCAGAAATGTGTTACCTGAGGATTAGAATGCTCATACAAAGTTTTACTGTATTTGGATTTATCCTCGAAGGGAAAAAAGTGAAAAACGAGATTTTGACTAGACCTGTCCCAAGTTCATAATTAAAAATGTATTTCTACTTGGTTCTTTGCTCCAAAAAATTTTAGGATGTTTTATTTGTATTTGTTTTAAGCACTTGAATATTTATGCAAAGTTTCAATCCATTTGGAGAAACCCTCGAAGAAAAAAGTGACAAAATTGATTTTGACTAGGGTCGCCCCTAGTACAAAATTGAAAATGTATTTCCTACTTGGTTCTTTGGTCAAAAAAATTTTTTGGATATTTTATTTGAATTGACATAATTCTGACATAAAGCACATATCAATATTACTTGTATTTGTGATGCATAGTTTAAAAAAAATCGAAATCTAAAATTTCGACTACCCCATCTGAATTTTGTTCATACTCTTCACTGTGGAAACCAAAAAACAAATTCTTTATCTTAAAACACTTGGCAAAATAGCGACATAATTCAGGATTAATTACTTTTTAATAATATTTTAAAATTTACGAGAAAATGTGGTTCAAATAAGTGTGAAGTATGGCCGAGATTGGGACCAAAATCAGCTATACTGGTTCATAGTGTTCCCGAGGGTGACAAAATTCAAACTAAGTGTTTTTGTAGCTGACTAATTATGACATAAATTAGGTATAACTTTTGAACTGTGTCGATATGGGTCTCGGCCGTACTTCACGCCCACCCTTCAAACTTATGCTGAGCAAATCTTGGTCTATCCATAAGACTTTTGATGGTACGGTGAGAATATAATCCGCATTGGGTTTCTACCTGATACACTAGTTTTTCATATAAATTTTGTGATAGCGGTGGGGGGTCTAAAATCATGTTTTCACATCCGTCAACATTATAAGTAAATGACCTCAAATCTAGATAGCAAAGTTATAAAAAAAATTTGATTAAAACATAATAAAATGATAAATTGATAAGTTTTTTTTTAAAAAAAATTGGCAGTTTTATTTGGAGAAAATTTATAGCACAACTGAGTCCTTAAATGAGACCACAACTGAGAAATTATGGATGTTTGATAATGTTGATTGACTTTTAAAAAATATAAGATTAAAGAAAAATATCGAGATTGTTATTGTTTTAATATAATTAAGGCATTTTAATTGTACTTATTTATTTGATAGTAAAGTCATGTTTAAATAAGAGTTGCGATCTGACAACTGCCTTTCAACAGGTTTTGCCTGTGTTTTTCGACCTGTCTCGCAATTCTTCTTTAAGTATTCAGAAGAAATTGATAAACTATGTTTGAAAATCAACACTATCAATCATTATGGCATTTATGATTTACTTACAACTTAAAATAAAATCTTTTTTACACATACATCTATAGGAACCTAATTTGCTTCAAAAATTATTATATATTTTAGTTTTCTTAAAAAAAAGTTAAGTAAAAATGTCATCATTTTTCTCTCTTTTACTTTGTTTTAGCATCATTAGGGTTCGAGTCTAGTTCGTTTGAAACAACCTTGCGGTAATGAACTTGAAATTCGTTTGATATTCTCAACCTCTTCCTCAAGTAAAACTATTTCAGATTTATATTTTTTGATATCTGCATTCTGTTGATTTCTGATTCCACGTAATGATTCAATTCTGTCTGTTAATTTTGCTTTTTCTAATTCTTCCTCTGTATTATTGAGTTTCTTATCTAAATGATTACGAACAAAATAAGAAGAAAAAATTACACATATTTAAAATTCAAGTTATATTTTTTTAAGCACATGTTATTTACCTAATTCATTCAGGTCTATAACACTAATCTCTCTCATGTTGTCAAGTTCATTTGTGATTGATTTAATATAGTCTAACGATTTCTGTACTTTTCTTTGAACTTCTTCCGTATCGGTTTTGGCTTGACCTACTTTTGCCTTCGCTGTTTCACTCAATATGTCGTCCTTATGTGCTAAATCTTCTAAATTGCCAAAACGTGACTCTGTGTTGGCTATTCTTGAACGCAAATTTCCAGCTTCAGAACTAAGCTTCTGTGCTTCCGTTTTTGCTTCGTTCGCATTCGTTTTAATCGCTTCAGAATCCTGTTTTAATAATTCTTATAATCATGAGATATTAAAAGGTGAATTGAAAATTACCTTTGATGATTGAGTTGCATATCTATCTTGAGCCTCTTTTGCGCTAATTTTAGCCTTTTCTGCATTATTATAGCATTCTTCCAAAATCTATAAAGTTCACCTTATTAGATAGGAGACATCGAAAAGATAAGCAAGATATTACCTTCTCAGTATCTTCGATAATTTTTTCTGTATCTTCCATTTGCTTCTTAATGTTCGAAACATCTTTAAGAGCGATATCTGCTGACTGCGAAGAGTTGTGAACCTCAGATGAGAAGCTTTGAAGTAAACTATAAGTATTCTTGGCCTTCTTGAGAGTGTCATCACCATCTTTGACTGCATTTTCTGCCAAATCTTTTGCTGCCATTACGTGACTTAAAGTGTCAACAGCATCATCCTTTTGTGCTTCTCCTCTGAATAATGAAGCATAGATTATTTTAAATTATTTTTCTTTAGTTTTACTAAATTTACCTTCTGATTAAAATTTGTGAAAGTTCTAAATTTTCTTCAAATTCGCTAAGCATGTCGTTATTTACTGACAATGCAGAGTCGAGGTCTGCTGAAATCTTGGCGATATCTGTTTGTAAGTTCTTTGCGTTAGTCTTTATTGGTTCTAATTCCAATTCTGGCACTTGAAGACCCGTAATATTTGCAAATAATGTTAACGATTCATCATAGACTGTTTCAGCCTTGCTAAGTGATTCGGTCGTTAACTTTTTCAAATTTTCAATCTTCTTTTTCTCTTTTGGAAAATCAGGAACAATTTTAGTCTTCAATTGCTCTCCAATTGATCTTTGTAATTCAACTGTATTTTTGGCAAGATCAGATGCACTTAATGCTTTTTCCCTTGCTTCCTTTGCAACCTTTTTACTATTTTCGGCATTCTTTTCTAAATCTTCAGCAAACTTACGAGCGTTTCTTGATATGTCACTCATCTGCTCTGATTGCTGATCAATGTGTTGTGATCGATTCTTGGCACGTTCTAATTCAGTAACTCCTTCGGTTTGAATCAATTCTAAAGCAGCCTTAAAAATAAAATAATTATCAAACATCTTAATATAAAAAGAAAAAAAATTAAAAAATTAAATTACATCTAGTTCATTTGTTGCTTGCAAAACATTGAATTGAACAGCATCAAGTTTCGTTCCTGTCTCGTCAACATTATCTCGTGTGTTATTATGAGTAGCAACAACATCATTAAGACTCAGTTCAATATCAATCAACAAATCATTAAGATTATCCATTTTCTCATTTAATGGCATTTCATTTCCTCCGGTCGCTGCTTTTCCATCCTCAAGAACAATATCTACTTTTTCATTCAATGCTTTTAATCTAGCTTCAAATTCAGCATCTTCAATGACAGTTGGATTATCTGAAATTTCTTGTAAAACTGTCTTGAATGAATATAATTCCGCTCTGTGGTCATTGACAGCTTCTTGAACTAAATTATAGCACTCTGGACAATCCAAACATCCTTGATTTCTATCATATTTGTTCTCCTTGCAACGGTTACATGTTCTTCCTTCTACATTTGAATTACATGGACACTGTCCATTTTCATCACACTGACTACTCTTTGAACCGCTTGCATCACACTCGCAAGCTTTGCATCCTTCCGCAGAGAATCCATAATGATCAGCTTCACATTTGTCGCACTGCAAACCTGTGACTCCCGGTTTGCAGAAACATTGACCAGTGTATGTATTGCATGAAGAATTGTATGAACCAATTGGATCGCATTTACAATTTTGACATCCATCACCACTAGCAATGTTCCAATATCCATTTTGACATTCATTACAATTTTTACCAATTACATTTGGTTTACAAGCACAATCTCCAGAAACTTGATTACAAATTGATATTCCGTCTTCTGTTTGTAAACTACCACGTGGATAACAAGAACAAGCATCACAAGAGCCGTGAGGCAAAGCAAATGGATCTCCAAAATGACCCGGCAAACATTCGTCACAATGTGGACCTGCTGTATTATGAATACATTTCAAGCACTCTCCAGTCGTCCTATTACAGTTTCCGACAGCATTTGCGTCAATATTTCCATTACAATCACATGGCTGGCAAATTTGAATTTTTCCTGTTACATCACCATTTGGATCTCCATAATATCCATCCGAACAAATCTCACAACGTGGTCCTAAGAAAAGTTTCAACATTATTATCTATTTCAATTCAGAAAACTTAGTCGTTTTACCAAAGTAACCTACTGGACACTCAAGACATATAACAGTTTCGTCAGGAAGTTGCATGCATGCACCATTATCTGGACATGGGCATCGTTTGCAATCATATATTGTTCCAGTTAAAGCATTTCCGTAATAGCCTCTATGAAAAAAAAAAAAATGTAAAATAATTTTTTCCTATTACACATCCCAAAAATATTTACTTAGCACATTGGTCGCAGTTATCGCCAGCTGTATTGTGTTGACATATACATCGACCAGTTTCAGAGTCACAAATGTCAGCGTGTTTATTACAATCACATGGTATACATGGCATGAATGGTCCACCGTTTGCAGGACTGTGGCGATATCCAGGAGCACAAGATTCACAGAATTGACCAACATAACCTTCTGGACATTGACATTGTTCAATCCACTTGGCAGGATTTCCTGCAGCTCCGCGGTGAGCTGTTTGAAGTTCGAAATCATCAATATAAGCCTCTCCGTCATCCGAATAGAGTGCTCTGATCTTAATTGATGTCAAGTTGCTCAGAATTGACATAAATTGCCTTGACGATTGACTCGGTTGCCACGAGTAATCAGGATGTTCATGTAGTCTAAATGCGTATTCTTTTAAATTGTCATCAGGCATTCCTTGACCTTGAGCAAAGATTGGAATAAAGATTTTGATTCCAGAACCTTCCAAAATGATGTCACTTGACGATGGATTCGGTGCTCTTTGTTTGAGCAATTGAAGTTTAAATTTAAGTAGTCTATTATATGATGCCCTTTGATCACCCAAAAATCTTTCTGGAGCATTGAAATACACAACTCTGTTATCGCTATTTAAAATTCCAATATTTTGACGTAGCATGTTATATTTAACATCTGTAACTTTGTTACTATCATCAATTGATGACCATTTCTCTTTATTCTTATTAAAATTTGAGGATAAAGAGACAATTGAATAACCTGTTGCACTGTGACATTCTGAAGTATGGCCATAGCAAAAACATGGAGTACATCCAAATCTATTATCGAGATCTAAGTTAAAGAAGCCAGGCTTACATTCTCGACAATGGCGACCTTCAACATTTTCCTTGCACGAACAGAATCCGCTGTCTGAATCACAAGATGGTGCATTGTCGTAAGAACCATTTGGATTACAGTCACACGTTTGACATCCGTGTATTCCAAAATTAAAATGATTGGCTTCACACCTATCACATTTATCACCTGTAACTCCCTTTTTGCATTGACATTTGCCTTCTGAGTTACATTGAAGAGAGCGTGATCCCGTTGGATTACAATCACAATGAATACAATAGCCATCATCCCGCATGTAAAAGTTTTCCTTACATCTCTCGCAATTTGGACCGTCTCGATTAGCGGTACAATCAATACAATGTCCACCATGTCCAGTTAAATTGTATAAAGTACGATCAAAGTAACATTTATTAGAGTATCCATTACAATTACACGGTTTACATTCATGGGCATTTTTTGATGTTGCTCTTCCCCAAGGGGCGTCGTTATAGAAAGGTAAACATTTCTCGCAATCAGGTCCGTCAGTATAATGTTTGCATTCACAAACTTTTCTACGTTCTCCGTGTAAGCCTGTACTTTCAACACATCGATTAGCATGTCCATTACATTTACAACGTGCACCGACTGCAATATCAGCTATGGCATAGAAATATGATTTCAAAACTTGTTTATCTCCAAATAATTCATCACCAAATGTATTAAGACGATTCAATGATATTCTTATATCAGTCGCTGTTACCCATTGCTGCAATTCAATGCTATGTTCAAAATTGTATGCACTCGGACGTCCTTCTAATGATGAGAAGGCAATGTTACCGAATTGCAGTGGCGATATATCACTGTATTCACTTGTGCATAAAGCTCTTGATTCGTTTTCACCTCTTTGGATTGAAAGAGAGTCTGGTAAATTATATGTACCTCTACAGGTAGCACTATAAAATTGATAGGGAATCCATGGTCCGTCCTGATTGACTCTTTTATAAATAGCAAATGATTCCGGACGCGGTGAATAGAAGACAATACGAATGTAAGTAATATCGAATGACTTCCCTATAAACACAACATCATTAATTAAAATTAGTTTTTCATTTCATTATAATCGCATTAGGTGCATTTTTTGCATATCTAACCTAAATTAAGTGTCAAATTCACAGCAGTTGGATATTGTATGCCTTCATATATAGTTTCAGATTGCCACCATGTGGGATTCTTTGGGTCATGTAAGTCTGTTAATCGGTCGGATGTATGATCACTCTCACTACATTATTATTATTTTTTGATAACAATATTTTATTTCGGAATTATTAACGGATTTATTTTAATTTATACACATTTACGTACCGACAAACATCACAACTTTTTGGGAAATTTGAGAAACCCGTCTGAACACAGAATTCTGTATCCTCTTCTTGACCGCACGTATTTGTTGCCTCTATCGGTAGATTAAAAGCAGCATTTTCGAATTCCGGTATACACCGCTGGAAATATTAGTGAATTAATTTAAGAAGCTCATCAAAGTCACAATTTAAAAATTTTAAGTAAGTAAATCTAGCATACAAGACTATTGAACAAAAAAAAAATCTTGGAAAAATTTTTTTTGACCGGAAGCAGTGACTTGTGTGGACATTATGAATATTGTGAAATGATAAGAAATGAAAACAAAAACGACATCAAAGTTTTTTTTTTCGTGTTGAGAGAACAAAAATTGAAAATTTTAAGATAAGGGCCAGAATAGATTTTTTTTCTTCTTCCGAAAAAAAAACACTTCGTATTATAATCATAATCACTATTCTGTAATTTTATTTTTATTAATTATTGAAAATTATCTCATTCAAAAATATTTCACAATCAATTTTCACTGAGAATACATCTTGCATGTAAAAGAGGGATGCTTTCGTGCAAGCAGGCAGCGAAAACAAGAGAAATGAACTTTTATGATACAAACAAACATTTTTAAATTTAGAAAAATTTCATAAAAGAGACTACAGTGCATTCTTACTCTTGGTTGTCCATAATTATCATAACATTCTGATGAAGAAATATGTGTGGTTGCATATGTACTATCCGAATTTAATGCAGTTACATAGTTCAATATTGTTAAAAAGATTAAGATTCTATTTAATTCATCACTAAAATACATCTTTATTTGCTTTAATCTTAAAAGACACTAGTTATCAAAAAAGAATTTGAGATTATTTTAAAAACCCCACACTAACACATGCATAGATATAAATTATATTTAAAATCACATTATCTATGCACATCCGATCGACCGAAAAGCTAAACATAAACTGAATGAAATTCTAGAGATGAGAACATTTTAAAATGAGGCAATACAATACACATGAAGTTTTAATAGGGGAAGAAAACTGAGATGAACAGTGATCTCGGCTCGATCGTGTGCTTTTGTTTTAAATTTTTAAATTTTAATTATTTGAATTTTTTTCTTTAAAATGTCGAAATTTACTTTATAATATCTATATTCTAGCAACATTTCATTAACCACGATGATATTTTTTTCATTGTTCAAATGAATGTTAAAATGAATCATTTGTATCCGCTAATTTTTTTTATTAAACTTTGACATCTAAAATATCACTTTAATACTTTGCCTTCTTCAACTTTTGGTTGATATTTATATCCCGATTAAAAAGTAATAAATCGTAGATCACTCAATGCGACATGATCATATGCACACATATCCAACACACAATCAAAGAGGATAGTGATCACCAGTAGATGGCAGTAAGATCTAAGTCAATGTTGACTATCCACATAAATAAATAGCCCGACGTCAGATGAAAAAGAAGAAATGTTTCTTTGAAATAAACGAATATTATTGACTCAAAGTCTATTATGAACTAGTGAACCAAGATTTGCTTAGCATAAGTTTCAAGATATAAAGCTAGCGAATCAGCTGAGGTGTAAAGCTTAACGTCAAAAGTTGAATTTTATAAAAATCACAGTAAACTTTTTTTTTGAAAAATTCGTAAGAAAGGAAAGTTTTTTGCTTTTTCTGAAGCAACGGCTGTTCCTACCTTGCGCAAAAACAATACAGCTCTTCTATAGAGCAGCACGGATCAAATGTAAAAAACTAGAAGCCTCTACGATGTCTCGTTATTGAGATTTCTTGCTGATTAACTTGCTTGCTTGTTTTCTTACAGAAAGCGTATTTTCTCAGCAATGCCGCAACCAATTTGAAATCTGTTTTTTGCAAAAGATGTGAAATTCAATTCTATTCATTTCTGAACATTTTAAGCTATCTTGCTCCATATCCTCACAAAATTCAAAAAACTGATTTTTCAATCTGAACAAAACCAATAGATTCACACGTGAAAACGGTGTGAATATAAAAATTAAATTAGTATTGAATTTCGTTTTGACCGCATTTTTGAGTTTAAATTGACTGGAATAAAAAATAAAGATTGTTTAAAAAAATTAAAGATCATTTTTTTTTGCAAATGAAACGATAAAACAATTCTTTTTTTTTTTCATTTTCGGTAAAAATAAAAACATATGAAACATACAATATTTACGAATTATATAAATAGGAAAGATAATTTTAGGAATAATTGATAATTTTGACAAGCATTTTGTTTAACGTTTTTTCTTCTGCTTTTGAAGCTTTCTTCTTCGAATGATCATCTCATATAGGTGTTCTAGTCCTTCTGTTAAGCCTACATACAAGGACAAAAAACAGATCAAAGGACAATGTTAGTATAAGAATCAGAATGTGTTATTTCAATTCACTAAGGGGAAGGTCGGATTTGCCCCAAAGTCCTCTTCGGCTACGAGCCTAATTAGAATAAACACATAAATTCGCAAAATAAAAGTCAATTACCTTCACCAGTTATTGCACAAGCTGGTTGAATGTGCCATAATTTTTGGGGTTCAGACAATACTTTACTACTGCTACTACTACAACTAGTGTTTGAGGTTCTTTCCATTTTGGAATTACTTTCAAAACTTGAGTTAATGTGAAATGCTGATACAGATGAGAGTTCATGTAAAGAGAGTAACTTTTCCATTTCGTTTATATCTTTGGCTGACGGAAGATCTTGCTTGTTAGCTAATATCAATATTGGTGTTCCCTAAAATACACACATAAAAAATCGTATATCACAATCATGACCTTTATGGATCATTAACATTTTCATTTGTCTCTTAAGATTCCGGAGATAGATTGAGAGAGAAAGTCAATCAAATTTCATTCAATATAACAATAAAAATATACTGTATATTTTTAATGTTGTAACAAAAAAAATATTACATGATTATCTGGACATTTAGCTGTTTTCATCAGTTCCATTTTCGCCTCTTCCATACGCTCAACATCACAAGAATCAACAACCTGTAAAACGGAATGTTACCTATTATTACATTTTATCGCATTTTTGCAGAACAAGCGTGTTTGATTGTTCACTTTGCACGCTCGGATTGATTAATAAGTGCTCATTTTGCTAGGTACATGTTATCTGAGCTTAAAAATGCAAGAGCAGGAAAAGATTTGAAAATAAAATAAAAAAATAACTTAATATTTTAAATTAAAAAATGCACTATGATCATCCAATGACTTTGATAATATTTTAACTATTTACTATTTTTTTTCCTACAGTTACACTACCTTTCGAGATGAGAGGAGAAATAAGGCAATACTTATGTGAAGCTGACAATAACAATATATAAAAATATAACACACTTACAAATATTATACCGTCTGTACATCTCCAATAACTTTTCCATAATGCTCTAATCTTTTCTTGACCTCCAACATCTTGAATGATGAATATGATGTTGTGAATAAATAAGATGGATTCTGTTAGAGTAAATTGTTTTAAATTTTTTTTTTTGCATACCCCAAATTAAGAATGAAATTCCTTTCGATATGAGTTTAATTTTTTCACAATTGAAACCGATTGTTGGTACTGGAAAGAAAAAAAAATGAAAAATGAAAATATTTATAAATAGAAAGGAAGAAAAGCGAGAAAAGCTTGAAAAAAAGGAATTGTAAAAGATATTTTCTACCTGTATTAATATATTGATCAAATTTCATTCTGTAGAGAGCTGTTGTCTTTCCTGCACTATCTAATCCCAAAAGACAGACATGAAGTGGCTGGAATTTTAAAGGATGAATTTTTTTTAATGTTGAACAAAAATATTTATGAAAAAAATATTTTACTTGACTAGACGAATCAATTCTCCCAATACTAGCACCCATAATAATTAAATTTTAACAAATATGATTTGATCGATGACTATAAATAATTCTTTGAATTGTTATTTGATAATTTTAAAAATATTTAAAAAAATTTCTTAATTTAAACTTAAAAATCATTTTCTCTTTTCTACACTATTCCAACGAACAATGCTGATTGCTGATTTTATATTTTCAATAATGTTAACATTTCAACTGAATTTTTCTAATTCATATTATACTTTTAGCAACTAGTTTAAATGAAAAGTTTAAAAATATTCAATTGAAGTATTCTCTTTTAAACAACAATTCAAAATATTTCGTGGAATCTTAAAAATTCAGAAGTTTCTCTCAGAATATTTTTCAATCATAAGCCACATTGAGCGATCCGTCTCTCTCTCATAAATCGAAACAAATTGAGTGGGTAAAAATCTGGAAATATTTCAAATAACATTATTTTCTATACCGTTATTCGATCGAATTTTAGGTTTTTGATCAACATGAAATTTAAATCGTATGTATGCTCGCATAGAATACTGACTAAATTTGATCGATACACTTGCACTCTCGTCTGTTTTGTTTCTGGGAAAATTATAGCTTTTGGGGATTCAAAGTAAAAAGAAGATTTACTAGTTTCTTTATGTTTGGTTTACTTTGCGATTTTATTTATTGATATTTTTTATGTAACAATTTAACAAATAAGAAATGAAATTAACATTAATATTCACATTTTTGTTATTATTTTTTGAGTATGGGAAACATCTGGTAAAAAAAATTGTGACGTATTAAAAAACTAAACCGTATCCCGTTAATTATATTCACTTAATTACGAATAATAAGGCATCGTTTTACTTTAAATTATTGGACATCTTTTTAAATAAAATTGTAACAGTTCTATTTTATGTTAAGTCATATTAATTATATCATGATTAAAGAGTGGTTTTATGGTTTATGATTTATTATAGTCAAAAAATGATTTGAAATCTTTGATAGGCGCGAGGACAATGAGAATTATTAAACTTATAACAATTAAGATGATTAAAATTGCGTAGATAGCTAAAATAAATTTTCTAAATGGAGCGTACTGCAAATAAAAAAACAAGAAAATAAGACACAAGTACAATTTTCTATGTACATCTTTAAAAATATTTACCGAAGCATCCTGCTTCACACTTGCAATCATTTGTGTTCTTGGTGATTGACTCATATCTGTCATGTGCAATGAAGTTACTTTTTGTGCATCTTTTCTGTCACTCAAGCAGCCCATTAGCTAGATTTGGTTACATAAGCAATATGTTAATTAAGTAAATCAAATTTAAGTAACTGTGTAAACTTACGGAAAAAAGTAAATGTGCAATCACATGAATAACCACATAGCTGACCAAAATTATGTCGAAGACATCTGAAGGTAACTCAGCTTTTTCTAGTTTTACTGATGTAAAAATTGTTACAATTGACAGTATGTGAGCGGCATTTCCACAAAACCAATGTACCCTAAAGGCAAAGAAAAAATAATAATAAGCAAAAAAACCAGTTTTAGTTTTTTATCAATCCAAAAATGCGTTTCTAAAACCCTTTTAAAACCATGAAATTCATGTGCTTACCAATTAAAAAGTGGACGGTTTTTGCTAGATGGACTGGGTCTACATTTTTCACAAAAAGCATAGTTTAGAAATCATTGGAAATAATTTAAACCAATTTTACTATGAACTAAATTACCTTGAGAAACCAATAAGTCCTTGTAGGAAGCAAATGGCTGTAGTTATGACACCAAGATAAGAATGAATTGTATTCGCAGGTGACCATCCTTTGAACTCAACAAAAATAACAATCAAGGCGACTGCGCTCAGAGCAATTGTAATGATCACAAGTATTTGATGCCACTACAGGAAAAAAACGTCAAATATTTAAATCATAATTAAAATTGTCATTAATAATGAAAAAATTAACTTACAGCAAACCACAAATCTTTTCCGCACATGCTACTTCTTCTCCAGGTTAATTTGAAATAACGAGCCATGGCAATTGCAATTGAGGCTAAAATTCACAAAAATGAAAATTAAAAGATTTATTAATTGTTTTAATAAGAATAATTCATATTTACTTGATCCGATCCAAGTCAAAACCATCAAGCTGCCGTGTAGACGTAATAAGAATTTAGATTTCGCCGCAATATTAGAGATTTCTGCTAAATTAAGGGCACTTGCCGAGGCTGCTCGATTAATGTCATGATAATCTACTGAGCCTGTTCTCAATTTCGAACCACTTGCCATTAAAAGGTAATATCTGTTCTTAGACAAATCAAATTCAACATTATTGACTAGCGTTAAAGCTGGTCGTTCCACTTGACAATAAATCATTCCGTTTTCAAAACGACCTTCTTTAAGCTGCACGATATTTTGGGCCTTTAAAAAATATTAAATTTAAAACTTTATTTTGAAACCATTGAAATTAATTTTAAAGGAGTAAAAGACTCACAACGCCATTTCTTGGAGCATCGAATTTGCCATTCGCGACAATTGTCCATGAGCTCATTGCTCGTACAGAACCAGCATCGTATATACATTCCACAACCGAGTCGTCACCCATTTTATCCTAAAATAATTGATTTTTTATATATTATCAAAACCTTATTTCGATTGACTTACATCAGATGATAAACCTGTGGCTATATATGCAGCACGAGGTGCCGATCGCATTTCAAAGATATATTTATCTCCTGAAATCATTAAAATAAAATGTTCGCAAAATATTAGTTTGTAATAAGTTTTGTGTCAGTACATGTAGTTATAGTCTCAACAATCGATACATTTGCACCCATTTGCAATTAGTAAATATTCACATACCTTCAACTTTAACAGCAGTGAACGAGACACAGGATCGTGTTTGAATACAGTTGTTAGGAATACCAAAGCATGTTTTTGAATTGCCACATTCATTATAAATCATGTCCTCATTGTTACTGCAATATAAAAGAAAAATTGAATTGACATGCGAAAGGTCATTTGAGTTAGATAAACTTTTGTTCTAATTCAGTTTTGTTCGTGCTAAAAATACATTTTTATGCATAATGTAGACGTCATAAATTATTTTCATAATATAACTCGAAACGGTCAAAAACATTATGCGACTTGATAAAATCAAATGACTACAAAACTAGTGTATCGGGTAGAAACCCAATGCGGATATATTCACACCGTACCATCAAAAGTCTTATGGATAGACCAAGATTTGCTCAGCATAAGTTTGAAGGGTGGGCGTGAAGTACGGCCGAGACCCATATCGACACAGTTCAAAAGTTATACCTAATTTATGTCATAATTATGTCAGCTACAAAAACACTTATGTTGAATTTTGTCACCCTCGGGAACACTATGAACCAGTATAGCTGATTTTGGTCCAAATCTCGAATTTAGTAGAATAAAGAATTTGTTTTTTGGTTTCCACAGTAAAGAGTATGAACAAAATTCAGATGGGGTAGTCGAAATTTTAGATTTCGATTTTTTTTAAGCTATGCATTACAAAAAGTAATATTGGTATGTGATTTATGTCAGAATTATGTCAATTCAAATAAAACATCCAAAAAATTTTTTTGACAAAAGTACACCATAGAAAATCAATTTTCAATTTTGGACTAGGGGCGACCCTAGTCAAAATCAATTTTGTCACTTTTTGCTTCGAGGGTTTATCCAAATGGATTGAAACTTTGCATTAATATTATAGTGCTTAAAACAAATACAAATGAAACATCCTAAAATTTTTTTGAGCAAAGAACCAAGTGGGAAATACATTTTCAATTTTGGACTAGGGGCGACCCTAGTCAAAATCAATTTTGTCACTTTTTTCTTCGAGGGTTTATACAAATGGATTGAAACTTTGCATAGTTATTCTAGTGCTTAAAACAAATACAAATAAAATATTCTAAAATTTTTTTGAGCAAAGAACCAAGTAGGAAATACATTTTCAATTTTGGACTAGGGGCGACCCTAGTCAAAATCAATTTTGTCACTTTTTTCTTCGAGGGTTTATACAAATGGATTGAAACTTTGCATAAATATTCAAGTGTTAAAAACAAATACAAATAAAACATCTCAAAATTTTTTTGAGCAAAGAACCAAGTAGGAAATACATTTTCAATTTTGGACTAGGGGCGACCCTAGTCAAAATCAATTTTGTCACTTTTTTCTTCGAGGGTTTATACAAATGGATTGAAACTTTGCATAAATATTCTAGTGTTTAAAACAAATACAAATAAAACATCCTAAAATGTTTTTGAGCAAAGAACCAAGAAGAATACATTTTCAATCTTGGACTAGGGGCGACCCTAGTCAAAATCAATATTGTCACTTTTTTCTTCGAGGGTTTATCCAAATGGATTGAAACTTTGCATATATATTCAAGTGCTTAAAACAAATACAAATAAAACATCTTAAAACTTTTTTGAGCAAAGAACCAAGAAGGAAATACATTTTCAATTTTGGACTAGGGGCGACCCTAGTCAAAATCAATTTTGTCACTTTTTTCTTCGAGGGTTTATCCAAATGGATTGAAACTTCGCATAAATATTCTAGTGCTTAAAACAAATACAAATAAAACTTCCTTAAAATTTTTTTGAGCAAAGAACCAAGTAGGAAATACATTTTCAATTATGAACTTAGGACAGGTCCAGTCAAAATCTAGTTTTTCACTTTTTTCTTCGAGAATAAATCCAAATACAGTAAAATGAGCATTCTAATCTTCAGGTCACACATTTCTGCATTAATAAAAATCATTTTTTTGGACAAAATTTTAAGTCACGTTGTTTTTGAATGTACAACCAAATTTATAAAATTTGGGTCTCACGACATATAGAATACATTTCTTGCTTTAGATATTTAAAACTGTTTTGCATAAATATTAGTATACTTACACAAAGTTTTACTGTAATTGGATAAACCCTCAAAGAAAAAAGTGACAAATTGATTTTGACTAGGGTCGCCCCTAGTCCAAAATTGAAAATGTATTTCCTTAGGGTCGCCCCTAGTCCAAAATTGAAAATGTATTTCCTTCTTGGTTCTTTGCTCAAAAAAAATTTTTTCATCCAAAGTTTAATTTAAAAAAAAATCACAGTGAACTTTTAATTTGAAAAATTCGTAAGAAAGGAAAGTTTTTTGCTTTTTCTGAAGCAACGGCTGTTCTTACTTTGCCCAAAAACAATACAGCTCTTCTATAGAGCAGCACGGATCAAATGTAAAAAACTAGAAGTCTCTACAATGTCTCGTTATTGAGATTTCTTGCTGATTAACTTGCGTGTTTGCTTGCTTACAGAAAGCATATTTTTCGATTTTCTCAGCAATGCCGCAACCAATTTGAAATCTGTTTTTTGCAAAAGATATGAAATTCAAAGCACAAACTTTTCATCACTGAACATTTTAAGCTATCTTGCTCCATATCCTCACAAAATTCAAAAAACGGAATTTTCAATCTGAACAAAACCAATAGATTCACACGTGAAAACGGTGTGAATATAAAAAAAAATTATGACTAATACTAATCTTTTAGAATTCATTCATATTCCAAGAAAATAATAAGAAGCAATATGCTTACGTATTTTCAGCATTTGGTTTACTAGTATAAGAGTAAGTTGGCTTCAATGGTTGACGAGTTGTTGAGATTGAATTTTTTAATTCTTGATCATCAGCAACAATTTTTAAAGGACTTGACGTCACTCCAACCCAAAATTTATCATAGTCTTGTGCAAGTGTTGAACTGCATAGTGAGAAAATAAACAATAACATGAAATAATTTATTGAGATTAAATGGAAGTTTTACAAATGATGACAATATTGAGGAAAGTTGGTGGTTATTTTCCTAGCTTTATTTTATCTTAGTTTTCATGAACGTCATTTGCGAATAGGATCATGCATACTTGAAAACAATGTCTCCGATGAAATCTGTTGGCGCATTCCATTCCAAAACAATATTACGTTTAAGTTCGGTGCTCGAATGTGTTGCTGTATTTCCGACATTTCCACAGTCAATTATTTTCGCTAAGCGATCTTGTGGAGCTGAAAATTCACCTATTACACTTCCATCTTGCAGTGACCTTGCTTGAATCATAAATCCTTTTATAGTTAAATCATTTATTACGCTATTAATTTCTACTCTCATTTTCTGACGTTGTCCAACGACATCGTTTTGTAACGAGATTCTGAATAAAGGCTCTGATGTTAAGGCTGGAATATTATTTCCATGAATCGGCATTAATGTGTAGCATGCTGATTGAGGGGCACCTAATGAAAATTGGATTTTTTTTTTTTTGGTTTTTAATATTTTATTATAAATTTCAAAGACACACATAAATAAATTCATTATTATGAGCATAAACAAATAACTTAAATAGCTAGCTAAATATTTTGTTAATTACTTTTAACATACCTTGTGGAAGGCACTGCAACAAATTGATTTGAGCAGTAATTATGAACACAATATGAATCAATCTCATGATGGTGAGATTTCTAGATTTACGAATTTATCAGGAAGTAAATGAACTGAACTTGAGAATGTAGATCGTGAGAATTATGACAAGTTGTTTGTCCACCTCCTGTATTTTGGGGAAGCAAGAAATTATTATTAATAAATCGATATTGAACTTTGTATAAGTATTTAATACGTTTGTATAATTAATGTATTGCCCTGGTCACGCAGTTTTGGTAGACTGTATTTTATGTGATATTTTGAGGTGCCAAAAATATATTGATTTTTAATAATGACACTTTAGTTTCCTATTTCCACTCATTGCAAGTTTTATTGTCTCTTTTCACACATGACACAACACTTTGTCTATCTACGTTAAACTGCTATATTCAACTAAAATAGTAATTTATGTCTACCGACAATTTACCGATAAATTTTGAACCTCTTCAGATATATCTCTTTATTATCATTATAAACTTAAACTGATTAGCATGTTTGGAGCAGTTTGTAGGAATTATCTGATAATATTTTTGTCATACCTATATATTTCAATTTAATCATCATGCGTAATGATGATAAATCAAGTTTATATAGTTTTAAAACATTTATGTGTGAGATTATTTCAAGTCATTTTTGAAGTACATTTTACACAGCTTCTCTAATTACTAAATTATTGTTATCACATTCTTCAAAGACTTATCTTGGATAATGAATTTTTATTGTCAGACCGGTTTTGTTACAAAAAGAATGAAAGTTTTGTGCAGTGTTGAGATATTTAAAACATTCTTGATACATAAATACAATATAATTCTTAAGAGGGAGCTGACCAATTAAAAATGACATAGATTTATGATGTCATAGCGGGAAATGATACACATGCATATTAGAATTAATGAAAAATACTATCAAAATAAATAAATTGAAAAAGCAGTCAATAGTAAATTGTTTATTATAAACTTTTCTGCGTAAATTCTTGGTTGGTTCACTCGAATATTCATAGTAATTTGTCCGTTTTCATAGCCAACATACGCAACACTTATATTAGTCGTGCGAAAAAAACTCACTGTTCAATTCAATGGAAAAATGTATATTCATTCACTTCTGTCTATAATTTCCCATAAAACTTGAAACATTTTATAAAATATTTTTTATACCTTTCCTAAAACGAAATAGCGCTAGTAACAAGTTAAAGCACACAGGTATTTTAAGTACAGATTTTGCAATAATGTCTAAGTATTTTTTCCAAGGTCGATTGAAACAGCATGACATACATATATGTCATAAAATATTCATGAATCAAGAAATTCTCAATAACTTTAAAAAAAATCACTCACTTTTAAAATAAAACTTAAGGCCACCGAAAAAAAACTAGTTCTTACAAAAAGTCTTATTCATTTATGAAGATAATATTTTTCGTGATAATTAAATACCACAACCAAAAACTATTAAAACAAAATTCCAACGTTCTTAGTCATTTATTTTGACTGCTATCCACAGATCACTCTTAAATGGTCGCAAAAACTTTTCTTACTGCCACGACACTAGTAACAAATCTGAACAAATAAATTAGTTGTGTCTTTCCCATTCAAAGTGTTTATTTCTTATGTTTTGTTTAGATCAAAGAATGTTGAATAATGTTTTCAACAGTTGAAAGCATGGAGCAAGCTAAATTACTAACACTCTCGGTTTTACCACCTGTGTTTTAAGTGTTGTTGCTCGTTGTTTTAGTTGTAAACTTAAGCATTTGTTTTAATATTATAGATTTTTTTTTTAATTTTGACAAATTTTAAAAATCTATGTAATAAACTTAAATGAGTTTTGTTGAAATAAGTGAAGAACATAACACGCATGAAAATGAAATATCTTTAAGTTAACGGTTTAAAAAATTTTAAATGATTGTTTACGTTTTTGGGCTTGTAAATTTGTTTACGATAGAAAGTATTAAATTTTTATAATTGATATCCAGCATTATTCATTTATTGGAATAAGATAAAAAGTTCTAATCCAACTTTTTCTTTGCAAACAATCGCAAAGATTATGGACAGTTCAATAAACGCAAGCTTTGAAGCTGGAAGTGACGGAAAAAGAAGAAGGTTTGATGAATTTTGAGTTTTATAAAGTTTTTATAATTAAAACAAAAAAAATATTTTTTCAGCTCTAACAGATCAATTAAGCGGAAAAGATTTGATGACGAAATTGTTGAATACAGTCTAGGAGGATTGCCACAAGGACGTATTAGAACTCAATCCCAAACATTGCAAGCCAGTTCAATTGACTCAAATTCTGCTACAATTACAGTTTCAACAAATCAGCAACAAGTTCCAGAAACTCCAATATCTGCTCAACCAATATTAACATCCACTCCAGTTCCAATAACTCCAAACATATTTCCTGCACAGAATCAACTAATGCTTCCGGAACGTAAGCGTGGCAGTTTAAAGGTAAACATCAAAAAAACAAAGAGAAGACTTGGAGGCACTAGCACAAAGGATTTAGGAAGGTTCAAACCAACTGATGATTTGGCATTGGTCATAAACATACAGCAAGTAAATGACATAAAAACTGTTCATCGTGGTACAAAGTTTTCATGCAAGTTTACAATCCAGGAATTATCAAATCGATGGTATTCTTTAATGTATGACGAATCAATAAGTCGTATAGCAATAAGTGCAATGCGAAATTTGCATCCAGAAATGATTTCTTCAATTCAGCAAAAAGCACTTTTTAGTAAGGTCGAAGAAGACATACTTACAAACATTAAAAGTACAGAATCACCAACCGAGGAAACGTTTCAAGATTTATTAACAAAAAATGCAACCGTATTTTATCATGCAAGAACTCCGAAATCACTGATAACACATTGGGAATTATTAAGACAATATATGCTTTTAAATGATCAAGTCATTCCATCATCTATTTCAGCTGATGGCTTGCAAAGCTTTTCGGATTTTGAAGAAACCTTAAATGACAATGAAATCTTGACCGAAAATAGAGATGAGCATTTAGAACTAGAATTGGCATTAGCTGATCGTAAGAATAAAAGAGAAATACGTACACTAGAGAATGAACTTCAAAGATGGTCTGTTATGCTTGATTCAGTTACTGGAATTGGCATTTCACCAGAATTCGATAATCAGACTTTGGCTATTTTAAGAGGGAGAGCAGTTCGTTATTTGATGAGATCACGAGAGATTACAGTTGGACGGAACTCAAAAGATTTTGTAGTCGATGTAAATTTGTCATTGGAAGGACCGTCTCATAAAGTTTCAAGAAAACAAGGAACAATAAAAATGAGAAATAATGGAGACTTCTTCTTAGTCAACGAAGGAAAGCGTCCGATTTTCGTTGATGGAGTTCCTATAATCGCAGGAAATAAGATAAAACTTCATAATAATAATGTCATTGAGGTAAATGTTTGCTATACAATAATTTGAAATAAGTAATGAGTCTTGATTATCCATTACAGATATCAGGATTACGATTCATCTTCCTCATTAATCAAGACCTTGTTCAAGCTATCAGATTAGAGTCAGCAAAATTATCGACACCATTAAATTAAGTTTCATCTTTGTCATTTTAAATTTTTAATCAACAAAAATAAATATGAAAAGTTCCCTTTAATTTTGCAAAGCAGTTATTATTATTTTTATTTCTTCTGTATCTTATCTATTAAAGTGTATTGTTTTTTTCCTATCAAACACATTTGATAGCTTTATTATTTCATCAATCGATCACCAATTTCACTAGCTTTCCGGACTTCATAAAGTAAAGTTTTGCTTCTAAGAAATAATAAACCGTGTGATACTCTATGATATTAATAATAGTGAAATAAAAATGAAGAGGATATCAGACAAGCAATTGAGCTTTTTAATGTTCATATTTTTGGTGAAAATTGCATGTTCAGGTGAAAAGTAAAGTAAAATATTAAAAGACTTTTATAATACCAAAAATATTGCAGACTGGACTTCACCGTTTCTTATCACTGAACGAGTGGAAGACGTGACTATAGATTTACGACTTTCTGATTATGTATCGCTTACGATGAAGGAAGAAATTATTTCACCATTTACTGTTGCTTATCTAAATGAGTACAGTGGAAACGATACCCCAGTTATTATGCCATTCAGTGCAGGTCAATCAATAAATTTAGGTTTAAAGTTTGAAAAGAATAACACAAGGTGGAATATGATAGTGACGAAAACACAAGATTTTGAAAATGAGGATAACAGAAGATATATCTTTGAATTAAAAGTTGGACTTATCTCAGTGACAGTGGTTATCATTATTGAAAATATCTTCGATAACTCTCCAAGTGTTTCTTATGAAAATCCTTGTGTTGTAGAAGTAAGAACAAATATTTAATTAAATTACGCTTTATTTTAAAAAATGAATGATTGAATTTTTGATAGGAATTGACAGAAGAAAATTATGAGTCACAGTGCGTCTATGTAAGTTAAACGATTTTTTTTTTGTTGCATCAAAAATATTTCCAATTGTTTTTGTAATTAGAAAGTAATGGATCTTGATGGAATGATGAATAATACTATAAGATTTGAGGTTCACGGAAATTTCAACGAAAGTGAAATATTTGATTTTAAGATTAACTCAAGTTTGAATGAAGAATATTCTGAAACCTATAGTTTATTGTAAGATATTAGTTCAAACTTTTATAAAAAATTTAAAAGCCACATCAGAATTTATATGTTTAAGGTTGAAGAAACCCCTTTTCTATGACATCAGATTTTACTATTCATTTCGTGCAACAGTATATGATATTGCAAATAATCAGTTTTCATTCAACATAATTGTTGAAGTGAAGGATATGCCAAATAAACCTCCAATGTGGATTCGAGTATTTGCATCGGCACAATTTTTCGAGAAAGAGGCTCAGGTATTTTGTAACAATTGAAAATAACTTAACATAACGTAATTTTTTAAAATTAAAGGAATTTCAAGCAGAAGCAATCGATGGAGATACAGGCATTAATGATCCAATTTGTTACACCTTAATATTCGACGAAGACAAAGATTGTAAATATTATTAATCTAATCTATCTTTGAATATTATTAATATTTTTTTTGATTGAAAGTTTCAAATTTAATAACCATTGAAGAAACAACAGGAAAAATCCAAGTTAAACCAATAGACAGAGATAGTCTGAAAATCGAAGTATTTCCATTTTATGTATGTTTTATTTCTAACATGATTAATATTAAAAATTAACTTACATTATTTTTATACACCTTAGATAAAAGCATATGAGTGTCAAGATGAAACATCTTGGATTAATAACTCCGCTGTGCTATTAGTTGATGATTTAAATGATAATATACCATTAATATATTTTAATGCGACAAAAAATGTCATTGAAATGTACGAAGAAACCTTCTATACACTGTTTGAAACGTCCGAGCTTTTAATCATAGATGCAGATCTTGGAACCAATGCAATGTACAGTGTTAAATTAGAACGAGAAAATTTTGCTTCTGCCTTCAACATAATACCTCGAATCGGATATCAGGAACAATCCACATTCTCCATATCAGTTTTGAATCAAAATCTTTTGGATTATGAAAATCTAGAATTTCAAAGTTTTGATATCTCTGTAAGCTATGTCAAAGGCTTTTGGTTGTCGCTGCATAACTTAACTTCAATTTCATTAGTGCAAAAATTTAATTTTTTTAATTATAAATATATTTTTTAGATTATAGCGACTGAAGTATACGACTCATCTCATAGTTCGGAAAAAACTTTTCATATTAATTTATTGAACTGGAATGACGAACTGCCTGAATTTGAAAGCGATGGATATGTGTTTAATATAAATGAAACTGTGGGAAGTGATTTTTCAATTGGTTTTGTCAAAGCATCCGATCGTGATATTGATGATGAAATCGAGTAAGTACCTTACATATTCTTTGGATTAAATTTATATTTACTTATCTTTATTTTTTTGTCACTATTAAGATATTTTTTGAATGACAAAATAAGTGAAAAGATTTTTATAAACATGACATCTGGTGAATTAACAACAATTTTGGACAAGACATTTGACTATGAACAGCAATCGATTTTTACTTTTCAAGTTTTTGCTAGAGATACATTGCAAACAAGAAATGAATCCACTCATACAACGTCTACTCAAATTCAAATCAATGTGATTGATGTAAATGATACTCCTCCTACAATAGTTTTGGTAAGAATTTCTTAACCAGGTATATCAAAAATATTATGCATTTTACAAACATTCTGTATTTCCTGTAAACCAGCCAAGAACATTCTTAACAGTTACTGAAAATGGACTCGATGCATTAATTACGAATGAAATTGAAGTCTATGATCCTGATACATCAGCAGATTTAAGAGTTTTTATTGATTGGAGTCAATCGATTGCAAGTGGATTAGATGTAGAGATAGAAGATTATGAGAACTGTGTAGAAATATTTGAGAAGGAATTGAATAACAATCGTTTAAAAGGAACTTTAAAATCAAGCTCTACAAAAATTATTGATTATGAGAAATTCCAAATTTTATTTCTAACAATTACTGCTGTTGATTTAAAAACGGAAGTAAACGATAATTCAACAAGTGCAGTTTTGACGGTTTTTGTGCTTGATGTTAATGATAATGCACCAGAGTTTGTTGGAAATACTTTAGAAGTAAACAGAAGTGTGATTGAGGAATCAGAATCGGATGTTTTTATTGGATTTCTGCATGCTGTAGATAAAGATGGACCTGGTTACAATGATATATCATTTACATTGATGTAAGTGATTGTTGTTTTTAATTTAATTTTTTTCTGATGTAGGTGCATTCAGTTTGGAATTTTAAGTCTAATTTTATTTACAGCCCACGTGATAACAAAACAAATGAGTGGGTAAAAATTGGGAATAAATCGGGAGAATTGAGTGTGGCTAAAAATAAATCAATAGACTGTGACATTCCAAAGCGATTTTATTTAGAATATGACGTTAAAATCAGTGATGGAGAACTGGAAAACTTTGGAAATGTAATCATTAACTGGTAACAAAAAAGAAATGATTATAAAACTAATTTCAATTTTTTTTAGATATCCATCGCAATTAATGATATAAATAATAAAATTCCAAAGTTAATCTTTTTTGAGGATGTCATTGAAATTTATGAAAATTCAAGCGATCTTCTGTTAAAAACTATTGAAGCAAATGATTCAGATCGAGACGGTAAGACAGTTTTTAAGTCTTAAATATTAATAAAATATATGAATTATTTTTTAGAGCCTCATAATGTCTTACAATATACAATAAATTATCAAAGTAATTTTGAGCTCCAAAGATTTTTTACTATTAATTTAACTTCTGGAGAATTAAGAGTTAAAAAACTTGATGAGTATAATATTTTGGACAGAGATATAGAACCATCAGAGTATTCCATTCCAATTTATATCGAAGATAATTTAGGAATCGGAGGTAAATGTGAAAAACTGTTCCTTAAAAACTGATCGAAATATTATATCTATGATTCATTGATACAGCTAGAAATGGAATTCAACATATTGTGCAAATTATTTTATTAGATGTTAATGACAACGCTCCACAAATGCCAATAAACTTGGATTTTACAACTGCTCTAATTAATGAAGATCTAAAAAAGGTAAAAATTATTTTTTTGTATCAAACCAGTCACGAAATTTCAGTTTTTTAGTCAACGATAATTGTGGACAAGTTATATGCTCCTGATATTGACGAAGGATTTAATGCAGAAGTTCTATATGAAATTTTATCAATAGATCCAGTAACAGTTGATCGAGAGCAATTGCAATATAAAAATCTATTTGTATTGGATAATTATGAAAACAAATATACTCGTATAAAAACTGGGATCGATTTAAAAGGTTATAGTGGAACTTGGTGTCTTAAAATTCTGGTATATTTGATTTATATAATTGCTCACACTTAATTTTTTTAAATTTACTTTTTTTTGTCTATTTAAGGCAGTGGATCGAGGAAATGAAACTATAGGAGGGTATAGTCTTTCATCAGAATCATCTTATCAAATCAAGATTGATCCATTTAATTATAACATTCCAATCATAACATTTCCTTCAAAGAATAATAATATTATTAGATTCGAGTATGCCATTCAAATTCTAGTTTATTTCTAATTAGTAATTAATTTAATAATTTTTCAAAGCTATGGAGCTTCTGAAATAGGAAAAAACTTGGTTTTACTGAATGGCTCAAACTTTCCAGCATTTGAAGCTTTTGATGATGATGCAGGGATCTTTGGAGATGTAACCTTTGCTTTTGAGCCAGATACCCAAAGTTATTTTGAATTTAAAAAAAATGACAAAAGACTTTCCGAACTGCATTTGAAATCAATAGTGGAAAAGAAAGTTTATGAGGTATACAATTTAAAATGCAATGAAAATGAAATTTAATTATTTAATTCTTCTATTCAATGATTAGATAACAGTTATTGCTTTTGACGGTGGAAATTATAGAAGCGACTATTTAAGCGTTTCCTTCGCATTTGTCGACAAAACCAGTGAGCCATCCTTTGACTATAACACATGGAGAACTGTTTTTACTGAAAACCAAACTGGACTCGAGGAATTTCAAAATATACCTGAAGCAATTGATCCTAAAAATATTGGCATTCAAAATGGTGAACTAGAATTTAAGATCTTTTACTATCTTGACGGTGAGCTTTTTACTACGTTTTTACAAAGTTTTTATTATTTTACCACGTTTTTATTAACTTGCTTTCTTATCTGTTTGATTGTCCGAAAAATTTCAAATCTTGCGATCGATTTTTCGACCACTTTTATTATTACTTACCACGTTTTTATTAACTTGCTTTCTTATCTGTTTGATTGTCCGCAAAATTTCAAATCTTGTGATCGATTTTTCGACCACTTTTACTGCTCTAATCGAGCTGAAATTTTGCATGCACTTGTATATCCAATGACAATACAATATTCAAGCATTTGTGGAGCTTAGAAATGCTTAATTATAGTAAAAATCATATAAATTATGAAAATAATTCAATGTCAACGATGAAACTGTCAAATTAATCGATGTTGCTTAATGAATTATTATGTACTGAAGAAATTAATTGATGTAGAATTTTTTTTGTACATTTTGAGAATTCTGACCAGAAAACATTTTCAGCAAGTCATTTTCAAGAGCTCAGAATTTCAAATTAGCCGATTCTAAGCCGATCGGCTTAAATTTCTCAAACTTAAAATTCTGAGCTTACTATAGCTGCATGCTGACAAAATATTACACAGAATCATAGTAAAGCATGTAAAGTTCAATTTAAATACTTGAAATGGGTGTCAAATGGCTTTTTTCTATCAAAAAAATCAGAGATCGAAGCCGATTTTTTCGGCTTAACTCAATTTTTGATTTTTTTGATAGAAAAAAGCCATTTAACACCCATTTTAAGTATTTAAATTGAACTTTACATGCTTTACTATCATTCTGTGAAATATTTTTTCAGCATGTAGCTATAGTAAGCTCTGAATTTCAATTTAGCCGATTTTAAGCCGATCGGCTTAAATTTCGGCTTAACATTCTTTAACTTGAAATTCTGAGCTCACTATAGCTACATGCTGAAAAAATATTTCACAGAATGATAGTAAAGCATGTAAAGTTCAATTTAAATACTTAAAATGGGTATTAAATAGGGTTCGGAAAACCACTAACTGATTATCTACAGTTATCAACTTTTAGATTATCTACACAAAATCTACAGTTATCAACAGTTAGTAAACTGTAGATATATTCTTTGAATGAAGAAAATCCGTTAAAAAAATTTGCAAAGTTTTGTAAACAAACAATTTTTGGAGACTTTTTTAATAAATTTATATATAGAATACACTTATTATACATTAAGAGAGCTCAAATGTCAACATTAGCTATTAAAAATCAACTTTTTGTTTATCGAATATTTGTAACGGTTATATGAAATTCAAATATTGTTCACATGTTTGTAAACAAAAAAAATTTGCGAAAATTTCTTAATTTTCAATTAAATCACCACACAAACGCTTTTAAAATACTGAATGAAGCCTAATGTCACTTTATTTGAACTGTTACATGCTGTTGCAGTCCTGATTTTAGCATTTCAACTCTTTTTTCAGTAAATTAATAACGTTTTTTTCCACTTTGAAAAAATTATCTACAGTTACTTATCTACAGTTACAAATTGTAGATAACTGTAGATAAGTGTTACTAACTGATAATAACTGTAGATTTCCGAACCCTAGTATTAAATGACTTTTTTCTATCAAAAAAATCAAAAATTGAGTTAAGCCGAAAAAATCGGCTTCGATCTCTGTTATAAATGATTAAGAATGCTAATATAAATATAAAATCGTTATTTTTTTGAAAATAGCCTACTTTGATCAAAACCAAAAATGCTTTAAATTGCATATTAAAACATATCTAGGTATTATAAATGATAAATAATGCTAATATAGAGATAAAATCAATATTTTTTTGAAAATAGCCTACTTTGATCAAAACCAAAAATGCTTTAAATTGCATATTAAAACATATCTAGGTATTATAAATGATAAATAATGCTAATATAGATATAAAATCAATATTTTTTTGAAAATAGCCTGCTATGATCAAAACCAAAAATGCTTTAAATTGCATATTAAAACATATCTAGGTATTATAAATGATAAAGAATGCTAATATAAATATAAAATCGTTATTTTTTTGAAAATAGCCTACTTTGATCAAAACCAAAAATGCTTTAAATTGCATTTTAAAACATATCTAGGTATTATAAATGATAAATAATGCTAATATAGATATAAAATCAATATTTTTTTGAAAAAAGCCTGCTATGATCAAAACCAAAAATGCTTTAAATTGCATTTTAAAACATATCTAGGTATTATAAATGATAAATAATGCTAATATAGATATAAAATCAATATTTTTTTGAAAATAGCCTGCTATGATCAAAACCAAAAATGCTTTAAATTGCATATTAAAACATATCTAGGTATTATAAATGATAAATAATGCTAATATAGAGATAAAATCAATATTTTTTTGAAAATAGCCTACTTTGATCAAAACCAAAAATGCTTTAAATTGCATATTAAAACATATCTAGGTATTATAAATGATAAATAATGCTAATATAGATATAAAATCAATATTTTTTTTTGAAAATAGCCTGCTATGATCAAAACCAAAAATGCTTTAAATTGCATATTAAAACATATCTAGGTATTATAAATGATAAAGAATGCTAATATAAATATAAAATCGTTATTTTTTTGAAAATAGCCTACTTTGATCAAAACCAAAAATGCTTTAAATTGCATTTTAAAACATATCTAGGTATTATAAATGATAAATAATGCTAATATAGAGATAAAATCAATATTTTTTTGAAAAAAGCCTGCTATGATCAAAACCAAAAATGCTTTAAATTGCATTTTAAAACATATCTAGGTATTATAAATGATAAATAATGCTAATATAGAGATAAAATCAATATTTTTTTGAAAATAGCCTACTTTGATCAAAACCAAAAATGCTTTAAATTGCATATTAAAACATATCTAGGTATTATAAATGATAAAGAATGCTAATATAAATATAAAATCGTTATTTTTTTGAAAATAGCCTACTTTGATCAAAACCAAAAATGCTTTAAATTGCATTTTAAAACATATCTAGGTATTATAAATGATAAATAATGCTAATATAGATATAAAATTAATATTTTTTTGAAAAAAGCCTGCTATGATCAAAACCAAAAATGCTTTAAATTGCATTTTAAAACATATCTAGGTATTATAAATGATAAATAATGCTAATATAGATATAAAATCAATATTTTTTTGAAAATAGCCTACTTTGATCAAAACCAAAAATGCTTTAAATTGCATTTTAAAACTTATCAAGGTATTATAAATGAAAGAGAATGCTGATATAGATATAAAATCGATATTTTTTTGAAAATAACCATGATCGAAACCAAAAATGCTTTAAATTGCATTTTAAAACTTATCTAGGTATTATAAATGATAAATAATGCTAATATAGATATAAAATCAATATTTTTTTGAAAATAGCCTGCTATGATCAAAACCAAAAATGCTTTAAATTGCATATTAAAACATATCTAGGTATTATAAATGAAAGAGAATGCTGATATAGATATAAAATCGATATTTTTTTGAAAATAACCATGATCGAAACCAAAAAAGCTTTAAATTGCATTTTAAAACTTATCAAGGTATTATAAATGATAGAGAATGTTGATATAGATATAAAATCGACATTTTTTAGAAAATAGCCTACTATGATCAAAACCAAAAATGCTTTAAATTGCATATTAAAACATATCTAGGTATTATAAATGATAGAGAATGCTGATATAGATATAAAATCGATATTTTTTTGAAAATAACCATGATCGAAACCAAAAATGCTTTAAATTGCATTTTAAAACTTATCTAGGTATTATAAATGATAAATAATGCTAATATAGATATAAAATCAATATTTTTTTGAAAATAGCCTGCTATGATCAAAACCAAAAATGCTTTAAATTGCATATTAAAACATATCTAGGTATTATAAATGAAAGAGAATGCTGATATAGATATAAAATCGATATTTTTTTGAAAATAGCCTACTTTGATCAAAACCAAAAATGCTTTAAATTGCATATTAAAACATATCTAGGTATTATAAATGATAAAGAATGCTAATATAAATATAAAATCGTTATTTTTTTGAAAATAGCCTACTTTGATCAAAACCAAAAATGCTTTAAATTGCATTTTAAAACATATCTAGGTATTATAAATGATAAATAATGCTAATATAGATATAAAATTAATATTTTTTTGAAAAAAGCCTGCTATGATCAAAACCAAAAATGCTTTAAATTGCATTTTAAAACATATCTAGGTATTATAAATGATAAATAATGCTAATATAGATATAAAATCAATATTTTTTTGAAAATAGCCTGCTATGATCAAAACCAAAAATGCTTTAAATTGCATATTAAAACATATCTAGGTATTATAAATGATAAATAATGCTAATATAGAGATAAAATCAATATTTTTTTGAAAATAGTAGGGTTTCTGAAAAACGGCATTTTCGAAAACGGCCGTTTTCCGTTTTTTATTTTCAATAACGGCCGTTAACGGACCGTTTTAAGTTTTTTAAATAACCAAATATAAATGAAATATTCCTCAAAAGATAAAGAATTGTTGTGCTATAAGGGCAATTCCACGGATTGATTTTTCCAAAATATTCATCTTTGAATCGAATTTTCTCTTAATTAGAGAACTTTGCAGCTGCAATTTTTTCACAAACTTATGTATCTTGTCATGCCTTAATTAATGAAATATTTGGATTTTTGTGAGCGTTGGTATATTACACAATGTTGAATTCTGAATATGAAAGCAGAAATTTACCACTTTAAGATGTCTTTACAACTATTAATGTTGTCTTTATTAGCCGTTCTTTTTATCCTCTTCTATGATTCTGCATACCTAAATTGACTTGAAAGACACTCGATAGACAGAAAAATGAATAATTTTAATGCAATTAATGTTAATGCCAACGCTTAAGCCAAATCCGTGAGGAAACAATTTTTAAAAAACCGATTTTTACTTTAATTCACAAAAATTTCTTTGATTAGAATCTTGTTTTTAAAAGTTTAATAGTCAATGAATCTTTAACTCGTTTTAAAAAGTGTAAGCTTAATTAAAGTTTATTTTTGAAGCAATCAAATTTTTAAAGAACATGGATCAAAAATTTATTTTTTTCGAAATGCAACTCATCCGTGGAATTGCCCATATAGATAATATGTAGATTTCTATTTACATTTATTATAACTGTTTATTCACTTTATTATAAAATTTTATTGTATCTAAACAACAAACAAAACTCGACTCGCAACTATGATTACATTTCTGATTCTAATATACTACTTGAAATGAGATTTTCAAACTTTCCAGGCAATCCATAATAAAAAATCTCAATTGCAGAAACTTTTAACTGTTTTTGAGAATAATTTTTAAAGGAAATAAACAAAAATCTTTTTAAAAATTACATTGTATGAACTATGAGAAAACGGAAAAACGGAATGAAAAACGGTCGTTTTCCGTTTTCAATTTTTGTACCGTTAACGGCCGTTTTCCGTTTTTCGTTAACGGCTTCAGAAACCCTAGAAAATAGCCTGCTATGATCAAAACCAAAAATGCTTTAAATTGCATATTAAAACATATCTAGGTATTATAAATGATAAAGAATGCTAATATAAATATAAAATCGTTATTTTTTTGAAAATAGCCTACTTTGATCAAAACCAAAAATGCTTTAAATTGCATTTTAAAACATATCTAGGTATTATAAATGATAAATAATGCTAATATAGATATAAAATCAATATTTTTTTGAAAAAAGCCTGCTATGATCAAAACCAAAAATGCTTTAAATTGCATTTTAAAACATATCTAGGTATTATAAATGATAAATAATGCTAATATAGATATAAAATCAATATTTTTTTGAAAATAGCCTGCTATGATCAAAACCAAAAATGCTTTAAATTGCATATTAAAACATATCTAGGTATTATAAATGATAAATAATGCTAATATAGAGATAAAATCAATATTTTTTTGAAAATAGCCTACTTTGATCAAAACCAAAAATGCTTTAAATTGCATATTAAAACATATCTAGGTATTATAAATGATAAATAATGCTAATATAGATATAAAATCAATATTTTTTTTTGAAAATAGCCTGCTATGATCAAAACCAAAAATGCTTTAAATTGCATATTAAAACATATCTAGGTATTATAAATGATAAAGAATGCTAATATAAATATAAAATCGTTATTTTTTTGAAAATAGCCTACTTTGATCAAAACCAAAAATGCTTTAAATTGCATTTTAAAACATATCTAGGTATTATAAATGATAAATAATGCTAATATAGATATAAAATCAATATTTTTTTGAAAAAAGCCTGCTATGATCAAAACCAAAAATGCTTTAAATTGCATTTTAA
Source organism: Chironomus riparius (assembly GCA_917627325.4). Lineage (NCBI taxonomy): Eukaryota > Metazoa > Arthropoda > Insecta > Diptera > Chironomidae > Chironomus > Chironomus riparius. Next base: position 61,001,770 of record OU895877.1, read on the forward strand.
AACATATCTAGGTATTATAAATGATAAATAATGCTAATATAGAGATAAAATCAATATTTTTTTGAAAATAGCCTACTTTGATCAAAACCAAAAATGCTTTAAATTGCATATTAAAACATATCTAGGTATTATAAATGATAAATAATGCTAATATAGATATAAAATCAATATTTTTTTGAAAATAGCCTACTTTGATCAAAACCAAAAATGCTTTAAATTGCATTTTAAAACTTATCAAGGTATTATAAATGAAAGAGAATGCTGATATAGATATAAAATCGATATTTTTTTGAAAATAACCATGATCGAAACCAAAAATGCTTTAAATTGCATTTTAAAACTTATCTAGGTATTATAAATGATAAATAATGCTAATATAGATATAAAATCAATATTTTTTTGAAAATAGCCTGCTATGATCAAAACCAAAAATGCTTTAAATTGCATTTTAAAACATATCTAGGTATTATAAATGACTAGTGTAGTACCCCGTCAAGCATGACGGGCATTTTTTCTTCTTTTGAAACAGTAAAATTTATATTACGAAATTTATATTACATAAACGATTAATTTCAATTTTATTTTCAAACTTTAAACAGTTTAGATGTTAAAAATTTCTTTATAAACAACATTTTGAGTGAAAATTTTATCATTTTTAAGAAGCTTTCCTTGATATACACCTTGAGCAATGAATATTTTAATGTTATTTTAAGTTTATTTTGACTTTCCAAATTAGCACGTCGTTTTTCAATCAATTGCTCTTCCGTTAGTAATGAACTTTTCTGCCTCTTGCGATTTCTATCTAGTTCGCGCTTCCTATTTAGTTCCTCTTCATTAAAACTTCTCTTGTTTCCCATTCTAATTTAAAAAGATATTATGATTAAAATAATATTAATTTTTTTTAATAATGCAACTTACATAAATGGTTAATTTTATAAGCAATTCAAGAAACAAAGAACTGAATTGATCCGTTAAAAAAGAATTTTTGTCTAAAATTTTTGAAATTTAATATTTTGATGTAAATTAAAATGAATTAAATGATCTTACCTGCAAAAATAATGCCGAAACAAAAGATTGGTTATTGATTTAGTACACTATTAGCAATGGTCTAATTGTTTGTCTAAAACGTCATGAAATCAAAAAAAAAGAGTTAAACACTATTTACTGAAAAATTAGGGAGAAAGAAACCCCTTTCTTAAAGGGTTTAAATGTGAAAAATTCAAAAATACATACAAAATTGCATTAAGTTTAGTAATTTTTTCAAGGATTTTCCAAAATGGCGACAAAATTCAATTATGTTAAGTATTTTTTTCATGGATTTTCCAAAATGGCGGGAAAATTAAGTACAGAAAAGGAGTTGCTTACGTGGATTATCGTCTTGTCAACTCAAGTGACGAAGAGTGAAAGAACTAAAAGCAGAGGGCGAAGTCGACTCGAAATTTGTATGAAGTCGAGTGAACTCAAGTCGACTTTTCCATACAAAATTCGAGTCGACTTCGCCCTCTGACTAAAAGTGAAAAAATTTTGCAGAAAATCCTGTGTCAATTATGTTAAGTATTTTTTTCATGGATTTTCCAAAATGGCGGCAAAATTCAATTATGTTAAGTATTTTTTTCATGGATTTTCCAAAATGGCGGCAAAATTCAATTATGTTAAGTATTTTTTTCATGGATTTTCCAAAATGGCGACAAAATTCAATTATCTTAAGTATTTTTTTCATGGATTTTCCAAAATATTAAGATACAGTAACATCCAGTAGAAAAATGAGCCAATTATGTTAAGTATTTTTTTCATGGATTTTCCAAAATGGCGGCAAAATTCAATTATGTTAAGTATTTTTTTCATGGATTTTCCAAAATCGCGGCAAAATTCAATTATGTTAAGTATTTTTTTCATGGATTTTCCAAAATGGCGGGAAAATTAAGTACAGAAAAGGAGTTGCTTACGTGGATTATCGTCTTGTCAACTCAAGTGACGAAGAGTGAAAGAACTAAAAGTGAAAAAATTTTGCAGAAAATCCTGTGTCAATTATGTTAAGTATTTTTTTCATGGATTTTCCAAAATGGCGGCAAAATTCAATTATGTTAAGTATTTTTTTCATGGATTTTCCAAAATGGCGGCAAAATTCAATTATGTTAAGTATTTTTTTCATGGATTTTCCAAAATGGCGACAAAATTCAATTATGTTAAGTATTTTTTTCATGGATTTTCCAAAATGGCGGGAAAATTAAGTACAGAAAAGGAGTTGCTTACGTGGATTATCGTCTTGTCAACTCAAGTGACGAAGAGTGAAAGAACTAAAAGTGAAAAAATTTTGCAGAAAATCCTGTGTCAATTATGTTAAGTATTTTTTTCATGGATTTTCCAAAATGGCGGCAAAATTCAATTATGTTAAGTATTTTTTTCATGGATTTTCCAAAATGGCGGCAAAATTCAATTATGTTAAGTATTTTTTTCATGGATTTTCCAAAATGGCGACAAAATTCAATTATGTTAAGTATTTTTTTCATGGATTTTCCAAAATATTAAGATACAGTAACATCCAGTAGAAAAATGAGCATCCAGTACCAAAATACAGTCAAACTCAAAACAGTAAATAAGAATCTCAGTTAATGAAGAAAAAAAATCTCAGGTAGGAAAAAGAACATAAACTGTTTTGAAATTCTCAATAACAAAAAATTTTGGAAAAAATGGGTGGCTGAGAGCAAACGATTAAAAAAGTGGGCGTGGCTTAGAGCGGAATGACAGAAAGAAAGAAAGAAAGAAAAATGAAGGTTTTTATATTATAAAAAATAAATGATAAATAATGCTAATATAGATATAAAATCAATATTTTTTTGAAAATAGCCTGCTATGATCAAAACCAAAAATGCTTTAAATTGCATATTAAAACATATCTAGGTATTATAAATGATAAATAATGCTAATATAGAGATAAAATCAATATTTTTTTGAAAATAGCCTACTTTGATCAAAACCAAAAATGCTTTAAATTGCATTTTAAAACTTATCTAGGTATTATAAATGATAAATAATGCTAATATAGATATAAAATCAATATTTTTTTGAAAATAGCCTGCTATGATCAAAACCAAAAATGCTTTATATTGCATATTAAAACATATCTAGGTATTATAAATGATAAAGAATGCTAATATAAATATAAAATCGTTATTTTTTTGAAAATAGCCTACTTTGATCAAAACCAAAAATGCTTTAAATTGCATATTAAAACATATCTAGGTATTATAAATGATAGAGAATGCTGATATAGATATAAAATCGATATTTTTTTGAAAATAACCATGATCGAAACCAAAAATGCTTTAAATTGCATATGAAGAATGCTAATATAGATATAAAATCGATATTTTTTTGAAAAAAGCCTACTATGATCAAAGCCAAAAATGCTTTAAATTGCATATTAAAACATATCTAGGTATTATAAATGATAGAGAATGCTGATATAGATATAAAATCGACATTTTTTTGAAAATAGCCTACTTTGATCAAAACCAAAAATGCTTTAAATTGCATATTAAAACATATCTAGGTATTATAAATGATAGAGAATGCTGATATAGATATAAAATCAACATTTTTTTGAAAATAGCCTACTATGATCAAAACCAAAAATGCTTTAAATTGCATTTTAAAACATATCTAGGTATTATAAATCAGACTTGCGTCATTTCGAATGTTGGCAGTTATGTAAAATTTTGAAAAATTCAAAATTTATTTTCCGTTAAAGCATAAAACAAAATTTTGCTTTAATTAAGCTACAGATTATGAAGCTTTTCGATCAGTATCACTAATTATGTGATCAGTAAGTTGTTAATCATTGTTTTAGGTAAGAAAATTCCTAAATTAAGAAAATTCAGTTGAAATTGAAAAATGTAAGTGTGTAAGTGTAAAAATTTCTTGAAAATATTTCCGCAAAAAACTCTTTTGTTTCTTGATATTCATGATTTTAAAGCTTATCAATGTTCATAAATAATAACAAGCTTTGATTCTAAGCTAGTTGACAGTAGTTATCATAGCTAAAATGCTCAAAATTCAGCATAGAATTTTTTAAAGTTTTACCGGTTGAATTGAGTTTAAATTTTCGAAATAAATTTCGAATTTTTTGAAGCCAATTTCGAATTTCTTCGAAATGAAATGACGCAAGTCTGTTATAAATGATAGAGAATGCTGATATAGATTTAAAATCGATATATTTTTGAAAATAGCCTACTTTGATCAAAACCAAAAATGCTTTAAATTGCATTTTAAAACTTATCTAGGTATTATAAATGATAAATAATGCTAATATAGATATAAAATCAATATTTTTTTGAAAATAGCCTACTTTGATCAAAACCAAAAATGCTTTAAATTGCATATTAAAACATATCAAGGTATTGTAAATGATAGAGAATGCTGATATAGATATAAAATCGATTTTTTTTTGGAAAATAGCCTACCTTGATCAAAACCAAAAATGCTTTAAATTGCATTTTAAAACTTATCTAGGTATTATAAATGATAAATAATGCTAATATAGATATAAAATCGATATTTTTTTGAAAATAACCATGATCGAAACCAAAAATGCTTTAAATTGCATTTTAAAACTTATCAAGGTATTATAAATGAAAGAGAATGCTGATATAGATATAAAATCGATATTTTTTTGAAAATAACCATGATCGAAACCAAAAATGCTTTAAATTGCATTTTAAAACTTATCAAGGTATTATAAATGATAGAGAATGTTGATATAGATATAAAATCGACATTTTTTTGAAAATAGCCTACTATGATCAAAACCAAAAATGCTTTAAATTGCGTTTTAAAACATATCTAGGTATTATAAATGATAAATAATGCTAATATAGATATAAAATCAATATTTTTTTGAAAATAGCCTGCTATGATCAAAACCAAAAATGCTTTAAATTGCATATTAAAACATATCTAGGTATTATAAATGATAAATAATGCTAATATAGATATAAAATCGATATTTTTTGAAAATAGCCTACTATGATCGCAACCAAAAATGCTTTAAATTGCATATTAAAACATATCTAGGTATTATAAATGATAAAGAATGATAATCTAGATATAAAATCGATATTTTTTGAAAATAGCCTACTATGATCGAAACCAAAAATGCTTAAAATTGCATATTAAACATATCTAGGTATTATAAATGATAGAGAATGCTGATATAGATATAAAATCGATATTTTTTGAAAATAGCCTACTATGATCAAAACCAAAAATGCTTTAAATTGCATTTTAAAACATATCTTGGTATTATAAATGATAGAGAATGCTGATATAGATATAAAATCGACATTTTTTTGAAAATAGCCTACTTTGATCAAAACCAAAAATGCTTTAAATTGCATATTAAAACATATCTAGGTATTATAAATGATAGAGAATGCTGACATAGATATAAAATCGAATTTTTTTTGAAAATAGCCTACTTTGATCAAAACCAAAAATGCTTTAAATTGGATTTTAAAACATATCTAGGTATTATAAATGATTAAGAATGCTAATATAGATATAAAATCGATATTTTTTTGAAAATAGCCTACTATGACCAAAACCAAAAATGCTTTAAATTGCATTTTAAAACATATCTAGGTATTATAAATGATAAAAAATGCTAATGTAGATATAAAATCGATATTTTCTTGAAAATAGCCTACTATGATCAAAACCAAAAATGCTTTAAATTGCATATTAAAACATATCTAGGTTTTATAAATGATAGAGAATGCTGATATAGATATAAAATCGATTTTTTTTTGGAAAATAGCCTACTTTGATCAAAACCAAAAATGCTTTAAATTGCATATTAAAACATATCTAGGTATTATAAATGATAGAGAATGCTGATATAGATATAAAATCGATTTTTTTTTGAAAATAGCCTACTTTGATCAAAACCAAAAATGCTTTAAATTGCATATTAAAACATATCTAGGTATTATAAATGATAGAGAATGCTGATATAGATATAAAATCGATTTTTTTTTGGAAAATAGCCTACTTTGATCAAAACCAAAAATGCTTTAAATTGCATTTTAAAACATATCTAGGTATTATAAATGATAAAGAATGCTAATGTAGATATAAAATCGATATTTTCTTGAAAATAACCTACTATGATCAAAACAAAAAATGCTTTAAATTGCATATTAAAACATATCTAGGTATTATAAATGATAGAGAATGCTGATATTGATCAAAACCAAAAATGCTTTAAATTGCATATTAAAACATATCTAGGTATTATAAATGATAGAGAATGCTGATATAGATATAAAATCGATTTTTTTTTGGAAAATAGCCTACTTTGATCAAAACCAAAAATGCTTTAAATTGCATTTTAAAACATATCTAGGTATTATAAATGATAAAGAATGCTAATGTAGATATAAAATCGATATTTTCTTGAAAATAACCTACTATGATCAAAACCAAAAATGCTTTAAATTGCATATTAAAACATATCTAGGTATTATAAATGATAGAGAATGCTGATATAGATATAAAATCGATTTTTTTTTGGAAAATAGCCTACTTTGATCAAAACCAAAAATGCTTTAAATTGCATATTAAAACATATCTAGGTTTTATAAATGATAAATAATGCTAATGTAGATATAAAATCGATATTTTCTTGAAAATAGCCTACTATGATCAAAACAAAAAATGCTTTAAATTGCATATTAAAACATATCTAGGTATTATAAATGATAGAGAATGCTGATATAGATATAAAATCGATTTTTTTTTGGAAAATAGCCTACTTTGATCAAAACCAAAAATGCTTTAAATTGCATATTAAAACATATCTAGGTTTTATAAATGATAAATAATGCTAATATAGATATAAAATCGATATTTTTTTAAAACAGCCTAATATGATCGAAACCAAAAATGCTTTAGATTGCATATTAAAACAAATCTAGGTATTATAAATGATTAATAATGATAATCTAGATATAAAATCGATATTTTTTGAAAATAGCCTACTACGATCGAAACCAAAAATGCTTTAAATTGAATTTTAAAACATATCTAGGTATTATGAATGATAAAGAATGATAATATAGATATAAAATCGATATTTTTTTAAAATAGCCTACTATGATCGAAACCAAAAATGCTTTAAATTGCATATTAAAACATATCTAGGTATTATATAATGATAATATAGACATAAAATCGATATTTTTTAAAATAGCCTACTATGATCGAAACCAAAAATGCTTTAAATTGCATATGAAGAATGCTAATATAGATATAAAATCGATATTTTTTTGAAAAAAGCCTACTATGATCAAAGCCAAAAATGCTTTAAATTGCATATTAAAACATATCAAGGTATTATAAATGATAGAGAATGCTGATATAGATATAAAATCGACATTTTTTTGAAAATAGCCTACTATGATCAAAACCAAAAATGCTTTAAATTGCATATTAAAACATATCTAGGTATTATAAATGATAGAGAATGCTGATATGGATATAAAATCGACATTTTTTTTGAAAATAGCCTACTATGATCAAAGCCAAAAATGCTTTAAATTGCATATTAAAACATATCAAGGTATTATAAATGATAGAGAATGCTGATATAGATATAAAATCGACATTTTTTTGAAAATAGCCTACTATGATCAAAACTAAAAATGCTTTAAATTGCATTTTAAAACATATCTAGGTATTATAAATGATAAAGAATGCTAATATAGATATAAAATCGATATTTTCTTGAAAATAGCCTACTATGATCGAAACCAAAAATGCTTTAAATTGCATTTTAAAACATATCTTGGTATTATAAATGATAAAGAATGCTAATATAGATATAAAATCGATATTTTTTACCACGTTATCACGTTTTTATTAACTTGCTTTCTTATCTGTTTGATTTTCCGCGAAATTTAAAATCTTGCGATTGATTTTTCGACCACTTTTACTGCTCTAATCGAGCTGAAATTTTGCATGCACTTGTATATCCGATGACATTGCAATATCAAGCTTTTGTGGAGCTTAGAAATGCTTAATCATAGTAAAAATCATATAAATTATGAGAATAATTCAATGTCAACGATGAAACTGTCAAATTAATCGATGTTGCTTAATGAATCATTATGTACTGAAACAATTAATTAATGTAGAATTTTTTTTGTACATTTTGAGAATTCTGACCAGAAAACATTTTCAGCAAGTCATTTTCTCTTGGAAATTTTTGATGAATATTTGAATTTTGAAAAACGATGAAATTTGAATTAAAAACTGTTAAACTCAAATCTGTGAATCAATACAAAAATTTAATCGATTTTTACCACGTGGATCGATGGAGACTTTCAATGGTTTAGTTCTAGTTTACAAACTTATGCTGTGCTATCGCACAGCTGATCAATGAAAACTTTCAATGGTTTGATTCTAGTTTACAAACTTATGCTGTGCTATCGCACAGCTGATCAATGAAAACTTTCAATGGTTTGATTCTAGTTTACAAACGTATGCTGTGCGATAGCACAGCTGATCGATAGATACTTAAAATAATTTTTTAAAACTAAAGAGTAGAAAATAAATACTTTTTAAAAAAAACTTTTTAAAAAACCACGTTTTTACCCGTGGACTAAAAATGAAATTTAAGCTTTCCAAATATACAATATTAATGAATGCGCCCACGTTTTAAGATGTAGAACTATACGATATGGTCAAAGTGAACAAATTTGCAATTCATGTATGGTCATGACTTTAGTATGAAACTTTCAAATCAATCTCAAATTTTCAAACCAATATCCTTTGAACCCAATAAAAAAGTTATTTTCTACTTTTTAGTCCACGGGTAAAAGCTTGGTTTTTTAAAAAGTTTTTTTTTATAAAGTATTTATTTATTTATGACATAAAAAAACTTTTAAAAAAATCCTTCTTTTAGATTCATATAGACCAGAAGATGCACAATTTTTCACATTGAATAGTTCAACAAAAGTTTTAAGATTAAATAAAATGTTGGATAGAGAAGTCGTTGATTATCATTCAATAAGGATTATCGCCAGCAATAAGGAAACAATGCCAGACTTAAGATTTGTGTCTGATAAAGCTTTGTTGTATGTTGAGGTTGACGTCGATGATGTAAATGATAATGCACCTAGTTTCATATATGAACAATATGCAGTAGGCATATCTGAACGCGACAATCTTGAGAAGAATTTACTAACGTTAGAAGCAACAGATCCTGATTTATATGATGTCATTAATTACAAAATATTAAAGGATACAATAGAAACTTCTAATAGTGAATTGATGTATTTAAAAGATTCGGCGTTCGTTGTAAATTCGATTTCTGGTGCTTTGCTTTTAAATTTTGAAGTTAAGTCAACAATGAGTGGATACTTTACTTTTCAAGTTGAAGCATGTGATTTAGCTAATCATACAGACACAACAAATATCAAAATATTCATTGTAGCAGAACTGAATCGTGTAACTTTTTCATTCAAGAATACTGTGGATGAAGTTAAAGCAGCAGATCAACTAACTTTAGCTCAGATATTTGCTGATGCATATAATGCAGAATGCATTATAGATGATATTTTACCATATCAAACTTTAACAGGCATTGTGGATGAAAAAGAAACAAATTTTCGAGTTCATTTTGTCAAAGATAACGAAGCAATAAGTGCGGAAGAGATCAAACAGTAAATTTTGTTTTCTGAATGATAAAATTAATATAATTCTACATTTTCTTCTTTTTTTAGACGTTCATCTGATATTTCATTTATTACTGAATTAGTGTCAACACTGAACACAAGATTAGCTTTAACTTTGAAAGGCTTGCCTACTTATAATAGTGGAAATGATATTAATAATGTTAACAGTAAAATAATGGAAATAATTTTAGCAATTGTTGCTGGAGTCTTGTGTATTTTACTAGTTGCCGTGATTACACTTTATACGACTCAAAGGAGAAGTTTTAACAGACAACTTAAGGCATTATCAGAACAGAAAAGTGACATTGATTATCAGAAATTTCAAAATGTCAAGGCGCTACCAAATACAAATATATATGCAGGAACAAACAACCAATTCAATCCAGTCATGATACGCGATCTTGAGGAAACAAAAAATTTTGAATCTAGGAGCATTGATTCAAACGATTCCGATGATTTTGCAGATTTGTCTAAAAATCAAATTTTTAACATAAGCTCAAAGATTGATAGCTCGTCAAGTGTATGAGCTCAATAATTATAAATGATGATAATAAATACTATGTTTAAAAGAAAATATTTTATATTTCCATTCAACTAAAAACAAGGAAAAGCTTTTTCTCAGAAGCTAGTGTATGCCTTCTTTAACTCGGAAGCTAAATTTTTTTGGCTGGGTTGAAAGATGCGAAAGAATAGAATAACATTTATTACAAACGCAAGCACAGAAGTATCAATCTTAAATTGATATTTTTTTTAAGTTTTGAATAGTACGCCTTTCAAAAAGCAATAAGTTTTTTTTCTTATTTTTTCTCGAAAAGTTGTGTTAAAAAGAAAGATTATATTAAGGAAGAATGGAGAGTAAGTGATTCTCTTGTGAATTTAAGTAAAAAAATATTTGTGTGACTAATTTTTTCATGTAAAATCGATATTTTTCTGGTTTTATTTAACAGCAAACGAAATTGTGAATGAATTGGAAAAATTATCAATCACTAATGATGTTTTGCGCGTTGAAAATATATTGGAGAAGTTGCTGGAAATTCCATTAGACACATATTCATCACTTGACGTCAAAAATACCTTTCTAGATTTATTATCAAAAAACACACCCAACATAAATCTTTTGATTGTCAAGTGTATTGCGGAAGCTACTAAAAATCCAAACCAACGAAATAAATTCTCAAATGGTGATATTTTAGAAAAACTAATTGATATGTTGAATGTAGCATTATTAAAACGAAATATAGAATTAATTTCCCAATTGTGTCGTGCATTGGGCAACATATTTTATTCTAATGATGATTCAAGAAATATCATATTTCATTATGATGGCGGAGTGGCTCTTTTTAATTTGTTGGATGTTTCAAATAAGGAAATTAAGACTCTTGGTGATTTGCAAACATTTTCAAAACTTAGAAGTGGTGTTCTCTCGAACTATCTTTTAGGAAATGAGGAATTGAGTCAAAAGGCCATTGAAATGAAAATTATTGATAAAATACAGACTAGAATTGATGATGCTTTGAATCCATACAACGATGCATTACTGGAGCATTTATTGCCACTTTTAAGTATCTTGACTGAACAAGTATCTGATTTAATCTTCAATCCCGACATAATAATTTGCATTGCTAAAATTTTCAAACAATCAGCAAGTGCAGATGTGACAGAATCCTGCTTGGAATTATTTCAGTGCCAAGCATGTGAAAATGACGAGATAAAGCTACTTTTAGCACAACAACGTGTTTGTGAACATATCTTTGAATCGCTTGAAAGGTACAAAACTTTTTCTGGAAATGTAGACTTTAGAAGCTTGACAAAACTCTCGTGTGATCTTATTGTTTTAATCCTGACTGGAGGTAATTGATTCTGTTTTAGATTTATGCGTTAGATATTTATTTTTTTTTTAAAAAAAAAAACTAGATGAAGCAATGCATTATTTAGACGAAACACCTTTACTATCGTTAATTCAGCAATGGCTTGATTCAAGTGATGAATACTTGGTCACTACGAGTGTCCTGGCTTTAGGAAATTTTGCCAGAACTGACAACCATTGCATTAAAATGGTTAAAGATAAGGTATTATTGAAACTCATCGATATTTTGAAAACTAGTATTGTGCGTGAACCGTCTGATGTTGATTCACGCCTTCAACATGCATTAGTGAGTAATTAAATTTTAAGAAATAAATGAATAAATGTGATAAAAATTAAACAAATTATAGCTAAGTGCCATCAGAAATCTAGTCATTCCAAAGGAAAACAAAAAGGCAGTAATTGAGTCAGAATTACTTGAAATCCTGCTTCCAATGTTAAATGATCAACAACAACCGCCTGTAGTGTTTAAGGTGTTTGGAACATTAAGAATGTTAATTGACGGACAAGATGAATTGGCATTAAAAACTTTAAGTGATGCAAATATAATTGAAAAATGCATTGTATGGGCTAAGAAAAGTCCAGATATGGTTGGTGTGAACAGTGAGGCATCACGATTATTAGCGTGGCTCATCAAAAATGCTTATCGATTAAAAAGTAATGAAGGATTAAGCTCAAAACCTTTAGAAGCATTTATATCTGTCGATGGTAGTGTAGATGTGCTTGTTAAAATGTTATCATCAGCACATGTCGTTATGCAAAATGAAGCAGTTATTTCATTAACAATTATTGCCATGTTAATTCATAAACACCGTGCTTTAAGCCAGATGCTTATCGATGCAAATATTGCAGATGCAATTTTAGATTTTATTTGCCGAATTTCGGAAACTGAGAGAATCACGAACGAAATTATTGACAATTTGAGCACTTTAATAACAGTTTTGAAAAAATCAGATGAGATGAAGAACTATTTTGATGAAAAATCAATTAACGAGAAAACGATTCCAAGGATACAGGAATTGGCAACTTTGTAAATTCAAAGACGTTTATGTGTGTTTGATTTTTTTTTTATAATAAATTTTTTATTCGGAAAAATACTAAAAGTCTACATTACTGAATTGTTTTTACTTGTTTGGAAAGTCACGATTTTGTGTTATGTATTCTGGATAAACAATTTGTCCCGATGCTGTAAAAAATGTTTGGGTAGGAGCTTGTGTAGATGGCGGTACTGCCGACGATAACAAGCGTCTGTGAAGAGCAAAATCTTGTTGAGGTGTAGGAATTTTCTCAATCGAAATCGAGTTCGTTTTAGATTGTTGCGATGAAGTTTGCTGCTTAACTAGCTGTGGCGTCGGATCATTATGAGGGATTAATATTGGATGTGATGGAACAGTTTGTTGAATATATCCTCTGTTCGGTACATTAGATATTGGCCATCCTTGATGTGTTTGTGATTGAGCATATTTTGCGGGATTGTACCATAAGCGATTTCCAGTTATACCCGAATCAGTTTCTAAAAAATAAAAAGTATTAACTTATAAACAATATTAATTATTTTAATGTTAATGGTTTGCCCTACTTGGCGGCAAGTATCTTTGGGTTTGTCCACCATGTTTGTAATAGTCAGCTTGATTAACTGGTGAGTGGGGACGTTTAACACCTCCTTTGTCATTGCTGCTGTATGGTTGATAAGCAAGTCCAACATCATTTCTAACATTTACAATTTCTCTGTAAATAAAAGTTATTTTGTCAGTACAATCTACAGTACCGTTCAAAACTGTTTCCATGTTTCATGAAAATTTTTCTTTCTAACATATTTCTTATAAAACGTAATATTTTCCCAACATGTTATATATCGTTTTAAAGCTTGTTTAATAAGCTAATTAAAGTAGATTTTTTGCTTAAAATATACACTGTCACATCGAAACACTTTTGAGCTAATAACTGTTTTTCCAAATTTTGATACATAGCAGAACTAATTGATTAAAGTTTGTATATTATAGTAAAAAGCAAGTAAAATATTAGATAAAAGCACATAAATTAAGTTACTAGACATAGTTAAAATATTTATATAAGAATGTTAAATCACATGATAAATTTTCACATAATTTTGCAAAAAATTACTGAATTAAAGCCAAATGTTGTGACATTTGCATCCATACAAATGTATTTTAGCTAATTAAATCTGAAAAACAGTTTTTAATTGTAAATAGAAGCATTTGAAAGCAAAAAAAAAGATAAGATTTCATGGAAACACTTAAATTTTTTTACTTACAAACACAAACATTCAAAATTTTTTATTACTTCCTCCACTTCAAAGAACTTTAATCGCTTTTTCTGATAGATTTTATGTTAACAAAGATAACCATATATGAATTATGTAGTCATTGTGAGAGTAAAAGGATGAACCAAAATCTAGTGTACAGCGAATCTGTAGTAAGTCGTAAAACTCCTAAACTCAAGCTACAAACTAGCTTTTACGGTTAGCCGTAGTGTTTCTGTATCAGACCCTATCAGACAGTCTAAAGCAGATAGTTTATGGACTGTCTTGAAGCTTTCTTTGAACTATCTACATTTAGATATTTCTCGATTACATTGCTTTACATTAGCTGAATAAAGCACGTTATTAGCAAGATACATGAAGCAAATGTTTAACTAGTTTGTAAAATTTTAATTTGTTTTAATTTTCACGTGAAACAATTATATATATTTAGTTAAAAGTTTCATACAAATTTGATGAGACCTTATATAAGTGATTTCTGCAAGCGCTTGTGAAGTATATTGACAAAAATATTTCCATTTGTTTACTTTCTTAACACAGTTAAGCTATTGGTAGATAGCTAGCGACTGTCTGAAAAAAGTGAGTAAACTTTCACTGTCTGAAAATTGGCTTGATAAAGTTAATATTCAACTAGTTGAAAAGAGTCAGCTAATATTTCGATAGAAGATGTCTCTTTTATAATAGCTGAGTACAGAAAGTTTACGGAATTTCTGAATTACAGAGCGTTCTGCGTTTGGTTACTGGGGCTTTAATTCAGTAATTTTTTGCAAAATTATGTGAAAATTTATCATGTGATTTAACATTCTTATATAAATATTTTAACAATGTCTAGCAACTTAATTTATGTGCTTTTATCTAATATTTTACTTGCTTTTTACTACACTGGTGGAAATTGAAATGAGACACCCATGTTTTTTTATGTGAAAGTCTTACAAATGAAAGATTAAGCCTTACTTGTTGTATACCATTGGAAAGAACTTTAAAAAATAACTTAAGTACAGGAACAATGTACTGACTGAAAATGTAGCAGTTTAAAGTTATTTACAAAATATGATTTTTGAGGTGGAAATTGAAATGAGACACTTTAGAAAAATTTACAAAAATCTTCCTCAATTTTGACTTTGACTATACATATTGTATATAGACTTGTAGATTTTTATTTTCTTAACAATACTAGAGCATTCTAAAAATTTTTGGAACTTCCAATCATCTAATATCCTCAAGAGAAAGTAGTGAAAGCCAGGTTTTTTGTTTTCATCAAATATTTTTATGAATAATCATCTATTAATAACAAATGAAATCTAAATATGTAGATTTTTAAATGCTCTTTCAGATAAAGAATTGATATTTACCTCAACATAAGCTTAAATGACAAAAATTAATTAAAATGCTTGTAACGAGTGAGTACGGATATGAAAAAATTTATTTTTCTCTTATTTTGGTTAATCAAAAAAATCTGAAGTTTTCAGGACATATTCTGCATTGCCTTTACTATAAGTTTTTAATGCCATATATTTTTTATCTCCATCCATAAACGCTAGGATTAACATTTAAGTCATGATGAAATCCCATAATATCAAATTCCATAAATTTTTCACATTATTAATGCAAAAATTCAAATCGAAAAATTCCGTTAAAATTTTCTTATTTTTATCATTTATTAATATTTTATGCACATAAAACGTATTTATGTAACATTTAGAGAGTCATGCACTATCTTTAAGATATTATGCTATCAGCATAATTTAATTATACTAGGTTTTAGTGTTTTTGTAACGGTCAAAATTTTTGAATTTATTTTTGCATCTTTTTTCTAGCCTAAAATTAATGATGTAAACAAACAATAATTAAATTGTCCTGAAATTATAAGGATACTATAGCATCTTAAAGATAGTGCATGACTCTCTAAATGTTACATAAATACGTTTTATGTGCATAAAATATTAATAAATGATAAAAATAAGAAAATTTTAACGGAATTTTTCGATTTGAATTTTTGCATTAATAATGTGAAAAATTTATGGAATTTGATATTATGGGATTTCATCATGACTTAAATGTTAATCCTAGCGTTTATGGATGGAGATAAAAAATATATGGCATTAAAAACTTATAGTAAAGGCAATGCAGAATATGTCCTGAAAACTTCAGATTTTTTTGATTAACCAAAATATAAGAAAAATAAATTTTTTCATATCCGTACTCACTCGTTACAAGCATTTTAATTAATTTTTGTCATTTAAGCTTATGTTGAGGTAAATATCAATTCTTTATCTGAAAGAGCATTTAAAAATCTACATATTTAGATTTCATTTGTTATTAATAGATGATTATTCATAAAAATATTTGATGAAAACAAAAAACCTGGCTTTCACTACTTTCTCTTGAGGATATTAGATGATTGGAAGTTCCAAAAATTTTTAGAATGCTCTAGTATTGTTAAGAAAATAAAAATCTACAAGTCTATATACAATATGTATAGTCAAAGTCAAAATTGAGGAAGATTTTTGTAAATTTTTCTAAAGTGTCTCATTTCAATTTCCACCTCAAAAATCATATTTTGTAAATAACTTTAAACTGCTACATTTTCAGTCAGTACATTGTTCCTGTACTTAAGTTATTTTTTAAAGTTCTTTCCAATGGTATACAACAAGTAAGGCTTAATCTTTCATTTGTAAGACTTTCACATAAAAAACATGGGTGTCTCATTTCAATTTCCACCAGTGTATAATATACAAACTTTAATCAATTAGTTCTGCTATGCATCAAAATTTGGAAAAACAATTATTAGCTCAAAAGTGTTTCCATGTGACAGTGTATATTTTAAGCAAAAAATCTACTTTAATTAAATATTTTCCAAAGTTGCTTATCATTTTTAAATAGCTTATTAAACAAGCTTCAAAACGATATGTAACATGTTGAGAAAATATTACGTTTTTTAAGAAATATGTTGGAAAGAAAAATTTTCATGAAACATGGAAACAGTTTTGAACGGTACTGTATCTGTATATTATTATATTAACGTACGATTCTTTTCGGAGCTTTTCCATTTCAACTTCCTTAGTAATTAGTGCCTTTAACTGCAGAAATAATTGATGCTTTTTATTTTTCAACTGTATCATTTGTTCTTCAACTTGCTGTATCTCTTCTTGAGTCTTTCCCAAAGTTTTAATGTTATCCTGTTTCTTGCGGGCTTCGCGTTCATTCCTTAATTGCTCCTCTTTTGCTGTTTCCAGTTCTCGTTGCTTTTTTCTTTCCCTTTCTCTCATTATATGTCTTAAATAGATAAATTTATTAATTATTTTTTTTTCAAGAAAAATGTCCGATGAATAAGTTTTCATCAATATTTCACCTTTTTAATGATATCCATAACTTATCTTCTGTTTCTTCTTTTTTAGCATCCTCTCGTTTTGCTATATTATACTTTTTTGCACTCATTTTGAAAGGATTTTCACTTTAATTTATAGAATAATATTTCCCAACAAGATCAATATAAACAGAATAAAAAAATAAGTTTGCAAAGCATTCTTGTAACTTTACATCTTTATTAAACGCGCATAAAGGATGCAGCTTCAAATCACCCAAAACCACCACTTGAAAATGTATGTGGTGTTTCTGGATAACAGTGTTTTTCATAAACACCACATATATTTCCAAGTGGTGGATAAAATCACACGTGTGTTTTTATTCACCACGTACAATGCAAGTGTTCTTTCTGGAAACACATGTGTTGCATATCACCCGAAATTTTTTTCTGTGGGCGTTTTAAAGATTAGTGTAATATTTTTTGAAGTATGAAAAAATAGTGGAAAAAATTAGGTTTCATTCTCATTTTTAAATGCAAGCTTAAAATTAGTTTTAAAGCACTTCATATTTCATTAATTATGGCATGTCAGGATGCATGAAGTAGACAGAATGAAAGAACTCGGCATTTTACAAAAATTTGTGCAAAAATTGCAGCTACAAAGCTACCTAATTAAGAGAAAATTCGATTCAAAGATGAATATTTTGGAAAATCAATCAATGGAATTGCCCTTATTTCCAAATACTTAACATGGCGAAAATTACAATTTTGTATAGGATATCGAATTTTTCAAATTTAAAGCTGCTTTAAACTTCAATTTTCGACTATCCAAAATGATGTAGAAATGTTTGTATAAGGGCAATTCTATGGATGAGTAGAATTTTAATGTTTTCGTTAATTTTTATATTATTGTGAGCTGGAACTTATAAATCTATTGAAATGTTAAAACTCAACCAAAATAAATGAAAAATTGAAAAAGTATGTTTGAATTTTTTATTTTTTTCCGGATTAGGACGAAAAAAAAAGCTTTTTAATAACTCGATGACACAACAAAGTTTTAAAATAATAGAAATATTTCATTAATAAATGACATAAAGGAAACAAAAAAGCAATTAATTTTAAGATTTTTTTTCTGTTTTATAACTCAGTAGTTGCTATTTGATATTAATATCAATAGTTTTCTCTAATTTTCGATTCTTCGGATAACAAAAATGGAAAATTTTAATTTCTGTCATCGAGTTATTGATTAAAGAATCTGGACTTAAACTTAATTTATATATCGATTAGAAATATTAGATGTCGAAAATATTATACACTTTACATCGATAAGAATCATAAATAAGAGCCTCTAATGGGAAAAATAAATAAAATTTCGATTTTTGCTGAAAACTTTCCAATAGTCATCCAAAGAATTGCCCATACCTGTTTTACACAGAATTAAAAACAAAATTTTTGGATAAATGTTAAATTTTTACAAATGTGTCTTAATAAATTTTTTTAAGAGTTCAACCAGCAGCTTTTTCATCTTAAATGTAGTTTTTAAACTTACACAGACAGATTGAGATTTTGTCTAAACAGACAGTTTTGTCTTTACGGACAGTTGATTTCCATAACTCTGCACAGTTGCATGACCAAATGTATATCAAACCTAGCCACAATTTGCACGTTGCGAATCGCACAAACCGAGTTACCATGACAAGAAAAGCAAAAAAGCACCCAAAAAATTCCTAGTGATCGAATTTGTGAAGGTCTCTAAACTAAAAATTAAGCTTGCATTTAAAAATGAGAATGAAACCTAATTTTTTTCATTATTTTTCATACTTCAAAAAATATGTGTTTTCAGAAAGACCACTTACAATTGTGCGTGGTGAATAAAAACACACGTGTGATTTTATCCACCACTTGGAAATATATGTGGTGTTTATGAAAAACACTGTTATCCAGAAACACCACATACATTTTCAAGTGGTGGAAACTCGTGATTTTTGTTTGTGGCGAAATTTGCGTGGGGATTTTGGTCTGTGGGTGATTTAAAGCTGCATCGTATAAAAGGGGTTTTCAAGCTAGTTTTTTCAATTTTAAAGAGTTTTTGAATAGTCTTTTTTTAAAGCCTGTTCACATTTAAACCTAAGTCGAATATTTAAGTGCAAAACAATATAATTAATATAGATGGACAAACTGTAGTTGAAATGAGCAATCAAACATAAAAATGAGCTAGATTTGCGTTTAACCGGGAAATTCAAAATTTTTTTGACTGTTTTTATTCATAATTTTTTTTAAAGCTAAATAAAGTTTTATAATTAATATTTAAAAATAAAATTGATTTGATTGATTGGGATTGTAGTCAAATCGTAAATTTCTTTTTACTTCGCTAAACAATGCATTTCCTGGACAATTTGTATCAGACGAACTTATTTGTCGATGTGCGATTAATGAATACGCTGATGAAACCTTACCTTTAGAAATTCCACATAAAATTAATTCTTGAGCTGCAAGAAATGATTTAAAATTGGGCATCGTAGTGTCAAACGTTCCAATAAAGCACAAATTAATTGCGTAAGCATTATATGAAGACATGTCACCTCCTTGCACATCCCATCCACGTCCCTCGTAAACATTACCATCTTGACCAATGCAAAAGTTATATGCAATATCAGGCAATCCGTTTGAATGAATGTGAAAATTTTGAATGTTTCTCATTTGTATTGAACATTCTGTTTGGTTAAAACAAATTGGTGATGAGCTCTGATGGATTATAAAATAATATGCCGGTTGGATGAGTTGCATTTTAATTGAAATCGGTTTCCCATCCCACTGTGTTCTTGAAATAATTCTCGGACATGCTGTTATATACAGAATAACATCTAATAATACTATGTAAATTAAATAATTATTTTTCTTCATCTTCAACGAGTGCTCTTGTTAATATTTAGAAACTTATAAAAACTTGAATGAAAACTGTTTGTATTTATATGACATGAAATATTAAACGAAATGATTCCGAACAATGAAATATGTGTCAGCCGCATAGCATTGCAAAATGCTTTGACGTACTGATAAACAACCCATTTTTAGAGATCTTTTATATATACATTTTATTTTTTTTCTTCCAAATATCAAAAATATAAACTAGGTATATTGCTTTTGTTGCTTCAACACTAATTTTGTTTTCAACTAAAACTTTTCCTTTTAATCAATTTTTTTTTTCAGTGAAAAGTTCTCATATTTTATTCAGAAGTTTTCTTTCCCTCTCTCTGTAGTTTATATTTGCTCATTTAAGTTGTAGGTATAGTTATTGTGTTAATAGAAATGTAGGAGAACTCTTTGAACTTTTAAACTTTGAATGGAGATGAAAATGTATTTTATAAGCATGCTTTTATTAACACCAGTTCATAAAATCTATGTTGACCTTAATAACAAATTCAAAATGTTTAAAAAAAAACTGCTCAAAAATATGGCAAAGCTATATTGAAAGAAAAACGATTAGCTTTTAAAAATTATTATGTCGTATCGAATTGTCAGTTTGATTTCTTAATTTTATACTACCTTATACATCAGCATCTATAAACTAGTAAAACAATTTAAAATAAAATGAAAAACCAGTTGAAATAATTTTTCCTTAAAATTTATTCATCGTTTAATCTAAATTCTGAGTTTATAATTTATGTTAAAAAATTAATTTCTTTTTTAATGTACAAAGCAAACTTGCTTAGCTATATCCTAGGAGAAAAATAAAATTATTTTTAATTAAATTATCTTGTTTTATTCGTTCTTTTTTCTTTTTCATTCTTTGGTTTTTAAAAAATATCTAAATTAATTAATTACGAGTGTCTGTTTTTATAAAAAAAGCGTAAAAGGAATAGTAAGTACCTATATAGGAAAATCACATTCCATTCATACTCTGTATGTCTATTAATCATAAGAACCTAATATGATGCTGTTTTGGTAAATAATCTAGCATTGTACAAACATATAAAAAGTACATCAATCTATCTATCAAAAAAATTTACCTTATCATCTATTGAAAATGTTGTATATATCCATTGAAAGCACGAATTTTCCTCGTGAAATGATAAACAATTTTTATCTGCTGTACATTACAAAATACATCATGTATGATATGAACACCGTAAGCATCGCTAATAGTAGTTTGTTTTATTAACTTTAAAAATGTTATATGCACGTTTCTTGATATGGCAGGATCAAGTGAATAAACAAAACGAAAAAATATACGATGGCGGTAAAATTCAATATTACAACATCAACTTGAAGATTATTGAGAATAGAATAATTCTATTGTATTTCTATTTGCTCGTGTCATCTCTTAAAAGTAATATGAGATCAGTTCTAATGGATATCGTTTTCAAGTCAAACGTCTTGTGACAATATTAATTCAGTTCTTATTTCTTCTGAAATAATATTATAAGGATTACCAAAAATCACTACGAAAATGTTATTAAGAAAATGATAAAGTTTTTAATAATGTCTTCTCAATTGCTTCTTATTGGAATTAGAGAACATATTCAAATCAACTTTTTAATGTCTTCATTACGTTAAAAAACTTATCTCCGTGAAAGTTTTAAGTTACGGTATAAATGTACTAAACTTTTTGCAGCTCTACAATTTAGGCAAGGTAATAAATTTTGAAGAAAATTTCATTTTAAAAAATGAGCATTCAATGATGCTATAAGAATATCACTACGAGTTGTATTAAATAAAGCAAGTCTTATAAAGCAGCACATTCTTGTTTCATAACTTCAAGTTTCTTTCGATCTTATTAAATTTATTTATCATCAATGAAAAAAAAAGTAAGTTTTTGATATTTTCTTTCCTCATATTTCTCTTTTGAGAAAAAAAAAGCATTTATTTGAAGTGTATTTCTCTTGAATCCTTTCCTGTTTCGAGCTCTCGTCTAGGGTTTTTGATATAATTTAAAAAAAGTTCGTGGATGAAACTAAAGGAAGAAGAATAAACATGAAAATAAATACAACTACATATTATTGCCTTTTCTCAAAACAAATTCTTTGCAATTTAGTAAAGATAAATTTTCTATATTCAATAAATCTATCTCATCTCCACTTATTATTTTTTTATTTTTTTTTTGTTTTGTTAAATTGGTTTTTTGTAGTTCGAAGTGATTTTCCATGTTCTCTAATATTTTTCGATCTCAATTGTTATTTTTTATATAAGATGCCATGTCAAATAATAGTCATAAGCAACCTTAATATTTTTTTCAGACTCAAAATCTTCAAATTATGATGCTTTTGCAATATATGACGATGAGACATTTCAAGATTATATTGCTTTAAGATTATAATCATTCCAGACTTGATACAGTGTGCAATCTTGCAAGATTGCATGATAAAGGATAGATATGTATTCATTATTATTGTTAGTATTTTTTATTATATCTTATTGTGTTGTGCATGTGTACGTATCTAACTATGAAAATTAATATGGATTCAGGGATTATTTTTTGAAATTAAAAATTAATGAGTAAAGCTTTATTTCATGGAAGATAAAGGATTGAAATGAAGCCAAGAAATGATATGTGTACATTGGAAAATTTGAAATTATGTAATTAAATGGAGAGAGAGTAGAATGAAAATAGTGAGACTTATAGCTATGTCATAATCTACAGTGAACATATACAAAATCTATATAGGATTTCATCAATAAGCTCAAAAATAATTAACTGCTATGGATTATTGTGCAATGATCATGACTCTTTTTTGCCATTATTGTTCCATTCAACTGACATCTTATGTTTGGTTTCAATTAGTTCGTGAACCATTATCGTTTACGTCAATCGAACTTATATAGCTCTCTTCGTTGTTCTCATTAAGGCATTCTTGACGTTTTGTTATCATCATAAGTGTTGTTTTCACTGCCATCCATTCATTGTTAGATAAATCATACCATGTTACACCTGAATTGTTATATAATATAGGGTTTAATATCAATTTCCATTTTTTATACATACAAACGCGTTTTTGAAAAATTTATAAATCACTGAGTTGAAGTAGTTATTATTATTCACAAGTTTGATTCTCATCTGACTATGAAAATTTAAAATCTTTTAGAGGCAAAAGAACTGAGTTTAAAAAATTACCGAGAAGCTCAAGAGACTGCCTCTACATTTGCGGACTTTGGGCAACATAATAACTTTATAATGATGGCAGAATGTTATACAAAAAATAAACGTATTAATTTGTCAAAAGACTATTGGTGATTTTCATATTTTTTTTTTAAAAACCATGTTTGTTTTTATGAAAATGTAAATTCGAAATTGTTATTAAAAAGTCTTATACCTGAATTGTATCTTCCGTTAAGGTTCCCATGTGAGCAATAAGAAAACCACCTGTTTTTTTTTTAAATTAAAATATCGTGCTTAATTTCAATCAATAGACGAACAAAATAACATTATCTTACCATCCTCCCTCGTATTCTCCCGCACAATGATCATGCGATATGTCTAAGTCAACGTCTATGGATGAAAATTTCATATGATTTTGATAATCAAGCGCATTTGAAGCATTTCCAGAATATCCACCAAGATCGATTCTATGATTAGAAATTAATAAATATGTGCAAAGATTAAGACATAATGAGTAATGAGTTTCTTGAATGAAAAAAAAAAATAAATCTATCACGTACCGATAACCTTCACTCCTTGTTGCAATATAAAATGAATCATAGTCAGCATAAAGTGTTTTATTTTCAATATCTTGGATAATGATTCTCAGCTTTGTACAATTATCCTTTGTAAGTTGGTGCAGTAATTCGTTTCCTATCCAAAGCTCATCGTTTGGATCGCCGAAACCTTTTGCATATTCTTCCCATGATCGATTAAAGTCAACTGAACCATCATGACGCTTTTGAATCACTGTCCAGGGACCGATACATTTTACTAAAGTCGGATGTGGATAGTCTGCTGGTGCTATCATGTGCAACTCATTATCAGATGTTTCTATCTCATGACATCCGCTTGGGAGTGCTTCAATGATATTATGATATTGCTTTTCAACATATTCCAGTTCCTTTACTAGCTTCACTGTTGTATCAATTTTGTCGTTATTTTTTTTATTATTTTCAGATGCTCGTTGCATCTCGTGGGAACTCAGACTCTGTCAAAAAAAAAATGAAAAACGAAAATGAAAATTAAATTATAATTATGACATGCTGCCTTTCTGTGCGTGATAATTTTTTCCCTATTTTATTCCCTAAAGCCTAACTTAACTCTTTAGAAAACGGAAAAAATTGTATGTTTCTTTGTACACAGGTTCTCATTTTTTCATTTTTGAGATTTTTAATATACAACCGCTTTTGATTGAAAGCACACCAAAGGGCTCAGAGCATTATATTTTCAGTCTCAATTTTTAAAAGAAAAAGCATAATTATTTGCAGTTTGTAACATTTTTTTTAAATAGCGGAGATTTTTCAAAACGTTTGGTTTATTTGTGACGTTTTAGTCTTCTTTATCCTTGTCATAAAAATTTAACTTTTTATAGGTAAAAAAAAATGTTCGTAACTTTTCATGATCAAAGAGAAAATTAAAATGGAATTATGTGCGATTAATTTGAATTATCAATTAATATACATATATATTCACGCATTGTTGTCGTTGTTGCCACTTGTTAATGACATGTAAGAGGAAAAGCCGCATTGTAAATGCAGATGATGAAGGGAACTATAGAAATTATTTAATGCACGAAAACTATCAATTAATGGCGCTTAAAAGACTTTCAGCTACAAAAGCAGAGTGATTAATTTTCATTCCTAGATATTTAAGTATTTAAATTAAACTTTAAAAGTAAGAGCTATCAATTTTCATTGAAGTGCATTTTTAATTTCTTTTATTAACGATTTGTAATTTGAAAAAATAATTTAAAAAAACCTTTAAAAATCTCCTTTTTTTAAAAGGATCCTATACCATAAAACAAGAGTTCTCTGTTGAATAAATTTTGTAATTAGTAAATTAATGATGTTTACTTCTTTGAAGAAATGTTTAATTTACTCATGCTGGTATTAATTTTATAACCCTAACTACACAGATAATTGTTGATTTTTAGCCTTCACTTAATTCCTTATTCATCAAATAAAAATTATTTATGAAGTAAATGAACATATTTTGGTATCTACAGAGATATTTTTATGCTAATCAGGAATTAGACAAATTTAACTTTGAAACTGAAAAACCTCGAAACCTCCCAATGCTATTTGAGGGAAATAAATTTCCACGACAGAAAGTTTAATGCTTAAATGTTGTTTTCTTGTTCTTTTTTAACTTGCATTGAAGCAAATTTCTGAATACATTTTAAAGTTTGTCTATAGGATATAAAAGAAATTTGTTCACAGTATCTTGACAGTATCATAAAATGAAATTATTTTCAGCCATGAATGAAATTCTTCAAGAGGACTATGATAATTTTGTATTTATCTTTTAAAAGCTTTTTCCTCATACCTCATATAAAATTCACAAAGAACACAATAAATCACATTGAATTCAAGTAGATATAATATTTCTCACTATTATATTTCGCAAGATATCGCAAAATTGCACTAAATAAATGAAATGTATACCGTTGAATGAATTGCATCGTAATATTAATTTATTTAATACTTTCACATTTATTGAAAAAGAAGTCAGAAAATATAGATGCGATTTTAAACGACAAACCTTTTTAAATAATAGAAAATTAATAGGATTGAATAAACAATTGCTACCACATAAATTAAAAAATATTTACGTTTTTAAATATTGGGCTCGTTCACTTATTACGTAACGCAAAAAAACGAGTTTTAGACCCCCCCTCCCCCCCCCTGTAACAAAGCGTAACAAAACCTTAGACCCCCCTCCCCCCCCCCATAACGTAACAATAATTTTTTTCATTTTAATTGTTTATCAAATGTTTATTATACTTCCTTTAAGTATGTAAAAGTAAATAGAAGGAAAGCAATAAAAAAATATATTAATCGTTTACATCCATATTATTAACTAAACGCAAAAAAAACTCATAAGTTTTGTAATCATTAGTCGTTTTCCCAAATTGGTTGAAAATGATCTTCAACTGCAAATACATTTTGATATTCAACAATAATATCAGTATTTGCTATTTGCACGTTCCTCTTCAATATCCAAGTTCTCAGCTTCTACCCAATCCAAATATAATTTTTGAAAAGTTACGTAACAAAATTTAGACCCCCCCCCTCCCCCTGTAACAAACCGTAACAAAATCTTAGACCCCCCCTCCCCCCCTAGTGCGTTACGTAATAAGTGAACGAACCCATTCGACTTTCAATTAAAATAAATTTATTTAAACCATTAACATTTATTGCATTGCGAGTTAACATTTTGGAAATCAATATTTGTAATGAAAATTTGTTCGCAATTTGAAGTTTTTTTGTGTATTTATTCAAATTAGTTTTCTGTTCAAATTTAAATTAAAATGATGAATTTTTTGAAATTTATGTGCAAATGTAAAATTCGATTAATTGTTTTTAGTCTGTTTTGTAAAGTTTAATTGCATATGACATTTTCGATAAATTTCAATTACTATCTAACAATATAGTATTATTGAAAACTGAATAAAAAATCATAGAAGTTTTCTTACCTTTTCTTTTCCAATACTTTTAAGACCGACATATGTTCGAAGTTTATCAATCTCCATTTTAACACGATTCAATTCAGTATCGAGATTGGGTTGTCGAGAACGCTCATTTTGCAAAGTACTTATGCTGACTGCAAGTGCTTGAATTGTCCTCGCCATATTATGATCTTCTTCCTTCAATATATTTTGATTCGATGAAATTTGTGCTGAATCTATTTCAACTTTTGTAATTTCTCTCCTTATCTCAGGAATTGTATGGTCAATCTTTGTTTCAATATCAGCAATGTCTTCAAGTAATTCTAGAGTTGATTTTTTACTTGACGATTCGAAACTACTAATTTCTCGACTCAAGTTGAAGTTTAAATTTTCAAGTTCTTTCTGCTTCTCTTCAATATTTTGCAATCTCTCGATTACTTTCTCATTGTCTATTTCTGCCATTCTTTGTTGTAATAAACGTTGTGCTGATTCCAGTTCTTGTACTTGTGCACGTAACAAACGATAGTGTCGCAATTTGTGTTCTGCTTCTGATCGAACATAGTCAAAAGTAGTAGATGATGGCTCAATCTATTGAGAAGGCAATTGAAACAATAATAATGTTGTTATTTATCTTATCATTTATATGACATACTTTTTTTGTTCTTATTTTATTTTTACTAAAAAACCAAAAAGACATTAAACTTT
Source organism: Chironomus riparius (assembly GCA_917627325.4). Lineage (NCBI taxonomy): Eukaryota > Metazoa > Arthropoda > Insecta > Diptera > Chironomidae > Chironomus > Chironomus riparius. The sequence continues at coordinate 61,029,245 of OU895877.1, forward strand.
TGTTGAACTGACTTTACAAAAAGAATTTATTATCTGTTTTTAAACCTTCTTCTTATTCTCCTATATATTAACTGTTGCTGGACGTAAATTTTACTAGTTTCCGATATTTAAGTAAGTGAGTTATTTATAAATACTTGTTTTATTAATAGAAGTTTGTTTGGATTCGTAAAATTTGGGTTAATAATAGGTCAAGGTGAAACCGTTCATTTGTAATTGATGTAAACTTTGATCAAAAAGCATTCATCTATTTGCTTCTTTAATTTGAATACACATATTCAAAATAAAGTTAGAATGTTTTATTAAATCAAATGAACATGGTGAATATGATAATAAAAAGGTAAAACCTCTTTGAGGTTTTTATTTGGGAAAGGAAATGTTTTGACATGAAAAAACATTTAGCCATAAAAATACATTAAAGGAAAGGATTGGCATGGAAAGGAAATATATGATACATTAACGTTTATAACAAAGGTTATGTCTCGTGTGATATGTTTGCATATCTGGTTTACAGCCTTCTTACGGAAAAATGTATGCTTTAATCAATTATTCACACTGAGCGCTCATTTAGTGGAGCAAAAGAAACATCTCAAATTTATGTTAGTAAATTTGTATTACCAAGTCTAATGTAGGAGGAAAACAGGAAGAAAAGTATGAGTGAGGAATAAGAACAAAATAATCACAAGATAAAAGACTATTGAAAATGAAATCATTATTTGTTTGAATGGATCTTATGAAAAGAAATGACATATAGAAAGCATAAAGATGACCGATTTTTTTCCAGTATTCTCGTTTTGATAAATAACAAGGCAAAAGTCTGTGTTTGAAAAAGTGATAAGTTTATGTTATTCATGTGTCATCTTCTTCCTCATGTTTACTTTCTTTTTACTTTTTGCTACTTTTTCTCTAAACATCAAGATATAAACGAATGAAAGCATATATATGTACACAGAATAAGTTGGCTATGTGTATACATGTGAAAATTTTTCTGTCTGCTTTGCCGCCGTATATTTTGGAACACCGAAAGAGTTTAATATTGAGAAGAAAAATAAAATAAAAAGTACGCTTTGAAAGATGTTGAATATGTGGTAAACGGCAGGTGCAAACTTCTTTATATTCTTGTTAAGCAAAAATCTTGTTTTTGGTTCTAAAACATCTTGTTCTTTTTTTTCCTAATATTTATGCTTATTTTGGATATGAAAATTATTAATCTCAATGTTTTTCCTTCTCCATTAAAAAAATATTATTATTTGCTTATATCGATATGACAAAAAATAAAACCTAATTAAGATCTTTAGAACAACTTAAAGTTTATAAATGAAAATTGCATACATTCATAAGTAATAAATTGTTTTCCATACTTTATAACAGATATGAATCTTAAAAATTGATTTTGAATGACACATTACAATTCTATTCAATAGTTAAGTTTTTTTTTGTCCACTTTCTATTATTTGTGTCATATTATTCTAGGGGTTCTCAAATTGGACAACATTTTGAGTAAAAAATTTTCTGCTCGTAAATAAAAACGCAAACTGAGCATTTATTATAATTTTCGAAATGATTTTAATTTTAATAATTTTAATTCAACCTTTGAAAATTTTATTAAATCGTCTCTTAGTAAGAAACTATATTTTCGTATAACTGAAAGCTTAAAGAAATGATCATAAAAACCAAATGAAACACAATCATAAGTATCATTAACGATCGTAATTATTGTTATCAAATTTCCAAAACTTCCGCCTATTTAATAATTTATTGAAACTGTAGTGATATTAAACTTTTAAGCCAATGTATATTCATGACAAATAAACAAGCAAATACAATATAAACAGACATCCGATGCTTATATGTATGTATGTATTTATTTATTTATCCTTACCCTATAAATTCAATCAGAATTGCTCATTAAGCCCTAACTCGCATCATTCGTAATTAATTACTTGTGCAATTCGAAATAGAGAAAAAAGAAAGAAAGAAAAGGAGGAAAAGTTTTCTTTTTTCCGTTTTGTTGAATGAAGTGCCTAATTTTCTCGAACGACAGAATTGGAGCATTAAACAAATTAATGCCAATCTCAACTTTTTTGCTTCTCATCAGCATTCGTTCATAATTAAGTTTCTAAAAGCTCTTTAGACTTTTGCCTCGGTTGCCTGTGTATACATGTGCAAATTAAAAAACTTTTTCACTGCTACTTCTTCTCCCCTCTATCTCCATCTCTTTTCCAACGCTTTGAACGATTAAATACAAACAAATATATATGTGCATACTTAAAGCTATACATTTATTTTCTTATTTTTATTCAACTTCATCAAAAATTAACAAAGAAAAGTGGAGATGATGAAGTTAATACCAGGAGAATTTACATTTTTTTCCTTTTTATTATTTCTTTGACTCGAGTGATTGAATGTTCAATTTTTATTTTAATTGAATGGAAATATCTTATTTTATGAAGTTTCCAGTATTTTCCTTGTTTATTACATTATACCATGAATTAATTGAAATGAAGCATTCATGCTTTATCTTTATTTATTGTCCTGTTTTGAGTGTACATAATTTTTTTTTGTTCCTTTGAAAACTTTTTTTTTTATTTATTCAAAAATGAACATTTTTTCTCTCAACGAACGAATTTTGTCGTTCTTTATTTTATCATGACGATACATACATGAATTTCAGGAATCTTTTTTTTTCATGAACAATATCCGCAAAAATTAGACTTATAAAAAGTCTCTGTACAATTATTCTTGTTGTTTTTTGACAAATACATTTTTTTATTGCTTCTTTTTCCGCTCATCATTTCCATTCTCAAATTCCTATTTGTTTCATTTCACAAGAGACTTTTGTCGATGCTTTCCTTTGTTAAATTTATTTATTTTATTTTTTTGCTCTTGTATTTCAAGATTTTTTTTATTTAAATTAGTCTGTGATGGTATTCTCCGCTGATTAATTTCCTAATATAATAAAATCTGTTCAAAATGAAAAACACATTTTTTAAGGAAATAAAAAGAACACGCTATGTATTATGAAAGCATTATTTTCATATTTCATAAAATAATTTTTTTTTTGCTTAGATGAGAAAGGAGATTAGGTATAAATACCAATGAGTACTCACTAGGGATTTCAAATACAAATGTCAAATATTTGCGTTTTTCGGCACTATTTGGGTTCAGTTTATATGAAATTATTAAAAAAAATTTTAAAGAAATAAACTCTTTTTTTTAGAAAATTTGCCTCAATCTGATAAATTAGTGCATAAATAAGGTAAAATTTGATAAAATTTAAGTTTAAAATGAAAACATGTTCCTAATTCCAAGAATTTCTTTCACTCTTTGATGATTTCTCCTCGTAAAAATTATTTGCTATTTGTACAAAATTTGGGTTTTCCTCTTTGGGGTATTTCGAATTTGTACAAATATTCAGAACCCCAAATAACTGAAATTCCTAGCACTTATACTTTGAAAGACTTGGTTTTAAATCAAAATTAATAAATTCGATAGTCATGAATATTTAAAAAAAAATTTAAGTAGATTTAAGTGAATAAGATTTATATTCTTAATGATATTATTCTCCTGTGAGTGTAGAGCTTTTCAAATGCGTAATATATTTTGTTAAAACCGGTAAATATCGGTAAAAAGCCTTTTTTTATATAAAAAAAAGTTATACCTACGTACAAAATAAATTTATTTTGTCTTCTTTAGAGAAGATTTATTTTAAAAACAAAATCTTTGTTGAACAAACATGGAAAAAATTATTTAAGTAAGTAAACTTCCGCTTTTTATCCAAAAAAAATTTGCATTGAAGACAGTCAGACGACATGAATTAAAAATGTAAAAAAAAATAGGGAAGTTAAAAAACCACACATCTTTCACCATTAAAATTGAATGAACATGTGATAAATTACAAACAGTAGCTTAAACAACTCAATTGCTAGTGGTTTGGTTATTCTTGTTAGTGCACTGCAGGCACATTCACAATAAGTTTATGCATTTTATCTGCTTTTCTGTATATTTATCTTTTCTTAGATACATAAAAGATAGAGTAAAAGCAAGATGGACATTTTTAACTTTTGATTTGCATCTTGTTTTTTGTTCCATACGTTCATACCATCATCATTAAATGTTTCACAATCTCATACCAATTTTTCTTTTATATAAAGCTTCAAGCCATGTGGTCATTTCTACTATTGCGTACAAATTTACATGTTGAAGTAAAACTTTGTGGTTTAATGTTTTTGATTAAAGAAGAAAATAGAAAAAAAAAAATGCAATGCATCAAAATGAATAAGAGAGATGTTATTTAGTAGGAGAATTTATATTTTGTGTTAGAAAGAGAATAATTTTTTTTTTATGAAAGCATAATGTTGATATCAAGTTTATATGATATTTTGTATAATTCAATTCATGAGAATAGAATCGAATTAGAATATTTAACTTTGTTGGTTGTATTTGTGTAATTAAATAGTGAACTTTAGAGTCATTTCTTTAACAATATGTTCGCTCTCTCAAAGGAAATTGTTTGTAAAACAGAAATTAATTTTAAAAACATAAGATATTTCGCAACCACAAACCCTAAAAAATTTCTTTAGTAATTTTCTTAAAGTAAACTAGTGGTTTGAATTTAAGAGTAGAACGTAAAATTCCTAATGCAAAATGGAAAAAATAGGACGACTTTAAAGTAAAAAAATTGACCATTCATGGGAAATGGAATGATCAATTTACAAAAATACTGTACCGACACCACAATAAACAAGGTGCTTTTTTGTTAAAATCAATTATTTCTTCCTTTACAGAAATTGATATCTTAAAGAGACTTTAATAGAAAATGCAGAAAGAAAAATAGAACGTATTTCGCAAGAGGCCAGAAAAGAAATATTGCTTTTAAATTTAATTGAAACTCAACCGTACTAATGGTATATAGGGATTTTTATGCTTGAAAATGCAAAGAAAGGAAAAGTAAATTGAATGGACGGGCTAAATTGAAATGAAAAAATAAAAGAGGAAATAAATTGGGAAATTTTTTCAAAGAACTCACTTCGTTTTTTATATGTTTTTGTTTTTTTTTTTATATTTCTGTAGAACTATAAATTTAATGACTCATTCATTAATCCAATGTGTCGATCGATCATTTAATTTATTTATCATTACTCACCTTTTTTCTACGTTCTTCATAACTACTCCACAAATCTTTTGAATTTTCTGTTATTTCCTCCCTTAATTCACGCAATAGAACATCACTCTTTTCTTGACGGGATTTTATCGCATTTATTTCAAGTTTAAAAGTTTTTATTTCATCACGAATCCTCTTGAGATCGTCTGCAAATAGATTGCGTTGATGACACGTTTTTGATAGATTACTAGCGCTTTCCTGAAGTTCTGCTATTTCTGTTCTCAGTTCTGATATTGAACTCGATAACCAAGTTGTCAGTTTTTCTTGATTTGGTGACACACCTTGACGAAGAATTTTGATTTCGGCCCTGTTTATATAAATGACAAAATGAATAAGAGGGAAGTAACAGTTAGTAATATGAAAGATAAATTGAAAATTTGAAAAGTCATTCGAGCATGAATGCTTTGCGCTTTTTTACAAAAGAAAAGAAGAGAAAACTTAATTGTATTTTCCTTTTGTGGCATAGAAAATTTACCAATGATAAATTTACTTTGTTTTTTTTTCTGCTTTTGTAATTGTTTGCTTTTGTTTCCTAATGACTCTACTCATCCTTTTTTGTCCGCCCATCTTATTTTTATATTTTAATGATGAAGTTTTTCATTTACTCTTTGTTATTCTTCTTTTCACTTATTTTATCAGTATTTCAAAGTATTCAATTATAATCAGTTAAATACTTGAAAGTGACCTATTAATTTAATTAATGAATAGGGAAATTATGTTAAGAACCTTTTGCGGTTATATTATGGCAAACTCCTGTAAGATCTTAATGATTTTATTAAAATTGAATAGCTTGTGGGCTTAAAAATGTTTGCTTTAATTTTTTTTTTGTAAATTATTAAAAATCAAATGAATCTATATTAGATCCTAGCTAAACCTAGATTAAAACCGGAGAATTTTGAAAAATTTAAAAAATATCATTCTGAATTTTTAAGAGAAAATTAAGTCTCTCTCTTTACAAAAGCAATCAATAATGAACAGGATTTGGATGTTTTTTTCTCATTCAACATTATAAGATTCTCTAAGTAAAAATTATTCTAACTTTATCCAAAACTTTTTATCTTTCCTTCATTTTTAAAACCATACTTAATCGTAAAGTTTTTAACATTGTACTGCATCAGTTTTCATCAGATTTTATAAAAAAAAATTCTTGATGAGGAAGTAATCTAAGCATCATAAAGTTACCAAGAGCAAAAAAGGGTTCATTTCTCTCTAGAGTAATGAAAAACTTTTTAAACCCCTTACTTACTTTAAAAAGAATAATCTCTTTCTTCAAAAAATGCTTAATTTTTTTAAACGTGCTGTATGTATAACAAGAACAGATAGGAAATTAAAGAGTTAAGAATAATTAGTTACCTATCATTTATATGTCAACACTTAGTCAATATATATTCCATTATTTTAATTTTTTTTTAAATAAACGATTGAGATAAACATTACTATATCAGTACATCAAAACAAGGATTAATGAGGGTTGAATTCTCATTCTCAGTTTTATCACTACCGGTTACTTCTAATGATATTTGCATTTCTTTTTTCATTCGTATTTTATGCGTGCTTCAGTTTTAGTCATACACTGTCTATGATTTTAAAAATGACTTTATTATGCGTAAATGTTTTTTTTTCAAGCAGTTATAATATTTTATTAAATATATAGAAAATGAACAAATATGAAAGTAATTCAATTTTTCCCATTTAAAAACTTACTGACCGGTTTAATACTGCAGAAAGCATCATAGTATTGCTTAAGAAAGTTTCAGTTTTGCTGTCATTTTAAAATTAGTAGAATAGCAGTTAACATTTTAATTGTTTAATTTGTGAATAAATACATTGAAATTATGATGATTAATACACATTTCGACTGTTAATCCCTAACCTTTTGCTCATTTTCAACTTTGAATTTTGACAATGTAGAACTAAGGTATTATTTTTTTAAGAGAATGAAATTAAAATTAATATTACTGTAGAATATTTTGGTTGAAACGAGAAAAAATAAAGAATGAAGACTGCTTAAAATAATAAACATACTGAATGGAATGATAGGTGGCAGAAAAGTTTTGTTTAGATTTATGTGTTATTGTTGTTGTACTTCTTTGTTAATCGACAGAGTAAAAAATATATTATACATACTTAACACAGAAAGCAGTTGGAAAAAGAAAAACGAATATGTTATTTGATGACATTTCTTTTATTTCTTTCGTGTTATGTTTCTTGCACAGTTTGACAGGAGAAACAAACTTTTATTTCTTCATCAGAATCCATGTTTATTTTTCATTAACCTTACTCGCGTGTATTTTACTTACATTCTCATCCAAACAGATAACATGGATGATGATGATGATGCGAGACATTTTGAGCAAGCAAAAAAAAACGTCTACTCTTCATTCAAGAAACGAAAAAAAGTTGTTTATTGTAATTTAAAAAAGAATTGAAGACGAAAAGGACCTCAACGTTGTCTTCTTGTGTTCCATATTTCTAGGATTCATTTAATATAAATCCTCTTGTCACAACTCGAAATACAAATATGTTGGTAATATAGTAAATGTAATTTTTTGTACTTAAATGATGACTCATTGAGTACGTGCATATGCATATCCAATTAATAAGTCAATTTTCAAGATCAATTATCATAATTAAGAAGGAGAAGTATTTCAAAATTCCTATGAGCATTGACGTGTTTAAGTCTCATTTTTTAATAAAACCAATTGGCAACTGTTTATGCATTCCGATTTTGCTAATTACTATAGCAAATTAATGACACGAGTAAAAGTAAAAGAATATGAATAATAAAATATTTTTTTACCAACATGAAATTGTTTGGAAGGCATTTTTTAACCTCAAAAGCTTTTGTAAAGCAGTATTTCAACGGTACCATCAAAAACAATAATAATAATTATTATAAAATATGAAAATACCAGCAGTGCATTTGTTTCTAGAATCTTCAAATTTTCATTGGAGTGTGTGACTATGTTTGACGTTAGTCCTTTAAATCGAATTCAATTAATTTAAAATTTATAATTGAATTAAAACATTTAATTTTATAGATACTTTTGAATTTTTCACACTTATAGATTGAATTGAAAACCAGTTCTACTCAAACATTACTTGAAAAAAAAACTTGATTTATACAATTGTATTGGAAACGATTGACATGAGAAATAGAAAAAAAAAATCGATAAAGACTAGAGTATTTTTGTCATTTTTTTTTAATATTGCACACAAAAAAATTCGATTCATACAAATATATGTTTAAGGAGTGAAAAATTATAAGAACGAATGAATAAAAGTGTATATACATTTTATGTTTGTAATACACTTTTCCTCTGCGGTGTTCCGCATACAGCTCGCACTGTGAATTGAGATGGAAAGGTGGAAAGAAGGCAGCAATGTTATACCAAATTTACATGTATGAACTGTTGCTAACAATGAAATATATTTTTTTAACAAATAAATTTCAATAATGGATTTTTCATTCTGTTCATAAATAATGTCAATAAAAATTAAAGTCAAAAGCATCACGATAACATAATTTTATTCGTAGGTAATCAAATTTTATGACTCAAAAAGTGACATAATTTACAAAAATTGCCCATTTACATGTGTGAAAGTGGACGAGATGTAATATTATTAGGTTAGGCATTTTTACCGTTTTCAAAATAGTCCTTAAAAAATGTTATACTATTTTTGTGTTATGTAACACAGTTTTTATAAACAGTCAACATCAAAAATTTTAAAAATTGGATCTGCTAAATATCTTTTGGCAAATATCTTTCTGCAGGTCAGTGCAGGTATTTCAAAAAATAGAAAAATGGAAAAAAAAATAAATTTAAATTACATAAAATAGCTAAAACTATTTTATTCATTGCATCATTAATGACCGAAGCTGAACTTTATAAAAAAAAAGTTTGTAGTATAAGAAAAAAAAAGTAAAAAGGTAAAAAAGTTTCTCATTTTAACTTCTTGACCGCATTTTCTTATGAAACTTTTTTCACATTTATACCTCAATTTATCTACTTCGAAGCATTTCTTTTCTCATTTGTTATTTACCATTACGATTCATTCGTAAATATAGGGAGAAGGACAAATCAAAATCGACAGAAAACGTAAAAGTATTAATGCAGTTATCGCAAAATTTAGTTTTATACTTCATAGCTTAAAGTTAATGTATTTATGTTGAAAATAATTAACTGTCTATAATAGAAAATTAGGAATATTTTTCTTTAATTTTACAGTTTTAAATATTATAAAGAAACAATCAACGAACAGTGTCTTTTTTAAAATTGACATTCGAGATTAAATTAGAAAGAATTCTTTATATAGTTCAAAAAAAAATTGAAGTTAAATTCAAATTTTATGAGTATTACTTTATTTTAAAAACAATGAAAATATGAAATATTATCCACATATCGAAATTACTAAGCTTCTTATGGCCTGTAAATTTATAAAAGAGGCATCTCACTCTTTCATGACATGACAGCCTTACGATGAGTAAAATAATGCTATTAATAATTTTTCTTTCTTTCTCTACCTACATATGAAAATCTCGTCTTATTTATTATTTAATGAGGTGGTTTTTGCATTAAATTATAAGCTCATTTTCACTATACATTTTTGTGCTCTTACTTTTGCTTTTATTTTCAAACTTTTTCTAAACAGATAAGCAAGGTATCCTGTAAGTTAGGGGTTGTTTTACTTAGGTGTATCCTGTTTGTTTTACTCAGGTAAAAATAAGTTTTGCATTAAAAAATCTTTATGTTATTCACATTAAAGCATCACATTATTTTTTATTAGGTTAAAGTATTTTTTAAACAGGTATAATGAAAATTCATGAATCATTTGGGATGATAATTTTGTTGAATGGTTTATGTTCTTCTATGAATATGAGCTAGTTTAAAACAATATCTATAAGCGATATATAGTACATAATAACGTTTTAGAAAAATAAACAAAATCTTAATCATAAGGTCTCCTTTTGAAAACTTTCTAATCGCTTAGACAGATGGAATAGTCTCTACAGTTCTTATATTTAAAATTGAAGACTCTTTCATATACAGTCAAAAAGTCCATGAAAAACATACATTGCTATTTAAAGTTACATGGACTTACAAAAAACGAAATAGAAAGAAATAATAAAGTGAATTCAACAAACCAAACAATATATTATACATATTTTTTTATGGAGGTGTATAAAAATATGCGTAGTAAATAAATGTTGAATAAAGTTCCATAAAATATAAGATATAAAAATACTTTAATAATCCACAATTGTTTTTTACCTAAAAAACAACATGATGAGAGACTTTTACCATGAATTTATTTTCTTATTATCTTTTAATCCTTGAAAAACTACTACAATCACTTAAAGTGATTTTTTTCCTGAGTTCAAGATGACATTTTAAGAAAATGTCAAAATTTCCTTATCCTTAAACTCTATTATTAGCTTTCTATTCTCATTTGTCAGAGATTTTTGGACGAAGAAACGAAAAGAAAAATAATGACAGTTTAGAAGTGGATAAAAATTGTACAGAAGAAAATTCTTTATACAATTGTTTGTATATATACATTGAGTTTTTATCTTTAGGTTACACAATACGAAATGAGAAAAACAGAAAGCAACAAATTTATGATTAAGGCAAAATAAATAGTTGAAAATATTTCATTTGTTCCGGCTCCTGTTTCTGTTTCTCTCCATTTTATCCATATTTTTAGAGTCAAGACAATGTATTTAGTGATGACATATGAAGATCTAAAAGAACTTTTTTTTTGCTGTTCATGTAAATTGTTCTGCTGGGTCACAAGTTGAGTGTTGGAAAAAATACGAAAGTTTTGCCTTCGTTTTTGTGTGTTGTTAGCGTGTTCACATAATTACATTATGTTTTTTCATTTGGTCCGAGATAGGAAACGAGAGCAAAAAATATCGAGTGGATGTAGACTGAGGCATTTAAGGCAAAGTGCTCTCAAAATGTGACCCTGAAGGTTGTTGAAAATTAATGACGTAAAATCTCAGGAAGGAGAATGTTGTATTGTTTGACAGTTTAAAAGCATTTAGGTGGTTTTAGATTATAGGAATTAGAAAGTATTTTTTACTCTGTTCCATTTAGATTTCCTTTTCAAAAAAATAACATTTATGCCAATTTACTCTATATTTCTAACGAAAGAGCAATAAATTAACGAGTATTGAAAAAATTTCAACTCATAAATATCATTAGAGCTTTTCATTTAAAATGAATTTTGTCGAATATTCGTATACAGAAATTGTTTTCACGCCAGTCATTATTTGTTGGTTTGAGAAATTTCAATTTTAACATAGAATTATTCTTTATTTTTTTGAATATTATTACCCTTTTAAAGAATCTACTGATATGTAGGAAATCCAATCAATTTTCTCAACACTGTATTGAGACTCTGGGTAGGCAGATGTAAGATAACTATATAGGCAAGAAATGGTGAGCTGTTTTAATAATTCATGAAAGTTTAAAAATTCATAGTATAATCCACTCAAGATGTCCACTTAAAAGTATTGATATGAATGACATACATATGCCTTATGAAGGATGTAAGAAAACTATTTATAATACTTATTTTTTTTCCAAAGGTGTGATAAAAAACAAATACCATTTTTCCACCCCACATTTATTCTGTGCTTTTCTTTTACGTGTGCTTTTTGTTGGTGATTTATTTAATATAGGTCTTACCAAAATAGAAACGCGAAAAATCTTATCAACTTTATGAAATCTTTGGGCTCACCTTTGTATGCTCTTTTCCTTTTTTCTCTTCTTACTTAAAGTTAGAAAGAAAACAACATGTTAAATAAAGCTTAAATGACTCAATTCGTTTTATTTGAGTAGTTTTAAGAGCTTGTAATAGGCAACGGTTCAATGAATTGAACGACAGGAAAGGTTGAAATTATTGTTTTTTTTTACCTCTTTTAAACGACTGCATTTTCCTTTTTCATGTTACGCTTTTTAAAAAAAAAACATGCTGCAACAGAATTGAAAATATACAATAATCTAAATCGCTAGCGAAAAAAAAGATTTTTTATTCATTCATATGAATCAATTGAGTAAATTCGTTATATTTTCAAATAGAAATTTGAAAAAAGAAAAATAAAATAAATGGATTTTATACGTGCCTTAAAAACGTTGAAGACGTATTGTTCAGAAAAATTGAAGGAAAGAAAAAAAAGGCAGATTCAAAAAAATTGGATAGCGTGTAGCATTTAGGAGGAGAGTGCCCAAAAAAATGTTTTCCTTTGTAGACAAAAAGTTAAAAAGTTCAGTTTTGATAGTTGAACATAAAACTGACAGTAAACAAATATGCACATCCTTATTCTTTTGTGTATTCGAACACACCACCAAAAAAAAATTTTACATTTTAACAGCAAAAATACTACAAAAATTTATCTTGTACGATAAAATGGCAGCAAAAAGGAGAGTCATAAGCCCGCAGTAAAGTTTACGTTAAAAAACTAATTTTTAATGATTTTGTGAGCAACAATAAAAGAAATTTTTTATAGACTTTACGTTTTTAGGTGTTTTTTCAACAGTAACGATTTCTTATCGCATCGCATACACAAAAAAGCTCGCTAACTTAAAACCTTATGATGGTGGATGAAAAAAAAAAGCAAAGAAAAAGGAGCAAAATGTCATGGGACGAGGAGGTAGAAGAAAGGAAAGTAAAGAAAGCATATAATGCTCGTTTCTGTTTCATTACACGAAACAATTTCCATTTCAAATCCGTACTCAATTGCTCACCTTAAATCCTTTAATTCCTTTTTTATGTCTACATTTATATATTCGTGCAAATGTTTTTGAACAAACGAATGTAGACTACGTTCCAACATACGGTAATCCTCTTGTCGATGTTCGGTCAAAATTTCTAGTCGCTTTGAGAGTAAACTAATTTGATCATTAACAGGCATTTGTTCATCACCATTTTGATTATTATCATATCTATTGTTATTTTTTTCTACATTATTATTATGAGTCAGTTTATCACTAAATTTATCATTATTTTCATATTCAATTTCACTACTATCCGTATTTAACAATTTGTTTGCATTAACAAATATCGTTGAAATCAGAATGGTTAATCCTAAAAGCAACATTTTTTTGCTACCGATTGATATTCTTGCCATTATTTTTTTCTCTTTTTTATTTAACCACCTCTATTTGGATGAAATTTTCTCCTTATTTGTATACTCATAGAAAAAAAGTAACAAAATGTTTGTAACTTGTATGGAAAATGTTAACAAACAATTCGTTAAAATAGTGTTTACGAACTTATTTGTTAAATTTAACCAAATTATTTGTAAGGTTGAATTGTTAACTATAAAAATTGTTAATTTAACAAACTTTTTGTTAAAATTTTTTTTTACAGAAAAAAATAACAAATTTTCGGTTAATATTAACCAGAAAATTGTTAATTTGGTCACCCATCTTATTTTAAAATGTTTCCGTGGTTGCTTAACTTCTGAATTCCTGTTGATGATCCGCTAGTCCGCTGCTTGTAAACTTTTACTTATAAAATTTGATTCAGAACCAATATAAATAATTCTTTAAAAAATATATCCAAATTTTAAAATTAATTTATGAATAATAAAATAGAAATGTAGGACTTAAAAAAATGAACAAATTTAATTTTTAAATTACGATTTGGTTTGTAAATCATTATTTTCCAAAACAAATTACAAATAAAAACATTGTAACAAATGTTTTGTTAAAATTAACAAATTAATTTGTTAAACAAAATCAACAAAATTCAATTTAAAGCAGTTTTCTCATTAAAAATAACGCAATAAATTAATGGGAATCGTTTGAAATTAATCAAACAAGAGTTTTGAATACAAAAATTAAAATTTAATTAAATCAATTATTAACAAATAAATTTGTTGATTTAACAAACTCAATTGTAAAATTTTTAACAAATAGTTTGGTTGAAATTTTTTTTACCCATGTAAACTTAACCAATAATTTGTTAAACTAGTTTAACAAACATATAACAAATATTGTGGTTACTTTTTTTCTATGAGTGTATATTTTGCTTTTGCAATATATTTTAAAAATTATTTCACATTCACAAAACTACATACAAATAACAAAATGAAGTATGCACCGAGGAAAGAAAGTTAATATTGTATCAGAGCGGTACCACATCAGCGATTTTTATTAAATCGAGCCCGAATCTCATTAGTATCATACAAGTGCTCGGCTTTAAGAATTATGGACTGTTCGCTTTTTTCTCTCCTTTTGTCCACACTGTCAGAATAATTAATTAAATTGCGAGAAAATGAAGTATGAATATGTATATTTTCATATCTCTCGTTTTTAATTTCCGGTTTTTTAATCACTTGATAAATCACTTGCTTTTTTTTACGTTTTCGTTTTTATAAATTTATACAGTTGGTTTGACGGTTAAGGTAATAGTTCGCGGATTTAAATTAATTTCCTTATAAAACATCCAAAAAATATTGGTTTCTAGACAATTAAATCCTCATTAAAATTAACGAATAAGATTGATATAATTAATTAAAATAATGAGTAATCTCGGTTCAAAAATCCATTTAAATTTATTTTCAATATTAAACGGATATTTGTTTGACTGTTTTTATGTCTTTTTAATAAATAACACTTTTTCTACTTTCACAGCAAATTTTCACTTTTTCTCAGATAAAATTTTGAATAGAGGCAAATAAAAATCCAATCAGAATGAGCATCTCCAAAATGTTTTCTAAAGCAAGAACAAATGGATCAAAAATATAATTGCAATGTGAGTTATTTGTTCCTTTTTAACTTTCATGTAGTCGATTAAAGTTTCAGTATTCTTTAAGCTGAATAAACAACAATAACAACGACGTTCTCATAATGTTGCCTTTATAATTAAATATTTATGAATACTAACATAGAATAAATATTTTTTCCACAAGCGTATTGTTGAGATTTTTTTAAATTTTTCTTTCGTCAAAGCTTTTATTCACATTAAAAGAAATAATATCGTGGCTCGTTTGAAAACACTATTTTCGTTTTTATAATACACTTTTTATTCATATGTATCATATGTACACGTTTGAAATTTGCGATAATTGATTTCTGAATAATTTTAAATACTTAATCTTTAATATTCTTTGCAATTATTTTTGTGCAACTTTTATGATACTTCCTTTTCACATCAAAACTCATTAAGGGTAAACAAAATAAAAAAAACACGATTCATTCACTCTTCGATTTTTTTTTTATTAATATAAGTTTTTTTCATGTAGAAATTTCTCACGACTTAGTGACAAAATTAATTTTCATTTTAAATTCTGAGTAGATACGTCTGTTTTGATGAAATGCTATGATCTTTCTGAATTCAACAAACGGTTTTTGAACAAAATATTTACTCCAAAATTTGGAATGATGAGAATAACCGAGTGAGAATGAAAGAAAAAGAATAACTACATCAAGTTGTTTATCGCACTATTTCACGAAACAAAGCGCATACGATGCATCAAAATGTATAGCAGGTGCTTTTAAATTTAAAGGAGAACATTTTGCCATTCCGACATAACATTCAGCAAAACAAAAAGTTTTATAGAAACACTAATTTAGAGTCCTCTTACATCGCATGTGCAGAACGTCGTAGCCGACAAAAAAATGAGAATAGAGCCACACGACTCTCACATTTTCTTTTACTTTTATTCCATTTATGTTCAGAGCGGCTGGCAGTCAGATATACACAAAAGGAACATTTGCAAAGTTGATCAAGGAAAAAAAATTAAAATATAAAAGGAAGAAAAAATGTGTTTAGCTGCCTTTAAGGTAGGTAGAAGGTGAATGGTGTTGTATGCAAAAGGCAACTAACATCGTTTAAAATTTCGAAAAAATAAAAATTGTACATAATAGAATAGCATATGTGTGGAATTTAATGATGAAGGTTTCATCGCAAGACAAATGTCGATGAATATAAATAATATAGATGAATGAACAGGCTTAAAAGTAATTTTTTTTAAATTGTTCGTTTTATTACTGCTGCGCTGTTCATGTTAGGATGAAAAAAAAAACAGCAAAATAGTAGTCAAAATAAACTTAAGAATTCATGAAAAATATAAAATGTTGTATAAAATGATATTTCCTTTAAAATGAGAAACAGGATATTTATTAATAAAGTACTTATTAGTTTATTTTGTTGGTATATTATATTAATTAATTATAGGTAAATAACTTATCATTGGAATTTTATTAAATTTAATTTCTTAGAATATCATTACACTTTTTTGTAAAACCCCGTAAAAACTTGTAAAAATTGTTTGAATATAGCTATCATATTTTAAAAAATCGGAACGAGCCACATTTTAAGAAATCACAATAAAAAGATCCGTTATTAAATGCAGCTGAAGTTCCTTAAAATCCAGAGATTCATCATGTGTAATTTTCATCATTAAAAGAACGGCAAGAACAGTACTTAGTTTCAACCAAAAATATTAACGTTTATAAGTAATAATGTGCCAAGTATGGAGTTTTAAAAGAGCCAGTATAAAAGTTGTAAAGATGTTTGGTTGAAAAAATAATTATAAGGCAGACGAAACATGTTGACCGATTAAAAGCATTCAAATTCATGGAAAGAAGGAGCAGGTGTTTTTAGACGAGTGCGTCATATTTTCATTTTATTTTACCTCTGTTAACTGGCAATGCGGGATGGGTCTCTATAGAGCTATTTGGTCTTGCTTAATTTAAAAAAGCATGTTTTTTTATTATTCATCTCTCAAGCGCAAAATTTTGTTTTTATTTTATTTTTCATGTTTGCTGGTTTTATTAAAAGGGAGAAGCATAATGGAATTGAATGGACACGGGTAGATGAGGTAGCTAAAATGCAAAGTAAATTCAAACATGCAAAAAAATATGAAACAAGCACTCAATGTTTTATTAAGAAAAAAGTGTATACAAAGCATTTAAAAAATTGATCGTTTATTAACACATTCAAAAATATATGCAGGAATTCAAGAAAAAATGTTATAAAATTTAAAATTAGTTTTTTTCTATGAAGTTTTTTTTTATTTTTTTTTAAAAATTAATAATTTCATATAAAAACAGCACTTTAAGTGGACTAACTGCAAAGAAACCAATTTGAAGATATGAAACATGAGAAATAATGAATGTCGATTATGCAGGTAGAGTGAATAAATATAACAAGTTCGTATCTTTATTTATATATTCTTTGTAAATTTAAAAAAAAATATTATATAGGTACATTTTTATTTTCAACAAATTTTCAATTTTTTTTTCAATTCAATTCAACTTTATTAAACCATTCCGGTTGTTTTTTAAAGAAGATAGTTTACAATTAAACTTAATAACTTAAAATTAAGTACCTGATATTCAATTTAAGCAAAAATCACTGTTAATTAATATGGCATAATTATCTCTCCTTCTTTGAGGAAATTTTAAAGTTAATAATAACTTAATTTAGGTAAACATGCATGCTAAGCATTTAAAAAAAAAATCGAAACTTAATTGAATTTTTACTACCAAACACATTCAGATGAATGGCCCAAAGAATCAATTTCAGGATTAATGCAAATAAAAAAATGGCTTTATCAAGCAAAAAAAAAAAGAACAAAAGTAGCTAAATTATTTTACTGGAAGAAGTAGGACAGTTAATTAAATTTGAATAACTGCTTTTAGAAACAGGTGAAAAAGTTTCAGCATTGCAATTTTTAGAACAGAGCAAAATTAAATTATCTTTAAAAGCTTTACGTTCATAGAAGTTTAATTTAAAATATTCTCCGTTGTAAATTTGGAAAGTAGACACTTCTTTACATACATCATTAATTTCAGACCTTAGAATATTTAAGTCATTTTCATTTCTGATCAATTTCTTCTGTGCCAATTGTCTGAAATCATTTTGCTGATTTGTTGATTTATTGTACGACACAGTAACGCCTTGACTATTCACATTAACATTTTCAATTAATTTAGCATTTTTTAAATCGTAGCAGACTCTCAACAACTTCCATATTTTGTAGCTCCAAAAATTCCTAACACTGTAACGAATCAAATCAAAATTTTCATTAATGAACTCTTTTTTACCAAAATCCGTGATCTGACGCTTCATATAATTTACAGCAATTGAGTTTGTGAATTTAATTCCCAATATCAGTTCATTTTCATAAGAGTTATCAGTCTTGACTGATACTTTTTGGATTAGGACATCTATGATTGTTTTGTGAGGTTTGTTGAGCTTAATATTCATTCGACTGAATATTTTCTTAGCTTAGAAGAAGATATGAAACATGAGAAATAATGAATGTCGATTATGCAGGTAGAGTGAATAAATATAACAAGTTCGTATCTTTATTTATATATTCTTTGTAAATTTAAAAAAAAATATTATATAGGTACATTTTTATTTTCAACAAATTTTCAATAATATGCTATCTAGGTTATGTAATTAAAATTGAATCAAACATCAGTATGAGAAACATTTTTTAAAATTCAAAAAATATTCTCGAATATTTTACTCGTTCTATATGTATATAATAAATATTTTTGCAAAAGAATTTACAGAATAGAGCCTTTTGAAATCATAAAACACATATGCAGTTGAGACCGTGTATGCATTGAACGGCAATTACATGAGAAACTCATAGATTTAATTGATGTTGGTTGAAGCATGAAATTGGCTAATTCCATTACACTCTTTGCAGAAATTATCGGAAAATTTTCGAATAGAAATTAAAAAAAAAATAGATGAAAAATTTATAGCTTTGTTTTGAGAGTAACTAAGAGTTGTGTACGGGAGACGAACGGATGTGGAAAATTTTCCTCGAACGTACATATCCTTTCATTTATGCATTATATATTTTCTACATTCAATTTTTCACACAAATAAATATAAATATAGAGGAGGTAAAATAAGCATTTAGAATGTATTCATCTATTCATGCAGAGATAATATGTTAGTAATACGACATCATTAAAGTGGCAATTTTTCCATACAAATATATATAACAATAATTTTTTTAAATAATTATTCAACTTTTAACTGCCATTAGTTAAATAATATTTTATAAGTTTATGAGTTTATGAGATGAAAAGAAGAACAAAAGAAAAATGATAGAAAAAGTAAAGAATATAGATAGAAACTCAATAGTTGAAAAGAATTTGAAAAAAATATACAATGAGCTCATTCATATATGACGTTCAAGAAATTTTGTTTTTGAAAAATATATCACTTGTCATTTTGGGTCCTAATTTCAATTTAACTGCTGAAAAATAAAACTTATTTTATTCAGTATATTTTTGCAAACAAAAATTTGTTTCCATAAAATGTAATGCAATCAATAAAAAGTGCGAGTAAAAATGTCAGTCCTCATTTGAATTTATTTGCCTTTATCCTTAATTTAACCAGTCAACCTTCTTCAATTTTACATTTAATTATATTTCATGTCATTTACTCTTGACTTTAATAATTAAATTTTATGAAAACTTTGATCTATTTTCCTTGTTTGGAATCAGCCTATCTAGCTCAATTAAACCACCACAACAAAATTAAGGACAGTTTTTGTTTGCAATAAAAAATAAAAGAATGACTAAAAATGTGAAGCCAAATTGTTTTTTATTTTGGAGAAATCTATAAAGTCAAGCGTATTTGTTCTTCACCTGGCTAGCAGGTGGAAAATATTTCTACCTTTCTGAATTTAAAATGATGTTAGAGACTTAATAAAATTTAAATTCTCTCTTCTTAACGAATTAAATTCAGATTTTTAAGAACTCTTATTTATGTTGGTAATACAATTTTTTAGCAAACTATATTTCAAGATACACTACTGTGCCACCTAAAACCATGAGGTGTGTCTCGACACACCAAATTTTCATTACATTAGTAGTTTAATGTGTCGCACACTGCTAAAAACACTGATTAATTTAAAATTTGAAACTACATAAACACTTTCGAATGTATCTTAAAAGCTGTTATTATTTTAGATGTTATGAAAAGAAAAGAGAATGTATGGTAGTAATGTAAATCGTGAGTTGCAAGCGAAATATGTAGCTTTCATAGGGTACATGATGAGAGTAGTTAGTTGTGATGTAAGCTTTCAATACAAATGTAGAATTCATCATCTCTGAGATTTACTTCCTAATACTTCCTATTACTTCTTAAGAACATTTTAGTTCTAAAAATAAGTATCAGCCAATCCTCAGTTTGAAGAAAAGAACATCTGATAATATGACATGTGGTTTATTGAATTAATTGTATTATCATCTTTAAAAATTAGCAATACATCTGCCACCAGTTTAAGGCAAAAAAGGAAAATTAAAATAAAATTATAACTTTTATATTTTGGCAACGACACATAAATAAGTTAATATAGAAAAGAAGGTAAAACGTAACAAAAATTGGAGAATTTTATCGCCTTAAAATGAATAAAAAAACAAAAATATAATTTTAATATCACATCTGTCTATTCTACACGATGAGTGTATATAAATGCAAAAGATACGAAGAGCGCAAAACAAAATGAAAAAAAAACTTGATTAACATTTTTCTTTGTTTTTACTTAATCCCTATAGCTTTAAGTGATAATAATAAGTTGGAAAGAACAGCGGGCACAAGATGTTTGCAATGAAATTTTGATGTTATTGGCACCTTGTCAGCTATGCACAAATAAAAATTGAATGCAAAAGAATATAAAATTGAAAATAACATGTTGCTATCTTAAGAAAAAATAAAAACTCAGTTTTTTTAACATATGAAAATAAGGAATGAAAGAAAAAAGTCAGAAATTTGATATAAATTGGGAATAATTTGCATCAAAAAGTATTATGCCAGCTGGAAAATATAGTAATGTAAACGAAAGCCAAACAAGGCATAATAATTCTTATGATAATTGAAAAGGTTATGGTCGTTTTTTAACCTTATTCGCAAGTTTAATTTATGCATAATTTTTCGTGGTTCCGTTTTTATATATTTTGGTATATATTGTAAAATGGGGGCGAGTATAAAGCAAAAAACTGTTGAATCCTCGTAAAGCAATTCACGTAATTGTGTAATTTTACTCAATTTCTTTTTTATGTTTTCACTTCTCCATCTGCTTTCCTTTTTCGTCTTATTCACGACAGATTCGAGCTTTTATTTCTTTATTCCTGCCAATATCCTTAAAAAATTGAACTTAATCATCAGATTACAACAGACACTCAGTGGAAAAATTTATGTGAGAGTTACCATCGAAAACTCTATGTGAAATGTCAAGCTGTTTCTTACATTTGAGAAACGTGCGTCGAAATTTTGGAAGCATTCAGGGCACGTTTCATTGAGAACAAAAAAAGGAAGAAGAAAAAAGAATAGACTGTTTTATCAAATAAATAGAATAAAGCTGAAAATTCTAAAAATGAGTAAAAGTGTTTACAAAAAAAATAACGATTTTTGAAAATTAGCTTACAACTTACTACGAAGAGGATTAGAAGCATTTTTTCAAGTCTTTTATTGATTTGACTTTCGTATTTTTAATGTGCTTCTGCTTTGAAAAATTTGAAAAATACTTATTCTACTTGTAATGTCTTTTTTTCGATTTTCTTATGAAAAAATCAAATCACAAATCACGTTTACGATGAAATAGCATAGCATATCAGTGCTTAAATTACGATTATTTTAAAAATTTATATCTTTTCGATTCATTGGTTTTTTTAACATTTAAAGAAATAAAGTTAATTCAGAAAATTTCGGCTAAGCATCGACTAATTTGAAATCCCGAGCTTACTGTAGCTGAATGCTGACAAATTATGACAAACAATCATAGTAAAGCATACAAAATACAATTCTAACACTTGAAATAAGTATTAAATGACTTTTCTCTTTCAAAAACATTAAAAACTTATCACTGTAAAAGCTATTAATTGGATTAAAATCACAAAAAGCTTTTATTAACATATTTAACCATCCTCATTCCTAAATATTTTCTTTGACATATTCTTTAACAACTATACAATATTATATGCTTTCCACAATTTCAATAGCATTTTTAATCTTGAAGCAGCAAGCTTTAATTTGCACTATATATGTATGTTCTATTGCATTAGGTATTATGAACTCATGGAGCTAATGTTTGCTTGTATTAGAAAAAGAAAATTTAAATAAAACTTGAATATTTGGAATGTTCATACAATTTCCTTTTAGGATTCCATTTCAGTGAATACAAAATATTTTAGTTCCTCCATACAGAGCATTGATAAAGAATTATGATTTATGATGTTGACTACATAATCTGATAAAGTTTCGAAAAATCTTTTTGAAATTATATACTGTCATAGACACATTTTGAGTCAATTTACGATAATTGAGACATAGACTAGAAATCTATTTTATCAAACTTAAATAAATTGAAAAAATATTAATATCTCTTTCGTCCAATTCTGTTCTTAGATTTTCACTTTCGAGTTTAAAACCAAATGTTTACTTCACAAATGTACATCCTGGTACATCCTATCTACAGATAAAAATTACAACAGCATTGAAATATGTAGAGAAGCAATATGCGGGAAATGTTTGATGTTATGTTATTACCCCAGGAATTCAAAATACTGCAATAGTATGAAAATATCCGAAAAAAATTTACCTCTTTAAATAAACACGTACATACAAAAATGTATGCACATGTGTTTGTCACGATACATAGTATATGACGTAAAGCAGAGAATCAGAGTTAAATGTGTTATTCTTTTAAAAAAGAAAATATCGTACAGAATGAATGTGAAATGTGAAAAGAGAAAATGTTGCTTCAAGAAGTAACAATCACAACATCCAACTTCTATATATTCATTTGAAAGGAGCTTTCAGAGTTCTGAAAAATTTTCTCATCTGTGAAATGTGATTCAAATGATTTCGTAAATTGCCACAAAGCTCATTCGTTTTGCAATAGCTTCAGCGGTAATATCAACAACGACAACAAAAATATATGAGTGAAAATTCATGAAGAAAAGACGAAAGAATGAAAAGTAAATATTCTTTCCTTTTGCATGAAAATTCAATTTACATTCGGCATTTTCTTAATGGATGAATCGCTTCGAAGTATTTAGAGAAAACAACAAAAGCTTTTAACGAATGTTTTGATAAATTTTTGGGATTTATGTGATGGATTATATTTTGAGATATTTTAACACATGAAGAAAATAAAATATAAGATTAATATTAATATTTTATACTACAATTGAAAATACTGTTTTTAAATACTTTAAATTCGATTGATCATTTTTTTCATTATTTTTTTGGCATTATCTTCTAAATGAAAACATATATGTACGCATAAGTATTAGAATTTGTGAAAAGGAAACTAAATCACACAGATAGATCAAATTAAATAAAAAATAAAATAAAAATGTTATCAAAAATTTTATGTTTGCAATTTGTTGTAATTTTGACATAAATCATACAATAATATTTACGCCTACAGTGTTATGAACATGAATAAGGCAGAAAAGTTTACTCATTTTGTTGATGTTTCATAAAAAAAAGTTTTTCTTTCAAAGCTCATGAAAAAAGGAAAAGGGAATTATTCGTTCATTTAAATTTGATCCATAAAATTTGAATTTATCTTCTGATTTCTTTATATTTTCGTGTTCTAGAAAATTTTACACATAAATATTTTTTTGTAACTTTGTTTTTTTTTACATATTAAAAAGAAAATTTATGTTTTCTAAAGAAAACTCATGTATTTTATACAGTTTGAACTTTAAAGACTTTTTTCTAAAAAAATTATAAGATATAGCTAAAAAGCACTGCATAATAATGACATTAATCTTTTGCAAAACGCAAATTTTCAATAAATTCGATTATTATTTTCGAATCTTTTACAGCTCGTGAAGTTTAGGAAAGTCATATTTCTTCATTATTAACAAAAATACAATATGTTTAAAAAGTATTCAATAATAGGAAACAAAAATTCAGAGAAAAAAAATGAAAAACTGAAAAACTTTTTTTCTGTTGTGTCACGTGTTATGAATGATTTGTTTGCATGCGAAAAGAATATGTGAATGAAATACATAGTTCCGAATGAAAAGTTTCAAATGTGATATTTTTCTGACATATAAAACGGAAACTTATTTTTATCATGATGCCATGGTTTTCAACATTTTGTCATTCAAACCACAGTGATTTACATGGAAAAGAATGGTAATGTGAAATGTATTTGATATACGCAGTTCGTAGTTGTTGTGAGGATGGATGCCATTTAAAAATGTATCCCTCGTTCTCTTATTACGTTACGACAAAAAAAAAAACAACTTATAGAATACGATTATGCTCACAAAATAAAATGAGAAAAAAATAAGATTGAAATTGTCGCCATCAAATGAATCTACAATGACAAATAAATCAATGAATTTTGTTAGCAAGTCTTTTAAGTTTCCCTCATTTTTGTCTCTTAATTTTCTCGCTAAGAAAGTGTACGTATTTTTCTATGCTCTAAACTAGGTATCATTTTATTTTCTATTACCCATATTTGAAGCTGATTGAAGATTGATTTATTTTTTACATCAAACGCTAATAGATATACGTGATTAGGAAATTTTCTTCAATCATCCATAACCTCGAAAAATTCCTGGCTACGCCTCTGATAAGTTTGTATAAAGCAAAATTTGAAATAGAACAAATAAACAAAAGTACTGAAAAATACTCATTTGAAATTTAAAGTTCATAAAAAGTTTTTAAATAAAAATGCTTTGATTTTAATTTTTTTTTGACAAAAGCATTGAAAAAAATAACCGACATTAAATAACCATCATTATCATCAATAAACTTTTTTGTTATAATCATCTTTTATTTTATTGATAGACACTTTCTGTACAGATTGTTAAAAATATATTGCGATACTTGTCAACAAATAAAAAAGCACATCACACTTTAATTTTTGTCTATATTTTATTTTATACACAGATTGTTCACAGCATTGTTGAGTTTGTGTTTTTTGTGTTTTTGTCAGCAATAATGACATTTGTCGGTTGAGAGTTTTCATTCAAATTTGTTGATTGTATTGATTGCAGCTCTGCTGATTGTGGAACGGAGCCTTGCGATGCCGCTTCTGCAAAATGAAGTCCTATTATTTTGCTGCTAGCTTGTTTAAAGTGGTCACTCAATTTCACTTGAACCACATTTATGCACATCGATGTCAGTGCAAGACCAAAAATGAGATATAAAATTGAAGCCATCATGTAAAGTGGGTGTGATGGAACAAAATCACCAAATCCTTGAAAAAATCAAATAATATATTATATTAAATTAATTTAATTGAAAAATAAGTATAGGCATACCAATAGTGCTAATTGAAATAAACACAAAGTAGAAAGATTCAAAAAATGTCCAATCCTCTTCCAAAATACAATAAATTGCAGCTCCAAAAATCATATATCCAACCAGCATTATAATTGCAACTGAAATTGGCAAATTAAACTCGTCGTCGATTTCATAATTCTTTAAATTTTCTGGAAGAGGCGTCATTGGAGATTCACCAGGCGGGCCTCCTCTGCTATTTTCTTGCTGTTGCTGAAAAGTTCTCATAACATTGGGATCAAAAGCTAAAGAAGGACGCTTCATAATATCATACATTGCATTTAATCCACGCATCATATCCTGTAAGAAAACACAAGTACTTTATGCATGTATTTTTTAAATGAAGTGTTAAAAACTAAAGTTCTTACTTGTGCTGGTGCTGTTTTTCTAACTTTTCTACAAGAACCTGTATAATAAAGTCGTCTTACGAAAACCTAAAATGTGATTTTGAAACGTTAAAGAAATTCATTTTTATTTTTATTTTATTTTTTTTTTTAAGAAATAGCTATTCAAGTGAATAAAGGGTAAAGAAACGATAATGAAGAAGACAAAACCATAAGATTTTTTTTTGTGGCAGCAACTCACCCATAAGAATTTGATTATCCGTGTAAAGAGTTTACCAAAGTCAGCAAGAAGAATGAGAAAAATAGGAATACCAATAATGGCATAAACGATTGTTACGATGCGACCGCTCACAGTACGAGGACTTATGTGGCCATATCCTGAATAAAAAAATGGTTTGAGTTCATCGTGTATTAAGAGATTTACTTTCTGGTCGTTTAATTAAGACATAAAAATTCATTTTTATGTAAATAGAGTAAGGGTAAATTTTGGCTAACACGTAGCATACTAGGTAATAATTACCACATGCTTCCGCATTTTTTGGCTTACCGATTGTGGTAGAAATATCGAGACAGTATAGTACTGCATTTACAAAATTCCATGTTGTATGACCGCTGTACGTGATCATACCTCCTTCAATTGCCGCTTGCAGCTCCTCCTCAAACTTTCGTAGTCTTATACGTGCCATCGATTTCCAATCTTCTTCCCTAAAATTTACCATTTAAATTTTTTTCTCATAGAATGTTTCTAATTGCATTCATTGAAATATATTTTAATAATTAGAAAGTTTAGTTTAACGCTAGGCAAGAAGAGGTTTCAGATAATGTGACCATTGAAACACAAGAATTTTTGTATTTACACCGTTTATAGAAAATTTGTGACTTTTCCCACAAATCTTAAATCTGTGAAACATTAGGCAGGTAGTATGTACCTCCTATGCTTATCATAAAATATTCTTGACAGAAAAAGAAATCACACTAATGTTCGCATTATTCTGTTATGAATGATGAATATTAAAATCATTCATGGATTATAAAATTCCTTTAACCTTTTCGAATAGAAAAGCGCTTGTAGGTTCATTTAAAACAGGGCATCTAAATTCAATGACTAAAGCGAAAATTCATGATGATTGATAAGAAAGATATTCGCATGAATTTTTTTTACAACATTCAAGGAAATATTTTTACTCTCTCCATTCTATTTTTTTCACATATGCGTGACATGATTCAGAAATGATCCAGTTACGTACATTCATTCAAACATTTTAACATTATATATATTGTGTTTTGTAAAGAAATCATATACACATTTGAACTTTGAAAAGCGAATAAAGCAGGAATGATGAAAAAAGTGAAAAACTTAAGGCAAATACTATAACAAGAAATTGAGTTAACGCTTCATATGCATTATATATGTACCTTAAATTATGACTCGACAGCCACAATTGATCGATAAAATCTCTTTTTACTCGTTTTACTCCTGTTTTGTTAAGCATTTCAAAATTTCCTTCAATGTAGTGTAAAATTATTCCACCTGTCCCGCAAAGCATCATGAGCATTAGCAACTCCGATATGCACTTTTTCAATTCATATAAAATGTGATGCCATTCGGATGAATATAACTTTTTATGCTCTTTCCATATGTGGCGAAATTCATTGTATAATAGCATACATAATGGCCAAAAATGCATTGGAATTATGTCATCGAAATCATTTTTTTCGTACTCCTTATTGTCTTTATTTTTTCTTTCTATTTCTGGTACTATTCTATCATTTGATTTTTCTACACCGTTAAGCATTTCCTTTCCGTTAAGGTGACTTTGGGCTATTTGCTGAACATTCTTACTACACTCCCCAATTTCGTTATCATTTTTGTCATTTTTACACACTATTTCCTCATTATCATTTTGGCATTCTTTAGATTTATTTTCGTTTACTGATGTCTGTAAATTTTCTACGACCGTGATTTCTTGTTCACTTTCTGATCCTGATTCCTGCGCTTCTTGCGAATGCAAATTCTCGTTGACTTTATAATCAATTATAATTTTCCTGGCTACCATGTAGTCATTTGGATTGTCAATATCATAATTAGGTCTTATTCCTAAACGTTTTGCTTCTAATTCTCTTTTATATCGTTCAAATCGTTGCAACCTTAATCTGTCTAATTCACGTTTATCTTCAAGAAATTTGAGCTTTTCCATTTCAAATTGACGCCTTTCTTCTTCAAATCGTTTCAAATTATGTTCTAAAAGTACATTTTTTTCGTCGTTGCCATTACTTTTATTGGATAATTCATAATTTTCTTTTTCAAGTAATGAGATTTTCATCTCTTGCATTTGTGGTGTAAGTTTTACACTCTCAACAGAGCCTTCACGCTTTCTATGAAAAAAAAAAAATAATTTGAATTTTACAAGATTTTGCTCTCACTATGCATATTTTATTTAACATAAAATAAAACAAACCGTGGAGCTGATAAGCTTCTTTTTGCACGTCGTAAGTAGGTGAAAATATCATTGTTCGTTTGACATGATGCTGATTGTCTTGATGATGATTGGCTTCTATGAACTGCTTGGGCCATGCTTTTTTCCTTTTTACTTTTTTTGAACCCACAAAATTGAAGATGTTATATGTTTACAAATAATTCAATGAGAAATATAAAAAATAAAATAAAAGGTTTTTTACTGATCTCCGTTTTTTGGATAAAACTTGTAAACAAAATAACGCTGGTTTGCTTCATAAAAATCCAAAACCATAAATTTTCTAAAATATGTACCTTAATATTTTAGCACGATACGCATGTGATCCTGAAGAATTAGGTCCAGAACCAGAAGAGGATGAAGAAATTGACCCCACGGGTGACGGGGGACCTACATTTAAAATACCCTTTACTACATATCTTGTTTCATTAGAATCTGTTTCTATGGATCGATTTTTTGAAAAGTCTTGTTCAAGTACTTTCGATATTTTTTCTGTTCGATTTGGATCAGGAGTTGTTTCGCGTGTAGTACGACTCGTGCGGCGTCGAATAGAAGACGAATTTTCCATTTTTTTCTCTCACAGTTTTTTTTTGCTTTTAAACTTAAAAGTGGTTTTTGCTATTTTTCTCTCTTTTTTCTTTTTTCTTTAGCAAGTTATGAGCAAAGAAAAAATTGAATTGAAA
Source organism: Chironomus riparius (assembly GCA_917627325.4). Lineage (NCBI taxonomy): Eukaryota > Metazoa > Arthropoda > Insecta > Diptera > Chironomidae > Chironomus > Chironomus riparius. The sequence continues at coordinate 61,058,205 of OU895877.1, forward strand.
AAATTCAAAACTCAATTTTCAACCATAAATTTTAATAAAATAAGTTTCTCTTCCCACTTTTGCACTTTTCCACATACAAATATACACATTCATTCAACCTTATGCGGATGAAACGATTGGGGTTAGTTTTCGAAGCAATAAGGATGAAAAATTATTGAGAAATTTTATTTGCAAAAAAGGGATATATAATAAAAGAAACTGCAAAGATGAAAAAAAAAAATCTGAACTTTTTCACTATAAAAACCAATTTTCTAGTTAGTAGCTCAAGTGAAGGAGAAATACTGAGATAGAGCGAGAAATTTCCAATATGAATGTTCTACAGATTTTTTTTTCACAATTATAAATAGATAGAAGAAAAAATTAATAAAAGAAAATAGTCTCTCAAAAAGTTTTACTCAAGCCAACTCAAAATATGTGTTCTGAAATTTAGCTCGTTTATCTTGTCGTATTTTAAATTTTTAATTGAATTTTTTGTTTTAAATTTTATAATACATCAAAAATAATAATTTATTTTATTAAAAAGTTTATATTACAGACTATAACGTAAAAAGAAATGGAAACTAAGCTACTCTTAAAAGCTTAATATTTAATAAACATCGTCTTGGTGTGATTTATGAATGAGCAAAACATATACGTCATTGTTTTTTTTGAGAATGTAAATCTGTTTCGTCATATATTTTGAATCTATTTTTAAGTGGTTGGAGAATAGGTCAAAACCGTATATATACAAATGTAAATAAATAAATAAATATAAAGGAAAATAAAAAAGAAATTTCACATTTGCTATGTTGTAAATAATTTTTGTTCGCTTTTTGGCATTACGAGTTTTTAAACACGTAATAAATTTGAGAAAAAATTCGCGCGTATGTTTGTCATTTAACTTTTTATCTACTTTCCGTTTCCATTTTTCTTATGTCATTATATGTAGGTGTCAGATTAACTTAACATGACTCACAAAATATTTAGAATGCTTTACATATATATTTTTAAAAAGCATCTTAGAAATTTTGTACGATTGTAAAAGATCCATTAGAAACTTTGCATCAGTTAACATCTCCCATATGGGATTAATAATTTTTCATTTATTTTTATAGCAGTAATTAATAATAATAACACACGAAAAATTTACGACATAAAATTTAAGACTGTGTAAAACAGTCTATATCAAACATTTTCAGTTGTATCACCAACTTAGGCCAAATTTTTTTTTCGCGACACACAAAAAAAAGGTCTAAACCTTATATTAAATTAATTTTGCTCAAAATTTTTTTTTATAAATTGAGTTTCACGACCTTATTTTGGGCATGAAAGGAAAAAGTGTCGCGACGCATAGTTTGGAATTCACTGGTTTAAAACATTAACACACATTAACATTGTTTGTTTTCACAGAAAACCATATTTTATATTAAAAATCATAAATTTTAGCTAAACGATAAATGATAATAGATGGTTTCAACGTAAGAATCAGTCAAAGATTTGTATATGAATTATACATTATTATTATGTAAGCTATGTCAAAATATTATTTATAATATATCAGCAAAATTTTTGAATTTTGATTTTTCAATAACCACGAATCATAAGTTTTTTAAAAAATGAATTGATTGAATATCTTCATAGCTCAAAGACCACATTATTCATGATCAATATTGAATTACAATCATTATTATTATCATCATTTTTAATAACATTTTAAAGGTTCCATTATTCAATTGAATTAAATACCATTTTACGTAAACATAAATTTTTAATATTAGCATATTGAACGTAATCCATCATTTCTGAGGGTAGGTTGGTATTTCACATTGAATAAAATAAAAAATATATTATTTATTACTGAGCAAAATTTTAATATAATGGCATTCTATTATTTACAAGTGAATAGGCTTTTGAATTTTTTTCAGCCGTAAAGAGATAATGTTTTAGCATGAAAAACTTTAAAGTGAATTAAATCATTTCCGTTTTTTTAAAAAAGGAAATTATTTTAATAGCTGTTATTTACAAAAGGACTCTTAATGATTTTGAAACAAACTTTTCATTTATTCCGTTTCAACACCCTGGTTGAAGAAACTGAAACAATAGTCTTTGGTTCTTTTTGAAGAAAAATAAAACCATTTTTTAATATTTTCCAGACTATTTTTTTTTTCTTTTAAAATTTGATCAATTATCTTTAAACGCTTTTTCTATTTGTATTATTATTTATTTGTTTGAATATGATATATTGTGAAAGTTACTTTTATCAAATTTTTTCATATTTTTTTTTTTTTTGATATATATTCTGACATATTCATATTTTTTTCTAAGGACTTAAGTTAACTCTATAAACCGCAATGATGAAGAGAAAATTTTTTAGAGAAGTTTTTGTTTCAAAACTTTCCTCACGAACTTGTCTGTGTTGAAATGAATCATAGAATGTTTTAGATGCATTTTTTCCATAGAAAAAAAAAAATAGTTTTATAAACGAAAATTGTGTTTATATGTAAATTTTTTTTTTCAACACAATTTTAATTGTACTCTCGTTTAAATTTTGAATAAATAAAATAAAAAAGTTTTGATGCAAACATGTGTTTATAAATTAAGAACAATTTGCATTTCTGATCCAGAAGCAAACGAGTAAAACAATAGCGACAATTTAATATATTCAGTTTAAATTTTTCTTTTCCTACCTAAATGCTCCACTCTTAAAAATAATCTATGCGACATTTCAATGTTGATAAAAAAAACTGTAACATTTTTAACTAGTTAATGCAAATTTCTTTTTTCTTTGATTTATTTTGAACTTTAATGCATTTAAACTACTAATTTACTACATGTTGTCTAAAATATAACAATAAAATTGGATAGGAACCAATCATTTTATAATAAAGTTATATTTTATTTCTGATTTTCACAGTTTCACAGTTTTAAAATCACATTAATGAGGTAAACATCTGGTGAACTACGTAAATATCTCACCACATCGTTTTTAAGCAAGTGTTGATAATGAATACATAAGTATAAACACGCCACAAAAAGTGATGTGAAAATTGTCAAAAATTTTGTCACAACAGGCAGAAGAAATAATTAATGGATGTAATGATCTTTTTAAACATAATTTAATTAAGGGGGAAAATGAGCACACTTTTAATTCTTTTATTACTTAAGTAATTCCATTTTTATGGCAAAATAAAAAAATTATTTATTTGGGCTAAATTAGGGTAGTTTTCATGTAATTTATCGAAGTTGTTTTTGCTGGTCATCATGGATGAAAATATTTTAATATTGTTTATTGAAATTTTATGTGAATAGAAAGAATTTATTTTTTATTGCAAAACAAAAACTGATTAAATAGATGTTAACCTTTATTTTGAATTCAAAAAAGGTACTTTTTCTAAGATTTGAAACCTTTTGACTATAATTTTTTTTACTATTACTAATATCCCTTTAAGGCATATCATCTTTCATAAAAGTAAAAACAGGTAAAAAAATAATATTGCCAAAATTTACCCATATCATTCAATAAATCATATTAAAAATAATATAAAAAAATTAGCTTACTCACCAATTGTTGTATAAATTGTGCCACAGTAAAAAATCGCATTGAAAAATGTCCACGTCTTTTTCAATTCAGCATTATCATACTGTCCTTTTTCAAATGCTTTATAAAGTATCAACTCATATTCATATAATTCTCTTGTAAATTCTCCTTCCCATCTTAAATCATCCTTTTTTGAATAGTAAAATAAAACTCAAATATGCAGTTTATTCTTGCAAACATTAAATTTACCTGTAGTAATTCAACATTAGATGACAAATTTCTGGCTGTTGAGCTGAGTTTCATTCTTCCTTTTCTTACATCTTCAAAGAATTGTGTTTCTGGAGGTCCTAAAAAACCACAAGAAGAACAAACATCATAAGTCGCTTTCCTTTAAACCCCTGATTCAAATTATATAATTAAAAATTATTATTAAAATAATTACTCTTTGAAAAGTTTTAATTTCAAAAAAGCGCAAATAACACTTTGCCTATTGTATAGAATTCTACTGATTGCATCGAATTCGTCAGGCGTACCAATAATTGAAAAAGGCAATTTGTATCGATTTTTCTTCGGCTCACGTACGTTTGAGTCTATTGATTCGATTTTTTTGCTATTCCAACTGTTTATCTCTTTTTTTACATCTATTCAATAAAATTTGTCAATCCATTAAGAAACCTCACGAGCTGATAAAACAATTTTCTTATTATTATTTTTCTAATGTAAATGTAAAATAACATCGTGAAACGAAAGCAAAAGCTTAATCGTAACAAAGGAGAAATAATGTTCATTTTAAATCGTCAAGAAAACGTGATGGACTTCTTTATGGCTCCTTTTTATACTGTTGATTTGTTTTTTTTTTTTTGGTTTTAATGTGTTGATTCAATTGTGAAATTGTTTAATGTCATTTCCTTGTTTTCGACTGTATTTATTATATATTAACTTAAACAAACAATCAAAGACACTTTTGAAAATAGCATCACATAAAAACAAAATTGTTTTTAAGGTTCGTTCATTCAACTATTCAATATTTTGGCAATTTTTCTTTGAAAAAAAGAGATTGGGGGAAGTTTTGAAAATTCTGAAAAGTGGTTTTTTGCGTATCATAATAAGTGAATGAGCTTTAAAGTGTATGAAATTGTTTATGACACGCTTTAGACAGACGATTATTTTTATTGATTTTATTATACATAAATCTTTTTTTGCTGCAATCTACATTTTTTTTGGAAAAACATACTTGAGAAAATATTAGAACTATAAGCACTTCAAAAAGGACCATACAAAATTTGCGAGTGTATGTATGTGTTTAAAACCCCTATTGGTTTGGTTAATTTAAAATCTTCATGAGTATGAACTTTTTCATATTGTGTTTTATGTTCTATGATATGTTTCACCAACATTATGGTTGTCAGATATCCTGCTGATATAAGCTATCTCGTACACTTAATGAATCATCGTTGTCATCATCATCATCATATAAATTAGATCATTTAAAAGATTTTCTTCATAGGAGAAACCAAAATGTGAGTCATAAGTGACAGTTTCAAATGCACGAAGAAAATAATTTTGGCAACATTAAAAAAAGATAAATCTTTGAACGATGAAAAATATCATATTCATACTAAATGTTCAATTTTTACCAACAAAACTGATACAAACCTTCAATCGCCATGAATAAGAAAGCTCCGGCAACGCTGTATAATGTGACGACAAGGAACAAGAATATGTGAGTAAACCATTTCTTACTAAATTTTCCAAACTTGGTATAGAGCCAAACGACACTCTTCTCGCCAACACTTAATCCCGATTTCCTAAAACGATTGAGGCCTTCAAACTGTTTAGACATAAAGTCACCAGCTCTCTGTGCATAGAGAGCTTGAAGAAAAGGATTTCCTTCTACATTTGGTATACTTGATACGCCTGTTAAAGGTATAAAAGGTGATGGTTGATGTGGATCCAACTCATACGCCCTTGAAGGAATTTGTAATGTTACTCGTGGACGCTGCTTATATATTGTATTATCTTCATCTCTATTAATCATAGTTGCTTCTCAAAAAATTAATCAGCTGATTGCGTGCTGAGTCTAAAGAGGCAATGTGCTCTTTTATTTTTGGATAATTTTCTTAAAATTCCTACTTTTGCACGTTAAGAGATGAAAGTATTTTCGAGAGATTTATATTTTTAATTTATGCTCGTTACTTTCTTTTTTTTATTTCTCAATTCACTTTATTTTATCAATTCTCTGATTCAGTTTTTATCAAAGTTTTTATTACGCTAAAAAGTCAGGAAATCGCGAAAGGAAAAATCCATTACGAGAAGAAATGCTCGATGCTTTTCTTATAGGAGATAAATTCAAACTGAGAAAAATTTCTTGTCGCATTTTGCGGATACTTAAATTCTACTTTAATTTTATATATTTTCTTTCCATTCTCAACCAACAACATACATGTGATGACGATATGAAATTTTCTTCTCATACGCTTTTGAGTCAAGCGTGAGACAAATAGTTCATTACTTTTATATTTTATAAATAGATTAATATTTTGAGACAAAAATAAAAATCTCAGAATCATTAATTAACTCTTAAAGCGAAAAAAATGAGAAAGTTTGTCTGAGATTTTAGGTTTCTCATTCAGCATAGTCATTAGTATTCACCTGAAATATTATGATTCAAGAAACAAATTTTAGTTAAGGGTTCAATTGCTTTTTTATTCAAGTATTCTATAATTTGATAGAACTTGCCAAGATGATTTTAACAAGGAGAGCATTTGAACACTCGTAGGAATAATGTAAAATATCATTTACAACTTCAACTTGGTACGTCTCCAATGACGTCTCTTTGCGTTGTAGCGGATTTTGTTTCCTGTACGCATTCTAATCCATTGAGGAATTGGGCGATTCTGTTTCAGCTTCTTAGCCAATTTTTGTTTTATTCTGAATGTCTTATGAGACGACATCTTCCTATCCTGAAGATACAAAAAATTAATTGATTGATTCCTAATGTTTACATTTTGTTTTGGATGTTTCTAGGTTAGATTTAAACAAAATAAAGCAATTTACCAAAATATACTATAATAGCTTGAATTCATCATAAGAATTGAATTTTAGATATAAAACATTAAAAACACACTTTTGTTACTCAATTTTCACTATAATTACTTCAAACAAAAGCCTAGCACATCAATGTTTTCATATTTTACTACTTACAGGGTTTTTTCTGATCAAACTTGATGCAAAATTACTCCTAGAAGTAATCTTCTGTTCCTAGAATATAATTTATACAAGTTTAAATTAGTAAAATTAAGTATAAACCATTTAATTTTATTAATTTCTTACTCAACACGACCTATCGATTGTCTGAGACGAAAGAAAAGAAAGAGAATTTACCGAGATGCATAAATTTTAAATTTGATTTGAATATCCGACTGGATTTGAATGTTTTTTGACCGTTATTTTACATTTCTCTAGAAAGATAGCTAAAGTGTCAAAAATTTGTACACACGAGGAGCTTTTTATGTTTATTTAACTCACATTTATATAAGACTAGTCCGAGTAAATAGTAAATTTAATTAATTTTTAAAAATCAACTTTTGTATCTTGAGAAAGTGACTCTATCAACTCGGTATTGTTCAAATGTAAACAATTCTAAAAAAGAATAATCGAAAATAATATTAAAACCAAGTTTCTTACTGAAAAGTGTGTTTAATTCATAGTTTTTTATTAATACTACTTATAGTGAAGTTTGAGTAAGTTTATAATAATCAGGCTGAATCAGGCTATTGACTGTAAAACATAATTTTCTACAAGGGTTTAAAAAAATCGGAAATTTCAAAAAAAAGAAACAAAAATTTATCTTTTCAATATATTTAAAAAGAAAGGTGATTTTGTTTACGAGAATGCTGTCAACCGAGGATGAATGGACAACGGAGGAAGAAATACAGGTAAGTGTATGGTAATTTTGTTTAGTTTGACGTTGAAAAAGAAAAAAAAATCATTATCAACTTTGTTTACGTTTTTTTCACTTTTTTCATCAATTTAATAATTTATTTCTTAGTTATTTCTTGCTCTGCATGGATTACGACCTGTTGGCATTAATAAGGTAATACCAGCTAATATAATGAAATTAGTTTTACTTAAAACCGATTTTTTTTTTGCTCCAGCATTTTTTTATGGTTTGTATTGTTGAGCGATTGCAAAAGACACTAAATCGGAAAATCAGCAGTGATCAAATTTGGAAGCATCTAAAAACAATGTATAATTTAAAAGCATTAGACGACTTAGAGCCATTACCATTTCCAAATAATGAGGAAAATTTTGATTTACCATTGGATTTACAAACAAAATTAAAAAGATCCGAGTCTGAAGACGGTGAATCCTCATCGAAAGAAACTGATCGTAAACCATCTAATATAGTATCGTCTACAACCACACAAAAGCCAAATATCAACAAAAGTTCCTCATCAAATACTGAGCGAAATGACAGAAAATCTCATAAAGCCTCAGAATCCGAAAGAATTCAACCAAAAAGGACAAGAGGCTCCATCCATCATGATGTCAATGCTGATGGAAATAATTCATCACCGGCTAGTACTCCACCTCCACAGCAAAACAAACGCCGTCGGATTTAAGCATCTCTGTTTTTTATTAATTATTGGTTAGCAATATCGCTCAAAATACCAAAGCATATTTAATTTCCATTCTCTTTCTTTTAATCATCTATCAACACAAAACAGTTTAACTAAATATACGATATAATAAAATATTTAGATTATAAAACTCTCACGGCATTCATGTATTTAATGAGAGGTTTCTACACGAGTTTTAGCGATTGATACTGAGAATACAGGAAAATATAGCACTTTCTATTTGTTGTGACATTTCTTCATGGTACATAGATATTATTACTTAGAAGTGATAATGCATATGCACATCTTTAAACTTTTGCAATCTCTATGAAAAAAAAAAAAATCGAAGAAAGAAAATAATTATTACTAGCTATTACGAAGAGGAAAAATGATGAAGGTACGATATTTGTTTAAATTATATTAATGTGTTAAGTCGAAGAGAATTCAAAGTAATCAATAATTATAAAAATTATAATAATAATAGTGGTTTAGAATTAATTTGTTCTTTATTTGTTCCTTTTTGACTTGTGTGCCAATCTTTTAAAGAAAATTTTATCCAGATTAATTGTTTATCTGTCCGTACGTGATACGCTCTTTAAACTCTCAATCCAAGTAAAATCGTTGAATTTTAAAAGACTTCATAATTAAGGTTCAAAATATTTAAAACATACTTTTATAATTACAGACTTGCAACATTTTATGTTGTCTCATGAGACATTATAACAAAATTGAAATGTCACAATTTATATTACTACATGTAAATTATTTTCCTTTCCTTGATTTTTCCATCTTGAAATATACATGTGCTATCAAGGGAGGAAGAAAAAAGACAGAAAATTTAACAATAAAAATCAAAAGGATAGGAAGCACATAACTCATATTTCATTATGTATTTTATGTTGAAGTAAAGCAAAAAAAACTAGATAAATAAAATATGACGATAAGAAAAATAAACAAATAAGTCGTAAACATTTGATTTTCTACCAAATTCAGTGAAAACAGCTCGCTTAGGAATTTGTTGCAAGAAGATCTAATAGTGGAAATCTCTCTTGTTTGACTTTTCTACTTTTTTCCTTTCCTTCGATCATTCGCTCATTATTTTGAAACAGTGGTTTTAAACTTATTAATGTTCACATAAAATTCGTAGAGAAGGATCTAAAATAAGTAGTTTATTGTGCAATGCAATAAGTAAAATTCCGTAAAATTTAGTAAAAATTACCTTTTTCCACCTTTTTTCCAGAAAGGACGACACACGAGTGTGTGGCGAAGTACTGAGTTAAAGCATTTTAACTCGAAATCAGAAACTCAACATATTTTTACCAAGAGGAAATGCTTCATGTAGTAGAAGAAAAGGTTTTCCATCATACAATACAAGAAAAAAAGGGTTTTTGAACCCGCAAAAGAGCGTTCTCGTTTAAATAATGAAAAGCACATTGCACAAATTTTTGCCTTTTATTGTTGCTTGCCAAAGTCTGTTGTTTGTTCAAAAGAATCATGCATTCACTTTTATGTGTTCAATAGCAAGAAGTTAAGAATTCAAGAAAAATGCTGAGAATTTAAGTGTTTATACCTTTTATAAATATGTGTGTGTCTAAAAACGAAAGAATTTAAAATGACTCAAATTAGAGCAGAATAAAAGGAAGTCAAATTTAGACAAAAAATCCTCAGTTATTATTTGATATATGTTTATCAAGTCAGTGACTTCCAAACTTTTTTGGTCGGTGACACACGCATACGATACATGAAATTTTCCGAATTTCTTGCGACACACTATTGTGCCGCGACACATTGTTTGGAATAAACTGTGAAATGTTATACTTTATACGCATCACATCCTCAAAAGATTTTTTTTTGTCATATCAAATTTATTTTCAAGTTAACAACAATACATGCTATTTTCAAGAGAAAAATTCACATCAACACACATTTTTTGCTTTTTAGCATTACTTTAAACATACAAAATATTTCAATGAATTTCGTTTATCAAAAAAATCAGAGATCGAAGCCGATCTTTTCGGCTTAACTCAATTTTTGATTTTTTTTGATAGAAAAAATCCATTTGACACCCATTTCAAGTATTTAAATTGAACTTTACATGCTTTACTATGATTCTGTGTAATATTTTGTCAGCATGCAGCTATAGTGAGCTCAGAATTTCAATTTAGCCGATTTTAAGCCGATCGGCTTAAATTTCGGCTTAACATTCTTTAACTTGAAATTCTGAGCTTACTATAGCTACATGCTGACAAAATATTACACAGAATCATAGTAAAGCATGTAAAGTTCAATTTAAATACTTGAAATGGGTGTCAAATGGCTTTTTTCTATCAAAAAAATCAAAAATTGAGTTAAGCCGAAAAAATCGGCTTCGATCTCTGAAAAAAATACATGTTGAAAAATTTTTCTTTAAAGATTCGTTCCATTCTGCAGTCATCATTGAAAATCCAATGCATATACAAAAGTTTGAGTACTCCGGAAATCGACGAATCCCCTGTAAAAATCAGGATGAAATTCTTTAAATTATAAACTATATAAAAAGAAACTTTTACAAACTATTTTTCTCTCATACACAGTCAGCGTTGATTCCGTTCTTTATAAAGAAAGAGCTAAGGATCATGTAAAGAAAAAAGTTTTGTGTCTGATTTCGTTGTGCTATAAAAGTGTAACTATAAATCAGACAGTTACGAAAAAGAAGCGTCTTTTATAGATTTAATAAAATGCATGACTGGTATGAAGCTCTATTGCGGAAGTGTGAAAGGAAAAGTAAAAGTTTTTGAGCTTTGATTTATTCTTTAAGCACTGATATTAAATATATTTATTCATACGTTTGTCTTTTGTAAAGCAAACCATAAAGTGCTTTGTTTCTTACTTCTTTCAAGGCTCAGACATTCATTGATCAAGTTTTATATATTCATACACTGAGCATAGGAGATGAAAAGTTAAAATTGTATCAGTTTGAAACTGGTAAGGACAGTGATTTAAAGTTTCTTGCTGATTATTATAGTAATGGTTTGTCTTATAAAATGAGAAATGAGATTTATGTATCGCAGGGATTAGTTTTCTTTGAGGATCGATTGATCGTTCCTAAGTCTTTGCGTGAAAAAGTTTTGTGTGATTTGAATGAAGGTCATATGGGAATGACTAAAACCTTGATATTCGCTAAAGAGTCTGTATTTTGGCCAAGTATGGCACAGAGCATAGAGAATCTTGTTAGTTCTTGTGAATTATGCAAAACGTTTGCAAAATCGAATAGGAAAGAGCCAATTATTCAGCATGAGATTCCTCCTAGAGCTTTTGAAAAAGTTGGATGTGATGTTTTAGAATTGCATGGAAAAAATTATTTAGTGTTGATTGACTATTTTTCCAAGTGGATTTGCTGCAAATATAACGAAAACTTTGATAGATGCTTACATGATGAATTCAGCATTGAGAAAACTTTTCTTTTTGTTTTTTTTTTTTATTTTTAATTCATTTTCAGAAGTTAGCAAGCAAAAAATTTGCACAACTAGTTTTAATTTAAAATATTAAAGTAGTGTTAAGGAAGTTAAATTATTTCAATTTTAAGTGCATCACATGTGTATTTAAAAGATAGAACTTTAAATCTGATTTGAATCTAAGGGGTTGCTTTAATCGATATAAAACTTGATCAATGAATGTCTGAGCCTTGAAAGAAGTAAGAAACAAAGCACTTTATGGTTTGCTTTGTTTCATCACTTTTTCTTCATAGTCTCTATCAACGTTACAACTTGTGTAACGAGATAAATAGTCAGCGATGGGAATCTTACTACCTGGTTTATAGTCTAAATGCAAATCATACTTATAAAGCTTAAGACGTAATCTTTGTAGTCTTCTGGATCCTATCTTTGACAAATCTTTAAGCATGATACTCTCAAGAGGCTTATGATCCGACTTCACAATCACACGACGACCATAAACATAATCATGAAACTTTTTGCACCTAAAGAAAACTGCCAAAAATCTTTTTCAATCTGCCCATATTCCTTCTCAATATCAGACAAACATTTAGATTCATAACATATGATATTTTCACCTTGCTTCAAACATGCACCCAAACCATACGACGATGCATCCGTTTCAAGCTCTAAAGGTATTTTTTCATCGAATAAAGTACAACAAGCTGAATCTTTTATAACACATTTAAGATTCTCAAATTCAACCTGATGTTGAGCTTGCCAAACAAATTCACTATCTTTTTTAAGTAAATCTCTAATATTATGCGTTAACTTCGGTAAATGAGGAATGAAGTTTCGCATATAATTGACAACACCTAAAAATTTCTGAACATCATTTTTATTAGTCGGAACTGGAATGTCCGTGATTGTTTCAATTCTAGCTGGGTCAATCCTTACATTATTCTTCGAAAAAATATCGCCAAAAAACTTGACCGAAGTTTCAGTAAACTGAACTTTTTTCGAATTGAACTTAATGCCATTTTCTCTGGCTCTTAGCATAGCTGTTCTAACATTTAAGTCGTGCTCTTTTAAATCCTTTCCAAAAATAATAATGTCGTCAATATAAAATTTGACACCTTTCAAATCTCCAAAGGTATCATACATATATTTTTGGAAAGTTTCTGAAGCTAATTTGATGCCGAAAGGTAAATAATTAAATTGGTACATCCCAAACGGAGTGCTAAAACTACACAATTTTCTAGAATCCTCGTCTAATTCAACATGCCAAAATCTATCTTTCAAATCTAAAACACAAAAGAATTGAGCATCCTTTAAATCCTGCTTTAATTCATCAAGTGATGGAATTGGATAACGAAAATTCTTAAAGGCATTATTCAAGTGTTTAGGATCCATACAAATTCTTACTTTATCAATTTTCTCAACAATTACAATATTATTAATCCATTCACGCGGTTCATTCACTTTCTCAATCACACCTAGATTTTCCATCTCATTCAATTTATTTTGGACTTTATCCTTTAATTTTAATGGAATTTTACGAGGTGCTGCGGCAAATCGAATAGCTTTTTCATGTAAATATAATTTGAAAGGCTTTTTAAATTTAGCTAAACCTTCAAAAACATCCTTATAATGCTGTTTAAACTTAACCATTTCTGTATCATTATGAAGATGTTTTACATTATTAATGGCGTCAATGCGCGAAATCAAATTCATATTTACATAGGATTTTAATCCCAGCAATGGCTCGAAATCTCCTTTCAAAACTTCAAATTCTTCATAGAATGTATTCTTAACACTAACTTTTGGCAATATAACTTTGCCGATGGGCTTGATCATCCCACCCGAGTAAGCTTAAAGCTTAACTTTACTTGGAATGATTTCAAAATTTTGCTTAAAACTCTTCACTATTCCTTCAGTAACTGTATTAATTTGTGCTCCTGTATCTAATTTAAATTTAACCAACTTGTCACTAATTTTCAAATTCTTATACCAAATCAGACTACTAAGAAAGTTGACTGAATCAGAACTAACAATAAACTCTTCTTTGCTATTATTCTTGTTTTTCATTGCACCAACCTTTCCTCCTTCTTTACATACTGCTTCGCTACATTCAAGCTGACAGTCATTCATATACTTGCTAGCTGCAGGCTTAAAGACTTTCGAAGACTCTTTGGTACAATTGTAGTTGTTAGAAGACTTTTTATTGCTGATCTTCAGATTCATTTCTTCCTTCAAGTTTGCCAATTCATCGATCTGCCATTCATGGAAACGCACTTTCTCAATTATAGCATGTAATGAAAATTCTTCTTCAACAATTCATTTTTCTTGCATTTTTGAATTTTTCATTCCGATCACCAACCGATCTCTAATTTGTTCTTCTTTCTCCTTGAAGTCACACTTTGTAGCCAACTTTCAAACTCTTGACACGAACTGAACAAATGTCTCTGTATCGTCTTGGAACGCTTGATAGAACTTCATTCGATTCACATAAATGCTTGTTTTCAGTCTAAAGCAATTTTCGTAACCATCGATGACTTTTTCAAAACAGTTCTTATCCTCTTCAGACAATCCTAGATGATCGAACAAGTCAGCTGCATCATTTCCAACGAGTAACGTCAGATATGAAATTTTGATTTTGTCGTTTTTGCTGATAATTTCGTTGATTTCAAACAAACAGTTTATTTGACTCTTAAATCTCTTCCATTCTTCACTCAAAGAGTTTGCGTTTAGGCCGATTGGAGTCACCAAATCACTAATTTTCAACTGCGCCATGTTATATCTTTGAGATATGTTTATTCTGATTTTCATATATCATGTTTACTATGATTTTCTTATTATACAACAGTATATAATATCTAAAAGCACTTTAGAATGTATTAATTATGCATTTTGTGTTCAAAATAAAGTGAAAAGGAAGTAATTTATGATTTACTTGTATAATACTACAAAAAGTATTGAGAATATCATTTTATGTTAAAACAACATTAAAAATCTTATTAAATTTAAAATTTATAATTTGCCTTAGTTTTGAATTGAGTTTTTAAAATTTTTAATTTTTCTTGGTACAAATTCTTCACTGTGTCCTAATAAAATATTATTTTGTTTTAAAACACTCTTAGTATGTTTATAACTCTCAAAGGGTTGAACGGTTGTGACAAGCAAATGGGAAATGTTATTATTAGTAGTATTTTCTTTTCCTTTTCTTGCTTCTCTCTTGTAATAATACACTTCAATGGCAAGTACAAGCATCGCAATTACTGCAAAAGGTTAAGGATAATTTAAAATTTTAACAATAAGAAAATTTAAAGCTCTTGCCTAGACCAACAATCGTCGCAATAAAAATGCCTCCAAGTGAGTCAAGTGTGATACCTTCAGAATTGTCACTGTCTTCACAATCTCCTTTTAAAGATGAATTCCAATACATTCCCAACAAATCTTCGAAAAAGTGACGTTTTTGTAGTTCAACTATCGTACGAGTTAATTCATCCTAATAAATCAAAGAAAACGTTTTTTTTTTTTTTTTATTTTAATCTATAGCAATTGTTAATTTCTTCTTTACAAAAAAAAGTTCCTTATATATAATAAGCTTTCTATTAGATTTAAAATTACCTGTAGTTCAGATCCTTGTTGCACAGCTTAGCAAAAATAATTTAGTTTAAATTTTAGGAAAATGAGAAAGTCAGATTTTTACCAATAGCATAAGGTTGATCAGCAAATGTGTCACCCACAACAGAGAAGTTACAATTTCGAGACAGTTCATATTTAATATCATTAACATCATGTATGAAAGCAAAATCCTCTCGCTCATTGACAATTCTAAATCCTTCGCTTGCATTTGGTAAAGTCTTAGCACTTTCAATTGACATTAAAATTGATGAATACTGTTCTTTTAGAGGATAATCCCATACTCTTGACGTACACAATACAAACATACAAAATGTATGGAGGATATAGAAATAATGATAAAGAGAAAATATTTAATGGGAAATGAAGGAAATGAATCGTGAATGGTATGAGAAACATGAGATTTGCTTCAATGTCATTGTATAAAGTATGTAATTCATATAAATACGATAATACCTATAAACAGACTCGTCACTTGATGCATTCAATGTCGTTTGTTTCCATAGATCGTAAAGTTTATCTTCTGCATGTTTCATATTTTTGAAGTATTGATGCGCATCCGAACCTTCAACAACAGTATAGGCAATCCGACTTTGACGTGAAAGCTGCTCAAGTGACTGTACCGGTGTTTGCATTCTTTCAACAGTTAAGAATGCTTTATTGAGAAAAATTTAAACTTGATTAATGAAAAAGTGGAAGAAGTAATAAAATAATTGAATTAAACCTGCAAGATTAGCAGTAAACGTAGCAAGCATTAGAACAACAAAAAGCCAGTATGTAGCAACAACAACTCTTCCACTAAATGCTTTTGGTACTTCACCACCACCTTTAATAAAAATTTATTAAAATTAGTCACTTAATCAAATTTAAATAAATTATTTAATTTACCTTGTGGTGTGAAAGATGTCAATGCAAACCAAATACTTTCACGTAATGTAAATTCTCTTTAAATCATAAATTTGAATATCGATTATTATGGTAAAGGATTAATGCATTTTCATCTACCTTGATTCCTCGTTGTATTTAAAATTTCGAGCGCTATATGGAGAAAGTAATTCCAAAATCCATAATACGATTGCTGTAATTCCAATGGCACCACAAATGCTCAACCATACTTCAAGTTTTAAAACAGTCATAAATTTAAAAAGTGATCTGTCAGGAATTGGTTTTTTCATCACTATTGAAATTCCTGTTTGTTCAAAATATGGTGCGACAAAATCAATAACCTCCTCTCGTTCTGCTGTCATTTTTAGTGCAGCTACAATCATATCAGTTTCACCGAGAATTAAATCGCCTATTACCCCATCAAATGAATTATCAGATATTCTTTCACCGAATGTTCCGGATTTTGGTAATACTAAATCATAGATAAAATTCATTTCAATGGATAATGCTTCAATGAAATCAATGCAATATCCCTCCCAAAGAGGTTGATTTTTTTCACCAAGTACAAATTTTCCTGTGATCGGATCCTTTTTTCGATAAGTCCATGGAATTCCTTCAACAATTCCAATGCGAAAATATCTTTTTATTTTTTTCAACCCATTTCTATTTGTTATTTGGAAACCATTTTTGTCAATAGTTGCAATATTTTCAATGTTTTCTGATGATGTAACATTGCTTTGAGTATAAAGGCTAAAACTCAATTTCTGCCAAACTTTAAAATTTAAATCAGCATAAACTAATTTGTTATCTTCAAGTGCTTTTGATAAATCACCAAACAATTTTTCGTCAATGCCAATATTTAAATCTTCGTGGTTTGTATCATTGCCACACATTAATTTGAAAATGGGAAAATCGTTCTTTTCAAAAGCTAAGATTATTTCATTTAAAAACGATGAAAGCGTTTCTGAATAAATCTTTAAATTAAGTTAATCATGAAAAAAAAATTTTTTTAATTTTTTTTTGTTTTAAATGTTGATCAAATCGTAAATCATCTTTAATTTTTTTTTTATAAAATAAAATATGACTATAAATACCTTTAGGAGCGATGAACAAATAAAACTTGTATTACTGCAGAAATTTTTATTTAAAATCAGTCGGCTCATTTCCGGATACATATTAAAAAACTTGAATTTTTTTGCATTATAATCAGTAAACATCAAATTCCATCGTTCTGGTAAAATAATCAATTCATTATCAAGTAGCTAAGGAAGATAAGAGACAAAAATTATGTTTCAATTCTATTTTTTAAATGAGGTACAATCCAAGTAACCAAAATGTTCCATATAATCTTCCTTCGACGTCGTTGGAAGATCAAATGTAATGATACATTATTTATTATATCATAGAAATAGAAATCATCAAATCATCAAAAAATAGTTTTTGCAGGAAAATAATATTTGTTCTAAATTTGGCATTTGCCATAGAATCTGTTGCATAGGCCGGGCCGAATAATTCTCCAGAATTATTCTGCAGAATAATTTATTGCATTCTGCAGAATTATTCTGGAGAATTATTTAAAATTCTGCAGAATTAATTCTGCTTAAGAAACATGCGAATCGCAAAAAAAAATCTGGAGAATTCTGTAACACAATTTTGCAGAATTATTCTCCAGAATTCTCGAGAATTTATTTCAAGCAATGTCACGCAACATATATGCAACATTTTTTTCAAACAGAATAATTCTCCAGATTTTTCAAAAATTCTGCTACAACAAAAACGTCATTAGAATTAAAAAACATATTTCTGCGAAAATATATGAAATATTACTTATTTATTCTCAGTATTAATACTAAACATTTCAGAGTGATATTCTTTTACTTTATTTTTTGATAAAATGTATGTGTATTATTTCACTGTTCATTCATATTCCTCGGGTCTTCTTTACTTAGTTGCTCTCAAACAACGTATTAGAAATAATCCTATTCTTCGTAAAGATTTTAAGGATTTTATATTATATTTTGAAAGAAATTGGATGGGACGATACAATAAAGCAGATTGGTGTGTCTCACACTGCAAACGTCGTACAAACAATGATGTCGAAGGTCATAATAATTTCATTAAATTAACAATGCGTCAAAATCCTTCTCCGTGGACCTTCATAGATAGTTTGATCGACTTAGTTTATGATTCTTTGGCAACAGTTGCAGCTAATAAGCGAAGCAGCTCTCAAAATGACAAGTAAAATTTCACGGGTTTTACCAAAATATTTAAATATTTAAAAATGATCGAAGAAAATCGATTAACTGAGCTTGAGTTTTTAGAAAAATTAATTGAAATATATTGATCATAAGTAAAACTTTATAAATAATAGAATTTTTGTTGGTTTTGGTTTTTTTTTTCTTTAATAAATAATTTCATATATTTTCGCAGAAATATGTTTTTTAATTCTAATGACGTTTTTGTTGTAGCAGAATTTTTGAAAAATCTGGAGAATTATTTTGTTTGAAAAAAATGTTGCATATATGTTGCGTGACATTGCTTGAAATAAATTCTCGAGAATTCTGGAGAATAATTCTGCAAAATTGTGTTACAGAATTCTCCAGATTTTTTTTTGCGATTCGCATGTTTCTTAAGCAGAATTAATTCTGCAGAATTTTAAATAATTCTCCAGAATAATTCTGCAGAATGCAATAAATTATTCTGCAGAATAATTCTGGAGAATTATTCGGCCCGGCCTATGCAACACACCCTTTGCCATATACTTCACAAAATTTACTAAATTTGTATGGGGCTTTCAATTAATTATTTATCTTTCTAAGGTTTGTGTGCGAGTCTTGGGCGTTCATCAGTATGCAACTTAATTAAATTAAGTCTTTTAGTTCTTTTTCGTAGTGTTAGTGTACTTTAATTAAGTACACACTAATACTTTTACAATAATTTACACAAATAAAAGAAAAATACAAAAGAATATGTGGAATTTAGCACGTGTTTTTATCCCAAAAAAGTAATCCATTTGTATTTCTTCGATGTATTAAATTGAATTCTTATTACATTGTATATTTATCTTCTAATATCATAGGACATCATCTTCCGATGGATAATACATGGATAATACATATGTATCATCCATGGAAGATTCTCATTGAATACATTGATCTACCTTTTGGTTACTTGGTAATCATTCCAGTCTTAGTATTTTTATATCAGATTTTGAATATTTTTTATACAAGGTGCAATCAACAAGCAATACAGATCTGACCAAATATTTTAAATTAATTTGAAATGAGAATATGGTAATCTTCTGTAATATTATAATTTTATAGTTACCTTTTTAAAAATTCTTTCCATATTTTGAGTATCTGAAATTATTGTATACGAATCTGCTATAGGACGTAATGCTTTCAGATTCTCAATAGAATTTGCTGTCAATCCATTCAATATTATGACACGTAATTTTGAATTTGCAGCAAAGAAATATAAAGCTTCATCAGCCACTGATAATGCAAAAATCCGTTGAAAAATGAAAAGAGCATAAAATATAGAATACTCAGTTTTTACGCATTTAAAAATATAGACGCAATTAAATTGTAAATTACTCGTTTGATCTTGAAGAATAAACACAGAGTTTATACTAGTGCGAAAGTTAATATATTGTTCCATCATTTTTACAAACGACTGAATCGAAAAATCGAAATTATAGTAAGGGACTTTCTGCAATTCTAGAATTTTATGAATTTCTGTTGAACCTTCTAATGTGGCATCAATTAAAACTGACAGGTTGCTTATATTCTCGACTATTTTACAAACTACATTAGATAATAAAAAAAGAGTGGTAATGAGTTAAAAATACAGAAATAATATTACTTACCATCTTTTCCAGTACCTTTATTCATTTGATTATTGTATATTATTTCATGAAAATTTATTTCAAAGTGCGAATACTTCTGTCTAAATCCATTTATTATCTCATTTGCAGCTTTTTTGAAATTTTCATTTGAATTTTCATAGAAGAAAACTTTATTGTTTCATATATTTTAAAAATTTGGTGTCGTAAGACAGGAAGGTAAATTAATGATTATTATTACAACCACTAGTCTTAAAGAAAAAAATTACCAATATCTATTGCATTCCTAGTTCCTTTATCAGTCACATTGAAAAACACTTTTTCACTTGAATCATTTTGTGCATAGGTTTTTTGAGTAATAAATATTTGGAACAGTGCTAGAAGTATAACAATTGAAGAGATTTTAAGCATTTGAATTTTTTTGAAAGGCATATTTAAATCTCAATGAACTGATTGAATTGCTTGTATCTATCAAACTAATATGAAAAGAATGTCTTTTAAAGGTTTTATATTTATAACCTTATTTAGCATGCTATGCGCTCTTTCTAAAGTATGGTCCCACGTAACCAAAATCGCCGTCAATGAAAAAATCGACTTAAATGTACAATTTTTTGGATGATCCAATAGACGTCGATTTTTCATCCATTACATTCGTTTTTCTTGAGCCGCTATATACTTCACAAGTGCAATCAGAAATCACTTATATAAGGCACAGCCAAATTTTCATACAAAGCGTGATTAATTAATTAAATTAATTACAAGCGAATTATTCATCTAAATGATAACAAACATACAAAAAAAATTCAAAATTTTTCCGTTAATCGGTTTTTATATTGTAACGGTCAAAAAAAATTTGATTTTGGTTCAAAAAAAAATCGACGTGAAATCGACGTAAAATCGACTAAAAATCGTCCCTTTTCATATTAGCATAATGTCCAATGTACGATACATGGAATGTACATATGGAACATACATGGAAGATTTTGATGTAATACATAAAATCTTCCATTCGTCGACTTATGGTTACGTGGGGTACGTAACATGAAAATCGATTAAATGAAATAAATTATAGACATTTGTATTCACAATTCATCAATTTTCTAACGTTACAAGGTTCTCATAAGATTTGTACTTTTTATAATCTTAATAAATGTTCTTTACCCATTTTCTGATTCCACCCCTTTCTCTTTGAGTTGATTTAAATAAAACATTATTCAAAATTGCTACATTCATATTGGAGATAGACTGATTTAATATGATCAGGGCTCTACTTTGGTATTGTAAACTTTTTAAAAATGTCAAGAATATTATTGTGAAATCAAACCAAGGCCCTTCAAGAATTCTATTGTTTCTTTTCGAAAAATGACTTTTATTTCCGAATCAAATAAGTAAAAAGTCATATTCAAATTTGAAAAATTTCCGGCTTCGACCCTGTCTTCACTATAATTGTTCACATATAATGTGGATCTATTATTTTTGCTATTAGAAAAGGAACTTTTCATATCATAGTGAGTTAACAACAAAATGTTAACTTAAACTGAAGTAACCAAGTTTAAATGTGTATATTTAACAAATAATTAATATTTTGAGCTATGTTTTATTCAAAATGATTATGATAAAATTATCCTTTACATTACGAAATGTTATTGTTGTTCAAGAAGAGTATGATATTGCTTTATAATATGGACTATGAAGCAGTCATAAATATCTGTTAAATGTCTTTTCGCAGTCATGTTTTCACCTTGGGACGCACGAATTTTTTCTTTACAACAATGTTCATGAATTTTCCTAATTTTATTGAAGGAAGTTCCTTAAATGATGAGTAGATAAATTTTTTATGATTTCCAATTAATTCTTTGTTCTGTATTTTAGGTTTTTAAAGAAAACTAGTGTATCGGGTAGAAACCCAATGCGGATATATTCACACCGTACCATCAAAAGTCTTATGTATAGACCAAGATTTGCTCAGCATAAGTTTGAAGGGTGGGCGTGAAGTACAGCCAAAACCCATATCGACACAGTTCAAAAGTTATACCTAATTTATGTTATAATTATGTCAGCTACAAAAACACTTAGTTTGAATTTTGTCACCCTCGGGAACACTATGAACCAGTATAGCTAATTTTGGTCCCAATCTCGGCCATACTTCACACTTATTTAAACCACATTTTCTCGTAAATGTTAAAATATTATTAAAAATTAATTAATCCTGAATTATGTCGCTATTTTGTCAAGTGTTTTAAGATAAAGAATTTGTTTTTTTGGTTTCAACAGTGAAGAGTGAACAAAATTCAGATGGGGTAGTCGAAATTTTAGATTTCGATTTTTTTTAAGCTATGCATCACAAAAAGTAATATTGGTATGTGATTTATGTCAGAATTATGTCAATTCAAATAAAACATCCAAAAAGTTTTTTTGACCAAAGAACTTGGGACAGGTCTAGTCAAAATCTCGTTTTTCACTTTTTTCCCTTCGAAGATAAATCCAAATACAGTAAAACTTTGTATGAGCATTCTAATCCTCAGGTCACACATTTCTGAAATAATAAAAATCATTTTTTGGGAAAAATTTTAAGTCACGTTGTTTTTATATGTAGAACCAAATTTATAAAATTTGGGTCTGACGACATATAGAATACATTTCTTGCTTTAGATATTTAAAACTGTTTTGTTTAAATATTAGTATACTCACACAAAGTTTTACTGTAATTGGATAAACCTTCGAAGAAAAAAAGTGACAAAATTGATTTTGACTAGGGTCGCCCCTAGTCCAAAATTGAAAATGTATTTCTTTCTTGGTTCTTTGCTCAAAAAAATTTTAGGATGTTTTATTTGTATTTGTTTTAAGCACTAGAATATTTATGGAAAGTTTCAATCCATTTGGATAAACCCTCGAAGAAAAAAGTCCAAAATTGAAAATGTATTTCCTACTTGGTTCTTTGCTCAAAAAAATTTTCGAATGTTTTTTTTTGTATTTGTTTTAAGCACTAAAATATTTATGCGAAGTTTCAATCCATTTGAATAAACCATCGAAGAAAAAGTGAAAAATTGATTTTGACTAGGGTCGCTCCTAGTCCATAATTGAAAATGTATTTCCTACTTGGTTCTTTGCTCAAAAAAATTGTAAAATGTTTTATTTGTATTTGTTTTAAGCATTAAATATTTATGCAAAGTTTCAATCCATTTGGATAAACCCTCGAAGAAAAAAGTGACAAAATTGATTTTGACTAGGGTCGCCCCTAGTCCAAAATTGAAAATGTATTTCCTACTTGGTTCTTTGCTCAAAAAAATTTTAGAATGTTTTATTTGTATTTTTTTTAAGCACTAGAATATTGATGCAAAGTTTATTTCTATTCAGATAAACCCTCGAAGAAAAAAGTGACAAAATTGATTTTGACTAGGGTCGCCCCTGGTCCAAAATTGAAAATGTATTTCCTACTTGGTTCTTTGCTCAAAAAATTTTAAGGTGTTTTATTTGTATTTGTTTTAAGCACTAGAATATTTGTGCAAAGTTTCAATCCATTTGGATAAACCCTCGAAGAAAAAAGTGACAAAATTGATTTTGACTAGGGTCGCCCCTAGTCCAAAATTGAAAATGTATTTCCTACTTGGTTCTTTGCTCAAAAAATTTTAAGATGTTTTATTTGTATTTGTTTTAAGCACTAGAATATTTATGCAAAGTTTCAATCCATTTGGATAAACCCTCGAAGAAAAAAGTGACAAAATTGATTTTGACTAGGGTCGCCCCTAGTCCAAAATTGAAATTGTATTTCCTACTTGGTTCTTTGCTCAAAAAATTTTAAGATGTTTTATTTGTATTTGTTTTAAGCACTAGAATATTTATGCAAAGTTTCAATCCATTTGGATAAACCCTCGAAGAAAAAAGTGACAAAATTGATTTTGACTAGGGTCGCCCCTAGTCCAAAATTGAAAATGTATTTCCTACTTGGTTCTTTGCTCAAAAAATTTTTTTTCATCCAAAGTTTAATTTAAAAAAAAATTACAGTGAACTTTTAATTTGAAAAATTTGTAAGAAAGGAACGTTTTTTGCTTTTTCTGAAGCAACGGCTGTTCCTACCTTGCCCAAAAACAATACAGCTCTTCTATAGAGCAGCACGGATCAAATGTAAAAAACCAGAAGTCTCTACAATGTCTCGTTATTGAGATTTCTTGCTGATTAACTTGCTTGTTTGCTTGTTTGCTTGTTTGCTTGCTTACAGAAAGCATATTTTGCGATTTTCTCAGCAATGCCGCAACCAATTTGAAATCTGTTTTTGGCAAAAGATGTGAAATTCAAGGCACAAACTTTTCATCTCTGAAAATTTAAAGCTAATTTGCTCCATATCCTCACAAAATTCAAAAAACTGATTTTTCAATCTGAACAAAACCAATAGATTCACAGGTAAAAACGATGTGAATATAAAAAAATAACACTGTAAAAACAACGTGTGCATGGATATGTTTTAAATAAAAACGATAAAAACCACAATTATTGATTTTTCTTTAACAGGAACGTTTATTTTTCATCTTTTTATTTGTTTTTATAAATAAATTTTAATCAATTATAAATATTTGCACATTGCAGTAATAAGCTATATATTTTTTTATTCTTATAATTAATTTTTAACCTTAAAATGAATTTTTCTTTATTTTTTTTTTGGATTTTTAATAATTTATCGTTTTGTTTTTTCAGAGGAAAACGTCGTTTTTTCTTCAAATTTTTGTTCTAATATGCATTTTAAAGCACAAACTAGATGAACAGAATGTATTTTAAAAAAAAACAAATAATATTAAAATGAAAATAAAATTCTTGTTTTTAATTATTCTTTTACTGACTTTTTTTTTGTTTAAAAACTATTAAGTTTTAAGAATTAGAAAATTGTGCGCTGAAATGATTTTTTAATAAAAAATATATTCTTTAACTTTTTAAATTTCTTGTAAATCTGATTACAATTAAAGCAAAAGCCTATTTTCTTATAATAATCAAAGCAAAATGGAAGCATCATTTTCTTGAAATTAAGACTTGATTTCGATAGATCATTTTTTACTGTTTAAAAGCAAATCTACTCAATTTGATCAATTTCGAATAAGGAATTAAATAACAACGATACTTCAAATTGTGTAAATGACAATTTTTTTTCATTAATTTAGAATCATTAAGTCATTGAAGACATTTCACGAAAAATATTTTCTATTTTAAATTACAATCTTTTAAAAAAAAAATATTCTTGATTGATCAAATTAAGGAGTTCTAATTTTTTATGGCAATATGTTCAATTTATAATTCAGAAGTAAACTTCTTTTATACTAATTCTAATTTTTTTCTCCGTGATTTTAGTAAAAAAAATAATATTAATTTATTATATCTAACGTGTATGAAAGTGTGTAAAAATATTCACTGTTCCGATAAATATAACTTTTATTCAAAAGAGAAGCATATTATGGATGAGTACTCTTTTGATTTATTTCGTCTTTTTACAATATTGTTGACTGAATTTTTAACAATAAGTTAATTTTTTTTTCTACATTCTACTTACCATTTGATATTAATCATTTTATGGCCTAATGAACAAAGTACTATTTATATTTACTTACAAAGATGACGATCTAGAAGTTAAGAAGTACATTCATCCATCTTTGGTATCCTTTGGTAACATTAATATTTGTCAAAGTTATTCTTCAGAACAGGTATTAAAAAATTTTTTCTAATGATGTATAAAAAATTTGGACTTAATGACATTTTATACTTATTATTAATAATTTAAAAATTGTTTTTAAGTGAATCTAAATTTTAGATTTCATCCTATTAATTTTAAAATTATCTTTTCGTAAAAAAACTAATGTTTTGCAAGTAAAAAAAATTGAAAAACTATTTACCTTACACTTTAGTTTTTGTTTTTGTTTTTATATATTAATTCAATTTCAATTATAAATTTCATAGTAAGGAGACGAATACTTCTCACGCATTTTGCCACTTCTTTTTAGCAGCACACAAAATAAAAACGTTTAAAAAGTGTTTGTTCAAGTTAT
This sequence comes from Chironomus riparius, assembly GCA_917627325.4. NCBI lineage: Eukaryota > Metazoa > Arthropoda > Insecta > Diptera > Chironomidae > Chironomus > Chironomus riparius. Next base: position 61,084,160 of record OU895877.1, read on the forward strand.
AGAAAATCATTCATGATGTTGTTAAATCCGATTATTTTGTTTTTTTTTTTCCTTTTTCTTTTTTGACTGTCATTGCATTACTGTTTTAGTTATGTAACATTTAAGAACTGATCTGACTAGAAAATATCTAGTCCTTTGATATCAACTTGAAGATGAATGGTAATTAGGAATATATATTATGAAGTGCAATTTTGAACTTGAATGTCGATTTATTTCACTATGTTTTCTGCTCAAATTACTTTGAAAAATTGTATTTTCTTTCTTGTTGAACAAAATTATAATTATTTGGCATGACATGGATTAGAATCTTTTCAAACTTTTTATCAAAAAATATCGTAAAAATTAATTTTATATTTCCTATCTATTAAAACTAATTTAGCCGATCGACGATTTAACAAGTTTCAAGTACCAATTTTTTTTGACCTGTTTTCAAGCTTGTTAAATTAAATTTCCAAAATTTTTTGTGTTTTTTTGCCAATCATGAATGTTATCTTTTGCAATAAATTATTTTTTGGAGAGAGATGTTTGCACATCGAAACTGTTCTAAAATAAAAATAAGAAAGTCAAGAAAAATAAATCTAGGAAATTTGTTAGTTTTGTTCGGTATTTAGAACAGTATGAATGTTTATACATTTACACATGTAATATTTAATGTACAAATAATTCCACTAGGCTCTACTCTTGTATGAAAATTCTGAGTCGGACTTTATCCAGCACGTACAAAATTCGTTTAATTTGTGTTATGTTCTCTTAATTTAAAAAATTTTGTCCACTTATTTCGTATTTTTCTTCTCAATATTTTACTATTTATGTAAATGCTTTTGATCATTCTATTTATAAAAAGTGTGACGATTTCAAATCAAACAATTATTCAATGAATTTATTTAGATTATTGTTACATTCACTATTTAGTTTTTTTTTCATATCGATTATTTTTAATGCTTAAATAATTTCATCAATCCTTTATATTTTCAAACTTCATATAAGTGTAACCTTTTTTAATATCATGAAAATATAAAGTTTCAAGCACTTTTCATCCTTTTTAGATTTTGTATGAAGTTATGAAATTGTACAAAATCTTTAAATTCCCAGTCATTATGATTATATTATCTAAATTTGGAAATAGGCTAGAAACGAATGACTTATAAAATTTTAAGTAATTTTCAAATAATTAAATTGTAACGATTTCGATCTCAAATCATGCATGATTTTAATAAAAAACATTTTTCATTTAGCTACCTTTTTGAATGTCCACTTCATTTACACACAGTTTTGAATGTGTCCAACGAAGCAAAGACTCTTAAGTTCAGAAATTTTAAAATGTTCCAGTTTTATTCCTAATACTCATTTAGTTTTTACAATTTTAAGATATTTAAGACTTGGAACTGATGATATGATTTTTTTAATGTCTCTGATTCTTTAAGATTGCATTCAAATTTAAGAGCTTGATGAATTTAAGAGGTCAAATTTTTGATGAATCATAAATTCCTTTTTGCACTTCAACCTTCTTACTATTTCCAAGGTCACTTAACTTCTGCTAATTGTGTGTTCCTAATAACTGTTCTTCGCTATCTATGTAATTGAAGTTTTTGCATCAAACTTTTTTTTTTATATTTTCATTAAAATTAGTTTTGATTTATGTTTGCCTTATAATTATTTCCTAGATTTCAGTTGACACAAATGTCCGAGATAGTCAGTTTACTTATTTGAATATAAAACGTTTCAAAATATTCAATTATACAGTAATTTTTTTAAAAAGAATATGTGTTCAAATAAAATTATAAGCATAATTCCTTTTACATGAGCTAAAGCCAAATCAACAATTAATGCATTCTTCTTAAATTTGAATTATTCTTTTTGCTTAGCGCATTTGAATTGAGGTGTGAAAAGCCTTTGGATACACAAACCTCTCTCAGGAAATCTTAAAAAATTAATTAAAAAATATATATAATTGCTTGATATTACAAACCTTTTTCGCTTGTCAATACTAATATCTAAATGTTTTAATATAAGTAATGAAAAAACAAGGAAAATTAATGCTAGGAATCTCTTATAAAAGTTTCTGGCTGCCCTACTAGAGGACCGTTCACTTATTACGTAACGCGAAAAAACGACTCTTGACCTCTCTCCGTAAAAGCGTTAAGTAATAAGTGAACGACCCTAGTCTAATTCAGTCAACGTACTTGACTTAAAAATCGGCTCAGAATACTTTTGAACAGAGATCGAAGCCGATTTTTTCGGCTTAACTCAATTTTTGATTTTTTTGATAGAAAAAAGCCATTTAACACCCATTTTAAGTATTTATATTGAACTTAACATGCTTTACTATGATTCTGTGTGATATTTTTTCAGCATGTAGCTATAGTGAGCTCAGAATTTCAAGTTAAAGAATGTTAAGCCGAAATTTAAGCCGATCGGCTTAAAATCGGCTAACTTGAAATTCTGAGCTTACTATAGCTACATGCTGAAAAAATATCACACAGAATCATAGTAAAGCATGTTAAGTTCAATATAAATACTTAAAATGGGTGTTAAATGGCTTTTTTCTATCAAAATAATCAAAAATTGAGTTAAGCCGAAAAAATCGGCTTCGATCTCTGCTTTTGAACACGCCATCCTTTTTTTCCAGATTTTCAAATTACTTCCAAAACTTTTTTTAATAGATAAATATTCTGATTAAATGTACAGCATTTTTTTGTCATTTTCTACATTTACAGTTGGTATAAAATTTTTGTGACACTATATTTTCAGTTTTTTTTTTTCAATTCAGTATTAAACATTATTTATAGTATTCAATAATAAAAAGGTTTAAAATGTTTGGGGATGCTTAATACCGTGCTTAATATCAATTTTTTAAATATTCCCTAAATATTTTTGATCTTTTGTTCTTCCAATTTGCTTGTTAAGTTTTTAAATTCTTTTTGATACATTACCATATTTTTAATTTTTTTAAAGTTTTTAAATCAATCAATTTTTGTTCTATTAATAGTATTTGTTCTTTGACAATTAGAATAGTTGAATGAGAGTAATGCAATGAAGTATATTCAAAATATCCTAAACATATTACAAGTGAATTAATTGCTTTAAATAAGACCGTTTAAAAATTTGTGATTTTTGTTAATGTAAATAAGGAAGACACTTTATTTAAAAAATTAAGCTTCAAGATTTCTTATTTTCAAATTACAAGTGCTAATTTTCATTTATATGTAAAAAAAGAATTTAATATTTAATATCCTATTTTAATGGAATTAAAATTAAAGCGCAATGAAATGAAGAGTTCTATTTGATCTGAATTTGAAAATTTGTGTCCATGAATCTGCGTTTTATTCGACCAGTCTTTTTTAATACTATTTAATATTTGACACAGTTTTCTTATTCTATCATCCTTTATTTTTGAGAGGATATCATGATTGATTTATAAAGTATATTTGATACTTTTGAGTATGACTGTTAGTTAGATTAGTTTTAACTTCATTTTTAATTGAGATCATTTTTCATTACATTATGCTGGAAAGTATTTTTGTCAATATTTAATAATTATTTTTGTTTCACTTGAAAATTACACAGGAATTCAATTTTATGTAAAAAAAGGTTAAAAAAAGTTCTAATTCATCTTCGAATAATGGAAATGATGATTTTTTTGTTTTGAGCATTCAGTCAAAGTATTATAGAAAAATTAATTTTCGCAGAAATATGAAACTTTACTTAATCATTAAATTAATTTTAAAAAAATCAATATGAATATGAAACGGCAAAGAGCGATGATTTAATTTTTTAATATTACGTTTATTGAAATTGCAATTATTAAAATTTTGTTCAAAATGTAGACTTAGCAAAAAACTTTCCACAAAATTCATTCATCTTTTTAATTTCAAGTTTTTTTCTTTCTTATCTACTAGATTTTATTGTTTTATTATTTAAAATAAAATAAATAATAAAATAATAATAATAAAATTACAACTGACATTGTTTACCGTTGATTAAATCTGTCTTATTTTTGAAGACCGACGACGGTTGATAATTTACAAAATTGCTCTTGAAATTTACATACTGTATTTTTTATTGCATTTAAATTAATTTTTTGATTTGCAACTTGATCTGGTTCAAAAACGCAAATTTAAAAAATGCTTCAATGAACTTTTGAAAGAAATTGGCCGTGGACGAAAGTGGACATTTCACTTTTTCTTATTTTATATTAATAATAATTGTCATCAATATGCATTCAAATGAAGGATTAAAAATTATTCAATTTAATTTTGGGGTTTCTTATCCATTTTGAATTTATGGCCTAAAGTTTTAAAATTATTTTGAACATTTTGTATAAAACAAAATCACAGAATACAAATCACTTTAGCAAACAAGCCGACATCTATAGACTTGTTTAAAAAATCAAAATTAGCAAATGAACTTTGACATATGATAAAGAAACATTAATAATACATTTTCAAAGGTATTAAAATTTTTGTCAGGAGTAAATTGAAAATCGAATATAAACAGAAAAAAACTAGTTGCAATAAGTTAAAAAAAATTTTAAGCAAAGTCCTAAATTAAGAATCAATACAATGTATGAATCATATAAAGCAGTTTTGGTCGTTTAAAATGGAAGTAAAAATTGACAACATTAGGATTTTTAAAATGACTTTCAACTTTTAAAATGAAAAAAATACTAATGATTAAAATATAAACAAAAATACTGTAAAGTTTGAAATACTGAATTTAACTTAAAAAACTAAAATCAAACATTTTCTTTTGTAATAAAAATTTCATTAAATAATTTTGTACGTACTTCTGATACCAAGAGTCAGATTTTATTATACGGTATTGATGATAGTAACAAAAGTAATATATATATATATATATATAGATAGATTTATTGGAAATGTTGCTTATTTAATAATCACAACAATATCCGATAATTCTATTTTGCTTAAATAAACTAGGCGAAAAAATAAAATTATATGTTTTTTAAGACAATTTTTTTTTTTCAATTTTTAGGCTGATAAAAGATGATTCAAATCAAAGTGGAAAATTTTCTTCTATACTTTGTGCAAATCAAATCCGAAATTTGCACAATATTTTCAAAACGTTATGCTAAAATATCGATCCGTTAAATGATACTTAATCGGAAATGCACTTTGTAATCAAATTGTTATTAGAAACTACTATAATATAAAAATTAAATTGATTTTCTTCAATTTTAAACAAAAGTTGAAAACTTCATATTATATTTTTAATTTTTTTTAAAAGCGTTTTAAAAAAGGCAGAAAGCTATTTAAATGATTTTTTTTACCAATTCTTATGTGTCAGCTTTCATAAAATCAACAAATACTTCAATTATTTAGCATATAATATTATTCAATTGCTTTACACCAAAATTTTTTAATTGTAAACCTAGTTTTTCATTAATATTAATTTTGAGGTTTAAAGACAGTTTTGTGAATTTTTTAAATTCACAAAAATAAATTTCTGTTTAACTTTTTTCAATAAAATTGATTGATTGTTATGAAAAGAACAAAGTTTGTATTAAAATTTTAAGAACTAATCTTTGTTGTAAAATTACATCAAAGATAATGTAAAGAAAAAAATAAAACCTTTTCTTGGAGGTAATATAAAAACAATTTCATATTCTTTATATATGACGTTTCATATGCAACGCTAAATGATCACTCCGTGAGAAGCAACGTTCACAATGACGGCACTTGAATGGTTTAGCTCCAGTGTGCTTGCGATAATGTCGGGTAAGTTCGTCACTTCGCGCAAAACGCCATTCGCATCCTTCCCAACTGCACTTATACGGCTTTTCACCTGAGCAAGAGATAAAAATTTGATTAAAAATTTATTGCTGAACATAATAATAAAATATTTGCCACAAAAGAATGGACTGAAAATTTGTTCTCTCGTGTGACGTAATAAATGAAAGGTCTTTTTTAACAAAAATAAATTATTTCATTTGTGTTGATTTACTCGCATTTGATGTACATATGTTAGTTTGGTTGATTACTCAACAAAAAGCTATTCAGTAATGTTTTAATTTAATAAATGAATGTGTAGTTTTTCACCCCGATTGACCCGTTTTTATTTGATGAATGAAAAGTAATTGTAATTTTATTTGATTAATCACCACCATTTATCGCACTCTACTATTTGAGTTAAATTAATTTAAAAATATCTTCGTTGTCTTAATATAATCATTTTTATGAGTCAAAGAAAAAACTTGAGTCATGATATAGTATGAAATGATCAAGAAAAAAAAAGAATGTGTATCATTTGACTTTTTGATCAATTTACAGAATATAAGTTTATGAACAATTAATCCAATTCCTCTATTTAATTAAGAATGATTTTGAAGCCATTTCTTCTTAATTTGTTGGTTAAGTTTTCACTTCTTGTTAACTTTAACAACCTTTTGAATCAAGTTTTGATAATTAATTGAGTCAATAATTATTTAACGATTTAAAATTTTTTTTAAAAAAAAACAATTAATTATAATACACATTTACTTTTCAATAAATGAAATAAAATTGGCTTTAAATATGAAAAACTTAAAAAAATTGTATTTGTTACCTGTATGAGTTCTTTGATGTGCTTTTAAATGAGAACTTTTTGTATAAACTTTTTTGCACCCAAGAAACTGGCATTTGTGAATTCGACGTCTTGAATCAGGACTATGGTCTTGATGTCGTTGTGATTGTTTAAGTGATGTTGTAGATGTCAAAACTATTCACCAAATATAAAAAAAAAAATAATTACAAATGTGTCACTTCTAACCGTTATTTAAACTTTAATTGTGGGCGTGAAGTACGGCCGAGACCCATATCGACACAGTTCAAAAGTTATACCTAATTTATGTCATAATTATGTCAGCTACAAAAACACTTAGTTCGAATTTTGTCACCCTCGGGAACACTATGAACCGGTATAGCTGATTTTGGTCCAAATCTCGGCCATACTTCACACTTATTTGAACCACATTTTCTCGTAAATGTTAAAATATTGTTAAAAAGTAATTAATCCTGAATTATGCTTATGTTCTTTGCTCAAAAAAATTTTAGGATGTTTTATTTGTATTTGTTTAAGCACTAAAATATTTATGCAAAGTTTCAATCCATTTGGATAAACCCTCGAAGAAAAAAGTGACAAAATTGATTTTGATTAGGGTCGCCCCTAGTCCAAAATTGAAAATGTATTTCCTACTTGGTTCTTTGCTCAAAAAATTTTAGGATGTTTTATTTGTATTTGTTTTAAGCACTTGAATATTTATGCAAAGTTTCAATCCATTTGTATAAACCCTCGAAGAAAAAAGTGACAAAATTGATTTTGACTAGGGTCGCCCCTAGTCCAAAATTGAAAATTGATTTTCTATGGTGGACTTTGGTCAAAAAAATTTTTTGGATGTTTTATTTGAATTGACATATTTCTGACATAAATCACATACCAATATTATTTTTTATTATGCACAGCTTAAAAAAAATCGAAATCTAAAATTTCGACTACCCCATCTGAATTTTGTTCATACTCTTCACTGTGGAAACCAAAAAACAAATTCTTTATCTTAAAACACTTGACAAAATAGCGACATAATTCAGGATTAATTACTTTTTAATAATATTTTACAGAGATCGAAGCCGATTTTTTCGGCTTAACTCAATTTTTGGTTTTTTTGATAGAAAAAAGCCATTTGACACCCATTTCAAGTATTTAAATTGAACTTTACATGCTTTACTATGATTCTGTGTAATATTTTGTCAGCATGTAGCTATAGTAAGCTCAGAATTTCAAGTTAAAGAATGTTAAGCCGAAATTTAAGCCGATCGGCTTAAAATCGGCTAACTTGAAATTCTGAGCTTACTATAGCTACATGCTGACAGAATATTACACAGAATCATAGTAAAGCATGTAAAGTTCAATTTAAATACTTGAAGTGGGTGTCAAATGGCTTTTTTCTATCAAAAAAATCAAAAATTGAGTTAAGCCGAAAAAATCGGCTTCGATCTCTGATATTTTAACATTTACGAGAAAATGTGGTTCAAATAAGTGTAAAGTATGGCCGAGATTTGGACCAAAATCATCTATACTGGTTCATAGTGTTCCCGAGGGTGACAAAATTCAAACTAAGTTTTTTTGTAGTATATATATATATATATACCTGAATGAGATGAATTAGTTCCCTGTCCATTGTTTTTTCCAGATTGTGCGATTGTCGAATGAAAATTAGGATTCATTTGGAGAATTTTTGTTACACCAAATGAATTTTTTGTGTTTGATAGTCGTACAATAGTATTACGTGTCAATGTTGTGCCATTTGATGACACTCTAAAAATACCCTGATTTTCTATTAATGCTAGTTGTTCAGGTTCCATTTCTCTTAAAGTTAAATTTTTGCTATTACTACATTTACTACTAGATTCAGGTGATGATGGTGGTGTTAAAGTTTCATGATTTTGTCCCGATTGTAAAGCGGCAGGCATCAACATGGTTGAAAGAGTTGTTCCTGAAAGTTGATTTGTTACTAACGGTGATGATGGCGGTGATCTTGTGATTACTAATTCGATTGTTGAATTTGAAATTTTATTTGAGCCTTTGATAACTTGAATAGTTTTGTTAGAACTAAAACTATTATTGTTGTTGATATTACTTTTACTATTATTTTTTTGAAAAATTTTGGTAATATTATTATGATTATTATAATTATTGTGAATGTTGCTACAGCTCATCAATTTTTCATCATTGCTATCCGAGTCGTCATAATCATCTTCAATTCTTTCGTTTTTAACCAATAACGAACAACTAATTGAGCTATCCCACGATTTCCCTGAGCATGTTGAAGATGAAGAGCTCATTGACAGTGTATCTAAATTTCTATCGTTTAAAAGCTCTTCGAAACATAATTGATCGACTTTTACACTCCATGAACCAGTTAATGGTCTTCCAGACGTTAAAAATTCCCAAGGCGTTAAGTCTCCTGATTCAGATTTGAAGTTTTTCTTTTTTGGTTCATCTTTTAAGTAGCGATCCATTTCATAGCATGTCTAAAATTAGGAAAAATGCGAATATAAGTTTTTTTTAAATATTTCTTAATTATTTCTTCTTCGTTGATGAATTTTTTAAACCTATTTACAGTTGTTGTTCCTTTTTTTTAATTACAGTAATTGATTTAATTTTAATTTTTGCGGATAGGTATACAAAAAGATTATTAAAGATTATTATCTGCGGGAGTATGGTTAAATCAAGTTTCTTCCAAACGTTGTTAATTGGTGATACATTCTTGAGTGATACATTTGTGTTTGATTTAACGGCGTGAAAGGTTCCATAGTGCTCTAAGAAAACATTGCACATAATTTGTCATTCAATTCTTCAATTCTCCAATTATTAATTTTTTTTTATTTATTACTGAATCTTATCAGAAGTATTGAACAGCATTTCAAACAAAGCATCATTACAAAAATGTAAAAATAGAAAACATGATTCGGGCAAATATTCATCATTTAATTATTATCTTTAAATTTATTTGGATTTATTTTATTTTGGATTTAGGATTGATTATTAAAAAAGAAAACTGTTCTGTTTTTTAAAATTTTCTACCATTTTTTATGGAGTGTGCTCCTAAACATATCACTGAAAGCAAAAATTTTGCGTAACAATTTAAAACTATGTAAAAAAACAAAGAGAAATGGAAACGGAAAATGTTGGGTAAATAAGAGAAAATACTCAGAATGATGAGAGTAAATTTATGTAAATCAAGAGAGGTAGTATCCTCAGAATATTGATGAGAGTGGACGTGAAAGCATGTTTATAGTGTCTATGGTCTTCAATATAAGCAGTACATTATATATAAAATCTAAGATTCAACGCTTTAGTTGATATTACGTCCGGGGTGAATTCGAAAATGTAAAACATTAGTTTTTATGCTTTTACAGAGCATCAAACCATAATTTCAATAAACGTTGTGTAACTCTTTTGCACTTGTTTGATTGCCTTGCTAATTTTAATGAATATTTAGTTAATACTATTTAATATTGTTTTCTGAGGATGAGGAATAAAAAAAAGTTTTAACCAATATCATAAAGTGAAAAAAAGGATTGAAAAATTTGAATTTTATTTGAGATAAGAAAGACGTTACATTTTCTTACCTTTTTAAGGGTTAAACACAAACATTCGCTACAAAAATGCATCATTGAAAAATCTTGCTTTTACATACCTAAAATGACATAAGAAAAAAAAAATATTAAGTACACAGTTAAGTTATTAAGTTTATTAGATTTAGCTTCTATTCTTATCGTAAGCTGAGGAAGCTGGTTTGGCTTCAAACTTAATAAGATCTTCAGTCTTTTAACACGTGCATACACACATCAAAAAAAAAATCTTTTTGTAAGTCCATCATTTAACGCATGTCATTTTTTGTTGTGGAGGTTGGTTTGCAAAATTAGAAACCAATAGATCTAACTTGTAATGAGAAGTTCTTGCAAAAAAAAACAATAATGAAGGAATGTAAGTATTATATTGGAGAAGCAGAATCAGCTAGAAAACCATTTTGTAATACAATTCTCTCAGAAAAACGTGGTTAAAGTAAGTAAATAAATGCGGGAATTAAAAATAATTATTTAAATTAAATGGTTTCGATTGTTTACAAAAACCATTTAACACAGAGATATGCATATTTTTATACTATTGTATTGGAATTTTAATCATCAGCAGTTCATGAACTTATGTTTATGCTTTTACACACTCTAATCTATGAATATTTTCAATGTTTGTTTTCACAATTAAAAATTTATTTCAAAGTATTATTCTTAGACTAATCGAAAATTGTATCGTACTAAAATCCAAACAGTCTTGTTTGATTGTATAATTTGTAAAAATAAATTTTTCGTGTTTTTCATAACGAATTTGTTTGAATTCTAAAATCCAGTTTCCTCAATGTAACCTTTTTGTTAATCAGTTAAATGAAGATTGTAAAATTGCATTTTTAATAATAACAAAACATGGAACGATTAAGTATACTTATTGATTGAATCTTTAAAATGGAAAATAAAATTGCAATTTTATTCACAATAACATGAATGAGATTTTAAATATAAATTTTGTAAGCATGAAGTCATAGAATGACTCATAGCACGATTATTTAGTAAACGAATTGTTATAAGAATTCGTAAACAACCTGCTTATATATTTTTATATATGCATACATACAAGAAAAACCATTCGTGCATACATTTGTATAAGATCTTTGCCACTGTATTTGTAAGTTAAATTACGAACAGTAATATTTTTTTTAATTATGCAATGAACATTTTAAATTATATTTTTAAAATGCTTTTTATCAACAAAAACCTTTTTGTAAATAGTTTATTAATTTGAATATCAGATACGCTATAACTTTAAATCTGCCTAAAACTAAATTCTCCAGTTTAAGCAGTTATATCGGTGATATCATTCAAAAATACTCGCTAGAGAATTTACTATGACCAGAAAAAAATGCAATGTTGTTGTAACTTAGTCTGTATTGCGTTGCGATAAAGTATTAAGAGAACCTCATGTATAGATAGTTTATTAGCATTTCGTAATGTTGAAAAAATAAATATTTCATTATGAAGCGATGACAGTAACATTACTCTGATAAGAAAATAATTAAAAATGAGTGAATTCTGCAAACTTCAGAAGCAATAAAAACAAATCTTGTTATTATGACTTCATAATAAAACTACAAAAATTTAAAAAAGTGAAGCCATTAAAGTGAGTATGTTCTTAAAGTAAGTGGTCTTAAATTTGTTGCAATGAAAGCATTTAAAAATTATTATCTTGAACATAAGAGAAAAATTGTATGCACAAATTAGTCGAACAACGCTTAATATGAAACTGACATCGATGTACATATATGGAAAAGCCGGTAAAAAACAAGCCTTTAACGGTCGAATTGCGAAAGTGAGAATAAGATAGACGAAATAAAAAAAACTACCAATACTATCCAATGCCAATCTCACGGAGTATGAGCAAAAAAAACCATCACAAACCATGTGAAATGATATAACCCATGCGGCAGACCGGCAATGAGATCAGACGAAACTGGTTTTTTTCGCGCGCTAAATTGCATGACCATAAAAGGTAAATAAAGACAGTGAATACAAAATTTTTTTGTTTTTTTATTCCAGACATATAGAAACATTAATTATATTCACACCGTTTTCACGTGTGAATCTATTGGTTTTGTTCAGATTGAAAAATAAGTTTTTAGAATTTTGTGAGGATATGGAGCAAGATAGCTTAAAATGTTCAGAGATGAAAAGTTTGTGCCTTGAATTTTACATCTTTTGCAAAAAACAGATTTCAAATTGGTTGTGGCATTGCTGAGAAAATCGCAAAATATGCTTTCTGTAAGCAAGCAAACAAGCAAGTTAATCAGCAAGAAATCACAATAACGAGACATCGTAGAGACTTCTAGTTTTTTTACATTTGATCCGTGCTGCTCTATAGAAGAGCTGTATTGTCTTTGGGCAAGGTAGGAACAGCCGTTGCTTCAGAAAAAGCAAAAAACTTTTCTTTCTCACGAATTTTTCAAATTAAAAGTTCACTGTGATTTTTTTTTAAATTAAACTTTGGATGAAAAAAATTTTTTTGAGCAAAGAACCAAGAAGGAAATACATTTTCAATTTTGGATTAAGGGCTAGGGTTTGTGGAAAACAGCTGTTTTTGAAAAAACAGTCTGTTTTCGGTTTTTGAATTTTAAAAACAGCTGTTTTCCTGTTTTTCTAGAATTCAAAATAAACTGAGTTATCCTAAGTGTTTCTCTAAGATAATGAATTTTTTTGGTGGTTATAAGCAGTTAAGCATACATTTTAGAGCTAAGCATTATTATTTCTTATTTTTTTTATGTTAATTAACTCTAAAAAATATAATGAAATATGAAAATGCAAAAAAAAAATCCAAAAAAATTTATACCTTTAAGTAACATTGCATTGTTGCATTGTAAAAATTCCATAAGCTCTAATATTTTATTTGAAAAATTCAAAAAATCTTTCTGAATAAAAAAATATCTTGTAAAATTGTTGGTTATATTTTTAAACTTTTGTAAATGCTACTAAAAGGTTCAACAAATTTAAAATTTCGATTGCAAAATTAATAATGATTAACCATAAATTTGATAATGATTTCAAACCTATTAAACATCCAAAAAACATTAAAATAGTAAATACATTTCAATTTGAAATGCTAGGAAAATATATTAAGTTCTTCAAAAAATTAAGAAATTTTTTTTCTGTAAATTTTATGTAAAAATGAAAAACAGAAAACAGATCTGTTTTTGAGACCTGTTTTCTGTTAACAGATTTTTGTCGAAAAACAGCTGTTTTTCTGTTTTCTGTTAACAGATTCCCCAAACCCTACTAGGGGCGACCCTAGTCAAAATCAATTTTGTCACTTTTTTCTTCGAGGGTTTATCCAAATGGATTGAAACTTTGCATAAATATTCTAGTGCTTAAAACAAATACAAATAAAACATCCAAAAATTTTTTTGAGCAAAGAACCAAGTAGGAAATACATTTTCAATTATGAACTTGGGACAGGTCTAGTCAAAATCTAGTTTTTCACTTTTTTCTTCGAAGGTTTATCCAATTACAGTAAAACTTTGTGTGAGTATACTAATATTTATACAAAACAGTTTTAAATATCTAAAGCAAGAAATGTATTCTATATGTCGTCAGACCCAAATTTTATAAATTTTGTTCTACATATAAAAACAACGTGACTTAAATTTTTTCCAAAAAAATGATTTTTATTAATTCAGAAATGTGTGACCTGAGGATTAGAATGCTCATACAAAGTTTTACTGTATTTGGATTTATTCTCGAAGGGAAAAAAGTGAAAAACGAGATTTTGACTAGACCTGTCCCAAGTTCATAGTTAAAACTGTATTCTACTTGGTTCTTTGCTCAAAAAAATTCTTCACTGTGGAAACCAAAAAACAAATTCTTTATCTTAAAACACTTGACAAAATAGCGACATAATTCAGGATTAATTACTTTTTAACAATATTTTAACATTTACGAGAAAATGTGGTTCAAATAAGTGTGAAGTATGACGAGATTTGGACCAAAATCAGCTATACTGGTTCATAGACTTTTGATGGTCCGGTGTGAATATATCCGCATTGGGTTTCTACCCGATACACTAGTTTTTGATAACTTTTTCTCACAACACAGTAATATTTGTACAATCGTCTTTGAGAGAAATATTAGTCTATCTGACTTTGCCACAAAAATTGCTATGCTACGTTAAAATGTATACAAGTGAAATATTCAAATTCCTAAAATAACCGTTTGAAAACTTACAAATGACAAGTCTAAAAGCAAACGAAGATTATCTGTGTGTCAATAAACATATAGAAAACTATTATGCAACAAAGAATACAAAAAAAAAACTTGATACAAACAAAAGTCAGCTTCGGAATTTTTTTAATAAAATATCAAATATATTAATATGCTTACTGAGTTCTACACATATTTTAATTTTTCAAAGAAACAAATTTATCGAAAACTAAGCTGTTTAATCAAACGAAAAAAAAAAAAATATTAGACTTGAAAGCCTTCGTTTTATTCTTAAAATGGTCAACTGATATGGATAGTCCCCATTGAGTATAGTGGGAAAATTTTAATTTGTCAATTATTAAGACTGATATGAGACTTATGAAAAATTATGGAAACTGTTTGCATACATTTTCTGAAAACAAATCTCCATGCGATCAAATAAAATTTGATAAAAATAGCTTTTCTTAAATGAAATCTTATTAAAATAAATTTAAGATTATTTGGATTTATTAATAAATTAAAATAATAATAAAAAATTTTGCTTATTGAATTTAAAATTTTAGCATTTTAAGTAGATTTTGAAAATATACAGATGTATGAAGTTTCTTTATTTTTTTAGTGTTATGGACAGATATAATTTTGATTTAAAAATTGAAAGAATATCACAAAGTATATCAAATACTACCAAAATGTTATATTAAAAGTAGGGTTTGCTTTATTAGTTTGAAAATAATCTCTCCCTCAAATTTTAATGCTTAATGTGAAATTATCATGAAACTTGCTGGTCGTACATAAATAGTTGAAAACAAAAGTAAATAAAATTCAACATAAACTTTGTATGTGTTAAAATGTAAGTGCATTCAAATGTAATTTCAAAACACTCTAGAAACACATTGCATATAAGTAAGCTATGAGTCATCATTTCATATTAAATATGTTGGTTTCAAATTAATTCACTAGACTTAAAATTTGTACAAATTGTTTGAATTTTAAGAAATCTGCATTTTGGTAAGAATTAACAAAATTAAGAACGGTAGAAACAGTTAATTACAATTGAATTTAGGCTAAAATATTAAAAATAATAGTATGGTCAGGGATTTAAATTTTCAAATAAATGAAGAGACATTCATTTCTTTGAGCCAGACTAGAAACAATTAAATTTCAATTAGTTATATATGTTTTAAAAAAATTTTAAATTATTTTCGTAATTATCATATTTAGGTTTTTTTCATTATTGAATGGTATTCGACTAATTATTGAATTTATTAAATAATTTTTTCAAAAATTAATACTGTTAATAAAAGTCTAATTTATGATGTAAAAAGTTAGGGTTAATTTTGGAGTATAACAAATATTTTGAAGGTTTACACCATTGTTCTTTAAAAAATGAATAACTGAATTCACATCAAAATTTTACACATAAAAATTTTGATCTCATTTGATAAAAAAACATTATTGAAAAAAGAGTAAAGAAGAAAATTTAAGCGAAAATAATATTTTACTCAAAATCATTTGATGTTGATTAAAAGTCTTGACCACGAAAACAAATGCATATTGATGCACACAGATAAAACACAATATTTTTAAACTCACACATTGAAAGAAGATAACACAATAAAAAAAGCATGATTTAATGTCTAAAACCTCTCTTTGATGTCATTGTAACCTATAGATGATTACATTAAAGCAAGTGTACTTCCGCAGTAAAAAGAGTAAAATGAGTGATATGGAATGTTGACTACCGAATAATTATTTATTAAATATTAATAATGGACTCATTCATTACTTTGTATTTGACATAATTATACGAAAAATGATGAAATTAAGATCAGAATTGTTGTGAAACTATCTTAACAACATAATTAAGCGTTTTAAAAGTTATAATTTTTTTTAATTACAAATATTTAATTTACCTGTTGCCATTGATCCTCAATGGATGATTGAGATGAAAAATATCCAAAATCCTGGATATCTTGTAGTTCTCGAAAAATACTTCCACTGGGTAAAATATCCATGATTGCTTGAAATATTTTGTCAAATATTTAAATGTCACACTAGAATACTACACTACTAAATTCTATTCCTTGTATTGGCAATGCTTTATCTCATTACTATGATTTTTTAACCAATTTTTCGGCTTTTTAATTCGAACAGTTTTTTTTCGTATTTGGAAAAATTTTGATAATTTTCACATTATAACATTTTTTTTTCACAACTTCAGCATTTGCACATAATTTTTAGAATTTGAGGATTTTTTTATTTATTCACCATTTTCCTTTCATAAAGATTGGATAGCAATATTTTTCTTGTATTACGATATTTCATCAATTAAAACATATTTTGTTGAATAAATTCCAAGTTTAATTTTTTTTTTGAATTTGTATTGATTCAAAACATTTTGTTATTAACTAGTTAAATTTTTCACAATCATCATAAAAAAATTATCGATGTTCTTCTATACATCTTGAATTAGATTTTTACACTTCTTTTTTTTATCTTATCGTTTGGTTTTTATCAACAAATTTTTCTGCAAAAAAGCATGAAAAAAGAAAAATACACATGATGAATTTTATGATCAAAAAATCGATAGCGTTTAAATATCATTCGTTTATTTATAGAAATATAATGTTCTGTTTTCACTTTTGATATATATTTCAAGTGGAGAGTTTGCAAGAAAAAAATTCAATCATATATTGCTTGATTGATTTATTGATACGATTATTAATTTAAACTTAATATAAAGTGCACGTTTATGCATGTGTCTGTTAAAAAATTTGGTTTTAAACCTCACCAACTTTATTTATTATTTTTTGTTAAGCAAGAAGAAGAGTTCATTTCCCTTTTTAACATTATTTAAATTTTCTACTTTCTTATTCTTTTCTTCTCTTTCCAGCTCACAATTTAATATATCTTTTTTTCAGCGTCTATCTTTTCTATTTTTTTAACGATGCTAGAAAATTCATTTCTTAAGCAAATCATAGAAAAAAATAATAATGATACCAAAAATAAAAACAATTATTTTATCAGTGTTATCAAAATTTCTTTAAAAAAATATCAATAATATCTCTAATTTCTATTTCTCTCACTTATGGTTCAGCCGACTCCTACTTTAAAACTGAATGAGAGTCAAACTTAAATAAAAAATGAATAAGAAATATTTGACTCTTCTCACTTTGTATGTGCACGCGAACGTATATGTATGTTTACATTTTTTACACATAAAATATTCTTATGTATTATCCACATTCATATTAAATGAGAAATGATTCTTCTACACACATTTATAACAGTAAATAAGTATTTGATACTAGCTTATGGGAATAAAATAAAATGTTAAAAGAATGCATATAACATTATGTCATTTCATATGGTATGATGTCATCATATTTTAATTGATGAATAAGTTTTTAGAAAAAAGCGTTTCAACTTTAATAAAGTATTCAAAGTATAATTTTCAATCTTAACCGGCATTAAAAGATTGGGAAAATTGTAAAATGTTTTTGGTCATTTAAATAAAAAAGTATAAAATTTGTTTGAAATAGTTTGTTTTACTAGCAAGACATGAATTTGTGAAGGGGAGAATGCGCACACAAACATTTACATAATGGAAGTAGTAACGAATAAGTTTAAGGCATGTTCTATCGCATGGACTGGAAATATGCGGAAAAGGCTTTTTTATTTTCAATTTTGTATCTTTACTCATTACTACATTAAAATCAGTTGAATAAAGTGTTAATTATTTTAAGAAAAATAATTTATTTGAAAAATTTCTATTAAGTATGCCCTATTCTGCATGACTTTTTTATATTATTTGAGATAGTTGACTCTGTTGTTTTTATTCGCAAAATTATAATGTAAATTTGTTTTATAATCACTTTTTTGAACCCATTACTCTTTTTTTAATAAACACACAGCTTTTAATATCAAGATAAGTTTTTTTAAACAAATATTAACGAATATAATACAATTTATGAACTCCATATTGCATTATACTCTGTTATGCCATTTTTATTGAATTTTTTTCTTGTGCACATTTCAACTTGAAATTTTTTAAAATGTTTTAATTTATTTTGCTTGTTTGCATATGAAAAATGACTAATATTGTTTGTAATTATCAACACTAGAATTAGTTTAATTATCACTAAAATGTTTGATAAATATAATCCATTTTTTTCTCATGTTTTAGAACTTTTTATTATACTACAAATATATATATAAACATACCATTTGAAAAATAATCATAAAATTTTGCAAAACATCACTTTCAATAATTTTATAATATGCTGCATATTCATTATAATACATTTTTCTTTTCGGTAAAAAATATATATTTATTTATTAATCGTGTAAGAAAAAAAAAACTAAAATGGCTTTTCACGACAGTTCTCTGTACTTCGTAAAAATTTGTTTAGATTATCAAACAAAACTTGTATTTTTCACTAGTAGCTTCAATATAAAACCGAAATGTAAAGTTCTAAAGATTTGGTGCTTTTTGAAGTACTACGTCCTAATGAAAAGTTTTTATTTAATGATGAAGTTTTCCTCACTCCATCATTAAAAGTTTGAGGGTAAGAAAATTCAGGCAACGTCTTTCACTTATAACAGTTACTCAGTTTCTGAAATTATTTCCTATGAAATTACTTTTTCACATCGCTTTCAATTTTCCATTGCTATAGAATTCTACAATGATTCATCTGCATTTTTCGAATCTTTTCCAGATTGACATGCGCAATGTTAAGATTTAAATTTGGAAATATTCCATTGTTTATGCATTATTTTAATAAAGTCTCATGTTTTAAGTTGTCTAGTTTCATGTTGAACACAGTCATTCCAACAGTATCGTGATATGAAAACGATAAAGAAAAATGATTTAAAATATTTTCTACTTGACGTTTTCTACATTATATTCTTTAACACCAAATCTAAGAACAGGATGGAATATGAAATTTAAAAATTAAATGGAAAAAAAAAATTCAAAATAATAAATTTCAAAATAATAAATTTCAATAATACCTCCAAAATTTTAATTTGTTTATAAATTTTCAAATATTTATTATCAAAATAATATACAAATAGTATTTGCATTTTTTATTCTATAAAATTGGAACAGGAAATACTTTCATTATAAAGTTAAAGTCTTTTTTTATAAATGCTCAAGTACAAAGGAATTGATGTTAAAATATTGAATTTATATATATTGTGCTTTACAAATTTTTTATGAGTTTTAGATCAAGTATTTTTTTATTCACTATATTTTTTTGAAATAGATCAAAAGCAAAGAAAAAATTGTTTTGAAAATGATATTTTTTCTAAGCCATAGGTTCACAAAGATCAAAATATCAAAGTTTTGACACAAAAGTGATCATTTTGATTCTTGGAATGGTTCGAGATTCAAAACTTAATTAACTATATCATATAATAAACTTCCACTAATAAGAAGAAAATTATGTTCGTAATTCTTGAAAAACATGATATTTTTGTAGGATTCGCTTTTTAAAATGTATATTGTAAAATAGTTGTAAAAATATGTATAATTTAATCAACAAAGGCTTTTACAGATGCAATTTATAGTTTTGCAATTTTTTTACTTTAAGCTAAACAAAATAAAATTCTATTTAAAACTCTTCTTCAAGAGTTCTTGAGTAACGATTTGAATCGATTCTTCGTCTTTGACTTCTCCTAACAGCGTCAGCTCTTCGATATGGTTCTGATTTCAACCCCAATAGTATGTCCTCAAGTGCGCCATTATACACATCTTCTTGATGAAGGAGTTTCTTCTCTCTTATAGCCGTTGCATGCTTTAATTCAGTTATTACCGCTTCCTGTGATATTTCGATATAAATTAAAGATTATCGTTTGTTAAAGTTATGTATTTAAACGAGCCAGAGATCGAAGCCAATTTTTTTTTGGCTAAAATCAATTTTATTTGTAATATTTTAACAGCTTTAGGCAAAGGACGCTCAGAATTTCCTATCCCTACGATGCTCACAAAATATTACACAGAATCATGGTAAAGCATGGAAAGCTCAGTTCTAATGCTTGTAATGGGTGTTAAATGGCTTTTTTCTATCAAAATCAATAAACATAAATTTTCTTACTTGTTGCTTTTTTGGATTAGTTCTATTTCTTAAAACTACTTCTTCTTCGCGTTCTTTTTTTAATGCTGCTAATGCAACAGCTTGTTCTAGTCGTTTTCGTTGCTCATTTTCCTGATCTGTTGTCTAAATTTTTTAAAAACTTTTTTATTTAAAGACAAGTTTCAAATAATAGTTTTCAACTGTACCTTAAATGCTTTGACAAATCGTACAAGGAGTGAGAAGAATGCATTAGCGTCAGGATTTCTAGAAGATTCACCAAAATACTCTAAGCATTCTTTGAAACTCTGCTGCGCCACTTTTGTATCAGCACTAATCTTTTTTAACTTGTCCTCAGAGTTTGATAAGAAGTCTTTCAGTACTAAACACTGGGTATTTTTTCCTGCAGCTGTAACTTCTTTTCTAACGATCTCCATTCCCTTTTCTAGTTCATTTACGTCGGCTATTACATTTTCTAAGGAAACTTGAGAAGCTTTGTCTATGCAGAAAAATTCTGAATCAAAACTCATAAGATCTGGGAATTTTTGGCGAATAGTTGCGACAATATAATGAAGTAATGAAATTTTTTTATCTGTTGATTTAGTATCCAATAATGTGTCAAGACTCTGCAATCTAAAACCATATGCGGGACCTCGTTTGCTTGAATTTAAATAGTTTCCAAATGCCAGAACTATCTCTAATAGCAATCTAAACTTTTTAGACGATTTTACTGAGGATGATGCGGATATAATTGAGTAAATTTGCTGCAAAAATTAATTAGTTCATGTATTCTTAGTATTAATAATCCTTTTTTAAAAAAATATTTTCTTACCGGACTTATTAGGTGAATAGAATCGAAAAAATTGCCCATATAATTCATAATTGATAATTTGGAAGAGATTCTTTCAACTTTGGTTAGATTTAACATAAATTTGTCTTCTTCTGTTAACAAGTTAGTATTTTTCTTTTCAATTACATAGTCTTTATAGAGTTTTGCTTCTTGCTCAGTTGGAACCATTTTTTGAAGAAGTTCAACATTTTCGAGAGATAAACTTTTTAGATCTAAGTTATTTATCGCTTTGATTACAGCTTCAGGACCCATCTCAAGTTTTCTTCTGGAAATCGCTAAAAAAATAAAATTTGTTGTAAATTATACTTCAAATATCATATTAATCATGTTGAGCAATTACCAATATTACGCAAACGAGTATGCTCTAGTAATGAAATGTTTTCGGGCTTCTTAAATCGTTTACTTGAAAAGTCTCTTGACAATCCATCTATTTCTGAACCACCTAAAGCTCCTAATCCCAAACCAATTTTAAACTTTTCTTCAAAATCACAAAAATCAATAGCTTTAAAAATTTTCTCGTCATCCAATTCGTTAAAGATCGTTCCTCGAACTTGATTTGGTTTAAGTGCAACCCAATTCAACGTTGGCAATTTATATTTGGTTTGAACTTTTCTTTTAATTGTCATGGCACCGTTTGATATTGGCATCATTCCCGGCATAGGAGGAGGAGGTATTCCACTAGATGGTTTTGGTGGAGCTATTTAAAACCATAAAAAAATAATTAAATTAAGCAATGTTCAATATTTGTTTGAAATAAAAAACAAACCTGGAGGAATGGATGATGATTTAATTTCTGGAATCATTGGGGGAGGAGGTGGAGGAGGACTAACGATTTCTTTTGCATTTTCAGAATTACTACCGGTTTTTACATTTGACGGTGTTGACATAATATCTGAGAATTTTCCTCCTTTTGCTAACATATTTGAAACATCCTGCCAAGAAGTTCCTTTTGGTAGTGTCTTTGAAAAGTTTTCCAATTCTAGAAGCATCGATTCTCGTGATTTTGACTCTTGCTCATGTTTTTGAACAATCAATTTTAATTTGTTTACTTCTTCATCAAAAACCCTTTGTTTTTGTGTTAACTCGTCACGTTCTTGTCTTGTTCTTTGTAATTCTGTTTGTAAGTTTGCGATATTAAATGCAGCTTCTCTTTCAATTTCTGCAATTCTATCTGAGGCTCGTCCTAAATCGTCTTCTAACTCATTTATTCTTTCTAATGCTGCTGTTTTAGTTATACTATCTTCCATTAATGCTGATACATCAAACACATTGTCAAGATAGGCTGATATTTGAACTTGTAACTCTTCCGATTCCGTTAGTCTTAATTTTTCTAAATATTCATCAAGGCCTAGCGCGGTAAACTCATATTGAAGATGAACCCGATAATTGATATCCTCAACTGAATGAACTACAATATTCATGAATTGCATGCATGCCACCATAAAGTCAACTTTGAATGCTTCGTAATTAATAAACATATCAAGTAGAGTTTCAAATCTTTTTTTCTCCCCAGTAACTTTTTTAAAGTTATCAAAGGCACTTAATATTATTTCATGTCCACCTTTCACTAAACATATTGCTGCTAATAATTCAAGAACTAATGCTTTTGTACGCAATGATTTGTGCATAAGACTTAACGCAATACAATTGATTGCTTCGTGATGTTGTATTACCATGTTAAAGCCATATTTATTGTTCATTATTGCTCGAAGGCACATTATACAAACATGAATATCATCTGTTGTGGATCCCATATTCAGCTTCTGTATATGCTTAGATCTTCGTTTTGTACCAGGGCTATTGAGAAGTTCAATAATTCCTGGTCGGTTAAAGCTTCCCATTGCAGAAATCATTGTTAATCTATTATGTGATGAACTGTGATTATTTGTATTTATATTTCCAGTACTTGCTCGAAGTTTTTCGAATCCTTCTTGCGAATCGTCTAATGACTCTTCAATTTGATATTCGTAACGCATCATTTGTAATCGAAAACTTAAATAATCAACCAATGCATCTAGTCCTTGATTTTCATCATCGAGAAATTCCTTTACCCATTCAATATGATTTGTACGTAATGAAATCTCTAAATCTCTTAAAACTTGTGTGGATGTAGATTCACCAACTATTTTACGTTTCTTAAAAAATAAAGCAAACTATTAGTGACATCTAATATGTACATTTTTTTATATTCACACCGTTTTTACGTGTGTTATTGGTTTTTTTGTGAGAAAACAAAGCAAAATTGGTTATAAATGGTCCAAGAAGAAAAGTTTTTCTATCTTTATATCTTCTTTAATAACTTCAAACTTATGCTGAGCGAAGCTCAGTTGACTTATCAAGCTTCATACCTTCATAGTTATGATGGGCAAATCTTGGTCTATCCATAAGACTTTTGATAGTACGGTGTGAATATAATCCGCATTGGGTTTCTACCCGATACACTAGTTCATGTTCTGTATCTTTATTTTTTCTTCACTAAGCTTACAGTCATTACTCATAATTTGCTCATGATGTTAAAATGATTTTCTATTTATGATTCATGTTTTTAAAACAAACCATGACTAATCTTATCATCAAATAAAAAATGTAAAATTGGAAAAAAAAATTAATTTGATGGGAATTCGAAAAGTAAGCAATGAAATTTAATACAAAATTTGTGTGTTTAGTGTGCAAGTGTATTTTGAGTTCATTCCAGTTGATTTAAATTTTTAACCAATATTAATACTTACTCTGTGACTACGAGAAGCTTTGGGGTCAAGGTAAGTTCGAAGCTTGGTCAAATAGTGAGACGGAGGATCTTTTGCATGAACCATTTCTTGATCACATATAATGTCCCATTTTTTTTCGTTGTCATAATTTTTGAGCAGCTTTGCTTTATCAGGAGGAAGATCCATAGATTGCTAAAAATAATAATTTTTATATATTATGTCTTAGAAGTCTTACAGGAAAGTCAATATTAAAATTTTAAGTATTATTTTTCTGATATCATCTTTCTTTGATTCATGTAAATCTATAATGTGAATTTATAAACTTTTTGTCACAGTCGAATGCGTTCTCGCAATTTGAAAACTTGATAATATTTTTAAAAGTTCCGTTCCAAAAATTTAATTCAAATAAATTTAAAACAAAAGGTTCACAACTCTTACCAGAACTTTTGCAAATCGACGGTCTAGTTCTGATGAGTTAGGCATCGGTTGTAAATTTCTGCTTCGTATACTCGGCTGCCGTATATGATTTGCAATTAGAGTTGATGAAGGTGAACTCATGATATCACTATTGCAGTCCAGATAAATGTTATTTCGGTGTTCATTAGAATCGTTGTTATTTAAATTATCATTTCCTTTTGATAATATTGACCCCATGATTTTTTTTAATTTTGAATAGTTATGAATTTTCCTCGAGTTTTATACACAAAAAGGAATATGATTTATTTTGGACACTAGTTATTGGCATACTCTAAGTATCAGTAAAAAGTGATAGTATGGCTTATTAAGCACAGGAGAATCAGATTTCGTTTCAAAATGAGCGTTTCACATTTCATATTCAATATTTCAGAAAACTTTAAAATATTCAATTCAATTATTCGAAGCTGAAATTACACTTTTTATGTTCTTTAGTTGATCCAGAGGGCACATTCAAAATATTTTATAAAGACTTTAAGTGTATGTTTCTATAAATGAGATGGATTGAGTTTACGTCACACAATACATACGCATTTTTCATCGTTACAATAAATCACAATATGGCAAACAATTCTCTTTTATGATTTTATATTTAAAGATTTCTAATAATGTACATTGTAAAATTATAACTTTTATATTTGAGGTCATGAGTCATCGAAAATTAATTCCTTCACGTGTTTTTAACTTTCCCTGTAAATAGCGAATCATATTTTGACAATTGTATGATTTAAATGTTTAGAAATTAATGGCAAAACATTTAACAACTTTTGTTTTTGAAGCACACCCGTATTTTTAATAATACAATTTAAACAACGACAGATGAGTGACTAAGGCATGAATCAAAACTGATTTCTGCTAAGTTATTTACTCTCTTTCTCTTTATTTCTCGTGAGACAAACTTTTGTTATTGTAGTTTTTACTCATTTTTTTTTTCAAACGCATTTTATAGACATGATGCAAATTTAAAATTTATTCATTTAATATATTTTATATTTAACATGCCAATTGACATTTTTAAGAAACATAAACATAAAGTAAAAATGAGAAGAAATATTTAAAAAAAACTTCATTGTTATTAAGACATTCATGAAAAATAAGTTTAACAAAGAATGTAAAGGAAGTACCTTTTAAAGGTCATTAATTTATTATTCAGCTAGTGACATCATACTTAATTAAGAAAATGAGAAAAAAATCTTGAGAGCGAAAAGAGAAGTAGAAGCACTGTTGAATGCATTTAAATAAGAATTTCTTGTTTTGTTTTTTTTTTTTTTTTTTTTTTTTTTTTTTGTTGAAAGATTGAATATTACATGTAGCCACATAAATGCATTTTATTGTATATTTTGGCCACCCACACTAAAGAAATTTTTAGTATGTTATGCAGATGTTATTGTATTTATATTGGTGACAAAAATTAATCGAAATTCTTTCACTTTTTTATGCATAACTTTTTAAGTTCACGCTTATTATAAGCAAATGAAGATAAGATTGAAATTATATTCAAAATAACATCGTTTTTTAAAAGAAATAGAGTTTTAAAAATGAATTAATTCTTGATTTTTAAAAGTTTTACTTCAATAATCAAATTTTTGCTACTCTTGCAGTAAGACAACTAATAATTTTAATCACTCAATCGTTCGTTTTCTAACAATTAATTTAATTTTTAATAATATGAAACACAATTAGGATGATTTTGATATTACAAAAGTTGTTAGCTTTTAAATTTTTGAATTAACATTTACAGACCTTCAACTTTTAAAAACAAACTCTCAATAAATGTAATGCATCCATTTGTATAATCAAACCGTATCATTAAAACTATATATTTTGTGTGATTTTAAAAACTATAATTTAAGATAATTTAAAAATATGATTTGATCTATCAAATATAATGTAAATAATTTTATTTATATTATTTTTATATGTATTGATTCTTATTTCTGCGGTATGAACGGTGTTAATATAAATGAGCAGTCTAATGTGTAAAATCTGAATGTAAAAGTTCAAAATTTAAATAGCCAGTAAGCAGAATCGGGTCTAAATTTAAAATTAAAAAAATGGATTTTGTTTATATTAAAGTTTATATTGATTTTTTTTTAAATTCATTTTTGGTTTTATACTTATAGAAAATAATTTTATGTTTATTTCTGTCAAACATATTTTTGTTATTTATTACAAATAATATTTAAAATCTGGTATGAATTTTAAATTTATGTTTTTAATATATGAGGCCGTTGGTTTATAAAAAAAGTGCTTTCAAAAGTTTATCAGGAATAATGAAATTGATAAAGTTCTGGTGGTGCTTTTAGATTTTTTTTTAAAAAGGAGTGATCATCAAACTCTTTTTCTGCAACACATTGCTTATTCAACTTTATTTTTTACGAAACGATTAACATCAAATAAACAGAAAATACTATGACTACTTAAAATTAAAACTTAATCATATATAGTGTCTGAATCCTTTTGGTAACTCATATTTATATTACGAAACGTTTCGAAAAGTTGAATTTCCCTTGATTCGTCATCGGTTTGGAGTAGGTTATTTTTCTTATCTGTGTATTTTACTGAAGGTGCTTCTGGTGAATTCTTTTTAAAAGGAAGTTCAGACATTTCTGAAACTTGAAAAATATAAGGCCACGTCTGTGAATGAAATAAAATAAAATAAATATAAAATTTTGAGCGGACATTTGAAACATAACACTTTTGCTTCTCATTTCAATATTTATTATTTTTAATCCTCAATTTTCATCTTACCATTTCTCACATATAAACATAATATTTAAAAAAACGGAAATTTAATGCGGCACTTAAGAATTTTTTAAGAGGCACTAAATAAGAACAATTGGTTCAATGTAAACAATTTGTAATAACAATTGGAAAAAAAATATTTCTCGTTTAAAACTAATTGTTTACATGTAAGATACAGCCGCGATTTCAAACATTATAAATACTTTAATATTTTCCTGAGCGGGGTTTTTTTTGATTTTAAAAACGATTTTGAATGGTTCCATATTTTTTTGTCAGTTTCTCAAAGTAAGTCTTTGACATTAAGGAGAAGAAAAATCAAAAGTCATAAATGAAACAATCCACCTGGTAAAAAATGTTTTCACAAAAAGACATGAAAATCATCAATTGAGAAACGAGATGAGCCAAATTATCATTAAATTGAATGTTAGATGATATTAATTAATTATATGAATAAAAATTACAAAAAAAAAATGGGAAACTGATATGGGGGAAGTAATTACCATTTTCTGAGGATGAGGAATTTTATTTGGCATATCTTTTACTGGTTGTCCATCTAGTGTAGCAGACAAATAAGCTATATAGTTTCTGGCCAAACGAAGTGTATCTAGTTTAGATAATTTTGTATCGTGAGGTACCCAAGGAATTATTGTTTTCAGCCTATAAAAAGCAGATGATAGGACCCTCATTCTTGCTCGTTCTCTAGCGTTTGCAGTATTTCTTAGAACCGGCATTCCTTGGTCATCTTTGTATGAAAATTCACAATCAATATTTTTATAACTATTTTGCAGTAATTTAGAATTTACCATTAACACAAATTTGATCTTCATTAAAATTTTCTAAATTATCATATTCTGTTGAACTTGATTTTTTTCTGTTTGATATATTTTTTAATTTCATATTATTTTGTATGATAATTATTTCACAAATTGTTAACTAGTATAGAATCTTTGAAAGACAAATACTTACTAATTTTCTATCCAAATCTGAAAATATTCTCACATAATTTTTAAAGATGAAATATTTTTCTTTAATAAACAATTAGTAAGAGGGCGTAAACATTTATCATTGGTTGTTATTTTTAAATTCAATATGCGATGCAAATGTCATTGAAAACTTATTGTTGGAAATAATTTCTTTTTAATAATTAGTTCTAAGCATTTTAATAATGAGAAGAAGTTCCTCTTTATTGACTTTATTGATGATTACTAGTTTTAAGCGAACACAAAAAAGACATTATTAAGTTAAATTTATAAGTTAATTGAATAAGAAAAATACAAAAATTGATCTGAGGACATGCATTGACACATTTTATGAGCCTTTTCGTGGTATTTCAGTTTTTAAAAATAATCATTTTAAACTGATAAATTGAAATTAGTTTTTAATACCATGGCTTTTTAATACCACTTTTTAATTGACCACAAAATATTTTCTCCTGAAAATATGTGATTCTTTACGAGAAGAACTAGGTTAACACATTTTTATGTTAACAAAATATGAGAGAGATTTAATGCATAGAAACGACATATATTTCCTACTTAAGTGTAAAAAAGGTAATATGATACATTTTTTGAAATATTTTTGAGTGAAAAGTAAGTTTAGGAAAAAATCACATTGAGTTAAGAAAACATGATTTATGAGAAATGCTCGAAATTAAAGTATGCAGATTTATAAAACTGAGCCAATAATTATGTGTTAATTTGTAGTTAATAAATGTTTCCTTTTCTAATCATATATTTTAGAAATACTAAACTTTTAAACATCTAGTGTCTTTCTTCCATATATTAAGGCTTTTGTAATTCAATCTGCAAATAAATGAGAACACAGGGAAACAAAAATATCAATGCTAGAATTATTTATTAATTTTTTTTTATTAATTATATATTGAGAATACCAAGTTTACAAAGGTTTACTTACATTTCTTCTTATTAGATCTATTATTCAAGTGATTTTATTGCTGAATTTCTTGATTTTTAAATTTTTTGAATTAATTTTCAATGTTCAGTCCAAAAGTAATTTCATCGAAAAGTAAAAAAAAAGTCGCATTCAATTGATTTAGTGTCGAACTGTTTATTATTTTTTTTATCTGCAGAGTGCTTTTTAAAACTTTTGTTTTGTAAAACTTAAAGAACTTAAAAGGTACTTTTGATATTTTAAATAAATTCATTAGAATCGTGATGGTTTCATCCAGTTTTATTAATTTAAAAATTGTATAAATAATACGTAGATACATAATATATTTAAAACGAATACACACAAGTGAATAAGGAAAATAATTACTATTATTTTTAAGTTGTTCTCTTTTAACAGTCACTTATAAGTTGTCATGATTTCAGTTTATTAACTATAGTTTTAAAATTAAGTTTGTTAAAAATTAAGGTGATAAATTCTTAAAACTATCAAGATCATCAAAATCAAGTCATTAAAGAACAATTGCGACATGATGAAAAAAGGTTTTAATTCAATGTTGTGATGGGAGCTTTATTCAATTGAGTATATGAAAATCTATTCTAACTTTAACCATACTTGTAGAAAAATTATTGACATGTGTAAACCTAAATGTATTATTGTTTCTGCAATATTGCTAGGTCTAAGAAATTATAGTTAATTACTACTCGGAATTATATGTATGATTTTATTAAATGAACCTTATATTATATTTAAAAATATATATTTTTTTATGCTTAAATGCTTGGTGTTGAACGTTTTCTTTTTGGATTATTATTCGACATATACTCATCATTTTGATCATCCATATCAATAAAATCTTGGAACGACATTGATCCTAATTGATTGGAAGTCAGTTTAATATTTAAAGATTTTGAATATTTGGGCAAAAGTTTTCGTAATTGTGATTCGAAGAAACTTTCTAAATCCTTTGCGTACGATTGTATTTTAGGATCTTCTTCCTGAAAAAAAAAATTCTCTTTTATGTTAATGTCAAGTCTTAAGCATTTTCTAATTTAATTTACCTCGTAAAATTGTTTTGCATTTTGGAATAGTAGTTTACAATCTTCAACAAATCCTTGGACATTTTGGTAATGATTTAAGTTTGCGGGGTCCAATTTTTCTCTTATACAGCTTAACGATAAAGGCCTTTTTAAAAATATAAACATTAAAAACTGGAAATACTGATATGAAAACAAGAAGACTTACTTTCTTATCATATCAAAGTAAAGCTTGTTTGACTCTCTTGATGGAAGAGTCCTAAAATGGGAGCTTAACTCATATTGACACAACATTTCAAGAAGAACCCGTTGAATAACTTTTAGTTCATAGCTTGATAATCCAGAACCACGTTTCTCTCCGATTTGATCTATGAATAAATGTAAATTTTAGACTGAGTAAGCACAAAAGTTTTGAGTAAACCATACCAGGTAATGCATCTGCAAAGTTGAAGCATAAAAGACATTGCCAAGTTTCAGACTCATCGGGAAGAGAACTGATTACTGGAATATGACACGCTTGATGAAATACTTTTGGACATTTATCGCAACACATTAGTTCACCACCGTCTTTAATCGTGAAGGAACAAATAAAATTATTTTAACGATCAATCAAATATTATGAAGTTAAATTTACCCATGCAAACAGCACACCAGTCTTCATTAGGATCATCTTTGGGTTGATTGTTTTTATCATTTAGAACAATTGAATTTGGATCCAAAGCATCTGTGGAACTGTGAACTTGGGGTGAAGTAGCCTTACTTCTTCCACCTTCTGGTACTACTTGAACACCATTAGAATCCAATTTTGCAATTGTAGCCAACAAATCAACAACGCTTTCGTTACAAACCATATCAATTGAATCAGATATATCTTTTTGTGCATCTTTTTGACTTGGACTTGGTGTTTTAGGATTGCTGGATGTTACATTTGGTAATGGAATTGGAAAATTTGTTGAACCGTTTGCTGTAGAAGAATTTTGATTTCTCAATGTATCTGGAGATCTTAGTGGAATTTTAAATGAGTCATTGATAAATGTAGTTGCTGGTGGTGACATAGACATGCCCATTAAATTCAAAACATTATTTCCATGGTTCGATGCTTGTTTTTGTTGAGGTGTGTGCCATTTTGCACCTCCACTGCCACTAGCTGCATTACTATTGCCACCCGATTGCATTTGAGCAATTTGGGCAGCTTGATGTGCTCGATTTTGATTGAAATTAGCTTGACTTGGTGTCATATTTGCTTGTTGTGTAGGAGGAAAATTCATGTTTGACGATTTCATATTAGAACCCATCATATTAGGAGAACTTCTTATTTGACTAATCATTTGTTGTCGTGAGCTTTGCATTTGCTGATACCTTTGCATTGCTGCAGCATTACTCATAGCATTTGCATTCGAATTCATTTGGTTATTTTGATTATTGCCCCCAAATGGTCCATTCTGATTACTCATGTAATTGTTTCTCATTTGTTGCATGGCTGCAACCTGCTGAGATGTCATATTTCTTTCCATACTCATATTGGGACCAAAATTACCAATATGATTATATTGTTGAGGGTTTTGATGGCTTAGCAATCCACGAAGATTGTCTTTAAAAATAAAACAAAACAAATAATTTATATAGGGGCTGTTCACTTATTACGTAACGCGAAAAAATGACTTCTTAGACCCCCCCCCCCCCCCTCGTAACAAAATTTGTATGAAAAAACAATTTCCTTGTTTGAACCGTAACAAAATCTTAGACCCCCCCCCCCCCCCTCCCCCTAAAAACATTACGTAATAAGTGAATGGCCCCATACACAATGTAAGAGTTTGAAAAAAAAAATATTTAGGTTTCTAAATTACAGAGATCGAAGCCGATTTTTTCGGCTTAACTCAATTTTTGATTTTTTTGATAGAAAAAAGCCATTTAACACCCATTTTAAGTATTTAAATTGAACTTTACATGCTTTACTATGATTCTGTGTAATATTTTGTCAGCATGTAGCCAGTGTTGCAAATGTAGATGTCTATACTAGATGAAGAATGTAGATTCTTCAATAGTTTTTGTCTAGCTAAGAAACTTTCTTCATAAAGATCGATTCTTCATGTAGAAAGAAAAAAACCATCTACATGTAGATTGTGTCTACATGTAGAATCTGTCTACATGTAGATTGTGTCTACATGTAGAATCTGTCTACATGTAGATTCGATGTAGATGTCTATAATTCTACATTTTTTCCAGGTCTACATCAGAGAAGAATGTAGAATCGTAGACATCTACATTAAATCTACATGTAGACAGATTCTACATGTAGATGGTTTTTTTCTTTCTACATGAAGAATCGATCTTTATGAAGAAAGTTTCTGTCTCAGAATTTATCTGATCCAGACAAATGGCCAGAATGCAACACTGCATGTAGCTATAGTAAGCTCAGAATTTCAATTTAGCCGATTTTAAGCTGATCGGCCGAAAAAATCGGCTTCGATCTCTGCTAAATTATTAAAAAATTGGTAGAATGTTTTACCATTTCCCATACTATTACTTGGATGTGTTGATGAACTAACATGCGCTTGTGGAGGTCCCATTGATGGATGTGGCATCGGAAAACGATTTGTTTCATTTGAATATGATCTCATAGAAGGTGGAAATTGTGGCGAGGGTCCGACAGATGGAGGAAAAATATTCGGACTGTTATTATATCCTGTATTTGGTGCTGTCGGTGGGATTAAAGGTCTTAAGGGAGGTGTTACATTAGGAGATTGTCTTTGTCGAGATGATTGTTGAGCTCTTGCATCTGCAACCTGTGGTCCAGCCATTTGACTCATTTGAGTTGGTACATTATTAGGTGGTGTAATTGAACTGGCCGGTGTTTGAACTGGAGGGTATACTTTTCCATCAACTAAGATTGTCCCAATTCTTGATATAACTTTAATAATAGAAAATGAAAAAAAAAATGCCATAAGAGTAATAATTTAATCATGTTAATTAATTTAAATAAACTATTACCATTTTCAAGTTCTGGGACATTTGATAAAAATAATTGAATACGAACAGGTATTTCAGGATTTGGTATATCAGCTCGTTGACATTTAACCTTGTTTAAATGTCGAGAAAGTGTTTTTTTACTGTACAAAACTGCAGTGTCGCTACCATTTTCTAATGCATTTTGTACAAAATTGATACAATGATCTGTATGTCCACTTAATAGTTGTAATGCTTCTTTCTTTTCATTCAACACTTGCAATTTATGATCACAAACTTGACCCAGCCTAAAAAGCAATTGTTTGCCTCTACTACTAACTGCTGTCGCTAATTTGGCAACTAAATCGTGAATATCCTTTGCCAGTTCTGTCTTTTTTTCATTTATTAAAGTCTGTCGATCATCAATTACTTTCATAGCACTCGAGAGTAATACTTTCTTGTAAGAAATTTCCTGTAGTAAACTTTGTAAATGATCTCGGGTTTGTTTTGCCATATCATTTGCAAATTTAAAAAGATGATCACGATGCTCAGTCAACATACAGTCACGGCATGTTAATTTATCACATGTTTCACAATAACAGCTAAGAGTTTCCTAAAATATGTAGGAATATAAATTTAATTCGAAATTTTATGAATGCACTATATAAAATAATTTACTTGGGGATGAGTTTGGCATTTAATCTCTTTTGTGCTATCCTTGTCATGCTTACTTTCAGCTGCATCTTTAGATTTTATTGTATGATCTTTGGTAATTTTGAGCCTGCGATGGGCTTCCACACATGTATCGCATATCAATTCGGAACAATCAATACAGTAACGCGTTGCAGGATTGTCATCATTTGCACATTTTGCAATCTCTTCTGCTGAGCCTGATGATCCACTACCGCTTGCATTATCATCACTTTGTAATGCATTTAATAGCTCAACCAAAAAATGATTGTTAATTATAAAATCAGAACGGTTCTCCATTTTACATAAAGGACATGATATGATTGAAACGTTGCAACTTTGATTGTTTGATAAAGCCTTTTGTTGCTCCTGTGCGAAACATGGTTCGCAGCAACTATGAAAGCATTCAAGCAATTTTGGGCGATCATTAACAGTCAAATCTTGTTGGCACCAACAGCATTTTCTCGAAATTTTCAAATCCTTATCTAACGCATGTTGCTCATCATTCTGCACAAAGATTTTTTAATCATTAGTATCTCATATATAATTCGTTAGCTTCTTATAAAAGATATTTAAATTAAAGCGTTCGAGTAAAAACGTAATTAAATTATTTTTTTAAATCTTCATTTTAATTTATTTTATTTTGCTAAATTTAAATCCTAACATGATTTGAAAGGAATGGAAATAATGGGCAAGACTTCAGGCCTTGGAACGCACCCGTTTTATATATTTCTATACGATGCGTTAAATTACATGAACATCTGCTATTTATGCTTCAAGTATGAAAAGCTTCGTTGTGATCACATAGTGAAAAATATAATTCCAAAAAAGAAGAAAAAGAAATACCACACATTCACTGGATTTTGAATGAGTGTACATGGAAGTAATTAAACCTCATTAATTGCTATCGGCAGGAAGGAAGTTAAGATCGGTATATATGTTTCTTTTCAAATATTTAATTCTGATATTTTTTCTTCATTCTGTGACTCTTACTTTATTTTCGGCACTGTCGGGCGCAGCTTGTGAATTATTATTATTGTTGTTCTTATTACATATTCCAGTACTCGGGGATTGTATATCTTGATTATTATGTGTAGCAGATTCCATTTCTTGCTTTATATTGTTTATAGGAACATATTCCATTTCTGAATCCATTGCTTATGTTTTAAGTTTTATATTTTCTTCGTTAATATATAGAAAATGATTCGTAAAAGAAATTATAATTGAGAACTTAAAATGCGATAAAATGGCGATTTTTCGTCAATTTTTTTAAACTCTTTTCAAATTTTTTATCGCGTTATCTTCAACACTATTTTATTAAATATAACTTTATATTCAAAAATATCATTTTATTTTTTATCTAACAGTATTTATCTTGTCTAAAGTAATATTTTTATTATGCACTCCACAAATTGAAAAAGAAACTTTGTCAAACATTTGTAAGGTTTTAGTTGTTTTTATACCAATACAGTGAACTAAGATACTTCAGCACTCTCATTTTCGAAAAAGAAGCATTTGCATACACTTTTACTTCGAAAGCAAATTCTTAATTTTACGTAAGAACGTAAGCTTATCTGTAATCTACAGCTGTAAGTTGGTCATAAATAGTATAGGGTGTAGTTATGCTCATTGTCATACTTTTATATTTTTTTTTTATTTTTTGGGAGGTTATCAAAACAGATTTTAAAAGTTTATTGATAAATAATTAGCTTTCCTATCACAAAAGTTACATTTTAAAATACTTTAAAAATATATGATTCAAGTTCAACAATTTAAACTTATTTTCAAAAAAGAAAAATTTTATCACAAGTACAATTATATAAATTACATAAATGAAAATTAACATTGAAAATCAGGAAAATGTGTACGTTAAGAAAAACATTTTTATAATAATTCACGAAAAAAATTTGGATAAGTTTTGCTAAATTATATTTAGAATTTAAAATTTGCAACTTATTGAATATGAATAAATTAGTATGATTCTATAAATATTTAAAAATAATTAAAGTATTAAGTAACACAGGAGATTATATTAAAAGCAAATGGGAAACTTTTTTCAGATCTTACTTAATACATAATAAGCGTTTGGAAATAAATTAAATTTGAGCTCATTTGTACATTATTTTTCAAGAATCAAGAGTCAATAGATTGATTTTAAAAATAACGTTTTATAAATACCTAATATTTTTAAACTAGCTATTTAGGTATTTTGAAAATTATGCTCCTAATTTTGTTGCGTTTCAGGTAATTTATATATTATTTTAAACCTAAAGGAAATAAAATCCTATTTTTTCATATAGGTTTTTTTTGTTGATTGTCTTTCGAATGGTTATTGCTGTTTCCATCCTCATCAATTTCTACTTGAAGTGGTCCTATAACGTATGCTAAAACTCCGCTCATTATTATAAATATTCCACCCAGATAAAATGAATAATCCCATCTAAGATGGATTAAATAATTTTTTTGGGTCCTTATTCAAAATCGTTCAATTAATTTAAAGTCAGAATTATAATTACCTATTTGTGACATCAAAAATCCATCCAGATAAAGGAGGTCCAATTAAGGATCCAATTCCCTGTACTAATAAAATTAATCCATATGCCAGCGTAAAATCATCCATATCAACCAATCTACTTGTAATCATTGGAGTAAACGAAAAAGAACTTCCAAATGTTACACCAAATATTGCACAAAGGGTCATAAGAAAGGTATAACTCCAAGTAGCAAGTGGTATAGCAAACATAGAAATACCGCATACTGTATTAAGAAATTATTTATGAATTTTTGGTTAAGATAAAGCACTTTAAATACTTACGAAACAGACAAAAGGCATATGTTTTTGTTACATTACACCATTGTTGGTCACCAATCCATCCTAATGAAACCATTCCAAATGTATTAAAGATTCCAATGACTGATATCAAATAAGCGCTAGCCTCTTCAGTATAGTTAAATTTAAGAAGATACTCGGTGATATAAAAGTATGGTATGATATACCTAGTGATGCATAAATATAAGTAAATTAGTTAAAAATAATTTATTTGAGCTTCATTTTGCTATTAAAATTGTCTTACCAAATAAAAAGAAAAAGAGTAGATAACGACATCATCCCAAATTTATATTGAAGAAAAAGTGAAAAATCAAAGACTGATTTTATTATATCTACAAAATCGTCATACCATACATCCTAAACAGAGGCACATGAGTCATTTAACTTTTGCATTGAATTTTACTAATTAAACTTACATTATGTTCCCTTGCAATTGTTGTCATCGAATTTCTATAAATGTTTGGGCATGACGAAGCCTTCAATCGATACCGATGTGTGCTTAACATTGCTCCACGATAATGAATAGAGTTACGGTGAACTCTCATGTTTTTTAAATAATTACTATATCTTAAAGAATTTCTTCTGTCATTTCCTGTATTGCTAATCGAGAATCTTTTTTTATGCGAGTGCTTTGCTTTTTTTATTGACAATCGATAGTCTTTTTCATGAAGATTATATTCTAATTTTCCATGCTGCACGAGTGAGCAAAAATTTAACGGAAACGCATGGCTTTCATAAATTATATTTAGAGAATTATTCCGAATTTTATTTTTGATGCCATCAAAATAGAACTGATTATTAAAAATGTTATCGTTTAGCGAGAAACGGCTGCCATGTAAACCACTTCGATGATTTGTATAAATTTCATTGTCAAAATCAATAAGCGTGTGCTCATCTTGATTCATTTCTAAGTCTATCGAGCTAAGATCAAGATCAGTTGAGGAAGCTTTTTCTGATGTGTTTAATGTTTCTATACTAGCGATTCTACATTGAATTGTATCCGTTTCTCTTTTTAAATCAACTTCACACTCAGTCGTTTCACATTTTTTAACAAGTTCATTTTCGGAATTTGTTTCGGGACTAATCAATTGATCAGGCCTTAATGATAGTCTGCTATTTGATCTTAAACCATCAAAATTTACAATATCGTTGTTTGAAATAAATGTTGGAAGCAGCAGTTCACTTTGATATTTTTTTGCATGAACAATATTAGGATCATAAATTTGCTGATTAGCTTCAGTGTTAACGTTTGTAACTAATGTTTCTAAAAGATCTTCTTTTGGCGCACCTATCTCAATTAGTTTTTTAATTTCGTCTAAACACATGCTTGAGTTCGAAAATGTTTGCATACTCTGTGATCGAGCTTCCAACTTATTTTCTTCGACTAGCCACTCTGGATCTATCATGAGGGCACCAAAAACACAGAAGTTTAAAAGTGTACCTGTAAAATAAAAGAAATAAATCAGTTGAATAACACGAACAAAAACACGTGTTCATTTACCACCGAGAATAAGTGTTGCTCCTCTCCATCCATAATAACTGATTAGCCATTGAGTAAAGGGTGCGTAAAGAAAAGTACCAATGCCTGTTCCGCTTGCACCAATCCCTTTAAAAATTAAAGAAGAATAATTTTAAGTTATAAATTTTTATCGTAATTACAAACAACTTGCCTGTTGCAAATGTCCTTTTAGACTCAAACCAAAAAGCAATTGACACCACAGCCGTAACATAAATAACTCCAAGCCCTAGACCAGCAATAATTCCGAAAGTAAGGAACAGCATTTCAACAGAATTCGAAAAGGCAGACAGCACGAATCCAAGACATCCAAAAAGTCCACCAAGCATTGTCATTTTGCGACACCCATATTTGTCAACAAGATTTGACATGATTGGTCCTGAAATCAATGGTATTGACATGAACAATGATCCTATCCATGCGGTTTTGGTAGTTCCTTCTTCGAAATAATCTAGAAGCTCTGAATATAATAATCCAAAAGAAAATGAAATCCCATCTGCTATTAGAGAAACCATTAGTGAAGCGAATACAATGATCCAGCCATATCCTCCTAATGATGTTTAAAAAGATTAATTAAAGATTTAATTAATTTTTGTGTTGAAAAAATATTGGTTTTAAAACGTTGACTTTAGGAACAAATTTCACTTAAAACTATTGATCTTGTTATTAAACTTCATTTAAAAATATTAAATGTGAGTAATGTGTGGAATAGATAAGAAATTAAGCGTGTAAAAAATTATTAATCATTATATTCAATTGTTTATCATTTCTATTTTTGAGATCAAAAGTTTGATTCCATGTATTCTTAAAATAACAAATTAACACTATTAATTTTGTTAAATGGCCGGAAATTCAGTTTTATAAGTTTTGAAAATTTCTCAACAATTTATATAAAATGTAATTTTTGTAACTAGCAGTAATCAAGTACTCTAGCAAAATCTCAATCTGCAGTTGTTATGACCTCGTATGATAAAAAAAGTAGCAATTTGGGAGTACGAAAAAATTCTAACAATTAAATATGAAGTAAAAAAGTGTCTTATGGGAGATTGGTGCATTATAAAAACTCACAAAAATTCCTTATGAATACTAACCATCAGGTATTTTTTTCTTATCCTTAAAAGTAGATATTGATGAAACTGAATCTTCTGACATATCAGACATTTCTGAAGAAATAGTTGTGAGACGTTTTCTTTTTGTAACATCTTCTTGGACATCAAATTTTACTTCAGTAGGATTCAAAAGATG
Source organism: Chironomus riparius (assembly GCA_917627325.4). Taxonomy (NCBI): domain Eukaryota; kingdom Metazoa; phylum Arthropoda; class Insecta; order Diptera; family Chironomidae; genus Chironomus; species Chironomus riparius. The sequence continues at coordinate 61,123,483 of OU895877.1, forward strand.
TTCTTTTATCAATGCTAACTGATCTCGGTAATATACATTATGAGAAACTTCACCATTTGTGTCGGGAAATATTTTTCTAGCTTTTCCTATTGAACTATTTGTTATTTGAAGATCTATTACCATTTTTAAACAAATATACTGTGTATAATCAGTATTATATTTGCGTTTTCTCTTAGATAACTATCGTGAATTCTTAATTTTATTGGATTTAATTGCACCCATTTAAAAATTTCTTATTTTGTTTTTGACCTTCACAGAGAATTATTCTTGGATTCCTTCCAATTGATTCATCAATGTGTTGTAAATCATAAATTTTTTTTTATCTCGATGTTCAAAATATGCACTCGATTTTTTTTTAAATATTTATCATTTTTATTTCTTATGTACTAATGATTTTATCTTTTGATAATTAGTTGCACTATTATTTTTTTTAATAAATAGACTAGCTTCTAAACTACTTGAAATAGGAAATTTTCTGTTGATTTTATACAAGTATTTCATTTCATTTTCATTTTTTATTTTTGTTGTGTCGTCTGAGAATATTTTTAGAATTCTTATTCACGAAACTTATTTTTCTGCTGTTATGGATGCTATATGATTTTTCAAATAAAATTTTCTTTAGAATATTTTATTGCTTATCTTAAGACGAGGATCTTTTGACAAATACTGCCAAATGAAAGCAACTGTTAATTGGATATAATAATGTTTAATTCGTATCGTTTTCATGAATGATCGATTGGAGTTGATAGGAGTAACTTCCAAAACAGTTATAGCTTCATCAAGTCTAAAAGAATCATATTATTATATGAACAACAATTAAAATAATTTTTTTTAAATTCATTTTCATCGCATTTCATAAAGAAACAAATTTGTTGTCTGTAAATGATAAAAAGTTATGGAATGAATTATTAAATTATCCTGTTGGAATTACAAATATTTTATATTTATATATTAAACGAGAGACCCAGCTGTGATATTTTGAATATTCGTAAATACGTATATTTTAAAAGCTTATAAAGTACTTTTTTCTCATTGGTATACACTGTTCTAATTTTAAAATTTATATACAAGGACTTGTATATTACGAAAATGCATATATGCAGTACAATTGATAAAATTATTAAAATTAGTCTGTCAGGTATAATAAATCATCAAAAAAAGGACTTTGTGCTAGATATACACTACATACTTGAATTTTATCAGCATTTCAAATAAAAAACTTTACAGAAAGTCTTATGTGCTGTTTATTCTTGATGTTAACTGCACATGTGATAAAAATTTAATTGTTCACGTTAATTTTTAATTAAACCTTTAAGATTTGGTTGTATTGCATTATTTATTTTGTTTTCAGAAGAAAAGTTTAAAGCAATATTACTTAATCGAAAGTAAAAGATAAAATGAAGAGAGAAGTAAGGAAAATCTATAGCAAGCTCCTAAATGTAGTTGAAACAGTGTAGAAGTAGGTGAATTTTATTTAAATCATGCGCAACACAGAAAATGCAGAATTTCCTTATGATCAGCTGTTTTCTTTGGTAAGAAAACATTTGGTTACATGTGATTTTGATCCATAATACATTTTAAATGCTGAAATAATTGAATGATTCTGGGGCAAAATGTCGTAATTGCATTTGTTTCTTTTACTTGTTATAACTCTAAAACTATAGAAGATAACATAAACATAATATACATCGTTGGAATTGACATCCAAAGAGCTAATTAATTATGCTATTTTTAAACCGGTTCAATCGGTTTAAACGGTTCAAAAACCGGTTCAAAGTTGAAAAACTAAGAAATTGAATAACTTTTTCAATACTTAATCAAAGGCTTTGCTTTGGAGCTCGTTTTGTAGTATTTAAAAATGCTCACAACTTGTTGGAGCTAGATTTTTGATTATCGACCTGTGACGTCATTTATGAGCTATTTATGTTGAAACTTTGACAGCTTATTTCTCAGCAACTACATATGATACAATAACGATATATATCTTAAAAAATTTCAATTTTTCTACAAATTAATAAACATTAAAAATTAGTGGGATTTGTGAATAAGTTTTGTCAAAAAATGATAAAACCTTAAACCATTAAAACCCTTTGAACCTATTTTACCTTTATTTGATATTTATCTTTCAGATACCAAAAAAATTCTTATTGCATTTAAAAGAGCTCTTAATTTTCTTTGAAATGATATATAACATGCTTGGAGTTTATCATTAAATGACGTCTTTACCGTTTAGTCTTTTATTCCACTTTCTTCTATTTTTTCACATTTTTTATCAAAATAAAAGTAAATATTGCCATTTTTTTTTTAAAAATACTAATGTTTTATTAAATGTGCATTCAAGTATTTGTTATTGAAGTTTTGCTACTTTGTAATATTTGCTACTTTTTTTTAAAAAAAATGACGTCACAGGTCGATAATCAAAAATCTAGCTCCAACAAGTTGTGAGCATTTTTAAATACTACAAAACGAGCTACAAAGCAAAGCCTTTGATTAAGTATTGAAAAAGTTATTCAATTTCTTAGTTTTTCAACTTTGAACCGGTTTTTGAACCGATTGAACCGGTTTAAAAATAGCATAATTAATTAGCTCTTTGGATGTCAATTCCAACGATGTATATTATGTCTATGTTATCTTCTATAGTTTTAGAGTTATAACAAGTAAAAGAAACAAATGCAATTACGACATTTTGCCCCAGAATCATTCAATTGAATCATGAAGAATTTAAAAGATGATCTTAAAACACCAAAGAAGAAGCTAAGAGATTACTGTCGAAACTTCAAAGTGTAGATCTTTTTAATCTCATAATCAAGTCTTGATGGTTAATAAGCAATTGCATATTATGTATGAAACAAAACAGAAAATTTCACATATTTTTTTTACCACGTTTTTTTATTAATATTTTATTGAACCTAAAGATAATATTTTTGTAGACAGCAAATTATTTTTGCATGCATGACATAGTACACTTTCAAGTATCAACTAATTACATTTAGATCTTGATGATTTTCGTAAAATCGTTTTACGTTGTAAGCATGGAAGAAAGTTTTTCCGTATTCATAAGTTGATATCATAATGGCACATGCAGGAGCTACTTTAGCTAATCGAGGTATGATTCCTGCGAAAAATCCACGAAATCCTGATGTATTATAGATATTTCTAATTTGTTGTTTTGTCGTTGACATTTGATTCCTTTTCCCAGCTATTCCATTTGATGTATATAGAAATTTCTCACCAAACTCAATCTGTTGATGTGTTTTGATGACATCAAATGGACATGTGATAATTGCAGCCATTGTTCCTGCCAACGCACCGCCAATAAATGATTGTACTAGATCAGGATGTGTAGTATTGTGGAATTTCTTGAAAGATTCATAACATGTCCAATAAATTGCTGAAAATGGAGTATCACGCATTATTGTTGGTACGAGACCTTTGAAAAGTCCACGAACTCCATGTTGTTTTAACATCTTACTAAACGCAGCTCCTACTTCACTATAACTCATTTTTTCAGACTGCATCTTTGTGCGAATTAGTTCCAATGGATTTACAACAGTCACAGCAAATATCCTTGCTGTACTTCCAGCCATCAATGGAATCCACAACGGCATTGTATATTCGTCTGGATTCTGTTTTGTTCGTGTCATGTGAATATCTTTAAGGCGTACGCGTAATTGTTCATAAGATACAAAATATAAAACTGTAGTAGGCAACGCTAGAATTAATGTTGGTGTTAAACCGCTCCATAAAGTATAAATTCCTTCATTTCGTCCAATTTTCATAAAAGCATCCTATAGTAAAATCAACGAATGATTATAAGTATTAGAACATACATATTATTTAAAACGAATTTTGGTCTTCTTCTTACTATAGTGCCATTGAATTTCTGAATATTTGTGGATGTTGTACAAGGGCATAAATGATCCATCAATCCATTACAGTACAGATAACATTTATTTGATAAAACAAGTTTATCTTGTACCTGAAGACGTGTCTTGACAACATCCAACGGTGTCATAAACAGAGACGTTATCAATGCGCCTGTCACGCTCGAACAAATTTGCTGATAGCCACTAGAAAGGAGTGAAAATTAAATTCAAGCTATTTCTTTTCATTTTATTATCAAATGCTTTAGTACTTTATGTAGATTGCATAAAGATAAAGAGAACACTATGCGATAAATTGTATAAACCCAAATCAAAACAAAACAAAATATTTTACAAATTACAATTTTCATTAATTCGATTAAAATACTCACCGAATCCTAAATCTATGGTCGTCGGCATCGAATCCATTTAATTTGTTAGTCATATCATATGGTTATTCAAAGAATCAATGAGTAAATCACATTAAATTTAAATAATTAATATGTAGTAAACAAACTTGACGAAAGTAAAAAATTAACCTGGGGACCCCCTCCTCCTTTTAAGCATTACGTTTTACGTGAACGGCTCTTAACGAAAGTATTTCTATTTAGCAAATTTTTTTTTCGAATTTTCGTTGAACGTTGTTTAGCGTTTAATATTACTGCAATTCTCAAGTAAATCTGTTCAGGACGTAAAAGTTTGTGTGTATGGGACAAAAATTAAACTATAGATTTTTTAAATTTTCGATTAAGAAACGCTGTTTTAATCACAAAACATTTGTATATTTAACATCTATTTATTTTTAATCAACATCTTTATTACTTTGCAATGCTACACAATGAGGTGAATTTATACTTTGAAGTATTTGAACTGTGTCTTTCTTTCCACTGGTTTCTGGATTTTGAAGATAAACTCCCATCACAATGCCCAAAAATAATATTAATCCTACATGATTATTAGACAAGAATTTTTTTGCACAGTCCGTTGGATCGTCAATATTCAATGTGAAGATCTAAATAATAGCAAATTGATGAAAAAATATTCAGTAGAATGTAAAATGTCTTACTTGGTGTCCTATGTGTGTTGCAATAACTGACAGTGATACATAATATGGCCATGTCAAGTCACAAACTAGTCCAGTCGTTATCAAGCTTGAATGCATTACTGCTGAAAATGCTGTTAGCCACTTTTTTGTATCTCGACCAAATCTTAAAGCGGTAGATTTAATGCCAGCAATTAAATCATCAACACGATCTTGATGAGCATAAATTGTATCATAAATAATCGTCCAACAAATACCAGCTGTATATAATGGCAAACAAGCAACCCAATTTACATCACCGTGTACAGCACAATATCCTAATAATGCACCCCAATTAAAGGTCATTCCGAGCACAAATTGTGGCCAATTTGTAACGCGTTTCATAAGTGGATAAATTATGACTAAACCTAAGGAACTTGTACCAAGTAATATAGCATTCCAATTTAATTGTAACAAAGCTAATAATCCAAGTCCTAATTGACCACCTAAAAAGAACCACGCATCTAAATTTGTCAATTCTTTTGTCACTAATGGTCGTGTGCTGGTCCTTTGGACTTTTGAATCAATATCTTTATCCCACATATCATTTATTGTACATCCAGCACTTCTCATTATTATCGCTCCAGTTCCAAAAATAGCCAACATCGTGAGATCAGGTATGCATGCTGGTGATGCACTTAAAGCTATTGACCAACCACAGGGCCAAAACAGTAGAAATGATCCTAAGAAAAGGAATTACACATTTTAACTTAAAATCTACGGATTTAAATCAATCCAGTGTTTAGTTTACGTAAGTAAGTTACACACCAATTGGCCGGTCTAATCTCATGATCCTAACATAAGGATTCTCTCTGAATTTTTGAAGAGCATTAACGACAAAGCTGTTTTTTTCTGGTGACATCTGTTTAACTTGATCAATTTTACTTGATTGATTAATGCTACAGCTTGTAAATGGCGATGTTTTGATAAAAGTATGATGAATCTTTTTTGGTATTTCAAGCGTCTTGAAACTTAACATCTTATCATTTGGAATTAGTTTAATGAACCGTAATGAACCAAGTCTAAATAACATATTAGCGATTCCTATTTCCTCGTATTTATGATGAAATTTTAATTATTTTACATTAATTCTGATCCAAACAGATTTTCGTTAAAATCACTAAAACTCCTTTAATAATTTATGTCTAATTCATTAATTGGATCTTAAAAATTACCGCTGGATCTTTAGTTATGTGCAACTAACGTCTAGAGAAGCACAAATTAAGTTATTTGTAAGACACATTTTAATACAGAAATTTTTCAGCTAAGTTTTTAAAATTAATGAATTATTAGATTCAGTTTGACTGAATGTCACAACATTGAATTTTATTTGAACTAAACATCAGTTAAAATTTTACTTTAGGAAATTATTTAACTATACTATAATTAATGTTTTTGTAGTGCAACTTTTAAATGATAAACCCTTTCTGTATTAAAATTAATGATTTTCTAATCTTCTCATGATCTGTAAGTGAACGCAAAGTAATTAGATAATCATATGCTGATCGCTGCTACAAAAATGCGCTTAAGTCCCTCGATCAATAACACGAGGACTTCTGTAATTTTTTATAAACATAAAATGCTTTATAGCTTCTAAGCATAAATCTAATAAAAGTAATGTGTTTTCTACTTTATTCATTAATCCCTTGGAGCAAAGAAAGTCACAAAACAGAGTGCTATCTTTGCAAAAAAGCAGAAAATCGACCAAAAGAAAAAAAAAAAATAATAGCCGAAAAAAATATTTGAAATCAAAATAAATTAAATTTTTGCTAATTTCTTCAGTTTTATTAGGAATCCATTAAATGATATATAATGAGTGTAAGTATAGATGTTACGTTCATATTTTGTTTTAAAGTTTTACAAGATTATTTATCATTTTATGATAGAAATTCTCGAAAAAAGAATTGGAAGAACGACGAAAAAAAGAGGAAGAAGAGGAAGTCACAAATGTTTACAAAGATTTTATAGACACATTTCAAAATTCAACGAATTCAGCATCAAAAGTATGGATTAAAGCTGGAACTTATGATGCAGGATCGAGAAAAGAGGATACTAAAGACAAAGGGAAACTTTACAAGCCAACGCCAAAAGGAAGTTCCAGTGATGATAAACATGGAAGCTCCTCACATGCAGATTACTCTAGGATGTTATCAGATGATTCAAAAAAGGATTTAACACCGCAAGGAAAGAAGAAGGCACAAGAAAAGAAAAAATCCAACTTGGAATTATTTAAAGAAGAATTAAAACAAATGCAAGAAGAGCGCGAAGAAAGGCATAAATATAAACAAGCAGCAAAACATTTAATGCAAACACATATTCATAGTGTTTTAGAACATCCAGAGCCAGTTTATCGAGAAGTGCAGGAATCGCAAGGATCTTTTGATACTGGAGATCCGAACACAACAAATTTATATCTAGGAAATTTAAATCCAAAAATTACTGAACAGCAATTAATGGAGATATTTGGAAAGTATGGTCCCCTTGCGAGTGTTAAAATTATGTGGCCACGATCTGACGAGGAAAAAGCTCGTGGTAGAAATTGTGGATTTGTTGCATATATGGCTAGGAAGGATGCTGAACGAGCATTAAGGAGACTTGCTGGAAAGGATATAATGGGATATGAAATGAAACTCGGATGGGGTAAAGCAGTGCCAATTATGATGCATCCAATTTATATCCCTCCAAATTTACAGGAATATGCAATGCCGCCACCTAAATCAGGTTTACCTTTTAATGCACAACCTTTATGCGACATTTCAAACTTAAATATTGATGAGCTGGACCTTAAAGCTTACTTAAAGGATGAAGATCAGAAGAATAAAATTGATGAAGTTCTTTCAAAGTCTATCGTAAAAGTCATAATTCCAACGGATCGACCATTATTAATGCTCATTCATCGTATGATTGAATTTGTAATAAGAGAAGGTCCACTTTTTGAGGCACTCATTATGGCAAGAGAAGTCAATAATCCATTATTCAAATTCCTCTACGAGAATGATAGTTCAGCACATATTTATTATCGGTGGAGATTATTTTCACTACTTCAAGGCGACACACCAAGCGAATGGTGTGAAAAGGAATTTAGAATGTTTAAAAATGGATCAGTGTGGAAGCCACCAAAGCTCAATTTTTTTAGTCAAGGTATGCCTGAAGAACTCATATCTGATGACGAAATGGAACCATGCAAAGGGCAGTTATCAGTGGCTCAACGAAATCGTCTTGAGGACTTAATAAGGCATTTAACACCAGAAAAAAGTAAAATTGCTGATGCCATGATTTTTTGTATTGAACATGCTGATGCTGCTGATGAGATTTGTGACTGCATCTGTGAATCACTTACCAATCACGAAACTGCCATTCATAAGAAAATTGCAAGGATTTACTTAGTATCGGATATTCTACACAATTGTACTGTCAAAGTTCAAAATGCCAGCTTCTTCCGAAAATCGTAAGTTATTGATCTTTGCTGTTTAAAATATCTGTTGAATCTTTTGATATTTCAGAATGGAGAGAAATTTAATCGACATGTTCAGAGGTCTTCATGAGAGTTACAAACTACTTGAAAGTCGACTCAAAGCTGAAGGCTACAAAGTAAGAATAATGAAAATATTTAGAACATGGGAAGAATGGACAGTGTACAGTCGAGATTTCCTTCTTAAATTACAAAATACATTTTTGGGAGTTCAAATTCCTGAAGATAATCAAGATGGGCAGCCAGCCTCTGATCACGAAGATGATATTGATGGTGTTCCAGTTCCATTAGACGGAGCTGCATTGCTTAAAGGAGCTTTAATGCGTGGAATTCCAACTCCGGAACATACTGATGAAGATGATATCGATGGAATCCCACGTAAGTTGACAATTAATAATATCTTTAAACTTATTAATGACTTTGAATATTTCAAGTGGACGAGAATATTGATGGAATTCCATTAGATACAAGTGGGAGTGTAAATGAACCATCATCATCTGGTTTTGTTAAATCAAAATGGGAAGAATTAGACCCTGAACAAGTAGCACATCAAGCAATAACGACTTCAAAATGGGAATTTGAACCACCTCCACCAGAGCCACCAAAAATATCCGCAATTTGTAATTATGACGAAAGTGAGAGCAGTGAAAGTGACTCAGATGATAAAAGAAAACGATTGCGTGAAATAGAAATTAAAATTGTTGAATATCAAGATGAGCTAGAATCTGGCAGAAGGCCAAAAAAATCAGGATTTAGTTTAAGCGAACAAGTTGAACATTATCGAAGGAAATTGCTTAAAAAAGCTGAGAAACATGATTCTGATTCTCAATCTGATCGTTATATTTCCTCATCGTCTTCGAAACGAGAAAGGAGCAGGCGAAGTTCCTCATCTGGCGAGAAGAAAGTGAAAAGATATAGAAGATCACAATCTAATGATAAATATCATCAAGCAAAACGTTCACGATCGAAGTCTTATTCACCGATTGTGGTGTCAAAATCAAGGTAATTGCATAGCATAGCTTATTCGATGGATAATTTAAATTTGAATGTAATTTACAGGCATAGTAAGAGAAGACGTTCTAAAAGCTTATCAATTTCACCGCCAAGATCATCAAGGAGAAGATCGCCGTCACCAAGAAGGTCTCACAAATCAAAGCATAAACACTAGGAATCTGCCTGAAATAAATTTAAATTTTCAAAGATGTATCTTTTAATAAATGCAACTTTTAATCAATAAATATCTTTTAAATCCATTTGCAATTCCGTCATTCTCAGAAATATTTTTTAAAGAAAAGTGACAGATTGATTATCCATAATATATACACAAAATCGTGATAAACACATTTAGACTACCATCGACAGATATAAATGCTTCAAAAAAATTTTAAAAACCTTTTCCTGTAAAAAAAAAATTAAAAAGAATTTAAAAAAATTAAATTGGAAAAGGCTTTATTTAATGCAAAATCTGTAAATCTGTCCTTGCATGGCCATTCTTATTTTTGTTCTTTTTACAAATATTTAATCTGGTTTCGTTTCTACTTAAAATACCACTTCAATAAGAATCAATGGATTTCCAGGAATTTCTGTTGTTCTTTTCTGTCTGACCCCCCCCCCCCCCCCCCCCCTGGACGTTATAAGTGAACGGCCTCTATCACTGGAAAAAATATTAATTGAAAAATTGTCAACCATTTTATTCTGCCATATGTTGTCATTAATAATCCTATTTCCTACTTTAAATTGTTTTGTTGCTAACAAGAGAGGAAACGAGCACGGTTGATATAATTTTTAAAGACCTAATGTCGTTTTGCAGTCTCGATTGCTGTGATCAACGTTAGAAACAATTAATTAATAACCCAGGTAAAAGTAAAAGCTTAAACCTCTAATTTCATTAAACACACAAAATTAACCATTTTAATAAAAAAATTTAAATTCTATTCGAATTTGTTGACTGAAAACATCATACCAAAGAGAATAAAATTCAGATATTAAATGTCGATTATCAATTTTGATCACGATTTTCCTACTCAATCAGAATAACATTCTCAGTTTTCGGCAATTTTGGTTTCACATTGAGAGAAATACAATAATTCTTTAACTGCTTACAATCATTCATTCCAAATTCATCATAGGTGTCATAAAAGTCAATTTAATCTTTCATCGAGCGGACAAAAACAGTCTTTCGATATCATTTAACGGTTCAATATGTTGAACATTTATCATCTAGTGGCGGCATACATTTATTAGAAAATTATGCTACATAAATCAAAGAAAAAGTTTGAATGGCCATAAATATCAGATACTGACTTTTACTTTTATACCGACTCTTCTATGAAGGTATAAGGTAAGGATATAACAACTTTATATGGGAAATCAACTAATTGAAGTTGCATACATAGTTTGAATGTAAAAAGTTACCATTAATATATTCTCAACTAAAGTGCTTACAAATGGGACTAATCAGGCATAGGAAATATTTTTTTGAAATACTTGTCTGATTAATTTTTGAAATTAATCTTTCTAGTTGTTTATTTAACGGGAAAATTCAAATTTGAGAAAAAATCTGGCAAAATCTTACAAAACTTCAGTTTAACTTGCTTGCTTTCAGAAAGCGTATTTTATAATTTTCTCAAGAATGCCAGTTTCTTATTTTTATCAACATAAAACTTTTCATGATCACGCAATTCCATGTCCTCATTGTCAAAGCCATGAAGCAAAAAATTATGTTTAAATATTTTGTGAATGAACTTTGTCGTAATGCTTTGACACTCATGAAATCCACTGGAAGATTAATATAAAGCTAAATACATTTTTTGCATGAGTAGAAAGAGAGCACTTGGCTTTGACTTGAACTTTACGCTCTCTCGCTCTTTCTCTCTACGTTCTTGCTTTCATATGCAATGTCCTTTTGTATTCATTTTGAGCTTACTGAATAATGCATGGAAAATGGAATGAGGTTTCAGGAATAAACGAGAGACATATACACAGACAGAATAATCCAAAAGGGACATCCATCTCTTGTTGTCCATCAAATTATTTGAAAATCAAACTATTGCTGTCAATGCTTTATAAAATGTAGAGAGGAAAAGCAGTTCTGATGCTTTTCATAAGTGACTGTGTTGTTCGTGAAAATCACTCACTTGTTAAGATTGTATGATGATATTCTAATATATTAGTTTAAATCGTGAATGAGCCGGAAAGACAAGTGAAAAAGCTATGAGGTGTAAATGTTTCTGATTTCTGAATTTTCTGAATTTCTGAATTAGTTCTTCTGAAACTAGTGATTCCATGATGAGCACCATTCTCATATTTTTATTATTATTATTATTATGGCTTATAATGTAGGAAATGACAAATTGTTGAATAATTAAGTTATATATATATATATATATATATTGATCGTAGTAATCTGATTATTATTGTAAATATTGTTATCGTGAAAAGAAGTTTATTTAAAGTTAAAAATTCCATTTTGCTATTCTGCAAGGATTAAAATAAAGAATACATTATTTTAATTATCCAAGAGGTTATTGGCTTTGTCACAATGAAGTTTGAAGAAGAAGAATCTGCAATGTGCGAGCGATTGAACTGCAAGAATTATCGTGTCTGGGCACTTCGAATGAAGATGATTTTGATCAAGGAAGATCTATGGGATATCATCGTTCCGAGAAGTTCAAAGCTAGAGGATGCAGTTAGAAGCTTGAAAGCATTGGCACATATTGTTTTGATAGTTGATAATGATCAACTGGTACATGTTTCGGATGCGAAAGGAGGAATGGAAGCATGGGATTCATTGAAGAATTTTTATCACAACGATTCAGCTGGACATAAGATGAGACTTTATAAGCAACTGTTCAAGACTGAATTATCACTGGGTGGTGAAATGCAGAAACATTTGCAAAAATTGTTTGTAATTTTGCAAAACATCAAGGAATGTGGTGATCATCTTGAAGAAACCATGATTGTGAGTGCTATTTTAACAAGTCTGCATGCTGAATATGATAATTTGGTGACTGGATTAGAATCATGGAAGGAGAAGGATCTAACTGTTCAAAATGTCAAGCTGAAACTCATCGATGAATGCGAAAGGCGGTATGAAAATGTAAGAAAAGGATCTGATGTGTTTTGTATCAATAAACCTGAAATTGATCCAAAGAAGCACATCAAGTGCCATCAGTGCAAACGAGAAGGATATATCAAGCGAAATTGTCCAATGTTGAAAAATGAAACCGTCAAAATGGCAAATTTCAGTGGAGGGTGCAGAAATTGTTACGATCCTAAAGACTCTCAGTGGTGTATTGACTCTGATGCTTCGTCTCACATGACCTACAGTAAGTCGTTTTTCCTTAGTTTTGATGAAAGTTTTAGGGGAACAGTTACTGTTGCTAATGGCGAGAAGGTTGAGTACATAGGACGAGGGGATGTTCGTATGAATGTATTTGTAGGAAACAAAAGCTTTAGTGTAGATCTGACCGTCGTACTTCTGGTGCCATGCATTGACAGTAATCTGATCTTTGTCTCAAAGCTCTGTAATAAAGGCTATAATACTATTTTTGATTCAACTGGCTGTTACCTTAAAGTAGAAGGTGTGGAACAATTGCAGATTTTGAGAAATCAGGCGATATGTATATTGTAAGAGCTGAAGTTGAAACATCATGCTTGGTTAATGACAGAGTGGATAGATGCTGTGTACATGAACAGCATCAAAAGTTAGCTCACAGAAATTTGCATGATATACTAGCGATGAAAGATAAAGGTTTGAAAATTGCCGATTGTGATTGCACAAATGCAATGAATCATGCATTTTAGAGAAAATTTCTAGAAATCCATTTCCAAAGAAGGCAACACCTATTGAAAATACACTTGACTGTATTTGATCCGAAGGCTGAAAAGCTGGCATTCGTGGGATATGACGGATGGTCGAAAGCATATCGACTTGCAAATGTGAAACAACGGAAGATAGTTGTGTCACATGATGTTGTCTCTCTAAAAGAAAAGTTCATGAAGATAAGTCAGAATTCATCTCATGAAATGAAGAGAACTAGCTGTGATTTGGTGCCGTTCCCGTTTTCGTCTGGTTCTACAATTGATGTTCAAACATTCAATGATTCTGCATTGTTTTATGATGCTGAAGACTTTCAAGATGAAAATGAGGTAGAAGAGCATGAGGAGAAAGGAAGAAATGATGAAATCAGAGTATCAATTAGAAGAAATAAAGGAAAAAAACCAGAACATCTTGGTGATTTTGTTACTTATTCATCAAGAGTTGATTTTGAGCCTAAGACACTCAAACAGGCTATGAATTGTGTTGATGCTAATAAGTGGAAAAAAGCTAGGGAAGATCTTGTGAAATTGCCAAAGAATAAACGTGCAATAGGTTGTAAATGGGTTTACAAGCTTAAGCGAGATGATAATGGCCAGGTGTGTTCACAAGATGCCAGATTTCTCCAATTTTAAAGAATTTGGAGTTAGGGCAAATGTCCCAAACCCGTTTGCAACAGTAGCTCGATCAGCAACATTTAGGATCCTTATGTCGATAGCTGGTGTTAATAATTATCATGTGAAGCAGTTATTAAGACTGCATTTTTGAATGGTGATATCGAGGAGGAGATATATATGAAGCAACCACCTGGATTTGAGAAGGGAAATGATGCTTGCAAGTTAACAAAAAGCCTTTATGGTTTGAAACAAGCAGCAAGAGCATGGAATTTTAAATTTATCATGAAGCAGTGATTAGTTTTGGATTTAAGCAAAGCGAAGTTGATAAATGTCTGTATAGTATGAAGAAAGGAAATGATATTTGCTATATGATTGTTCATGTCGATGACATTCTAGTTGCTTCAAATAATGAAAAATTGATAAAAAGTTTTAAGAATCATATAGGAAGACAGTTCGAAGTAAAATATATGGGAAGTGTAAAGCATTTTTTGGGAATTGATGTGAAACGTGATGAAGATGGAAATTTTCACATAAGTCAGAAACAATATATTGAAAAGATTGTGGAAGAAGCTGGACTGAATGATGGAAAATATTCAAAATATCCTTTGATGACTGGCTATTTTAGGCATCATGATGAGAATTATTTAGAATCAAATAATGAGTATAGAAAACTCATTGGTAAACTGTTGTATATTAGCACAAATACAAGACCTGATGTAGCTGCATCTGTTGGAATATTGAGTCAAAAGATTTCAAAACCAACAAAGACTGATTTGATAGAAGCGAGGAGAATTTTTCGCTATTTGAATGGTACCAAGAATCTAAGTTTGATGTTGAGTGATAAGAAGAAAGTTGGAGAATCGGAAGTTTATTCTGATGCAAGCTGGGCTGAAGATTCGTTGGACCGAAAATTTATCAGTGGTTTTCTTTGTGGAATTAATGGAGGTGTTGTTTCATGGTGCAGCAGAAAACAAGATATAGTATCGTTATCATCAATGGAAGCTGAATACATCGCACTCTCAGAAAGTTACAAAGAGCTAAAATGGGTCAAAATGTTGACCAATTCTTTTTCTGAGTTTGTCGTTCCAGATAAAACTACTCTGTATACAGATAGTCAGAGTAGTATGAAACTGATATCAAATCATAAATTCAGCAACAGAAGCAAGCACATTGATACTAAATATCACTATGTGAAGCAATTGGTTGATTCAGGAGAGATTGAACTGAAATATTGCAGCACTGACGTAAATATAGCTGATGGCAATTAAATAAAGAGCATACATGTATATGAACACAATAACAACTTAAGTCAATTACTTTGATTTTATCTTGCCTCATATCATTTTCTTCAGCCTCTGTATTCTTTAATTTCTTGAGACTAAACAGCTTTTTCAAATAAATTTCATTTTCTTCATGTTTCTGTGTGTTTGTTGAGGAACTTTTTATCTCATTATAATTCAATCCTTCATCCTCATCGTAGACATTTAAATCATTATCTGATGCAGAATCAGAAGCACCTGAAAAAATATGGAAAAATATTATTTAAATTAATTTTTTTCCTCATTTCTTAAAATTTTTAAAGAAAAATTTCCATAACTTCTTGGCTTTGAATTCATCATTAAATGATTTTGATGGGAGGTATAACAAATAACAAAAGAAAATTCAACCTTATATAAATGCCTTTTAATCCGTTTTGTGTAAAGCTTTCTTTTGTGTGTGGTTGCAAAAAATAAAAAATAAAATAAATATCTTGTGACTCTTTTCTTTTATTCATCTATCGCTGTTATTGCCTCGCTTCTTTAAAACTCCTTCTGAGGTTGCCTAACTCCTCGTCATTTACACACTTCTTTATTCTCATCAAAAATCACCACAAAAATTTTGTTTTTCTCACTGTTGAATTTCACAGAACGTAGAATAAAAGGCATAATATTCATGACTATAAAACGAAAAGAAAAAAATTGTCAGTTTAAAAAGTAAAATCTGTCTGTGAGTGTGGAAATCAAGATGAAAAGCAAGAAAGGGGTTAAATCATAAGAAAAAGGCGAAGATGAATAAAGAGTAAAACTGAGGTGAAGAAAATGAGCAAAATTTCGACGATGCATCATAAAAGAATGATGATGAAAATTTAACACACAATTTTTTTACAACATGCGAATATGAAGATAAAGAAGAAACAAAGACACCGGCATTGAAAAGAGAAGATTTTTGTATAAAAATACTTTAAAGCTTCCTTGACATATGTAAAACACACACTGATGGCAGCATAAGGTAGTTAAAAAATGAGATTTTTGGTTTTTTCATGAAATTTTACTTCAAAAATGTTTTTAGCACAACATAAAGTTATGTAAGAATGAAAGGATTCATTTATTGTTATTTACTTATTTGTTATGTACAAAAAGGAAAGAGAAGAAAACGGAGGGCTGTAAAAAGGAAAGGAAAGATTTATTTCAAGGTGAATAGAGTGGAAGAAATAATTTAGTATAAATAGCTCAAACATCCTCATTTTGTTGTTGGTTATATTCTATGTAACATATATATATATATATATATATATATATATATATATATATATTATGTGGTTTCTCATACAGCTCTATTAAGTCTAATTAGATATTATTTAGCAAATATGTTTTTAAAGCGGATGTTTTGCCTTTAATCGTTTATATAGATCAGAAATGTATATCGAAAATTAATGTCAAAAGTAAATGCCTCAACCAACGGAAACTGATTATTAAAAGTTCCAATTTTTTTCTTTAAGAAAAGGAAAATTTTCTGGAAATTCTTTCAATTTTATTCACGAACTTCTTCATTTTCTTCTTAAATCAAATGATTATTTGCGCAATAAGCAAAATGCAAAAATTTCAAATCGAATGTTATGTCTTAAATGTCTTAAACACAGAAACGCACTTTCGAATGAGTGTTGCTCATGTTCATGAGCACTTTCATTGTACTCATATTTTCATTTTTTTTCTTCCTCATCCAATTTCCCTTCCCTCTTCAATTTCTTCGTATTTCGCACATTTTACAAAACAACATGTTGATGCCTTTTCATGGAAAATATTGCAAATAAGTTTATATAAGTAAGAACGGAGGAAGGAGATGAAAGCGATGAGGGAAAAACAGAAAAACAACATAGAATGAAATAAGGAAGAGAAAAAACTTTTCCTTTCGTGAGAAAAATCAAGATGAATGATTATGGATTGATTTTTGATGATATAAAATATTGTGTAAGTCAGAAGCAAAAACTTTTCTTTTCAGAGAATTATATTGATTTTTGGAAGCATAAATTCTGTGTTTCTAAATTGTAGAGGCAACAATAACACGAGAAGTTTTTTTTCGAAGAAAAAAGTGTGTTCAACACAGCCTCCAATGTGTTCCGAACAAACTATTGATTGTTGTGGTTATTTAGTCAAATATGAAAAAGTTATTGGAAAGTTCTCTTACTATTTATGTTCATTCCTTTAATTAAGGGAGAAGGCGGATAAGCAAAGTTGTTCTAATTAAAAAAGGATCACTGTTGTGTTTATTTATATATATTGTATAATTGCTGAACAAATTTGATGCAATTTGTAATACAATTTCATGATTGATTTAGGAATTAATTCTTGTCTAAGGTATTTTATGAAGCGTCTGCATGTCTTTCTGTTGAGTTATTTCTATTAAAAGACTATTATTTCGAGAAGTTTTAGGAATACAGTTAGAGAGTTTAATGGGAGTTTTAAGGTAACAGTTAATAGTTGGTTGAACCAAATTCTATATGACTCTTATGAGGATTGTATCGACCCTTTTATATTGCTTTTATAAGTTGTCCAAACTGTGTATCGTGGAAAAAATTTAAAAGTCCAAAGAAAGGTAATTTTTCGCTTTGGTTCAGACCAAAATGAAGAACCAAAAAAAAAACGCAAAAACAAACTAGTGTATCGGGTAGAAACCCAATGCGGATATATTCACACCGTACCATCAAAAGTCTTATGGATAGACCAAGATTTGCTCAGCATAAGTTTGAAGGGTGGGCGTGAAGTACGGCCGAGACCCATATCGACACAGTTCAAAAGTTATACCTAATTTATGTCATAATTATGTCAGCTACAAAAACACTTACTTCAGATACAAAATTCAGATGGGGTAGTCGAAATTTTAGATTTCGATTTTTTTAAGCTATGCATTACAAAAAGTAATATTAGTATGTGATTTATGTCAGAATTATGTCAATTCAAATAAAACATCCAAAAAATTTTTTTGACCAAAGAACCAAGTAGAAATACATTTTTAATTATGAACTTGGGACAGGTCTAGTCAAAATCTCGTTTTTCACTTTTTTCCCTTCGAGAATAAATCCAAATACAGTAAAACTTTGTATGAGCATTCTAATCCTCAGGTCACACATTTCTGAATAAATAAAAATCATTTTTTGGGAAAAATTTTAAGTCACGTTGTTTTTATATGTAGAACCAAATTTATAAAATTTGGGTCTGAGGACATATAGAATACATTTCTTGCTTTAGATATTTAAAACTGTTTTGTATAAATATTAGTATACTCACACAAAGTTTTACTGTAATTGAATAA
This sequence comes from Chironomus riparius, assembly GCA_917627325.4. NCBI lineage: Eukaryota > Metazoa > Arthropoda > Insecta > Diptera > Chironomidae > Chironomus > Chironomus riparius. Next base: position 61,141,904 of record OU895877.1, read on the forward strand.
ACCTTCGAAGAAAAAAAGTGACAAAATTGATTTTGACTAGGGTCGCCCCTAGTCCAAAATTGAAAATGCATTTCTTTCTTGGTTCTTTGCTCAAAAAAATTTTAGGATGTTTTATTTGTATTTGTTTTAAGCACTAGAATATTTATGGAAAGCTTCAATCCATTTGTATAAACCCTCGAAGAAAAAAGTGATAAAATTGATTTTGACTAGGGTCGCCCCTAGTCCAAAATTGAAAATGTGTTTCATTCTTGGTTCTTTGCTCAAAAAAATTTTAGGATGTTTTATTTGTATTTTTTTTAAGCACTGGAATATTTACAAAAAGTTTCAATCCATTTGGATAAACCTTCAAAGAAAAAAGTGACAAAATTGATTTTGACTAGGGTCGCCCCTAGTCCAAAATTGAAAATGTATTTCTTTCTTGGTTCTTTGCTCAAAAAAAATTTTAGGATGTTTTATTTGTATTTGTTTTAAGCACTAGAATATTTATGGAAAGCTTCAATCCATTTGTATAAACCCTCGAAGAAAAAAGTGATAAAATTGATTTTGACTAGGGTCGCCCCTAGTCCAAAATTGAAAATGTATTTCCTACTTGGTTCTTTGCTCAAAAAAATTCTAGGATGTTTTATTTGTATTTGTTTTAAGCACTAGAATATTTATAAAAAGTTTCAATCCATTTGGATAAACCTTCGAAGAAAAAAGTGACAAAATTGATTTTGACTAGGGTCGCCCCTAGTCCAAAATTGAAAATGTATTTCTTTCTTGGTTCTTTGCTCAAAAAAAATTTTAGGATGTTTTATTTGTATTTGTTTTAAGCACTAGAATATTTATGGAAAGTTTCAATCCATTTGTATAAACCCTCGAAGAAAAAAGTGACAAAATTGATTTTGACTAGGGTCGCCCCTAGTAGGGTTTGGGGAATCTGTTAACAGAAAACAGAAAAACAGCTGTTTTTCGTCAAAAATCTGTTAACAGAAAACAGGTCTCAAAAACAGATCTGTTTTCTGTTTTTCGTTTTACATAAAATTTACAGAAAAAAAAATTTCTTAATTTTTTGAAGAACTTAATATATTTTTCTAGCATTTCAAATTGAAATGTATTTACTATTTTACAGAGATCGAAGCCGATTTTTTCGGCTTAACTCAATTTTTGATTTTTTTGATAGAAAAAAGCCATTTGACACCCATTTTAAGCCGAAATTTAAGCCGATCGTCTTATCATCGACTAAATTGAAATTCTGAGCTTACTATAGCTACATGCTGACAAAATATTACACAGAATCATAGTAAAGCATGTAAAGTTCAATTTAAATACTTGAAATGGGTGTCAAATGGCTTTTTTCTATCAAAAAAATCAAAAATGGAGTTAAGCCGAAAAAATCGGCTTCGATCTCTGCTATTTTAATATTTTTTGGATTTTTAATAGGTTTGAAATCATTATCAAATTTATGGTTAATCATTATTAATTTTGCAATCGAAATTTTAAATTTGTTGAACCTTTTGTAGCATTTACTAAAGTTTAAAAATATAATCAACAATTTTACAAGATATTTTTTTATTCAGAAAGATTTTTTGAATATTTCAAATAAAATATTAGAGCTTATGAAACTTTTACAATGCAACAATGCAATGTTACTTAAAGGTATAAATTTTTTTGGATTTTTTTTTCTTGCATTTTTATATTTCATTATATTTTTTAGAGTTAATTAACATAAAAAAATAAGAAATAATAATGCTTAGCTCTAAAATGTATGCTTAACTGCTTATAACCACCAAAAAGTTTCATTATCTTAGAGAAACACTTAGGATAACTCAGTTTATTTTGAATTTTAGAAAAACAGGAAAACAGCTGTTTTTAAAATTCAAAAACCGAAAACAGACTGTTTTTTCAAAAACAGCTGTTTTCCACAAACCCTAGCCCTTAGTCCAAAATTGAAAATGTATTTCCTTCTTGGTTCTTTGCTCAAAAAAATTTTTTTCATCCAAAGTTTAATTTAAAAAAAAATCACAGTGAACTTTTAATTTGAAAAATTCGTAAGAAAGGAAAGTTTTTTGCTTTTTCTGAAGCAACGGCTGTTCCTACCTTGCCCAAAAACAATACAGCTCTTCTATAGAGCAGCACGGATCAAATGTAAAAAACTAGAAGTCTCTACGATGTCTCGTTATTGAGATTTCTTGCTGATTAACTTGCTTGTTTGCTTGCTTACAGAAAGCATATTTTGCGATTTTCTCAGCAATGCCACAACCAATTTGAAATCTGTTTTTTGCAAAAGATGTGAAATTCAAGGCACAAACTTTTCATCTCTGAACATTTTAAGCTATCTTGCTCCATATCCTCACAAAATTCAAAAAACTGATTTTTCAATCTGAACAAAACCAATAGATTCACACGTGAAAACACTGCCATAAAACAAGAAACTTCAGCTTATAAAATGTTAACTTTATACTTATGCAGGAACCTTTCATGGAGGAATTTTTAATCTTCATTAGGATTTAATTTATTTATTTCTGAGATTGAAAAGAATTTAATGAAGCTGAGAAATAACAATATGAAATTGGAAGAAACGAATGAAAATAAAAGAGTCGTACAGTTCAAATATTTGTGATAAGAAACGAGAAATTAAAGAAATTCAATTTCTTTCAATATCCTCATTCATTCATATATTCATTTCTTTATTCATTCGTATCCTCATCATCATCAGCATCATTTAAGGGTTGAGAAAAATCTTATGAACAGATCTGTTGTAACCCCAAAGGAAATTAAAAAGTTCGAAGAAAAAGAAAAAAAAACTGTATCGTCCTTTAATCTCTAAATTGCAAATTTCACATAAAGAAAAAAGTTTATTATATTCACACCGTTTTCACGTGTGAATCTATTGGTTTTGTTCAGATTGAAAAATCAGTTTTTCGCATTTTGTGAGAAAACAAAGCAAAATTGGTTATAAAAGGTCAAGAAGAAAAGTTTGTGCCTGAAATTTTACATCATTTTTAAAAAACAGATTTCAAATTGGTTGTGGCATTGCTGAGAAAATCGCAAAATACGCTTTCTGTAAGCAAACAAGCAAGCAAGCAAGCAAGCAAGTTAATCAGCAAGAAATCTCAATAACGAGACATCGTAGAGACTTCTAGTTTTTTAAATTTGATCCGTGCTGCTCTATAGAAGAGCTGTATTGTTTTTGGGCAAGGTAGGAACAGCCGTTGCTTCAGAAATGGCAAAAAACTTTCCTTTCTTACGAATTTTTTAAAGCAAAAGTTGACTGTGATTTTATAAAATTCAACTTTGGATGAAAATTTTTTTTAAAAAACTTTTAAAGAATATTTGGCATATTCGTCAAGCTTTATACCTTCAAACTTATGCTGAGAGTAGCTCAGCTGACTCGATAGCTTTATATCTTCAAACTTATGCTGAGCGAAGCTCAGCTGCCTCTCTAGCTTCATATTTTCAAACTTATGCTGAGCGTAGCTCAGCTTACGCGATAGTTTTATAACTTCAAACTTATGCTGAGCGAAGCTTAGTTGACTTATCAAGCTTCATACCTTCATACTTATGATTGGCAAATCTTGGTCTATCCATAAGACTTACGATAGTACGGTGTGAATATAATCCGCATTGGGTTTCTACCCGATACACTAGTTTGTATAATAAAATTGTAAATAGCTTTTTTCTTTCAATTTTTGTTCTTGCTGTCTATGCTTTTAAAAAATTCATGAGACTGTTTTTATTTTATTCTTACTTTCTAATGTATGTGCCCCTTCCGAAAATGGCAAGTTTTTGTTGAAAGTAAATTTTTCTCTTACTTTTTTTGAATTATATTCGACACAATTGCATCTATTTTTTTTTAATTTGATAAATTTTTTGCAAATAATCCTTTTAGAAAACATTTCTGTGTAACCTTGAAAATGAAATCTAACCTTTTTATTGTATCTAACAATATAATACTTTTTGGATGGGTTCGACTTAAAAATATTTGTTCAGCGATAAAGTTTAAAGTTCAAAGAAAGTCTCTAAAATATTTTCTTATTTTATTGTGATCATGAGGATGGTTTGGAAAAAGTAGCTTTATTAAACTATTTTCTGGAAAGTCCGAGGCTCGAAAATTGATTTTCTATGAAGTGTTGAATGAAAATTAGGTGGTGCTGTTAAGAAGCTTGTTTTAACTTTTTTCTATTAAACTGAAAAATGATAATTATCCATAAAATTTACAAAAAAACACTAGTTATGTCCTTATTCATCAATCAATTCACTTCTAAATTAAAGTTTGAACCCAAACATTTATTCTTTTTTTTCTTTATTTCTTTATAAACAACTTATTTCATTTGTTTTCCTTTTTAAAATGCTTCAAAGCGAAAAAATTTTATGAATGAATTCACAGATTCTTCGCTGCATTGTCTTTGTTAATTTTTGTTGAAAAAGGAGAATTTTTAATGAAAATGGTGACTACTCAAAACTTAAGTTTTAGAATGAAACTCAATCAAGCTAATTGATTTACATTAAATTTAAGCTATAGAGATTTAGCACAAAATAAATATTTTGAATGTTTTTGAACATTTTATAAGTGTTGTTTGTTGAAATAAGCGATACAAACTTGAAAATACAATGAATATCTGCAAAAGGGTTTTGTTTTCACCACCAAAAAGCATTTTAATGCCTTTCATTGTTTGTATTTTAGTACCCGGAAAATAATAAAATATCATTAATCATTTACGATGTATGATGCGTGAGGTTGATAAAGGAAAGCCGGAAATATTATGCCTGTTTATCACGGATTGCAGATTTTATTTATTTGTATTATCGAAAAATAAAAAAATTAAAAATTATTCCTTTGTTCAAATATTAAATCATTTATTATAAAAAAATATTTATTCTCGACTGGATACAAATATGAAAATCATAAAAAATGCGAATGTGTTTTTGCAATTCTGATAAACAAATTATATTATATTATTATATTTTAGCACATTTAAGTCTATTTTACTTCAATTAAAGTTCTGTTAAATTGAACAATTTTAATAAACAACATTTTTTTTCCTGTAACACTTGTTTTGAAAAACAATTAAAAACTAATTTGGTTCAGATAAAACTTTTGTGATTGTTAGGAGTCATGAATAAGGAAAGTGAAAAATAATTTCAATTATTTGAAAAAAACATGGAAAAGTTTTTTAATTTCAATTTGTACTGAAACTTAAGTAATTTAATGTTGCTGGGAAAACTAGTTTTGGTGCTCTTTGAAATGAATTAGTTTGAATTGGTTAAGTATTTCGGTACCTAATTATTACAATGCCGACACAGCGATCATAGGTTCGAGACTGGGTATAGGAAATTTTTTACTTGTTTTTTTTTCGATCCATATGTATGGTAAATAGCATTATTTCTTTAAATAGCTTTTCTTAAATAGCCTTTCTTTGTAAGCTAAAGACAGTAATGTCATCAAAGGAGTGGTTTGGATCCCACTATAAAGTGTAGGCTTAGGTTTGAGTGCAGTGGTTTGGCGAATCCCCTCACTCGTTAAATTTTCATAGCTGCGAAACGCCCTAAAACACCTCTGGATCACAATTGATCTTAATAGGTAAAGGTTATTTAATTGAATGTAATTACATGTCCCGAAAAAATTAAGAAATTGTTATTATTATTATTATTTTTTATGGTTATACATTCTATTAAGATGCAAATTTAAACTTGTAAATTTGCTGATTAAATATGCATGAATTAAAAAGGTTTTAGTAGAAAACTTGGTAACAGACAAATAATAAAATTTATATGTCGGAAGAAAACATTTGAGGAAAAAATTGGTCTTGCTACATCTAATTGTTTTTCAAGATAACAACAACAATTTGTAAATTGTATACAAAAAAAATTAGGTTAACTGCATACATAGTAATTACTTTATATTTGCCCAATATTACTCCATCATCTATTAGATACTCATTTTTCAATAAAGTTAAGTCGAATTTGAAAAATTTTGTTTTAAATGATTTAAGTTCAAATCATCAAGCACGAAAAATTTCTCTTATATAATAGAATCGGTATGTCATGCATGAATAAAAATTAGCATTCAATCAAAATATCGAAAATAAGTATTATCAATCCATTATTCACAATTAAAATTCTCTTCTAACATAACGAAATTTGATTCAATGAAAAATTCAAATTCTACACATGTTCAATTTCTTCCAATTTATTATGTGTCAATTAATTGACGAAGTGACAAAAAAAAAGATTTTTTGAATACAGTGTGACACGCATTGCGAATCGAATAGAAAATGATTGAGATTTATTTATGCGAAATTAATTAAAAAGACTTTTCTTGTAGTTATTGTTTTTGGTTTTATTATTGTTGTTGCTGTTTTTTGTTTCTAGTTTATAGTAAAATAAATATCTTCTTCAAATTGAATGACTTTTTTGTTAGAATTAATAATTTTTCATAATAAATTATACAAGAGAATCGAGTAAGACACAAGAGAGTAAAATTAGATTTTCCTCGAGAAAATGAGTGATAAGGAATGGAAAAACATGTGGTAAAGGGAATGAGGCATACATAATACACAAAAAAATAAATCTATTTCACAATGCTCTAAATGATTAATGTACATTGATAAATGAAAAAGAATGCTAATATAGATATCAGTTGCAAACTAGATCTCAACGTGAACAGACGTGTTTACAAATCGCTCCGCAAATTATTCAAAAATCTCAAAAGAAACAAAACAGAGACTACCTGAGAAGCTTTTTGTTTGCAAAAAGTTTCAAAATCTCAGTTTGATTCTCAAAACATCAAAATGGTAGCATCACCAAAAACTACCAACAACGAAGAAAATCTTTCTCAAAATCAGCATGGACTTAATAGTTCTCAACAACAACACTCATGTTCAGTGACAATTCTCAATATTGAGGAAATTTTCAGTGAAGATGTTTCACAAGCAGCCGACATTGAGATGACAAATCTCAAACCAAAAAAACAAATATCAATAAAGAAGTTTCTCAATGAAGCAAGTAAAGCAGAAAAACGCCCTCGAGAAGTGATAGTTCACAACGCTCTTTTAAAAAGAGTAGCAAACGAAAGCAAACCAAAAGATGGAAACAAACCACTGTTCGTACTCCCACCAATGAAGAAAGCTTCGTCTTCTGGAAAACCGTATCTATTTGGTTCACCAGAACAGGAGAAAAAAAGATCGACAAATTCTTCGTACTGGGGAGAAAACAGCAAAACATCAGAGCAACAAAAGACAATTTCCGTAAACACGGAAAGCAACAACAACAAATCTCAACAAAAATCAAAACCACCTCCAATTGTCATCAGCACAGGAGGAGCTGGTGAAATCAAGAGATTGACGAATGAAATAAACAATCAACCTGGAAGTTTCTTAATTGAGACCAAAAAGGGCAAACAAGGAACAAAAACGGTAACAACGGAGAGTTGGGATTACTACGAGAAATTCATCCAACTACTCAAAGACAAAAAGCATCACTTCCACACATACTCCAGCCAAGAACCACTGAAGAAGTACGTACTCTATGGACTCCCAGATATGGAAATCAGTGAGTTGGAGAAGGAACTTCAAACCGTAAAAATCACACCAGTAAAAATTGTCAAAATGACAATGAAACACAAAAGACACGAACAAGACGACGACCAGAACTACCTCGTGTACTTCAAAAAAGATGTAGAACAAGGTGGAAATTTCCTGGAATTCCTCAGAAAAATCAAAATTGTCAGCAGTTTCAAAATTAAATGGGCTGACTACAAAAATAGACAAGCTGGACCATCTCAATGTTCGAAATGTCTGCAGTTTGGTCATGGACAAAACGGTTGTAACAAACCGTCCGTTTGCTTCAGATGCTCTGAGCAACATGACTCGAAAACGTGCCAGTACATATCGAAAGAGACCAACAAGGTTCCACTCGGAAAACTCAAATGTTTCTTCTGCGGTGAAAAACATACAGCAATTTTCACAAGTTGTAAAACCAGACAAGAAATAATTGAAAAATGGAAATCAAAATCACAGAATGGAAACAACCAAAATCAAAACAAAACAGCAGGCCATTATTCATATGGACAACGGAGAAACAATCCTCCAACACCGCATCGTCCTGAGAGATCAACCAGAAACGTCCAACATGCACCAAAACCTCAATGGAGAAAGGAGTATATGGAACCATCAACATCTGGTACACAAAAGCCTGTTCATCAAAAACAAGTTCCAGTCAACCACAAACCAAGGAACACAAATCCTCCTCCAAATCACAAACCCTCAAATCAGGGAAATAAAAATAACTTGAACAACCAACAAAACAATAAAGAAAGAGGAAAACATTGGAAAAAGAATCAAAGAAAAAAGCAAAACGAGCGCATTAATAACAAGCAACATCAAAAACCAAAGCAAGATGTTGAGCTTATGGACTCAGAAGACATCAGTGCAACAAGTCAGACCTCGAATGAAGTCTTCCCAGAACCTTCATTCAGTGTTGAGGTAGTGAATCGAAACATAACAACTAATCAACAAGCTCAAAGCACCAGCACAAGAGATAAAAACATCACAGAAATAGAGGAATCAAAGTGCAAGTACCTTATCAGCGAGCTTCTCAAATTAATCGCCAAAAATCCAGAGTTCATCGACGAAATACTCCAAGCAATCGGCTCAAGTGCCAAAAACACCGCATACAATAATGGATTGTAGACAACAAAGTATCAACGTCCTCTACTGGAATGCTAACGGCCTCACTGACAAAATGTTAGCATTTCTCGACTACCTAAGCAAGCAAAACGTCGATGTTGCTTGCATCTCAGAAACATTCCTAAAACCAAACTCAAAAATTGACTCGCATCCAGACTACGTAATTCATCGATTGGATCGCGTGGATAGACCAAAGGGTGGTGTTGCAATCATCGTCAAAAGAAATCTAAAACATCAGCTTCAACCAAGCTACAACACAAAACTAATGGAATGCATTGGAATCAAAGTCTTCATCAATGACACGGATAGTTGTCACATCCTCTCAGTCTATCTCCCAGGAGGAAGCAAAGGAGGGGAAATAGATCTACATCTGAGAGATGACATCAACAAAATAACAAATCTGAGAGGAAATTACTACATCTGTGGAGACTTCAATGCAAAACATCGAGAATGGAACTGCAACGTTGCAAATAAATCAGGAAATATTCTTCAGGAAATGTCAGGAGAGTTCATGATCTACTTTCCTGACTCGCCAACGTACTACCCAGAAGATCGAAACAAATCAGTGTCAACAATTGACCTGATGCTCTCGAATTCCAACCTCGAAACAACAGAACTTCAATGCACAGAGGCAATGAGTGATCACTGCGCTGTGTATTTCCAAATCAAAACATCAAAAATCGACAGAACTGAAAATACAGTCTACAGATATGACTACAAAAACGCAAACTGGAAAAAGTTCAAAGCACAAATTTCACGCCGCATTGAAGACAACATTGGAGAAAATTCTTGCAATACAACAGATGAGATCGAGAATCACATTAAGATTCTCTCTGAACTCATCATGGAAGCGAGGAACTCAAGTGTAAAAATGAAAAAGATCAAGTTCGAATCAACTAAACTCACACCGGAGATTAAAAATCTAATCAACGCAAAAAGGAGTCTTCGTCGAAGATGGCAGAGAAGCAGAGATAATCAACTCAAATCTGAATTGAATTATCTGCAGAGAGTCATCAATGAGAAAATTAAAGAACTCAAAAACAAAAACTGGAATAAGCGTCTCTCAGAAATTCAACCGTCAAACCAAACAGTTTGGAGAATAGCAAAATTTTGCAAAAAAGGTTCAAAAACAATGCCTCCATTGACAAATCTGGGTAAAACGTTCATCACCAACAAAGAAAAAGCCAGCGCACTCAGTGAGTATTTTCGTGAAGCTCACGAAAATCCTCTGGAACAAAACGATCCACAACATACACAGGAAGTAAACAACACAGTCAAAGAAGCATTGGAACAAGACAATGATGAGAATCCAGAACTAACAGATGTAAACGAAATCGTGAGCATCATAAGAAATCTGAAAAATCCAAAAGCTCCGGGACTAGATGAAGTCAACAACATACTCATCAAAAATCTTCCTGAAAAAGGTTTCGAATACTTGAAATTCATCATCAATTCGTGTCTGAAACTCAACCACTTCCCCAAAGTTTGGAAACATGCAAAAGTGATTCCTATTCCAAAACCTGGAAAACCAGCAAATGAGCTAAGCAGCTACAGGCCAATAAGTCTACTCAGCTCAATAAGCAAAATACTGGAGAGAGTATTACTGAATAGAATCAACGATCATCTTGAGGATAACAACATCATCCCAAACCAGCAGTGCGGCTTTCGGACTGGAAGATCAACATCTCACCAGCTCATCAAAGTGATCAAATCAGCAAAAGAAAACTTAAACAACAAAAAGTCAACAGGCATGATCTTCCTGGATGTAGAAAAAGCATTTGACAGAGTCTGGCATAACGGACTCTTGTACAAAATGCTCAAACTGAGATTTCCACTGCCACTTATAAAAACTGTAAGATCTTTCCTCAGTGAAAGATCTTTCGCAGTTTTTATTAAAGGTCAGTTCTCAGAAATCAAGGTAATCAAATTCGGAGTGCCACAAGGAGCAGTGCTTTCACCAACTCTCTACAACATCTTCACGTATGATGTTGTAAGAGAGACAACCCACAACATCGGTCTTTTCGCAGATGATACAGCACTGTATCATTCTGCAGAGAACTCGGCCGATATTGTGACACATCTACAGCACACAGGAAGAAAAGTTCAACAATACATGAACAAATGGAAGATCAACCTCAACAAACAGAAGACTCAAGCCTTATTCATCACAAACAGGCACTCCAGGCAACTACCAGGAAATAACATCAAATTTCTCAACGAAAACATCAAATGGGAAACAGAAGCTAAATATCTGGGAATGGTGATCGACAAGAGAGTGACATTAAAGCCGCATGTGGAGTATGTGACCAATAGGGCTCACACCGCATTAAGACAGCTTTATCCGCTCATCAGCAGGAACTCACAACTCGACGTACGAAACAAACTTCTCATCTACAAGCTAGCCATCAGACCAATATTCACATATGGTTGTCCAGCGTTTGGAAGCATGGCAAAAACCCATCTTCAAAAACTTCAAGTACTGCAAAACAAATTCTTGAGAATTGTTCTCAATAAAACAAGATATGAAAGGATCACCGATCTTCATACAGAAGCGAAAATACCGTCCATCGAAGACTACGTCGGAAAGTTGCAAGCGAACTTCAACAGTCGTCTAGCATCTCAAAACACCGAATAAATCAAATGAAATACAAAACAAAGTAAAATCCGTAAATGAAATCAAAATTAAGAGACAAAAGGCAAATTGAATGCCTGAAACCTTAAAACAAAAAGCAACAAAATGTATAGAAACTTTGTACATACTTAAATTTAAATGTAAATAAATAAAAAGTTTAATTTAAAAAAAAAAAAAAAAAAAAATTAATGTACATTTTTACTTTGTATGTGAAAATATTTATAATCTCTTCAAAACATACAGAGTTTACATCTTCATTGAAATTGAAATTTTGTTATCTCAGTTTTATGAAAAGGAAAAGATTTTACATATGGAAATATAATTTTTAATCTGCATTATACTGCATAGCTTTTTATCATCCAAGTTTCTTTTGCATCAATAACAAAGAAAATAACTCATCATAATGATTTAAAAAGTTATATTTTTGTTTTTCATAAATAAATATATAACAATAAGACAGGAACAAGGTAGAAGAATAAAAAAAAGTAACAAATTCCAATTGGGTTGGAAAATATGCGGGGTTGTTTCTATTATGAAACAATGCATCCCGACAAAAAATGTTGGTTTCTCTTATTGGTGACTTTATTTTCTGCATTTTCATAGAATTGAAATGAAATATGTGCAGTTGAGCAAGTTGTGTGTAACCAACTTTACGATTTTATAGCGCAACCAAAATGTTTTTCATAAAACAATATCTTTGTTAGTTAAAAATTTTGAAATGTATAGGTAATGTAGATCAAAAACGAAGACATGCATATTTTTTGTCTTAGAATGGAGAATTTAAATTTTTTTTATATCATCCTTGTGTCAGAGTTAAGTTTTTCGAAAAAATTTCTTCCTAGAAACGCATTTATTTCTCGCAGTTTCAAAAATAATGCGCTGTTACATAGTTAACAATGAGGATATTAAAACAATTCATAGAGCAAGAAATTATCGAGAAAAGAAGCAGAATGAAAATGTATTTTGCAATGAAAAGCGTAATATGATTAGGTTGACAATAATTCTTATTTTTTTCCTTTTCCTTCATAAAACTTCTTTATCATTTTTTTTTTGTCATTTTTTTTACCCTTATGAGTTTTAATGAACAACAGCATTTAAGTTTTTGTGTGCTGGCATATTGCATAAAAATTGTTAAATTAAAACTAACGCTTCATTATAATTATACGAAATTGTTTATAAAAATGCACGAATTTGTGGATAGAAATTGTATCATTGCATGTGTACAACACAACTAAGCATGACTTAAGAAAAAAAGATTTCACCACTCTTGATGCTAATGAAAATTAGCTTTGGCATTTAAACACGTGTAAAATTTAATTAAAATAAAAGTGTTGTTGACTTAATTGCACCCACATTACTCTTGCGAGAAAACTTGGCACTGGGGAGTAAAGCATTTGGCGACTATATTTGCAATTTATACATTTGTGACTGTGATTTGTTGTGGTTTTATAATCATCAAGATTTCATTGTAAGATAATGATTTTATCACAACGAGATCCTCAGCAGTATATGTAAGTAAATAGGATTATAATGGAATTATTGATTAATGTTTCATTTTTCATCTGCTTTAACTTGTTCAACAAATGCTTTTTACGGCAACTTAGTTCACTTGCTGCCATGAAAGATTCATGAGCATTTGTGTAACAAAAGTCGGAGACATATTAAAATTTTGTATTGCTGATGACAAGGCGTATACACTCGAAAAAAAAGTTGGGATTTTTTGGGATTTTTCTGGGATTTTTGGGATTTTTAAAATTTTAAAAAAATTTAATTCCTTTTATGGAAGTAAAAATCTTGAAAATTTGCTCTAAAATTTTTAAGTGAGTTATTTCATGGTATAAAAACTTATTCATAATCAATATAAATTAATAGTTTTTACATATTCTGTTGGTAAATCCTGTTCTGGTTCACTTGTGTAACAGAATAACTGCTAACGCTGTAAAACACTTTTTTGTGTAGTTCCACAATTTTTTCATTATCAACATAATAAGCTGTCAACCTTTAGCTCTTAGACTGTCAATTGTTACAAAATCTCATAAAAATTTTTTATCCTTCTTTGCCTTTTTGTTAATTCATATTTAAAACTTTTTCTGTTCCCGATATTCCATTTTAATGTATAATAATATGATCACCACGTCCTATTTCCTTTTCTTCCCAAATCATTTCCTTTTCTGATACTTGTCAAATTTATACATCTTTTTTCTATATATCGTTTTTAGTAATCATGATTTGTTTGCCTTGATAAGTTCCTATTAATTAAGAATTTGCTTTGGAATTATTCCTTCAAAAATTTATATTTGTTATTATTAAGCCATTTGGGAATTGATGAACATCTATATCAATTTCTTGATCAACGCCAATATTTGATGTCTTGAATGTAACATTCTTACCTTCTTAATAATCTTTCAAAAGAAATTCAGAATCAATATCATCTCGTATGTTGATTGCATTTTGCGAATCTTCAGTAAGTAAACTCATATTAATACGTTCGATTACCATGCCTAATTCACGTACTTTGTTCTCCGTAAAAAAAACTGCAAGCTTTAATGCATTATGGGGCAAAATTTAAATTTTTTTCTAATTCTGTGGCTGTTTGAAGTTGAACAAGTGAAAATTTTGATCAATTTCTTGATCAACGCCAATATTTGATGTCTTGAATGTAACATTCTTACCTTCTTAATAATCTTTCAAAAGAAATTCAGAATCAATATCATCTCGTATGTTGATTGCATTTTGCGAATCTTCAGTAAGTAAACTCATATTAATACGTTCGATTACCATGCCTAATTCACGTACTTTGTTCTCCGTAAAAAAAACTGCAAGCTTTAATGCATTATGGGGCAAAATTTAAATTTTTTTGTAATTCTGTGGCTGTTTGAAGTTGAACAAGTGAAAATTTTGATTTTTTTCATTAAAACTGAAATATCTCTTCAATAGATAAAGATATCAAAAAAAAAGTTTTGAATTCTTCAAAAGTATCAAATAAGAGCTTTATGATGATGTATTATAAAGATACACTTATGCTAGCAAATGTATGAAAATCCAAGGAAAAATATCTTTAAACGTGACGCAACCATCGTAAATGCCCGACTTCTATCCTAAAAACCATATATCACCGTGTAGCTCTTGACTTCTAAATCCAAAACTGTATTCAACTTTGGCTTAATCAGGTGCAAAATAAATTTATTGTGATTTTAGTGAGTCGTCGAATATTTTTGAAGTTATCTAATGCCTAACGTTATTTAAAGATGAACTTTGAAGAAATTTTTTCAAAAAAGTCAAAATTGGTCGAGATATAGGGTACTTTTGATATCTGACGACTTGTTTGTTTTTTTCTTTACTCAAACCACCAGTACTCTTACAAAACAAAATATTTTTTAATTCAGTTTTCATTTTATTATAAATTAAATCAGTACCTTTCAAATGATGTATAAAACTTGATAGTTAAGTTTGATCTTAGTCATGAAAATGAGCCTGGTTTGTGACCGACCCAAAACGAAGAAAAATTTCAAAAACGTCATTTCCAGAAATATCACTTAGAAACAAATTTAAGTATTGATTTCTAGTTTTTTTTGATGATTTATGATAGTTATGACTATTTAAACTCAAAAATTTACATTTCATAAACTTTTTGCTATCTCAGGTAAAAGGTAGCTTTTAAGGTATGACCCTAGTAGACGTTGATATTTTATATTAAAACACATCTGAGACAGAACACATTACTTTTATATGGTTACCCATCAAAAATTTTTCATTTTCGCTATTTTGTTAAATTTCAGCTTGCGTCGGTCACATTAAAAACTTTTCCATAAGAAGTATAAGTTTCATACAAATTTTATACACCATTTTAAAGGTACTGATTTAATCTAGCAATAACCGAAAACGGATTGCAAAATATTGATTCTGAATAAAGTTATAGATATTTGAGTGGATCAAAATGAATACAGAACTGCAACCAGCATAGATAAAAATACATAAAGTTGAAAATTACCTAATCCGCGAACAAAATATTTCAAATTTTCCTTTAATTAACAACTTATTTTTTGATTAGAATGTTGTTTATGTTATATTTCTGCTTTGATTTTCTGGGATTTTTCGGGATTTTCTGGGATTTTTCGGGATTTTTTGGGATTTTTGGGATTTTTGTAGGAAACTTGGGATTTTTCGGGATTTTTGGGATTTTCTGGGATTTTTTGGGATTAATCTCAAAAATCCCGAGTGTATACGCCTTGGCTGATGATTACCTTTATAGAATGATATAATATCAGTAAGTTCACTGAGAAACTTGACAGACACCATAAACATGTCCAACAATATTTATTAAACATTTCTTGAGTTAAAAAATCTCAAATTTAACCCAAAATATATCGTTAAAGATGATATGATTTTTTTAGAAAGTATCGTTTTAAAAGAACTTTTCAAGTTTCTCTTGTAAAATATCACATGAAAGTGTTAAGAAACCCTTTATACACAGATGCCACACACAAAACCGTCTATAATCTTTATTTATATTTCACGTATCTCATGAATGATGATTCTTTACAACCGATTGACTATGACAGCGATCATTTAATGCCAGTCTTAAGGATAATTTTAAGCCAAAGCATTATAAATTAACTTCCTTTATTCAATTTTTCGTCCAAAACATTTACTACTATCTAAAACAGAATTTGTGTCACGAAGATATTTTATTTTAAAATAAAAAATGAAGAAAAAAACCTCATTCGACAATCGAATTTTGACAAGTAACTGAATCTATTTTTTTAATAAATTTAGGTCAATAAATATGTAGTATGAAGACTGACGTGCCGGGCACTCATTTTAAGATAGTTTTTACTGCTTCTTTTATGTAAAACTTTAAAATTTCTAATAAAACATTTTTCAGAAATCTTCGCAGTTTCAAAGCTCTAAAGAGAAAATTTGACTTCTTTTCCAATTCAGTTTAAAAGAATAAAGTGTCATAAAAATGGCAACAATTTTACCACATAGAAAAAAAGTTTGAAAAAAACTGGTGTAAAAGTACAATATAATAGAAAAAAAAGTTCAATTGGGTGACCTTATTTATTGACACCTCTTAAAAACAAAACAAAAAAGCCAAATAATTTTGCAAATTATAGCGGAGTTTTATTATGTTAAAGAAAAATATATATCTGTTTCTGTCAAACGCCATTAATAAATGAACAGAAAATAATTATTAAACATTTGGAAAAAGCGAGAAAGTGTTTCACAAGCTTCGCATGCATTTACAAAGATTAAATAAAATCGGAGGTAAAGTAAATATAAAGTAGCATTGTCTGTTCTGTTGTTATGAGTCAAACAAAGGAATGAGAAGTAAAAGCCAGGATTTCAAAAAAAATATCAGCCAAATTATGTGACATATCACAAAAATATATCAAAATAGTTCAAACATATTTTTTTGTTCACGCATATAACCAACATAAAATATGTCACAAATTTGCAAATAGAGAATAATGTTTTTTCCCGAGCGGCACAAGGTGGAGGGTGGTCTCCATATGGAATCCATATGAAAGCCACCTCCACTATGTGGGAAGTAAATGGAGGGTTATTTTTTCATCCTTCATATTGATTCCATTTGGATTCCATATGAACTCCGCTTTTTCTTAAATCAAATACCGAAAAACTCGTGCTTTTGAATTTTTACAAGACAGAGGTCAGATCTTACTGTAATGGATTGAAATATTGTCGAAAAGCTTTACTGAATCATATTGCTTCATTTCAAGCTTTAAAAAAGCAAAAAAGGATAATTTTTGTGATTTTGTATGAAATTACATACTTCACAAGCGCCTGCAGAAATCACTATTATATGGTGTCGTTTAATTTGTATGAAAATTTTTAATAATTTCTTATGTTTCTCACGCGTGTGATCGAGACTTAGAAATTGCTGTGGTTGCGACTTAATTAAATTAAGTTGTAAATTTTTCAATAGTGTTAGTGTACTTTAATTAAGTCCACTAATACAGCTACAAATCTTGATATAAAAATTGCGAAACATAGAAAAACGCGTGGAAAATCGTACCAAAAATCCTTTGAAAAATATTTCCATTAAACCTCCGTTTGACTACCACAAATGGATCCTCCATCCTCCATCAAAACCTCTCAAATGACTTCCATTTGGTGTTAATAAATGCACGTCCCACGGAGGATTCTCGGAGCTTTGGCTCCGTCAAAGTTCCATGATAGTAAGGTTTTCGGAAGATTTTCAAATGGAGGGTGGAACATGGAGGCTCCGTATAGCTTCCATATGGAAGGCAAATGGAGCCTTTGTGCCGCTCGGGTTTGCAACACTGAAAAAAGAAATGATAAAAAAATGTCATTAATTTTCGTAAATTTTTTCTCCTTCTTCTATTCTTGTTGTTTCTCTCGTTAAATGTCTTCATTAAAAGTGATGATGGAGTTATTTTTGTTTTCAAATGATGTTTTTTTCATGTGCTGATTTTGATTTTTTTTAAAACGTGTTTGTCTTAAATTTAAGGCCATTCTTTTTCGCTTATTAACATCATATTTAGCGATAACCTACTAAGATCCTAAATCCTTTGTTCTTTATCATTATGCAATTTAAACAATGAATTTCCATAAACTGCAGTTTTGCATCAAAAATTTAATCTTCTCATTGTTTGAAGCATTAACTACCGGAAAAGCACACTGTAATAATGCAATTTAAATAGTTTCCTTACTCTTCCTCCGATTATTCTGAAAATAATCATAATTACATCCAATTAGTAGAACTGTTGATCTGTTCCTTTTAAAAGTTTTTTTTCTTTATTTTATGTTGTCGGGGAAAAATTATTTCCTTCAATGTAGACAGTTGCTATAGTAATTAAAAACTTTTCTTGCAAAGCAAAAAAAAGCAAAGCAAAAAGCTCGAATAAATCAGCAGACGAAAAATGAAAAAAAGGGATCTTAATTAAGATCCCATTAAAAATCAAAAGAAGATTTAAAACTTAATAATCATTCAAAATTAATGCTTACATTCACACAGCACTAATTTGTTATTGCTTTTAAGGAACTTATAAAAGCTCTTTTCGTGGTTAGAAAACAGACAAAGAAATAAAAGGAAAAAGGCTTGAAAATTAATTTTGATCTCTTTCAAAATCCATTTTTTGTTTGAATGAGAAAATTAAAGAAAATCACGAAATAAACCTTATCGTACCGCAAGGCATTAGTCCATTATACGCAATATAATCTAAATTTTATTAAATTAAAAAGATGAGTGTTATGGATGAAAGAGACTGAATGAAAAAGGAAAGGGAAACTTTCATTTAAATTAAAAAGGATTAAATCATGCGGTTTTTGTTGGAAATCAAAGGAAAATAATTGAGAGAATAATTTAGTAGTGTTGCAATGTTGATTGTTCAACTTGAATGTTTTCGCAACAAAAAAAAATTTTTTTTTGAATGTTTTAATGCATTGAGAAGCTGCAACAACACAAAAAGATGATAGTCAAAAAATTTTCAAAACATTCTCAGTTCGTCGTGAGCTTTCATGAAATCTAGACGATGAAAATAAAACAAGGTCTGTTAAAGTTTCGCGCTGACTATGAAAAATTAAATTGTGAGATGGAAAAAATTTAAAGAAGATCAAAACTTTTTTTGATGAGAACTGACTGACTAGGTTCTTAAGATATGAAAAGTTTTGAAACAGTT
This sequence comes from Chironomus riparius, assembly GCA_917627325.4. Classification (NCBI taxonomy): domain Eukaryota; kingdom Metazoa; phylum Arthropoda; class Insecta; order Diptera; family Chironomidae; genus Chironomus; species Chironomus riparius. Next base: position 61,160,869 of record OU895877.1, read on the forward strand.
TGTAACTGATGATTATGTTTAAAAGTTTGTTATCGAGACGAGTGGCAATCACAAACAAAAATGGAAGAAACAATACCTAAGTTTTATAAAACGATTTACGAGTTAAAAAATTAAAAAAGATATAAATTTAAATTAAGTCCACATTAAGGAAAGTCTTGTCTTCCTTTTTTTGAAAAACAAACAAGAGATAAAAATTATTTCAAAAGAAGGCAAAAAGGAAAAGTGAGAGAAAGAAATAAAAAAGTTTGCTGCATATCCAATTTTTCTTTTCGAATATTTTTCTTATATTTTATTCCTTTTCTTTGCGAAAGTGGAACAGAATCAACAAGTTTTGTTGACACGAAAAATTATCACAAAAAATTTGCTTTGAAATTTTTTAATGGAAAAAATTATTTCTGACGCAAAGGCTTAAATTAAATCAAAAGTATAACAAATTAAAAAAGTTTTTTTAAGAAACATTTTGATGTGATTTTTTAAAAATTTATAAATATTTTGGTGTACACTGTGTATCATAAAGAATTTAATAAAAATGGAGTGAAATTAAGCATAAAAATAAAAATAGGCTGAAAAGTGAAAATCTTGGAAAAATGAAAATCAATCTAATTTGGATTAATTTATTTTCGATTATTTACATCGTCAATATTGGTGGTAAGTTTAACAAGAATCTGTTGAAAAATTTCCATTTTCGAAAGCTGATTATAATCACAAATTAGACGAAGGAAATTTTGTGACAATAAGAAAGTGTAACAAGCTTGCTTTGTGGTAATCCAGCATAACCGTCGTTTCTTCAATTAATTCACATCTGTTGCTAATCATTCTTCTTGACTTATTTTCTATATTTAAATTAATGGATATGATAAATTTGTAATTTTTATTGATGATAATCACCCGGAGAAGGCACTAACAATGATTATAAAAGAACAGATTGAGTGCAATATGCCTTGACACGAAACTTAGAAAGTTATAATTAAAATGAAATTATTTCAGCGAATAAAGAGAAAAATAACTTTTAATGATGCTTGATCGATGTGAACGGAATTTCAATTAATTTAATTGTTAAGTTCAAGTATTTTTCTTCTGTGTTTAGGGTGAATAAGCTTTTTTGTACTAAATGTGCACATAATTAAAATTTTGGCATTTTTTGAAAATATTCAGTTATGTTAAAATAATTTAATTTGTGAGATGGTGAAATTTAGCATACAAAGTAATAGTAATAATCTTTTTAGACACATTTTTCCAATTAAAATAATTGATGTTAAAAAGCTCACATCAAATGATTGCTTTGAAATCTACAGAAATTTTCTCTTTTTATTAGAGCACCCCAAGTGTTATTAAACTTATACATCTTGTGAGTTGTTGCAAAAATAATACAGAGACTTTTAACTAAAAACTAGACGGGATGTAAATTAATGCAGTTGTGTTTTTATTCTCCGTCTTAGGTCTGTATAGCTTCTAAGCAAATTCAAAATAGAAATAATCGAAATAACAATGAATTATACATTCTCCAAAATTTCAACCCTAAAAATAGAGATAACCACATCATAAGTTTTTCATATCTAGAATAAATACTGAATGAAAAATTTAAATAGTAAGTAAATGAAGGAAGATAAGAGATATTTTTGGTAAATTACTTTTTCCACTTTATCTACCTTGAAATAAATCTTTCCTTTCCTTTTTACAGCCCTTCATTTTCTTCTCTTTCCTTTTTGTAAATAACAAATAAGTAAATAACAATAAATGAATCCTTTCATTCTTACATAACTTTATGTTGTGCTAAAAACATTTTTGAAGTAAAATTTCATGAACAAACCAAAAATCTCATTTTTCAACTACCTTATGCAGCCATCAGTGTGTGTTTTACATGTGTCAAGGAAGCTTTAAAGTATTTTTATACAAAAATCTTTTCTTTTCAATGCCGGTGTCTTTGTTTCTTCTTTATCTTCATATTCGCATGTAGTAAAAAATTGTGTGTTAAATTTTCATCATCATTCTTTTATGATGCATCAATTTTTTTGAAATTTTGCTCATTTTCTTCACCTCAGTTTTACTCTTTATTCATCTTCGCCTTTTTCTTATGATTTAACCCCTTTCTTGCTTTTCATCTTGATTTCCACACTCACAGACAGATTTTACTTTTTAAACTGACAATTTTTTTCTTTTCGTTTAATAGTCATGAATATTATGCCTTTTATTCTACGTTCTGTGAAATTCAACAGTGAGAAATACAAAATTTTTGTGGTGATTTTTGATGAGAATAAAGAAGTGTGTAAATGACGAGGAGTTAGGCAACCTCAGAAGGAGTTTTAAAGAAGCGAGGCAATAACAGCGACACATGACTAAAAGAAAAGAGTCACAAGCTATTTATTTTATTTTTTATCTTTTTACAACCTTTTTTCATCTCCTTTTTATCACAAATCTTTGAGTTGCAACCACACACAAAAGAAAGCTTTACACAAAACTGATTAAAAGACATTTATAATTCTTTAAATCTTATTGGGTTGGATTTTCTTTTGTTATTTGTTATACCTCCCATCAAAATCATTTGATGATGAATTCAAAGCCAAGAAGTTATGGAAATTTTTCTTTAAAAATTTTAAGAAATGAGGAAAAAAATTAATTTAGATAATATTTTTCCATATTTTCTCAGGTGCTTCTGATTCTGCATCAGATAATGAATTAAATGTCTACGATGAGGATGAAGGATTGAATTATAATGAGATAAAAAGTTCCTCAACAAACACACAGAAACACGAAGAAAATGAAATTTATTTGAAAAAGCTGTTTAGTCTCAAGAAATTAAAGAATACAGAGGCTGAAGAAAATGATATGAGGTAAGATGAAATCAAAGTAATTGACTTAAGTTGTTATTGTGTTCATATACATGTATTGTTCTTTATTTAATTGTCAGCTAGCAACGTAAAGATATTTTAATAGAGTCAGACACAATAAATATAAAACTTTCTTTTTGTTTCATATTTTCTTTTATTTCCTCAAAGCATTTCTCATTTCCTACATTATAAGCCATAAAAAAATAATAAAAATAAAAAAAATGAGAATGATGCTCATCATGGATTCACTAGCTTCAAAAGCACGAATGTTGATTCAGAAATTAGAAACATTTACACCTCATAGCTTATTCACTTGTCTTTCCGGCTCATTCACAATTTAAACGATCTCAGACACATGAGAATAATATCATCATATTAAGCAAAAGGATGGGTATGGGAAAAGAAATGAAATATTTATTTGAGTCGAATTTCCATTTGGGATGTTAAACTGTTTCATATGATGCTCAAATTGCGTTTTTTTTTTACTCACATACAATCTTAACAAGTGAGTCATTTTCACGAACAACACAGTCACTTATGAAAAGCATCTAGAACTGCTTTGAATTTAAAATCGTGATTTTATGTAATTTATAAAAAACATTTCATGATATTATCAACTTCAGTATAAAGCATTGACAGCAACAGCTTGATTTTCAAATAATTTGATGGACAACAAGAGATGGATGTCCCTTCTGGATTATTCTCTCTCGCTTATTTCTAAAACCTCATTCCATTTTCCATGCATTATTCAGTAAGCTCAAAATGAATACAAAAGGACATTGCATATGAAAGCAAGAACGTAGAGAGAAAGAGCGAGAGAGCGTAAAGTTCAAGTCAAAGCCAAGTGCTCTCTTTCTACTCATGGAAAAAATGTATTTAGCTTTATATTAGGAGGGACATTAATCTTCCAGTGGATTTCATGAGTGTCAAAGCATTACGACAAAGTTCATTCACAAAATATTTAAATATAATTTTTTGCTTCATGGCTTTGACAATGAGGACATGGAACTTCGTGATCATGAAAAGTTTTATGTTGATAAAAATAAGATGCTGGATAAAATAAGATACAATAACAATTTATTTTATAAAATATGTCTCATTTTTAATGCATTCGTTATTGATGAATTCTATTTTAATATATTTCAAAGTGTATTGAATACTTTTTCAAAGGTTCTTTTTATTCTAATAGGATAAGAAACACAAAATTAGAAAAACTTATACAGAAAACACAAGAAGATGAAAGAGTTATAAAAGCTCCAGAACAATCAGCAGAACTGCAGATTGAGTCACAAATAAACAATGAAAATGGAATCACACAAAGTAAAATAAAGAAATCGTCAGACGGAAAAAGAAAAACATTTTCAAATAAAAGAAAAAGGAAGAAGAAACGAAAGCATTCACAAATACAACAACAACAAAAAGACGAGGAAGAACGTGGTGTAAAAAATGAAAACTTCAGTAGATATGATAAGGAAGACAGTAAAGGAAGAAATAATTATGAGACTGTCTCAAATGTTTCTATGACCACTTCTAGTCTGAAGACATCGAGAAAAGACTGTAAGTTATTAATTATATTTTGACGGAAATATTTTCAAAGAGGAATTCAAACATTTTGAGCTTATTTTTCATATATTAAAGAGACTGAATTTTAAGTTAAAATTCTATTAATTTAAATTTATTCGATTATTTTTACTTTATTTATTTTTAACAATCCATTTTCATTGATTTTAATTTATCCTAGATGAAAATAATTTAAAAATAGTGAATAATAATTTTAATTATAATGAAAATGGTGATGATAATTCGAATAAATCACCAATATCACATTTAACATCAACAGTTTCCATAACAACGGTAGATGCAGTGGTGATGGAAATGATAGAAGCAGTTATCGACAATAATACTAATAATAAAAATAATAATTATAATAATAATAATTTTATTAGTAAAAGTGATGTAAATTTATGGAATATTAAAAGTGAAAATGAGTTTGTACAAAAGGACGATGATAATTTAGTTCCGAAATTGCATAAGTCAACAAATGAACAACAATTGATTGTGAATAATAACGTAAATGTGGATATAAATCGACAAGGTAAATTTTCACAAAAAAAAAAAAAGATTTAAAAATCATTTAAATCTTAAGTCAGTTGAGCATTCATTCGACGAATGAAAAAGATTTCCTCAAAAATTTATTTAAAATGCAAGAAAATTATTTAAACATCAAATTCAAATATTTAAATTGAGATTGAATGCCTGCAACTTGTTCAAGTCGATTAACTCAATTTGCAATTCATTCACAATTTTCCTTCTCACATTTCACAAATAATTTTTTCATTTTGCATTGAAAAATCTATCCGATTCATGTGAGTGAGCGGGTTGTATATAGTGTGTAGAGTATTAATATGATTAGGTAACAAAAGTTTTTCTCACATCCTCATACAGATTTGAATAAGGCGAGGAGTGTTAAAATGGAAAGTTTAAATTCAAATAACGATGATGAATTTAAAATCAAGAGTAAAGTCACGAAGAAGAGCAGCAGTAGCAGTAGTGGAAATAAGAATAAAACAAATGAAATTAAAATCAATAAACATTCAAAGCAAGGAAGTGGAAGAAAACGAAAAAGAAAATTTATTATTGGAGATTTATCATGCATGAAAGCTCAATTCATTCAAGCACCACGAATTGCAAATGCTGACATCAAATATATTCGGTAGTCTTAATAAATCATCACCATTTTTTGTCATTTTTTAAATTTCCTTTTAATTTCACAAATCAAATAGGAATGAAATGATGGGAATTGAGAGAAGTTTTCTAGAGGCAGAATATCATTGCCACGATGGCTACAAATTAATTAAAAAGTCCAAACGCGCAAAAATAGCAATTGGAAATAAAAATTTAGTATGCAAAAAGCATCGTTGGATTGGACAGAGGCCATTGTGTCGAAAAACTCATACTGAGGAAAATCGCTCAGAATTGAAAATGCAACAATGTGACAGTTATGAAGCTCAAAAATGTGAGCAATTATGCATTAAAAACGGAAATCGAACGGAAGTGCAGTGTCAGTGCCATAAAGGATTCCATTTGATTGGCACCCGATGTTTCGGTAAATTGTATATTTTTTCAATTCTTAATTGTCAGGAAAAGTTTATATGAATTTTTTTATTCTCGCTATTTAATCACCATAAACTTGTCGATTTATTTTCGACTAAATTCTGTCTATCTACAGATGTCAATGAATGCGAGAAGAATCCAAATGAATGTGGGCAATATGGAAAATGTATCAATTTAGTCGGAGCACACAAATGCTTATGTCAGCAAGGTTTTCAATTAGACAATGTTGGAAAATGTGTTGGTAAAGATTTTTTTCCCTTTAAGCTACAAAGAAAGGCTTTATTTTAAAATGGAATTGAGAAAGAAATGCAATAAAATTTATCTGCAAATTTCTAAATAATATAAAGTCTTAAAGCTTATTACTATGTTTTTATTTAAATATGCAAACAAAAATACATTTTTTGTTTTGCATTTAATTTCCCGCTGTTTTGGTTTGTGTGGTTTCAAAAGTAAATTATTATGACTTAGAAGTCTTTTATTTTGAGAAATTTTGGGCTAGGTGTATTTGTCAGTAAATTGTTTTGCTTTAAAGTTTTAAATTCCAAATACCTGGAAGTTAAAAAAGTTGCTAGATTTCAAGATATTATTACACTACATTCATTGTTTAAAGAACAACAAATTTTCCTATCGTAGTTGTAAGAAAATTTTATCTTTAACCCTAAAAATGTATCTGATGTCATCGTCAGATAGCTTTTATGACCTTCATCATGCCTAGTTTATTAAAATGGTTAAAATGTAAGAAATCTTGAAATAAAATTTACCTTTCCTTTAAGAATTTTTGTTTACTCTAATTTCATCTATTCTTGTGATATGTAGCAACAACATTTTTGACATAAGAAATTCACACATGTACAATTATATCAATATAATTTCCTTTCATCCTTCCTTCTCATCTACATGATATGACATCAATAGACATAAACGAGTGCTTGCTGCGTGGCGGTCATGGACCATGTCAAGACACATGTTTTAATAGTCTCGGGGGCTACACGTGCTCATGTGAAAATCTTAAAGGCACACAACTATCAAAAGACGGTCACAGTTGTGAGGAAATTGATTTATGTACAATCAGCAATGGTGGATGTTCTCATACATGTCATAGTACAATCGGTAAATGATTTTTCAAAAGGCATGTGTATGACAAAATAATTGAATTATGATCATGTTTATTTTTTGACTCAATTAATTAGGACAAGCATTTTGTTCATGTCCGCTGGGATTTAAACTCGACATTGATTGGAAGACGTGCATTGATGTTGATGAATGTCAATTACAAGAATCAATACAACTTGAGAATCGATGCAATTATGAATGTATTAACACAATAGGATCGTACAAATGTGTACATGATATCATTGCAGATCAGCCTTTCTCAAACGATTTCGATGATTACATGATTCAGAACAATGCTGATGAAAACGATGAAAATGATGAAAATAATTATAAGATCAGAAAGATCAGCCATGACGACAGTGATGATACGGATGGGAATTATGATATCATTGATGGTGCAAGTTGTGTATCAGAATGTTTGAATGGATTTTATTTTAATGAGACCGCTGGAGATTGTCAAGGTATGAATATGAAATGAGAATATCCACATGTGAATTTGAAGTCATTGTGTAACCCAAGACACAAGAAATGACTATGATAATTGGGTCATGATCTTTATGGCATCATCATTTTTCTTTACAGTTCTTCTTTAATTTTGTTTTTTTTTGTTTGTTTTGTTTGTTTTGTCATGCTTGTTTTGGTGAAAATGAGAGGTGGAATAGAAAAAACTTCTATTCTGTCAGAATCTTTTAAGAATATTACCACCATCTTAAATAAAGGGATTCCAATTTAATGGGAAAAGGCAGGAAAAAAGTAGCGAAAATAATGGCACTTGTTTAATGTTCCTACTTCTTCCATTATTAGATGATTTTTTCTTTTCATTCTCATTATTATCTAGATATAAATGAATGTGAAATAGACAACGGAAATTGTTCAAATGGGACCTGTGTAAATACAAATGGTAGCTTCTTTTGTTCGTGTCATAAAGGCTTCGTGCTATCAGAAGATGATAAATACAAATGCATTGGTGAGTATTGGTTTTTTAACACATTTTTGATAGCTTAATCATACGCTTTGTTCGGCTGCTCGGGCGAAGAAAAATTTTTTAACCAGACATCGTAGAGAGCTATCGTTTTTTTATTATCTCCGTTACTATCGATTTATCGGCCCATCGAATGCTTAAAAGTCTTTAAATAATGTATTTATACTATAAATTTTGATTTTTTTATATCATTAACAAAAACACGTGATAAGTACGTTTAATACTCAACATTTCCCCTCTATAATTTCAATTTTTTTCTAGCCGTTGTAAAACTTGAATTTCAAAAAACCCTTAAATGAGAAACCCTTTGTGTATGAAAATTCATTGCAACAAATTATTAATTTTTCTATAATTAATACTTTTGTAATGGAACTTTTAGCGGGAAAATTTTCAAATATTTATTGACATTGATTTATTGCATTCATTGTAATTATATGTTAATTACACTAAAATTAATGATCTTCTAATCTTCTCATGATTTGTAATTGAACGCAAAATACTTAGATAATCAAAAACTGATTGCTATCACAAAAATGCGCTTAAGTCCCTCGATCAATAACACGAGGACTTCTGTAATTTTTTTGTAAAGCATGGAACACTAAAGTACATTTTGCGAATGTTGTTTGTCGTTTGTGAAATCAGATTTTGCTTTTGAATTTTATTCATAAGTTACTGAATGTATTAAATTTTGTATATAATATATATATATATATATATTAATTTTGTATATATATAATGTAACGGTTTTATTCTCGCACTTAGATTTAAGAAGACTTTCAGAAACTACAAAGATTTTTTATGCCTTTTTAACTAGTTTAAGTACTAGTTAAGGGGGCTTTTTCCTTTGTAGAGAGAGAAAAAATAATAGATTTAAAAAAATGTAAAGATATCAATTTTAATTAATTCAGTCTCTTCAATAAAGAATGACATTATTGTCATTATTATTGAAATATGAAAAAAAAAGATGATTCCCAAAGTTACACAAAACGAATTGAATGCTACGCCAAGTTCACAAAAGTCATTTATATTCAGACAACTCAGAAGTTGTTAAGTGAACATAAAAACTTAAAAAAAAATCATTTATTCAAGCTGTATTTGAAATTCTTTGTTCAATTCATGCTTCATAAAGGAATTGAATTTCCATTAGTTTATAGAAAATTTTCTATTGATTATTGAATTCAATCTACTGCATGTTTTTTAGTTTGAACGTCAATAAAGAACATGAGAATTATATTAAAGTACTTCAATAATCGATAGCTTTCAGTCTTCAATAAGCTTAAGTGCTTTCGTCAGACAATAAATGAGTGAGTTTTTCAAGACACTTAAATTTAAATTTCGTGAGGACGAGACTTTTGTGCTCTCTCTACCTTAACATTACATTATTCACTTGCAGTATTTTTGATTTAATTGCAAAATACAATGAAAATTCAACCTAATTTTTAAGCAAAATTTTTTTTTTCATCAAACACAGAAGTGCAGAAACAGAAGAATGAAACAACAATGGAAAATCAATTCAAAGCAAGTACAGTGGCTTGTTCACCATTATTTCCACCAATTCATGGTTATCTTGAATGTACGAGACCATTGGATAATTCAAATACAACTGGACGTCTTATTGTTACAAATCGCCCGGGGAGTCAATGCATCCTCCGGTGTCCAGCAAGGTACATTTTCTCTTTTTATGGTTTAATAATGCTTGGTTTGAGCAGTATAAATAAATGATTAGGATTCATCACAGTGTGAGATCAAATATACTTTAAAATCATATAAAATTGCCATTAAATTAATTTTAATTCTTAGTTTAAGTCGGTTCGACATATTCAAGTATTAAAAATAAAGCTGAAGTTAAAATATTTCTCGAAAATTGAAAAAACAGGCCTAACTTAACTTAAGATAACTTAAGATATTGAACACGAAATCAATGGGCAGAAATTAATTTTCCGTATAAATTGGGTAAGAACATATTTATTTTAGCAAATGACATTGTGCTATCACGGAACTAATTAATAAATTGATGGTCTCTCATATAATTGATATTCAAGTCTTTCTTGTAATTTAATCATTATGATGTAACGACTATAATTACAATTTTATTGCCCGAAATTAATCTAACGGAATTAATTACCATTTTCATTCTATGACATATTATTCATCACAGTGAAAAATCCTTATTGTACAGTATACATATTCTCATTTCTTCATTTTCTATGAAAGAAAAAAATTTATTTCATTTCTGCTATTTTGCTTCCAACGTGATTAAATTTCTTACAATAAAAAACACAAAAAAGTTTTCGTACCTCGGGGACATACCTAAAGACATGCGGTAAAGATGGTGAATGGCATGGCCTAGATGATGGAATCTGTATAAGTAAGAGAAAAAATAATGTTTTCATTTTTTTGTGTAATTGGCACATTTTCTTATACGCTCCACAGAATATCCAACTCCAAAGTTAATTTGCCCATCGAATCAGATCGTTGAATTGCCACCGAATAACGAAAAGGTAGAGGTAAAATTACAAAAGCCAAAGACAGACGTGAACTTTAAACGTGATGTAACAATTAAGCCATTATGGATCAAGAATGTGGATAAAATTGTACTCGGTTTGGGTGTACTGAACATAACATACACAGCAAGACATCCTATTACAAAGCTTACAGTTGCTTGTACGACCACATTGTTTGTTGTCGGTAAGTTATACAGTTTGGTATGGTATAAAATATTTACAATGAATAAATGAAACATAATATAATAGAAAAAAAGGAACTGTAAAGAGAAAAAAAAAATCATTTTTGGGGTAATTAATTTCAATTCTATTGTAATTTCTCTTCTATTTTTATTTTACTATCCAATTCATGCAAGATGGTGAAATGCCAGTCGTTGAATATTGCCCACCATTACAAAAGCATAAAATAGAGAAGCACCATGAGAGTATCAACGTATTTTGGACTGAACCCAAGTTTTCTGATAATGTGAAAGTTACCGATGTTACACAAACAAATGTGAGTTGAGGGTTCATAAATATATATTTAGGGAGGAAAACATGAAGCAATAATAAGTGAATGAGGGAGCTTGTTGTGCGCTGTTAATGTATAATGAAAATTTAATTAAAAATATTGTATTGCTTCCTTTTCTTTTGTTTCTCCTTTATCATTTTTCTATGCACGCGCCAAAAACATAAAAACTAAAATAAACAAATTAAAATGAAACAAACGCAACTTTGATCCGAAAATCTATGACGATAATAGGTTCCAGGCAGTCTCTTCGGTCTTGGCAGTCATCAGATAATTTATGAGGCACGCGATGCAGCTGGGTATAAGACACGATGTACATTCAAGATTATCGTTAATGCACCAAAATACAGCGGACTTAAGCTACCGATAAAGAATAATAAATTTTATTACTAAAGCATAAGCAGAAACGAAAATAACATTAAAAAAGGAGACGAGAAAGAAAAAGTAATGACGGAACAAAAATATCAGTTTGTCGCATTTTATGAGCATTAATTACAATTAAATTTAACATATTTTAGTATTTATCTACTTTATTGTGCAATAATATTCTTTGTCCCTTTACTTTTACTATTCAAAGATATAAATAAGTGAGAGAAGGATAGGAGAGACTACATGTTGATATGCACTGACGGAAATTCTTTTTGATTAAACTGATTAATAAATTCAAGCAGATCTTTAAGATTAAGATTAAGATTTAAAATTGCCATTTTTCCATTTGTCCACTTGAAAATTTTAAATTAAAAGAATATGACATCTTTGTTAAATTGAGTAGCTACAATGTTTTATTCAACATATTTTTTAAAATCAAATTTCAAATGCAAAACATGCATAAGGTTTTTGGGTCAATTGAGTTAATTAAGATTTTATTGATAAATTTTTTGCAATGCTATCGAAGTAAATTCAACCAGTAAAAGACGCCGAAAAAGGAAAAGAAATACAATTATTTCCAACTTATATCAAATATATTATATTGCAACAATTTCTAATAGAATTTTATGTACACAAGACATAAAAAAGTTTTCTCTTAAGTTTATTAATCAGCATAAAAACTCCTTTTAATTCTAAAATTATCTTAGATTTTCTTGTGCATTGCACTCCACTAACTTAGTGTACACAGTGTACTTTATGATAAAACTAGATATAAATTCATATAGATATAAAAACATTCATTGCGAAAGGAAAATATTTAAGGGATGAAAAATATTTTCCGCTTTCATAAGATTTCTTTTTTCGTGTTAAAAATAATGAAAAACTTTTTTGTGACTTTTTTCCGTTTTTCAGTACTTCTCTCACTCTTTTTTTCATTTTTATCTACCACGCTCGTGAATTATGATGCAAAAAAAGAAAACGCTGTAAAAATGAACTTTGAAAACAATAATTTATGGTAAAAGAAAGGAAATAAAGTTTAATAAGGTATAAAGCGAATGTCTTAGACAGCTGTTTATAAATTTCAATTCATTTCTTCGTTTTATATCTCTCGCCTTTTCTGCTTTAGGAGTGGACACTACGAAACCCTAAAAATTTCTTCCAAATCTCTTTAAGCTAATTGTTGATCAAGTCTAGTAATGATTAAAATTACAAACTTTTCAATACTTAATTTTACAACATTATAGTATCAGTACCCTACAGTCTACTCCCTCTTCTCTATAGAATACTGTTTGCATAAACTCCCTTGCAGCTCATTTTTCTTTTCTCAATATCTTACAATTCCGCCTTACGTTTTGTTAATACATTACATGTGTATTCATATTCTTCAGCTGCTTTTTTCTTCACTTTACCTCACAACAGAATGAGAAATTTCTTCGAGACGCGAATTAAATGGAAATAAAAATAATTTGTTAATTCTTAAATGAACAAAGAAAAGAAAAAAATTGGGGAAAAGTATTCTAAGCGAATAAACGATAAAATTCTAAAGTCTTGTCACGATTCTGCAGTCATATGTCTTTCACCTCAGCGCGATTAATGGATCTCTATACTATTTTATATCGAAAATACAGATACATATAAGGATAAAAAACATCAACGCCCATTTTCTTCGCATTTTTATAATCTCATAATGACGTTATTTGCTTCTATTTTAAACAATGTGTATTATCGGGGATTGAGAGGTAGAGGTATGGTTAATAATTATTTACAAACAATTCTTAATGAAAATTAATTCTGTCATTAAAATTATTTTTTGGTTTTTTTGTACTTCAAGTAAACACAATTTTTCTTTTTTCATGCTTTTGTGGTTTTGAAAGATATTTCATTTGCCAATTGAAAGAGAATTTAGAATTAAATTGTTGAATTTGTTTTTAAATGAACCAAGAAGAATTTTGTAGGGTGACGAGAACAAAATGGACAAATAATTTCTGCAAAGGAACTCAATATAGATCAAAGCGTGGAAACTCAGGATTAATCCTAAAAAATCCTAAAAAATCCCTAGGCCAATAAACATGAAAATGTGAAATCTTTTTTAAATTTCGAAACTATTCATCAAATGCATCAGGGATTTAACATTGACATTGAAAGTTTGAATAATAGACTGTGTAATCTCTTAAATAGATCAGACTCTAACACAACGTTCTTTCTTGATAGTTTAATAAATTTTTTGACTCAAGTTACTATCTTCGATCAGAGTCTTCAACAAACCTTACAGTCTTTGATAGTTCAATTTAATAAAAAGCTTTTTAATTTTTCCATTCAAAGTTGAATTTCAACGAAAATCAAAGTAAAATTTAGTTTTACTATTTACTATAAGACAACCCGAATCAAATGCAAGAACCAGAAGTCTCTACGATGACTGGCTATTAAGATTTTCTGCCGATTAACTTGCATGCTTGCACTCAGAAAGCGTATTTTACGATTTTCTCAGTAATTCCTCAATCAATCATTTTCAGCTATCTTGCTCCATTTCCTCAAAAAATTTGATGTGATTACGGTGTGAATATTTACGCTATTTACACATGACGAGAGTTAAACAATGTAAAATTTCCAAATTTTTATGAAGATGCTGTTGACAGTTTTATTCTAGTTTAGACCCTATAACAAAGTCTGTATTACGAATATTTTCTCGGTCTTCATAAATCTCTAATCTGAGAGACATTACTTAATTATATAATGGTACGGTTGAGTAAAAGAGCAATAAAAGAAGTAAAAACGGAATGTTAAGGAACTGAAATCTACGTGACACTTGCAAGGAAGAAATCTTATTATTCACTGACTTACCGAAACTTACTCATTTACGTTGAACTGAAATAGGAGACATCAGAGCGGAGTAAGGAGGAAGGTAAATTTATTCGTGCAGAGATTTTCAACTAAATTACCTCACGTGGGACGAATAATTGAGAGAGCAAAGATGTAGAACTTTAAAGTTATGTCGTTCTGCTGTTGCCTACGATTTATTATTAATTTTCCTCTTCTACTGTTCTTTTCATTATTAACACACGCAGACAAAGTTTTTTATGCACTTATGGATTTTAATGACAAAGTTTGATCATCGAAGAACTTTTCCTTATAATTAGTAATCCGATTATTTTGGAAGGCACATCTTTAGCTTGACTTTCATCAACGCTTGAATGTCGATAATTAAAGTACAAGATTTTATTAAGGTACTATTCATCTTGAATTTTATTACATTGTTCCTTTCCTTCTTCAAAAAAAAAGTTAAAAGGAAATATTAGATCTGAACAAAACTTTCTTTTATTTGACTTTTTTTTCTTGTTTTTCTCAGTTTTTCTTTATCGACGAGAATGGATGGAAAATTAGATTATATTACACTGTGAATCAAATAAATTTAAAATTTTAGCAAAAGAAAAATGCCAAGTACAGTAATTAGAATAAAATTGTAATTAATTCAAAAATATTGCTAGATAATAAAATTGTAGCATGTTGTTTGTCGTATCAGTTTTTGTCCTGGAACTAGTCTTTAATAAATCTGTTACTCTTCATAAAATTTTTCATAAAAGTTTTGCAATTCATAAGAAAAACTCCACACCTGAAACATAGTAAATTTATGATTCCATAAGGGGCTGTTCACTTATTACGTAACGCGAAAAAATGACTTCTTAGACCCCCCCCCCCCCCCCCCCCCCTCGTAACAAAATTTGTATGAAAAAAAAATTTCCTTGTTTGAATCGTAACAAAATCTTAGCCCCCCCCTCCCCCTAAAAGCGTTACGTAATAAGTGAATGGCCCCTAATGATACTAGCGAAAAGAAAGTCAAAAAGTCTTCTGAAGCTTCTTGTACAACAAATTATTCTTGTAGCAATGAATATGCAAAAACCACAAATCGAAGGAGGAGCTTCTCCGCCTAATTTATTTAATTGCGATTTTAATCATGAAAAAATAATGAAATAGCATTCATCATCATATGAAGCAAATTATCTATTAAGACTTGTTAGGAAGCAAAAAATAATTTTGTGTCGTTTAGACTTTACTCTTTTTATTGTCGCAGTCGAATTCGCATCAAGAAATTTTACTAATTTTGTATCTTTCAGTCTTTATTTTTATTGCTCATGGATTTATCTTTATGTTCTAAGGCTTTTTTTATTGTTCTATCATCATCATCTTCTCATTCCTAAGCATATATTTAGTATTGAATATAAATGAAAAGTTACTAAAAGAGGATTTTTTTTTTCATCCAGTAAAATTTACAAACAACAGAGGAGTAAGAGATGAGAGATAAAAAGCGCTTTAGAAGAAAACTCATTTTTATGTCGTAGAAAATTAAATAAAATTTCTTCTAGCGTAACATTAAACAAACAAATTTGCATTGATAACTTCTTCGTCTTGTGTCTAAGTCTCAACAGTAATAGAGAGATGTACACATCGTATATGCAGGTTAATGTTTCAGAGATTTCCAAGCATATTATAAAAAAGGAGCAAAAAGTTTATTTAATTGAAACGCTTGCGTTTCAAAACCAATGATGTTCATTTTGGATTCTTTTCTCTTGTTTTAATTGTAAGAGATGGAGAATTTGTTTTCATGAATGAAAATGTAATGTAAAGTTTTGGATCCAATTTTCTTTCAAAGAGAATATTTGGAAGGAGTTTAATTAAATAAGATTTATAAGAATTTTATTTTATAAGAATAAATAACAATTTAAAAATTTTAATAATATTATTGGATGTTGTGCTGCTTTATATTCTGAATTGATCTTTAAAATAACTGCATTAACTCATTTACATACAGTTTACTTAAATTTTTCACTGTCAACTTATCTTCTTTTTCCTTTAAAACTCAAAATTATCAGTAAACCATATTATTCTCGTGATTATAAATAGATGATTCGGATGATTCCAAATTATAAAAAGCTTTTGATATTTTAAGAAAATATTATTATCTTTTTTTTATTTATAACGATTATCACGAAACAAAAACAATAAATTGATGTAAAATGCGTCCATGAATATTAAATGAGTTTTGATAACTGCGCAACAAAAGATTCGAGAAGGAAATTTTTATGAAGCTATTTTTAATGCATGAACGATAATACAAAAAATTTATTACATTTGGTTCATTGCACTCTTGCTTTTTTGCTAACTGAAAATCAGATTTTTCGTTATTAATTTTTTTAGCAAAAGCTCTTAAAGGTAATTGAAATAAATATTTAAAGTCTATCTATTAATATATTTATGTTGTGCTTACCGGATTAATGTTTCATGGAATTTTAAATTAGATAAGATTTTAATTTGTAAGGCATAGACGTAAATTTTTATCTAAGATTTTCTATTTTGCTATTTCTATTTCAGTTTAAGTAAACTCACATTAAATTTTATGATCTTTAATTACATTAAAAATTTACCACATTTCATCATATTGTTATTGAAGATAGCAATAGTTAATAAATTAAAAATATTTCGGACCAGCAATTTTAAGAAATTTACTCTTAATTTGGCTCAATCTTACTTCTAACAATTTCTATGAAGAATTTAAATGAAGATCATAATGAGTCATGATGTAGGTAGAAATATCAATCTTTAAAAGAAAGAAAAATATGTACATATTAAGGACATGATACATTTTTATTGATTGATTAATCAAATAAAAATAGAGTTTTTTCAATTATTTAAAGATTATCATTTTAATTATTATTTTCAAAAAGATAAATTTTTATGAAAGGTAAATGCTACACTTCATCAAATTTTATTTTTAATCTGGTTCATTAGGACTCGATATTCTTGACATTTAATATAAAAAAAAACAAAGAAAACATCCAAAAAATGTTCATATTAATATGTTTTATGTTTGATTTTCAAGTTTTTTTTGACTGTCTTAATCCATACCTTTATTTCTTTCTCAAGAACTCACTTAGTAATGTGATTTCACTTACTTGATTGTAATATTTCCACATGTCATATAAATGTTTTTCATAATTTATGAAAATGAAGAGTCGTATAACATTTTCAACTTTTTATCCTTTCATTTTTATGAAGAAGAAAATTTCTTCATAAAAATCAATTTCTTTCTCTTCTTTTCTTCGCAATTTGCCATGGAAATCAAAAGTTAATATGATACATCAAATATTTTTTCATCATGATGATTATCTCAACATTTTTTCTTCCTTTCATATGAAAAAAATTTTAATAACAACAATTAATATCGTTAAAATCTTAAAGAGTAACATGAATTATTTTTATTAAGCTTAAAAGACAAGGAAGTTTTTTTTTTTGATAAAATTTTATGGAGCCTACTATATTTTTCTATCTAAATTCAGCGTGAAATCATTAAGTTTCTTTTGAATTTTTACTTCATACTGCTTCATACATGTTAATATTTAAGTTTAAAAAATTGAACAGAATATGCAAGTTGTATGTAGGAAGAAAACTTTTTGCCACAAACAATGATTATGATAAAATATTCATTTATTACCAAGTAGTTTTTCCTTCCCATTTCATGTTGCATTAATTTTATGAAAACAATCATGATTTCTACTTTCTTTTCTTGTTTGTAGCTTTATGACTTAACAATTATCATAAATTTACCAATTTTAATTTTAATGTTATGTGCTTGTTTGTGTTTCCTCACTATCTATTTATATATTTTCATGTACCTTATTCTGTTGTTTGTGTATATTTTTTTCTGTTTCTACAGCGAAAAGAAGAGCAAAGTAAGAATGAATGAAATATAATAAAAAAACATGTGTTATATATGGGAAATGGAAAAAAGCAATAAAGAATAAATCTTTGGCACACGGTTAGCGCTAGCAATCTTTGATAACAACATGTATGGGGTGAAAAAGAATACACATTTTCCATAATAATAAATGTAGGACCAAGCACAAAAGAATGAATATTTGTTTGAAGACATAGAATAAGAAAGGAAAGCAGAAATTTCCGGATCGTCATTTTATTGTTGCTGATGATATTGCTGACATAAATAAGGCAAAAAGAAGACTTTTTAAGGTTTGTTAACTGTTTTAAATGCCTTCATTATTTTTTCGTCTACTTGTTCATGAAAAAATTTTGTCACTTTTTTCTCAGCCTTTGCTTAAATGTTCATCAAAATTTTTAAAATATCTCATTATCAAATTTTAAGACTTGAAAAAAATTATTCATTATTAATGCAGGCAATGTTGGCTGACCATCTGCTTTTTTTTCAGAAGACAGTCCTCTATTATTTTCATTTTTCAAAAATAAAATAGTTCTTTTTTGTCGACAAAACGAATAAAATTGGTAGACACGTGGGAATTCCTCAATTTTTCTGTCATATACTCTATTTTTTCAAAAAATATCAGGTCATTCTAGCTAAATGTGACAAAATTGAAACTTTCAAGAAGACATATATCCTACAAATATTTTTAAAACCTAGCTGGGTTTTAAGAGTTTTGATTTATACTTCAAAACAGTCAATAATAAAGATTTGATGTAATGATGAAGTTTCTTGATGGTAATTGTTGATTTAGAAACAATTTCAAAATTTAGAAGATGAGAAACTTGGTTTTTTTTTTAATTTTTGTTGGCATAGTGCAAAAGCCTTGAAAGGATACAAATACAAAAAATTCACAAATGCTTGCAAAATGAGTGGGGGTGAACGAAGGATAATAAAAAAATAAAGAAATAAAATAGAGAGGATGAATGCAAGAAATCGTTGTGTGTTGATAATAAAGAAATATGCACGGGACATAAAGATATAGCTTCATTGGTTTATCATTTCTAAATGGACTTTCTTCATTTCCCTTTCCTTACTATTTACCATACAAAAATAAGCATCAGCATGCGGAACAAGAAATATGAATGAGAGGAGAGAAAGAAAAGTCAAGTCAAGACACAAGTATGTATGTATAAGCATCATTTTATCTTAAAGACTATAAATTTCCATTTTCGAGAGCAGAAGGAGCATAGCGTGTACTGTGAAGAATGAAAAGATTTGGGTCTCATTTTCTCATAAATTCTTATCTATGAATTGCATCACTTAATAAGCAACGCAATTTAATAATAAAAGAATAAAAGCTCAGCTAAAAGGAAGAAAAGTTTCCATCTCTTTTCATTTCGTGTCAAGTCGAGAGACTGCCGCTGTGCTTCATTCTATTATACTTGAATAGATGGAAGGAAGGAAGATGAAAAATATTTATTTAATGTCCGGACATTCATACATACATATTGATCTTCCTCCACACTTCACTAAATAATAATAATAATAATCATCATCATCAACACGATGAGTTTCAATCTTTATTTCTTCTTCCTTTTTTCGTTTCGTTAGTGCCTTGAATTAATTTTTTTATGCGTACGTACATCAAAATGTACCTTATGCCATTCCTTCCTGTTCATATAATTCGTCGAAGGTTCTACTCTGTTATAATAATATGACCATGAAATATTAAATTGCTTTCATGACACGCCATGGCAGTGTGTATCTATGACAATCATTTATTTTGTATCCATAAACAGACACGTATGTATAGAGGGAATGTGGGATGGCATATGACTTTGGAATTTCTTCTCGGTTCTTCTTCATCATCTCGTGTGTATGATATATTATCACTGATACAGAAATACTGATTGAGTAGGCAAAGTCGTGACCGAAATTCATAAAAAATCATTTTCGGGAAGTATTTTTTTCTGCAGTTCCAGCTCAACAGAAGTGAAGAAATATCAGATAGATTTTTTCCTCTTTCCTGTTTTGTTGATTCTTTCTTGATGAAAAAAAATACAGAACTTTCCGTTCGCATCTTCTTCGCTTTCTATTATTTTATGTCAGTCAGGAAAAAAAATTTGAAGATGCGTGAAAATTGGAAAGAAAATGAAAGCAATTTGGTAATGCTCTGAAGCTCCTAATGAAATAGCTAATGTATGCGTGCATGACTATGCGAGATCTTTCTTTCCCGTAATTCAATAAAATAAAGGTTTCTAGAGATTTTCGGTAAGGTCTGCTGAAATCGCTTGTGAAATTTCTTATTGTCTTTCTATGCTTGTTATTTAAACTATTATAATGAGTTATCTGTGACATGGTATTTTATTTCATTTGAAAAGTTCTAAATCTTAGAGCATTTAAAACCAAAATTTTTTAAAACACCCATGCAAAAAAAAAACCGATTGCATACTGAAAATCCTGCGTCAACCTCACTAATCTGCTAGAAAAAATCCTCACAGTTTGTTCTACCTACAGTCATTGCATTTTGTTCCAATTTTTTTAAAAACTTTTAAAACCATCTGACATGTAGAAGAGGTCATATTGAATACTGACCAGTTTTAATAGAAAAAATTCCCATTGCATTTTTCATCTGATATGTGAAGTAGGAAAATTCAGCATAGAAACTCCAAAAACTAACAAAATAAAAATACGGAAATGCTTAATCTTGATTGAAATACAGTAGAAAAAATTGGGAATTTGAGAAAAAAAGGAGTTTTTTGCTATATGGCATTGAAAAAGGAAGCACCGAAAATTGAAATCTTGATTTATTGGATTAAATTTATTTCTACAACAGTTAAAATAAAAAGAAAAGAAAAAATATAAATGAATTCAACCTTTAAGACCATCAGACATTAAAATTTAAAAAGTTTTGATGCTTCCATGAAAGAAGTATCAGCTGCTGTGATAGTATAATATTCGAAAAAATTTCTGCTGATATTTGAATGAGCCATTGGTTTTAGAACCAATTATATTAAAATAAAGTAATTTTTTGGTAAAGGATCATATTATGTTTATAAAAGAGGACGTGAATGCGATATTAATGATGTGCTAAATTCACATATTATGCTAATGTCATTTCCAGTAATATCATCGCTTTATTTTAATAATCGCTTAATCTCCGATACATCAATGCTATAAACTCAAAAATATTGTTATGGTATAAACTTTAATATGATTTAGTCATAAACCAGTATTGAGTATCGAAAAATACGCTCGTTAAAACTAATAAACGTGCTCATACTTTTAATGTGATTCTGTAAATATGAACTCAATCTTTCTTTAAAAATTTTTTTGAGGAGTGTAGTGAAAGCAAGTTGAGTATTTTTTTTTTTAAAATTACCTTTTTATTTTAGACACAGTTTCAGTTATGATGTTATTGACATAAGTTGGATAAGTTTCTGCGATTTTGATAATTTTGTGACAAGGAATAAAACGAACGTTTCCAATAAATACAAAGTTGATTAATCTGGTAGAAAGATTTCCAGATAAAAGTATTTACGAATTTTAAAAAAGATTTTAAGGTTCTAAGGTTCTTTACTATATTCAATAAAGCATTTCATTTTGTTTAACGAAATAAAAAACCTTATTTTTAAAATGTATTCATGTTTTTAATATGTTGTTAAACCTTTTGCTGAGAGAGCGAGAAAAGTAATTACATTTTTTTTTATGATGTGTATAAAAAGCTTTTGCGATTAAAAATAATAAATATAAAAAGAGTTAAGTGAGTAGGGATGTGAATACTTTGCAAAATTAAAGGTATTTTAATGAGGAAATAAATTTATTGGAGCTTTAATTTTAACACCTGGGAGTTGAAGGGTGATATAATGTTATGTGTTTTACAAGCAAAATGGATGTTTCATGGAGATTTTTAGAATCATTTTTCATAGCCTCGTTTATTTTTGTTTTAGCTTTCCGAAAGAGATGCTTTGGGGATTGCAAGACGATTTTGTTTAATTAATCCATCGATAAAGCTCCTATCTTTGCTACATTAAGAGTTGTTTCTTACTTAACAACCCAAACTATATCGACTCAAAAGATTTATTCAAATAATTATAGCCAATATAAGTTAATTCTCAGTAGAATAATTCTGTTCTTTATAAATTAGCTCCATTTTCAATTTTATGGCATGTTCCCAAGAAAATACAAACTCATCTCTTAAAACAACAGAATTTAATCAAAAGAAAATGATGATGCAAACGCTTGTTTGCCTAACAATAACATTAAGTGCTTTTCAGCTTCTTCTTCGCTTATTCAAAAAAGAAACTTTTCAAAAACACACAAAAATTGCACTATATTGCGAAAAATTTTCGTGGCAATTTGCTTGAAATACTTTTATGAAATGGAATTTAATTTTAAACTTGTTATTTCAAATGAGAATGTATTTAAAATCTTATTGCATTGCCACATTTAAATATAAATGTATAATATTAATGCATATTTGAAGAAAATCCCTTTCTCGTTATGGCTCACTTTTCCACCAAAGAAGCTTAGAGAATGCTTTTACCTTTATTGCAAACAAAATGAGAGAAATATTCAAATGCAGTTTTTGCTTCTTCGTTTTCCTTTATAAAATCTTATCAGGAATGTGCAGTGAAATACATTAAAAGATTAAGTCTGAAACATGAAAATGATGATGAAGGAAAAAGATGTTCTTCGTATTATTTTTTTTAAAGTAAATGCTTCAGGTTTATGTAAATTTTTATTTTTATTTTCCCCTCCTTCTTTTATTTCGTTAAAGGTCACAAAAGTTTTTCTTTTTCTCTTCCAATTTAAACTTGAGCTTTATCTAATGGATTTTCTGTTTTACTTGTGCCGAAAAATTTCTGTACTTTGTTGAGAATCACAAAACCAAAAATCAGTCCAACTGTTGTTGCAGCAACATTTGCTCTCCCACGGATTGTTGAATTATTAAAATATCGATTTAAACCTTTCAGAGATGGATCGTCAAATTTGTAGCCATGATGGTCATATAAAACTTCATTACTTTCGACTGTGGATTTTAAGTTTCCAGACATTTTTTTAAATTTTTTTCTGCTGAATTTGTGAAATATTTTTTTAAAAGCCTACTGAGATAAAACATAAATTTGCTTCCCTTTTCTCCATAAGAATTTATATAATCAGTTCACATCAATTTTTTATGACTACAAATTTAAATGCTGTGTAAATCCAGTACGTACACATCCTATGAAGAACAGAGTAAAGCTTTTAGGCTTTTTCAACATTTAGATCTAAGTAGCATGTATCGCACACATTTTATATGCATTGATGGTATTTGGAAAATTCTTTATGAATTTGTTTCTCTAATTTTTATTTACAAACATGCGTGTGCTTAAGTAAGTTGAGATATTGGCATCGTAAACTGAAAATGCATAAAATATTTTGGTATTTTTATGTGGTTCGTATTTTTTTTTATTTAAAATTCACGATCAACATTTCTGCCATTAAAAGTTCGGTAAGTGATTAGAAGTGACAGACTAATCCTTGACATTTTGTTAAGCTGACACTGAACGCTTCTGAATGTTATATTCCCATATAAATTGATTTTGAAAAGCACGAATTAATTAAATTTCTTGTTTTTCCCGTCATTTATCATGAGTGGATTATTCTTAGAAGCAACGATGAAATTTCGTCTCATAAAATAAATAAAGTATTCCGACTGTAAGTATACTAGATAAGAATTTTTCATAATACAATTTTTAAGAGTTTAACAAGAAAAATTAATAGAAACGGAAGCAGACATTGTTGTATAATAAGAAAATCATAGTAAACATGATATATGAAAATCGATTAATAAACATATCTCAAAGATATAACATGGCGCAGTTGAAAATTAGTGATTTGGTGACTCCAATCGACCTAAACGCAAACTCTTTGAGTGAAGAATGGAAGAGATTTAAGAGTCAAATAAACTGTTTGTTTGAAATCAACGAAATTAACAGCAAAAACGACAAAATCAAAATTTCATATCTGACGTTACTCATTGGAAATGATGCAGCTGACTTGTTCGATCATCTAGGATTGTCTGAAGAGGATAAGAACTGTTTTGAAAAACTCATCGATGGTTACGAAAATTGCTTTAGACTGAAAACAAGCATTTATGTGAATCGAATGAAGTTCTATCAAGCGTTCCAAGACGATACAGAGACATTTGTTCAGTTCGTGTCAAGAGTTCGAAAGTTGGCTTAAAAGTGTGACTTCAAGGAGAAAGAAGAACAAATTAGAGATCGGTTGGTGATCGGAATGAAAAATTCAAAAATGCAAGAAAAATGAATTGTTGAAGAAGAATTTTCATTACATGCTATAATTGAGAAAGTGCGTTTCCATGAATGGCAGATCGATGAATTGGCAAACTTGAAGGAAGAAATGAATCTGAAGATCAGCAATAAAAAGTCTTCTAACAACTACAATTGTACCAAAGAGTCTTCGAAAGTCTTTAAGCCTGCAGCTAGCAAGTATATGAATGACTGTCAGCTTGAATGTAGCGAAGCAGTATGTAAAGAAGGAGGAAAGGTTGTTGCAATGAAAAACAAGAATAATAG
The DNA here is from genome assembly GCA_917627325.4 of Chironomus riparius. Classification (NCBI taxonomy): domain Eukaryota; kingdom Metazoa; phylum Arthropoda; class Insecta; order Diptera; family Chironomidae; genus Chironomus; species Chironomus riparius. The sequence continues at coordinate 61,185,577 of OU895877.1, forward strand.
CAAAGAAGAGTTTATTGTTAGTTCTGATTCAGTCAACTTTCTTGGTAGTCTGATTTGGTATAAGAATTTGAAAATTAGTGACAAGTTGGTTAAATTTAAATTAGATACAGGAGCACAAATTAATACAGTTACTGAAGGAATAGTGAAGAGTTTTAAGCAAAATTTTGAAATCATTCCAGGTAAAGTTAAGCTTCAAGCTTACTCGGGTGGGATGATCAAGCCCATCGGCAAAGTTATATTGCCAAAAGTTAGTGTTAAGAATACATTCTATGAAGAATTCGAGCCATTGCTAGGATTAAAATCCTGTGTAAATATGAATTTGATTCCATTAATTTGACGCCATTAATAATGTAAAACATCTTCATAATGATACAGAAATGGTTAAGCTTAAACAGCATTATAAGGATGTTTTTGAAGGTTTAGCTAAATTTAAGAAGCCTTTCAAATTATATTTACATGAAAAAGCTATTCCATTTGCCGCAGCACCTCATAAAATTCCATTAAAATTAAAGGATAAAGTCCAAAATAAATTGAATGAGATGGAAAATCTAGGTGTGATTGAGAAAGTGAAAAAGTAAAAAAATAATGTAAAATTTGAACTTTTAAAGCTATTAGGTTGAATCTCATTTAAGAAAAGATTTAACAGGCATTTTATGTTGCATGTTCTTAAAATTTGGTGCAGTATCTTTTAACTACAAAAGTCTAATATCATGCTCTCTAACTTAATACTTAGACCATCAACATCCAAGATAAGCATACCTGATGATTTTACGAGATTCTCATCAGAAATAGATCACAAGCATAAAATAACATCCTCTAGCAGAGAGCTTTTTATAGGTTACCCTTTAATAAAATGAAATACTCGAAATTCAATTTAGGAAAAATATGTAGATGAGAAAAAAGCTGCCATTAAGTGTTTCACATCGTAAATGATTTCACTAGAAAAATGAAACTTTTTATTTATATAATTTGAGGTATTACATTGTATGAAGCATTACAAAAAGGAAATTTTTGTGTTAATGTTACGAGAATTTTTTTTTATCTCATTTTAAATCGCATTAGTTTCAGTAATTTAAGCGCATTATTGCAGTGCAATTTTATTTTCAAGCTATTTCTAGTCCCAATGAGCAGCTGGTACATAAGTATGATATAATTGTTGTTGATGATAATGTCTAAGTGGGTGATTTTGCACTGTCTGTTGCTGTTGTTGAGCTGCTGCAAGCTTCTGCTGTTGACGTTGTCTCTGTGTATCCCATGATGAATAATATCTCAATCTATTCTCTGTAGAAAATGTAAAGTACATAAATTTAAATTAAAATGAAATTATTAAAGCAAAATGTCTCTTACGTCTCAGTTGATTCTTTGCTAGTATAAATTCTTCATTCAATTGTCTACTCGTTGGATGTTGCTCATGTTGCGTGTGTGTTACTGCCTTAGGATTTTGTTGATGCTTTCTAAGTTCATGGGGAGAATGTTGTTGATTTTGATGATGCTCTCTGTGCTGCTGCTGTTGTTGATTATTATTATGAATTCTCCGATGTACCTTGACATTTTTGATTATACAGCCTCGAGGTAAGTGCCACTAATTGAATGTTAGTGAAAAGAAGGAAATTAAGGAATGGAAATTTTCTTATAAAGTAATAATTTAAAGGTTGTTTTGTTGTTGTATAATTTAACGGAAATAACGAGAATGAGCTCAAAAAAGTATTCAAACTTTCTTTTTTTTCCCCTCCATGTCGTTAATTGAAAACATTTTCATTCCTTCTTTGTTTCTTTCATGAGAATTAACGTGAAAAACTTTTTCCTCACTTTTGTTCATTTCTCGTATTTGCGATTTGCGAAAGCTTTCAGGCAAAATTAAAATTTAATTGTTTTACGAAATATGAAGAGAGTTGGAAGAGAGATGAAAGCGGACCCCGTGATTTGGCATGAAACGGAGCGCATTTTATTGCCGCATTAAATGAAAGAAAAAAAGTTTCTCGAAATTACTTCAGACTTACTCAAGAAAATAAAAAGGATCTTTGTTGCTTGTGGGCATTTTTTGAGAGTCTATAGCTTTTGGCATTTTTGTTATCACATCAACAAATTATTCAGAGATAAGTTAGACGAACGAGTCTCATTAAAAGAGTAAACTATCATTATGGCTCTATTGGTGCGGATTAGTATTGATTAGTTATGGTCAGAGATTTTGAAGCAATAAAGTTCTATCGATATGCAGGCTAGATAAACAATTTAGTTGTTGCTTATTACTGTTTTCAAAACGCCATTAATTTAACTTGTTTTTTAAGCTTCGTAAGTGAACTCCTTAAAGCGCTAATAAAGACAATTTAATAAAATCAAAACTTTTCATTCCTAATGTTCTGTCTAATGAAGCAATCGAAAATAAATTTGTGACCCAAAAATGACAACCGAGATGGAAATAGGTACTAAAAGCAAATAATTGCTCCATATTGAAAAACAAATTGTATCGAATTGATACTTCTGTAGACTCATTAAAAATTTAAATTGCGCTGTCAAAAAGTAAAAATTGAAATGGAGAATCTTTTTCCAATTTATCACGAAAATCAAATTTCAATTTTCAATTTTGTTCATTTGGAAGCCTTGAGTAATTAAAAATTTATTGGATATCAAATGAATTAAAATCTATCTACATTGGATGCACGACTATCTGTGCATGTTTTGAAATTCATTGTATTTATTCAAAGCATTGATATAGTATCAAGTTTTTAGATTAAATGCTAGAATGCCCAATGGAAACTATTTGAGATTAATCATTTATGAATTTAAAAACTTGTCTCTATCAATTAAAATTATGCATTTGTTACAGTTATGTATGATTGAAATAGTTTTTTAATTTTTAAAGATTTCAAAAAATCACACAAAAGTCTGGAAACCCGCTTGAAAATTTGAAAGTTTCAAATTGATAAATTATTGATCAAAATTGTTGTTTGAAAATTTAAAAATCTAAAACCCGATAAAAATGTGTTGTATACCAAGTTCTCATTCGCATCTCAAATATTCATTTCCTCTGAAATATTTATCGCTATGGAAGAAAATATACTTAAATTATGAATTAGTTTTTGAATGTCTTTTATTACAATTTGATTAGAAAACTTTTATTGAGTTTGTAAAATGGAAAATTTATTAAAATTTAAATGTTTTTGTTATACAAATTTATCGTTAGCTTTTTTAATTAAATTAAATTAAATTGAACAAAAAATTAAATTAAAACTTTCCCAAAACAATCATTAGTTACAATCAACGAAACAAGGTCTCATTTTATTGAGATTTTTCCAAAAAAATTGTAAAATAATACTTAAAAATAAATTAAAATACACAGCAGGAATATTTATTGTTTAGCTCAATTTTATCGGATGTCATCAATCAGTCAGTAAATAAATTTCTAAAGGACTCATGTTTTCAATAAAAAAAAATTCACTTTTGTTTTTACAAACATTAAAATGAATTTTGAAGGATACATTTTCTTATGTTTTATTTTTGAACGGGATTCTTAAAAATTGAAAATGGAATTAATTGAATTAACACTAAATCACAGTTATAAAGTTTAAACAGCTTTTTTAATTGCAATTTTGTTCAGTATGTGTTGTTAAAACAAAGATTAAAATCAATGTTCATTAAAAAAAATAAGACATAAAAATTAAAACTAATTTAATTAATTTAAACAATTGAATCGAATATGAAAAGTTTCAAGGATCGGAAAGTTTTTTTTTTAACAAAAAGGCACCTGAGGTTCGAAGTTAAGTGCAAAAAGGATAAAATTTCAAAAGACCAACAATATTGTGAAATTTTCAAAGGATGGTATTGAAATTTGTTTGCATGGACAGGGAAAATTAGGGAGGGTTTGGGATTTTTTTCTTAAAAAATCATGGCAAATAGAAGAATTTTTTTAAAGAAGGGCCTCAAATCCCCCTAGTTTAACAAATCCATGTAATAAAAAATTAATAAAAAAATTGGTTATTAACTTAGTTGTCATCTCTCTTTCAGAATTGCTGGAATTGCTGTTGAAATAATTAAAAACTGTCCCAGGTGCATTTGATACTTTTCAATCCATTTAATTGAATAACTTCCACCTCTAATTGCGTTGAAATTTCAAGATATTCATGAATAAAAGACTTTATGATTTGAGCACTCATTCAATGAATTTTATATGAACTTGAAAGAGTGTTCAAAATTTTCAACATAATTATAAAGCAAAATAAAAAAAAAACAACAACTTTTTTGAAAAAAAAAATCATAAAATGAAATAAAAATGTTCAACATGGGAGCAGAGAGGAAAATTTTCATTCATCACATTCAGCATGAAGCAGTTTTATTTTTCAATCTCAATTTTTTCACCATATAAAAAGAAAAACTTTTTTCTGTGCAAAAAGTTTTTTTTTGAATTACTCATAGGGAAAAAGCAGCAGTAGAAATGAAATTTATCAGAATAAAAATATCATTTCATAAAAAAAATAGATAAGCATAACATAAACACGTTTTATATCATCATTTTACTCAACACAGAACAACTATAAAATGCTTCTGCAGTATTTCCTATCTTTGCAATTTATAATTGACAAGAGAATTTCGACTGTTGCCCTTTTCACTACTGCTTTCTATTATTCCACACAAACACACATACTGTAGGTTGTTTGAAATTCAGTATGTTTTTGATATAAAATATACTTTTTTTTTTCTCTCGGTTAGGTTATAAGCTTCGTTTATTGTTGCTAATATTCTATGGGTATATTTTTAACAAAGAAAATTTTGTGTCAAATGATTGTCAGATTTTGATGACTGTATAATTCTCGAATTTTTTTACTTTGAAACGAAGTTTCTTTGATCTTTGAACAATTGGAATACAATATTTAGTGAAATTTAAAAAAAAACAGTGCCTTTCATTAATATAACATAGATTCACCTAAATCTTCTAATGCTTCTTTCAGTGTGTTAAAACATTTTTTCCTCTCTGTTATTCTTAACATGTTTTTTTGGACGGAGCATTTTACTCATTTTCATGTTGAACATTTAAACAAATAGACAGAACAGCTACATTCAATATCTGATATCATTCCTCTTTCTTCTTCCCATGAGAGCTCTTTCATTGTTTATTTTTATTTTTATTTTTATTCATTCACTCTCTCTGAATTTCAACTTCTTGTGCTATGCTGCTTTTTTAACATCATTCTGATGATGTTGTTTTGCTGCTAAATTCTGCTCACTTTATATTTGTTTTCCACTTGAAACAAACTCATCTTCTGTTGAATGCACAATCCAATGATAAATATTAATAATATGTTTAACATTTCCATTCTCGACATCCTTGTTATTATTATTGTTATTATGATCATTACTATTATGCTTGTTATTCATAATTAATTTACTTTTATTGTTGCCTCGTCTCAGTTTATTGTCAATAATATTTTTCTCGTCATTCGAGGCACTTAAAGTACTGTCGACATAATTTGTTATTAATTTATTATTATAATAAGCATTAATTTTGTGCTGATGATTGTTATTTGCATGATTTTTATTAAACTCTTTTTCTACAATTTGCAAATAAATCTCATCGCTGGCATTGTTGTTGCTCGTTTGATGTGTTTCATGTTGATTAGCTTTACTGTGTTTGGAATTATTGATATAAATGTTAATACTCACTGGTTGATTTACTCCTATTTCAATCGGTGATTTACCAGGACATATCAAATACGATTTATGGTTTTCCATGCGATGGTGGGGTTTATTATGCTGATGCTTTTGATTATCATAGCTTTCCGCTATTGAGTTTGTTTCTAATGAAATCCTCTGAGTTGGATGCTGTGGATCATGTGACCCTGAAAAAAGAGGATATTTGAAATTATTTGCTTATTTTTGTACACAAATTTGATTTCTATCTATGGCGCACACTTTGTATATGAACACACAGTATTCGTCATGTTCTGATAGATTTTTGAGCCTTTGTTAAGACGTACTATCACAAAATGTAACCAAAATTTTTAGTTGACTGGTGAAATGATTGTAGAGTAATGTCTTAATAAAAACAACCAATTTCAATTTTTAACTAAAACCATTCGCTTGAATTCTTTTTTCCTAGCAATAAGCAGTACATTACAGATAAAAAGAATTGTGCGTTTTAATAGCATGCAATTTTGTAAGTTATGGCAAAGTACCTTTCACAGTTATTCTAAAAGTACATTTTGCGGTTAATCCTTCCTCTGCTGTGGCTATATACGTGATTACATGAGTTCCAACACCAAAAGTATGTCCAGGCACTTTTGATTTAAAAACATGCTTTAGGGGACGTTTACTTTCAAATGATGGCTCCTTCCAGTGAATAGGTCTTGATGTTTCATATGAATTGAGATGAACGATAAATGGTTCCGGACAGTATGTAACAGTAGGTGCAACGGGATCTATAAAATGACCACAAAGAGAACAAAATAATTCAAAATTTCATAGATATTGAAAAAAATTATGCATGTTATATTTCATACCAATGACATTGACAATAACTCGACACATGTCGAACAAATTATTATGTGGACTTCTTGCTCTAAATGTGACTTCAGTTGCACCAGTTGACAATGTTGTTTCTAATTTCTTACCCCACAATGGCTGTGAATCAACGTACGAATCCCAATCCACATTTGTCTTTGGTTTTTCTATTCGAACTAATATTGTTTCGTGGTTTTTTGGTTTAACAATTGTCATATCTTCTGGACATTTTATTGTCGGTCGTACTGAATATTGTTGTACTGTGTGTTGTTTCTGTTGATGTTGTGATGTTAGTGGAACGTTTGATGGTCTAACCGGAATGCATTGAAGCTCAGCATTTGGTTGCCATTCAAGATTACTATTACATATAGCCACTCGTTTACCTAATGCCTTATATCCACTCGGACAATGAAGGAAGCATCGTTCTCCAGCAAATGTATCACCATACATGCAATTTGTTGGTAAAATTGTTCCATATTCTGGCTTCAATAGACGAGGACATGCAAGAGCTAGATGAACATAAAGTGGTTTGAAAAACAAATTATTTTCTGTGCTCATTCTTTACAAAAACTATTTTATGAAATGTTGTATACAAGAGTGGAAAAGAAGGATGTTAATATTAAAAAAAATATGTTCAAATTTATTGCACAAATGCCATTCATTCTCATTTTTCTCAATAATATCTTGTGATACAATACAACTCTTGAACATGGATGCAAATAAAACATACACTGACGAAATTTATTGATGAGAGTTTTTAAAATTTTGGTTAATTCTGGAGTGAAAACAATCTCAAATGCATTTTATTATTAGTCGTGATGCCAATTCTCTTTTCAATTTTTTTTTAACAATTACTAGTTAAATTTTGTCTTTTCTCATTTGACAAACATTCTTTAACTGGAATTCTGTCAGATGAAATTCAATTTTCTTAAAGTTTAATTTCAAAACGGAGAATAAAGTTCTAAAGCTGCTTTAACTGTAGCTACTGTTTGCAAACTTAATACAGCAGATAATTTACTGTTAAAACAGAAATCTTTCATGTGCTTATTTTTATGCAATAAAAAATAGACAACAAATTTATCTGACTTCCTCGTTATTTACATTTCAGATAAAAGTTTGTAATGTTTTTTCATTCGGTGCATTGCATTTCCATCATCATTTTCCAGTTTTAGTGAAGTTTATTTAACATCGAAGTCAATTTCTCGAGGGATTAAGGAAAAAGAATATTTATTGAATTTACCTCAATCATTCACTTAAGTAAGTAGTAGTGATTATATCGAGAATATAGTTACAGAATAAAATATATAATAATGAACCACCAATAAAAAGAGAGAAGAAAGAAAGATTTTTAAGATAAAGTCGAATGAAAAAGAGATCAGAAGAGTATAAAAAGTCAAAAAGTTATGATGGCAATAAACGAATTCACAAGGATACTTACGCATACAAATTGGATTCCCATAATCGTCCCAATGTCCTGTTCCATTACAATGCTTAATCGATGGTCCGTGTAATTTGTATCCTTTTAGTATGGAATAAAAAAATAAAAATAATGAAAAGTCAATGTTAGAGCAATTTGAGTAAATCTATTGTTCAGTTTTTTGCCTTCTTTCCCGTTCATTGCTTTTGAAAAACAGAATCAACCACTTAGATGAGAAGATAAAGAAGAATGGAATTCAAGCTGTTTTTGTGTGGACATGTGATGTAGAGAATTCCTTTTGTGGTAGCTAGTCATGAAAGTTTTACTGTTTTACTTCTTACAATTTTTTTTAAACTTTTACGTTCAAAAGTGAACAACCAAAGCATTTAAGAATTTCATGCATAAATGCACTCAATTCTACTGTCTACAAACGATTTTAAACTCGTTCATTTTCCATTGATTTCAATCGGTCTTATAGAAAATTGAACGCTTATTGAGGTAAAAAAAACGAAAAAAGGCAAAACCAATTTCACATAAATTTTATACAAACCTTTGTCACATGAAATTGCGCATTTTGTACGATAGAATAGCTGTGTTTTGTGCCTTTAAATGTAATGAAAAATTATTGATGTAGCATAATACAGCAACAGTAATAGCAGAATATACACAAAAGAAAGAAAATTAAATTGAAAATTATTGCCCAACACGACAGGAACAACAAAAAAAAATTAATTTTTCCACATTTTTATTCCAGTTCATTCTTACCTCGAGCGTGAACATCGTGCATTGCCATTCTTTACTATTAATGGCTTACATTCATTTTTGATTTCAATACATTCGGTTTTATCGCGTGATAATTTAGAACCATTGGGACAAACGCATTTATATGCGCCGGCTGTGTTAATACAATTTGCTGTTGTTGGACAACGGAAGCTTCCTATTTTACATTCATCAATGTCTATGCACTGCTCATTTTCGTTCGCTTTAAATCCGAAAAAGCATTCACAACGATAGGAACCGACAATGTTCACACACTGCTGTTGACAGCTATACACAGTAGAGTCAACGATACATGAAAATAAAATAGAATCAAAAATGCAACAATTTAATTAATCGGACGCAAAGTTTTTCTGCTGTTTATGGCTGTATATAGCATGAATCGTATGACATTATATGATTATAATAACACGACATGAATTGTGAATTTCTCTTTAACAGCAATATAGCAACGGACTGGATAGTCATAAAATATTCTATGCGTATACATGAAAAATGATAAAATTCAATTACCTGTGCTCGTTGTTACATTCATTTATATCATTGCATTTTGTTCTATCGTGTTCATCGATCGTAAAGCCCTTTCGACATGAGCAAACTGTGTGATTATTATGGAATTCACATAATTGGCTACAACCACCATTATTTGTTGCACATGGATTGAGACTCTCACAGCTCTTTCCATCAGCAGCAAGAATTAAGTCTTTTAGGCACGAACATGTGTAACTTCCTTCCGTATTCGTGCAAGCTCCTTCACATTCATGAATTCCCAATTTACATTCATCGATATCTATACAGCTCGTATCCTCGTTTGATAGTTCATATCCATTATTGCACTTGCAGACGAAACTATGGTTTTTTAAAAGAAAAAAATGAACAAGAGGAAACGTGTGTAGAAAAAGATGGAGAGAATAAGGGATGAGCAAAAAATACTAAACTTTTTTCTTTATTTGATGTTTGAAAAACTTTTTAAAATGTGAAAGAAAATCAAACTAGGTAAGAGAAAAATTTCAAAAATACTTCATGCGTAGTTTAATATGATATACAGGAAATAAGGAAAAATGCAAAAACTTCACATTGTTGAAATGATATGCATAGTTCGAGATATTTTATAAAAGCATACCCTGATTTTAAGTTATAAATAAGCCAGTGGCTTAGTCGAGAAAAAACTGAAAAATCAAAAAATTTTATTGAAATATTAAATACTGAATTTAAATTTATCTTGAAACTATTCTAGATGTTAAATTCTATCATTTAATAAATATTTAATAATTTTATGTAGTTTAATTAATAAAAATTGGCACTGGCTTATTAGTGAGAACAAAAAAGTTTTTGAGTCAAATTTTCTTTAAAAAGCCACTGGTTTAGTAAATAGTAGTGGGTCATAACGTAAGAACAGGGTATATCATAAAAAATATTGTCATCAAGATATTCAAATAAATTACAGCAGCAACAGAAAACCTTAAAAAATTTAAACCTTAATAAGGCAATTTGTTTTTTTATTAACCTGAAACGTTAAACATTTAGTTATTGTCAACTTATCTAGAACGAGAATTTTGAAAAAATTGTAACCGAAAGTTAATTTTTAAAGACTTTACTTGAATGTTCTTTAAATAACTTTTTTTCCTTTCTCTCATAACATTTCTAACATAATTTAAATCTTCAATGATTTAAAGCTTTAGAGATGAAAGCAAATATCATAAAAGTATAACTGATTCAAAAATAAATCATAGAGTTCCATTAGAAAGATTTGAGCATAACATAAAGGACTTTTTTTTTCAAATCTCAGAAACTTTCAATCGAAGTGACAAAAATCTTAATACAATCATTTCCTATTCTTTTCTAATCTTTGTCATTTATAGAAAATTTTCCTTTCGATGAGCTATTTTTCTTTTTTTAAAGCAATCCGAAGTACATTTGTCGTTTTTGTTTCTTTTTTCTCGTTTTCAAATAAACACTGTCTGTTTGACTGCTTTAAATACTAATACAAAATCGCATTTTAGGACATGTTTTATACTCATCATTTTCTTTACCTTCCATCAGTGTTTTCACAAATATGCTCGCATGGGGAATCAAATTCGCATTCATCGATGTCACGACACAGAGAAGAATTTTCTGTACTCAATTCCATACCCGTTGGACATGAACAGTTGTAGCTTTATATGTACAAATATGCAAATAAAGAACATGAGAAGAATGCGATGAAAAAAGAACGTTGACAAACATTTGCATTGAAATTCAATAATATTGATGTTTTTTTTTCTTCATTTTTTTTTGTATAGAATGATACGTACCCGCCAGCAAAGTTTATGCAGTGATGACTGCACTCATGGTCTTTATTATTACATTCATCGATATCAATACACGTTATGTCATCGTCAGCAAGTTCATACCCTTTATGGCATTCACATACAAAGGAGCCGTTTGTATTTTTACAATGTCCATTGATGCAAGGCATATCATCTTCGCATTCATTAATGTCATGACAGTTGAATTTATCATTAGCTAGTCGATATCCATTAGGACAATCACATTCATACGTTCCATCTGTATTGATACAAATGTGAGAGCAATCGTGCATATTTTGACACTCATCAATGTCTAAGCAAGTGTGATTATCCATATCTAACGTATAACCTGCCTCACAAGCGCACATTTTTGATCCAATAAGATTAATACAAATATTGGAGCAGTTTCCATTATTATCTACACATTCATCCACATCGATGCATGAGAATCCATTTTTGCTGAGCTCATATCCATCCGTGCATGAGCAGTAAAATGATCCTTCTGTATTTATACACCTCTGTTGGCAGCTGAAATGTACCACAAATTGAAACAATAAAATTTAAATATAATTAAAATATTAGAAATTGAATTTAGAACTAAGAAGAAGAGATTCAATGTTGTAAAGGATATAAAATCGATGATTTTTTATTTTATAAAAGATGCCATTTATTGTCGTTGAACGATTTTATTGTCAAGTATAATGTGAGAAGGTAGAAAGTAATGTAACAATAATTTCCTGTGAGATCTCATAAATTATTTTTGATGTGTTGGGAAAAAAATGATAAGTCTTTAAATTGAGAAATTTAATTCTGAGGAAAAAAATTAATAAACTACTTAGTTTCAAGGTTTGTGAATACATGAAGTATTTCTGGTGAGACCATTAAAAACTAGTAACGCGGATAAGAAAATGCATTAAAAAGGCATTCAGTAATAGCTTAGTTTTAAATTCTATTTCACCTACCATATGATTAAGCTCATAAAATAATCTCCAGGCAATCATAAAACACTAAACAATATCATTAAAAATTGTGGCAAAATGTAACAACTTTTATTGTAACAAAATTATAATAATCCTCATTTTTCCACATTATTTTCACTATTCAAGTCAACGATAGCAATATAAAAGGAGTTAGTATTGAATGAACTGTGTACATGTGATAAATGGAAATACAAAAAATTCAATAAAAGTGAAAACACGAGAGAGCAAAGGGTGAAGAGCGTAAATTTTAATGTTATGTCATTAGGTATACACAGTACCTGCCATTATTATCCATACATTCATCCACATCAACGCAATTTTTTTTATCGACATCATCAACTTTGTATCCTTTTCTACATGAACATGAAACTTTATTGTCCACAAAGTCACATGCATGAGCTGTGTATAGTTGTTAGTGTTGTTGTGTTTATTGTAAATAATATATTCATGTAAGGACGAGTGTTCAAAGGTAGATGAACGGATCCGAATATGTCATACAAAATTATTTAATTCAGGCAAAAAGAGCCCACGATGGGAATAAAAAAAAAGCAAACATATAAAAACGGTTAAGAGAGCAAAAAACTTTTTCATTTCAGGATCATTAATTATTCATTACCACAGCCTCCGTTATTTAGGTCACATAAATCAGAAAATCCACAAGTGTGTCCATCCGCCATCAAGATTTGACCATAGCTGCACAAGCACTGATATGTCCCGGGTAGATTTAGACATTTGTGTGAGCATGGATGACCGAGACACTCGTCAATGTCAATGCAAGTTTTATTGTTTTCTGATAACTCATAACCTTGGTGACAGTGACATGTGTAGTATCCTTCTTTATTCTTACAATGACCATTCAAGCAGATATCTCGATCCTTCTCACATTCATCAATATCAATGCATGTGCCATCATGGTTTGATATTTTATATCCATGACTACATTCAAATTTCTCCTTACACGTCACTTCGTCATCATCGAGAACATAGCCTGTTGGGCAAGAGCACATGGGCTCCAATAAGGAATCACAATAGTGTGAGCATCCGCCATTATTAATGTGACAGGGGTCAAGCTTCACACATGCTTTTAAATCTTCACTTAGGTCCATATCGTCTGGACACTCACAAATTATATTGCTTCGATGAATTCTGCATGAGCTATAAAAAAGAAGTAACGAAAAATTTGAAGAGAATTATTTCTTTTCTTTTTTCCCGATGTTATTGGATACCGTTTGGAAATGGACATTTGAAAGTTAATTAGGAACAAAAATTATTTGTAAGTGTTTTGACATTTTAACGCATTTTTCGGTTGACATTTTCTTGATTTCATTGAACATTTTCCTCCGGGAAATTTTCTAATCGAATTTTTTCACAAAATCAAAAACTCAAGCAAATCCTCAGCACGGAAAAAATTTGTCTAAAGTCCAAAGCTCCGTTAAAACCTTCCATTAATAAAAGAGAAAAATTTCATCAACCTACAATCTTTTTAATACACAAAATTAAGAATTCTTGAAATTTGATCAAGGTTTTATTATAATTTTAAAGCATAATCAAAATAGCGTTTAAATAAATTGAAAAGCTGATGCTACACACTTAACGATTGAATAGTCAACAATTTTTTATTTGATATACCCAAAGGCATAAAAGGGTGAGGAATCATATTCCTAAGTCTATTGTAAATATGTCAACAGAAAATATACTAAATAATATGGAAAGCACTTCAAACAAAATTTCCGCAATGAAGATTTTCTGACGTGGAGACAAAGAAACAGATACTTTATGTAAAGAAGGAAGAATAACCCAAATTTTTATTTATTGAATTGATATTGTCTTTGAGTTTGTAAAGGAAACGTGATGTTTCAAAGAGGTTTTAGACATTTTAGTCAGTAAAAGTTTAAAAGGTTCCGTTTATAATATTATGAGATTTTCTTGGAATTAATATTGCTTTGGTTCTAGTTTTAAGTTTTTTGCAATATTATTTTTTTTTTTAAAATATTAAATTCCCGTGGCAATCAATTTTAAAGATTTTCGACGAAAAATGCGCTAGGTCACATAAAAATAATAACAATTTTTTTATTAATAACCCACTGAGAGCATCCTCCATTATTGTTGTCACATAAACTTTTGTTCTGGTTTTGACATTCACCATACTCATCAGGCTCATCTACGCCATTCTCACATAAGCACTTGAAACTTCCGTACGTATTTTGACATGCGAGATCACCACACACATTAGTGCCATGGGAGCACTCATCAAAGTCGATACATGTCTTTCTATCATCCGAAAGTGTCAAGCCATTTGGGCATGAACAATAATAACTTCCATGAGTATTATGACATTCGTGACTACATTGGTGCTCCTTACTAATACACTCGTCAATGTCGATACATTTATCATTGTTCGACATAAATCCCGACGGACATTGACATCGCTTGCTTTCGCTGTTGATTCCTTGTTCTGTATGGATGACACAATTGCCTGGACTACACTGTTCATGATCATGAATTGTGCATTCAACAATTGAAGTGACCTCATTGTCCAGCTCATTGTTATCATCATAATCATCTTCTCCTTCATTTTCTTCCACCTCGTTAATATTATTACCTTTTATGTACTGTTGTTCATCTTTAATTTGTTGTTTGCATGTTTTCATATCATTCTGTAAAATCCATTCAGTGGGACAACGACATGAGTATCCTACGGCAAAAGATAATAACATTAGATGGATTTTGAATATTAAATGAGACTAAATCGAGAACAATAGGAAAAGCAGAGTATTTAAAAATAGAATCTGATTCATTGTACACGAAGTTCCTCAAGGCTACCAATTTAAATTAATTCTTTTCTATTCAAAATATTTCTTCATAAAAAAAATACAAGAATGAAAGTTTAAATGGGATATAAAATAAAAACAGTGAAACATTTTCAATCTCTGTCAGGACATGATTTTATTTGATGGAATATTATTATAATTAGAAATTTTATTTCAGATTGAATATCAGTGGAATAAGAGAAAGGCCTCGCTTGGCAATCCGACTACATTTTATTTCAATTTTCAGAAAACTCAAAAATTATTGTTACCTTCATGAGTGTCGACACATTCATCAGAACATTTAACTTTGTTCAATGCTGGGTTTGCCAAATCCACACAATAATCTCGAATGCAAGTTCGTTTGTCGTCATGAATATGAAAATTTTCCGGACAAGAGCAGATAAAACTTCCTGGAATTTTATAATAAGCATAATAACATGGTAACAGAATTTATTGCGTAGTTTAAAATATCAAATGTATATAACTGACCTATAAGATTTGTGCAAGCATGCGAACAGAATGTAGCCCGCGGATGATTCCCATTCTCATCTTTCTCATCGTTTTCATTCTCCTCATCATCATTTTCATAAATTTCACATTCATTGATGTCCTGACAGAAACTTTCATCCTCGGACAATTCGTATCCCTGAGGGCAGTCACATTCGACTCCTTTAATGGAAATTTATTATAATCGAAAATTAATTATGTTTAATTAATCATGAAACCGACATGAATTAATTATGATGTATCAACAAAATTATTATATTTACCATCATCAACATGTTGACATTCGGGTTCAATATGTTTGCTTGCCAAGGTTGTTACCTCTACTTCTGTTTTTTGACTAATATTAATTTTTTCAGTTCTATACGTTGTCTCATCATCATCTTTCTTTTCATGATCAATTTCTATCAAATATTGTTTGAATTTAGTAAATACAAATATGAATTTAATAAAAGTAAATATAAGTTATAAATTCACTTTTATTAGCACAGCATTTTTACTTAATAATACATATATGTATATGTGTGTGGTTGAATCAACAAAGTAAATTAATAACATTCCCATTATGCATATTAATAAAATGTTGAAACATCTGTCGAATATTTACATAAAATTAAAAGCTTTCGCCAATGTTGCAAACATTATAAAAAGCTTAAAGTTTTTCTGAATGAGAGAAGATGAAACATTCAGCATTGAGTTTTCTCTTTAAATTTCTAAATGTTTTGCATTGATGTTGAATTGAGTGCTCTCAATGCTGGAACACAAATTTTTTATAGAAATTTATTCTAATTAGTAACATTTCGATTTGTGTTTTTAAGAATATTTTTGAAATGTTTACCAATGCTTACAAATAATACAAACTTAAAATTTCACATAATTTATTATTGTGTTGAGCCACTCATTTCAATAAGGTGGGTAGAATACTAATTACAACTTGGCTTGAAGCCATTAAGTAATGTTTCTCTTAGATTTTAATTAGAATCTTATTACAAATATTGGTATCGCGATAAAATGTTAAATTTTTTCATAGATGCAATTACTAACTATGAATGAAAGTTATCTTTGTACCTGTGTTTACAAAATTTCAAAAATAAATCATTTGTAACTTGTATGGAAGGACTACTTTATAAGGTGCGCGCAGTTCGTTTAGACGCACTTAATTTTTTTCAAATTTTCCTTTAATAAACACTATTAAGACAAAAACTATTTTATGTGTTTATAGCTATGACCAATTAGGTTATAAATATAATAAAAGTATCTGACTAAATGCTTTGCTTAAGTAATTAAAATAATTTTTTCAAAAATTACAACAACAAAGTGCGCAGTTCGTTTAGACGCACTTTGAAAAATCTAAAATTTTGTCTTATTTACGTTTCGTAGAAAACTTAATCGTTTCTAATATTAATCTATCAACAAAAACGAGTAATTACTGAGGGTTTTAGAATTTTCCATCAAGTTTTTCCAGAGATTTTCCTTCATTAAAGTTTTCATGTTGCAAAAATTTTGATAAATTATTTATCCAATAATTTTGCGTTAAATTATTATTCTTTTAACTGATTTCCATAGATAATTGTCCATAATATTAGAAAATTAACAGATATTTAAGCTTTCTTCTAAGTATAAGGCGAAAATATGTGAAAAATATAATTATGGTGAAAAATTTCCACCACTCTCATAGATTAATCAACAAATTTTGACAAAACTGTAGATACCATAATAAATTTGAATAGACCAGCTTATTTATCGTATTAAACTTAGTTAAAAACAGAAAACTGCACAGCTCTATGGCTAATGGAACTTGAAAATTTTACTGATAAATTAAGTTGTGGTGAAAAAATTTCACCATAGAAAAATAAAATTTTAAAAAACGTTGTTTTAGGCAATTGTTTCATTTAAATTAGGTTGTAAAAGTGTTTCTGTCTCAAAATTAATCAATTTAAAACATGAATTAAAACCTTAGACATAGTTTTTTTAAAATTTTATTTTTCTATGGTGAAATTTTTTCACCACAACTTAATTTATCAGTAAAATTTTCAAGTTCCATTAGCCATAGAGCTGTGCAGTTTTCTGTTTTTAACTAAGTTTAATACGATAAATAAGCTGGTCTATTCAAATTTATTATGGTATCTACAGTTTTGTCAAAATTTGTTGATTAATCTATGAGAGTGGTGGAAATTTTTCACCATAATTATATTTTTCACATATTTTCGCCTTATACTTAGAAGAAAGCTTAAATATCTGTTAATTTTCTAATATTATGGACAATTATCTATGGAAATCAGTTAAAAGAATAATAATTTAACGCAAAATTATTGGATAAATAATTTATCAAAATTTTTGCAACATGAAAACTTTAATGAAGGAAAATCTCTGGAAAAACTTGATGGAAAATTCTAAAACCCTCAGTAATTACTCGTTTTTGTTGATAGATTAATATTAGAAACGATTAAGTTTTCTACGAAACGTAAATAAGACAAAATTTTAGATTTTTCAAAGTGCGTCTAAACGAACTGCGCACTTTGTTGTTGTAATTTTTGAAAAAATTATTTTAATTACTTAAGCAAAGCATTTAGTCAGATACTTTTATTATATTTATAACCTAATTGGTCATAGCTATAAACACATAAAATAGTTTTTGTCTTAATAGTGTTTATTAAAGGAAAATCTGAAAAAAATTAAGTGCGTCTAAACGAACTGCGCGCACCTTATTACCACAAATAGTTGAGCACTTATTAAAAATTGTTCGTCTCGAAAGCAATCGCAATCATTGAACAAAAATTAACTTTTAATGAAAAGCCACCAAGAAATGAACAAACAATTTTTTTTTGATGTGATAATTGAATCATTAGATTAAACAAAAGAAGCTCAGATTTCATTTAATTGAGATGTTACTGATGATCACCTGTTGTTGATGATTATAGCTAAGAGTTATTTTCATTTTCAATGGGCTTAATATTATCATTTAATCTCATTGCTACATCATGAGCTATCTCATTAAAATAACAAATTTTCTTCTCAAAGCTAATGCATAATACTGTAATTAATTTTTCTTATTTTAGAACTTTTGTCAAGATTTAATCTCTTTAGTCTCAAAAGGTTTCAAGTCGTTTGTTGCATTCTCGTAAAGAAATTTAAAAGCAAGGCTAATAAGTAAATCTTTTAAATCAATTTGCAATCAAATAAAGGTAACGGATAGAAGATACTGAAAATGAGATTTGCTTGTACAGAAAAACCTAAACGTTTTTTTTTGAAGCAAAAAAAAAGTTTTATGCTTCTCGCTCTTTTGCTCATGCTTTTTAATTTAATATAACACTTATCCTTAACCACAACTTCAAGAATGTTTTTCTTTCGTTTTCGTTCTTGAAAAAGGGGGCTGTACATCGATAATGTGCTTTATCTTCATCAATACAGATACATACCAATACAATTTCCAGTGTCGTCTAAACGTAATTCATCATCGCATTCATTTCGTAGATCTAATTTGACAGTCGAAGATTGATGATGCATTCGGGTATATTCCTCTTCTCGGTCCACATCATCCTCATCATTATCATTAGTTGAATTCTCAACAGATTCATTTTCAGTTTCACTAACCGCATAATGGTGCGTTATTGTTGTCGGTTGAATATGTAATGATGAATCTGGTGTAGTTATTGATTCCACTGGCTCAGGTGTTGAATGATGAATGTGAACTGCCTCCGGAATTTCATTATCAATAATCTCACGTGTCTCAGTTGTATTTTCCTCGTCCAAATCCTCTCCATGTTGTCGTACCTTATCACTTTCGATTTCATTTTCCTCTTCTTCGTCCTCTTCTTTCTCTAGTCTTGATGGTGCTTCAGGTATTTTATTGATTTCTGTGTCTACGTTTTCTCCAGATTCAGATTTAATCTTAACACTTTCCTCCTCGTCATCATTTTCGTTATCATCCTCATTTTCGTCATCGGCATCTGATTCACTTGATGTTGTTTTTCGTCTATCTTCTATTGCCTTTTGCCTATAATTTTCATTGTCTTCTGAATCTGATTCAACTAGAATTTCATCTCGTCTTTCAATTTTCTCATTTACATCATCCACTTTATTGGTTTTCTCTTCATTTTCATTTTCATTTTCTATTATCTTATTATGTTTAATAGATTCTTCAGTGGTTGAAATTGTTGTTGGTGTTTCTGGAGTTGTGGTGCTGGTTGTTGAAGTTGAAGAAGGCTCAAGACATGTATAAGTGCCGTATGAATTTACACATACATTTTCTCCACATATTGATGGATTTTCCAAGCACTCGTTTAAATCTGTCAACGAAAAGAAAAAACGTAAAGTTCAAACAATTTTTTTATGCTCTATCCGGTTGATTCATCTAGTAAACTTCTTCTTGAAATGACTCAATGTGTACAAAGTAGAAGCGAAACTTGTTAAGGGAAAAAGTGTGAAATTTTTTTCATTCAAAATGATGTTATAACATCATTAAAGAGCTCGTTAGTAAGTTTCACTATGAAAAATGTAAACATGTCAAAGTTCTTTTTCCTCTTATATTTTCTTCTTCAAAAAAAAAAAAAACAGCAAAAAAAGATACAAAAGCGGAATTTTTTTTTCTCATCACAATGTATACAAAGATTCTTGATTTCTTATTCAAACATAATCTTTTAATGTTCCTTTCATTTTGCCGTGAATAAAGAACTATGCACTTTGAGTTTCATTCTGCAATTGTTAGTTTTCATTTTCATTTTTCTTTTCAGTTATGCTGAATGAGTTGCTTTGAGTATGAAATTAATTTTTATGATTATAAAACTTTAATGAGATTTTTGTAAGTTTCATCATTTAAAATTTACTGGATGAGGAATTATGAAAACTAAGATTAATATTTGAAGAACTTGCTCATTTGTATTAGAGAAAATTCATAAAATAATGCTGCATCAAACATAAGAATTACATTGTAATTCGCTTGATTATGTGAATTTTTGCGATGGATATGTATGCAACGCTTATGAAATTTCGGTGTTGGGCAATTCCAAGCGTGAAAAAAAACTTTTTATATTCACACCGTTTTCACGTGTGAACCAATTGGTTTTGTTCAGATTGAAAAATCAGTTTTTTGAATTTTGTGAGAATATGGAGCAAGATAGCTTAAAATGTTCAGAAATGAAAAGTTTGTGCCTTGAATTTCACATCTTTTGCAAAAAACAGATTTCAAATTGATTGCGGCATTGCTGAAAAAATCGCAAAAAATGCTTTCTGTAAGCAAGCAAACAAGCAAGTTAATCAGCAAGAAATCTCGATAACGAGACATTGTAGAGACTTCTAGTTTTTTACATTTGATCCGTGCTGCTCTATAAAAGAGCTGTATTGTTTTAAGGCAAGGTAAGAACAGCCGTTGCTTCAGAAAAAGCAAAAAACTTTCCTTTCTTATGAATTTTTCAAAAAGAAAGTTTACTGTGATTTTTTTTTAAATTAAACTTTGAATGAAAAAAATTTTTTTGAGCAAAGAACCAAGAAGGAAATACATTTTCAATTTTGGACTACGGGCGACCCTAGTCAAAATCAATTTTGTCACTTATTCCTTCGAGGGTTTATCCAAATGGATTGAAACTTTGCATAAATATTCTAGTGCTTAAAACAAATACAAATAAAACATGAAAAAATTTTTTTGAGCAAAGAACCAAGTAGGAAAAACATTTTCAATTTTGGACTAGGGGCGACCCTAGTCAAAATCAATTTTGTAACTTTTGTCTTCGAGGGTTTATCCAAAGGGATTGAAACTTTGCATAAATATTCTAATGCTTAAAACAAATACAAATAAAAAAATGTGGTTCAAATAAGGGTGAAGTATGGCCGAGATTTGGACCAAAATCAGCTATACTGTTTCATAGTGTTCCCGAGGGTGACAAAATTCAAACTAAGTGTTTTTGTAGCTGACATAATTATGACATAAATTAGGTATAACTTTTGACTTGTGTCGATATGAGTCTCGGCCGTACTTCACGCCCACCCTTCAAACTTATGCTGAGCAAATCTTGGTCTATCCATAAGACTTTTGATGGTACGGTGTGAATATATCCGCATTGGGTTTCTACCCGATACACTAGTTCAACTTAATTTTTTGCCAATATTTATCGACTTGTTTTCAATCCCAATTAGTACACAAATCTTTGATTCAATGTGTTATAAAAGAAAAATCTAAAAAAAGTGTTGTTAATCGGTTGTATTTAATATTTTTTCCTACACATTATTAAGTTGCAAACTTATATTAAACACATTAGTTTTTACGCAGGCTTTCATTCAGTGTTTTATTTGTAGGTCTTTGTGCTTTAGTTAAAGAGTTTTTACAAAATCTAACTAGTTTTTCATCGATTTTGAGCTTAAAACACATTAAACATCCAAAAATAAGTCTTATTTGGGTCATTGAAGTAAGTAAAAATCTCTATTTAAAGAGAAATAGCAAAATATATGTTTTTCCGAAAAAATTCAGTTCCCTTTACTCATGAAATTACCTATTTGTCAACAATCATTAGTAAAAATATAAAATCTATTATAATAGATTATAACCACAAGGTTAGCTTTTGAATGTTTTTTAATAATAATTATACAATTTTATAAAATTCTAATTCGCTCGTGTCTCATTTAGATATGGCCCATTTTTCGAGGTTTTTTTAAGTGCTTGGCTATATTTTTAAAAATATTAAATGATTACAAAAACACTTTATTCATTCATTAAAAGTGTTTCTTTTAAACAGAAAGCAATTAAATTATATTCAGATATTTGAACACACAAAATATTTATTTTCTTCTTTTAACAGAGGAAAAGTGCACCAGCAAGAATAAAGCAGATGAGAATTTATTACTCAAATAGAATCACATTATGAGACGGCGAATTTAAATAATGTAGACAAACGGTACACATTGTTGTCAATTTATTTTAATTTTTTATTATCGTTTGCTTGTTTTGCTCAGGGTTGAATTTTTCAAATCTTATCAATCTAAATATTTCTCAACAAAGACATAATATCATTTCAACTCTGATTTAATTTTCCGTATTATCAACCTTCATATTGTTCATGTTTTGTCACATCACAATTTCTTTTTGTATATGAAGCTTCAAGTTCAAGGTGAGAAGAGAAGCAGAAAAGAGAAAATCATGAAATATAGACACAGTCACAGTGGGAATAGACATGAAGCAATTGTGAAAGATCTATTTCATTTTAAAACAATATCATCGTGAGCGTACGTACGTGTTCTGTTTTATATGCTTGTAGAATTGGGATGTTTTGTGATTAATGTGCGTGCAATTTATATTCTCATCTTTATTGACGCTGATAATGTATATTGGCAGGGGATGGAAATCAATACAAATATAAAAATAACGTCGATGAGAATATCTAAAGGTTTAACATGCTGTCAATTTTGCTAATGTACGGGTGAATAAAAAGAAGAATTGCGTCAATTATTCATCAGACCTTTGCTATGTTGTGTAGACTGTTCTGATCTGTTTTGCAAAACTAATGTCAAAAGAATAAGATTTTTCTATAATTACAAAATGATTTTAACATCGAGATACAAGTCATGCAATTAAAGATTTATCAACTGATCTCAACTAAATTTACTATTTAAAAGACTTGAGACGAAGAATATTTTTTAATTTTCCCTTAATTTTGAGCTTTAAATAAACTTATAATAATAATAAAATTATTATTTTTAATCCGCAAAACAAGTCTTAATGATCAATAAGTGTTCACACCTAGCAACATTATCCAGCATAGAACTCATGTTCGTATATCATGTCTACATGTGTTAATGTCTTCAAAGTGCAATCTCAAAATACCTCATCTTCATGTTCATAATACAATAATTAAGTTATCAAGATTTGAAACTTTTACAGTCCATTAGTTTTCCGTCTTTATCATTTGTTGTTTCTTAATTCACATTAAAGCATATATTGTGTGCATGTTTGTTTTTGTGCATAAGTTAGTGTACACATTATGTGGCAATATTTTCCTTATTCAAAATATTAGTCAAGAAAATGAGAAAATAATGAAGCGAATGAAAGAAAAGTAGACAAAAAGATTTTTATTGAATGAACATGAGATGATGTGAATGAAGAGAATAATAGAAAATCTTTTTACTTAAAAATAGATATGAATTCATCACATCTCGAAGCTCATTCAACCACGTGCTCGTGATTATGAAATATGATTCAAACATGAAATTAGTGTCAATTTTAATCTCGATAGAATCTCTCTCTCTCTCTTGATTGTAATGCTTACACTCATTTCAATTATGTTGATTTCTTCAATCAGCATTATTGGAATTGATGAATTATTTAACACAAGTATTTTTCTATAGTACAATTTTGAATGAGTTTTTTAGTTTAGACTTTAACACAGTAATTTTACAAATTTGAACTTAATTTGAATAACATTCCCTAATATATTCAACTTACCTATACACTTCTTATTGTTTGTCGTATCAATTTGAAGTCCTGGATGACATAAGCATTCGAATGAGCCCGGCAAGTTATTGCAAATTTGTTCACATTCGTGATTCGAATCACATTCATTGATATCTGCATAAGTTTGTCGTAAAAAAGGAGATAATACAATGAAAGTTAATTAAATGAAGCAAGAATAGACAAGAATGGATAGGAACAAGAAAGAATGAGTAGATGAATATCGATTTTAAGGGAACAAAATGAAGTGGAAAAGTTTATCTTACCATGACATCGTCTTCCATCGTTCTCATCAAGTGTGTAACCGATATAACATGAGCATTGGATTCTAGGATCTACATCATGTTCATCAATAACCATTCGGCACTCATGGTCGCAACCTCCATTATCTGCATCACATGGCATGGAATGACTCCTTCTTGGCTCCATCTTTATCGTTGTTGCTTCAATGCTTCTTGATTTTTCAATTTCATTATAATCGTGATGACTTGCCGTTGTTGAAATTTCATTATCTTGTGAATGACGATGCTCCTCATTTTTTCTGCCGTCATCCTCACTTTCACCACCTGATACATTTCCGTTCTCATCGCTATAATCTAATGTCATGACATGCCATGAGGAAGAAAAAAATTGTGGAACGAATAAAGAGAAAAGAAGAATATTTTTTTGTTAGCATAACTTTTCATAAATAATTTGCATTCATAATTTATTCAGCACAAACTTTTTCCGCCTTTTGTCTGTCTCTATACACTTTCAGTTGAACTCATAAGAGAACAATATTAATAATAAGAATAATAACAAGGAGATTTTTTTTCTTTTTTCCCACTTTGTATTGTGGATGTTTTGTTCTCGTGGTGATAAGAGTGAAAATTTATATTCGCAAAATCAATATTTTTATGACCCAATGGGGAATAAATTAATTTTTTTGTACTTCTTCGCTGTTTTACTTTTATCAAACACATTTTGATCTTATGGTGGCGTTTTATAATGTTGATTTTACAGCTTTAAAGGCAAATTTTTTCTCTCCATCTTAAATTTTTGTCTATTCTCTTCTTCTTTTTTTTTTTTTTTTAAATTAAACTTTTTATTTATTTACATTTAAATTTAAGTATGTACAAAGTTTCTATACATTTTGTTGCTTTTTGTTTTAAGGTTTCAGGCATTCAATTTGCCTTTTGTCTCTTAATTTTGATTTCATTTACGGATTTTACTTTCTTTTGTATTTCATTTGATTTATTCGGTGTTTTGAGATGCAAGACGACTGTTGAAGTTCGCTTGCAACTTTCCGACGTAGTCTTCGATGGACGGTATTTTCGCTTCTGTATGAAGATCGGTGATCCTTTCATATCTTGTTTTGTTGAGAACAATTCTCAAGAATTTGTTTTGCAGTACTTGAAGTTTTTGAAGGTGGGTTTTTGCCATGCTTCCAAACGCTGGACAACCATATGTGAATATTGGTCTGATGGCTAGCTTGTAGATGAGAAGTTTGTTTCGTACGTCGAGTTGTGAGTTCCTGCTGATGAGCGGATAAAGCTGTCTTAATGCGGTGTGAGCCCTATTGGTCACATACTCCACATGCGGCTTTAATGTCACTCTCTTGTCGATCACCATTCCCAGATATTTAGCTTCTGTTTCCCATTTGATGTTTTCGTTGAGAAATTTGATGTTATTTCCTGGTAGTTGCCTGGAGTGCCTGTTTGTGATGAATAAGGCTTGAGTCTTCTGTTTGTTGAGGTTGATCTTCCATTTGTTCATGTATTGTTGAACTTTTCTTCCTGTGTGCTGTAGATGTGTCACAATATCGGCCGAGTTCTCTGCAGAATGATACAGTGCTGTATCATCTGCGAAAAGACCGATGTTGTTGGTTGTCTCTCTTACAACATCATACGTGAAGATGTTGTAGAGAGTTGGTGAAAGCACTGCTCCTTGTGGCACTCCGAATTTGATTACCTTGATTTCTGAGAACTGACCTTTAATAAAAACTGCGAAAGATCTTTCACTGAGGAAAGATCTTACAGTTTTTATAAGTGGCAGTGGGAATCTCAGTTTGAGCATTTTGTACAAGAGTCCGTTATGCCAGACTCTGTCAAATGCTTTTTCTACATCCAGGAAGATCATGCCTGTTGACTTTTTGTTGTTTAAGTTTTCTTTTGCTGATTTGATCACTTTGATGAGCTGGTGAGATGTTGATCTTCCAGTCCGGAAGCCGCACTGCTGGTTTGGGATGATGTTGTTATCCTCAAGATGATCGTTGATTCTATTCAGTAATACTCTCTCCAGTATTTTGCTTATTGAGCTGAGTAGACTTATTGGCCTGTAGCTGCTTAGCTCATTTGCTGGTTTTCCAGGTTTTGGAATAGGAATCACTTTTGCATGTTTCCAAACTTTGGGGAAGTGGTTGAGTTTCAGACACGAATTGATGATGAATTTCAAGTATTCGAAACCTTTTTCAGGAAGATTTTTGATGAGTATGTTGTTGACTTCATCTAGTCCCGGAGCTTTTGGATTTTTCAGATTTCTTATGATGCTCACGATTTCGTTTACATCTGTTAGTTCTGGATTCTCATCATTGTCTTGTTCCAATGCTTCTTTGACTGTGTTGTTTACTTCCTGTGTATGTTGTGGATCGTTTTGTTCCAGAGGATTTTCGTGAGCTTCACGAAAATACTCGCTGAGTGCGCTGGCTTTTTCTTTGTTGGTGATGAACGTTTTACCCAGATTTGTCAATGGAGGCATTGTTTTTGAACCTTTTTTGCAAAATTTTGCTATTCTCCAAACTGTTTGATTTGACGGTTGAATCTCTGAGAGACGCTTATTCCAGTTTTTGTTTTTGAGTTCTTTAATTTTCTCATTGATGACTCTCTGCAGATAATTCAATTCAGATTTGAGTTGATTATCTCTGCTTCTCTGCCATCTTCGACGAAGACTCCTTTTTGTGTTGATTAGATCTTTAATCTCCGGTGTGAGTTTAGTTGATTCGAACTTGATCTTTTTCATTTTTACACTTGAGTTCCTCGCTTCCATGATGAGTTCAGAGAGAATCTTAATGTGGTTCTCGATCTCATCTGTTGTATTGCAAGAATTTTCTCCAATGTTGTCTTCAATGCGGCGTGAAATTTGTGCTTTGAACTTTTTCCAGTTTGCGTTTTTGTAGTCATATCTGTAGACTGTATTTTCAGTTCTGTCGATTTTTGATGTTTTGATTTGGAAATACACAGCGCAGTGATCACTCATTGCCTCTGTGCATTGAAGTTCTGTTGTTTCGAGGTTGGAATTCGAGAGCATCAGGTCAATTGTTGACACTGATTTGTTTCGATCTTCTGGGTAGTACGTTGGCGAGTCAGGAAAGTAGATCATGAACTCTCCTGACATTTCCTGAAGAATATTTCCTGATTTATTTGCAACGTTGCAGTTCCATTCTCGATGTTTTGCATTGAAGTCTCCACAGATGTAGTAATTTCCTCTCAGATTTGTTATTTTGTTGATGTCATCTCTCAGATGTAGATCTATTTCCCCTCCTTTGCTTCCTCCTGGGAGATAGACTGAGAGGATGTGACAACTATCCGTGTCATTGATGAAGACTTTGATTCCAATGCATTCCATTAGTTTTGTGTTGTAGCTTGGTTGAAGCTGATGTTTTAGATTTCTTTTGACGATGATTGCAACACCACCCTTTGGTCTATCCACGCGATCCAATCGATGAATTACGTAGTCTGGATGCGAGTCAATTTTTGAGTTTGGTTTTAGGAATGTTTCTGAGATGCAAGCAACATCGACGTTTTGCTTGCTTAGGTAGTCGAGAAATGCTAACATTTTGTCAGTGAGGCCGTTAGCATTCCAGTAGAGGACGTTGATACTTTGTTGTCTACAATCCATTATTGTATGCGGTGTTTTTGGCACTTGAGCCGATTGCTTGGAGTATTTCGTCGATGAACTCTGGATTTTTGGCGATTAATTTGAGAAGCTCGCTGATAAGGTACTTGCACTTTGATACCTCTATTTCTGAGATGTTTTTATCTCTTGTGCTGGTGCTTTGAGCTTGTTGATTAGTTGTTATGTTTCGGTTCACTACCTCAACACTGAATGAAGGTTCTGGGAAGACTTCATTCGAGGTCTGACTTGTTGCACTGATGTCTTCTGAGTCCATAAGCTCAACAACTTGCTTTGGTTTTTGATGTTGATTGTTATTAATGCGCTCGTTTTGCTTTTTTCTTTGATTCTTTTTCCAATGTTTTCCTCTTTCTTTATTGTTTTGTTGGTTGTTCAAGTTATTTTTATTTCCCTGATTTGAGGGTTTGTGATTTGGAGGAGGATTTGTGTTCCTTGGTTTGTGGTTGACTGGAACTTGTTTTTGATGAACAGGCTTTTGTGTACCAGATGTTGATGGTTCCATATACTCCTTTCTCCATTGAGGTTTTGGTGCATGTTGGACGTTTCTGGTTGATCTCTCAGGACGATGCGGTGTTGGAGGATTGTTTCTCCGTTGTCCATATGAATAATGGCCTGCTGTTTTGTTTTGATTTTGGTTGTTTCCATTTTGTGATTTTGATTTCCATTTTTCAATTATTTCTTGTCTGGTTTTACAACCTGTGAAAATTGCTGTATGTTTTTCACCGCAGAAGAAACATTTGAGTTTTCCGAGTGGAACCTTGTTGGTCTCTTTCGATATGTACTGGCACGTTTTCGAGTCATGTTTCTCAGAGCATCTGAAGCAAACGGACGGTTTGTTACAACCGTTTTGTCCATGACCAAACTGCAGACATTTCGAACATTGGGATGGTCCAGCTTGTCTATTTTTGTAGTCAGCCCATTTAATTTTGAAACTGCTGACAATTTTGATTTTTCTGAGGAATTCCAGGAAATTTCCACCTTGTTCTACATCTTTTTTGAAGTACACGAGGTAGTTCTGGTCGTCGTCATGTTCGTGTCTTTTGTGTTTCATTGTCATTTTGACAATTTTTACTGGTGTGATTTTTACGGTTTGAAGTTCCTTCTCCAACTCACTGATTTCCATATCTGGGAGTCCATAGAGTACGTACTTCTTCAGTGGTTCTTGGCTGGAGTATGTGTGGAAGTGATGCTTTTTGTCTTTGAGTAGTTGGATGAATTTCTCGTAGTAATCCCAACTCTCCGTTGTTACCGTTTTTGTTCCTTGTTTGCCCTTTTTGGTCTCAATTAAGAAACTTCCAGGTTGATTGTTTATTTCATTCGTCAATCTCTTGATTTCACCAGCTCCTCCTGTGCTGATGACAATTGGAGGTGGTTTTGATTTTTGTTGAGATTTGTTGTTGTTGCTTTCCGTGTTTACGGAAATTGTCTTTTGTTGCTCTGGTGTTTTGCTGTTTTCTCCCCAGTACGAAGAAGTTGTCGATCTTTTTTTCTCCTGTTCTGGTGAACCAAATAGATACGGTACTCCAGAAGACGAAGCTTTCTTCACTGGTGGGAGTACGAACAGTGGTTTGTTCCCATCTTTTGGTTTGCTTTCGTTTGCTACTCTTTTTAAAAGAGCGTTGGGAACTATCACTTCTCGAGGGCGTTTTTCTGCTTTACTTGCTTCATTGAGAAACTTCTTTATTGATATTTGTTTTTTTGGTTTGAGATTTGTCATCTCAATGTCGGCTGCTTGTGAAACATCTTCACTGAAAATTTCCTCAATATTGAGAATTGTCACTGAAGATGAATGTTGTTGTTGAGAACTATTAAGTCCATGCTGATTTTGAGACAAATTTTCTTCGTTGTTGGTAGTTTTTGGTGATGCTACCATTTTGATGTTTTGAGAATCAAACTGAGATTTTGAAACTTTTTGCAAACAAAAAGCTTCTCAGGTAGTCTCTGTTTTGTTTCTTTTGAGATTTTTGAATAATTTGCGGAGCGATTTGTAAACACGTCTGTTCACGTTGAGATCTAGTTTGCAACTGATTCTCTTCTTCTGTTTGCTGTGCTACTGCTGGTGTTTCTGCTGATATGGAATGTACAAAAAAGTTTGCACCATTTCTTCATGAGAGAAATTTATGCTTTCAGAAGAATAAGTTGAAAAAAAAGCCAAGGAATGGACTCAATTGAGAATTAAATGTTTCAAGCATAAATTTTGTCGTGTTTCTTTTATTCGTTCCTCCTTCTCCTTCTCTTTTCTGTTGTTTTATTTTATTATATTCTTTTTTCTTCGGAAGTGAAGATAAAGTATTCATATTATTTCATTTTGAATAAAAAGATTAAAATTTAAGAGAGTTTTGATTTTTAGGAATTCAAACGGCAAGTTTAATGACTTCTTGGTCTTATTTTATCTGTCTCTTTAAAGTTTAATGGATTCTTTGATCATTAGAATTATATTTCAAACAATAACTGTTGAATAATTAAGTTATATATATATTGATCGTAGGAATCTGGTTATTATTGTAAATATTGTTATCGTGAAAAGAAGTTTATCCATTTTGCTATTCTGCAAGGATTAAAATAAAGAATATCGGATGCGAAAGGAGGAAAGGAAGCATGGGATTCATTGAAGAATTTTCATCACAACGATTCAGCTGGACATAAGATGAGTCTTTCTAAGCAAGTTCAAGACTGAATTATCATTGGGTGGTGAAATGCAGAAACATTTGCAAAAATTGTTTGTAATTTTGCAAAACATCAAGGAATGTGGTGATCATCTTGAAGAAACCACGATTGTGAGTGCTATTTTATCAAGTCTGCATGCTGAATATGATAATTTGGTGACTGGATTAGTATCATGGAAGGAGAAGGATCTAACTGTTCAAAATATCAAGCTGAAACTCATCGATGAATGGAATGTTGAAGAATGTTGAAAAATGAAACCGTCAAAATGGCAAATTTCAGTGGAGGGCGCAGAAATTGTTACGATCCTAAAGACTCTCAGTGGTGTATTGACTCTGGTGCTTCGTCTCACATGACCTACAGTAAGTCGTTTTTCCTTAATTTTGATGAAAGTTTTAGGGGTACGTAGGGTTACCGTTGCTAATGGCGAGAAGGTTGAGTACATAGGACGAGGGGATGTTCGTATTAATGTATTTGTAGGAAACAAAAGCTTTAGTGTAGATCTGACTGTCGTACTTCTGGTTCCATGTATTGACAATAATTTGATCTTTGTCTCAAATATAAAACTATTTTTGATTCAACTGGCTGTTGAAAAGTGGAAGGTGTGGAACAATTGCAGATTGCTGAGAAATCAGGCGATATGTATGCTGAAGTTGAAAGATCAAACTTGGTTAATGACAGAGTGGATAGATGCTGTGTACATGATTGGCATCGAAAATTAGCTAACAGAAATTTGCATGATATACTCGCGATGAAGGATAAAGGTTTGAAAATTGCCGATTGTGATTGCACAAATGTGTGTGAATCATACATTCTAGAGAAAATTTCAAGAAATCCGTTTTCAAAGAAGGCAACACCTGTTGAAAATACACTTGACTGTATAGCCTTCAAAACAGATGTGAACATAAAAGTGATGTATGGAAGAAAGTTGCTATAGGCTGAGATGCATCCAATGTGATATTGAACCCCCTGTACCCCCCTGTGAAAAATTCTACAAAAATCGAGTTTTTTCAAGAGCATACATTTTTTTTTCACTCATCCTAGAACACGTGTTTGAGACCTCAAAACAGATGTGAACATAAATGTGATGTATGAAAGAAAGTTGCTACAGGCTGAGATGCATCCAACGTGATATTGAACCCCCTGTGAAAAATTCTAGAAAAATCGAGTTTTTTCAAGAGCATAAATTTTTTTTTCACTCATCCTAAAACACGTGTTTTAGACCTCAAAACAGATGTGAACATAAAAGTGATATAGTGACAAAAGTTGCTACAGGCTGAGATGCATCCAACGTGATATTTAACTCCCTGTACCTCCCTGTGAAAAATTCTAGAAAAATCGAGTTTTTTCAAGAGCTTAAAATTTTTTTTTCACTCATCCTAAAACACGTATTTTAGACTTCAAAACAGATGTGAACATAAAAGTGATGTATGGAAGAAAGTTGCTACAGGCTGAGATGCATCCAACGTGATATTGAACCCCCTGTGAAAAATTCTAGAAAAATCGAGTTTTTTCAAGAGCATAAATTTTTTTTTCACTCATCCTACAACACGTGTTTTAGACCTCAAAACAGATGTGAACATAAAAGTGATGTATTGACAAAAGTTGCTACAGGCTGAGATGCATCCAACGTGATATTTAACTCCCTGTACCTCCCTGTGAAAAATTCTAGAAAAATCGAGTTTTTTCAAGAGCTTAAAATTTTTTTTTCACTCATCCTAAAACACGTATTTTAGACTTCAAAACAGATGTGAACATAAAAGTGATGTATCGAAGAAAGTTGCTATAGGCTGAGATGCATCTAATGTGATATTGAACCCCCTGTACCCCCCTGTGAAAAATTCTACAAAAATCGAGTTTTTTCAAGAGCATACATTTTTTTTTCACTCATCCTAGAACACGTGTTTGAGACCTCAAAACAGATGTGAACATAAATGTGATGTATGGAAGAAAGTTGCTACAGGCTGAGATGCATCCAACGTGATATTGAACCCCCTGTGAAAAATTCTAGAAAAATCGAGTTTTTTCAAGAGCATAAATTTTTTTTTCACTCATCCTAAAACACGTGTTTTAGACCTCAAAACAGATGTGAACATAAAAGTGATGTATTGACAAAAGTTGCTACAGGCTGAGATGCATCCAACGTGATATTTAACTCCCTGTACCTCCATATGAAAAATTCTAGAAAAATCGAGTTTTTTCAAGAGCATAAGTTTTTTTTTTCACTCAACCTAGAACACGTGTTTTAGACCTCAAAACAGATGTGAACATAAAAGTGATGTATGGAAGAAAGTTGCTACAGGCTAAGATGCATTTACCGTGATATTGAACTCCCTGTACCCCTCTATGAAAAATTCTAGAAAAATCGAGTTTTTTCAAGAGCTTAAAATTTTTTTTTCACTCATCCTAGAACACATGTTTTAGACCTCAAATCAGATGTGAACATAAAAATGATGTATGAAATAAAGTTGCTACAGGCTGAGATGCATCCAACGTGATATTGAACTCCCTGTACCTCCCTGTGAAAAATTTCTAGAAAAATCGAGTTTTTTGAAGAACATAAAATTTTTTTTTCACTCAACCTAGAACACGTGTTTTTTTTTCAACCACCTCAGTTGGAGGATTTCAATATTTTGCTTCATTCACGGATGTTTATTCGAAATGTACGGCAGTATATCTTTTGAAGGCAAAGAGCGAAGTACAGTCTAAAGTCATAGAGTATTTTGAACTGTTGAAAAATACGTTCGGTCGAAAAGTTAAAATGTTCCGTACGGATCGAGGGACAGAATATTTAAGTGAGGAGGTTCAGAAGTATTTATGTTAAAAGGGAATTCGATTTCAATATACTATGGCTTACTCACCAGAGCAAAACGGTATTTCCGAGAGAAAGAATAGGACTTTAGTTGAGGCATGTAGCACGATGCTTACTGAGTCAGGGATGTCACGAGAGTACTGGGATGAAGCTGTAATGAATGCCAATTACACTCTGAATCGTGTTCTCAGCAAGGATAGTGTTAAAACTCCTTATGAAAAGTTTTTTGACAAGAAGCCAAATTTTTCAAACTTGAAAGAATTCGGTGTTGGCGCTTATGTGATGATTCCTCATTAGAGGCTGAAAATCTGGCATTCGTGGGATATGACGGATGGTCGAAAGCATATGTGAAGATAGTTGTGTTACGTGATGTTGTGTTTTTAAAAGAAAAGTTCATGAAGATAAATCAGAATTCATCTCATGAAATGAAGAGAAGTAGCGGTGATTTGGTGCCGTTCCCGCTTTCGTCTGGTTCTACAATTGATGTTCAAACATTCAATGATTCTGAATTGTTTAATGACTGTTTGAAAAATAGTTAAAATTTAATTTTTGTAAAAAGCTTTTGTTGTTTCAAAATCTTCTTATTTCAACGGTTAATTAAACTTTTGTTTGAACAAAAATACACTTTTTTATTGTTCTTGCAAAGTTATCAAATATCTTTTTAACATCAAACTTCGAAATAAAGAACTTTGCTTTTAAAACTCACTTTCTAATATTCAATTTCTATAATAACATGGCTTTTTTATAAAACAAAAATAACTACGGTAAACTGAGACGATAAATTTTTATCTGAAGGAGTTGAAACTTGATATTTGTCGATTCATATTAATTATCAAATATGACGAATAAAAATTCTGTTTGTTTCAAACTTTACAAAAAAAAGAAGATGAATATTAATTAACATAGTATAATTGGCAGAGATCGAAGCCGATTTTTTCGGCTTAACTCAATTTTTGATTTTTTTGATAGAAAAAAGCCATTTCAACTATTTAAATTGAACTTTAAATGCTATACTATGATTCTGTGTAATATTTTGTCAGCATGTA
Source organism: Chironomus riparius (assembly GCA_917627325.4). Classification (NCBI taxonomy): domain Eukaryota; kingdom Metazoa; phylum Arthropoda; class Insecta; order Diptera; family Chironomidae; genus Chironomus; species Chironomus riparius. Next base: position 61,219,698 of record OU895877.1, read on the forward strand.
GCTATAGTGATCTCAGAATTTCAATTTAGCCGATTTTAAGCCGATCGGCTTAAATTTCGTCTTAACATCGTTTAACTTGAAATCCTGAGCATACTATAGCTACATGCTGACAAAATATTACACAAAATCATAGTAAAGCATGTAAAGGTCAATATAAATACTTGAAATGGGTGTTAAATGGCTTTTTTCTATCAAAAAAATCAAAAGTTGAGTTAAGCCGAAAAAAACGGCTTCGATCTCTGATAATTGGGAATAAAAATATAGAACTTTAAAAGCATCTAGCATCTACAAGTGATGATAACTGAAAGCATTTGATGTTCCTTTAGAATTTTAGTGCACTTATTTGTTCTGAACGGAGCTTATCCAATTGAATCTTTTAGATATTTAAGATGTCGTACTTTTCCTTTCACTACTTCCTTATCGGACATGAAATCAATCTTGTCTTCATGAAACAATTTTATGCCAAACAAAATATGAAAACTTTTTTTACTCTTTTTTTGAGCACAACAAGAAGTAAAGTTAAGTTTTATGTAAAGTGAAAATCTTGAATAATTTTCCTCCGATTCAATTTTATTAAAATAAAGTTAACGCTTCATCCGAGTTTCATATTGCGATACAATATAGGAAAACGATGAAGCTTAGAAATATGAGGCAGAATGTTTTTTCAAATAATGAGAAATAATAGAAGTAGGGGAAAAATATCTGGATGCGCAAAAGTAAACAATATAAGACTCTTGAGGGTTTCAGCAAACTATAAGCTGCTTAAAAGTCGAATAAATTTGAAGCCAAAAATAACTTTTTTCATTCACAAAACAATCAATTTTTCGTTATTGGATGATAAACTTTCTTCTTATTTTTCCAGCTCCTTAACATTGTTTTTTCAAACATTCTAAATTTGATGCAATAAATCAAGATTTCAATGTGAATCCAATTTTCTTCACATGCCACTTAGAAATAAAAAAAATCTTCCATTTTTTCTGCTCAACTTTCCTTGGTTTTTTTTTTCCTGGTGCTTTAAAAAGATTGAGGAAGAAACTTTTCATTCCTTCTCACTGTCTGAATGGTTACAAAAAATAAATTTTCAGCAAAAAGTTTTTCTATTTTCTATTACAAAGTACTTATGCTACATTTATTTGCTAGAAATGTAAAGCAATTTATGACAATCTGATATTTCTGGAAAGATAGTTACATAAAATAGTGTTGAGATAAAAAAAAAAGTTGGACAGTTTTGGGTTGCGATGATATTTTAATAGATTTAGTTTGTTCTTTTTCTGAAAAAAGAAAGTGTTATGATCTTGTAATGAACATCAGAAGACATTCAGAATATGCCTCGTGCAAAGAAAAAACCAGAGATCGAAGCCGATTTTTTCGGCTTAACTCAATTTTTGATTTTTTTGATAGAAAAAAGCCATTTGACACCCATTTCAAGTATTTAAATTGAACTTTACATGCTTTACTATGATTCTGTGTAATATTTTGTCAGCATGTAGCTATAGTAAGCTCAGAATTTCAATTTAGTCGATGATAAGCCGATCGGCTTAAATTTCGGCTTAAAATCGGCTAAATTGAAATTCTGAGCTCCCTATAGCTACATGCTGACAAAATATTACACAGAACCATAGTAAAGCATGTAAAGTTCAATTTAAATACTTGAAATGGGTGTCAAATGGCTTTTTTCTATCAAAAAAATCAAAAATTGAGTTAAGCCGAAAAAATCGGCTTCGATCTCTGGAAAAAACTGAGTATCTTCTTAGATGAATCAATGCAATCTAAAATTTTATATAATTTTGTGATACTTTTCTTTATAATACCCATCAATATTACGTTTCAAGTATCTAATCCTATTTTTCACAAAAAATAAGAATTTTTCCAAGCTCTGCAATCTAAAATTGCTCATTCATTTTTTTTTGCTCGAATTTTCACTTATTTTGCAATAGTTTAGCAGTTTCTCAAAGTACAACATAGAAATAAAATAAAATTGAAGATGAATATTGAGGAGGATATCTTCAACGTGCAATAAGCAAGACATTGAGACATTTCAAGTATGAGTTTCACAAATAAATTGACTTCAATTGAATACGACGAGATTGAAAATTGTGTATGTGATACATATTTTACGTTGTATATATATATATATTTCCGGAAAATATTTTAAGAGATAAGATGTGATCATTTTTAACTCTAAATAGAGCACAGCAGCTGTTCAAAAGAGTTCTTGTGTATTATCGGAAGATAATGATGACGACGATAAAAAAAATCTTTAGAGTCATAAAATTTAAAATAAGTTGAAACAGCTGAGTAGATGGCGGAATTTTACATTGTGAGAAACATTTACTTCCATAGCATAGCAAACAGAAGTGATAATAAAAGTATGAGAAGAATGTCTAACAACGTAAGAAATTTAATTTGTCGTTTTTTGATAATCTCACATCCCAAAATTCTCTAAATTCCATTGTAATAATCAGATTACTTTATCAAGAAATGTCTTTTAACCATGCATGAAATTATTGAGGTTTATGAGACATGAATGACATGTTCAACATGCATCTTAAATGTGAAATTTTGAATTTTGAGAATATCTAGGCAAGCCCAATTAATTTGTGTATTTCAATCATACCTCAATCAGTCTAATCTATTGTTGAAGTTTTGACCTAAATTATGATATGCATCACTTGCTCACTTTCTTTGACTTACCTTCTCCTTCTTCTCCATTCTCTTCATCATCGTCGTCGCCTTCATCGTTTATCGCCATACATCTAGGCATATCTCCCACCCACGATTCTTGACTGCAGAATAGTCGATCTTGCTCTACATTTTCCAGTTCATAATCTTCATCGCATTCATAAAATGCTACAAGAAATATTTTTTCTCCCTTCCGGCGTCTATAAATGAGAGAATATAAAAAAAGCACAATAGAAGAATTTATTCTTTGAAAATAGATATATTCAATAAAAATTCTTTTGTTATTGCTTTTTACTTTAGAGGTTTTTGTGTTTGATTTCTTTAGTTTTGAAAATCTCTGCTGCATAAGATTATAGTCAAAAATAAGTAACTGATTACTAAAATCTATTTTTTAAACTATTCTATTTTGTTCTTTTTTTTACATTTGTAAAACCATACCAATCCAAATTTCTAATCTTCTCATTCTAAAATAGTTTATAATCGTCTTTTAATCTTAATTTTTTTTTTTGAACCTTCAGTTTTTAATGTGGAACTCTATAACAATATGTGCGTACGGTGATAAAGTTTTTATTCTTTTAAATGGCAATACCACACACACCCTAGCAGAAATTTACTAGTAATTTCCTAGTAATTCACTTGATAACTTTCCATTTGCTACTTGCTATTTACTAGTCAAAATCCAAGTTCAAATCATCGCCAAAGACCCGCATTTTCACTTGCTCATTGACTAGTCAATTCGCTTACAATTTAACTAGTAATTTACTAGCAAATTTGTAAAAAATTTAAATGAATATAACCGTTGATTTCCACGTGTTCTTTTGATTTTTTTTGTGTAAATTATTGTAAAAGTATTAGTGTGTACTTAGTTTAAGTTAATTAAAGTACACTAACACTATGATAAAAAACAAAAGACTTAATTTAATAAAGTCGAACACTGATGAACGCCTCTGACTCGCACGCAAACCTGAGGAAGATAAATAATTAATTGAAGTCACATACAAATTTGGATCGACCTTATAAAGGTGATTTCTGCGCGCTCTTGTGAAGTATATGGCAAATGCCAAATTTAGAACAAAATTTTTTTGACGCAAAAAATTCTTTTTTTGGTGAATTTTCGTAGGATATGAACTTAAGAAGATTTGATCAAACATATTACATGGTAATTTGCTAGTAATTTGGTAGTAAATAGCGAGTGTAACTTTCTAATAGTAAGTTGTTTTAATAATTACTAGTAAATTGCAAGTAGTAAAATAGAAAGACTAGCAATTTGCTAGTTAGTCTCGCTAGGGACATGTTGATATAATTTTATCAATTTCTCTCACTGAATCACGAACTTCTCACATAGAAATCATAAAAGCAATGTTATTCAAGAAAAAAAACTTTATCATCACGAGAATAATAAAAATAAAAATAATTTTTATTTCATTTTACTTGGCAGTTAAACTGCTTTATATGCGTACGATAGAAGGCAAGAAAGAAAATATTCATTCAATTCACCTGTTGTATTTTGCTATATTTCCATTATTTATTGTTGGGGCTTTCACAAGACCCTTACTCATGCACGATAAATCCAATTTGGAGGCGAAATCTTTCGTTATTTTTGGATCTTCTTTTATCTCATGCATTTTGCCTTTTCGGCGTTGATTCTTTTTACTGTCCACTGATGTTTTGTCATCGGCTTCACCGGATTCTAATGGCAATTAAAAATGGGAACATATTAATTTAGCAGCACATATAAAAAAATAAACATAAGAGATTTGCAATGCTCAAATTGCTTTTTTATCAAAAGCTTTACTTAAACTTGATGTTTTTTAATGCATTTGTATAATTTATTTTGATTTATATACACAAAAATAATAATATTTTTCAGCTGTGAGTTTTTCAACAGCTTATTCTTCATGGATATAGTAAGGGTTTAAAGTATTTTCGTTCATCGCAATATATTGATGTATGGATAGAATAGAATTTTCTTTGAAATTTCTATACGATTCATTCAAGTGTTTCACATCAATCAATTAAAATTCAACACCAATCGATCATGATATTACATCGCAGAATTCTGTAAACATTATTTCATTAAAAATAAATCAGCACTGATAAAGCGCTTCAGAATACGACATTCATGGTTATAAGCCGATTCTTTTTATTTTGAACGATACATCAAAATTCACGTCAATTAATTTATGATAATTATAAGTAATTGAATGTTTTATGTTTGCGAGAAGTCTGCAATATTGTTTGATGTCATGTAAAATGATAAAGATTGATGAATAATTATTAACGATTGACGAACATCTGGTGGAATATGGCTTCTGATGAATATAATGATTTTAATAAATTAGATGGATTCTTGACACTGATTTCAGATTATTTTTTTTACTCTTGTCCAAAAACTAAAAAAACCCAAAAGACTTAAATTGTTTGTGAATTTGAATTCATTAAATACTTAATGCAATTTAAAAACTTCAAATTTTAATTTCATGTTCAACATCCACAAAATAAATGCTTAAGTTATCGAAAGATTTATGAAGTTAAAAAAAAAATCGCATTTCAAATGATCTAATTCAACATTACTTAGAAGCAATAAATTTTTCAGCACAACAATAATTGAGTAATCAACACGTGACTTTTTCACATTAAAAAGGCTTCGCACGTTATTTGACAATGATGATGATATAAGAGAATATTTTCTACTATTAAAAATCACAATCTTTAAATGCCTTATTTTCACAAATAGACACTGCCATCTACGCCTACAACTTATTCTCTTCTATTCTTTCCATTTCTGCTTCTTCTTCTTCCACGACGAGTTAATTTATGATTTTTTTACTGCTTAAGATTATTCTCTCAACACTTTGTTCTTCACTCAACGAAAGAAAAGTTGTCGTCAAATAACAATAATAATATTAATAAGAATAAAATAATATTAACTAGAGTCACATCGCAGCTGATAAATATAGCAGAGAAGCAAAAGAAGAAAATTTCAACGCATCGCGACAAGGCAGATCAAAAAGTTTTTGTCAGTCTCGTTCTTTCACTCTTTTCTTTTCACACTGAACGTCTGAGTCACGACATGGATTATATTTTTTATGAGACAATCTCATATGACTCAAATTACTTAATTAATTATAATATCATACATGTATACAAGATGCTTGTTTATTGTCGTCGAGTTGAGTTAATTAATTGTTTTGGCAGTTTGCATCATAAATCAGGAGCGCTAGTGAAAAAATATTTATTTCTGTTTGTGTTTAAATTAAAAAAATTAAATCATTCGTGGCGGCACGCACTTTTTCATTTTCCGTGATTTTCTCTTATTTTCTTTAAGTTTTTAATAAATTTATTCGTTTGACGAATTTTCTAGCGAAAAAGTAGAAGTAATATTTCAGCCATTCATACTCTTATATTCTTTCATACCAATCTAATATTATTAAATGTTAAATAATCTGATTAAACGATGTACAATAGTAACATATGGACAAATACAATTGAAGCCATACAAGTCCATTGGCAATTTTTTTGTATTCAGAGAGCTTCAATATTTTGGTAAAATGATACAAAACTGACTATGAATAGACGTTTATTTACGATACCTGATGAAAAAGCAATCCGTTGAGTGGCTTCTGTTAGAATTACGCAATGCGTGGAAACTCAGGATTAATCCTGAAAAATCCCAAAAATCCTAAAAAATCCCTGAGCCAATAAAAATGAAAATGTGAAATCTCTTTTCAATCCCTTTTAAGATTTTTTAGGATTTTTGGTATTTTTCAGGATTAATCCTGTGTTTTCACGCGTTGGAATTACGTAATATTTGGTCTGCAACATTCTGTTCTCAATTAGTTTTTGTTAAATGATTTTTTATACCAATCTAAAATATGTAACAGAATAATTTCTGGTCTTTTTAACTACCTTATTTTGTCACAGTTTTTTCATGACTCCATGATAGGCCAGATGATGAGCGTGGGATGTTCAGAAATAAGCAAATTTTAATTTGACGCACAAAAAAATTCATTCATAAAATTTTTTTCTCTAAAAATTTTCATATTTTATATTTCTTACTTTTCTTCTTATATTTTAAAGGAAAATTTATATTAATATGATGGATGCCCATACTAATATCCGTAATAACAATAAAGACGACGTTTAAAATTCATTGAGCAATATGTCCAATAAAAAATATTAATCTCATATTTTGCATATAAATTAAGATTCCGACGTTAAAGAAGAAGGAGGTGCTTTAAATGGGTATTAAATGAACGTAGAATTGAGTGTTACGCAAGATTGTTTTTTTTTCTCCCATAAGAAGGTCATAAAGATCCAATTCTAATAAGTTTCATTCAAAACACAATGAAAATCATTTTTAAAATACAAAAGGCGTTAAAGTGTGTGTGAATTTTAAATATACAAGTATCTTGATTTGTGTGAACTATATTATTGACATATGTCTACACTGGCTTTACCTAAAAAGAAAATCGAGAAATAATGATACAACGATCACAAATTGTGATAAAACTTGGATGAAATTTAGAATAAATAATAAAAATGTATTGTAAGTCTTACATTGTAAATTTCTGTTGTATGAATTTATGACTTTTGCAAGACTTAACCATTTTTGGATCGAAATAAAATTTTAATTTGGTGATTTTAAAAAATTTTTCAAGTATTTTCGTTAATTGTGCCCAATCGGCACACATTGAAATTTTTGCCACCCGGCAGCCGGGTGGATAGTTTAACAGTCTTTCCACCTTTTAAGGAACCCCTCATCACCTTCCAGCATTTATTTCTTCACTATCACACACATAATCAGTGTATAATTTGTGAGTTGACGTTGATGAGGGTAGCTTAATCATGCGGTTTTGTAAAATTTGCAGGTGTTTTTAGTGACTTCGAACTAGATCTTATCAACAAGAATATTTCATATGATAAATGCGAGTGAAAATGTGCAAAATAAAAGTCTATTAACGGTTTCAAGGTGAGTTTTCCGAGAAGTCTTCAAAAGTCAGTTTTGGGTCTATTTGAATTCCCAAATATTTTAAGGAATATGATACGTTAATTCTTTGTCATATTGAGAATTGACCTGTTCGTTCAGAAACTTTTTATCAACTCATTTGCATCATCTTTGATGACATAGTGACAAAGCTTTCTAAGCAAAATTTGATGGTCGATCATGTCAAAAGCCTTGCTTATATCAAGTGACAAAATGATAGCTGATTTTTTCTCGTCGACAATTTTTGATGTTAATGAGATTACTTTCGCAATAACGGTTTCACATGATCTATTCTTTTAAAAGCCATACTGAAAGTTATCTAAAAAATTTTCTTCTTCCAGGTACTCGATTAGCAGATTTTGGATAACTGTCTCAACAACTTTCTCCAGCGTATAAGTGATGGAAACAGGTCGATAATTATTCTTATTTAGCGGTGAGTCCTTTTTATGAATTGGGTGGACAGTCGTAACTTTAAGTTGTTCAGGGTATTCATCTCAAACATTTTATTAATCAAAGACATGTTCAGAACATTCTTCACTTATTTGAGTCCAAAAAAAGGCGAGATTCTGTCATATCATGTAGCTTTACCAATATCCAAAGAATTGATTATATATGTTACTTCTTGTTGAGATATAACTTGAAAATAAAAGCTTTTGTCGATTTGCTTATCTAAGATGTGAATTTCTTGTGCGTTCCGTGTAGTTTTTCCAATCGAAAGAAAGGAGCTTTGAAATATATTTCAGTATCTGTATGGTCATGATATCTTGCATTGTTCTCAAGCAAAGAAATTCGAGTTCTGAAGCCATTTCCTAGTGGCTTTCAATGAATTTCAATGTATGCCGATCGGGGTGGAGTATTATAATCATGTAATTTTTAAAGAGGAATTTATAAATATATTATTTTGAGTTATTATGATCGTTTAGGTCTTAGTCGAACTTTATTTAAAAATATAGCAAAACTTTATTATAAATTGATCATAGGATACGAGTATGAATAGGAATAAAGACTACCCGGAGATAAAAAAGAAGCTTGACTGTACTTAAATTTTCGGCCTCGCTAGTAGAAAATAATATATGCTGTTTAAAATGTGGTTGGTGAACAATTAAGTGTGTCTCATAAATTGAAAAAAATTTCCTCATCTCATCACCACTTTCAAAACAAATAAATTTCTTTATAATCAAAAGAATTCTGTTTTTGTGCACTGGCGCCAGATTATTCCTTCTAGGAAAGCAATCACAAGTCAATGAACCGTGATTTTGAATTACGATACCGCAATTAGCAATAAAAAATATATTGTCGATGCAATACAAATAGAATTGGTCCAAAATTGATCGTGTCGAAGCATAAAGGTAAGAATAAAGAGAATTGTTTATTGAAGATTACACGTTTTACTACAAGAAACCCACCACCATATATGGTACGGATGAATAGGAAATGTTGTTGCTGTTGTTATCTCACCCAGCTCTGCTTATTATGTTATTCTTTACATATGAATGGAGACATCTCTCATGTAAACGTGTTTGAATATGCAGATACAATAAGTTTTGAACTAATTCCGTAAGCTTAAATGGATTTCGTTATTCACCATGAAATTGACAATCGCTTCTTCCATGGCATTTGCTCTCGTTTCACGTATGTGTATTGGAAGGGATTTCATGTATTAAATCGACATGCATTTATTTATTTAATATTATCTTTATCGATCTAAATCCTCTTCTTGAATGAGATTTAAAGTTAAAAGAAAAACATGTCATTTACAGCACCACTTATTCCACATGAACAAACATTTGACACTTCATTCATACCGCTTCATTCAATAGAAAGTTTGGATTTCTCTAATTCTTTCTTATTGAATAGTCTATTTCAATTAATTTTCAGGTGTCAATTACTTATCTCGATGGATTTTCTTTTTTGCTTATTTAATTTTATCTAGAGCCATTCGGAAATCATTGAATTTTTTTTCTCTCATTTACTGAGGCATTTCTTTTATACGTTGATTTATTTTCGCATAATACAGGAAATTTCATGGGGAGAAAATAGAAGATTGATTTACAAATTTATTCTGAATTAATGAGAAATCTTATTTTTGTTTTATGTTAAAAACTTTTATATTTAAAGTCAAAGTGGAACAAATTGGACTTTTTTGTAGCAGGATTTCAATTAAATAAAAAATTCTGCTTTAATTTTAAATATTTTCTCGGGATTAATTCATTAATTAATGTTTTAAAATTTCAAATACCCCCAAATTCAATTACATCTTAACCACAATTCTTTCAATTCTCAAAACATATTTCATATTTTTCCAATTCAAGTACAATTGAAGATTAAAGGATTTTCTCTCAATATGTTGACATTAGTAAAGTTTGAATGTGAAAAATATTAGTGCCAGATTACTGAATGATATATTTAAAATTGAAAAATTCCATTAAAGAACGTTTATGTTTTATGAATGCATGCGATTCTAAATACTGTTGCTATGAGCTTAACTTATTGTAAATTAGGGAAACATACTAAGGAATTTTTCTAGTGTTTTATAATTTACATTTTTGGTATCAATTTCGACAGTTTCTTCATAATACAAAGTTTATCAGTATCGTATTCAATGTGAGGTTTTGAAGAAAAATGACATATTTTTGGTTGTAAATCTGATTGTTTTAAACAAACTCAGAACCTTATTTGTCACTGCAATAAACAATAGGATGTAATGTAAAGTAAATTTTAAATGTAAAGTTAAAATGTAAAGTTAAATTTGGCGCAATATAAAACTGTTAAATTTGCTGAAAATACTTTAAAAAATTCACATAAAAATGTATCAAGTTTTATGGTTTCAAAAATGTATTCTTGGCTGAAACAGAAAAAAATTATGCAAAATTGTCATATTAAAGAAATATTTCTCATTATTGCATTCATCTTTTGAATAAGCCAATCACAATAAATTTAAGACCGATTTAGCTTCTTGATATCTTATATCTGTAATCTAATCCTCAAGCAAACTCCTGATTTTGTTAATAAGCAGCTTAGCCAAAAAAAAAGCTTTCAAATTCTTTCCTTATTTGACGAACAAGAATCTTGCAGAAAAGTTTAATCAAGACATATATTTCAAAATTTATTCATCAGTGAGTCAACGATTGCCATTCTTTTCCTTGTCCAGTTGTCATGCAAGCTGATTTGACTATAAATTTATAAGTTTTGAAAAACGTTTGCATCAAAAAACCCAATTTTGACCCAATTAAATTTTTCATTGTTTCCCATAATTTCTCTTGTTCCGGAATTTCTCATCTTTTTTCAAAAATTGAAATTTTAATTTTCTGTTAAAAATATTATTAACAGTATTATGGAAACATGGAAAATAAAGTGATACAAATTTGCATTTTAAGCAACTCCCTATTAAATTTTTTTTTCTATAAAAGATAAAACGTGCTTAAAAATTCTATTTCATTTGTCTAGAAAGAAAATAAATTTTGAGACATCCACCCACCATGATCTCAGTAGTTCTATACTATAATTAAATATCAACGATAAAATTGAATTGGATTAAGTTGTAAATGAGTTAGGAATGTTTAAATTTTCTTTAAGTTTTGAATTAATGTTGATGCGATATTCAACAAGAGCAAACAATTTTTCGATACAATGTGCAAGCATCAAAAGTTTTAGTTTAAAAAATTTCCAAAAAATGAATTAAATATCTGAATACAATAAATGGAAATAAAAATAATTTTGTTCTCTCATTCGGTTGTGAAATTTGAAAATTATTTATGGCATTTTTTTATAACAAGGTGCGCATAGGAGTCCAAAAGGTATGACAATATATGAGTGAAAATCTATGTAAATAAATATATAAAAAAATCACTACAATTTTTTTGTGAATAAATCATAATTATACATAAAAAAATTTATTTTAATGGAAAAAACAGATTTTTTCACTCATTCGAATGCCTTATTCCTACTTTTTGCTCTTCGTTGTTGTTGAAACTTTTTTCTCTCATTCACTATGCAGTTCACAGTTTCCGTATTTCGCATAAAATGTTCACGCTATTGCTGATGGCAAAGCATTGGAAGTTATTTGCAAATAAAAACATGGTATATGATTTAATTTTTTTACTCGCTTGTACTTGTTTCTTGCACCGTTAAATAATAAATAGAGAAAAATATATAAATTTATAAAACTACGAGAAATTATTTTATTCCTCAGCAATAAGTTATTTTATTAGCTGCAAAATATTGAGTATAAATGAAATCCCAGGGGTGTTGCAATTTTGCTATGACAAGCGAAATAGAAATGAAAATTAATTAAATGATGATTTAACAGGGGATGAATTTTTCATGAAGTTAATTTCGATTAAAGTGTAATTTTTTACACCGTGTGTTTGTAAATATTTATTAGTTCATAAAAGCCTTTATCAGATTATTTTTGGTTAGTAACTTGTATGAGTTATCGACTTAAGTAATTATTTAAAAAAAAAAACTACTAAAATTAGTTTAAATTTGTTTTTAGTGGAAAAATCAAATGTTCAAATTTTCAATAATGGAATTTTTTTGTCGAGCTATTATGACTTTTCTTTTATAAAAAACTATTCAAACCTTTATTTTATAAAAAATCAATAACTATAATTTTCAATTTAAATAATAGATTTTATCGCAGCTTTATTAGAGACACATTCGAATGATCATAAAATCTATTTAAAATTCAAAATTTTTCAAATTTTTGGAAATTGCAATGGGCATGTGACTAGACTTTTTCGAGGCTGATTTTTGTTATTTTACACTTTAATATTAACAAGATTTGTGAGAAATTCTAAGGATATCTTTATCCCGTAATCTCGGGATTGAAGCTTTTCTAATCTCGGGATTGCGGTATTGGAAAATCGGTCCAGACCCCGGGATATCGGTTTTTGAGCTTCCGGGATTAAAATCCCGAATCGCAACAATGAAAAAATCATTTTTAAAAATTTGTTTGCATTAATCATTATTAATAGTATCTATAAAAGAAAAAAAAATAAAGTATTTTGTAAAAAACCACGTTTTGCGTGGAATAAAAAGTAGAAAATAACCTTTCTTCTGGGTTGCAAAGAATTTCGTTTTAAATTTACAGATTATATTTAATAAATTTTTATATCTTAGTCAAAATCGTTCACAAAGTTTCGATTTTGAGCATTATAAATATAACATCATCATTATAAGTATTACATCATCGATATTGGATTATTTTTCCAAATATGCCCTAGCTTTTTTGTGATTCCAATGTGCTAAAATATTATATTGTCAACGGGAAAACGTGAATATAAAAAATTTAAGCTCGATAGGATAGAAGTGGTCGAAAAATCGATTAAAAAAGTACGAAATTTTGCGGACAACCAATTAATCAATCAAACAGATAAGAAAGCAAGTTAAGAAAAACGTATTAATAAAAACGTAGTAAAAAAACTTGAACGGAAAATGATAAAAAATTAATTGTATTAAAATTAATTAATTCGAATGTATGGAATTGATTTTAGAGTTACTGTGATATTTAAATTCGAAAAACCTTTCACATTCACCACTATGCACGCTTCAATAAACTTCCAAATCATCATTTTAAAAAATTTTACTAAAGCAATTTTATATGAATTTGACAAATAAATAATCTGAGAAGATCTGGAGTTGTCATACAAGTTTCAATCGACATTCCCATAAGCAAGTTACTAGTATGACATAAACATACAAACAAATTAGATAAAATGTTAAACAGTTTCCTTTTCTTAATCCGAAAAATATTGAAAACTTGTTAAAATTTATTGCACATTTATAGAGTGATAAAATTCATGAAAAATTGATCTCATTTATTACATATTATCAACTTAATCTAATAAAATTCTATCCGGTGTTAAATTTTTAACAGTTTTGCTAAAAAAATTCCTCAATAAACGTCACAAAAACTTTTAACTAAAACATTTAGAAGTGATTTATATTCACAAAAGATTTGTTTTGGGAAAGAAGTTCTATCTCCTTGATGATTTCTCTCAAAACATTTTCGCTCGTTTCGATTTGACTGCAATCTTCATAAATTCAATAAAAATTTTTATAGGTCAATTTATTACAATTTACTTTAGTTGGCAAATTTGAGTCATTGTCATCAATAATGATGTTTCGTTACATATGATTTTATCAGAGATCGAAGCCGATTTTTTCGGCTTAACTCAATTTTTGATTTTTTTGATAGAAAAAAGCCATTTAACACCCATTTTAAGTATTTAAATTGAACTTTACATGCTTTACTATGATTCTGTGAAATATTTTTTCAGCATGTAGCTATAGTGACCTTAGAATTTCAAGTTAAAGAATGTTAAGCCGAAATTTAAGCCGATCGGCTTAAAATCAGCTAAATTGAAATTCAGAGCTTACTATAGCTACATGCTGAAAAAATATTTCACAGAATCATAGTAAAGCATGTAAAGTTCAATTTAAATACTTAAAATGGGTGTTAAATGGCTTTTTTCTATCAAAATAATTAAAAATTGAGCTAAGCCGAAAAAATCGGCTTCGATCTCTGGATTTTATTGTTATTTAAATAAATACTAGCTAAAGAGAGTTCATTGAACTCCTAATTTGAGCAATTATGATTAATATATAATTTAACCTTATTTATAAAAGAATTTTATGTCTGCATATTTTTACTCTATTTTTTATTCTATTGTTTTCAAATTTTTTGTTCAGTTCGTAAAACAACAGTAAAATCTTAACACGATACTAAAATTTTTATTAGAATTTTTGATGACAACAAATTTATTAAAGCTACTTTATGTTGTGTGTTGAAAATCTTAAGTTTTATTAGCTGCTGAAGTGCTGGAGTCAAATGTGTAGAGCACACAACTTTTATTTATTACAACTTTTACAGATTTATTGATCTTGTTCCACCGTTTAACTCTCATTTAAGAGGTTAATAGAATGTAAAATTTTGTCAAGTGTTATTGCCGAAAATTCAAAACAAATAAATTTATATTAATTTTTTGTGAGTTTGTAAATTTGTAACTACAATCATAAATATCTTTATGATTTGATTCGAAACTTTGCACTAGATTTTCAATCCTGGATGAAGTCGTTTGAACTATTCCTATTAGTGTATGCAAAATTCATAAAACTAATTTAATCATAATTTTATTATTGTGATCGTTGGGAAAATAAATAAAAGTAGCCTAACAATAGCGTGCCACATTTTAATTAATTGAATTTTCAGAAGGCTCCGAGGCATAAATTGAAATAAAAAATAAATAAATTCAGTGAATTTCAATTACAGTTCAACAGAGCTTTTTATTTTAAAAGAAAAATGAATGAACAGAAACATAAAAAAATTATGCTTTAAAACTTACCGTTGACTATGCACGTGGGAGGATTCTCTTGCCACTCATCTGTATCCAAGTCACATGTGATTGTAGCTTTTCCTTGCAATTTGTAACCATTGAAGCAGGAATAACTTGCACTTACAAATTCTTCATTGTCATCATATCGTATTACTACAGCAGCATTATCCACTTCAGGTGGCTTCTCACAGTCTTCGTGCTTTGCACTTCTTTTTCTTGCGTATGAATCTGCATTGAATAATTCAATAAGACATGAAATTAATATCGAGATGGAGAAGAAGGAAAATATTGGAAATAAATAGAAATAGAAAATTGAAATCTACGATTTGGGAATTTTATCTCATTTTCGAGTATTTGGTAAAAACGTGAGTGGGAATTGTCCATTCAAACAGTTGTCTTGTCAAATAAATCATGAAAACTTGAAAATAATTTAGAGTAAAATTTTGCATTTATTTTGTTTGATTCCATATATTGAAAGTTGGACGATTTCAATTATTTCTGTGAATTTATGTACTTGATTGGTTTTATTTCCTTTTTAAGTGACAAATTCTGCGAATCCAAAAAAAAAAAGAAGTTTTGAAGTTTTAAAAATTTAAAAGTTTTGGAATGCGCTTGAAGACGCCCACAAATTCAATAGCTTTTTGCATCACTATCCAATAAATAGAATTATATAGTTTAGTCATAGAAAAGAAAATGAAAAATTGGAATTTTTATGACAGATTTATTGCAATTATTAAACGATGAGCTGCTTGTTATAAAAATCGATTTTCATACGCCTTACGATTTATGAAAATTGTCACATAAATTCTACCTAATAATTTGATATATCTCTTAAGTAACACCATAAAATAATATCGAATATTTTTTTCCCATTAATAGTAATTTATCATATTGCTTTGGCTATAAATTTTTCTCTCTTTTCTTATTCAGGCAAACACGTTAGTCTTGAACATTTTGCTTATGAATTTGGATAATTTCATTGAATGATCGATGTCATCATCATTGAAAGATTTTAAAAATCAAAAGTCTCTCATTTTCCTTCTGTTTATTTTACGCACACAAATTTTCTCTTATTTTTCTCAGCTGTGGCGCTGCACGCACACACATTTTCTGTTTACATTCTCATCATCACTATGAGTATATATAAATTTTTACCGGTAATATTAATATATATTTTTTTTCCATGTTTTTATTTCGGCACCGAAAATTCATTCATCTGCCATTTGAAGCAATAAATTAAATTATGAAATTTATCATCACAATGGATTTAAAATTTATTGGTGATGTGATAATATGAAAATTGCTTATTTTTCTATAGCAAAATGTGTAGATTTAGAGAAAAATGAAAGTGTTCAAAGTAGAGCAATATCATTTTGGAAGATTAGTCAGTTTTTTCAAGTCGCAGAGATTGGAATGTTACATTTTTGTTATTAGAATTTTTGTGTTTGATTTACTAGCAGAGATTTTGATAGAGATTTCAGAATGATTAATGAATCAACTTGGGTGGTTAACTTGTTTTTTTCAATCTACTGGCTGAAATTCATACGAAAACTTTATTATTCATTAAAATCATAGAGGAGAAAATATTTTAATAGGTAATAACTTTAGAAATCATTAAAACCAAGGACGAAACCTCCCTTAATGAGTCTTAAGAATTCTGGTTCCCTTTAATTAAATTGATAAACTAGGTCAAATTTTCTTTGCCACATATAAATTAATTCGGTTCTAACAAATCAGAGACTTCTCATATTTCTTTTTACTTTTTTCATCCGTAAATTTTCAAATATTTCTCTATGAATAATTTCTGTTTTTCGAGTCATATTATACACCCACCCAATAACTATCCCGCTGAATATCACTTCTAATAATTTAACTATAAAAAATAGATATTTTTGTATTTTCCACCAAAACATGCCATTTGAGAGCAGGTTGAAGATAAAATGCACATATTTGGTCACACACCAAGTAAATCTTCTCTTTTGGTATTCGACTTCTTACCGATCATCAAATAACAATTAAAAACATATAATCTTTAACAAACTGCCACTTTAAACTGACAAAAATCATTATGAACATTTTTATTGTTTGGTCAATTAATTCATTATTGACACCTCCAGCTTATTGTTTTCTCTGTTGTTTTACGTTAATATCAAAATCATCAATGTGTTAATTAATATCCATTAAAAATAGCTTCTACTCCTGTTGACTTAGTGCTAACGTGTTAGAATATCTTTATTTATTTTATGAATGAACGAGCGAAAAAATCATTTCCATAATGCCCAATTAATTTGTTCAACTACCGCCTCTTCCATATCAAGAGATTGTCTCAATATACATATGAATGTGATTTAAAACCACCGTGTTGTGACGATGAGAAGAAATGATCATCATGAGCAGATAAAAGTATAAAACTTGAATTGCCAATAATTTATCAATATAAATTAATGTGTGGTGCACATTTTTATCATGATGGTATATTGATTAAGGGTACAAAGAAGCAAAAAGATATAATATAAAAAAGAAATTGACCAGATGAGAAAAAGCATTACCTTTAGTAATCGTTAAAATTTATTACAGGTCTGCAAGATTACTTATAAAAAATGAGATATGAGAAAAAGGGTTTGAAAATTATGAACCCTCGAAATTTATAAAATACTGGAGATTAATTTTTTTTAAAGCTATAAACATATCACAAGATTTTTTAATTTCGAAAAACTGAAAAATAAAATATTAGAATTATTGCATCTTTTTATTTTTTTATTATCTTTTTAAAATCCGTGACAACGATAATTTTTCTTCTAACAAATTTAAATAAACTTCTAATTCTCAAGTTTCAACCCTCTGACATTTTCAAGCATAATTTAATGCATATATTTTAACCATAAATAAGTTTATTTACATTAGTTTATGCATTAATTTATTATGCTTCTTCGCTCAACATAAGCGTGGGTAAAGTTTTTTACAACTCAACCATATCGAAGCTCTTTTTTCATTTCTAATGCACAAATGAATGGACACATAATTTTGGAGTCAGTTATATTTTTTTGAATAATATTTTAATAAAAATTTATGTCATTTCACTTTGGTTTTTGTATTTGAAGTTTATTTTGAATTTTCACCGAGAATAGAAATGAAAAGAGGAAATTAAATCTTTTTCATCACCTTTATGAAAAGAGTAAAAATATTTCGTCATAAATTTTCCTCTTTTATCACATCCCTATTGTATTATTAAAGAAGATTTTTTTGTGTGTTGAAAAGTTTTACACATAACACTTTTCCTTTCTTTCTTCCTCTTACATTCTCTCCTTTTTATGTTCTCTAAAAAAAGGACTGAAGATGTTGAGCTCCAAAAGGCTCCAATGAAAAGATAAATTTCTATGTATATGGGCATGATCTAAACAATTAAAATATAACTCCTTTGGGAAATTTGTAAGAAAAAAATAAAATCTTCTCGTAAATGAAATAAATAAAAACATTTTCATTTATGAGATACTTTTCAGATTGTTGTGTTTCAAGTTAAATAATGTTGAAGTGCTTGCTAAAGCATAATTTATTAGATCAAAACATGAAAGTTTAAGTTATTTTTAAAGATTTTTCTTTAAAGATATTAATAAAATTGAATGAATCTGTCCACTGAATTTCAATATTTATCAAGAGTTTCAACTTTTAAAAGACATTACATCAATAATTTTAAAAAAAAAACATTTAAAGCAGAAATTATTTAAAAATTTCTCAGTAAATTCAAAAACATTCCATCTGTCTCACAAATATTGTATACAGATGGTAAGTCAACATTTCATTTAATTAAGTTTAATAAAAGAAAATTTACGTCCGTCCTTAAAGAAAAATTCTCTAAAAAAGAAGAAAATTTAGCCTAACCCATATCAAACTTCCATCTTCCGTTTTCTTTTCTTCTCAGCCACAAGCAATTTCATGTTTTCAATCTAACAAACACTATTGATTTATTTGCTGTCAAAATTTTGACAATTAATTCCCTCCTAAAACAACAGAAACAGCTCATTAGGTAGTGTAGCTGTAAATCTTTGATTATGATTATACTTATTTTTAAATCTCCCCCTCCCCTCGTAATAAGTGAACGGCCACTTTCTTTGAGTGTTTATTTTTATATTTCGTTGATATTTTTTTTTTTTTGAAGATTCCATAAAAATAAAAATCAGTAGGTTACCGATGTCTAAATCAGCTTTCTAAAGTATTTAGTTTCTTGATTTTTGCATCTTGAAACTATTTTTTTAAATCCTTTTAAACATTTTTCCGACTTTAATGATTCACGATTTATTGTTATGTAAAAAATATAAAAATTTAATAAAATTAAGAGTTGATACTTTACACTATTAAGTCAGTTTAAAATATGTTCAATCTAATTAAAGTATGAATACAACTTATTAACACGCTTTAAGAGAAACAAGATTTAAATCTTTTTAAGAACCAGAAAAAATTAAAGGAACTGTTTATCAAAGATATAAAAAAAATAAAATTTATTTTGAAATATCTCCGGAAACGGATGCTAACAATGTTCGTA
Source organism: Chironomus riparius (assembly GCA_917627325.4). Classification (NCBI taxonomy): domain Eukaryota; kingdom Metazoa; phylum Arthropoda; class Insecta; order Diptera; family Chironomidae; genus Chironomus; species Chironomus riparius. The sequence continues at coordinate 61,239,244 of OU895877.1, forward strand.
AAGCAAATTTTTTTGTCTTTAATCTCAATCGGTAATGCATAAGTTTATTTAGTGAAATTTGATTTTTTTCATAAAGCAATAAATTGCGAAAGTTTTTTACATTTTTAGGTAAACAATTTTCATATTTAATTCCTTAGAAAGACGTAATGGAGTAAATTCTGTGCATTTTTTTAAGATGAATTGGTTATACTTTCACGCAAAACTTTTCATTCTCTCAGCTCGAATGATTTGGAAAGTTTTCCTGATAAATTTTTTACTACTTTTGTTTATGATTATTAAAAGAGCAAACGTTGTTAAGAATTTTGAATTTGAATAAGTTTTGTTTTAATGAACTTTTGAGGATTACAATTTAAAAAAAAATAATTGAAACTTTCACAAAAAAAATGAAAAAATTTCACAACTTATTGAATAAAATCGTATCATTCTGAACTGATTCTAGAACAAACATAAAAACTTAAAAAGAAAATCCTTCTGCAAAACTTTTACCAGATGTAAAATGTTTAAAAATTTATTATCTTTCTAAGGAAACTTCCTAAAGTTTTAGCATTACATTTTAACAAAAAATTAAAGTTTGCCATTTTAATTACTAAATCTGTCATAAAATTAAAGCTTCCTGTAAAAGTTTATATTTTCCTTCTCTGCATCATATAGTTTTTTCTAATTCCCATTCTCAAATGAGATTTTATATGAAAAATATTTGTGTCACAAAAATAATTTTTTGTGTGTACATCGAACAACATACCTTGAACATTTATTACCAAGAGACTTAATATGATTAATGAAATTAACTTTATCATTTTCCTACTTATTTTTCTCTACATTTATCACTTCAAGTCTAAAGTTTTACATAAATATGGAATTTTCCTCTGAAAATTTTTTTTATCAAAAATTTCACTTTCTATTCTACAGCACAAATGCTCAATCCTGAATTATCTAACAATGGCACTAGAATATATTTTTGCTATATAAAAATACACCTAAAGCAATGCACTTGTGGGAAAATATAATCCGGTATCTATTTCAATCCCACATTCACTTTTTCTATGCGTTGAATTTATTTCTTCACGACTTAATTTCAACCGAACAACTCGATCTGCGATCAGTAACTGAAAGAATATTGTCAAACATCTTCCTATTATATTTTCATCTTCTTCTTATTTTCTTTTCTCTTCTTCTTTTCTTGACCACCATCTCTTCTCTAATTCACGCATTTTTCGTGCATATCAGTTTTATTTTTTGACTATAGAAATATATATTACGATATATCGTCTGTTTAGGCGGTAAATGTGTTCTGTAAAAATATTTTAAACGAAAATAGTCGCATCAGTTGAATTAGAATAATTTATCTCATCTCATGACTAATTTCGACGAGAATAGATCATTTTTGCACATTCTAATTTTTTTTACTGTGGTATAAAATTTCAATCCTTAAATTTTATTATTTAATTGACACCAGTAAGCATGTCAAGATGTATAATTAGAGAAGCTGCATTGAAATTTAAATATTTTGAAAATACAGATGTATTTCGCAGAAATGATTTAGTTGTTACACGCCTACAGACAGTGTTCTACATTTAAAGTATCAATAAAAGGAAACATTAATCATTAATATATGAAATATTTTAAAAATGTTATACATGAATTGAAACTTTATGATGTTTCTATGATATTGTGGTTATTTTGAACATTATATCTTTAATAGGTAGAATAGTACAATAGAGTTGTAAGGATTTTAAACTTCAATAATTCAAATCTATTTCGTGCTAATTTTGAAAGTCTAGTATATATATTAATTAATTATTATTTTCTTTGAATACAGCTTTTAAGTTTTCTGTACTTTCTGAAAACCTTCATTTTCCAGATAGCTTATTGAAAAATCTATAATGCTCCAAATTACCATACTAATTAAATTTGTAATTCGATTTGCTTAAATCAATCTAATTGATGTTTTTATTCAAAATTTACAAATCATATCAGTAAAAGAGAATCATATTGAATTGAGAATACCAATAACAATTTGTTTGATTATAAATTTTACTGTGTTATTTTATGCTTATAAATTGAAAGTAATGAGACTTTTGAATGTATTTAGTTATGTGATTACAATAGAATTTTTAATTGAAGATCAGATAAAAGAACTTAATTGAAGAAACTTTTATGTGAAAACATTAAAAAATATCTTTTGGCATATTTGAGGAGATGAATTACCAGATGGCAAAAAGCCAGGAACAATTTTCAAGAGGTCAATAATTGACTACAGTTATGTTCAAATTTTTTTTAAGCCTTTAACTTGTAACGATTCTGATAAATTGTATTGGTTAAATTGAAATTGTGCCAAAAAAATTTAGTCTAATTTGCAATCATCAAAATAAACTACTTAAGAATGGCGTCAATTTAGAAATAAAATTTAACAAGAATGTGAAAAGGTCATTTGAATGAAAAAACAATAACACCAACCATATGATTTTTGTTTATAAATAATGAATCATGCGTGGTGATGTAAAACACACTCTCAAAGTTTTGAAAGCAATAAAATTCGTCAGTGATTTTTCCAAAGACCTTCAAACTTTTTAATATTTTAAACATACAAAAAAAAAATTTTTTTTAAAAGCTTGTCAACCAAAAACTAAAAGCTTTTAAAAAAGAATTTATCAATAATAGGTTTTATTCGAAATATTAAATAAAAGCAATATTTTTTTGAAAAACAAACTTTTCCATATATATGTTTCTCATTTCGTAAAAAATTCAACCATGTGAAATACTCGAAAATAAATGTTGAATGTGTTCTTGTCAGAATATTCTTTATCATACAAACAAAAGTAAATTTTTTCGTAATCTTTTTTCATTGTTAACTACTTTTATCAATTAAAACAAAAATGTTGTATATCCAACGCAAATCTACACAAAAAAATAAATAATCGATAACAGTTTGTTTGGACGAGCTCAATTGCTATAAAAGTTCAGTATTTTTAAATTTGCCAGACAGTAAAGAATAACCATAGAATGAAAATAATTAATTTCGTGTTAATTGTATTTGTCTGTTGTAATGCTAGACAATTTAAAGAGCTTAGAAACGGACCAAGTGAGATTGAGAAATTTCAGAATGAATATTCAAATAGGATAGCATTTGGTGAATCTGGTATTAAATTTTTCAAAACAATTTTTAAAGGATGGTTTCTAGTTTCAAACTAATTACAGCAAACATTGGGGATTTTTCACATATGTTGGCGATGATAAGTGCCACTACAGAGGGTAGGTCTAAAAGGAATAAATAAAAATCACAAAATTAAATTTCATAATATTTCAGTTTTTGTTTGTGGAGCATCAGCAATTCATAAGCTGTGGGCAATAACAGCAGCTCGTAAGTGTTTTAAGAAATATTTTTAATTGCATCTAAACATTTTATAAAAAAAAATAGATTGCGTTGCATCATTACATCCATTTCGCGTGAAATTTCGTGGTGGATCTGCAAAAAGACAATCTGGAGGTTCAATCTTTATAATTGAAAATTTTTGGATTCATCATCAATATGATGACTGGAGGCTTGCATTTGATATTGCAGTAGTAAAAGTTTCAGATTCTACTCCAATCGAAGGTATCAACATTAAACCTATTGGATTACCTTCAAGTTGTGATGCTCTTTGCTGTGGTGTATGCACAGGAGTCGAAGTCACTGCATTAGGTATGTAACATGTAGCATTTGAAGTACGAAATCTAATAAAAGTTCACTTCAACAGGTTGGGGCGTAAGTAAATTTAAAAAATTGAATAGATTTTTATGTATGGACCTATTTTAAATCATAGTTAAATGAAAATGTGCTTGATCCTGAAAATCTCTCAAAAATAACAACACCAGTTTTTGATCATGAAAACTGTAAACATATGTGGATAAATAGTGCATATAGGTTAAGCTTAGGACCAGACTATTTTTGCCAAACAGTCAATGAAGGAAAAGGAACATGCAGAGGTGATTCAGGATCTCCAATCATAATTGGAGAAAATCAGAATAAAATTCAAGTTGGAATTGTCAGGTATAAAAAAAAAAGATTTTAAAGTCTTATAAAAAAATGGACAATTGTAAAATGATACATTACAGTTTTGCAACCTACACATGTGGTGAAGCTGTTTCACTTCCAAGTGGGTTTTTACGTCTTGAATACTCTCCTATTAGAAATTGGATTAAAAGAATGACTGGAGTATAAAAAAAGTGTAACAAATTTAAATTCAATACATTTATGATCCTCTTATAATTTTACGCATTTTTCTATCAGGAAACGTAAAAATGTGTATAAATGTACAAAATGCTTAAATGCTGATTTAACTCTAAATTATTTTAAAATAATATTGTAAACATTGAAATATTAATTAAAGATTTGAAAAATATATTTTGCAATAATCGGTTGCTGAAGAATCAATTAACGCCATTTTCAGTAATTTCTTCTCATTAAGTAAGCCCAGTTGATTACGTTGATCTTCATTATGTGAATAAAAACATCACACAAGTCACAAAGATCAAACTTTTAGCAAAGACACACCATTTTCCTATAAAAAGCATTTTAAGCTTGTATATATATATATATATATATATATATATATATATATATATATATGTGTTTTTCTAAATACAGAAATTTCCATCGTAAGTATTGTTTCAAGCACTCACACATAGAACGTTAAGATCTTCATTCATGAGATTTTTAATACAAAAGTTGTGTATTTTTCTACCAATTTCTGACTTTAAACTCCGCAAACTAATTAAGGTATGGAAATGAAACTTAAAATTGACAAAGAATTGAAGAAGAAAATTGTAAATGCAAATATGTTGGGTTGAAAATTGTTGTGAAAGAATCAAATAACATTTAACTTATGATGCAAATAATAATAAATTGAATCAAAAATCAAAGATTTTTATGCCAAGTTGTATTACGTAATGTGAATGCAGGAAAGAGAGGAAAAAAAATCAAAGTTATTTAATATATATATAAACATCATCATCTAACGAGACTTTTTGTGGGTTTGTAAGCTTTTTCTTTGTGTCGAAGGAAATGCAAAGTTTTTTAAAATTAATTTTTACAACAAAGAGGATTTCTTTTTGGGGATTTCGAGAGAAAATTTGATTTGAAAGTTTCAGATAGATAAGGGAAATTTCAGTCAATTAAATTAAGCAATCTGTAGCAATATCTAGGAAAAAATAGTTGTAACATTATCTATTCTCTTTGCCATACGAAATATTAAGAGTCTAATCATAAAATCGATCCTTCTAGAAATCCTACTTCAATTCAATGAAAGATAGTTCAAAAATGTAACCTTTACATTTAAAAAAGTTTATTAGAAAACTTTCTTATTATTCTTTAAAACATTATCTATTATTTACAGTAGTATTATTTCCTCATTCTTTTCCCTATCGATTTTAATAATTTCCTTTAGAATCTAGATTACTCTGAATATTTCTTATCACAGAAATTTTAAAAGCTAAATATTTCATGATTTGTTCATCCTTAATTAGTCAATCTTGATGATTCATCATAAAAATACATTAATGGAAACGAGTTTCTCACTTCCTGTACCAAAACCAATTTCTTGAAAAGGTCAATTTTCCATATTAAACAAATGATAGTGATTTAAAAGATTAGCAACAATTTGTTGAGCTTTCACGAATTCCAGTCTTCGAATTTTCGAACACAATGTCCTCGTTCGTTCCAGTGTAATATTCTTTTTGTAAAAGCCGCATATACAAAAAGAAAATTCCATTCCAAAGTTTTTTTTTATCATAACGAGACATTTTCATTCATTCCAGTATACGCATCTTATCCGAAAAGACGTGAAATATTTCAGTTCATACAAAACTAAATTCAATTTTCTTTATAAATTCATCCAGACATCCAGTGTGACATTGAGTATGTAAGACTAAGAAGAATAAAAATTGTGGTTTTAAATTAATGAAATATTGAGAATAAATTTCATGTAATTGACATAAGATGGGCATTTAATAAAGTTCCAATCCAATATATTAAATATTGAATGATGTCTGAAGACATCTAAAATTATTTGAGAAAATCAACAGTGTACAAAAAAATCTGCTGTAAAGAAAGAAAGAAGAAGCAAGATTGTGTGAATGAGTAAAGGAAACAATATTGAATGATAAAAAAAAGTAGTTTCGAGGTGATGACGATAATGTTCCTTGATTAAAAATCAAGTAAATTGTGTGTTAATAACTTAAAAGTGTCGATTGGAACTTTTTGAAGCCACACATAAAAGGAAATGTGAATGACCAATTTTTGACATTTCCTCAAGTTGCTCCTTCTTCTCCTCTTCATCAAAATACCATAGAGTAAATTAAAAGAATTTTTGAGAAAGTTTCACGCACGTCGGCGATTTTTTGTTGTTTACTGGTAAGAGAAATTACAATTTATTGCAATTAAGTTAATTACACTGAAACACTTATTGAGACATTTACATATTATGTGCTGGTGGCATATTATCTGCCTTATATTTCAATCATATTTTTCATCCATTTGCGTGTGTACTATTCTCAAGTGATAGTAGGAAGGACTTTAACTTTAATAAATAGATACAATTTGATAATTTCTACACATATGTGAGCATGGAGGAACCCTATTATGGTTGATTATAGAAGAAAATTTTCTTCCTTTAATTTTCTCTTACCACCATTGCTATCTTGATAAATTTATGAATTATTAGCAATTCAAGCTCACACCTTTCTTTTATTCCTTTCTATATTGCACGTAAGGTGGAAAAATGCCGACATTGGAATTTACGAAGAATCTACTTGATCTCTTATCATATTAAATGGAAAATCTGTCAATTGATACGCTTAAAGCTGCTTAAAGTCATCATCATGGGATTGAATTCTTTCGAATGTGTTAAATTTGATTTAATGGCACTTCTTTTTTCCAAGAAAGAATAGAATACAAAAGAAAATAAAGTGATCCATCTACATTTGCTTAACACACTTTTCCATACATTCACAAACGCCATCACAAGCGCTTTTAAATACTGAACTTTAAAACCCTTTATCATCTACATGAAAAGAGATGATTGAAGAAGAGATAAAGCAACAACAATAAAGATGAGAAATGTGTATCAGAATTTATCACTATGATGATAATACTTTGTGAATCATGATTTGTGCTTTAAATTGTTTTTTCTCTCTATTTAAAAGTAATAAACTTTCATAGATATTACTTTTATTACTTTCAAAAAGAGAACATGTAGGAAGAAAGAACCATATTATTTTGTGATTTGTTGGAATATTTTGTAAATTTTTCAAATTTAGCGGAACATCAGTTTCCACTAAGATTAGATGTTTCAAAAATGTCACTAAGCAGTGGCGTATTTTTTCATAAAAACCCTAGCAAAATTAAGAAATTTCTGTTAACCTAGCGGGATTGTTCCCCTAAATCTCCCCTTAATTTTTTTGTTTAATTTATGCTACGAAAGAAAAATTTACCCTGAATTCCCTTTTTTTAAAGAGTAAATGTGTTTATTAGTTTTGACTAAGCTTAAAAGACTCACATCAGTATGAAACGAAATTCTCCCTTTGCGACCTACCAATTAGAATAAAACTTCATAAATTTCTTCTTGTTGGCATTTAAAATTAAATCACAACCAATCGCATTATGCAAGAGTCTCGAAAAAGGTCTCCTTCATACCACTTTTCCTCTCTTTTTCTTGTACATGAATTTTTTATATTATTTTTCTTTAAAGATTATTCCAAAAATATTACGTTCACGTATTGAATCCTCCAAAAAATTGTGAGAAATGAAAAGTTTTTTTTTTAAAAGTTCATTATTTCACCATCCTTCGTGCTTCTCAATTATTTTTCATTGACATGTTAACCACATATTGAATTTTTTTTTACTACTTTTGTTTGATTTTTAGCGCATTTTTGAAACTTGTTTCGAAAAGGTAGCTTAATAATTCACTTTGTTCGGCTGCTCGGCTGTGTCTGAAATCTCATTAACCAGACATCGTTGAGAGTTCTAGTTTGTTTTATTAGCTCAGTTACATAATGTTATTGACTTATCGATTATTTTCGAACAGTAAAACAATGGATAAATACTATAATTAATGATTTTTCTATTTCATATGAAAAAACAAGTGATGAGATCGTTTAGAAAATCGAATTTATTTCTACCGTTTTTGTACGATAATTGAGTATATCCAATTGATAATTATACCATAGTTAATAATTTTTTAAAGCAACTTTTGGTAAAAAATTATCAAATATTCAGTGGACGTTATAAAATTTGATTTTTTTTTGTTTTAAAGTTCATTTATTTATATCAAACTTAAAGTTGTGTTATAAATTTATACAAATTAATTATTGCAGAGAGAGAAGAAAAAAAATTACTTCATATTGAATTTAATTTAATTAGCGTCAAAATACAATTCCAAATAGTGCTCTCTTAAACGATTTTTAATAATGTTCAATGAATGAAAAGCCTTTATCTGCTGTGGAAGATTATTGAAATCCGCAAATGCTCTAATGTAAAAATTCTGCGCTCCTTGACTTGGACGACACATTCTTATTGTGAAATTTCATCGATTTCTTGTCGAATTATTATGAATATCGCTACCTAATTGTATATCGACATTATTTTTAATTAAATTTGATGCAAATTTAAATAATTGAAGAGAGCAATTTGTTTTACACATTACAGAGACTGGCAAAAGTCTAATGCTATACATTTATTTTAGAAAATCGTTGAATGATCTCCTTAAACTTATGATTTAATTCACACAAGAAGACAAATAATTATTCGATAAGTTAATATTACAATTCCTTAAATCTCTGTATTAAATTCAATTAATTTTTCGACTAAACAAACACAAACCTTATAAATTTAAAAATTTAAAAATACCGTTAAATTATAAAGTAATTTCTTTGTGAGGTCTTTAAAGTTTATTTTAAACGCTGTAACTCACAATTCCTGTCCTCGATATGAGGAATAAAGTTTCCAAATAATTACAATGTAATACAGCCATGACGCTGCTCTGGCTTATTTAGAATGAATAAAGCAATAATAATAATAATGACAAAACCTTTTTAAGTGAATAAATGTTGTGCTGTATTTTACTAATGAATCCATGTTAATTAGCCAATCAAATACTGATCGCTGCGTCAAATATAAAAAAAACACTAGGACTTTTGTAATTTTTTTTTGTCTTTTTTATTTCATTTTCCATCTGTTTATCTTACAATTGTCGTACAATTTTAACGAAAATTTCGTTTGTTTTTATTACAAGACAATCCACTCTTCCGTGGCAAATTTATGTTGTTTTTCTTTTGAAAAGTGTCAATTTGAAAATTTTTGCCATATTCTTTACTTTTTGTCTAGCGTTTTTCTCTTTGTTGAGTGGATAAAACTCGGTTAAAATTATAATAACCGCAATTATGTAATGTGCATTTCAATGAGAATTCGAAAGAAGACTTTCGACTTCACTTTAACGAGCTACAAAGTTAATAACTGTAAAATTTTATTCTTTTCATAGAATTGTAATGATAAAAATATATACGGCAAATGACACCATCAAAAAGAAGTATCAGCTAATATGAATAATCGTTTGCTTTTTTGATTTTTTCACTTTCTTCAACTCAGTTGCCAAATTAACAAAATTTCTGGATAAGAAGCAGTAACTTTCATGTCAAATGATGTGTCATGAATAAATTTTGTTTAATATTGCGAAATTTCTGTTACAGTTCAGCTTATTACATCCAATTAATTTTTAATAAAAAATTGTTTTACTATCCGTCAAGAAAAATTTCCATAGACATAGTTTAATCCACATGTTTGGTTATTTCTCACATTTTCAATCTTGAATTTCTTAATTAAACTAATACAAGTTGTAAGTTGTAACCGCAAATACGGACCATCAAACTTTTAAAAAAGTTAAGTTGAAAAAACTTCAAAAACTTAAGTGGCATTTTGCAGGTATTTTTTTAGAAAAAAAAAGAAAATTTTTATGAATTCGATTTCTTTGGTTTATTGAAACATATAAAATTATGGATGTAAAAGTTTGAAGTTATCGTACATTTAATTAAAATTTTAGAGCTCTTTTGGGGTTTTTGCTAATGGCAATTTAGTATGAATACTGTTTCTGCTTATTTTTACTTTATAGATTGGCTTTTATGAATCTATTCCATTTCACATTACGTTTTATTAATCTAGAGATTTAACGATAAAAAGTAAGTGAAAAAGTAAACACAGTAAATGTTCAGAAGTCGTGGTAGAAGCTAGAAAAATTTTGACAGTTTTTGAAAGCCTTTTATCATTTGTTTACCTTCAGTTATTGCGAAAACGATATGGAAGTAAAGGAATTAAGTTGAGGAAAAAGTAACTCGTAAATGTTTCCTATTATCATGGTGTGATGATTGAATGACAATTTTCATCATTGCAATGACAAAGTGTAATTAATTAATTAAATTAATTGCAATCTGAATTAAAATTTATTAGATCTTGAAAAAAGTTTACAAAACTAAATCACTTAAAGTTTTTTAAAAAAAATTGAAAGAGTTATAATTTTTAAAAACAAGAACTTGGACAAACGTCTTTAGATCATAAATAATATTACAAAGATGTTTTAAATAATAATTGAAATAATTGTCTCATAAGAAAACAACTTTTATGTGCACGCAATATTTGAAGAAGAAGTAAAAATAAACAAATAATAAAAGGGGAAAAAATTATCCTTGATATTTAGAAATATCAGGTATTAATAAATTTATAGGCTGATTGGTACTGAAACCGACTATTGCTTGGTTAAGTAAGCTGCTGTAAATGTTGATTAAAACTTTAACACAGCTAAATGGATATGGAAGTCTTGATGTTTGACCACTTGAATAAGCTGCTACAGCATTTGAAATTCCATTCAATGCCGAACCTATATAAGCCCCTAAAATATTTGGAACACAATTAAGCATTGTTGCCATTGAGTCCAAATACAAGCTATCAAAATTAATTCTAGCGAATTCGTTGAGTCCATCTGAAAAAAAAAATAATTATAATAACAATAAATGTCATATTCTTGATACACTTACAGTTGACATATGGACCCTTAGAACTAATTATAGAAACCATTACGCTGACATAGCTAGCAAGGCTTGAATAAGTTGCTTCACAAGAGCTTGTGTTAGCTAAATTCATTAAAAAATGCATTCAAAATTTGAATAGAAATAATTGAATTACGTTTTGATAGCAAACCTGTTGATTGAACGGCTAGTTGTTGCAGTTGAGAAATGAACGATTTTCTTAAGCCAGCAATTTTATTTTGCATGGAAATCAAATAATTTTCGACACAGTCTAAGGGTTTTTCAAATGGAGCATTAATGACTCCATTTAAAATATCATAAATTTTATCAGAATCTACTCCAGAAAAGAAATTGGTAGCATTTGCTGCAAAAATAATCATTATATTGAGTTCACAGCTGAATTCAACTTCAAATGATGGTATCAATACTGGATTTTTCACTGCATTACCTACATAAATATAAATTAATTGATTGATCAATTAAATAATCTGTATTGAAATTTAGAACTAACTTAATGCAAAGATAGTGAGATTGGTGATATAACTTGACCAAATACTTTGATATGTAATAAATTGACTTAGGAAAAATTCGCATCTAGGTGATGGATCTATCAGGCTATTGCTGAATTCAATAATATGATCGTTCATTTGATTTGCTGAAGAGTCGATAATTCCTTGAACACAACTGTATGGTGGTGGAAGTATCGATGTCTCATTTAATAAATATGCACGGATCACGTTTTCACTTCCATTTAACAAATCAACTGTTCTACCAATTAGTGAATTACGTTGACATGTAAAAATGTTATTAGTATATCCAATATAAAGATCTCTTAGTCCAATAATATTAAAAGCTGCTGCATCCACTTTAATAGAAGAAAATTATTTTTTTTCTGTGAATAATAAATCAGTGAAAATTGGGAAAAAAACTTACAAATATTGATTTCTTTTTTCATTGCTATTAAACTTTTTGCTGCTTGATAGTAATATGAAACATATTGTATGGTGGCATTACACGAACTGTTGGAATTGACTAAAAATAAAAGGTTTAAAAAAACCTCAACATATCTTTTTGAAAATTTCTTTTATAAACTTACTTGGAGATTCCTCAACTTGGGATTTAAATATTGGAATAATGTTTTCTTTGATATTTTGTGTAAAGAAATAATAAGACATTAATTCACTTTCAATGCAATCAAGTGGTGATTCAAATGGTGGATTAATTAATCCGATCAATATATCAAAGATATATTCAAAATTTAACCCTGTAAACTGACTCAATCTTGTAGCTAGAATGCTAGTTGTCACATTTAATTCACAGAAGTAAAATATTATTGAGCTGTTTGCCATCGCAGGATAAAAAGTAATTGTATCTGTAGTATGAAATTATGTTAAAAGTAAGTAATTTAGATTCATGGTATTTTGAATTCTCGATTTCGAAAAATTTCGAGATCCTGGAATTAATCGGAATGAGAAATCCCAAACTAATAATTTCATTTGATCTCGAGAGCGAGAATACAAAGTAAGATTAGTATCAAACACTATCGAAATAATACTTACAATTAGTATAGCCCAAAAATCTTTCAATTTTTTCCTCACTAGCTTGTAGTAATGTCAAAAATGCATTATTAAGTTGCCCGCAGTTTGATAATCCCCCACCAAATGAAGTTCCAGCCATACTCCATAACGTAATACACCACAAAATTTTCATCTTATTTAATAAATTGACCAAAAAAGTTTTTTCAAAATAATTTTTTAACCTGTTGGTTATTTAAAAACTTCTGTCAAACTTGAACGAATTTCACTTACTTATATACTAAAGTTTCATAATAATTAAGTCAGCCAAGGTAAAAAATGACACAAATTTTAATGAAGTCATGACTTCACTTCCAAAAATCATAAATTTATCGTAAAGATATCTATAGTTTGAAAAGCTAACAAAAATAATCGTTAAAATGTTCTCAAAATAAATGTATGAAAAACAAATTACAAATTTGACCATTTTCTTTTAAAAAAATGATATTAAAAGTTTAATTGGGTTAATTTTAAGCTTAAAATTGCTTGAAAGATGATTGACGAGATAAGCTACTCCTCGTTACTAAGCTACTAGTTTATAACGAAAAAACAGGGGAATATGTTTTTCTAAACAAGATCTGGCCTCAAACTAGCATCACATCAACGCTATAACGGATTACTGATTTTTGCGTTTGAAAGCAAACGTCGTAAAATTTTTAATTTCCTGGATTTACAATGGAGTATTGTTTTACAATCAGACCAAAAATATTTTAGTTTTTTTAAATTAAGTTTCAATATTTATTATTTTAAAGTCATTTTTTCCATGTATTAAAAAATTAAAATATAAAATAAGAATTCCATAAAGCATGATTTTCTCATTTTTAAGCATGCATTCTCAAATCAACCAGTTCACTTGTGCTAAAGCTAACTATAGCTTGATTTAGCAAACTGCTGAAGAAATTATTCAAAATTTTGACGTATGTGTATGGATATGGAAGTCTTGATGTTTTACCACTAACAAAATTTGTTAGAGCATTTACATCTGCGTTTAATGCTGAGCCTCCATAAGCTCCTAATATTCATCATAGCCATCGAGTTGAAATACAAATCATCAAAACCAATTGTTGTGAATGCCTTAAGACCATCTCCATGATAAAATGTGTTTATTTGAAAACAAAGTGATTAAAAAATTTATAAATTCTACTAACTGTTGACATATGGACCCTTAGAACCAATTAGGGATTTCAATACCGGACTAAAATTTCAATCCTGGGACTACGGCATTGGAAATTGTTGATCCAGGGATCCCGGGTTTAGATTCGGTTCAAAATCTGGTGTAAAATTGCGTTTAACACGTTCAAAATAAGAGCTTTCAATTACAAATTAGGTATATTTATAATTAAAAATTTTTGAATTGAAAACTAAGCCAGAAAGTTAAAGTTTTTCCAAATAGATCAATATTTCCTTCTTGTCTTGTCAGAACTTTTAAACTTTACTTTTTTTTTGTTTTGTTTTGTGTCAAGCTATTATGATTTTTCTTTTGTCAAAACTTATAAAACTTTTGCTATGGGTTCGTTCACTTATTACGTAACGCACTAGGGGGGGAGGGGGGGTCTAAGATTTTGTTACGGTTTGTTACAGGGGGAGGGGGGGGGGTCTAAATTTTGTTACGTAACTTTTCAAAAATTATATTTTCTTATAGAGTGAAATCATTAATGAAAATTACGAAGTAGATGAAAATTGGAAAATGAAACACATTAGATTGTCACAATACTTTTTGCAGATAGTTAAGTGCTCAAATGTATCCTGCTGTTCAGCACCGCGAAGCTCTTTTTTTAATTTCTTTCCGAACCGGTTTCTTCCACCTCCTGTATCTTTAAAATACGATCCTAAGATAACAATTGCTGATCCAAAAGACTCTAATGCCCGCTTTTCTACACTTTTTCAGTGCATTTCTTTTACTGAATCATCTAGCATTCCGTACGATAAATACTGTCCATCGATTGGAGACATTATAAAAGAAAGGGTATGCGTTGATTGTAATCATTACTGTGCTTCAATCGATATGTTAAAGAATCACCGAAAAATTATTCACAAACGTATAGTTAATACTAAGAAAAAACCAAGAAAAGTAATATGCAGACGTGAAAAAGAAGTATTAGTACAATTGCAGGAGGATTTGGATTGGGTAGAAGCTGAGAACTTGGATATTGAAGAGGAACGTGCAAATACTGATATTATTGTTGAATATCAAAATGTATTTGCAGTTGAAGATCATTTTCAACCAATTTGGGAAAACGACTAATGATTACAAAACTTATGAGTTTTTTTTTGCGTTTAGTTAATAATATGGATGTAAGCGATTAATATATTTTTTTATTGCTTTCCTTCTATTTACTTTTACATACTTAAAGGAAGTATAATAAACATTTGATAAACAATTTAAATGAAAAAAATTATTGTTACGTTATGGGGGGGGGGGGAGGGGGGGGTCTAAGATTTTGTTACGCTTTGTTACAGGGGGGGAGGGGGGGTCTAAAAACTCGTTTTTTTGCGTTACGTAATAAGTGAACGAGCCCTATATAAAAAATCAATAGCTTTAATTTTTAATTCAAATAATAGATTTTATCGCAGCTTTATTAGAAATGCATTCGAATGATTATAAAATTTTTAAAATTTTTGAAAAAGCAATGGGCATGCCACTGTATTTTTTTCAACACTTTGAAAAGAAAACTAAGTTAAAAAGAAATCCTAAATTATTTGGCAAAAACATGCTGATTATTATTATTTTACACTTTAATATTAACAAGATTTTTGAGAAATTCTAAGAATATCTTGATCCCGTAATCCCGAAATTGAAGCTTTTCTAATCCGGGATTGCGGTATTGGAAAATCAGGAATTTAACATGATTTTTTTTCCATCTTATTAACTCTTTTTCTTACTATTTTCCGGAGAATTCGGCTGAACAAAGTATTTTTGAGTTTACAGCTAAGGGGACAAACAATAAAATTAAAGTTTCTTTAGCCATGAGTTTTGTTATTTTAACAACTGCTCACTGACTACTGCTGAATTGTAATTGTGATTATGAATTTATAGATTGTTGAATCTTTATCTAATCTATAATGTTATTAAGTGCTGGTTCAAGTAGTTTTCAAGTGCATCTTCTTGGTCATATATTAAACGATTATTTTAAACTAAAGTGGGCTTCTGAAATTTTTTAAGTCATGCTTGCTGCTTTAATCAAGATATTCGTATAAAAATTAAATTGAATTTTTGTGGCAAATCTATTCAATAATCGGTCTTAAAATTTATTTAAAGTTGTTGATTATTATTTTATCATAAGCAATTTGATTGATATTTATTTAATAATTGCTGCATTTGTTTTATGTTTTATCAAAGCGACAAAATCTCCACTTAAAAACGATTGAACAATTAAACGTTATTGTTGTTAAAAATCAATCATTATAAGGCTACTATTGATCATAAGTGGCTTAAAAAATCAAAGTTATTGATAAGATGTTAATAAAAAAAGCTTTCAATCATCGCAATCATGAAATGAATTCTTATGACTATTAATATGTAGGTTTGTGTTTGATGAAAATTATGAAAATGTAAACAATTAGGTAAGTACTTGAATTATTAATGATTTTTATTTTAAAAATTCTGCACGACTGGATTTTTGAATATCTCCTTCAATTAATTAAAAATTGTGGAAAACAAATTATTCATTGCTTTGTTTATACGCTTAAACAATTGAGAAACCGTTATTCTTTCACGAGAAGCAGGACAATATTTGTTATTAAGCCTTGCAATATCCTTATCACTCATACGAAGACGTTGTCCCATTGTCTCTCCTTGTAAATCTCTTGTTGGGACAATCGTATCCTCACCATTAATCGAAAATGCCGTTGCTGAATAGTGCATGACAGAGCCATAATCATATTCAACTCCGTATTGACTTATTCTGTCTGCTTCGTATTTATTGAAGTTGCCTTCTGTTCCAGATTGAATATTTTCCCAAATAATTCTTACATAATGATCACGTTCCGTTGCACTTTGCATGTGATAGAATCCGAGAGCATGAATAAATTCGTGTACAATTGTATAAAGACGGAAACAACCGACTTCAGGATCAAATGGTTGTAAATTCAATTGCTGTCGATTTCCACGCATACCGACAAATGACCAACATCCGCTGTTTTCACCCTGTTAAAAAAACATATTACTAATGTAAAATTGGCAAATTTTAAACCAAGTTTATACATACAGTAATGTAGACGTAGTTTGTGTGAACATTTACATCATAAGGAACTAACTTGATACAAGTAGCATCCATTATTTTTTGCACGCCGAGAGTAATGTAATTGTATTGTACAGTAGCTGTACAACATTTAATTAATATTTTAGTGCAGTTTAAAAATTGATTAAATATTCTTACTGAAGTGACTTCTGTTGACATAATAAGGTACAATGTTGTCGGTCCATCTAAACCTTTCATCAATTAATCCAGTTCTTCCACCTCGTTCACTAAGAAGTTCATCAATTTCTTCGGGTGACAACACCATGTCACCTTCAAATTGTCCACTAAGCTCTTCTGCCAAGTCATTCGCACCAAGATTATTTAAGCGATTGACTACGAAAAAATAAATTTTAATTTTATTTTTGGTTTCTAATTTAAAAATTTTTGCTTACTATTCTCAGGAGAATTCGGTTGTGGGAATGAATATACACAGCTTATTGCCACAAAAGCAGCACATATAATTAAAGACTTTTTCACCATACTGTCTTTTATTTTAACAAGTGCTTACAGAATGCTTGTCGCTAACAAATGGGACCACAAATTTATAGACTTTTGGTACATATTCTTAATCTAATCTTGGTAATTTGTTAGGTGAGATAAGAGTTGAGACTTCTCAATTTCATTGACATTTTTATCAAAATTAAAGCTGCACTTAATGGTTTTGATATTTTCAACAATCTAATACCTGTTATTTCTCATACAAAAGATGAATTATAAAATATTTTTGGAGCCAAAATCTAATGTTCTCATCTGATTTACAAAATCAATTTTAGTTTGATCGTTGATATTTTTGATCTGTTATCAATTAATGGACAGTATTCTGCAATAAGTCTCGCCATATCCATATCACCTAATCTCATTCGCTTTCCCATAAATTCATCTCCTACATTTCTAATGAAATTATTGTGTCTTGATCATTTGATGTTAAAGCTGTTTTTGGAAAGTTCATGACAGATCCGTAATCATATCCCACTTCATATTGACTAATGACATCCGAATTGTACTTCTCAAAATTGTAAGCCATTTCGGGTTTATTATATTTTTTAAGGCAATTCAATTCTAAAGCATGAATTAATTAATTATCTATTGTGTAAAGGGAGAATCTGACTACTTCAAATTCTGCTATCGTCACCCTTTTAAATCAGATTTGCAGATTATTTGTGGCTACAAAGATTTCTCAAACAATATTTCAAATATTGCAACAAAAGCAATCAGCATAATTAAAAACCTTTTAACGATTTTAAAATGATTTCGGTTCCCTTTTACAAGCAACTATTAAATTACGACTTAATTTCGCTATTTATATATTTAATTCATAAAAATCGGCCTGTTTCAGTAAGGTGGATTTTCCACCGATCGGATTATCCAATTTTTCAATCAGAGGATAATCCAAAATTTTTTGACGATGGATTTCACAAAAAAAGATTATCCTTGTAGGTGGATTATCCGAAGATTATCCTGAGATTATCCTAGAATTTTCCAAAAAATTAATGTAAATTAATTCAACACCAGAAAAAAAATTATTTGGTCCGCACATCGAAGAAATAGATGATCCTAAAATGGAATAATCCACCTTAGTGAAACAGGCCGAATCTTATCAAAAATGATTTTCCTCAATTCCTTTAAAAAGTTTTATTCGATAAAATGACCTGCAAATCATTGAAAAAGAAAATCTTGATCAATAAAATGTTTAAAGAAACTGTAAGTACAGGAATAAGAAGTATGAACTAGATTTTAAATCATATTGACACTGTATAATCCATGAACGATAATCAAGACATTCAATTATCATCAATCAAAATTTAATAATTGGTTACTTTAGTATAATGCACTGACGTAATGTTAAAATAAAGATCCTAAATACAAAAGTCAATAATTACCATAGATTGAATTGCAGTTACAAATTCATGTAAATCTCAAACAAAATTGATCAACAGAAATCAATTCGAGTAGTTATGGATTCAATGACTCAGAGGCTGCGACGAATAATTTAGTAAGTAATTTTTATTTTAAGTGGATTATTTCCTCATTAGTGTGTATGTAAAATTTATCGTTATGAACTGTTTTAATTCCTGCACACGCTTCCAACTCACAATAAAACTCTTCTATTTCCTGTAACTTGATTTACAGTATGACAAGATAAAGCTTGGATAAAGCTCCAAACGAAAAAAGAAAAATAAACTTTTTCTTGTTGCTCTTAAGAGCAATTTAATTTATTTATTCGACTTTAAAAATCTCATGCTATGTAATATAGGAGTCGAAAAAGTGATTATTTACTCACTCGTTAAACCTTCATTTCTCTTGTAGGTTCTTATGATTCAGGGAAATCAAACAAACAGTAGTTTTTTTAAACAAATCATCAGAGAATATTTAGAAAAAAGAGAATTTGCAGCTTAATAAAATATAAAAATGTCAAGTGGAAACAACCTTCAGATTTTATTGCATTTAAAGAACATAAAAAGGACAATAATCATGTAGGAAGGTACCTGTTCACAGTTCAATATCAAGTAAGTGTTTCCTAGAAGAACAAATCATGCACAGAAATTTCACACATTAGGAGTGCGAAGACATTCAAACAAGAACAAATACAATCTGTCCAAGGCCATCAAGGAACTATTAATCACGAAAAGCAAATTTTCCTCCCTTATTCTGAGAATGTTGATCGTTTGATTTCTGTGTAAGTTTGTTTTTTATATTCACACCGTTTTCACGTGTGAATCTATTGGTTTTGTTCAGATTGAAAAATCAGTTTTTTGAATTTTGTGAGGATAAGGAGCAAGACAACTTAAAATGTTCAGAGATGAAAAGTTTGTGCCTTGAATTTCACATCTTTGGCAAAAACGGATTTCAAATTGGTTGCGGCATTGCTGAGAAAATCGCAAAATATGCTTTCTGTAAGCAAGCAAACAAGCAAGTTAATAAGCAAGAAGTCTCAACAACGAGACATTGTAGAGACTTCTAGTTTTTTATATTTGATTCGTGCTGCTCTATAGAAGAGCTGTATTGTTTTTAAGGCAAGGTAGGAACAGCCGTTGCTTCAAAAAAAGCAAAAAACTTTCTTTCTTACGAATTTTTCAAATTAAAAGTTCACTGTGATTTTTTTTTAAATTAAACTTTGCATAAATATTCTAATGCTTAAAACAAAAACAAAAAAAAACATCTTAAAATTTTTTTGAGCAAAGAACCAAGAAGGAAATACATTTTCAATTTTGGACTAGGGGCGACCCTAGTCAAAATCAATTTTGTCACTTTTTTTTCGAGGGTTTATCCAAATGGATTGAAAGTTTGCACAAATATTCAAGAGCTTAAAACAAATACAAATAAAATATCCTAAAATTTTTTTGAGCAAAGAACCAAGTAGGAAATACATTTTCAATTTTGGACTAGGGGAGATCCTAGTCAAAATCAATTTTGTCACTTTTTTCTTCGAGGGTTTATCCAAATGGATTGAAACTTTGCATAAATATTCTAATGCTTAAAGCAAAAACAAATAAAACATCTTAAAATTTTTTTGAGCAAAGAACCAAGTAGGAAACACATTTTCAATTTTGGACTAAGGGCGACCCTTGTCAAAATCAATTTTTTCCCTTTTTTCTTCGAGGGTTTATACAAATGGATTGAAACTTTGAAAACATATTCTAGTGTTAAAAAAAATACAAATAAAACATCTTAAAATTTTTTTGAGCAAAGAACCAAGTAGGATATACATTTTAAATTTTGGACCAGGGGTGACCCTAGTCAAAATCAATTTTGTCACTTTTTTCTTCGAGGGTTTATCCAAATGGATTGAAACTTTGCATAAATATTCTAGTGCTCAAAACAAAAACAAATACATTTTCAATTTTGGACTAGGGGCGACCCTAGTCAAAATCAATTTTGTCACTTTTTTCTTCGAGGGTTTATCCAAATGGATTGAAACTTTGCATAAATATTCTGGTGCTTAAAACAAATACAAATAAAACATCCTTAAAAATTTTTTTTGAGCAAAGAACCAAGAATGAAATACATTTTCAATTTTGGACTTTTTTCTTCGAGGGTTTATCCAAATGGATTGAAACTTTGCATAAATATTCAAGTGCTAAAAACAAATACAAATAAAACATTCCAAATTTTTTTTTGAGCGAAGAACCAAGAAGGAAATACATTTTAAATTTTTAACTAGGAGCGACCCTAGTCAAAATCAATTTTGTCACTTTTTTCTTCGAGGGTTTATCCAAATGGATTGAAACTTTGCATAAATATTCTAGTGCTTAAAACAAATATAAATAAAACATTCTAAAATTTTTTTGAGCAAAGAACCAAGAAGGAAATACATTTTCAATTTTGGACTAGGGGCGACCCTAGTCAAAATCAATTTTTTTCACTTTTTTCTTCGAGGGTTTTTCCAAATGGATTGAAACTTTGCATAAATATTCACGTGCTTAAAACAAATACAAATAAAACATCCTAAAATTTTTTTGAGCAAAGAACCAAGAAGGAAATACATTTTCAATTTTGGACTAGGGGCGACCCTAGTCAATATCAAATTTGTCACTTTTTTCTTCGAGAGTTTATCCAAATGGAATGAAACTTTGCATAAATATTCTAGTGCTTAAAACAAATACAAATAAAACATCCTTAAAAAATTTTTTTGAGCAAAGAACCAAGAATGAAATACATTTTCAATTATGAACTTGGGACAGGTCTAGTCAAAATCTAGTTTTTCATTTTTTTTTCGAAGGTTTATCCAAATGGATTGAAACTTTGCATAAATATTTTTGTGCTTAAAGCAAATACAAATAAAACATCCTAAAATTTTTTTGAGCAAAGAATCAAGTAGGAAATACATTTTCAATTATGAACTAGGGGCGACCCTAGTCTAAATCAATTTTCTCACTTTTTTCTTCGAAGGTTTATCCAAATGGATTGAAACTTTGCACAAATATTCTAATGCTTAAAACAAAAACAAATAAACCATCCTACAATTTTTTTGAGCAAAGAACCAAGTAGGAAATACATTTTCAATTATGAACTTGGGACAGGTCTAGTCAAAATATAGTTTTTCACTTTTTTTCTTCGAAGGTTTATCCAATTACAGTGAAACTTTGTGTGAGTATACTAATATTTATACAAAACAGTTTTAAACATCTAAAGCAAGAAATGTATTCTATATATCGTCAGACCCAAATTTTATAAATTTGGTTGTACATTCAAAAACAACGTGACTTAAAATTTTGTACAAAAAAATGATTTTTATTAATTCAGAAATGTTCGACCTGCCGATTGGAATGCTTATTCCAAGTTTTACTTTATTTAGATTTATCCTCGAAGAAAAAAAAGTGAAAAACTAGATTTTGACTAGACTTGTCCCATATTCATAATTGAAAATGTATTTCCTACTTCGTTCTTTGCTTAAAAAAATTTTGGGATGTTTTATTTGTATTTGTTTTATGCACTAGAATATTTATGCAAAGTTTCAATCCATTTGGATAAACCCCCGAAGAAAAGTGACAAAATTGATTTTGACTAGGGTCGCCCCTAGTCCAAAATTGAAAATGTATTTCCTACTTGGTTCTTTGCTCAAAAAAAATTTTTGGATGTTTTATTTGTTTTTGTTTTAAGCACTAGAATATTTATGCAAAGTTTTAATCCATTTGGATAAACCCTCGAAGAAAAAAGTGACAAAATTGATTTTGACTAGGGTCGCCCCTAGTCTAAAATTGAAAATGTTTTTCCTTCTTGGTTCTTTGCTCAAAACAATTTTTGGATGTTTTTTTTTTTTTGTATTTGTTTTAAGCATTAAAATATTTATGCAAAGTTTCAATCCATTTGGATAAACCCTCAAAGAAAAAAGTGACAAAATTGATTTTGACTAGGGTCGCCCCTAGTCTAAAATTGAAAATGTTTTTCCTTCTTGGTTCTTTGCTCAAAACAATTTTTGGATGTTTTTTTTTTTTGTATTTGTTTTAAGCATTAAAATATTTATGCAAAGTTTCAATCCATTTGGATAAACCCTCGAAGAAAAAAGTGACAAAATTGATTTTGACAAGGGTCGCCCCTAGTCCAAAATTGAAAATGTATTTCCTACTTGGTTCTTTGGTCAAAAAATTTTTTTGGATGTTTTATTTGAATTGACATAATTCTGACATAAATCACATACCAATATTACTTTTTGTACTGCATAGCTTAAAAAAATCGAAATCTAAAATTTCGACTACCCCATCTGAATTTTGTTCATACTCTTCACTGTGGAATCCAAAAAACAAATTCTTTATCTTAAAACACTTGACAAAATAGCGACATAATTCAGGATTAATTTCTTTTTAATAATATTTTAACATTTATGAGAAAATGTGGTTTAAATACGTGTGAAATATGGCCGAGATTTGGACCAAAATCAGCCTATACTGGTTCATAGTGTTCCCGAGGGTGACAAAATTCAAACTAAGTGTTTTTGTAGCTGACATAATTATAACATAAATTAAGTATAACTTTTGAACTGTGTCGATATGGGTCTCGGCCGTACTTCACGCCCACCCTTCAAACGTATGCTGAGCAAATCTTGGTCTATCCATAAGACTTTTGATGGTATGGTGAAATGAATGAAAATGATTTCATGTCACTCGATGAATACTTATAAAAACCCTAAAAACCATAATATTGGTTTTTTTGTGTGCAGATAAAAATAAAAACAAATGTTAATACAAGCTGTGAGAATCAAAAATATCATTAATATATTTATACAAGATATATACTTCCAACATGTCATAACACTAGACATTTATGAAAATTTCCTTCACAGATACTTGCATAACACGTGCAAAGGTTATAAAACTTTCCGATCACTTCAATTTGCTCAAAAAATACCTAACCCTTGAGATTTACGGACGAAGCAAAATAAAAAAAAGAGAGACCAAAGTAAAACAAGAAAAAATCGGATGATTCATATTCAATTCGTATAATGAATGGCATGGATAATAATAAAAATAATAATATTAATAATAATAATGAAAAACAATAACGCTATTAAGTAAACACAAAATAGCTCAAAGCTATGCGTAGCCTGCCGTAGCTTGACGTACACAATATATTGGAAAAAATATTATAATTCTTATGTGCTTTTCACGAAAGCAAAAATATACGTTTGTAAGGCACACAAAGTAAAGTTTAAGTAATCGGATATCCTGAAAAAAAAATAATGAAGAAATATTAATTTCTTGTATGAAATTCAGAAAGAAAATTGCTTGGCAGTTCTGACTACGGAGATTTTAAAAATGAAATTTTAATTGCTTAGCGCCTAGTCATGAAAAAGGTTAAAGACGTAACAACAGAGATAAAGACTCATTGTCAACGGAGCTTATCAGATGTCTAAAACATTTTGACTAAATTAAGAAGCAAGTAAAAAAGTTTCAAATCGCTTTGTTTACTTAGGATTGATCAAATATGAAAGAATGTGAATGTTTAAGTAAATGAGAAAAGAAAACTTTTTTTTGATACATCAATAAACTGGATCAATTTTAAGGCAGAAAACGCTTTAGGATTGTATCCTTAAAAATTTTGTCCCTTTTTTTTGTCTGTTTTTATTGTTTGAATTGTTAATATTTAAATAAAACTGTATAAATAAATACTTAAGAAGCTAGGCCGTTGAAAATGTTATAATGACAAGTACTTTCGTAATTTATAGATGGTTTCGATAGTGAAGTTTAACAAGATCAAACCTCACAAGGGAGAAAACATGTTTTCAAAGGGCGCTCTTTCAATTGCATTAAATTTTGTGAAATTTTGAAGGAAATGATTTTCTATGACAAAAAGAGTTAATAATTGATTCAATATAAAAAGTCGTTATTTAAGGTTTAAAGAGAGAGGACGTTTGTATAATTTATGGGGAAAATGTTTTGTAAATATCTTCATGAGTTGTGCACGTGCTTTATCTGAATTCTATTGAAAGTCTGTTTCAATTATTCTAACATTGAAAAAAATACATAAATTTTTATCAAATTTACTTGATAAATGATTTAAGCAACGTAATAAAAGACATTGTTCTACTTAGCATTATTGAATAAGTATCCAATGATGCTTCGAAAAATCCAGTAGTAAATCTCAACCTCTTCTGAGCAATCATCAAAATAAAAACGTAATTCTTATTAATCACATAAGCTTCATCACAAACTGATAGAGATGAATCCAAGATTTTTTGGCTTCCATATGAATAAATTGCAACATCAACTAATCCAGTACAGGCATGAAAAATTGATCGTAAAATCAATCCAAAATCATCAACAACAATGACTTGTAAACCTGTTACAATAGTCAGAGTTCCAATCACAAAATATTCTGTAAATATTATTGGAACGTAAAGTGAATTTAGTCTTTTAGTTATGCTGATTATCTGAAGATGATAACGCACAAAGTCCTCTAACTTCATTTCATTGATTGCTCCTTTAAGAATCTCAAAGTGTGCAGAAATATGGAGACAGTAGCAGCTAAAAGTTGATCCCATCGCCGCCTAGAAGAATAATAGGCTTTTAATTTTAATTTAACAACAATTCAGACTAAGAAGACTTTAGGAGCTTACAACAAAAATACCAAGAAAAACTGTTTCGCATATTTGAATAAAATATGTCAATTCATATCCTGGTGACTTTGCTGGATCATAGAAATATGCGGCCATAAAAGGAAGCTCAAAAGAATATTCAATGCCAAAGAAATAATTACTAATAATATCGTTGAGAAATGGTTTCATGATGTAAACTATTGCGGTAAATAGGCAGCCATATCCTAATGGTAATGAAATTCGGTTTGAAATGTTTTGAGCTTTAGATAATAATTTCTTGGCATTTGGTAGTTCAATGTCTGTAAAATTTAAAGCTCATTAATTTGTTAATCATATATTTTATGACATATAAATTCTTACATTCCTCATTAAGTTTGTTTATTTCGTCCATGATATCAAAAAACTCGTCAGTTTTCAGAGAAAAAATAATATATTTCACAATAGTGATTAATGCTGTGGTTGGTGGTGCCATACTTTCGGCGATGCTTAAAATATCTTTAGAAGTAAATAAGAACAAAACTGACGAAAAAATGCAGTAAAAAGTTACAGTAACATTCCATCCTCTTATAAATTCAAAGATATATTTTGTGCGTTTTGAAGGGAATCTTTTAATACCACAATACTTTATTAATTTTAATTGAAATTTAAAAACATCCATTTTACAACTTTTATCACTGAGGTATTAAGCGACACTAAGTCACTTAACAATCGATTCAAAACTTTTAAATACGAAAATAATTGACATTAAAAATTGTTAAATGTCTTTTAAATTTTAGGACTAAAAGAACGAAAAAATACAAAGGTGTTAAAGTGACATAAATTATAATTTTCACAGCGCTTATTACACATCCCATTAAGTTAATTACCGAAATGACATTTAAAACGGTTAAACTGATTGAATATTATTAATATATTAAAGATGAAACACACGATTTTTTATTGTGGAAATCTTAAGGTAAAAGTTCAAAAAATTTTCTATATTTGAATACCAATCCTATTGGCAATAGGATTGTTTTTTAATTGTGTCACAAACTTTATTCAAATTTTCTTGATTTAAAATCACAATTGATTCGTTATTATATCTAATAACATTGACACAAAATATGACTACTTAATAAATGACTTTAATAACGTAATGAATGACAATATGCGGCTCAACATGATGCAAAATGTGTCCAATGTTGCTTCAAACAAATAATATGTCATTTGCAAATGGTAAATCTTTATCTATTGATTTTTAATATATTTGTAAATATAATTTTGTATCAATTCATTTAAATTGCTAGTAACTTACATTCATTTTTAATCATGTTTATTTCGTTCATTATAATATATAACTCTTCCGTTTTGAAGCAAAAAATAAAATATTTTGAAATAGTAATTATCGCAGTAGTGGTTGGTCCCATACTTTCTGCAATGCTCACAATATCATTAGAATTAAAAGCAAACAAAATTGATGCTAAAATGCAATAAACAATAACAAAAATATTCCAAATTTTAAGGACATGGTAAAAGTATTTCATCCAAAATGATGGATGTTTTTCGATTCCACAGTATTTAATTAATTTGGACTGAAATTCTAAAATGTCAACTTCCATTTTTACCGTTTCCTTATAGATCTAAAATGAAACTAAACTATCATTTGATTGGTCTTAATGTTTTTAAAGAAAAACTCATAAATAAGACCTTTACCTTAAATTATGTAAATTTTACAATCAACTGAATACACATTCTACGATCTTCATATAAAGTTTGAAGTTCTATTATCTACTGTATGTTACCTTTACAATTAAAATTGTTTTTTTTTTCAGTTTTTAAATAAGTATAATTAAAAAGTATGACAGGCTCATAAAATCTAATGTGCAACAAATAATTTACCTTTATTTTTTGTGTATTCCATAAAAAAGTGAAATGTATGTTTTAACATTTCTTATGGATAGATCGAAATTAAGTGTATTGATTTCATAAAAATTCTCTTTTTAATAATAGAATTCATGAATATTTTATCAAAGGATAGTCTCAAAAAATGAAGTGAAGCGTATGTGAAATTAAAGACAACATTTATTACCAAAAAGAAATTAAATATGAACAAATCACAG
This sequence comes from Chironomus riparius, assembly GCA_917627325.4. Lineage (NCBI taxonomy): Eukaryota > Metazoa > Arthropoda > Insecta > Diptera > Chironomidae > Chironomus > Chironomus riparius. The sequence continues at coordinate 61,266,743 of OU895877.1, forward strand.
AATTATAATTTTATTAAGGATTTACCTTAAAAATTTTTGCTCTTTTTCACACTCTGTAAATGTTTTAAAATTCCATAAAAAAGAACATCAACGTATGAACGAGATTAAGGAAGTTCTCATTTACATTAAAGATAATAGCCCTTAACACACCCATTGTGATATTTTTTATATTATCATGTATATATATCAAATTACTAAGCATTTGTCGAATAAATTTTGTTTTCATTCTTCTATTTCTAGGTTTGAACAAATATTCCTATATCATTCACAAAACTTCATATCTTCATTCATGCATGTTTATTAATTTTTATCGAAAGCGAATTAATCATGGATAATATCACGACATCATTATTATTTGAGGCGCTAAACTTCACCACTTCAGAATGGCCATTAGATATTGTAATGAACAGTAGTATTAATCAAGAAAGAGATTCTATGTCACTGATACTAGAGCCTTTGGCATTGATATCGAAACATGGTAAAATACATCATCATAGTACACATCCTGTAACGTTATCAACTGAATGGTCGCGACTTGCTAGACTTATATTCCTTACACTACTGTCGGTTATTGGCAGTGTAGGCAATATTTTTATGATATCAGCGGTCATGGTTGAGGATCATTTAAAAAAAGCAGGTAATACGCTCAGTTTTTTTATTATTTTCCTTTCATTCTTAGTCATTAACCGTATGTTTTTTTTCTTTAACTAATGAGTTTATGGACTTCCGTTATTTTTTTTTCTACTCGTAATTTCCTTTCTTTTCATATTCCACGGTTTTAAAGGTCGTCCTTCTTCTTGTTTTGAATTTTCCTTCTTAGTCGCTTTTCAATTTATGTTTCGTAAACGTAACTATGTCAAAACATACATAGAAACATACGAAAAATTAATGAATGAATGAAAATACAAACTTTGGACATTTAAAATTCTCGACAGCTCTTTATTTTATCTATTTGCTCTAATTATGAATGTTTCTAACATTTCTTCCATAAGTTTTCTTCATTTACTGTTTGAATAAAATATGATTGTGAGAACGTCTGTCAAAATTAATGTGAGAACTTGATATTTTCAGTTTGAAAGTGTTTTAAACAAGTTTTTTTTAAAAAGAGCTTTAAAAATCTCATGACAACTTCTAAGTTAAATAATTTTTTTATCATCAGAAAACCAAAAAAATCATTTAAATTTTTGAAATTGATTCATTTTGACTTTTAAAATTTTAATAAACATTCAATCCTCCGATCTCGCATAGTATTCGTCTATCCATATCAACCACAAAGTTCTTTGCTTTTTTGCTCAAAAAACCTCACACATGCGTCAATTACATAAAAACAAATGCCAATTTAAAGTTCTTAATTCGAATTGGGTGTTTATTTGCTAACATATTTTTATTCGTAGGAAAATCCATTAGCTCATTGAACTTACTGCTTTAGTTTTAGCCTATCTCGTTCGTTTTTTGATATTTTCTTTTGACAAATTTGTTAATATCATTTCACTCATCTCATTCTGGTGGCTTTAAGGATAAGCAAAGTAAAGAAAAATCAATTTTTGCATGTCATGACTTATGATGACTTGAAAAATGTAAAATGATTCAAAAAGTGGAAAAGGCACGAAATAAGTAATTACGAATGAGGAAATAGAGATTTATAATTGAATGAATGTTAAAATTAATAACTGTTACAAACATGAGAAAATAAAGCAGGAGAAAGATAATAATTTCTTTTTATAAATCAATATATTGCCACTTTCAATAGATTCAATATTATATTATTTTCACTAAAAGTTAATTAAAAAAAAAATCCAAAAATGTTCAGTTATCACCGTGTTTGAATTCTTTGAATTGACAACGCGAACGTAATGTTAAAAATTTAAGAAGCAGATATTCGAACATTAGTTTTAATAGACGATTAATTTGATGTAATTGGATATGGACGATGATATGATATTATGATAAATATGATAAAAAATTGATATCATAATTTTATGAATCTATTTTTATGAAATTACATAAATATTCTCACAATTAAGTAATGTTTCAGTATCACTCGCAGACTATTATTATCATATTTATCACCCATATGACAGAACTATTTACCATTTTAGAGGATAAATGATGTTTGCTATGGATATGAATCGGAGAATACAAACTTAAAAATAAAAAGTTTGAGTTTATTTCAAAGGTTTCAACCGAATTAGAAATTTTTAAATCGCGATATCAGGATTTTTTTTAAACTGTAAAAACGGTGTGAAATTTTGTAGTAAATTCAACCAAATCAGAAAATGAAATTTAACCATACACAAACTCAAGCATTTTTTTAAATTTTATTTTCGTATTTTTTATTTTTTATTTTTAATTTCATTTACAAGTTCTTTAAAGCACATTTAATGATTTTTTAAAACAATGTCGATGAATCAGTAATTTTAAATTCTGCATCATTATTATCTTTAAAAATTAAATAATTTGATTAATTAGAAATAAGTTACGAAAATAAGGTTCTACAATTTTTTTGTTACTGTTTTCAACGTAGACTTAAAGATTCTTGTGAAATACACCAAAAAAATGTTTGTTTCTTCTATTTCCACAAGAAATTAAAATATAAGATATTATTTTTCGCAATAACTCTACTCATCAATAATATCATGAAACCACTTAAAATTGCACAAAATCGCACAAATTGAATCAAATCCTTGATGCATTTAGCGTCATTTATTAAAATAATTTGTAATTGAACTTTATTGTTTTAAAATTGCTGCCTCATTTGCAAGTTAAATGTGGTTTATATGACATTTTGAATATTAATTTTAGAGAAATGTATGAGTAATTAGTAAAATTAAATTATGTTATCAAAGAAATCTACTTTTGCATTTAATTAGATCCATTAAAATCCCATTTAAAAAAATTTATTAAAACAAAAATTACTCATTATTATTCAATATAATTTAAATTGATTTAATTCTCAGGCAATAGTCTCGTAGTAAATATTGGACTAACAGATCTAATAGTAACCATCGTAGTTATTCCCATTTCAATCGTCAGTTTACTTGCAATGAATAAAGACGAAGAAGAAACTCCATTATCAGTTTGCAAATTTCAATGGTTTTTAGCTGCTTGTGCATTTTTGGTTAGCGTATTAACTTTGGCTGTAAGTAGAATAAAAGTAAAAAAATTCATATAAAAATGATGAAACGAAAGAAAATCACATCAGATTTTTTATTCCATTTTTAATTTTCCATTTTGCAAAATTCACGCGTAAAATTATAGTTAAGAAAATGTTTTTTTTTTATGTGAATGGGGATACCTAATTGGATAAAAACTTTTCCTTTCATCATTTTATACGTTATAAACTAGTTTTTCTATCTCTTTTGCAGAAAATTTTTTGTGTCAAAACATGTTTAATAAACATGGAAACGTATTTTCATACATTGAGAAGTAATTGTGTCACTATAGCTACATTATTATTGATTATGCATTTGTTTTAAAATTATTGGTTTTGTAAATACGAGTGAATCTTGTGTGGGTTTTCAATTAAAACAGAATTTGAAGCATATTGAAAAGTACACATATAGAAAAAATTAATCGAAAGTAGAATTTATGTAGATTTAATCAACATGCTAATAAAGCTCAGTCTTTCTAAAAATAAATAATAAATAATAATAATAATATTGATAATGATAATATAGTGATGCAATTCAAATTGATAAATCGTTTTGTCGTTCTGCAATTACTCAACTTTTAACTACCCACGTAATTAAAGTTCCATAAATGGACGATACATGTATTACACGAAAATATTTTACTTGAAGTATGGATGACCCATGTATAATAAATCAATGTATTTTAAACAAAAAATCTGGATAATATTATTGAAATGATAAGCCTGAAATAAAAAATGACATAATCACTTTTAACCAGTAAATCCTTTAAAAATTAAATTGATTTCTGAAATCAGATTAACTTACTTAAATTACTTACCCAATCTAACCAACTCTGAAAACACACCGTATAATCAAATGTAAACAAACAAGGTTAAGAAATTAAAATTGTAAAAGTATTTTTGATGTGTATTACAAATGGACCAAACATGTATCTTCCAATGATGAAATTGTAAAATCTAAACTTTGGTTACGTGGTTTAATTCGATTCCTTTCAATGGTAAGACAAAAATGCCATTCAGAATATTTTGATTAAATTAAATCAAACAATCAACAAACTTAAGAAGAAAATTTCAAAAGCTCTCAATATCAACATAATCCTATTATTAGAATCGTTAAATCATTAAAAAGAAGGAATTAGGTCATAGCATGAAAATATTTTGATACACATAAATTAGGATAGTAAACATTTTAATCTTCTTACAAATGTAATTAATTCGGTAATGTTAAAAGCTGCTTAAATATCAAAATTATACATTTTAAATTTGACAAAAACTAAGTGCATGCATGCTCATTATAAAATGTTCAAATTAAATCTCAAAATTCAATGTTTTTTCAGTGATAACATTCGCACAAACAGTCACAATTTTTGATGCAATTGTTTAAAATGCTTAAAAGAGTTATGAAAGTATTTACCGCGAAGAGGATGAAGCAGAGAAATTCCAATTTTCACAAAACATTAACCGTTCTCAATTCTTTTCCCTCCTAGGTGACATCGATTGAAAACTACATGAGATTATGCACAACACAGGATGGAACGCAGCAGTGGTTTTCTCGTTCCAATGTGACCGCAATTATACTCCTAATATGGTTCATTGGATGTGTGGCGTCAGGACTACAATATGTTTCTGAAGTAAGCTTCGATTATTGTAAAAGAAATAAAAATAGCAACAAAACTTTACTGCCATTTGAGACAGGTAATGTGCTCTTTTTGATTATCCAATTCTGTAAATTATTATTTTCACTTTTATTGGTAGTTGCTGCGACTATTTTTATGAGCATTAATTGCTCATGCCTTTATTGACTAAGGCGTATTGCCTTTCTCTACATTTTTATGGGTAATTTTCTCTAGAGACTCTAATAATTTCTTAACCAGCTCGTTGATTTTTCAGTTAGATGTAAACATATGACTAGACATTGCATGATAGTTATTGATCATGTGCTTGATAAATTTACTTTGGTTTAAGACAAGGGTCAGACACTCCAAAAGTATTGTTCAGTATTGTACAATACTTTACAATACATATGAAAGTATTGTAAGTATTGTACAATACCTACAATACTTACAATATTTACAGTACTTGTATGGCAAGTATTGTAAGTATTGTAATTTTTACAGGACACTTTGACAGGTCTTCAAAAAAAAATCAATTTTTAGGAAAATTAACCTGGGTGGATAAAAATAAAATCTGGTGTGCTTTGAAAATATGTGTACACATGAGATATGTGCGGAAATGTGTGAAAATGTGTTGATATCCACACATATCCACTCATTTTCGTATGTGCACATGTGATATATGTTGGATATGTGTATAAATTATGGAAAACAGAACATATTTTAACAACCCTGAATTATTTTAAAAACATTTTTAATTTTTAAATGAACTTTGAAAACGAAAAAGGGAAAATAGAAGGAAACGTTAAATAAAAATCCTATTTTAAATCATTTTTACATGATATCTTGATGATTAAGACTCTTATTGTAATTGTCAGGACCAAAATCAAGATGCTATAATGCGATATAAATCTCAAATATCAAAAAAAAAAAAATTAAAAACATAGACAAGAAGAGATAGTAAGACATTTGTCACCTTACTTACAAGAATTCACACACTCTCGTAAGATTTTAACAGAAAATCTAGAAAACCCTTCCTCTAAGTTTAATCATAGCCCACTCTTGTTTCAAAAAATATCTGGTTCTAACCCTTAACAGGATGAAAATAATGGTCTTAGCTTAGATTTTTTTAATTCGAATAAATAAAACTCTACAAATGGCTCCATCATATAGTTTATTAAAAACTTCTTTAACACTATCCTGTGATTGTAAAGTAAACATTGTGATTTAAAATTCAGATAAATAAGGTAAAAGATACAAAAGTTATGGCAAAAAAGTAATTTTGTATGAAAAATATATGGAATATAAAAAAGTTAATTTAATTAACCTTCCTGTGGTCCAATCATTTTGATTTTTTGGGCAGTTCTTGCCAGACGCGGCAATAGCGTCATTTCTTGAAAAGAAAATGCTTTAAAAAGTACCTTATTTTCTCGGTAAATTTATCTAAATGCACTTAATAATAATACATTTTTTCGAAAAAGTCACATTTAATCAATTAATTGATTGCCTAAACTGCCCCCAAACCACTATGATTTAACTTTGATCAAGCTTCTAACCATATTCTAAACAAAGAATTAGTTGCAATTAAGTCAATTTAAAAAACAAATTCAATGTTTATCTTTAACAAGAATTTAAATCTTCAAATTAATGTTTCCATTTAAACATTTGATTTGTGTAGTGCATGAAAAATGTAAACTTTATTGGTCAACTTTGAAAAATAAGGCAAAAAATTAAGATCAACACCAATTTCACCAGAAAATTTTAAACTTTAAATGTTAATTTGCAATAAATAGTGTAAATTTATAAATAAAATTTATTTCTCTTTCAATATTTATCAAAAACCATGTTATTTGCATACAAAAAATGTTTAAAACACAAAAAAATACTTAATTTCTTTAAAACTTTGCTTCCTGAATAATTAAATTTCAGTATTGTAAGTAATGTAAAGTATTGTAAATTTATAAAAGAATTACTTATATGGCAAGTATTGTAAGTATTGTAGGTATTGTACAATACTACAATACTTGTTTGGAAAGTATTGTAAGTATTTTACAATACCGTACAATACTTTGGAGTGTCTGACCCTTGGTTTAAGATTAATTTAAAAATTCTTAATTTTTTATAACTCCAATATCTCTTTTCTCTTTCCAATACCCAGGCGTTATCGCTACACTCATTTTATTGCCATTACTGATTACATTCCTCGTTCACATTCGAATAATAATTGATGCGAAAAAGTTCATGAGTCAACCAAGCTTTAAAGCAACTGCAATGTACAAATCTGACTTTTCCCTCGTGCGAAGTAATTTCTATAGCTTCCTAACATTTGTATTATTTTGGCTGCCATTTAGCATTGCATTTGCAATATCAGTAACGACATCACCGAAGAACATAAATGACAAGGTCTTTTATTATACATCTTGGATGGGATTGTTGAAATCGTGCTTTCACAATATCATTTATTGCATCACAAATCGACATTTTCGTAATGCGTATTTCAATTTATTTAATTACTGTTGCTGTAAAACCACTGTCTCTACTGCTCGTCGAAGACAGCAAGATGTAACGAGATCAGATGTTCGTGTACATATAATTCCTGGATATAATATGTATTCATATACGAGTCCACAACGAGCAACACATGGACACTCATGGGCAAAGCGTGATTGTCATGAATTATGATCTGAGATTTAGTTTTCCAAAATTTAAGTTTATTTTGCTGCTTATTCTTATGTGTAGATACGTGTATAAACAAAATACATCATAGCATGCACACGAACGCATATAAATAGCAAGTTTTAAATTAAATTTAATGTTTGACTATATGATTTCATCAATATGGTGGCAGAAATTGTGTGCTGTAGCTAAAACTAAAGTGTATGTCCATGTTCAGAAGAATCGAGAAAAAAATTAACTTTCATAATTGTGGTATAACTAGGGTTACCATCTAATAGACTTTTCCATGAATGTAATGTTTTTTTTTTTGAGATTTTTCCTGTGTTCTATTTTGTCCTGTTTTCTTTAAGAAACAATTTAAATTGTGTTTTCTTCTGCCAAAGAATTTAAAATTGTTTAATATTCTACATAAAACTTAAATTTTGCAAATTTTCCGAATTTAATTCTACGGTTTGAAAAATTTTATTTTTGAAAGCAAGGACAAGAGCAATTTACACAATAGAAAAAAGGATGCTGGGTTATAAATCCAGATACAAAAATCTTGCACAGAAAATTATCAGTCCAGAAAATTAAAGGTTTTTAAGTTTAAGGTTTTTAAAGACCTTTAGTGACTTTTATTATCTAGACTTATAATCTCTGGAATTATAGTTTCTGGACTTATAATCCAGCATTAGAAAAAATAAATTATTAATACAATAGATGTACCACAAAAATAGACTTTCAGCAATAGAAATTGTACCTTGTAGAAATTTTTTATAAAAAGAACAGAGCATAAATAGTTGCTCCAGAATGCACTGAAAGAGAAAAAAATTAGTTGTTTGTTTTCAAAGGTCAAACCATGAATGCATAGTCCTTCATGAATCCAAAAATACACAAAACACGCATAATCATAATTATGTATAATTTCAATCAGCAAAATTTGTTCAATCAATAAATTTAATCAAAAGGTGAGCAAATTGTTTTTTTTTTATCAATCGTGAATAATGAACGAAATCATTTTGTCAAATATTTGATATATTTTGGCAATTTAATAATTATTACCATTCGATTACTTCTTAAAAAATTAGAAAGTTAAAAATAGAAATTTCTATAACTTATTCGGCCAATTTCACAAAGGTGGATAATCCTCATTTTCGGATTATCTATTTCTTTGATATGAGAAAAATCCAAATAATTTTTTTCTGGTGTAGAATTAATTGGTTAATAATAATCAAACTAGTTTGAGAAAAAATCTTATTATTGTATTGTGAATATAGCGAAAAAATAATTTTTGTATATGGATTATCCTAAGATTATCCTAGGATAATCCCGAAGATTATCCGAATTTTCAATCTTGGGGGGACCCAGTTTTAACATTTTGGAATAATTATGTGGATAATCCTAGGATAATCTCAGGATAATCCACATACTAGGATAATCTTTTTTTGTGAAATCCATTGTCAAAAAATTATTTTTTTCAAATCCATTTTTTCTGATACACCGTGCAGTTTAACGCAGTAAAAAAAATCATGGATTATCCTTGGATTCAAAAAGTGGATAATCCGATCCGAGGATTATCCACCTTTGTGAAATCGGCCGATTATTTCTCAACTTGAACTTTCAAGGTCAGATAAGAGAAAATTACTTACAGTTAGTCATCAATATCACTAATGACTTTAAATTATTGGAAACAGGGAGGTACATTTAAATTATGTAATATTCTGTGAAAAATAAATCTAAGCAAAAGGTCACAATCAACGAATGACTCCCAAAAAATAATGAAACTTTGAGAGTATCATATGATAACAAATAAGAAATGAAAAAAACAGTGAAATTAAGCTCTTAAAGTAAATTCCATTAGCATAAATCTCCTTCCCTAAAAGTTCATTCAATAAAAAAGCAGCTCTATTTATTCTCTCAGTGCACGAAGAAGGAAAAAAGTAAATTGAAGTAAATCAACAAAAAGCAAAAACTCTATTTTTAGTTTTTATTACTGTGCAAAGCAAGCAAAGGAAGGTACTTGATGGTAGAAAGAAAATAATAAGAGAACCCTGCATTGAAGCTTTTCAAGAGTGAAACTAGATTCTTCTATTAAATTAAACGCTTTTTAAATGAACAAAGAGAAGAAAGATTATTGGTTGACATTACAGAATAGACGTAACATATATCGAACGCATGTTTAAAAGTCATTTGAATATTTATTTACATCTATCCATTTCAAGTTTTCATCAAAAATTCATTAGCATATTTTCTCGACAAACTTAGTTGAATTTTTTTGTTTAAAAAAAACATGTAAAGAATCATCAACGAAACGTCGATTAGGAAGATTAAAAAAATATTTACCGGAACTAAAACTTAGAATCACAAAGAAAACATTTTTACTAAAAGAGAAAATTTAATTATAGGATTGCGATTTTCTTTTTTCAACTAAGAAACGCTTTCGACAAAAACATTGAAACTAAACTGTGTATCGTGTAATGATGACTTATGATGTTTTCTTTTATTTAACCTGGGAATTACTTATTGCTTTAAAATGTCTAGAAACTTTTAAGTATTAGATTAATTTTACGTTCCTTTTTTTCCTTCATGTCTATAAATAATACATTTTTCTGGCGATACGACAGGAAAAATTTGAAAAGAAAAAGTTTAAAAGCCATTAGAGTTCTGATGTTTTAAAGACACCGTGTGAGAGCACATGTGATTGTCACATGTTCTGTCTCAACAATATCAGAATTAAAATTATAAATTTGTATTTAATTGTTGTGGAAAATTTGAGTTTCTGAATTATGAATGGCTTATTTTTTAAATTCATGATCAAAATCAAAGACAATTCCACATTAAAAGTATTATATTAAGCCAATGTACGTTAAATGTATTAAAAAAAAAACAAAATAAGCTAATTTATGATTTTCGAAATTAGGAGAAAGAAAACTTTTGCTCGTGTACGATTTCCCAAATATCACAAAAGCATGTTAAAGGCAATAAAAGTTAAACATGAGAAAAGTAAAGTGATGAATAAGAACCATAACAATTTCTATTTTATAAAAGATGTTAACATATTAAATAACCTTGATGTTTAAGCATACAAACAACATAATAAATTACATACATTACATAAATGCATCATATCCTTGTGATATTTTTTTTTTTTTTTTTTTTCGTTAACGCTCTTTTTCTCCATCAAATATTTTTTTATTCTTCTTATTTGTAACCTCTAGTCTACGCAACAACTTTCATGCAAACATTTATCTTCATCAATATATTTCATAAACATTAACATTAAGAATTATTTAATCTTGTGTGATTGTCGAACATCAGTTCCATGGCATTAAGAACTTAGCAACTTTGTTACATAGAAAGTTTATGACATACACAGTCCTTTTTATGAAGATGATAATGAATGTTGATGATATTCTGTAATTTCAAACGTATTTGCTAAATTTTATATTTAAGTAACAATCTTTAATTTTGCGTCTGCAAGATAATTTTCGACAGTTTTAAAGTTGTCTAATCATCTCTAATTTGAGTGCGATTATCGTAACGTGAGAAGTAAAAAAATTTCACTACTTATTCTCTTATTCACATTCATTTTCACCCATACAAGAAAAAAAGTAACAAATTTATTGTAGAATAGAAAACAACAAGAAATAGGTACTTAAAGTGTAATAATTAATAAATAGTAAGATACAATTCACAGACTGAATTATATATACATACTTATCTTTCTATGTGAAAAATGCGCTGTGGATTCTATTCCACCATTCAAATAAAGTAAGGAGAAGACGAAACAAATGACAAAACAAGAGAATGAAATTAAACACTTTCATCGTAATGATGGAAAAAATTGTTTTTTTGCGTGATGTCATAAAGTAAAGCTAGAGTCAGTAAAAATGGTAGGAGGAAGTAAAGGAAAAAAATAAAATTTATTGATCATATGATTAAAGTGCGTAATGTCATCCACAATGAGAAACAGATGAAGACAAAAAAAAGTCGTATTGTAAAACTATTCTGTACGCGCTAAGATAAATACTGATGAAAATAGAAGCACATAAGATAAGGAATATACACATATATACACACATCTAGACATAAGTGACAAAAAGAGTCATCAATTTTACATGTCGTTCAGATGTCCTAAACATGTTTAATATATATATCTACATTTACTTGCTATATACACAACATATATATTATGAATAATTAAATTTAACAGAAATAATGACTGCTTTTCAAGAAACCAAAAAATAAGAACTGAAGATTTTTCTAAGATTTATCAATACTGAGGGAAATTTCATTGTCATAAAAAGTTTATTGAATTATAAGTGAGCAAATTTTGAATTTTTTAAAAATTAAGTTTTGCCAACAATGAAAAATTCTTTCGGAAATTTGCTAAGTTTTATAAAAATATATAATCTTTTAAAAACTTAGATAACAATTTTTTTAAGATTAGCTTTGTAAGCATAATGAATGAGCTTTTAAAATATTTTTTAAATTTGTTGATCGCCTGAAAACCTTTTGTTTTAAAAAAAAATTTAAGAAGTTTTTTTTTCTGAATTAAAAACCTCAAATTTATAACCAACACATAAAATAGAAATGTTGATTAGAAATTCAGTTAAAAATTGAAAAGATATGAAAAAAATTAAAATAATTGTTATTGTAAAATTAATATAAAGCATATTCTAAATGTTGACAAAAAACTTTTAAAAGCAAAAGAAACAAATGAAAATCAAGAAAGAAATATTTTAAATCGTAAAATGAAAATAGTTACACTAAACAACACAAAAATGATGAGAGATCAAGATTTGAAAAAAAAATACATTACCATAGATAAAAGATATTTTTTTTAAAAATTTTAGAAGTTAAAATCCAGAAATCAAAAACAAAAAGAAGAATATTGTTTGAAAAATTAAGAAGTAATTAACATATATACATGCATTATATATTTATTAATTGTATTCAGCAAAATTACACTTACGTATACAAACCTACGTATATTAACAGTATGATAAAAAAGTAAAAATAGTAATCTAAATAAAATAAATACTATATATATACCGTAACATTTGTATAAAAATTTAGAATGTTCTCGATGGTGCTTTAATATATGCATGTACTTAAGCTGATGTCTTTTTTTCCTTTTTTCTTGCTCTATCTCCCAGTAACAAAAGCGACAAGAAAATCTACTTTGATATTATTTTTTATATTATTTACTATCATAAGAGAGCTTACGTGATTCAACTTTCTATTTTATTTCCATTCGTAGATATTGCAGACTTTTTGCTTTTTTTAAATTAAAATATGATTCAAAATACAAATTCTGTAACAAAAGCGGAAGTTTTTTTGATAAAAGCAAAACATTTGCTCGCAACACATTACTTAAATCATTTCAAACTTCAATAAAAATCCATACTTTCAAAAAATAATTTACTCTCATACTCTTAAATACATAAAACAACTCAAGTCCTTCTTGGTTGATTCACACCAAAAAAAAGTAGATATAACAAAGGAATGCAATTCATTTTGATAATGTTTTATCTTAAAGATTTCCATTATTAACAACATTGATTGATAAAGTTGACTAAAATACGAAAGAAAAATAAACAATGAGGAAAAATATCTTGATTTTTGGGACCATAATTTTTCTCATGAAATATATTAACATGAATAAGAAAAATGATAAAATGTTATAAGCAAAAAACTTTTTGCATTAAATGATAAGAAGTATAAACTATTTACACGTGACTATTAGCAATTAAAATGTGTTATATGTGCTATTAAGTGTTCAATTGTTAACTTGATATTATTATATTATGAAAATGAAAAATGATGCTAACATGACACACAAAAAATTGATGAAAATAAAAAAAAAATAGAATTTTTCCTAAATCAATGACTTTTTCCTTTCAGAGTTCTAAAAATTTACGATAATTAATAAGTATGCTATTTAAAGCAATTTATTTCTCTGGTCGCGGATTTTGATTATTTATACATAATCAAAAATTATCAATATTCATTATAATCTTCATTTTTCTCAAAATTCCAGACAAAAAACAACAGCTTTGGCTATTTTCTTTTCACGATTAACATATCACAAAACACTCATCACAAAAAATTAATGGTGCTCTTTTTTCGGTCAGAATATAATAAAGCAACAAAATTGTTGGCTTATATCATTATTACAATCATCAGCGTCATCGAGTAAATATTTACAGAGTTTGTTCTTAGCACCAATGTTGCTTAAAATTTGAGATATTTTGGAAGAAATTTTTGGAGAATGCTGATCAGTTTTTGAATTCTGAAGTTTTTTGAGAGTTGAATAATGTTTGATATGATCGAATAAGCTGGTCATCAATCTTTTACCTTTGAGATAAAAGAAATCTTGAAGTAAAGTAATTGAAAAGTATAAGCTCAGAGTCCTTGAGCTTTAATATTCGATTTTTAAAAAGCTCTTGAAGTTCAAATTTTTAAAAAACGTTAACACAATTTCCAGAACAAAAGATTATTTTTTCATACAAAAAAATTTAATATTTGTACAGAAACTTTGCTGAATTCAGCAGACATTTGAAAGGTTTTATAGAATTTTGTAAACATAAAAATAAATTTACGTGTATCTTTTCATAACTAGTGTTTTAATTAGAATAATCTAATTATTTATTCAGAGATGACATATATTTCATTAAATCTTTTTGTTCTCGTCACAATTTGTGTAGTAAGTAACTCAAAGCTATTATAATAGAGCCAAAAACTATACTTTTATAAAGTTTTTAGGGCTGAAGTGTACTTTAGGGGGGCCAATATATGATTTTTTTTTAAATTATTCTTTTTAGCTAAAAATGATGTAAATGAGTAAAAAATAATAAAATTATATTAAAAATAGTAAAATTGAGTGATTTTGAGTAAAATTTTTATTGAAATTTTTCACCTTTTTAAGATTTGTGTACCAGAAAAGCCGAAAGTTGAATCAAATAGTGAAGAATCCGAAAGTATTTGATAAACTTGAAATATAGTTTTGAATTTTAAAAACCTAGCGTAAGACTATAATGATCCCTTTGACAAAAGGTCCGAGAAAACTGATTTTACGTAAGACTGTAATGATCCCTTAGACAAAAGGTCCGAGAAAACTGATTTTACGTAAGACTTTAATGATCCCTTAGACAAAAGGTCCGAGAAAACTAAAAGTATTTCTGCATTCAAAACTTAAAAAAATGCAAAAAATGTAAAAAAAATCTTAACAAAACTTAAAAAATTTAAAAATTTGCAAAAACTTCAAAGAATTTTTTCAAAATCACTCAAATTAACTATTTTTACTATAATTTTACCAGAGATCGAAGCAGATTTTTTCGGCTTAACTCAATTTTTGATTTTTTTGATAGAAAAAAGCCATTTGACACCCATTTCAAGTATTTAAATTGAACTTTATTCCGATCGGCTTAAATTTCAGCTTAACATTCTTTAACTTGAAATTCTGAGCTCACTATAGCTACATGCTGAAAAAATATTACACAGAATCATGGTAAAGCATGTAAAGTTCAATTTAAATACTTGAAATGGGTGTCAAATGGCTTTTTTCTATCAAAAAAATCAAAAATTGAGTTAAGCCGAAAAAATCGGCTTCGATCTCTGAATTTTACTATTTTCTACACATTTATAGCATTTAAACTTTTAAACTTAAAAAACATTATAAATTTTTTTCATATATTGACCCCCCTAAAGTACACTTTTACCTTTTTTAGACACTAATCTTTAGCGAGTTTACCGATCAAGACTGCAAAGATCTTGGATTTATCAAGTCAAAGTTAGTATGTTCATCATGTGATAATTTAAAAGAATTTGGGCTTGAGGAGAAGAAGGATCATTGTTATCAGTGCTGTCAAAAAGAAAGTCGTAGTTCTGGAATAAAGAAAAGATATCCCAAAGCTGTTTTGGAAGTTTGTACATGCAAATTTGGTGCTTATCCTCAGGTACTAATAACTTATTTTTTCTTGTGCCTAAATTAAATAACTCTTCTTGTAGATTCAAGCCTTCATTAAATCAGAACGGCCGAGTAAATTCAAGAATCTTCAAATCAAGTATCTCCGCGGCCTTGACCCACAAATCAAACTCTATAACAAGAAAGGAAATATCGTTGAGACATTGAGTATCACTAAATGGAACACAGACACAGTTACCGAATTCTTTGAAACGCATTTGGAGCAGGAAAATGAGGATGGAGAAGATGACAGAGATTATTTAAAGACTAACCGTATTTAATTCAATTTAAATGTTAATTGAATAAATAAAAAAATTCTAAAGGAAAAACCGAAATAATTTTTATGCCGTGTCATGGACCATCAATAATGTCCATAATTGAAAGAAATTCCCATTAAAGACGCTAAAAGGAACAGTTAAATTTATAAAGCTTTAAGTTTCAAAAATATGATGATGAGCAATATTTATAGCCAAAACATCCAATAAATGAAAGAAGAGTCTCGTTTTTATTGACCATTAGTAAAAAGTTTTGTATATTTGGATTTAGTTCCTCAAGTCCATAGCCCTTATTCTAAATTATTTTATTTCTTACCCCAACAAAGGGCAAGTGTACATGCTAAACTTATCCTGTTATCAATTTCGAGTGATTTGTCTTTATGGTTCGTAAGTTTAGAGCTTGCTAAATCTGGCGGGAAAATAAAGTCAACTGTTTCGATTCTTTTGTCAGGAATCTTTTTTATTACAGAAGATTCTGTTGATACGACTGCTTTTGTTGATGATAAATAATCTGTCGTTTTCGAACTTTTTAAAATTATGACTTTAGGAACTGTTGATTCTTTATATTCGGTTGGAAATACAAAATCTCCTATTTTTTTATTGTCCACATGTTTTCCTTTAGTTCCTGTTGGTTCTGTTGTTTCTGATGGAAAAATAAAATCTTTGAAATTTTTGATATGCTTTGAAGATATTTGTTCTAGTTGCTGTTGTTTGGCGACTGCAAATAAAGGTTTGTTCTCTGCAAAGAAAATTTTCATCTTTTTAGAAAAATTATCGAATTTACAAAAAAAAAATTTCATCAGTTTAATTTTAAGTCGATATAAAATCTACTTGATTCTCTAAAATTAACTAATAGCAATAAACGAGACCTACCTGTAAGATCAATAAAAATACCATAAATAGTAAGCACAACAAGCAATATTTGAGACGACATTATTAAATATTTTTAAATAGCAAGTCTTTTAGTAAAATAATTTGAAGCGATTGTCGCAAAATCCAAGTTAAAACTGAATGCGAAAACCAAAAACATTCTCATTTTGATGATTTTGACGAGAAAGCAGATGCTCGTGTTCATTGTTCATGTGATTCCCATATTAAGATTTTTTAGTGGTTCAACAGGTTTAGATGCCACGTGGTAAACACTTTTCGACTTTTTTATGCATTTTTAAATCTGTGTAAAATGTGAATGAATGGCCAGATTCAATGAAAACACGTGAAAATGTTGTAAAAATAGCCGATCTTAAGCTTTTGTTAATTTAATATCTCTTAGGAGCTCTTAGGACGAGATTAGCACGAGATTTTACGAGAGTATATCTGATGATTAATATTGATCATATGATTTGGAAAATGAGGCTTCTGCTGGTAAATACATTTAAATTATTCTCATTTTTATGATTTACTTTTATTGCACACTCGTGTTAAAGACTTTTGTGCAAATCGATCGTAACCTTGCTTAAACTGTTAAAATTTTACTACTTGGTTTTTCAAAATTTTTTCATTTTTTCATTATCATTCCTTTTACAGCATAAAGGAATTAATAGTGAAAAGCTCCATGTTTACTTTTTGGATTCGGGAAATCCAACTATTGAAAACTGTCTAGTTTTGGATTGATTTAAATTTTTACATTTGCAAATTTCAAAACTTTTGGAAATTCCAAGCAGTAAAGCATTTTAACATTTTATTAATTTAATTGAAACATATTCAATCATGATAAATTTTGGATGTTAAGAAATTATATTAAAATAAAATTTATTTTGAAGGTAATTTTCTAAAAAAACAATTTAAATTTTTAATTTTGGAAAAAAAAAACAATTTACACAAATATTTATACAGTTAAAAGGTGTGTTCTAACAGCTCATAAGAGAGAAATTCCAAATTATGATATTTTCAAATTCATTGTGCATAAAGAGTTGAAAAAAAAAAACAAAAAATTTCATCAAAACTAAGTAATTTAATTTAATTCCCAAATGGTGAAATGCAAATTGTTTTTTCGAGTCAACATGCAAACTAAATGATTACTTTTTTCCTTGTATTAGAGCTTGAAGTTCCATTCTCATTGTCATAGACTGTTTTTTCGACACTTTCTTCGTTCAAAAATTTTCTCATCTGATTTATGAGTTCGGTATTCTCAGCCATAATTCTCATAAAATCAGTTTTCTGAAGTATGAGAATTAAACATTCCTCAGCAGCCACATAATACATGCATGTCTGTGAATTGAGTTTTTTTTTTAATTTAAGTTTTACGATAGTTAAAAACTTAGTATAGATTCTAAAGACCACCAACTTCCGTATCAGCCTTAAGAAATCCTTCAAACATGTGTAACAATTAGCAATTTACTCACAATTGACTCGCGATATTGGAGAAACTCCATTGCGCCAAACATATTCCTATCATACAGATGTGCCATTTCATTTCCGTCTTTTGTGTAAACAGCTACCGTTCCATGTACAATAAAGTACAACTTCTAAATAAAATAAAGAATATTTTATGAACATTTCGAGATTGAAGTAAAGGAAATTAGTTTATGCAGAAGAGATGAGAAACAAGGAAGGATGTAAGGACATGGGCTAGCAAGAGAATAAAGTACAGTTACTGTTGATGAAATGAAAGGAAGGAAGTTGAGAATTTAAAATGCATTTCAATATTCCTGTAATGTTGTCCATACTTGACCATGATTAAAATCGTTCCTGCTTATAATGTCGTTCTGTAAGTAGGTTTCTTCCACCATGCAGCTCGCAATGGGTTTGAGTAAATTTTCAGGAAGTGTTTTAAATATGTAGCTGTTCCACAAATGCTCTTGACATATCTCTATTGCTATAGACTGTCTTAGTTCTCCTCCCAGTAATGTTGAAATCTGTTCCTTTGAATAAAATTTATCCTTGAAGCTAAAGTCGTAATACGATAGGATTCTTAACTGTATTGATTTTGGGATGTGCTTAAAAGCTATATACGCTCCTAATTGATAGCGAATCTCTTGAAATCCCAAACAAGGTCCATAGGATGTAGTTAAATACATATATGCTTCTGACACGAGCCAAATGTGCAACGAAAACCCAATTAATGTGAAGATGATGCCGACAGTCATCTAAATAATTGAAAAGAATGATAATGAAGAAAAACGTCATTGATATAAGTTTGTTGTAAAAAAAACGTGATAAAATAGATACAAATGATGGCTTATTTTAAGAGTAGAGTTTTAAATTTTTAAAGAATGAATGCATGGTGTTTAAAATAAAGAGCCTTGGAAGAAACTCATTAAATTGATAGCAATAAAGCAAATCGCCTCCTCCAATTTTTACAAAAATCATTTTCACTTGAAAGCCAACATATTTTTCAAAGGATAAAACCTCTCAAAACTTACGCAGAAGGTTTTTTCATGAACGATGCTGTAATGACAGTTCTTAATGTTGATTAAGAATGACAGCATAGTCACTTATAAGAAGTTTATGAATTCTCAGAATTCAGACTTCGCTTTACCTATCTCATAGATTGTTAAGTAAGACATTTTTTAATAATATTAAATCAAGTTCATACAAAAATTGCATGAAAAATGATTCTTTGAGTGTTGTTGATGGTAATGAAAAATCACAACAACATGTGAATAGAATGAATCATGTTGAATGATAAAGTGGCGTTTAAAAGTGATTCTTTACAAAGTATGAGCTATTTGATGATTGAACTAGATCATAAAAATAAAGTTCTTTCAAAATCGTTCATTCATACATTTTATGTTCGCATGGTAGGTGCAATGAAATTACATTTTATGTTGATGTTGTGTTGTACACAGCAAACGGTAATTGATGTGAAAAGAAGCATTACTTACATCAACTTGACTTTTCTCTTCGATTGTGCTCGCAAATAATGTGAGTGTATATGTCGTGTAGAAAAAACAGATGATGTACTTTTCAACTGTGTTGTATTAGCGGGAAACCCGAGAGAAAAATTTCCATCAATGTATATAGGTACATGTGAGAGAAAAATGAGAGAATAGAACGGTAGAATATGATTACATTGTTGGATATTTTACAACCTGTTGCTACATCATACCATCGTTAGTGTCTGTCCAAAAACTTTTCTCGATTAAGGAACTTTTGCCACTGCTACCAGTTATTATTCCAACGTAGTCGGGTGATGAAGCAAAAATTCTAAGAATCAGAAAGTGAAGACATACCGTGAAGTGATAGCAGATTATAATTGTGAAAATATTCTGAAATGAAAAATATTTTTTTCTAATAAAAATTTAAAGAGTAAATTTAAAGTTAAATTTAAAAAATTGAAACTAATGTTTGAACCAAAATAAATCTGTCCAAAATAAATTTTTGGTTGATTTTTTTTATTGTGAAACTTAGGTGATTGAAGTAAAATTGGAAAATCGGGGAAACTTTTAAAAATAGACTTCATTAAAAAAAAATTTTAATCATACCTTGATAATTTTAATAGTGAATTCACTTCGCTTGTGCTGATCCTCCAGGTAGTTAGTCAAATATTTGAAAAACAACGGTAGTTGAATAATTTTCAGTAATGATAATATTGAAGCTATATCCCAAAAACATGACCCTAATGAATTTCTCGACGTATTCAAGCATTCATTGATATCATTTCCATAGATTAAATCATCCGAACCGAAAAACTTTTTTGGAAATTAAAATTTTAATTGCCTTGCTTCTGACATATCCGATGGGATTTAATCACAAAAAGATAATAAAAGTTCTCTTACCCATATTAATATTAAGCGATCTGGTATAGAGCTTAGAACGTCAATCCAAAAGTAGTTTCTAATATAGTGCCGGGCTATCTTTCGTCCATCTAATACAATCCTCTTTGTTTGTTGATCTTGATAACATGAAAGGAAGTTAATTGCGATGTCTATCAGACAAATGACATCTCGGTATAGTGAAAATGAAATGAAGATAAAAAATTATATCAGATATAGCAATTGACGTATTGAGTAATTCTCAAAAGATGCTGATTTAAATTACCAATAACTGATGCGATTTCCCAAATTACCAAATTTTCAGCTCTCTTCTTGCCGAATACAAAAGACGCATCAATGGGTATTACAATGAATCCTAATCCGTACGTTATCATCATCAGCATTTCCCAAAAGTGACTTGTGTGTTGGAAATCATATTTTTTTTTGTGTTCGTTGAATGAAAAAAAGGAAAGAAAAATATTAAAAATCATAAAAAGTTTGCTTTGTAGAAAAGGTTGACAAAAATGATTGTACGATGATATATTTTTTGAGAAAACACTCTTGGGGATTTATGAGACGAACATTTTAAAACTTTTCAACGTTCTTGTTCACGATTTGATTAAATTTTATGAAAAACTGATAACTTTTATCAATTGAAATGAGATCTGAAGAATTTTTTCATTAAGTTACAATTTCATATTTTTAATTTATTTTTATAATTCATAATTGTGTTATGAAGTTATTTGTTAATTTTGATTGCGCCTTACTAATGAAACTATTAAGCAACACAGTTGAGTCTTTAAGGTGTCTCAACGTTATTTCGTGTATCATTGAATTTTTGTTGAAGCTTAAATGTTTTCGAGGAAATTTTGTGTTATTGACATTCCTTTAATGTCAAACGCCTAATGAGTGTAAGCAACACTTTTTTGGCTCAATGATGCTATATAATGGCACGTTCATTATCTTTCATCGAGCTTGTTCGTACATGCTTTCAAAAAGCTAGTTTGTAATTCAAAAACATATTAAAGTTTGTTCTTAAAGCGATGAGAATCATGACTGTTGTAAAGTTATGAACTTAAGAGATTATTGTATCTCGTGATTAACATTTTTCGTTTTTCAAATCCCTATCATAAATAAATAAATCCATCTAAGTTAAGAAAGGAAATAAGGAAGCGAATGATGTCTTAATAAAATATTCATTTGAGTTTTGTTGCTAGTGAAAAAAAATAAAGAATTGTTTTTCCATGATTACATAAAATCATATTGGCTAAATTAGTATAATTATTATTGTTTATGACGTCATTGCCAAATGTCTCCTTTTGATTAGCATCTTATTTTTATGTTATTATTTTAAAAGGGATTATTTTTAAAAGGGATATATGCGAAGCAAAGACGAATAATTTTGTATTTCGTTTCTTTTTCAAATTCAGGCAATATTTAAGATACGTCTTTTTACCGTTAAAAAGACGTATTCTGCTTTTGTTCATTTTTTGTCCCTAAGGGTAAAGGTTTGCTCCTGTCATCTAATTTTGTTTTGTTACAATAAAATGGCATTTGCTGTTTTTTAGTCTTTACCTTTCTACACCAAAATTCTACTTAATTCATCGTCATAGTTATCGACATAGCCCAAAAAGAACGCTTTTAAAATTTCAATAAAATTCCATAGTAAGATGACCTCAAAAATTATTTTTCTCACTTACCGAAAGCGACTGAAACAATGAACTTTATTAGGATAAAAAAGTAAGTGCTGCAACGTTTCAGCTTTGATATTTGTCAAGCTTTTCAGATTATTCCTCGTCCGATGCGATTGTGGATTTATTGAAATTAAACGGCGAATTTTCCTTTCGAGTTTTACTCGAAAACTTTCACCAGGAAAATATTCCTCAAATGGATCTTCTTCGTACATTTATTTTCGTTTACTCGAAATAAAATTTAATTTGATTTTTTTTGTACTTTTTTTGATATAAAAAAAATGATTTCTTTGATTAACTTTGATTTTTTATTGGCTTTTTTTCTTTCGAAAAATCAATTCAGACAAAATATATTTGTGTCCTACAAATGTAAATCCAAACGAGTTAACCTCGATAGAATTTATTGAATTTCTTCCATCGACTTCATCAACGGGTGATCATCAAGGGTGTCCTTTTCGCTTACCACCTGCTTTCAATCAGAAATTCTACTAGAATTTTTTTTTAACTTTCCTTTCTTTTTTCTGTTCTTTAATCAGTTTATTTCTGATATTTCATTCTCAATGAATGTCAGATGCTCGCCTTTAGTATTGGTTAGCGTGCTTTGTTAGAAAGCTGTCGAATTGTCCTCAGGAATTCAATTTCAGATCATTTTACTCGATTTGTGGCACAGAAACATGCAATTTTTTTTATTATGGTGCCATTTTATAACCCAAATGATTATTCAATAAGCTCAAGAAGTTTTTGAGTTTTATTAAATTTCTATAGACAAAATTCTATGATATATATATTAAAGTTTTAAATTCCATGAAACGCGTATCGATGAAATGTGCTCATGCATTGAAAACCAAATACTCTTTAGAAGTCTTTGTCATTGTAAATTTCCTATCAAAAGAATCATTTTGATACAGCCGTTATCGCACAATATTCACAATATGATTAAGTGTGTATTTCTTTTATGAGCAAGTATAAGTTGACTTTTAACAATGGAAATCTGCTTACAATTATAGTAAAAGCCTATAACAGGATTATTTTTTATGCTGGAATTTTTGAAGTTTTATGACTTATTTTGTAAATAGATTCAAAAGTCAATAACATGGTTAAGTGTTTCAATCAATTGATTTTTCATGTCTATAAATTCAGATTGTTATTGTTATATTAGACATGCAATTTGAAATTTATGTAGCAGTAATTTTTTCCATATTTTGCTTGTAAAATACGTAATTAAGGGTTAAATTCTTGTTGATGACCATTAACAGCAAATACAACATATATTGTGTTAAAATCTTACAATATTGTTTAAAATGCAGAAATAAGACATTTGATTCGAAATTGCTCGTTAATCTTTACCAATGAAAATCAATTACAATAATCTTTAAAAGAAATTGATCCAAATAAGACCTAAAATTTCAAGACCATTATAAAGCTATCAAAATCAACACTTAAATTTTTTTACTTAACAACCACACTGTCTATTTAGCTGTTCACGTATAAAGAATTAATACCACAATAAACAGTATAAAAATATTCTCAGTTTTTTTTACTTACTCACATCCAAATAATTTTTTTTACACATTTAAAATATTAAGGTAAATAAACCGCTAGACAGATTTAAGACTTTCATATATATCTTTAAATATCTCATCTACATAAATCTGCAGAAAAATTTGCAAGAAAAGACAATGTTTGGAATTTAGATTTCGAAAGAAAAAAAAAATGAAAAAAGCACTCAACATAAAATTTTAAAAGCAACCAAATTGAAATTTTTCATTCGACTGCCTTCCACATGATGACATGTTGAATTTATATTACCATAAAAAGAAATTGGAAAGCAACAACATTCTCAAGAGCTTAAACCTTCTCCTCACTTCTGTTCTGTTGAGAAAAAGGGGACGATTCAATGAATAGAAAAAAATGAAAATCTATTGATACACATACATTTTGATTTTGAATGAATAAAAAAATATTCTTCTACAATGAATTATTTAAATATCAATGAAAAATTGATTTAACTTGCTCAATAAAATCAAATCATAATAATGATGAAGGCATTATCATGTGCCATGAATAAAGTATTGTTGAAAATATTACAATCAACAAAAAACTTGCAAAAAACTTATGATTAAAATTCTATAATTTTTTCATTTTGTTACGTATTTTGAATGTTGTCATGGAACTTGACAGAAATCACATTTTTCTGCCCTTTAAATGGGATGAATAAAATTTTATTTTGATTGGTTGAAAAAATTATAATGAACTTGTAGTTTCTTTTAAAAGCAATGGATATATTTTTCATCTTGATCAATAAACTCATTAATAGTTAATTAAAATAAAATTCAATGATATTCAATACTTTAGGGATAAAAAACATTTGTCAGCTTTTAACTTAATCAAAACATTTTTCTTATTAATTAATAATTAGAAAATAATTAATAAAGTATTAATAAAGTATTATATGATTCTCCTTTAAAATATTGATTTAAATGTCATATGACCTAAGCTATCGAAGGTCAATGTGAAGATTGCGTAGCCAGATTTTAAAAGTTCTTTCAATAATTAATTAGAGCTCACCAATTAAATCAATCATGAAAACTTTTTCAGCATGAATTCACAGCCATATTAAATTATTAAATATATATCAAGTGTATGTACAACAATGATTGATGTATATTTGATTATGCTTGCAGGGAACATTCAATAAAATTTTTAATACAGCAGAGAGTTTCATGGGAGGTTTCTAAAATGATGTTTTAAAAAGTGTGTCATAAGATGAAAGGCATAATAATCTTCTATGATATTTATAACATCAAGGATCCTTTTTATTTTTTTAAATATATATGAACATCTTTTTTCAGTTAAAATGGTTAAAATATCTTTCTGGTATAAAATATACAAAAGGAAAGTAATGAAAAATGAGAAAAGGTTTGAAATGTATGGAAATTATTACGTGTGAGTAACTTTAGGAAAAATTTCATCGTAAAGATTTGAGAGCACATAAAACTTCTGAGAAATTACCTTAAATTTTATAAGCTCATGTTTCGAAGCCATTACTTCAATTTCTAGAATTTAATATTTAATGAATAAAATGAGAACTCACAAGCATCATTTAAATAATGATATAATATTTCTTAATTAATCAAAGCACAAATTGAATCCCTTAATCACATAACATCATATTGCAAATGAATCATTGCTACGTCTGTAAAACCAATGATTTAATTATCTGTTCTGAACTCATATGACTTTTGAATCAATTCCATTCACCCAAAGGCATATTTTTGTTACTTGATTATCTACTCAGAAAATTAACTTGTTGAGCATGACTGATTTCATGTAATAGATACTTTTGTAATACTAAGAGAAAAGTTCTCACGATGAATATTTTTGATTCAAAATTTATTTTAAATTTCTACGTTCCTTCGAATATCGCTTTAAGCATGTTTTCATTTCTCAAACATTACAAAAAACATTTATTAAAATAATTGCTTTTCTCTTCTTGCTTTTATTACTTCTTTGCTTCCTTCTTTAATTATCTTATAATTGGTTTAGTTATTGAAGGATAAAAAAAAACTCTTGAATTTATTGAATTTTATCATCAAAAGAACATCTTGAATAAAGGCGCAGAAATTTGAATTCTATTTCAAAATAACAAAGAGTTCTAAAAGTAAATTTTCTATTTCAAATCATGTTTTCTTCTTAACCTTTGTAATTTTTTCAACTCTATTAATTGAAAAACTTTGTGCTTGTAACATAAAAGAGTACTGAAACTAGCACAAGGGTGTTCAAAGCAGTTTTTATAAATGGAGTTAAACTGATTGTGATCTCAAGCTAAAGATAATAATTCTTTTTAAAGCTTAAAAAGAAGAATATGGCAAGAACAATTCAAGACAATTGTGTAGGTAAAGTTTTCATCCTAAATTGTTAACCTAAATTTTGATGTCTTACCAAATGAATGACCTTAAAAAATTTATTTTAAGAATTTAAACAAGAATATAAGCAAAATATTTACGAATTTAGTGCTAATTAACTGATTATGAACCTTTTACATCATAGAATTATTCATTAAAATCTCTACAAAAGATTTCACTAATTTAATTCAGGTATTTTTTTATCAACTTCTTTTGCTATCAAGTCAATATTTCAATTGAAAGAGGAAAAAGTTTTAGATGAAAATATTTTAAATGTCACAAAAAGTTTGGAAGTAAATCCTTTAAAATGTTATTAAAGTTCATTTTGACAATTTCAATAATAAAAAATTTTTATTCTTAAAAAGGAGTGCAAAGTTCATGGAAATGCTCCATGGCACTTAAAACAAGCATATTCAAAAAGAAAGTAATTTATCGCTATTTACACTTTTAAGTTTGCGGGATTAAAAAAAGTTCATTCACAATTCGAAAAAAGGTTTTAATTCGATTATGTGAGCGTAAATCTCAAAGGAGAGTAATTTATTTATAGTTTGTTCATATTAATGTACAACTAAAAGTGAGATGCAAAAAGAGTCACACTTATTTTTTATTATGCATTTTAATTCTTAAAACAGTAAATTGCAAACTATGCGTCGTGATTTGTATTGAACACTTTTTCATTTTGATTCAAGTTCATGAGACACATCATCAATAAAGTGACATACTAAATCATTCATGCGAATAAATTATTCTAATATACAAACATATCTCTTATATTTTTGATTGATATCCTTTGAAAAGTTGAACATCATTTTGAATGATTTGATGTAAACAGGAGCGTAGTCAGGGGAAAATTGGGGGAGAATTCCCTTTACATCAACAGAAATTTCTTCATTTTGCTAGGGTTTCATGGAAAAATTCTAAAAATCCCCCTTAACAACTCAAATTCCTGGCTATGCCCCTGCATGTAATAAATCAGGAATATTAGGAAGCTGAAAATAAATTTTTTGTTCAAATTACAAGTTATATCCACAAGCATGTAAATATTCAAAAAAATCAAGAATAATTCAAACATGTTATTTTGCTTTAACGTTCATGAATGGAAAGCACAATACGTGTACATTATGGAATTTTCTCATCGAGTAAAATAAACCAAAAAGACAGTATGTCCATAAATCTTCTCGAAAATGACATTACTGCAATCTATAAGATGTTTACAAACACTATCAATTTCTACAAACTTCAGTTTAAAGAAGATGCTTTCAAATGTATAATCAAGGAGTTCTGTTTCAATTGAACTCACCAAACTGTTCAAATGTCAAATAAAGCATTTAATCAGAGAAGTAAAATTCACTCATTCAGAAAGTTTTATTTCACGTAAAAATTTCACCGCTAAGAGTTATCGAGTTTTGTTTGTTATCTGCTCTTGTTGGTTCAAATGTGAGATGGAATGTGATAAATATAGAATTACTCTGATCCATTTGGTTGCTGTTCTGCAACTAAATAAAAATCTGAAAATTTTGTCTAAGAAAATATTCTCAATTTTGCAAAAAATTTGCTTTCTTAAATCTCGTAAAAAACAATTTAACTAAAATGATTTTTTGAGTGGCATCTCAGCATACAAAAGTAAATGTTCAGCTTCTAAAAAATTATTTTTGTAAATTTCATCCTGCTTTTGTTTTATTGCTTTATTAAATTCCTTCTAAATGTTAACGTCAGAATTCTCATCATCATGATTGCTAGCCTCAAAGCTTGAATATTAAATGTAATTAAAAAAGTTCAAACCAATAAAAAATAGAATATTATTATTTTTTCTTTCTTCTTTAATGGATATGGAATGAAAAAAAATTCTTAAGCCGCTTCTAATGTGAGTCGAGTACATGATGAGTGAATTCTCGCTACTCAACATGTTTTTATAAATTTGTGAGAATACGACTTCATAAATAAGAAGGTTTCACAACTGAACTAGTTGCTAGTTAATGGTTGTTGAATTTATGATATCCCATAGAATCAACATCAAATATAATTCATTGACTACAACTAAATAAAATAGCGTTCTTTAATTTTTCTCGGAACTTTTTATTGAATGATTACGTTCTCTGTGTTATTGCTCACCTTTTAGTAGTTTTATGATGTTTTTTTCTAACTTGTAAATTGAGTAAACAATCGGAAAATAAAGCAAACGGAAAAGTTTTCCGTATACCAAGTTCAACATCTAATGCACAAGAATAATCCTTGAATTTGTTTACCCAAATTTCAAAAAGAAAAGAAAAAGTTTTTTCGATTCAGCGATGATGAAATTTTAAAATCATTAGAAATTCTTAATGCTTCATGTTTACCGCCTGCAGTCCTGAATATAATATTAATAATGCTTGCTTGAACTACGTTTTATGGAATATTTTATATAAATCAGCAATTTTAATTACTCTTCGTGTGAAATTTCATCTTCCATAATAATGCTGTATTGATATGGTTTTGTTAGTCAATTGATTGGTTTTAATGTATTTTTCATTGTAGTCCTTGAAAATGCAAAGCTATATACATATACATTTTCAGTTTATCTTGTTTAATTTCTACGAAATTAATTGAAAAAATAAATTATATTAAATATGCGAAAAACTGCAATGTATCTGTATCTGCACTTGTTCAATCAAATCGAATATTTATTTCAAAAGGATATTGATGTGTCACTCGTATTGATGTGATCAGAAGTGAGAAGTAAATTACTTCTATTCATCATCAACTTTTACTGAGCAAATACATATTGCACGACAAAAGTGACATAAACGTATATAGCAAGAAAAAACATGATACGGTTATTGATTGCGGATGAAATCAAATAAATGAATGCGGAACTGACATTGAAGTGAAAACGTGCCTTTAAAGCTGTTCTTGAAAGATTTATTATGAAAGTTCGATAGTTGTGATTGATTTTAAGTACACTTTGTGGAAAACTTTTCCAATTTGCTCTTTTTAAAGTTTTTAAATGACTTGAATGCTTAAGAGGAATTCTGCGTGTAGTTCATACATGAACTTATTAAAAATGTTATTTTATTTCAGTGCAACTTGTTTTTTTTTAACAAGGTGAGAATTGTTAAAACCTGTTAAAGCTATACGAAAATAATTGCATTTTTATTTTTAAAAATTGCAACCCTTAATAAGCAAAATTTTAATCATGTTAATAAAGAGACGTGAAAAAAAAAATTAATACAAATTGATTAATTTATTTTTACTCACTTACATAGACAAACAAAGTGACTTCAAAAAAAGAAAAAAAAAATAGCAGCAGCAATGAGAATTTGAAGAATTTGGCGAATATGTAATAATTTTACAACATTCAGTCATGTGTAGTTTGCTTTCATCCTTGTCATCAAAGCTTTCGTCGCTAAGAATTAAAAAATAAATTTTTCCATAAATTGTATCCCTTTACGAGACGACATGCTAAAGTTCTTTAGAGAAATGTATGAAAAATTACTGCCGAGAAATTTTTTATCATCTTAAAATACTTAAAAGCATGAGTTCTAGATAATAAAAATCTTCGTAAAATATCGTTTCTGTGTACAGCACATGAAAAATTTCTCTCTCACGCATACATTTAAAAACTACAAACTCATATAAGCTCGTATATTTCCCTGAGAGAGTTTCCATCTAAGTTGCCATACATCAGAAGAGAAAATGTATGTGTGTATATATTCCCTAGTTCACGTTAAAGCCAGTTTATTTCTATTATTGATAAAGCTCAACAGTATTTAAGATGCTGTTTACATCGATAACAATCAGTTGGATTCTTGCATACTTTTAAAAAACATAGATAAGAAATTTTTGTGAATGGAACTTTTTTCACAATTTTAGTAACTTTTTAATGCACAACAAAAAGGAAAAAAATTCTGCGGTCAAAACTTTTTGATAAAAAAAACTCTCAACGAGTTTTTTTTTTAATTTTCGACTTTTTTGTTGTTGCTTCTCAACTCACTTGCATGTACATATACACATTCTCTACGGCATGTATTAGACAACGAGAAAAAAATACACAAAAATTATTTTCGAAGAAAAAATTGGATTTTTTGCTTTTAATTCAGTGTATCAGAAATCTTCTATCTTTCAAGAAGCTAATTTCATTACATCCGTTACATTTATTTTTTTCTTCATGTGAGAATTGACAAAAGAAAAGTGTGAAATTAAAATAGTTTTAACAAACATCAAAAAAGTAAATTAATATTAAAAGTGAGACCTGAGTACGAAAAAGTTATATACTGAATTTAAGCAAAGTTATATGAAAGGTACAAAAATTTAATTAAATTTCAAATTCATATCCAGTCATAAAATTCAAAAGTATATAGATCATTTAAGTTTGTCAAACAACCTTTATGTTTGGGTGTGAAATTCGATAATTTTTCTTCAGTGTATGAATTTTCACTCTGGCATTTAAGACCAATTAAATAAATGTGAAAAGATCCAAGTGCAAAATTAATAATTTTTCTCCAAAAACTTATCCAATTTAGTGATAAAATTATTCATTTACTTTAAAGAATCAGAAGTATAAAGAATTATGTTTGTTTTACTTTTAGAATAGATTCAAGTAGACATTTGTGTCTTCAAGTACATTTTGAGTAATTTGAGTTTCTCGAATTTTATTAGAAGATTCTATTTACTATGAATTGAGATTAATCTTACATTTCTGTTCCTAGTCAAAACTTAAAATTTTTTTGTAGGGCAGTTCCAGAAAATCTGTTGATTTTTCGAAAAATAAACTGTGAATTTGCTTTTGCTTCAGGAGCCATTTGGTAAAAAATTTGAATTTAAAAATGTTATTTATAATTGTTTAACAATGTAGGAATTTGAGAGAATGTGTTGTAAATTTTACATAAATGTTCCATTATCCTAAAATGTTCTGTAAAATTCCATATAAAGTACATTATCATAAACATATCACCCTAGTTGGTATTAAAAATCTTCAAATGGTTTTTCATTTAAAGTCAGTATAAAATGAATTTGAAGTGAAAAAGTTGTCTATGACATTTCAGAAAGTGATTAATATAAATCCCTTGGAATTTATTTTACTTCATTGATAACGTTACGGTTTTCTTATTGTTTTGTCAATTAGTAATACTGATAAGTTCATCTTTTAGCTAAAATTATTTAGGGTGGTTCTATTACTATTTCTCTTCTGTTGAATGTTCATTTTATCAGTAATTCAAATAAATATTTAAAAATGTGTAAATAAAACTTATATCTCTACATAAATAAGTCGTAAAAGCCGCATACTTTTGTTTGTAAATAAAAAATGAAAATCCATCACATAGAAAAATCTGTGTTAATCCGATTCTCTAAGTATATTTAATCTTAATTTATGTTGTCAATTTTTCAACAAGTTACAACTGTTTTACAATGTTTAATCGAGAAATAAGATTAATTTTAATTATTTCCACCTGATACTTTAAACCAGAGATCGAAGCCGATTTTTTCGGCTTAACTCAATTTTTGATTTTTTTGATAGAAAAAAGCCATTTGACACCCATTTCAAGTATTTAAATTGAACTTTACATGCTTTACTATGATTCTGTGTAATATTTTGTCAGCATGTAGCTATAGTGAGCTCAGAATTTCAATTTAGCCGATTTTAAGCCGAAATTTAAGCCGATCGGCTTAAAATCGGCTAACTTGAAATTTTGAGCTCACTATAGCTACATGCTGACAAAATATTACACAGAATCATAACAAAGCATGTAAAGTTCAATTTAAATACTTGAAATGGGTGTTAAATTGATTTTTTCTATCAAAAAAATCAAAAGTTGAGTTAAGCCGAAAAAATCGGCTTCGATATCTGCTTTAAACGATCAAATAATTAGCTCAATTGACTCAATAAAATAAACCCACGTGTAAACTTCTAAAAATAAACAGTATCAATTTAAAACTGACATTTGAACTTAATATTTTGACAAAAATTTCAAAACAGTTCCAATATTACACGCTTAAATCATAAAAATGGATTGACCATTACAGAAACAATAATTAATAATCTCATAATTCTCACTGCTACTCAATATTTGTTGCTCAAATATATTCAAATAAAATTACTTCGGCAATTCAATTAAATCAATCAAGAGACTTTAATGAAATTTATTATGATAAAGACGCACAGTTTTAAAGCCGCTAAGACGAATAATCAAAAGTAAATAAATCAAATTTAATTCTAGAGTTAGAAGAGAATTATTTATTAATTTAATTTATTAGCACCATAAAGATCTATGAATGAATTATTTATCTTGATTCTACATTAATCAAGTTTCCTATCCACTTCAAGTATCAAAAGAGAATTTTCTTATATTTCTGAAATTATTTTCCATATACAATGTCAGTTTTTCGATTCACGAAAAATAAGGAAATATTTAAGAATATTATTGGCTCAACTTTTCCGTCTTTTCTTGCAATAAAAATGAAGAAATCGTAAGAAGGTATGTTGAGCAAGATCTCATAAAATGCACATTTTATTGTTCATTTATCTCGTTCAGAATGAAATTAATTTTCTTGAAAATGTGCCAAAAGAAAGAAATTGAACTGGATAGAAAATAATAAGCAGAAAGGACACAATGAAGCAATCTGTAGCTGAAAAGAATTTGATTTATTCCTTAAATTTATTGACTTTCAGATTCATTAAATGCAATCAAACACAGTTTGTGAAATTGAGCCTTTGACTTTAATTTTGTAAATTTTAGAAAAGAAAGAAGAAAATTTACTTCCTTCTTCAATTCAATAGAACAAAATGCAACAAATCATTTCACTTTTTAATGCTTCAAACAGGTTTTATCCCATACCAAATTAAACTTTTTAGTAAAAATGGTAAAAATTAAATATTGATCAATAGTTTTAGCATAAATATTATTTGATTAACCGCAAATTACAAGGAATTAATACAGAAACCTCAGACATACTCTTATCTAGCCCACCCATTATTTCCTATAATAATGATTTTTCTCTTTATTTACATTCATTTACCGAAGATCAACTAGTGTCATTTTTCACTTTATTTGCCACGTTCAATTAATGATTTCGTTAACAATGTTTTCATTTTTTTTTCTTGCCGAAATTGCCACAAAATGAAATGATCAAGCACACAAAAGAGGTGATGATTAGCATGTGAAATCTTATCTCTTTTATTTCACTTCTTGATACAATAAAAGATGAAAAATATACGTTTTATGACTGTCAATTTAGATTGTGATAAAGAAATTTTTTTGATCTTGAATGTTTCAAATGAAAATAGAGACGTTTCATGTACATGACTCAATGTCTCATCTGAGATTGCACTGTCTTTTTTCTCAATAAGAGACAAATTTCATGTGAATGTATATGAGGAGCTCCTTATGTGTGTATGCATGCAAATTCAATCTGAAAGCAAATATGAAAATTAAATGAGTACATCATTTTTTATGGCGATTCATATTACAAGAGAGAATATGTTTTTTTTTGGTTATGAAATTGAGATGATGATGTAGGGGTGTTTGTATTATGAATGAATATTGCTGACATTTAGACTCTTTTTTTTTTTTTTTTTTGGAAATTTTTGTACACAAAAGGATTTTACAGAGATCGAAGCCGATTTTTTCGGCTTAACTCAATTTTTGATTTTTTTGATAGAAAAAAGCCATTTGACACCCATTTCAAGTATTTAAATTGAACTTTACATGCTTTACTATGATTCTGTGTAATATTTTGTCAGCATGTAGCTATAGGAAGCTCAGAATTTCAAGTTAAAGAATGTTAAGCCGAAATTTAAGCCGATCGGCTTAGAATCGGCTAAATTGAAATTCTGAGCTCACTATAGCTACATGCTGACAAAATATTACACAGAATCATAGTAAAGCATATAAAGTTCAATTTAAATACTTGAAATGGGTGTCAAATGGCTTTTTTCTATCAAAAAAATCAAAAATTGAGTTAAGCCGAAAAAATCGGCTTCGATCTCTGAGATTTTAAATTTACATATTTTATTCAAAATACCAAAAATACCTTAAAAAATACTGAAAAGTATAAAAATATTAAATTCTTAGAGAAAATTATATCCATGAGACTGTTTTTAATCTAACTTTTAAAAATGATTATTACACACCATTTGTTAAAATTCAATATTCTAATCTGAAAATTTGAATGTAAAGGGTCACAAGAGTAAATAATAATTAAAAAGTATACCCTTTTTCCATAATCAGAATCATAAACACTCAAAAAAACTTTTATATCCGAGTCCTCGATTAGACAGGTGAATCACGAAAATTTGACATCATGTTATGGTTCTGCTGTAAGCATTTCCTCATTAAGTTTTCATCACGAACCATAAAAATTACTGTGAACCTTTCAATCTTTACGAAAGACGAAAATATATACAATAACTAAATTACCCTTGTCAATTAATTTAAAATTCATACTGTGTTTATGAAGAAGCCATCGATGTCTCCACGTTTTAATTAACGTCAATGATGAAGCTAAAAAATGATCTCGAAAAAGTTCTAAAGCTAATTTTTTGACATCGACACAGAATACTTTGAATTACCACTTTAAGGTATTACAATTTTTGTTTAAATTTTTCAGTTACCTAGTTCTTGCCTTATTGTTCTCTGACTGTTTGTAGCTGAGCAAATAAAAGAGATATGTATTTGGAGATTACCACTAAAGAATTTAACAATATGGCATTACATGAAAGGTATTGTTTTAAAGGACATTTGTAATTAAAAATTATTCAAGCAGCAAATGAAAAATTGAAGCGTATTTCATTTGCTTTATCTAAAGTGTTGCCATCCAATGATAATACAAACGAGTACTTATGATCAAAATTCTTTTTTAATTGGAACATAGACAAAGAATAGTTGAAAATAAAAGAAATTGAACTAAACTGACTTTTTCTTATTAATTATTAATGTCATCTACCTTCATCCTAATTTTGTTACGATTATGCTTCTTTGCATTCAACTTTTTTCACTACTCAACTGTATGATAAATAATTGTTTATAGTACTCACATATGAATATTTTTTATCCGTAATACTTTTTTTGATTTGGTTTTGGTGTCTTTTCTCGTTTTATAGAAAATTTCATAAGCATATTGTGGTACGTACCACATTAAAAATAATAATAATGAAAACATTTAAGCCAGTTTAGAGATGGACCAAAATGCTCAAAGTAAAAATATGATTCAAACTTCAATAGTAATGAAATTTTCTCACATTTCTAGATTTTGGCTCAAAACATAATCTATACCACAGCTGTTGTTTTTTTCATTTTCTGTGAATGTAAATATTTTTTTATGAATGTCAACAAATGATTTATTAATCATCCAAAATTTGAAGAATAATTTAAATTTTTAATGTAATATTGATAAGGTCTGCAATTAGCTTTTTCTCTGAAATCTTTTAAATTGAATTATTTTCATGGAGGTTGAGTATTGCAAAACCAACCTTTGAATACTAAATTTTATATTTTATAAAAGCTTAAATTTTTTTTCTAGGATTTTTTTTTAAAATTAGAAATGCTCATTAAACCATGGTATAATTTCGAAAATAGCAATAAGCTTAAATATCAAGATTTATTCTCAAAAAACCGCATTATTCTACTGCTAAAGGCTATAGCTATCTCTAAAAAGTCCATTATATGATAAAATGTTGTCATAGCAAAGTGAATTTCTACATTTCATTTATTATCAATTTTTATTTACCAGATTGTGGTAGTCAGGTAACAATTTCACTAAAATGCGATAAAATTTATGCCAGTTAATTTCATTAGATTATGCGTGCATATGCTAGTAACAAAAAAGGATACTTTTATGATGAAAATGAAAAATTTATTATACATATTTATGTTGTGTTCTTTCCGTTTGTTTCATGTTCCTAAATGTCACTTGTGACATTCATGTTCGTCCTTTTAAAATTGATAAAAAATTTAAATTGTAAATTAAATAGAATAGCCATTATTCAAATTAATTTGTGATAAGTGTGGGGAGGGTAAAATCATACTCCCCTGGTGAAAAAAAATCATTTTATACACTGATGATGCTCAATCAAAAGACAGTATGTACTTTATCACATTGAATTTTAATAAGTGAATGACGTTGATGTAGGGTTAAAAGCTCTTCTGCTCTTGTATGGTTGAGGTTTATACTCAGCAGGATGAGAGGAAGTTTTGTTGATATTAAATGTGAAAAGCATGATGGATGTCTTTTGGGGTTTATCTCGTACCTGGAACGTTTCATTTCGTGCTAAGCTTTGCTTCAAATCTCACACCTGAATCCTGCAGGAAAAGCTCAACAAGTTTTTACATCAATCCTCATCATTTATGTAACTTGTACGCAATTAACTTAGTAATTTAAGACGATGCTTTTTCGTCGTTTTCCTTTCTTTAAAGAATATATATATATATAAATATATATAGCGGATGTTTCCGTTACTTAACGAAGGAAGCATGCTTTCTGAAAGAATACTTGGAATTAACATGTTTTATGCTCAAAATATTCTCTTTAGGAAGATTTCTCAGAGTCAATTTTCATACGTTTACTTTAATTTTGAATAAGTCGTAGAGGGTAAATGTAGGGTGACCATCTGCGTAGTTTTACAACGGACAGTCCTGTATTTCAAAACCCTGTCTTGTATAAATTTGATTGAAAATTTTGTTCCAGGTCCTGTATTTTTTTTACGAAAATTTCCGTTAATTTTCAAATTTTCCTTTGTGTCCTGTATTTTTTTGGAAATTTATCAAATGTCCTGTATTTTCATAAAAATTAGATGGTCACCCTAGGTAAATATGACTAAAGATAATTCATTCTTCTTGGAAGTGAGAAATAAATTTGCATACATCTTAAACCTGGGTAGCCCTAAATACCTACCTCAGGTTCTAAACAACACGAAGAAATGTCTAATTACATAGTTTTCTTTTTAACTTAAATTTTTGGTATTTTTTTTTATAGAATCATAGTGTAAAAATGTCATGTTTATTGCATTTGATTTATATAGACTAAACGATTTTAAAAGCAGTTTTCCAAATCCCTAACGAGCGAATAATTCAACACTTAAACAACAGAAAGGCAAACTTCCGAAAACTTTTAATTGCTTTGAAAAAATTCCTTTCAAGACAATTAACCTCATTAAAATATTTTAAATATACATTACCTAAACATTTTCCTTACTTTAAAAGCACTTTTTATTAACAAGAGTCATCGTCCATTGATGAACAAACAATTTTTGCAAGAAGAGAACATGAGACAAAAGCATTTATTTTTTCTTGTACTTTTTAATTAATGACTCCTGAATTTATTAAAACAGAATTATAAACCACGCTTATAAATGACAAGTGCACGAATGGAGAGTGAAAGCGGTCCATGGATGATTATGATAAAGATGATGATGTGGTTCACGAGGATCTACATTAAATATTATATTCCTCAATTTAATTCCAATGCACGAAAAAAAAATTGGGATTGAGACATCCTGAATAAAATCCGAATTATATAACTATAACAAAACTTCAAAAATACAAAAATATAAGTATATTTTGAAGCTGAGCACCACAAAATTCGCCTATACAAAACAGTAATCGTGTGGGTTACAAAAACCAAAAAGTGAACAAAGAAAACCAGATTAAATGCTATTTTGTTCAGGATAGCTTATCAAAAACCTATCAAAACGACGATATTGTGTCTATATATAAGTAATTAACATTTATGTTCGGGTGGAATTTGAATTGAGTTCATTGCCTTTTTGTGATGAAAATAATATATTGAAGACTAGTAGTTGACATATTTGGATAGCAAAGCATGACTACATAATTTGCAATATTGTTAATATTTATTAAAATAATAATAAGCTTTCATACTCATTATAATTAGACATAATTTAACGTACAAATAATTTTGAAATGTACGAAGATGTTTCATTTGAGTATCAAATTTTACTTCCGTTAAAATACCAAGCGGTGGTTTATTTCGTAAGGAAATACTGTCATCTGTGATGAAAACAATTTTTAAAGCTTTTATGTCAGAATAATTCTAGGTAATAAAATTCAGAATCAAAGAGATAAGTGTGCCGAAATTTCAAAGAGAATTTAAGATTTTCATACATTCCATTGAGAATTTTTTGATGCTGCACGTACGTGTCCATCAAGTAGAACGGTGACCTAACGAGTTAAGTGATGTACTATATAT
Source organism: Chironomus riparius (assembly GCA_917627325.4). Classification (NCBI taxonomy): domain Eukaryota; kingdom Metazoa; phylum Arthropoda; class Insecta; order Diptera; family Chironomidae; genus Chironomus; species Chironomus riparius. Next base: position 61,304,876 of record OU895877.1, read on the forward strand.
GGGTTTTTTGTGCTATTTTGTGAAAGCAGAAAAACAACCTCTTTGAATTTTGTGAAGATTCCAGGTCCGAGATATGAGCATTTGAAAACGGAGCTAGGTCCGATTTTTCACATTCTTACTTTTTCAACTTTATCTCAAGCAAGACTAAACGAAAATTGTTGAAACCTTGCCTGTTTTATGTGCAATTGACCCTTAATCAAATAAACTTAACAAAAATATTTTAGGTTCCATAGTTGTAAAGATATGGCGATTCTAAAATGCAACCTAGTGCTAAATTAGCTATTTTTTTATATTTTTTACTGTAAATCTGGTAAATCTTGATAAAGAGTGATCAAACTTGGCCAGTAATTTGTGCAAGTGTTCTTCAATCAAATAAATTTAACAAAAAAATTTTATGTCAAATAGTTGTAAAGATATAGCCATTTTGCGTTCCAGCCTAGTGCAAAACTAGCTTTTCGTTCTTACATTTTCAACTGTAAATCCGGTAAATTTTGATAAAGAGTGTTCAAACTTGGCCAGTAATTTGTGCAATTGGCCCTTAATCAAATAAACTTAACAAAAATATTTTAAGTTCCATAGCTGTAAAGATATGGCAATTTTATGATTCAACCTAAGGCAAAATTAGCTACAATTTTACATTTTTGACTGTAAATCGTATAAGTTTTGATAAAGAGTGTATAAACTTGGCCAGTAATTTGTGCAATTGGCCCTTAATCAAATAAACTTCACAAAAATATTTTAGGTTCCATAGCTGTAAAGATATGGCAATTGTACGATTCAACCTAGTACAAAATTAGCTAATACAAGCATAGTAGAATCGCCATATCTTTACAACTATAGAACCTAAAATATTTTTGTTAAGTTTTTTTGATTAAGGGATTTACAGTTGAAAATGTAAAATAGTAGCTAATTTTGCCTTAGGTTGAATCGTAAAATTGCCATATCTTTACAGCTATGGAACCTAAAATATTTTTGTTAAGTTTATTTGATTAAGGGACAATTGCACAAATTACTGGCCAAGTTTAAACACTCTTTATCAAAACTTATACGATTTACAGTCAAAAATGTAAAATAGTAGCTAATTTTGCCTTAGGTTGAATCATAAAATTGCCATATCTTTACAGCTATGGAACCTAAAATCTTTTTGTTAAGTTTATTTGATTAAGGGTCAATTGCACAAATTACTGGCTAAGTTTGAACACTCTTCATCAAAATTTACCGGATTTACAGTTGAAAATGTAAGAACGAAAAGCTAGTTTTGCACTAGGCTGGAACGCAAAATGGCTATATCTTTACAACTATATGACATAAAATTTTTTTGTTAAATTTATTTGATTGAAGAACACTTGCACAAATTACTGGCCAAGTTTGATCACTCTTTATCAAGATTTACCAGATTTACAGTAAAAAATATAAAAAAATAGCTAATTTAGCACTAGGTTGCATTTTAGAATCGCCATATCTTTACAACTATGGAACCTAAAATATTTTTGTTAAGTTTATTTGATTAAGGGTCAATTGCACATAAAACAGGCAAGGTTTCAACAATTTTCGTTTAGTCTTGCTTGAGATAAAGTTGAAAAAGTAAGAATGTGAAAAATCGGACCTAGTTCCGTTTTCAAATGCTCACATCTCGGACCTGGAATCTTCACAAAATTCAAAGAGGTTGTTTTTCTGCTTTCACAAAATAGCACAAAAAACCCATATATAGTACATCACTTAACTCGTTAGGTCACCGTTCTACTTGATGGACACGCACGTACATACATGAGAATACATACATTAATCAAATTAGTAAGAAAATATGTTTTGTTGAAATTTGTTAAAATTTTTGATATCAGTGACGTTTTATTATAAGATAAATAATCTGATATACCTAGATTTCAATATCAAATGGCTCGAAATACTTTGTTTCAAAATCAAAAGAGCAATGATCTAGTATTTAAATTTTTAACATGGTCTTTTAGAAATAAAAACTTAAGCAACTATAAAAGATGTAAAAGCATCGAAAATATTTAAAAACAATCATTTTTTTATTTTTATATTTTCATTTTATTTCCATTATTTGAGTTGCGCATTGAGATAAAAAAGCATCTTCTTTGACTAAATAAGCGTTGAATTTTGTGTTAACATCTTCTCGTTTACTTTAAATTTCCATAAATAACTGCGAAAATTCACTTAGTCTCTTATTTCACCTCCTCCCATTTATTTGAAAGTAATTTAATATTACGATAAGTTTATTCGATTTTTCATGAATAAAAAAAGGGAGCAGTACTTCAACAAAGAATCAAATTAGTCTTGAAGATTTTTTTTCCTCAAATTTTTGAAATTTAAAGATTTTTTTTTGAACACCGCGATGAACAATTCTGTTGATTAAAAATTCTTAATCGAAATTCAAATAATAGCTAGAGAAACCTCAATCCTGACAAAGTCCAGATCGGCCGATCGGCTTAAATTTCGGCTTAACATCAGTTAATTTGAAATTCTGAGCTCACTATAGCTACATGCTGACAAAATATTACACAGAATCATAGTAAAGCATGTAAAGTTCAATTTAAATACTTGAAATGGGTGGTAAATGGCTTTTCTCTATCAAAAAAATCAAAAATTGAGTTAAGCCGAAAAAATCGGCTTCGATCTCTGGATATTTATATAACTATGCGATTTTAACTACAAATCATATGAGAACATGTAGAGAGGCAGTTACTTTAACATTGCTTAAAGAACATAAAAATATCTGAATTAACACTTCAGTTGACATATAGTTTTACGTTTTGCGACTTCTTCGAAGGTTGTTCAGTAGTTTGTACTTGCCATAATAATTATGATTGGAACCTTTTTTAATTGAACTTACAATCTTAATGATTTCTTAATAAGCATCAAGATAAATTAACAATAAAAATTCTAAATTTGAAAAAGCTTCATCTCTTGTTAATGAAACTTAATAGTCTGACACCCACACAAAAGTAAAATTTTACAAAATTTTGCAAAATCAAAATTGTCTTGAAATTCGATTATTAACATAAATATTGTTCAATTCTTTATTTCTAGACTACATCAAGAATTAAGTTGCAAAGAAGAAGACATAAATTTTACAAATAAAATCTAAAGGAAAATCAAATTTCACATCATCAACAAAATTTTTCCTTTAAAGTTCAATGCATAGTGCAAATAAACTAAAGCCTTAAATCAAATTAAGCTAAAATATCAAGTGGATCAGGAAACGTAGAGAAAAAACAAGAATACAATTAGGGTTTCAAAATTCTTAAAAAAAATTAAAGTGGCTTGTGTGGTGTTTTCTATTTAATGAATGATTGATAAATAAAATAACAAAACAAAAGAAGGAATTTTTAAATAGAACGAATAAATTGTGCCAGTGTATTAAACTAGAGAGAGAAAAATAAAAAAAAAAGTAATAATTCGATTTCAGTCACACATGCATGACTGTTTGGTTTAATTGAATAAAATTAATCAAAGTGGCGCTTACTAATTTAACATCAATTGATGCTGATGAGCATCTCCTGAAAATAAACAATAGTATAGAATTAAAATGTTTAGCAGAAATCGAAGCTGACAAAGTCATTCATCGGGTGGTATTTAAACTTTTTTTTTTTTATTTTTTGTTTGTTCATTTAATAATTTTTTTTTGTTTTTTTTTTCAACATAAATTTTATTGAATGCATCGTATGGAGCCTGCATCATCATTTTTGATAAAAATAAATTAAAAGGAAATAACGAGAAAACATTTTGTTTAGTTTATAATCATTCAACGCTATTGCTGTCGATGCATTCTATATATTTTCACCATCAACATGTGTCACTGTGATGCATTCTTATGTCAATATTTTTCAACTCGATATTTATTTCTATTTCACAGGATGATGGCTCATTCTGTCCCGTCTCATTTGATCAGATTCTATGCTGGCCACGGACTAAAATTGATACGACAGCATCACAACCATGCATGTCGGACTTTCACGGTGTTAAATATGATGCCACATGTAAGTAAATGATGTAATGACTATGAAATGTACAATTTCAAAATCAGATATCATGATTTTTATCATTATTTTGCTTTTAAGTACTTTGCACCGCTCTCAATTACAGTTCCGCTATTTTTTATCTATTCTATTATTAAAAATATTTATATTTAAATTATAATATGGGTCAAGTAAGTGAATGTGATACATTTACTCCCATGTTTAAAACAAAATAAAACCAAATGAAATCAGCAAAGTTAACCTTTGAAGCATCAGAATAGAAAAAAATTTTAATCTCATAATATTTAATGGGGTTATTCACTTTTGATTCCGGATTATATAGCTGAGAGCTCAACATAAAATGTAATTAGCTCTCATGACAGTAGTTTTAGGTTAGAATCTAACCTAAATTCAAAAGGAAAAATTCCAATGTGAAATAATTTGAATAATGCATTCCTAAAACACCTGTTTCATTTCATAATCCCAAAAGTCTGTTTTGGAACAAGTTCAAGTCAAATAAATATTTTATTTCTACATTACTAATTATTCATAGTATTACTCTCATTAGTAATGCATCACATCAGCAGGTCAAGACAGCTTATTCTTGTTAGGTAATGATTACAAACGTGTTCAATTAAGCAAAAAACCGAAATTTAAATTCTGTACTTTCTTGACAGATTTGGATAAAATTGTCAGAATCTTGAAACATGATTGATAGAAGGACATTGAAATCACAAACATCAAGACCTTAAAAAATCTAAAAGTGATTAGCATCAAAGTGACATGATTAAATGTCTTCGTTGCTTTAATAAAATCACAATAATCAACGTTAAATTTTTGAACACTGTCATCTATTTTTTCATTTAAGCAATTCAACATAAATAATGTATAGCACATTTTAGTTAATTTCAAACGACGATTAAATTTATTGATTTCGCCGACCTCATTATTTTACTCATTAAATTAGACGCTTGTTTAAAAAAATGCTGAATATTTTTAATAAGGTTAAGTCCATTCAGCTTTTATCAAGCTTTTATCGCTTCTATAATTTGATGACAAAATATTGAGCAATTTAATGGAAAGTAGAGAAGCAAGAAGATGGTGTGATCAATCGAAAAATAATTTAATAATATTATAGATGAGAACATTCTTTTCTTCCTCTACTAATTTTTCTTTGATATCTTTTTCTATTAAACTAGTGTGATATTCCGTAATAAAATCCGGATAGCATTTAAACCCCCATTTCATGGGTTCAAAAGTTTTCTATTTTGATGATTTAGTTTTATGACAGAAAGACAAATATAGGCTTTTATATAATGTAATTTGATGTCTTGTAAATAGACAAGAATCTTAAATACATAGATTTTAAAGCTACATTAAAGATATCGGAAGAGATTTAGGCGAAAGATTTTTTTTTGTTTTTGCCATTATTGTCATTTTTATGCTTCGTTGTTCTGCCTATCTTTCATGTTTTCTGAATCATGAGGCTGCAAGCTAGCTGAGATAAAGTTTTATCAGATTCATGATTAAAAGATGATTTTTTAAAATTCAGCATGCTCATCACACAGCCTACTACCACTTTTCCTACCAATAATTCCAACGTTGTAGTTGTTTGAGCTGTCAATGATAATCAAATGAAAAGAATTTAATTACGAATTTTTTTACTCTTCTCTTTAATTTTCTTTTGTTTCGCTTTCTAGAAGCTCTTCGTGTTTTTTCTTCCCCTATTTTTAGCATTTAATGGTTACTCATTATCTTATCTTTTCGCCTTTTCACATTATTTTCATTTCAACTTTCTTGTTTCTAAGTCGAATATATCGAATTAATTAGAATTTAAAGAAATGAAAAAAATTAACCTTTAGCAAATATATGATAACAATATCAAGCTTAATTAGCAATATATTCATATTTATTTTATGGCAATTGTCGCATTCAATTCTATGCTGTGTATTTTATTTGAAAAACTGGTTTGTTTTTACTGATTCTAACATGAAAATAGTAAAAATTCTATTCTTTTGTCAATATTTTTGTTTCGATTTTTTTATATCGTGAAACGAAAAATCAACGTTTCTACGAGACTTATTGTGTCGCTTTTCTATGTGGGATGACGAAATATATAAAAATTGTCTATGTTTAAATATGTGCGGCTTAATTTTCAATTCTCTCATAGACATTCAATATTTTAATTCATCCACTTATTTGGAACTTTGTGCTATGGAAATTCGATATCAAAACTTATAAGAGAAGATGTTTTCGTAAACGCTGTGATAATTATTGATTTTCTACACATTAACATAAAAGTTTATGCTGCTATGTTTTAAATTAATTTGAAGAAGATCAATGAGAAAATGTGACTACCAATTTCAATTCTCTCTGGTTCCTATGAAAAGATGGGAAACTAAATCTCTATGTAAATTCCCCATAAAATTTGTAATCATAATATGAGGTGTGCAATAAACAATACAGGATTTAATGACCTAATAAAGAAATAGTAAAATTATATTTTTAGATCTTTATCGATTTACGCATTTACGAATCCGTATAGAAAATTGTTTATTACAACAATAAAGACAAACGATTTTTTTCTCATATTTAAAATTTTTCGGATTGTTATTAATAAGCAATCACAAAAAGGCTTCTTATTTCCTAACCGCAAGCTATTTAATGTTTTGATTCCATCATTGACAAGTAAAGTTGAAAACTGCATGAAATTTAAAAATAAAGAGCTTCTTACATGTCAGGGATAATACGCATGCCAGATTCAAAAATGTAGGGTAAGTATAACAAAAAATTTTAGGAAAAAGGTTCTTAGGAAATTAATCAAAACTTTTTAAACAAAAAGATTTTTTGGTTAAAAAAATTGAGATCATTCGTGAGAATTGAAAGCTTTTCGTTTATTTTTTTTTCATAAATTCTTGGATAATTTGACTATAAATTTTTTGTTGGTAACCAGTTTGCAATAGTTTGCTAATTTTAAAAATTAGAATGAAATTTGATAAATATTTTTAATTTGACGCACATTTGTAAGAAATAAATTTTTTTATCATCTAATACACAAATATTTATCACATATGTGATAATGAATTGTAGATTTTAAGTTTTAAGTATATGTGTAAGCTGGAAAACTGATTGTTAATTAATTAAATTTAATTCGTATTAATTTTTCTTATGAGATGATAATTACGAGCAAATCGTTCAATTCACTTTCTAGGAGTACAAACTTCAAAACCGTTTTTATGTCAATCTTTAAACTTTTTATATTCACATCGTTTTCACGTGTGAATCTATTGGTTTTGTTCAGATTGAAAAATCAGTTTTTCGCATTTTGTGAGAAAACAAAGCAAAATTGGTGATAAAAGGTCACAGAAGAAAAGTTTGTGCCTGAAATTTTACATCATTTTCAAAAAACAGATTTCAAATTGGTTGTGGCATTGCTGAGAAAATCGCAAAATACGCTTTCTGTAAGCAAACAAGCAAGCAAGCAAGTTAATCAGCAAGAAAACTCAATTACGAGACATTGTAGAGACTTCTAGTTTTTTACATTTGATCCGTGCTGCATTATAGAAGAGCTGTATTGTTTTTGGGCAAGGTAGGAACAGCCGTTGCTTCAGAAAAAGCAAAAAACTTTCCTTTCTTACGAATTTTTCAAATTAAAAGTTCACTGTGATTTTTTTTTATTTTAAATTAAACTTTGGATGAAAAAATTTTTTTTAAGCAAAGAACCAAGAAGGAAATACATTTTCAATTTTGGACTAGGGGCGACCCTAGTCAAAATCAATTTTGTCACTTTTTTCTTCGAGGGTTTATCCAAATGGATTGAAACTTTGCATAAATATTCTGGTGCTTAAAACAAATACAAATAAAACATCTTAAAACTTTTTTGAGTAAAGAACCAAGCAGGAAATACATTTTCAATTTTGGACTAGGGGCGACCCTAGTCAAAATCAATTTTGTCACTTTTTTCTTCAAAGGTTTATCCAATTACAGTGAAACTTTGTGTGAGTATACTAATATTTATACAAAACAGTTTTAAATATCTAAAGCAAGAAATGTATTCTATATGTCGTCAGACCCAAAATTTATAAATTTGGTTGTACATTCAAAAACAACGTGACTTAAAATTTTGTCAAAAAAAAAGATTTTTATTAATGCAGAAATGTGTGACCTGAAGATTAGAATGCGCATGCAAAGTTTTACTGTATTTGGATTTATTCTCGAAGAAAAAAGTGAAAAACTAGATTTTGACTGGACCTGTCCCAAGTTTATAATTGAAAATGTATTTCCTACTTGGTTCTTTGCTCAAAAAAATTTAGGATGTTTTACTTGTATTTGCTTTTAGCAATAAAATATTTATGCAAAATTTCAATCTATTTTTATAAACCCTCGAAGAAAAAAGTGACAAAATTGATTTTATTAGGGTCGCCCCTAGTCCAAAATTGAAAATGTATTTCCTACTTGGTTCTTTGCTCAAAAAAATTTAGGATGTTTTACTTGTATTTGCTTTTAGCATTAAAATATTTATGCAAAATTTTAATCCATTTGAATAAACCCTCGAAGAAAAAAGTGAGAAAATTGATTTTGACTAGGGTCGCCCCTAGTCCAAAATTGAAAATGTATTTCCTACTTGGTTCTTTGCTCAAAAAAATTTAGGATGCTTTATTTGTATTTAATTTAAGCACTAGAATATTTGTGCAAAGTTTCAATCCATTTGTATAAACCCTCGAAGAAAAAAGTGACAAAATTGATTTTGACTAGGGTCGCCCTAAGTTCATAATTGAAAATGTATTTCCTACTTGGTTCTTTGCTCAAAAAAATTTTTGGATGTTTTATTTGTATTTGTTTTAAGCATTAAATTATTTATGCAAAGTTTCAATCTATTTTTATAAACCCTCGAAGAAAAAAGTGACAAAATTGATTTTGACTAGGGTCGCCCCTAGTTCAAAATTGAAAATGTATTTCCTACTTGGTTCTTGCTCAAAAAAATTTTTGGATGTTTTATTTGTATTTGTTATAAGCACTTAAATATTTATGCAAAGTTTCAATCCATTTGGATAAACTCCGAAGAAAAAAGTAACAAAATTGATTTTGACTAGGGTCGCCCCCAGTCCAAATTTGAAAATGTATTTCCTACTTGGTTCTTTGCTCAAAAAAATTTAAGAATGTTTTATTTGTATTTGTTTTAAGCACTAGAATATTTATGCAAAGTTTCAATCCATTTGTATAAACCTTCGAAGAAAAAAGTGACAAAATTGATTTTGACTAGGGTCGCCCCTAGTTCAAAATTGAAAATGTATTTCCTTCTTGGTTCTTTGCTCAAAAAAATTTTAGGAAGTTTTATTTGTATTTGTTTTAAACATTAAAATATTTATGCAAAGTTTCAATCCATTTGGATAAACCCTCGAAGAAAAAAGTGACAAAATTGATTTTGACTAGGGTCGCCCCTAGTTCAAAATTGAAAATGTATTTCCTACTTGGTTCTTTGCTCAAAAAAATTTTAAGATGCTTTATTTGTATTTGTTTTAAGCATTAAAATATTTATGCAAAGTTTCAATCCATTTGAATAAACCCTCGAAGAAAAAAGTGACAAAATTGATTTTGACTAGGGTCGCCCCTAATCCAAAATTGACAATGTATTTCCTTCTTGGTTCTTTGCTCAAAAAAATTTTAAGATGTTTTATTTGTATTTGTTTTAAGCATTAGAATATTTATGCAAAGTTTCAATCCATTTGGATAAACCCTCGAAGAAAAAAGTAACAAAATTGATTTTGACTAGGGTCGCCCCCAGTCCAAATTTGAAAATGTATTTCCTACTTGGTTCTTTGCTCAAAAAAATTTCAAGATCTTTTATTTGTATTTGCTTTAAGCACTAGAATATTTATGCAAAGTTTCAATCCATTTGAATAAACCCTCGAAGAAAAAAGTGACAAAATTGAGTTTGACTAGGGTCGCCCCCAGTCCAAAATTGAACATGTATTTCCTTCTTGGTTCTTTGCTCAAAAAAATTTTTGGATGTTTTATTTGTATTTGTTTTAGGCACTAAAATATTTATGAAAAGTTTCAATCCATTTGTATAAACCCTCGAAGTAAAAAGTGACAAAATTGATTTTGACTAGGGTCGCCCCTAGTTCAAAATTGAAAATGTATTTCCTTCTTGGTTCTTTGCTCAAAAAAATTTCAAGATCTTTTATTTGTATTTGCTTTAAGCACAAAAATATTTATGCAAAGTTTCAATCCATTTGAATAAACCCTCGAAGAAAAAAGTGACAAAATTGATTTTGACTAGGGTCGTCCCTAGTCCAAAATTGAAAATGTATTTCCTTCTTGGTTCTTTGCTCAAAAAAATTTTAAGATGCTTTATTTGTATTTGTTTTAGGCACTAAAATATTTATGAAAAGTTTCAATCCATTTGGATAAACCCTCGAATAAAAAAGTGACAAAATTGATTTTGACTAGGGTTGCCCCTAGTCCGAAATTGAAAATGTATTTCCTACTTGGTTCTTTGCTCAAAAACATTTAAGGATGTTTTTTTTTTGTATACGTTTTAAGCACTAGAATATTTATGCAAAGTTTCAATCCATTTGGATAAACCCTCGAAGAAAAAAGTGACAAAATTGATTTTGACTAGGGTTGCCCCTAGTCCGAAATTGAAAATGTATTTCCTACTTGGTTCTTTGCTCAAAAATATTTTAGGATGTTTTTTTTTGTATTTGTTTTAAGCACTAGAATATTTATGCAAAGTTTCAATCCATTTGGATAAACCCTCGAAGAAAAAAGTAACAAAATTGATTTTGACTAGGGTCGCCCCCAGTCCAAATTTGAAAATGTATTTCCTACTTGGTTCTTTGCTCAAAAAAATTTCAAGATCTTTTATTTGTATTTGCTTTAAGCACTAGAATATTTATGCAAAGTTTCAATCCATTTGAATAAACCCTCGAAGAAAAAAGTGACAAAATTGAGTTTGACTAGGGTCGCCCCCAGTCCAAAATTGAACATGTATTTCCTTCTTGGTTCTTTGCTCAAAAAAATTTTTGGATGTTTTATTTGTATTTGTTTTAGGCACTAAAATATTTATGAAAAGTTTCAATCCATTTGTATAAACCCTCGAAGTAAAAAGTGACAAAATTGATTTTGACTAGGGTCGCCCCTAGTTCAAAATTGAAAATGTATTTCCTTCTTGGTTCTTTGCTCAAAAAAATTTCAAGATCTTTTATTTGTATTTGCTTTAAGCACAAAAATATTTATGCAAAGTTTCAATCCATTTGAATAAACCCTCGAAGAAAAAAGTGACAAAATTGATTTTGACTAGGGTCGTCCCTAGTCCAAAATTGAAAATGTATTTCCTTCTTGGTTCTTTGCTCAAAAAAATTTTAAGATGCTTTATTTGTATTTGTTTTAGGCACTAAAATATTTATGAAAAGTTTCAATCCATTTGGATAAACCCTCGAAGAAAAAAGTGACAAAATTGATTTTGACTAGGGTTGCCCCTAGTCCGAAATTGAAAATGTATTTCCTACTTGGTTCTTTGCTCAAAAACATTTAAGGATGTTTTTTTTTTTGTATACGTTTTAAGCACTAGAATATTTATGCAAAGTTTCAATCCATTTGTATAAACCCTCGAAAAAAAAAGTGACAAAATTGATTTTGACTTGGGTCGCCCCTAGTGTACTTTGGTCAAAAAAATTTTTTGTATTTTTTTTTTGAATTGACATAATTCTGACATAAATCACATTCCAATATTACTTTTTGTAATGCATAGCTTAAAAAAAATCGAAATCTAAAATGTCGACTGCCCCATCTGAATTTTGTTCATATTCTTCACTGTGGAAACCAAAAAACAAATTCTTTATCTTAAAACACTTGACAAAATAGCGACATAATTCAGGATTAATTACTTTTTAATAATGTTTTAACATTTACGAGAAAATGTGGTTCAAATAAGTGTGAAGTACAGGGGCGTAGCCAGGGGGGGGCCATAGGGGGCCCGGGCCCCCCCCTACGAAAATCTGATAATTGTTTTATTAAGTATTTATAGAGAGTTAATGTAGAGGAAGTGATGAAAGAAATGTCAAAATCAGCACGAAAAATTAAATTAAATGTATGAATAATGAATTAAATATTTAAACTTATGAAGAATGAATATAGATTTAAGGTACAAAATAACGGTTTTTTATTTTCGAAAATGGGCCCCCCCCTTAAAAATTTTCTGGCTACGCCCCTGGTGAAGTATGACCGAGATTTGGACCAAAATCAGCTATACTGGTTCATAGTGTTCCCGAGGGTGACAAAATTCAAACTAAGTGTTTTTGTAACTGACATAATTATGACATAAATTAGGTATATCTTTTGAACTGTGTCGATATGGGTCTCGGCCGTACTTCACGCCCACCCTTCAAACTTATGCTGAGCAAATCTTGGTCTATCCATAAGACTTTTGATGGTACGGTGTGAATATATCCGCATTGGGTTTCTACCCGATACACTAGTTCTTCTTGAACTTTCCTCACCCTTTTAACGGAATTTATTGAATTTTTTTCATACTGAATTAGGCATATGTAAAAATTTCTTTTTTATGTTTTTCTACTGCGTGCAATTCAATTGTTTTCACCTGTTAAAGAAAAGAATAAAATCTTTCATTAATGCTAACTTCTGAAACACTGAGTTGGGGCTCTAGTGAGAACGAAATGAACACAAAAATGTATTGGAATATATAATGCTTCCGGGCACAAATTTAACAAATCCTAATGATAGATAATTTCATTTGAAAAAAGTCACAGAATCGATTTCTTCAATTCTTTTAAGTAATTTGTCATAGCACTGAATTTAATTGTCCGTAATGATTTGATAAATTTATAAATTAATAGAGTCACATGAGAGTGGATGTATGTGAGTGTTTAATTGTTGTAATGTGATATCATTAGCTTCTAATAGAAAATAGCAATAATTGTCAAATGTCAATGCAAAAATTTTCTCCATTTACTAATTTTCTATCATTAATTTTATTTCCATAGCTAATGCAACACGATATAGCAGCGTGACGGGTCTTTGGGATTTATTTGTATTTGTTTTAAGCACTAGAATATTCATGCAAAGTTTCAATCCATTTGGATAAACCCTCGAAGAAAAAAGTGACAAAATTGATTTTGACTAGGGTCGCCCCTAGTTCAAAATTGAAAATGTATTTCCTTCTTGGTTCTTTGCTCAAAAAAATTTTAAGATCTATTATTTGTATTTGCTTTAAGCACTAGAATATTTGTGCAAAGTTTCAATCTATTTGTATAAACCCTCGAAGTAAAAAGTGACAAAATTGATTTTGACTAGGGTCGCCCCTAGTTCAAAATTGAAAATGTATTTCCTTCTTGGTTCTTTGCTCAAAAAAATTTCAAGATCTTTTATTTGTGTTTGTTTAAGGCACCAAAATATTTATGAAAAGTTTCAATCCATTTGGATAAACCCTCGAAGAAAAAAGTGACAAAATTGATTTTGACTAGGGTCGCCCCTAGTTCAAAATTGAAAATGTATTTCCTACTTGGTTGTTTGGTCAAAAAATTTCAAGATCTTTTATTTGTATTTGCTTTAAGCGCTAAAATATTTATGAAAAGTTTCAATCCATTTGGATAAACCCTCGAAGAAAAAAGTGACAAAATTGATTTTGACTAGGGTTGCCCCTAGTCCGAAATTGAAAATGTATTTCCTACTTGGTTGTTTGGTCAAAAAATTTCAAGATTTTTTATTTGTATTTGCTTTAAGCGCTAGAATATTTATGAAAAGTTTCAATCCATTTGGATAAACCCTCGAAGAAAAAAGTGACAAAATTGATTTTGACTAGGGTTGCCCCTAGTCCAAAATTGAAAATGTATTTCCTACTTGGTTGTTTGGTCAAAAAAATTTTTGGATGTTTTATTTGTATTTGTTTTAGGCATTAAAATATTTATGAAAAGTTTCAATCCATTTGTATAAACCCTCGAAGTAAAAAGTGACAAAATTGATTTTGACTAGGGTCGCCCCTAATCCAAAATTGAAAATGTATTTCCTTTTTGGTTCTTTGCTCAAAAAAATTTTTGGATGTTTTATTTGTTTTTCTTTTTAGATATTAAAATATATATGAAAAATTTCAATCCATTTGTATAAACCCTCGAAGTAAAAAGTGACAAAATTGATTTTGACTAGGGTCGCCCCTAATCCAAAATTGAAAATGTATTTCCTACTTGGTTGTTTGGTCAAAAAATTTCAAGATCTTTTATTTGTGTTTGCTTTAAGCGCTAGAATATTTATGAAAAGTTTCAATCCATTTGGATAAACCCTCGAAGAAAAAAGTGACAAAATTGATTTTGACTAGGGTTGCCCCTAGTCCGAAATTGAAAATGTATTTCCTACTTGGTTCTTTGCTCAAAAATATTTTAGGATGTTTTTTTTTGTATTTGTTTTAAGCACTAGAATATTTATGCAAAGTTTCAATCCATTTGGATAAACCCTCGAAGTAAAAAGTGACAAAATTGATTTTGACTAGGGTCGCCCCTAGTCCGAAATTGAAAATGTATTTCCTACTTGGTTGTTTGGTCAAAAAATTTCAAGATCTTTTATTTGTATTTGCTTTAAGCGCTAGAATATTTATGAAAAGTTTCAATCCATTTGTATAAACCATCAAAAAAAAAGTGACAAAATTGATTTTGACTTAGGTCGCCCCTAGTGTACTTTGGTCAAAAAAATTTTTTGTATTTTTTTTTTGAATTGACATAATTCTGACATAAATCACATTCCAATATTACTTTTTGTAATGCATAGCTTAAAAAAAATCGAAATCTAAAATGTCGACTACCCCATCTGAATTTTGTTCATATTCTTCACTGTGGAAACCAAAAAACAAATTCTTTATCTTAAAACACTTGACAAAATAGCGACATAATTCAGGATTAATTACTTTTTAATAATGTTTTAACATTTACGAGAAAATGTGGTTCAAATAAGTGTGAAGTATGACCGAGATTTGGACCAAAATCAGCTATACTGGTTCATAGTGTTCCCGAGGGTGACAAAATTCAAACTAAGTGTTTTTGTAACTGACATAATTATGACATAAATTAGGTATATCTTTTGAACTGTGTCGATATGGGTCTCGGCCGTACTTCACGCCCACCCTTCAAACTTATGCTGAGCAAATCTTGGTCTATCCATAAGACTTTTGATGGTACGGTGTGAATATATCCGCATTGGGTTTCTACCTGATACACTAGTTCTTCTTGAACTTTCCTCACCCTTTTAACGGAATTTATTGAATTTTTTTCATACTGAATTAGGCATATGTAAAATTTTCTTTTTTATGTTTTTCTATTGCGTGCAATTCAATTGTTTTCACCTGTTAAAGAAAATAATAAAATCTTTCATTAATGCTAACTTCTGAAACACTGAGTTGGGGCTCTAGTGAGAACGAAATGAACACAAAAATGTATTGGAATATATAATGCTTCCGGGCACAAATTTAACAAATCCTAATGATAGATAATTTCATTTGAAAAAAGTCACAGAATCGATTTCTTCAATTCTTTTAAGTAATTTGTCATAGCACTGAATTTAATTGTCCGTAATGATTTGATAAATTTATAAATTAATAGAGTCACATGAGAGTGGATGTATGTGAGTGTTTAATTGTTGTAATGTGATATCATTAGCTTCTAATAGAAAATAGCAATAATTGTCAAATGTCAATGCAAAAATTTTCTCCATTTACTAATTTTCTATCATTAATTTTATTTCCATAGCTAATGCAACACGATATTGCAGCGTGACGGGTCTTTGGGATCTATCGAATTATCAAAACTGCACCCACATCACTACAGTCAATAAAACTTGCAATGAATTTGATCCATTTTCATGGGATATTAAATGTTCAGCTTATGCTACTAGCATAATTTACTACATCGGCTACACAATAAGCCTCATTACACTCATTTTGGCCGTAATTGTTTTCCTGAATTTCAAGTAAATATTTGAGAAATTCTTTCTAGCATTTATTACTATTTGCCATGATATTAAGTCAAACAATTCATTCAGCGTGCAAAATTAATTACAGTTTCTACGGTTTTTTTTTTGTTCTTGTTTACATTTGATACAAGAAAAATTAATTTCCTTCCAATTTCCTTCTATTTTTTTTAAACAAACAAACAAAGAAGGGTAAAACCAGTTGGTGATACAACTGAAAATTTATATTTTGTCAATATTAATTCAATAGAGTGTAGGTATCGGAATTGGCATATAAATGGAAACTGGAACAATGCAAATAATGAAATGTAATTTAACTGTTCTACATTTGCATCCAAATTAAAACTGAAATTTCGATTTTTCCTACGAAATGACATTTGTGTATCAAAAACTTTTATTTCCTTCTGGAAAGTTTCCAATATTTATTTTATTTAAAAATTAAATAAATCGTAATAAATTGTTTTGCATAAGCTGGTAATATTTTCATTTCACCGGCTCTATAAAAAAATGTAATTTAAATAAAAATGTCAAATACACGGACAACTTATTCTTCACTAAACGACTAAAGATAGAAACCCTATTTGTTTAAGCTCTCCTTAAACTCATTTTCATTTATGCATTATCGTTCACAAATCGTCAACATATTTTCAGTCACGTGCGAAGTCTTAAATTTACATTATTTAGACCTTATAAGAAATGAGATATGCCATGCCATAAAATGAATTTGTTTTCGTGCAATCAATTTAATGTACAAATTTATGTAAACATTCGACATTTAATAAAAAATCTTTTATCTTTTTACGCATTCCTTTCTTCTTGCAGAGAGCTTCGGTGTTTGAGAAATACCATCCACATAAATTTATTTTTAACTTACATTTTATGGATATTTTTATGGATTCTTACACTCACTTTACAGGTAAGCTGCTTTTACTTTTTTTTAAACTTTTTCTTCCCTTTTTGTCATTTTGTGGATTTATTTTTTGCTTCTAGCCTCTATTATCTCATTTATTGAGTAGTTTAAATAAATTTAAATCTTCTCACAGAAGTGAGTGAGATTACTTAATTAATAAGGATGAATAAAAAGAAGCGTTAAATTTCATTTAGTCATTCATTTTCACTCTATAGAGCTTTCATTCTCTTTTATTTCACTTTTCTTTTATCGAAAAATGATAATCAGAAATTATTCAACGATAAAATAAACGTTTTTGCTATTTTGATGTTTCTGGTATCAAGAATATTGAACTTAAATAATTGCAGTACATACTTGAAGATGAAAATTGTTTCTTAACATTGATCCACAATTTTTACATTTTCTAATGATAACAAATTGCTCCAAACAGTTAAAAAAATGCAGCATTGAAACAATATTAGAAAAAATTTAATTTAAAAAAAGTCTGCAATAAATTAAGTCCAGCCTTAAAGTCATAAATCACCTTAGGTCACTCCTAACATTCAACCTTGAAGAAAATCACTTAGAATATCCAAAGAAAATGTTTCTGTAATTGATATCTATCGTGATTTCCGATGGCTATAAAACTTAATTAGATACCAATTTTCCATTCATATGGTTCTTAAAAAAAATGAAATCTTTCATACATTCTATTAGAAAAAAATTGATATTTCTTACACATCAATAATGCTCGTTGTTATTGCTAATTAATTTATCAGTCTTAGTTGACTTGTCAGATATGTATTAATGGGCAATTCCACGGATGATTTGAATTTCGAAAAAAATAAATTTTTGATCCATGTTCTTTAAAAATTTGATTGTTTCAAAAATATACTTTAACTATCTTAACACTTTTTAAAACAAGTTAAAGATCTTTATTGACTATTAAACTTTTAGAAACAACATTCTAATCAAGGAAACACTTGTTAATTAAAGTAAAAGTTGCTCTTTTGAAAATCATTTTCTCACGGATTTGGCTTAAGCGTTGGTATATTATATTAATTGCAATAAAATTATTCATTTTTCTGTCTATTGAGTATCTTTCAATTCAATTTAAGCATGCAGAACCATAAAAGAGGGTACAATGAACGGCATAACAACCATTAATAGTTGTGTAGATGTCTTTAAAGTCGTAAATTTCTGCTTTCAAAATCAGAATTCAACATTGTGTAATATACCAACGCTCACAAAAATCCAAATATTTCATTAATTAAAGCTTGATGACAAAAGTTAATTATACGTAACTGTTTTTTGAAATTCAAATTTTCTAACGGTCAATAAATATTTGAAACTATAGAGGTAATGTTGAAATTATAGACGGAAAAAAATTTGAGCAGGTTGCACCGTACTGAAATAAAAAAAAATCATTAATTATAGCACAAAGCCATTGTTTTATGCTTCAAAAATATTCGATCAGCCAATAACTCGATAGAACTGAGCTAATAAAACAAATCCGAGCTCTCTACGATGTCTGGTTGCAAATTTTTTAACGTGCCCCGAACAGCCGAACAAAGTGTATTATTAAGCTACCTTTTCGAAACAAGTTTCAAAAATACGCTAAAAATTGAATATTTGTACTACCATGAAGATAAAGGCATTAATACTGCTGTTTGAGAGCTTAATAAATATCAGAGATCGAAGCCGATTTTTTCGGCTTAACTCAAGTTTTGATTTTTTTGATAGAAAAAAGCTATTTAACACACATTTCAAGTATTTATATTGGACTTTACATGCTTTACTATGATTTTGTGTAATATTTTGTCAGCATGTAGCTATAGTAAGCTCAGAATTTCAAGTTAAACGATTTTAAGCCGAATTTTAAGCCGATCGGCTTATCATCGACTAAATTGAAATTCTGAGCTTACTATAGCTACATGCTGACAAAATATTACACAGAATCATAGTAAAGCATGTAAAGTTCAATTTAAATACTTGAAATGGGTGTCAAATGGCTTTTTTCCAGAGATCGAAGCCGATTTTTTCGGCTTAACTCAATTTTTGATTTTTTTGATAGAAAAAAGCCATTTAACACCCATTTTAAGTATTTAAATTGAACTTTACATGCTTTACTATGATTCTGTGAAATATTTTTTCAGCATGTAGCTATAGTGAGCTCAGAATTTCAAGTTAAAGAATGTTAAGCTGAAATTTAAGCCGATCGGCTTAAAATCGGCTAAATTGAAATTCAGAGCTTACTATAGCTACATGCTGAAAAAATATTTCACAGAATCATAGTAAAGCATGTAAAGTTCAATTTGAATACTTAAAATGGGTGTTAAATGGCTTTTTTCTATCAAAATAATCAAAAATTGAGTTAAGCCGAAAAAATCGGCTTCGATCTCTGCTTTTTTCTATCAAAAAAATCAAAAATTGAGTTAAGCCGAAAAAATCGGCTTCGATCTCTGCTTTTTTCTATCAAAAAAATCAAAAATTGAGTTAAGCCGAAAAAATCGGCTTCGATCTCTGATAAATATAATAATAATTTCAATCATTCCACAATTGAGCAAACACAAAAGCGTCATCAACATTCACCTGCAATTTATACTCGAGGCAAATTGCCAAAAAAATGTGTTCATGTCAATCCATTCCTACCCTGTACACGGAATTTAATTGCCATCGTAAAACCAGAATATAAAAGTTGATTAAAGCGAATAATTACTGAATTTTTTTCAAGAATTTTTTTATCATTAAATGATTCCATAATGCGGATACAATGAGTTTTTCGATTGAAACGAAATATTCGCAATCGTTCATTTTAATGAATGTGAAACTTAATAAAGAATTTTATTTCATAATTCAGGTGCTTTAAAAACTTACTCCGAAGTAATACATTTATTATATTGAATAATCTAAACCTCCAAAAGAACAATGTTAAATTGCAATAAACATTAATTCATATTCAATACCGATGCCCCTCAAAAATTATTTTTAATTTTGCAAAATTTACCAAATAATAAGTTATAAATATAATGAACATGAATAAACAATGAACCTACAGCATACCTGTACATTAAATGCTCTTTCATCAATTAAGTAATTAAACGTTCATAATTTAATTAACAGTTTGCGTTTGATATTTTAGTTGCGAAAATCAATGCATGGACACGATTTTATTTCATTCGATCGATACCTGATTTATTGACTTATTCGCGAGAAATTTACATTTATTTATTTTTATATGAAAATTAAATACAAATTGTTTTTGTTTATGTTATATTCAACAGATGTTTACCGGCAGTTCCACCGTAGGATGTGTACTTTCAGCAATATTTCTTCATTATTTCATGCTTACAAACTTTTTTTGGATGATGGTTGAAGGTAAGTTATAAATTAAAATATTCCATTCATTTAAATTTTTATTCATAGTCACTTAAATTAGCGGCAGATTTAACCTTTTTTATTGTGTTACTAAATTGAAATTAATTTCAATTCACTGTGGCAAAAGTCAGTATCATTCATTTTGGTCACAATAGAAAATGTATAGTTAAAAGTCAAGAAATATTTTGTCATTATTAGTTTCTAAGACATCACATGGACTAAATTGAAATTTAAGAGAGTTTCAGAATAGTAAAACATTTCCATCCAGTTTCCAATTTGCTTAAAGATAAAGAATGGTATGGAATAATTTAGCAAGGAGTAAAAAGCTTCAATTTGGCAAGCAAATTCAAATAGTGGAAAAGTTTTTAATTTCAAGTTTTTTTTAAAAAATCTGGCTTTAAATAAATTTAAACATAATGTTTTTTTTACCAATTTAAAATATGAGTAGGTAGATACTTTCAAAAACACCTAATGCAATAGTTCCTTATATAATCCCGTAATAATAATTTTTGCAGTGTTAAATATTAAAAATCTTGCAAAGAAGATTTAAAGTTTCCGATTTATTTAGAATCTTAAATTGTTGAAGCAAAATATCAACAATTTCTCAGAAAAATTACATTGAATTAATTTTTTAAAATACGTCGTGATCATAATGGTCTTAGCTTTATGGTTTCACATTGAAAAAAATTAATATTAGGAACATGAAAATTTTGTCTAGTTCACTAAATTGTTGATAAATCTTCATTATTTTATTTTTAATTTGGGTTCATCATTTCGCAAAATACTGATACTGACTTAAAACGTTGGAAGTAACACTACAAAATTCTTAATTTTTCAATCTGATATTAACTAACAAGTCGCTCATAAAAGAAAAGCTTTTAATTACCGCAACTGAGTCAGAGTATTTTCCATTTATTCAAATTAATTTGCTTTACTTATAAAATTAATAGAAACTATAAAACAATTTTTTTTTCTTTCCATTCACAGGTCTTTATCTCTACATGCTTGTTGTACAAACATTCTCTGGCGATAACATCCGATTTAATCTATATTTTATTATTGGATGGTGTAAGTAAAACATGACAAAAATTTACTCTGTTTTTTTGTTCACATGAGTAGTATGTATAATCGATTAGTAATTGTTACATGCCTACATGCATTAAACACTTCTCTTTTGTTTACCTTCTTTCACGCCCTTTAATACCTAATTTTAGTTCGAGGACTTGTATCTGTACACTCGACAGGAAAGTTTGCTACATATAGAAATGTCCATTGAGTAATCGTAATGGCATCGATGGACATCCTACATTGTTTATAGCGCGTTTTAGCAAACTTCATATTAACTTAAACTAAAATGTTGAGTGATAATTACTTGAATTGTTGAGGAAGCTCTTCTTTAATAATATTATCCCCCTACCCAAAATTATCAATTCAAAAAAAAATATTTTAGACCCTTTCGTTAAACTCCATAAAGGCAACTTGTTCAGATACAGACATGTTTACATTTGCGTTTCCCAAAGAAAGTTAATAAAATTTTGTGTTCAAAATAATTTATTTCACACGTACGAACTCTATCGTTGACTAAATCTATTCCCTTAATATTTTGTGGCAGTTCCACATGATTGTATATTTCCTCATTTTTTCTAACCGCATTGCAAAATATTTTTTTTTTCTTAAAAGTATTTGAATAAAGTGCGTACTTTATACGTATTATTTTATTTTTTTTAAGTTGGTATCACATATCCACGCGTATGTAAATTCTGCTAGGTGGCTACCTTTTAACAAATGACAGCATTAATTTTGATATGGGATATTAGGGTTTCAAAAATCGACTGCTGACATAAATCATTTGGAAATCGTTCAAGAAAATATTGATCCGCGTACAAAAATATTTTATTGAATTTCAGTTCCTGTAGATTTTTTTTTGTCGAATCACGAATGAACTTGAATGAGCTAGGGAAAGTAAGCAAGTGCTTGAATGACCGTGACATTTGTCACAAGAGTATGATACCATAAATCTCAGTATACATTAAATGAATGTGATAAATTGCACTACATGACTCCTATATTATCACTGCATATGTATATCCATTGAAATCGACCATGAAATTCAGAACAATTTTTCTTTAAAATATTCATCGACCATAGAAATCCCTAACACATACGTATCGAAGTCCATTTGACTAAATTTTAAAAACAGGTGTTAACGTTTATCGATTATTCAGCCTGTTACACTTTCAGACATTTACATTCCACATGACATGAAATTTTGTTCATATCCACAATCATGAAAAATGTATAGCAATAATGTGAATAAGAGGTTTTTCCACTTGTTAAAATCTTCTTAAATCCATCATCATTGAAATGCCAATAAATTTTTATAATGACGGTAAACACTCAATCTATTTTTACATGCATGAATCGATGTGAATGAGAAGCCATAAATTTCATTTGACAGTAAATTTTAATGACGGCAATCAATTTTATGCTTTATTTAAAATGAACACAAAGAGTTTTGTGCTAGGATTTAAATCATTTAAAGTCAATGTGGCTATTTATCACTTCTTTTTATTGCTTATGTAATATTTTAAGCATCATAGCACATCCAACAGTGCACTCAAAACAAAGAAAAGGTCGTAGAGCAAACATTCTAATGATGTTTAAATAAACTTATACTTCAAAATTTATCTTTCTCAGCTAAGTATATCCTCTCCATCACTATGAGATTCAAAACTCAAACAAAACTTATTCTCATAGAACTTTATAGAAATTCATGAAGAATGAAAATTCCTTTCTTTGTTTGTTTTGGACATTTTTTTATCATGAATCGATTCAAATTAGTAAATCATACAGAAGAATTTTGAATGATCACGATATAATTTTTTTTAAAAGCTGTTAGTTTTAAAATTTTAAATCATTCAGAAAGTTTTAAATCAATTATAAATGCACAAATTTGTTGGTGTTCAGTCGATATGATTTGCGTGGTATTATCTGGTTTTATAAAATAACAGATACATATTCTGCCATTTAGTGTTGATGCTTAAGTTGATTCTCTGATAAAATCACTAGAGAAAATATGAATCGATAAACTTAACTACAAATTTAGACTTTTTGCCTCCAATAAACAAGACACAAATTTTTGAAATAAAGAAATTTTCTGAACAAGTTAATTTACATGCATGCTCACATTCATTATCAAGATCTTCAACAGCATCTTATGTTTACCCTTAAATATTTGTAATTAAAATTTCATGTAACATCATCGTGCATTTGACTTTATCAGCACATAAAAATGAAAATTCAATCCAAGTTTTATCGAAATTTAATAACCCTCATAATAAGCCACAACAATGGTTTTTGATACGAGTTTTATTTCAAGGCTATCAGAAAATGAGGATGGAACTTCAACATTAGCTTCGAGAAAAGAGATGCGAACTCGTTACAAGAAAAGTCTGACGTTTCTTTGCTGAATAAATAATGATACTTCCTCTACGAATAGAATAATAATCATGAAGACAGTTTATGCCTCAAAGCTTGCTCTATATCCTTGCTCTTGGCAGCTGTTTAATTTTCATGACGTCAATTCAATTCAATAAAGTGAATTTTGCTCAAATTGGTAGCAAAATGGCTCGCTAATATGTCGCTGGTAAAATTAAATATATATATATATATATATATATATATATTCAAAAAAAAAATCATTTTCCTTTTCACTCACTTATTTGCATTGAACATTACTTTACAAATTCCACTCTTTTCAACTATCTTAAAGTAAGTACCTTTTGAACAGTTATGTTATTGCCAATCACATTTCTTTGGATTTCCTTCCGAAATCAATTTGTAAGTGCTTCCTTCTCAGTAAAAATATTTTTCTTCGATTTTTTTTTGCTATTTTTAGATGAATGAAGGATAAAGAATATCCTCATTTTCTTTAATATACCACTTCCTCTCCATTCAGTCGTAAAAGTGAATCTGCTGGAAATCTTTAGCATATGTTTTGAGTGGTTTTGGTCATGTTTATAGGATTTTATATAACTCATGTCTGCTAGATATTCTCAACTCACTTTTGCTAGCTTGTTGAATAACCATTTAGCAATAATATATATCCATACCTTTTTCGCCACCTCTTCTTTTGTATTTATTAGACCGGATTAGACCTTACGTAATTTATTTTTATATTTTTATCAAAATCCATCTACTCACCTAGGCTTTCCGAGCGTTTTTGTGGGGTTTTGGACTATATTTAAAGCATTCGCGACAGATTTTGATAGTGAAAATGTGAGGCAAATGGAGGATATAACCACAACCTTAAGCACAACAGAAACAGAATCGAGACTTGTTTGTTCATGGATGAGAGAATCTAATATTGATTGGATTATACAAGGACCCGCATGTGCCGTACTCATTATTAATCTAATTTTTCTGGTTCGAATAATGTGGGTAAGTTGATTCTCTCGATGATATTTTTTGCTATGACTATATAATTTGTGCCTTGAACTTTTATCTTTTCTTTTTAAGGTGCTTATTACAAAATTGCGTTCAGCCAATACAGTGGAAACACGACAGTATCGCAAAGCGTCAAAGGCTCTTCTCGTACTTATCCCTCTTTTAGGAATAACATATTTAGTTGTTATCGCCGGACCAAATGAGGGTTTTGAAAGTCACATTTTTGCAATTTTAAGAGCAGTTCTTCTCAGTATTCAAGGCTTATCAGTTTCAATGTTTTATTGTTTTTTAAACTCTGAAGTACGGCAAGCACTCAAGCATCGTTTTCATCGCTTAAGGGATTCTCGTAATTTAAGTGCATCGAATTCTATTCGCAGTCGACGTTATACAATGTCAAAAGATTATTCTCCTCGATCACGAACGGAGAGCATACGGTAATGGGTATTCAATTAAAATTTATTAATTTTTTTAATGGATTATCAATGGATCATCTTTTCTACTATCATACATACTTCCATTATGCTATTCAATATATTTATTTATTTTTTCTAGCTTAACTCTTCCTGTTACAACAACATAAAAAAACAAAACTTTGAACTTAATATCTATTTAGAACAAAATAATGTTTAATTTATTATATTCTACAATCTCTTATGCTACATCTTGAGTTTCTTCTTCTCTACATTATGATTTCCTATTTTCATTCAATTTTTCGTAAGAACACAAATAAAACATAAAGAATCTCCTTTTATTTCGCTATATCTAATAAGTAAGTGCTGTTATTTTATTATCTCTATATATTTTCTTTCTTATTCTATCTACATCACATCAAAACTCATTCATTCACACTTATATAGCCATTTATAAAAATACATAGCTTATGGTTTTATCATTGTTGCTATTTTAATTTTTACTAAACATACCAAGACAACAATATATGCTTTCTTATTGTTCGCTTAATTTTTTGAAGTTTAATACTGCACTTTTTGACAATGTGAAAGATTTTTTAAGTTTAATGCAATGCTCATTTGTTACTTAAATAACATAAACGAAATGGCCATAATGCTAATGGTTTTCATATTTTTTTGTATTTCAGAACGACCCAGGAATATACAGTTATAGTACGGATGACAGAACTTTAGAATTTGAGAAGCACAAAAAGGCAGAGTAAAAGAGCTGAACTGCACAAAAAGATGAAAATGAAATATAATTCAAAATAAGAAAAAGGAATGGAAAAAAGCATTAGTGATGTTTAGATGAATAATGACAAAAAATGGCAAAGCTAATACTTTTTCTTCATCCCGCATCGAAAACAAAATAATGCGAAATAAAAAAAAAAATATTTATTACAGAAAAGGAAGTTGATATGTATTTCTAATTTTATATTCTAATGATGCCAAAGTACTTTTTAAAGATCTTAATGAAAACAGAGCTGGTTTTTAATAGAATAGTTCCAATGACATGATTTTGTGGATAATATAAATTTGAAAGTCTTCAAGTTTATTAAAATATTGCCTGGAACAATATCATTAAAAAAGAATGTCATAATAAATAAAATTATTACATTTTAATCATCATTAACCATAAATTTGTATCACAAAGAATTTTTAAGCTTGATATGTATATCTTGGTCAAACTCAAAAACCAGTGCAATAAAAATGTTATATAGTTGACAAGCACACTATCAACGAACACTGAAAAAACAGGCATGTCACAAAAAAAAATTAATCTCTAATTGATTTCAAGTCACTAAAATTATATTTTATTCTAGCAAATGTCAATTTATTATTATTCCATCAACAACCAACTCTAAGCAAATAAAAAGAGAAATTTAATAAATTATGATAGAATTAATAAATTAGAAATAAAAAAATTGATTCTGGATATCATTATGATCAGAGATCGAAGCCGATTTTTTCGGCTTAACTCAATTTTTGATTTTTTTGATAGAAAAAAGCCATTTAACACCCATTTTAAGTATTTAAATTGAACTTTACATGCTTTACTATGATTCTGTGAAATATTTTTTCAGCATGTAGCTATAGTGAGCTCAGAATTTCAAGTTAAAGAATGTTAAGCCGAAATTTAAGCCGATCGGCTTAAAATCGGCTAAATTGAAATTCAGAGCTTACTATAGCTACATGCTGAAAAAATATTTCACAGAATCATAGTAAAGCATGTAAAGTTCAATTTAAATACTTAAAATGGGTGTTAAATGGCTTTTTTCTATCAAAAAAATCAAAAATTGAGTTAAGCCGAAAAAATCGGCTTCGATCTCTGATTATGAGTACAAAACAATGTGTTTCATAGCAACAAAACAAATTTAAAAAAAAAGGAATATAATGAAAAACTTTATTTGTTGATGGTTGAAAAGATGATAAATAGTTTATGTGTCAGCTTAATTAAATTAATGAAATGAAATTTAATCTTAATGTTAAAAAATTGAAAAAAAATATTTTTAAGGCAAATCAATGAATTTAAAAATACAAACTTGGAATGATGAAAGCCTGTAAGGAATTAAGAGGTTTTAAAAATCAAGTGTGTTGTTTCCTTATTGAATTACTATCAAGAAATGAAGATTATTCCTAAACTTTAATGAAATTGGCAAATGCAATGTCTTCCCGAAAATCATATCTAGTTTAAAGAGATTTAAAATGTCAAAAATGTTTTGTGAGCATATGAAAACAAACATTTTCATACATACTAAATAATTTTATTTACCTGCATACCAATGTTGATCGAAAATTATCCATATTTTCCATTTTCAACTGTTTAAAGATAATTTCGAAAAAATTGTGTAGCTTAGCTTCTCATGAATTTCCAATGTAACTATTTTAACTTGCCAAGTCAAAACAAAGAAAACTATTGATGAAACTAAAGGTTCACATAAAGGAACAAAAATTTTATACCCCCATAATAATTTTATTAAATATTTCATCAAGAAAGTTGAAAAATTAATTATATTTGGAGAATATATTTTTTAAATATTGCAAAATGTATTTGAAAAGAATTAAATTGTATTTAAAAAAAAGTAGAAAAATCTAGGGTGACCATCTAATTTTTATGAAAATACAGGACATTTGATAAATTTCCTAAAAAATACAGGACACAAAGGAAATTTTGAAAATTAACGGAAATTTTCGTGAAAAAATACAGGACCTGGAACAAAATTTTCAAATTTATACAGGACAGGGTTTTGAAATACAGGACTGTCCGTTGTAAAACTACGCAGATGGTCACCCTAAAAAATCCCATATTTGGAACCATATGAATGTGCCATTTATAAATACATTTTTAAGCCAAAATCCATTTTAAGAGAATTTTAAGATTTTAAAGGGTCAAAATTCTTTAATAATTAATAAATAAAATATTTTTTATCAACGATTAGAAAAACTGTTTTTCTGAAAGAAGAATTATAAAAGCTTTTAAGTGAATTCATGCTTTTATGTTAAGTATGATAGGAGAAGAATTGTGTATTATCAACAAAAAAGAAAATAAGAGAAATTTGGAATAAAAAGTCAAAAATACTGAAAAAGAACCACATTTAATTTGAGACTGAATGAAACCTTGAAATTGCCATTAATAAAGTTTGGCTTCTGGTTTGAGTTTGCTTGTATCTTCTTTGAACTGGACATATGTAAGTTTATGAGAAGTTTTTCAATTTTTGTACTCAAATATTTGCAGGACATGTTTTATCTTGTGAATATTTGCTTCATAATATTTATTTGTAATTGTTAAAAGTGGAAGTTTGTAATCAAGAAAATAATATAGATTAAATAAATCTTTTGAGCTTTTTTACAGTAAATTAAATTAAGCAGACAACTGACTTATTAACTCGAATGAACAGTTCGTTAGCTTTTTGTTTTATTGTTGATACGTGACCTGAAATCATATTCGAAACGATTTTATTAATTGCGATTAAAATGGCACGAAATCATTTTGAACAGAAGTAATTAACTATTCAAAGTCAATCTTTCACACCTGCTTTATCAGCTTTAATTTGCACAGCTGTTGTACGAAAAGTATTAGTTTTTCTTAGGGAAGATTGCTGGCAGTTTAATTTAATTATTGATCAAAGCTATTTAAATATTCAAGAAATTGCTGGAAATTCTATAGCATTTAGCTGATTGAATCTTGTATAGATCGCACTTCATGTTAGATTGTGGAATAGAAAGTAAAAAAATCCGTTCTTTAGTTTTATTCTTCATGTGTAAATTTGCTAGTATACAGTGATTTAGTTCTTACTTTATATATAAGAGTAAAAATATCTTTATCTAAAAATATGTAAGTAAGTTTTCAAATTTTAGTGGCTTTTAATTTTTTTAAAATTAATTTCAAACTAGTAAACACGATGAAAATCAGCATCTATTTCGTTGCGTTCTCAACATTTTTATTTCTTTCATTGGCACACAACGAAAATTTAATTTATAAAAAATTATTAAATGGTAAAAGGCTATCAAATTATATCTGTAATGTCACAAGAAACATTGTTAAATCTAAAACTGATACTCAGGATGTTCTGATTAAAAGCTTTGGTGATGTGATTTGGTCTTCGGAAATCAATGACATTGCAAAATGTGTTGAAGATGTAAGTTCTGTAGTTGTCAGCGATTTTAATAGAGTACTGACAACAAAGACGTTGAGAAAAGCAGCTGTTATAATTATAATGATAAATATTGCAACTAAGGTAAACAAATTAGTTTTAATATAATTGCTTCTATGATACAAAAAAAAAGAAATAACAGAAAACCTTAATAATAAGGTTCAAAACAGAATTATTTCAAAAATAAGAGTTATAGTTAATTATTGTGTTTTTAATTTCAATTTATTAAAGGATACTGTTGTTGAGCTCATAGGTAGATGTCGCAACACCCTAAAAGGAATAGACATCGTGTGGCACCATATGGCAAAGCTAATAATTGTTGTTTCAGAAAAGAACTCAAAAAATGCAAGAAATTTTCTGCTTCAAGACTTTATGAACTTTGGCTTCTTCGATGTAGCTTGTGTACACATCACTTTAGATGGCAAAATTCAGGTCGAAAATTTTAGTTCCCTCTCGCAAAATAAAGTCATAAGCCTTAGTCCATTAGATCCTCACATTATTTTTCCGAATAAATTGAGAAATATGGAGGGTCATTCATACAAGATTGCAGTATACAGTCAAATTCCACGCGTGATAATTAGAAAAGGAAATATAACAACATCTTTGGTATATTTTATGTCAACAATGAAAAATATCCAAAATGCAACTATTAAGTACTATATCGATAAAAATTTTAAGGATTTACAAGATCGTTGGATGAATCGAATGATGGATTTGACTTTCAACACAGGAATTATGATGTTAACAAATGAGACGGAATTTATGACTTACGAAGAAAATAATTACTGTGCTATTGTTCCAATACCTCCAAAAATACCTCTATTTTATTTAATATTCATCAGACCATTCGACAGTTACACCTGGTATTTACTTATTCTTACTATTTTAACATCTTTTGTTGCTTTTTGCTTATTTCGCAATAATGGTGCTGTAGATTCTCCATTTCTTATTGCGTTTGGAATTTATGCAATATTTATTGGCCAATGTCTTGATTTTAGTCGGAAGAATCGGTTGGTATTAGGCATTCTGATCCAAATTATTATTGTGATGATTTGGGTGCTGAGTAATGCTTATGAAGGGATCATTACGTCTTTTATGATTCAACCAATTGATGATAATCGATTAAAAACATTTGACGATCTTGTAAGATCTAATTTTAAAATCATAACTAGTGATGGAATCGTTGAAAAAATGAAACTGTCCGAATTTTATCAAATATTAAAACCACGATTGAATACTTCTGGTCCACGACTAGGTGATCATTTTCGTGTAGAAATCCAACGAGCTCGTTTCGTTTTCATTATGAATTGTGATGAAATGGAAATACTTTTACCTTCTACAATACCTCGAAGTAATATCAAAGTCTCTCAACTTTATTATATGCTTCCACAAAAATTTCACTCTAATTACATTAAACTATCTGCTAGTTATATGAATCCGTATCTAGAAACACTTCAGTACTACATGGATTTTTCATTTCAAGCTGGTTTGCCTTACATTTGGACAGTTTATGCATCTTTTAACATCAGTTTCAAGAAAAGATTGACTGATGATACCGATACATTTGGTTATCTAAAACTAGAAGATTTGAAACAAGTGTTTAGTATTCTTTTAATTGGATGTGCATTATCAGCTCTTGTATTGCTTCTGGAGATTTTCATTTGTGATACAGTATCAAAATTTAAACTTGCAGTTTTTGAACGTAAATTTAGAAATCGAGTGAATCGAATGGCACATAAAAGTAAAAGGTATCAGAATACAGGATTTCATAAAAGAAAGAAATCCAAACGGTTACAGCCAAAAAAGTTAAAAGATCGGGTGATTTATGTTCAGCCTATATTTTAGGAGAAGAATCTCTTTTTCTGTCATTTATAACCGAACAGCATGAAAATTTAATTTTCAATATTAAAAATTGAATATTTCTGATCTGGAGTCGAGCTGAATATTATCATTGTAAAGACATATATAAAAATCCTATAAATGTTTAATTGCATTCATTTGAAAGATATCATTACATGGAAAATTATTGGAAGTATTATCCAATCCATCAGTATCGTCAACGTCAACTCGAATCAGACTCTGCCTCAGTTAAATAATTAAAAACTTGAAGTCGTGTTTACGTGAAAGCTCATTGCTTGATAAGCTGCAACACATTACATCTCCTTTTCTCATCCTTGTCTCTTCCTTGTCATTTTTTCTCTACTCACTCATTCTCAAATTACTCACTACAAATATAAAAGCAATGGAAGTTGTTTTTTCCATAGAATAATGCTCTAAATGTTGACGCGGTTTATGTGTTGACGAGCTATAATAAGAATGTGCGCGTTGTTTTTCTTTAAAAATACGCAAAATAATAATATTTCTATTCTTCATATCCGCAATAATTGCATTTTTTTATTACGCTTATGTGAGACATTATTTACAGTTTATGGTTTATGGACGAAGGAATGAATTTACTCTGAGAGGAAAAAAAGAATGCAAAATTTGAATTTATATAGACTATATTCTATAATAATTAACTATGTTTTGTCACTTTTTTTTTAAATTAAGCTTTTTAAAAAAGAATACTTGTTGTTTAATTGATATTCCCGACTGTAACTCATGCGGCCTGTTTCACTAAAGTGGATTATCCTCGATTTCGGATTATCCACTTCAGTTTTTTGTAAATATCTTAAACTTTATGGGAGGTGTGGTATTTATAATTTTGGATTATAATAGAGTGAAGTATGCCTGAAATTTCTGTATACTTTAAACTTTTACTTTTCGTTAAGAAGTATTCATTACTCAATTTTCTAGCCAAATCTAGTAGATTATCTTGGATCTTTGCTATAATTCTCAAACCAGTGAAGATATAAAAATTCTAAGTTTATGTTAATTTAAGTAGCAAAATACTCTAACTAGATCACACATAAGATCTCTTAAAAACCTTAAGCGTCTGGAGATATTTCCAAAAAATTGAAGTGGATAATCTTAAATCGAGGATAATCCACTTTAGTGAAACAGGCCGATGGTTATTTGAATGAAATAATAAGTACAGAGCTGTTTACTTATTGATTTATCACTGATCCTTCAAAATTAAAACTTAGATCACCAACTGCAATAAATCTTTAGTAACCAGCTCAGCTCAAGTCCTCTAAACATTGCTTAAAATTTGAAAGCTTGTACCAAAAAAACTCTAACAGCATCATGTTATTTACAAAAAGCTTGCTTATTTATAAAAGGGAACAATGTGTATCAAATGAACAAATCTTGCTGTTTTAAAATAAAACGATTAGGTAGAAACACAAAAATTTAACATAAAGTTACAAATGCACTTCACAGAATTCTTAAAACTTAAAGCAATGCTGATTAATTCAATGAACAGTGAAGGATTAGGAAAGTTAAATTTCTTCTATCAAACCTTGAATGAACGATGAAAAAGTTTCATTTCTAGACTCAATAAACTATAGAAACTATAAAATCTATTAAATTGTCTTTTGTTCCGTTTTTAAAGCAGAGTTTTGAGAATTATTTGATGCTGCGTATATTTTTCATCACAAGTTTCACTATCAAAGCAAATTAAAGATTTCACTTAACTTTACTTTACTCTCACTGTAAATTCCTTCGAATATTATTAATCGCATAGCATATTATTCCTTTACGAGATACATAACTATATTTAGAAATACAGCAGATGATGATAGTTGATGAATTTATATTGAATTATGCAACATGAATGTGTCGTGACCTCATCGATGCTTCATAATATATAATAATATCATAACGATGTTCTAAGCAATCGTAACTAGAAGAAAAGCAGTCAAATGTTAAGTAACATAAGCCTAACATCTACCCTACATCATTCAGCAAATAAATTACATCTGCATCTCTCAGCAATGTCCCTTTCTCAGAATATTAAACTCTGAAAAAAATTTTGACATAATTTGTCACATTTAGTGCAATACAAACAAATTTACAAACATGTCACTCACTTTCTTCATGTGAACATTCATTAAATACCCTCACTGCACATTGATTTATAAATGTACGTCTCGTTTTACCATTTGTAGCACACACAGGTCGTGTATAATGTGGACATGATGTTTGACCGCAACCACTTGGTGCCTTCTCACACAATATTGACACAATGACTGATAATATCAGCACTAAAAGTGTAAATGCAGGAATGAGATAGAAAAAAAAATCATTGACATCTACAATCTTAATTAATGTCTTTACAAACCAATTGATAGAAATCCGGAGACAATCTTCATGATTAAAAAAGTAAGCGTTGACACACAATCAAAAATGAGAATAGAATATTCGAAGCGTAAATATTCCTAGGTGCTGTTTCGTTGTAAAGTTCTCTCGCAACTGTCAGTGCAGCGAGGAAAAGGAAAACAAAAAAAAAAAATATATATATATACATAAATAAAAGTTCCCATAAAGTTTATGTTGGTATGTATAAAGCTCGTGTATTCACACACCCAAACGAAATAAAACTCTCAATTTCTTCTCTGTTTTTGTTGTGCTATCAGCAACCAACTGTCTAAGGAAGGTGCAAAGTCGAGAGACGGAACAAAACGAAAACATGGTGATGTGTTTGACCATAAATTTTATGTTACATTGGATATAGAGTAAAAAAGCATTTGATTGATGCTTGCTCACACCATAAATTTGTTCTCTCTTCAAATCAACATTTAATGTAAGATGTTTCCTTTTTTTCTGGGCGCATAATAAACAATATGATTTTCTCGTAAGAAGTAATGTATCGACATTTTTGAAAGTGATTTCAAATTTCATATTTCACTTAAAATCAACTATCATACAAAGTCCTTAATTCGATTAAAATTTGTTGTTAAGTAAAAGCAAAAATTTTGCATTATTAATGACTCTTGACCTATTTTTTATAGTTCACTCATAGATTCATGGATAAATCAACTTTGAACTGGTTTAACAGAATTATTTACAGTCCAAAGACAAGCGACAAATATTTATCATCATTCATTCATTTCATAAAAATTGTTTAACAACTATACATTTTTACGACTCACAATCATTTAATTTAGGTTTTGTTCTCCTTTTCATTCTATTTTTCAAGTTTCTTTTTCTCATTTTTTCTCTCAATTCTTTTTTTTTGCTCATCGTATAAATAAAAATAAAAAAATATACTTTCATTCCTTTTTGTTGATTATCGTTTCTTTTTTCTTGTTCATTGTACGACTCAAATAATAATGATGATGATTCATAAAAAAGGCCCCAACTACACCAGACTGAAACTTTTTTGTGCTTTGGGTTTTCAGTTTTATTTGTGTTGTTGTTGAATGACAACATTTTGTGTACGCAATTTTTGCATATACCCATCTGCAAGGAGAAAAAAGGCTTGAGCTTAGGTACAATTTGTGAACCTTCCAGTTTATTTTTGATGAGAGTCAGCTAGTTTTACGGAAATATCAGCAATATTAGCTGAAGGAAATATAAAGATAATGAAAGCTTATAATATTGTGCTTATGCTCCTTCCCAGCCGCAAGCAACAATAAAAATATTTTTCCTGGTTCCGTTCATTATCATGAATTGTAAAGTATCTGTTATAGTATTCTTATTTTTGTCCGTTGTGCTGAAATTTATTTCCTATTGTATCCTTAATATTTGGTTATTCATGACTCATTAATAGAAGCGCTACAAAAATTTATTACAGTTTTATATTTTCATTTTTTATCTCTCTAATTAAGTATCCAAAGGGAATTTTTCATTTTATTGCTGTTCTAGAACTTTAGGGTCCTCGTTGAGTAAAACATTCAAAAATGCGAAAGAAAAATCGATGTAAATTAAAGTCTTTAACGTTCCCGAATTTTTACTTTCTCTGGTGTTTGTTATTTCTACTTTGTTAGTTCATTTATTGATTCTGTCAAGCTTGCAAGAATATAAATGAGTTGGATATTAGTAGACTGTATATCTTATCAATTTAGGATATAAAAGGAGCGCGAGGAAAAAATTCAATTAATGCTATTCTTTCCATTTTTTGACCTACTCGCTTGTGGCAACAATTTAATAAAAAAAGAGATTTTTATAAAAAAGGATTTAATGGAATTAAATAGGGTAAAAAATATGTAAATTGGTACGAAATGGAGACAATAAGTTTAAAAAGCCATAACTTTCTATCTGGTGCTCGATATTTAATCAAAGAAATTTAAAACATAAAGATTTTTTTGATATACATGAAATACTTACAAATTTCGTTGTTATTTCCAGAGTGCTCTTTTCAGTATTTTTTTCAACTGCCTGTTGCTCTTATTTCCTGCTTGAAGTTTTCGACGATGTTTATCTAGTTCCAGTTCACATATTTTTTCGACTATTTGCACCTGTGAAACTATTGCTGATATCTTTTCCTATCTTTCTTCTTGACTTTTGTTGATTTCGACAAAAAAAGAATTCCGATTATTGAATTTTAATTATTTTCATTACTAAGTTTTCACTTTACTCACCATTTCTTGTGTCCATCCGATGCTGTTGTTCGTTAAATATGTCCTAGAAAGATAAAAATAAGGAAAAATTAATTAATTATTGCACAAAAGTATTATTTCATGCAGACAATTTTTCACAACAAATTAATTATTTACACTGTTTTCCTTAATTATTTTATAAGACAAGTTTGGTTTTGTCTTTCTTATTTTTAATGCTGGTTCTTTTGATGTCACTTTCACTTAATTTAATTAACTTTTTTACTTATTATTTTCAGATTTTTTTTCAGTAATTTTCAATTTTATTCACTTTTAATTGTAATTATATAAGTGCTTGTATTTTTTCCCAAGTCCTACCATGTTTGCGGATGATTTACAAATATATTTACTTAAATTAACTCTCTATTTAATTAATTATTTCACTTTTTCACTCAATCTCGGACTTAGGGAGTTTTTTGCCCGCTCCTGCGGGCGAAAATGGGTGGGCGGTGGGCCGTGACCTAGTAAACAGATGACAACGTGGTCCTTAAGATTAATTAAATTATGTGGTTTATACTCACTGTTGATGATCCAATTATGTCTCAATATCTTTATAAGACCCTTATCTACCCTTATCTACCTTTATCAACACGAATATACTACTAATATAGACTAATTAATAAACATATGTTAACATTAAAGAACGGTGAATCCTATGTCTATTACATCGTTTTCTCATGGACATTTGAATTTTAAAAAACCGTTATTTAACAATACAAGTTTTTCAAACTTCCGAAGGAAGTTTGAAAAACTTGAAAAAAAATTATACTATTATTAATATAAAAGAGCTTTTAAGGGAGCTTTTAAGGGAGCTTTTAAGGGAGCTTTTAAGGGAGCTTTTAAGGGAGCTTTTTTAAAAACTTTTTTTTCAAATTTCCGCAGGAAATTTGAAAAACAGAATTTTGAACTTCCGAAGGAAGTTCAAAATTCTTACAATCTAAAAACAATAAACATAAAACTTTTAATAAAATTTTTCTTTAATCGGTCAAACTAGGGGGCTTCGTGGGAATCGGGGGTACCCGGGTGGGGACCCGGACACAAAAGCTCACAATAAAAGCTCCTCTAAAAGCTCGCTTAAAAGCTCTCGATAAAAGCTCGCTTAAAAGCTCTCGATAAAAGCTCACTTAAAAGCTCTCGATAAAAGCTCACTTAAAAGCTCTTAATAAAAAGCTCTTCAAATTTGTCCATTTTTTTTTCTTTAGACCTGAAAACAGATGTGAACCTAAAAGTGATGTATTGACAAAAGTTGCTACAGGCTGAGATGCATCCAACGTGATACTGAACCCCCTGTACCCCCCTATGAAAAATTCTAGAAAAATCGAGTTTTTTGAAAAACTTCAATTCTGTTTTTCACTCAACCTAGAACAAGTGTTTTAGACCTGAAAACAGATGTGAACCTAAAAGTGATGTATTGACAAAAGTTGCTACAGGCTGAGATGCATCCAACGTGATACTGAACCCCCTGTACCCCCCTATGAAAAATTCTAGAAAAATCGAGTTTTTTGAAAAACTTCAATTCTGTTTTTCACTCAACCTAGAACAAGTGTTTTAGACCTGAAAACAGATGTGAACCTAAAAGTGATGTATTGACAAAAGTTGCTACAGGCTGAGATGCATCCAACGTGATACTGAACCCCCTGTACCCCCCTATGAAAAATTCTAGAAAAATCGAGTTTTTTGAAAAACTTCAATTCTGTTTTTCACTCAACCTAGAACAAGTGTTTTAGACCTGAAAACAGATGTGAACCTAAAAGTGATGTATTGACAAAAGTTGCTACAGGCTGAGATGCATCCAACGTGATACTGAACCCCCTGTACCCCCCTATGGAAAATTCTAGAAAAATCGAGTTTTTTGAAAAACTTC
Source organism: Chironomus riparius (assembly GCA_917627325.4). NCBI lineage: Eukaryota > Metazoa > Arthropoda > Insecta > Diptera > Chironomidae > Chironomus > Chironomus riparius. Next base: position 61,342,491 of record OU895877.1, read on the forward strand.
AATTCTGTTTTTTCACTCAACCTAGAACAAGTGTTTTAGACCTGAAAACAGATGTGAACCTAAAAGTGATGTATTGACAAAAGTTGCTACAGGCTGAGATGCATCCAACGTGATACTGAACCCCCTGTACCCCCCTATGAAAAATTCTAGAAAAATCGAGTTTTTTGAAAAACTTCAATTCTGTTTTTCACTCAACCTAGAACAAGTGTTTTAGACCTGAAAACAGATGTGAACCTAAAAGTGATGTATTGACAAAAGTTGCTACAGGCTGAGATGCATCCAACGTGATACTGAACCCCCTGTACCCCCCTATGAAAAATTCTAGAAAAATCGAGTTTTTTGAAAAACTTCAATTCTGTTTTTTCACTCAACCTAGAACAAGTGTTTTAGACCTGAAAACAGATGTGAACCTAAAAGTGATGTATTGACAAAAGTTGCTACAGGCTGAGATGCATCCAACGTGATACTGAACCCCCTGTACCCCCCTATGAAAAATTCTAGAAAAATCGAGTTTTTTGAAAAACTTCAATTCTGTTTTTCACTCAACCTAGAACAAGTGTTTTAGACCTGAAAACAGATGTGAACCTAAAAGTGATGTATTGACAAAAGTTGCTACAGGCTGAGATGCATCCAACGTGATACTGAACTCCCTGTACCCCCCTATGAAAAATTCTAGAAAAATCGAGTTTTTTGAAAAACTTCAATTCTGTTTTTTCACTCAACCTAGAACAAGTGTTTTAGACCTGAAAACAGATGTGAACCTAAAAGTGATGTATTGACAAAAGTTGCTACAGGCTGAGATGCATCCAACGTGATACTGAACCCCCTGTACCCCCCTATGAAAAATTCTAGAAAAATCGAGTTTTTTGAAAAACTTCAATTCTGTTTTTCACTCAACCTAGAACAAGTGTTTTAGACCTGAAAACAGATGTGAACCTAAAAGTGATGTATTGACAAAAGTTGCTACAGGCTGAGATGCATCCAACGTGATACTGAACCCCCTGTACCCCCCTATGAAAAATTCTAGAAAAATCGAGTTTTTTGAAAAACTTCAATTCTGTTTTTCACTCAACCTAGAACAAGTGTTTTAGACCTGAAAACAGATGTGAACCTAAAAGTGATGTATTGACAAAAGTTGCTACAGGCTGAGATGCATCCAACGTGATACTGAACCCCCTGTACCCCCCTATGAAAAATTCTAGAAAAATCGAGTTTTTTGAAAAACTTCAATTCTGTTTTTCACTCAACCTAGAACAAGTGTTTTAGACCTGAAAACAGATGTGAACCTAAAAGTGATGTATTGACAAAAGTTGCTACAGGCTGAGATGCATCCAACGTGATACTGAACCCCCTGTACCCCCCTATGAAAAATTCTAGAAAAATCGAGTTTTTTGAAAAACTTCAATTCTGTTTTTCACTCAACCTAGAACAAGTGTTTTAGACCTGAAAACAGATGTGAACCTAAAAGTGATGTATTGACAAAAGTTGCTACAGGCTGAGATGCATCCAACGTGATACTGAACCCCCTGTACCCCCCTATGAAAAATTCTAGAAAAATCGAGTTTTTTGAAAAACTTCAATTCTGTTTTTTCACTCAACCTAGAACAAGTGTTTTAGACCTGAAAACAGATGTGAACCTAAAAGTGATGTATTGACAAAAGTTGCTACAGGCTGAGATGCATCCAACGTGATACTGAACCCCCTGTACCCCCCTATGAAAAATTCTAGAAAAATCGAGTTTTTTGAAAAACTTCAATTCTGTTTTTCACTCAACCTAGAACAAGTGTTTTAGACCTGAAAACAGATGTGAACCTAAAAGTGATGTATTGACAAAAGTTGCTACAGGCTGAGATGCATCCAACGTGATACTGAACCCCCTGTACCCCCCTATGAAAAATTCTAGAAAAATCGAGTTTTTTGAAAAACTTCAATTCTGTTTTTTCACTCAACCTAGAACAAGTGTTTTAGACCTGAAAACAGATGTGAACCTAAAAGTGATGTATTGACAAAAGTTGCTACAGGCTGAGATGCATCCAACGTGATACTGAACCCCCTGTACCCCCCTATGAAAAATTCTAGAAAAATCGAGTTTTTTGAAAAACTTCAATTCTGTTTTTCACTCAACCTAGAACAAGTGTTTTAGACCTGAAAACAGATGTGAACCTAAAAGTGATGTATTGACAAAAGTTGCTACAGGCTGAGATGCATCCAACGTGATACTGAACCCCCTGTACCCCCCTATGAAAAATTCTAGAAAAATCGAGTTTTTTGAAAAACTTCAATTCTGTTTTTCACTCAACCTAGAACAAGTGTTTTAGACCTGAAAACAGATGTGAACCTAAAAGTGATGTATTGACAAAAGTTGCTACAGGCTGAGATGCATCCAACGTGATACTGAACCCCCTGTACCCCCCTATGAAAAATTCTAGAAAAATCGAGTTTTTTGAAAAACTTCAATTCTGTTTTTTCACTCAACCTAGAACAAGTGTTTTAGACCTGAAAACAGATGTGAACCTAAAAGTGATGTATTGACAAAAGTTGCTACAGGCTGAGATGCATCCAACGTGATACTGAACCCCCTGTACCCCCCTATGAAAAATTCTAGAAAAATCGAGTTTTTTGAAAAACTTCAATTCTGTTTTTCACTCAACCTAGAACAAGTGTTTTAGACCTGAAAACAGATGTGAACCTAAAAGTGATGTATTGACAAAAGTTGCTACAGGCTGAGATGCATCCAACGTGATACTGAACCCCCTGTACCCCCCTATGAAAAATTCTAGAAAAATCGAGTTTTTTGAAAAACTTCAATTCTGTTTTTTCACTCAACCTAGAACAAGTGTTTTAGACCTGAAAACAGATGTGAACCTAAAAGTGATGTATTGACAAAAGTTGCTACAGGCTGAGATGCATCCAACGTGATACTGAACCCCCTGTACCCCCCTATGAAAAATTCTAGAAAAATCGAGTTTTTTGAAAAACTTCAATTCTGTTTTTCACTCAACCTAGAACAAGTGTTTTAGACCTGAAAACAGATGTGAACCTAAAAGTGATGTATTGACAAAAGTTGCTACAGGCTGAGATGCATCCAACGTGATACTGAACTCCCTGTACCCCCCTATGAAAAATTCTAGAAAAATCGAGTTTTTTGAAAAACTTCAATTCTGTTTTTTCACTCAACCTAGAACAAGTGTTTTAGACCTGAAAACAGATGTGAACCTAAAAGTGATGTATTGACAAAAGTTGCTACAGGCTGAGATGCATCCAACGTGATACTGAACCCCCTGTACCCCCCTATGAAAAATTCTAGAAAAATCGAGTTTTTTGAAAAACTTCAATTCTGTTTTTCACTCAACCTAGAACAAGTGTTTTAGACCTGAAAACAGATGTGAACCTAAAAGTGATGTATTGACAAAAGTTGCTACAGGCTGAGATGCATCCAACGTGATACTGAACCCCCTGTACCCCCCTATGAAAAATTCTAGAAAAATCGAGTTTTTTGAAAAACTTCAATTCTGTTTTTCACTCAACCTAGAACAAGTGTTTTAGACCTGAAAACAGATGTGAACCTAAAAGTGATGTATTGACAAAAGTTGCTACAGGCTGAGATGCATCCAACGTGATACTGAACCCCCTGTACCCCCCTATGAAAAATTCTAGAAAAATCGAGTTTTTTGAAAAACTTCAATTCTGTTTTTCACTCAACCTAGAACAAGTGTTTTAGACCTGAAAACAGATGTGAACCTAAAAGTGATGTATTGACAAAAGTTGCTACAGGCTGAGATGCATCCAACGTGATACTGAACCCCCTGTACCCCCCTATGAAAAATTCTAGAAAAATCGAGTTTTTTGAAAAACTTCAATTCTGTTTTTCACTCAACCTAGAACAAGTGTTTTAGACCTGAAAACAGATGTGAACCTAAAAGTGATGTATTGACAAAAGTTGCTACAGGCTGAGATGCATCCAACGTGATACTGAACCCCCTGTACCCCCCTATGAAAAATTCTAGAAAAATCGAGTTTTTTGAAAAACTTCAATTCTGTTTTTTCACTCAACCTAGAACAAGTGTTTTAGACCTGAAAACAGATGTGAACCTAAAAGTGATGTATTGACAAAAGTTGCTACAGGCTGAGATGCATCCAACGTGATACTGAACCCCCTGTACCCCCCTATGAAAAATTCTAGAAAAATCGAGTTTTTTGAAAAACTTCAATTCTGTTTTTCACTCAACCTAGAACAAGTGTTTTAGACCTGAAAACAGATGTGAACCTAAAAGTGATGTATTGACAAAAGTTGCTACAGGCTGAGATGCATCCAACGTGATACTGAACCCCCTGTACCCCCCTATGAAAAATTCTAGAAAAATCGAGTTTTTTGAAAAACTTCAATTCTGTTTTTTCACTCAACCTAGAACAAGTGTTTTAGACCTGAAAACAGATGTGAACCTAAAAGTGATGTATTGACAAAAGTTGCTACAGGCTGAGATGCATCCAACGTGATACTGAACCCCCTGTACCCCCCTATGAAAAATTCTAGAAAAATCGAGTTTTTTGAAAAACTTCAATTCTGTTTTTCACTCAACCTAGAACAAGTGTTTTAGACCTGAAAACAGATGTGAACCTAAAAGTGATGTATTGACAAAAGTTGCTACAGGCTGAGATGCATCCAACGTGATACTGAACCCCCTGTACCCCCCTATGAAAAATTCTAGAAAAATCGAGTTTTTTGAAAAACTTCAATTCTGTTTTTTCACTCAACCTAGAACAAGTGTTTTAGACCTGAAAACAGATGTGAACCTAAAAGTGATGTATTGACAAAAGTTGCTACAGGCTGAGATGCATCCAACGTGATACTGAACCCCCTGTACCCCCCTATGAAAAATTCTAGAAAAATCGAGTTTTTTGAAAAACTTCAATTCTGTTTTTCACTCAACCTAGAACAAGTGTTTTAGACCTGAAAACAGATGTGAACCTAAAAGTGATGTATTGACAAAAGTTGCTACAGGCTGAGATGCATCCAACGTGATACTGAACCCCCTGTACCCCCCTATGAAAAATTCTAGAAAAATCGAGTTTTTTGAAAAACTTCAATTCTGTTTTTCACTCAACCTAGAACAAGTGTTTTAGACCTGAAAACAGATGTGAACCTAAAAGTGATGTATTGACAAAAGTTGCTACAGGCTGAGATGCATCCAACGTGATACTGAACCCCCTGTACCCCCCTATGAAAAATTCTAGAAAAATCGAGTTTTTTGAAAAACTTCAATTCTGTTTTTCACTCAACCTAGAACAAGTGTTTTAGACCTGAAAACAGATGTGAACCTAAAAGTGATGTATTGACAAAAGTTGCTACAGGCTGAGATGCATCCAACGTGATACTGAACCCCCTGTACCCCCCTATGAAAAATTCTAGAAAAATCGAGTTTTTTGAAAAACTTCAATTCTGTTTTTCACTCAACCTAGAACAAGTGTTTTAGACCTGAAAACAGATGTGAACCTAAAAGTGATGTATTGACAAAAGTTGCTACAGGCTGAGATGCATCCAACGTGATACTGAACCCCCTGTACCCCCCTATGAAAAATTCTAGAAAAATCGAGTTTTTTGAAAAACTTCAATTCTGTTTTTTCACTCAACCTAGAACAAGTGTTTTAGACCTGAAAACAGATGTGAACCTAAAAGTGATGTATTGACAAAAGTTGCTACAGGCTGAGATGCATCCAACGTGATACTGAACCCCCTGTACCCCCCTATGAAAAATTCTAGAAAAATCGAGTTTTTTGAAAAACTTCAATTCTGTTTTTCACTCAACCTAGAACAAGTGTTTTAGACCTGAAAACAGATGTGAACCTAAAAGTGATGTATTGACAAAAGTTGCTACAGGCTGAGATGCATCCAACGTGATACTGAACCCCCTGTACCCCCCTATGAAAAATTCTAGAAAAATCGAGTTTTTTGAAAAACTTCAATTCTGTTTTTTCACTCAACCTAGAACAAGTGTTTTAGACCTGAAAACAGATGTGAACCTAAAAGTGATGTATTGACAAAAGTTGCTACAGGCTGAGATGCATCCAACGTGATACTGAACCCCCTGTACCCCCCTATGAAAAATTCTAGAAAAATCGAGTTTTTTGAAAAACTTCAATTCTGTTTTTCACTCAACCTAGAACAAGTGTTTTAGACCTGAAAACAGATGTGAACCTAAAAGTGATGTATTGACAAAAGTTGCTACAGGCTGAGATGCATCCAACGTGATACTGAACCCCCTGTACCCCCCTATGAAAAATTCTAGAAAAATCGAGTTTTTTGAAAAACTTCAATTCTGTTTTTCACTCAACCTAGAACAAGTGTTTTAGACCTGAAAACAGATGTGAACCTAAAAGTGATGTATTGACAAAAGTTGCTACAGGCTGAGATGCATCCAACGTGATACTGAACCCCCTGTACCCCCCTATGAAAAATTCTAGAAAAATCGAGTTTTTTGAAAAACTTCAATTCTGTTTTTCACTCAACCTAGAACAAGTGTTTTAGACCTGAAAACAGATGTGAACCTAAAAGTGATGTATTGACAAAAGTTGCTACAGGCTGAGATGCATCCAACGTGATACTGAACCCCCTGTACCCCCCTATGAAAAATTCTAGAAAAATCGAGTTTTTTGAAAAACTTCAATTCTGTTTTTCACTCAACCTAGAACAAGTGTTTTAGACCTGAAAACAGATGTGAACCTAAAAGTGATGTATTGACAAAAGTTGCTACAGGCTGAGATGCATCCAACGTGATACTGAACCCCCTGTACCCCCCTATGAAAAATTCTAGAAAAATCGAGTTTTTTGAAAAACTTCAATTCTGTTTTTCACTCAACCTAGAACAAGTGTTTTAGACCTGAAAACAGATGTGAACCTAAAAGTGATGTATTGACAAAAGTTGCTACAGGCTGAGATGCATCCAACGTGATACTGAACCCCCTGTACCCCCCTATGAAAAATTCTAGAAAAATCGAGTTTTTTGAAAAACTTCAATTCTGTTTTTCACTCAACCTAGAACAAGTGTTTTAGACCTGAAAACAGATGTGAACCTAAAAGTGATGTATTGACAAAAGTTGCTACAGGCTGAGATGCATCCAACGTGATACTGAACCCCCTGTACCCCCCTATGAAAAATTCTAGAAAAATCGAGTTTTTTGAAAAACTTCAATTCTGTTTTTCACTCAACCTAGAACAAGTGTTTTAGACCTGAAAACAGATGTGAACCTAAAAGTGATGTATTGACAAAAGTTGCTACAGGCTGAGATGCATCCAACGTGATACTGAACCCCCTGTACCCCCCTATGAAAAATTCTAGAAAAATCGAGTTTTTTGAAAAACTTCAATTCTGTTTTTCACTCAACCTAGAACAAGTGTTTTAGACCTGAAAACAGATGTGAACCTAAAAGTGATGTATTGACAAAAGTTGCTACAGGCTGAGATGCATCCAACGTGATACTGAACCCCCTGTACCCCCCTATGAAAAATTCTAGAAAAATCGAGTTTTTTGAAAAACTTCAATTCTGTTTTTCACTCAACCTAGAACAAGTGTTTTAGACCTGAAAACAGATGTGAACCTAAAAGTGATGTATTGACAAAAGTTGCTACAGGCTGAGATGCATCCAACGTGATACTGAACCCCCTGTACCCCCCTATGAAAAATTCTAGAAAAATCGAGTTTTTTGAAAAACTTCAATTCTGTTTTTTCACTCAACCTAGAACAAGTGTTTTAGACCTGAAAACAGATGTGAACCTAAAAGTGATGTATTGACAAAAGTTGCTACAGGCTGAGATGCATCCAACGTGATACTGAACCCCCTGTACCCCCCTATGAAAAATTCTAGAAAAATCGAGTTTTTTGAAAAACTTCAATTCTGTTTTTCACTCAACCTAGAACAAGTGTTTTAGACCTGAAAACAGATGTGAACCTAAAAGTGATGTATTGACAAAAGTTGCTACAGGCTGAGATGCATCCAACGTGATACTGAACCCCCTGTACCCCCCTATGAAAAATTCTAGAAAAATCGAGTTTTTTGAAAAACTTCAATTCTGTTTTTTCACTCAACCTAGAACAAGTGTTTTAGACCTGAAAACAGATGTGAACCTAAAAGTGATGTATTGACAAAAGTTGCTACAGGCTGAGATGCATCCAACGTGATACTGAACCCCCTGTACCCCCCTATGAAAAATTCTAGAAAAATCGAGTTTTTTGAAAAACTTCAATTCTGTTTTTCACTCAACCTAGAACAAGTGTTTTAGACCTGAAAACAGATGTGAACCTAAAAGTGATGTATTGACAAAAGTTGCTACAGGCTGAGATGCATCCAACGTGATACTGAACCCCCTGTACCCCCCTATGAAAAATTCTAGAAAAATCGAGTTTTTTGAAAAACTTCAATTCTGTTTTTCACTCAACCTAGAACAAGTGTTTTAGACCTGAAAACAGATGTGAACCTAAAAGTGATGTATTGACAAAAGTTGCTACAGGCTGAGATGCATCCAACGTGATACTGAACCCCCTGTACCCCCCTATGAAAAATTCTAGAAAAATCGAGTTTTTTGAAAAACTTCAATTCTGTTTTTCACTCAACCTAGAACAAGTGTTTTAGACCTGAAAACAGATGTGAACCTAAAAGTGATGTATTGACAAAAGTTGCTACAGGCTGAGATGCATCCAACGTGATACTGAACCCCCTGTACCCCCCTATGAAAAATTCTAGAAAAATCGAGTTTTTTGAAAAACTTCAATTCTGTTTTTCACTCAACCTAGAACAAGTGTTTTAGACCTGAAAACAGATGTGAACCTAAAAGTGATGTATTGACAAAAGTTGCTACAGGCTGAGATGCATCCAACGTGATACTGAACCCCCTGTACCCCCCTATGAAAAATTCTAGAAAAATCGAGTTTTTTGAAAAACTTCAATTCTGTTTTTTCACTCAACCTAGAACAAGTGTTTTAGACCTGAAAACAGATGTGAACCTAAAAGTGATGTATTGACAAAAGTTGCTACAGGCTGAGATGCATCCAACGTGATACTGAACCCCCTGTACCCCCCTATGAAAAATTCTAGAAAAATCGAGTTTTTTGAAAAACTTCAATTCTGTTTTTTCACTCAACCTAGAACAAGTGTTTTAGACCTGAAAACAGATGTGAACCTAAAAGTGATGTATTGACAAAAGTTGCTACAGGCTGAGATGCATCCAACGTGATACTGAACCCCCTGTACCCCCCTATGAAAAATTCTAGAAAAATCGAGTTTTTTGAAAAACTTCAATTCTGTTTTTTCACTCAACCTAGAACAAGTGTTTTAGACCTGAAAACAGATGTGAACCTAAAAGTGATGTATTGACAAAAGTTGCTACAGGCTGAGATGCATCCAACGTGATACTGAACCCCCTGTACCCCCCTATGAAAAATTCTAGAAAAATCGAGTTTTTTGAAAAACTTCAATTCTGTTTTTTCACTCAACCTAGAACAAGTGTTTTAGACCTGAAAACAGATGTGAACCTAAAAGTGATGTATTGACAAAAGTTGCTACAGGCTGAGATGCATCCAACGTGATACTGAACCCCCTGTACCCCCCTATGAAAAATTCTAGAAAAATCGAGTTTTTTGAAAAACTTCAATTCTGTTTTTTCACTCAACCTAGAACAAGTGTTTTAGACCTGAAAACAGATGTGAACCTAAAAGTGATGTATTGACAAAAGTTGCTACAGGCTGAGATGCATCCAACGTGATACTGAACCCCCTGTACCCCCCTATGAAAAATTCTAGAAAAATCGAGTTTTTTGAAAAACTTCAATTCTGTTTTTTCACTCAACCTAGAACAAGTGTTTTAGACCTGAAAACAGATGTGAACCTAAAAGTGATGTATTGACAAAAGTTGCTACAGGCTGAGATGCATCCAACGTGATACTGAACCCCCTGTACCCCCCTATGAAAAATTCTAGAAAAATCGAGTTTTTTGAAAAACTTCAATTCTGTTTTTTCACTCAACCTAGAACAAGTGTTTTAGACCTGAAAACAGATGTGAACCTAAAAGTGATGTATTGACAAAAGTTGCTACAGGCTGAGATGCATCCAACGTGATACTGAACCCCCTGTACCCCCCTATGAAAAATTCTAGAAAAATCGAGTTTTTTGAAAAACTTCAATTCTGTTTTTTCACTCAACCTAGAACAAGTGTTTTAGACCTGAAAACAGATGTGAACCTAAAAGTGATGTATTGACAAAAGTTGCTACAGGCTGAGATGCATCCAACGTGATACTGAACCCCCTGTACCCCCCTATGAAAAATTCTAGAAAAATCGAGTTTTTTGAAAAACTTCAATTCTGTTTTTTCACTCAACCTAGAACAAGTGTTTTAGACCTGAAAACAGATGTGAACCTAAAAGTGATGTATTGACAAAAGTTGCTACAGGCTGAGATGCATCCAACGTGATACTGAACCCCCTGTACCCCCCTATGAAAAATTCTAGAAAAATCGAGTTTTTTGAAAAACTTCAATTCTGTTTTTTCACTCAACCTAGAACAAGTGTTTTAGACCTGAAAACAGATGTGAACCTAAAAGTGATGTATTGACAAAAGTTGCTACAGGCTGAGATGCATCCAACGTGATACTGAACCCCCTGTACCCCCCTATGAAAAATTCTAGAAAAATCGAGTTTTTTGAAAAACTTCAATTCTGTTTTTTCACTCAACCTAGAACAAGTGTTTTAGACCTGAAAACAGATGTGAACCTAAAAGTGATGTATTGACAAAAGTTGCTACAGGCTGAGATGCATCCAACGTGATACTGAACCCCCTGTACCCCCCTATGAAAAATTCTAGAAAAATCGAGTTTTTTGAAAAACTTCAATTCTGTTTTTTCACTCAACCTAGAACAAGTGTTTTAGACCTGAAAACAGATGTGAACCTAAAAGTGATGTATTGACAAAAGTTGCTACAGGCTGAGATGCATCCAACGTGATACTGAACCCCCTGTACCCCCCTATGAAAAATTCTAGAAAAATCGAGTTTTTTGAAAAACTTCAATTCTGTTTTTTCACTCAACCTAGAACAAGTGTTTTAGACCTGAAAACAGATGTGAACCTAAAAGTGATGTATTGACAAAAGTTGCTACAGGCTGAGATGCATCCAACGTGATACTGAACCCCCTGTACCCCCCTATGAAAAATTCTAGAAAAATCGAGTTTTTTGAAAAACTTCAATTCTGTTTTTTCACTCAACCTAGAACAAGTGTTTTAGACCTGAAAACAGATGTGAACCTAAAAGTGATGTATTGACAAAAGTTGCTACAGGCTGAGATGCATCCAACGTGATACTGAACCCCCTGTACCCCCCTATGAAAAATTCTAGAAAAATCGAGTTTTTTGAAAAACTTCAATTCTGTTTTTTCACTCAACCTAGAACAAGTGTTTTAGACCTGAAAACAGATGTGAACCTAAAAGTGATGTATTGACAAAAGTTGCTACAGGCTGAGATGCATCCAACGTGATACTGAACCCCCTGTACCCCCCTATGAAAAATTCTAGAAAAATCGAGTTTTTTGAAAAACTTCAATTCTGTTTTTTCACTCAACCTAGAACAAGTGTTTTAGACCTGAAAACAGATGTGAACCTAAAAGTGATGTATTGACAAAAGTTGCTACAGGCTGAGATGCATCCAACGTGATACTGAACCCCCTGTACCCCCCTATGAAAAATTCTAGAAAAATCGAGTTTTTTGAAAAACTTCAATTCTGTTTTTTCACTCAACCTAGAACAAGTGTTTTAGACCTGAAAACAGATGTGAACCTAAAAGTGATGTATTGACAAAAGTTGCTACAGGCTGAGATGCATCCAACGTGATACTGAACCCCCTGTACCCCCCTATGAAAAATTCTAGAAAAATCGAGTTTTTTGAAAAACTTCAATTCTGTTTTTTCACTCAACCTAGAACAAGTGTTTTAGACCTGAAAACAGATGTGAACCTAAAAGTGATGTATTGACAAAAGTTGCTACAGGCTGAGATGCATCCAACGTGATACTGAACCCCCTGTACCCCCCTATGAAAAATTCTAGAAAAATCGAGTTTTTTGAAAAACTTCAATTCTGTTTTTCACTCAACCTAGAACAAGTGTTTTAGACCTGAAAACAGATGTGAACCTAAAAGTGATGTATTGACAAAAGTTGCTACAGGCTGAGATGCATCCAACGTGATACTGAACCCCCTGTACCCCCCTATGAAAAATTCTAGAAAAATCGAGTTTTTTGAAAAACTTCAATTCTGTTTTTCACTCAACCTAGAACAAGTGTTTTAGACCTGAAAACAGATGTGAACCTAAAAGTGATGTATTGACAAAAGTTGCTACAGGCTGAGATGCATCCAACGTGATACTGAACCCCCTGTACCCCCCTATGAAAAATTCTAGAAAAATCGAGTTTTTTGAAAAACTTCAATTCTGTTTTTTCACTCAACCTAGAACAAGTGTTTTAGACCTGAAAACAGATGTGAACCTAAAAGTGATGTATTGACAAAAGTTGCTACAGGCTGAGATGCATCCAACGTGATACTGAACCCCCTGTACCCCCCTATGAAAAATTCTAGAAAAATCGAGTTTTTTGAAAAACTTCAATTCTGTTTTTTCACTCAACCTAGAACAAGTGTTTTAGACCTGAAAACAGATGTGAACCTAAAAGTGATGTATTGACAAAAGTTGCTACAGGCTGAGATGCATCCAACGTGATACTGAACCCCCTGTACCCCCCTATGAAAAATTCTAGAAAAATCGAGTTTTTTGAAAAACTTCAATTCTGTTTTTCACTCAACCTAGAACAAGTGTTTTAGACCTGAAAACAGATGTGAACCTAAAAGTGATGTATTGACAAAAGTTGCTACAGGCTGAGATGCATCCAACGTGATACTGAACCCCCTGTACCCCCCTATGAAAAATTCTAGAAAAATCGAGTTTTTTGAAAAACTTCAATTCTGTTTTTCACTCAACCTAGAACAAGTGTTTTAGACCTGAAAACAGATGTGAACCTAAAAGTGATGTATTGACAAAAGTTGCTACAGGCTGAGATGCATCCAACGTGATACTGAACCCCCTGTACCCCCCTATGAAAAATTCTAGAAAAATCGAGTTTTTTGAAAAACTTCAATTCTGTTTTTCACTCAACCTAGAACAAGTGTTTTAGACCTGAAAACAGATGTGAACCTAAAAGTGATGTATTGACAAAAGTTGCTACAGGCTGAGATGCATCCAACGTGATACTGAACCCCCTGTACCCCCCTATGAAAAATTCTAGAAAAATCGAGTTTTTTGAAAAACTTCAATTCTGTTTTTCACTCAACCTAGAACAAGTGTTTTAGACCTGAAAACAGATGTGAACCTAAAAGTGATGTATTGACAAAAGTTGCTACAGGCTGAGATGCATCCAACGTGATACTGAACCCCCTGTACCCCCCTATGAAAAATTCTAGAAAAATCGAGTTTTTTGAAAAACTTCAATTCTGTTTTTCACTCAACCTAGAACAAGTGTTTTAGACCTGAAAACAGATGTGAACCTAAAAGTGATGTATTGACAAAAGTTGCTACAGGCTGAGATGCATCCAACGTGATACTGAACCCCCTGTACCCCCCTATGAAAAATTCTAGAAAAATCGAGTTTTTTGAAAAACTTCAATTCTGTTTTTCACTCAACCTAGAACAAGTGTTTTAGACCTGAAAACAGATGTGAACCTAAAAGTGATGTATTGACAAAAGTTGCTACAGGCTGAGATGCATCCAACGTGATACTGAACCCCCTGTACCCCCCCTATGAAAAATTCTAGAAAAATCGAGTTTTTTGAAAAACTTCAATTCTGTTTTTCACTCAACCTAGAACAAGTGTTTTAGACCTGAAAACAGATGTGAACCTAAAAGTGATGTATTGACAAAAGTTGCTACAGGCTGAGATGCATCCAACGTGATACTGAACCCCTGTACCCCCCTATGAAAAATTCTAGAAAAATCGAGTTTTTTGAAAAACTTCAATTCTGTTTTTCACTCAACCTAGAACAAGTGTTTTAGACCTGAAAACAGATGTGAACCTAAAAGTGATGTATTGACAAAAGTTGCTACAGGCTGAGATGCATCCAACGTGATACTGAACCCCTGTACCCCCCTATGAAAAATTCTAGAAAAATCGAGTTTTTTGAAAAACTTCAATTCTGTTTTTCACTCCACCTAGAACAAGTGTTTTAGACCTGAAAACAGATGTGAACCTAAAAGTGATGTATTGACAAAAGTTGCTACAGGCTGAGATGCATCCAACGTGATACTGAACCCCTGTACCCCCCTATGAAAAATTCTAGAAAAATCGAGTTTTTTGAAAAACTTCAATTCTGTTTTTCACTCAACCTAGAACAAGTGTTTTAGACCTGAAAACAGATGTGAACCTAAAAGTGATGTATTGACAAAAGTTGCTACAGGCTGAGATGCATCCAACGTGATACTGAACCCCCTGTACCCCCCTATGAAAAATTCTAGAAAAATCGAGTTTTTTGAAAAACTTCAATTCTGTTTTTCACTCAACCTAGAACAAGTGTTTTAGACCTGAAAACAGATGTGAACCTAAAAGTGATGTATTGACAAAAGTTGCTACAGGCTGAGATGCATCCAACGTGATACTGAACCCCCTGTACCCCCCTTATGAAAAATTCTAGAAAAATCGAGTTTTTTGAAAAACTTCAATTCTGTTTTTCACTCAACCTAGAACAAGTGTTTTAGACCTGAAAACAGATGTGAACCTAAAAGTGATGTATTGACAAAAGTTGCTACAGGCTGAGATGCATCCAACGTGATACTGAACCCCCTGTACCCCCCTATGAAAAATTCTAGAAAAATCGAGTTTTTTGAAAAACTTCAATTCTGTTTTTCACTCAACCTAGAACAAGTGTTTTAGACCTGAAAACAGATGTGAACCTAAAAGTGATGTATTGACAAAAGTTGCTACAGGCTGAGATGCATCCAACGTGATACTGAACCCCCTGTACCCCCTATGAAAAATTCTAGAAAAATCGAGTTTTTTGAAAAACTTCAATTCTGTTTTTCACTCAACCTAGAACAAGTGGTTTTAGAC